>CM048747.1:114630000-115998000 GCA_026315105.1 Locusta migratoria
TTTCATACTCTGCTGTGAAGAAAGAATTTAAGGCATCTCAACCGAGTTTTGTAAAATTATTCTTCTCGGTATTAAAGCAGCCTTTTCAGAAAGTCAGTGTTAACACTAGGATGAAGACAAGTGAGCAAGCCACATCTACATGCACATCTAAATACAGTTGCCAGCCTGCGCCATTCGCCCCGGTTGTCCTACATCCCAGCTGCCCTTGTTGCTACCACCAGTAAAGTAGAAACAAAGGATGAAGAGAAGTGATCCACTCAGAATCCAACCGACCTTTTGATCTCAGTCCTGTCTGATGAATCAGCCAATGAGATTGTTGAAGATATGGATGCTGACCTCTGCCTGATGACACCAGCAAGTCCCTCAATTGAGCATTCCTCCACTGCCACATATCCAATGTGTCAGAATAACAAGGGGGTAGACAGAGGCAAACCACACTGCTAAGATGGCTTCCATTGTACAATAGAACCTGCAGGGGTTCAGAACTCGTATGGAGAAACTGTGTACCAACTCAAGGTAGACCTGCCAGCAGAAATAAAATCGATTGCTTTGTTCCCGGCGATTACGGCGAAGAAAACTTTCCGATACAGTGCTGAAAACTCTCTGTAATTGCTCACTATCATTGGTTACCTGAAATTATTCTCCCAATGGTTAGTGGTTACAGCAACTGTAGTGTTACTAATCAATCAGGAGCCCTGCTTGGCACTTAATTATAGGTAGAGGTCTGCGCGGATGCGGATATCTGCAGATACTTGCAGTATTTCTTACTTTGCAGATAAAATTGTGAGCGTGTTACATGCGAATAAAGAGTGAGGTATCTGCCCAGTACGTCAGTCGAAATGTTAGCTGAAAACTTCAAGTCTGTGGACATTCCTGGAATCCATGCAGGGCCCAGGAAGAGAGAGAACGTCTGTTGTCCTCATCTCCTGGCCACAGCGGACATAGCTGTACCCGAGGGACCTGCGCCTAATCCATTTATGCGACTGTGTCTTACCAGTGGACTGTCAAGTGCTTTCTGGGTGGCAAACTGGTCCACTGCCCACCACAGGTGCTTCAGCAACACTTATCACAATAATCAATTGTTTCTTCAACACATACTTTCCTGAACTTGGTACATATTTTTTCTTTTATCTCAGTTCCAGTATTTGTTCTAATGCTAATCTTTATGTCAGTATTGTGAACAGTCCCAGTCATAGTGTCACAGACAAACACTTCTTCTCCAGTCAAAAGCTACCCTTGTTATAAATATCCAGTCCATACCAAGGAAGACATGTTCATTCAACTCTAGCCACTAAACATCCCTGTGTGAACTAAACATTATCTGTATTGAATGATAACAAAATTTGCCTGTTAACAAGTTTGCTCATTCCACATGTCACACCTCTGTACTAAAATACCTACATCTGGTAGTTCGAGAAAGAATGATTCATCCTTAGTAATGTCTCAGTTCACTGGACACAGCTAAAACATGTGACTACCAGTATCAATTAGAGCAAACCTTCCCAGTTTGCACTTCATATTTTCAAATAGGGACTACCTATCTTGACATATTTTTCTGTTCCTTTTTCATGCAAAAGGACATGTACTTTTTCTCAAGTCTATATTCACTGGGTACGACTCCGTTATCAGGTAAGGTTTTCTCAGTGCACAAATTAGCATCAGTTTCTAATCCCAAAATAACGAATCTTTTCACTGTAATCACCAATACCAGAACAGCTTCACTATGCTCAGGTTTTTAAATCCCTTTTAATTTAATTTTTATATTGCCATCCTTAAGATTTTAAAATTCTTCCCAAAAAGAACCCAAAATTTTCTCTGAACATCACTGTTTTCAACCCTGTCTCCTGAATAATCTGGCCAACATGCATACTGTTCATAGTATCCCTAACATTGTCTCCTTCACCACACTCATATCCCTAACATTGTCTCCTTCACCACACTCATCATTCATATTTTCCTTTACCTCTAAATAAATCATACATGTAATTATCTTTCAGTGTCTCTCAATACATCATCGTAAACAACTTTATTTCCTACAAACATACCATTCCCTGACACAGTACTACAAACATCGTCATTAGAAGCACCTCTTATAGTAACATGTTTCTTAGCATCACTTGCATGAGACTAAGACTTTTCTGACTCACGAGCAGACACATTTGAACAACTTAAATTTACATCTTCTTGGCACAAGAAATTAAACAGTTAAATGTTATCAGAGCTACTTCTACTGCCGGCAGTGGCTGTAGATTCAGAAGCTTGGTCATGCATATTTGCAACAACATTATCTTCTACGCTAGTTACATCAAACACATTATTCTCATTAGTATTGGTCATATTTTGTCTAATACTGTTCCAAAATTCACTATAAAGAAGCTCGCTGAGCTGCTGGCAGGCATGAAAATAATCACATGCACACAACTTGTCCAAGTTTCATGCACAAGTTGTGTGCATATGATTACCTATTTTCATGGCTGTCAGCAGCTCAGCGAGCCTCTTTATGGTGAGTTGTTACCTATCCTCCATTATTGACAGTCCAATTGGTTTTTCCTATTGTTAAAACTGTTCCAGAATTGTTTGTAAACCTCAGCTTATTTATCCTGTGGGTTCTGTTGTTACCATTTCTCACATAAGTACATCTCTTACTTGAGACAGTCTCATTACTATAACTTTTAGTCTGGTTTGTGTTGGCCTGAGTTATATGCTGGTTTCTATTTTATATCCCAAACTGAGGGGTCCCCAATGAGATGCATATTCATTTAAATGTACCTCCCGTCATTCCTTGGTTGGTAATCACCATTTCTTTTGTCATTACCTACTGACCTATTTGATTGCTTTTCTCTCTTCGGGGGTTGTAAACTGTCGGTTTCATTAAAGTTATGGCTATTTTCATTACATTTGGACTCACTTTGGTTGTTATTAAAATTCTTACGATTGTTGGTGTCATTCCCGTAGTTTGGTTCCCACCCTCTTGGTACCTTACCACCAAAATCACTAAAGTTTTCATTCCTTTTACCTGCTGTATCAGTTTTTTTGACATATCTTAAGAATTGTTCCCCAGATTGTACCTCATCATAGTCATTTTGGTAATCTACATTTTAATAAACCAGTTTGTGTTGATTTATCAAACAGTCTGTCCAAATGAATTAGTTTTCAAAATTGTTTCTCAGAGAATACTTTCTTAGTGCCATTGATGCCCTGTAACTTCGCCCATTTAAGAATTCGGTTTTAATTCTGGCTTGTTCTGTATTTGACCAGAATTTAGTTAAGAAACACTTTTCAAAATTTTCAAAGGATATTTTGGTGGCATCAGCCTGACTGGCCCACAAAAATGCTTTGCCATCTAATAATTGTTTAATAAACTTTATTTTTATTTTATCAGTCATATCTTGAGTGAAATTTTGCTTACAATTTAAGAGATAATTTTTAGGATGTTTCCCATTGCTTGGGATACACTTATTCAGAAAATTTCCCCATGGCCTATGACAGTTTCCACACAAATTCTTTTGTACAATGTTTTCATGTACTAAAACAACTTTTTTGTCTGCAGTTTTCACTTGGTTACTACCGTATCTGCACAAATATAGGCTGCATGCAAATATAGGCCATGCCTAAACTTTTGACATGAGATTCTAGAGAAAATAAATCTTGAGTATAGGCCACAGGTTTTTTAATTTTATTTCTTATTTATTTTCATCTAATCAAACTTTTTCATAATCAGAAAGACAATGTTAACAAAATCATGTTCTCTTCTCAACAAATTCAAACAAATGACAAAGAAACAGAGATGACAGGCCAATAGTCATTCAGCGCTCCAAGTCAGGGGATGACAAACCAAGCTGTGTTACCGGGCATTTCAAGTATTGTGTTGCGTAGATGTGGTCTCTGTGTGTGTGTGTGTGTGTGTGTGTGTGTGTGTGTGTGTGTGTGTGTTGTTTTGGTTGGTAAGTGGTAGTGGGAAAAGAATGTAACAGTCACACCACCAAATGTAACCTTCAGGTTGCCCTGTCACAGTAAAGAACATCAAAAGCGGGAAGCTGGACATAAAAAAGTTCGTTGCTAGTGTGTAAGTGAAGGCAAACTATTAAAATGTTTGAAGAGTTGTGCATTTTGAGATCAAAAATGTAAATATGTAGAAAAGAGACTTGCCTGACTTCGTAATTCATAGCAGCTGCAAAATAGCCTCAAGTTCCATGTACATCGTTTTGTAAAAATTGCCCCCAACAAATGTCAAAGCAATGAATCTGGTTGTGCTAAAATAAGTTATTTTAAAATGTAGCATTTGAACTTAACATCGGTATTCGCTACACAAATCAGCTGTTCCGTCATCTCTCCCGTCAACGCTGGTGGTAGGCGTTACCAGTGTAAACGTCACGATAAGGACTCCCACGACACACACTAAACTTTCATCACAAAGATTAGCTTCATTGACCACATCAAAAATCATTTCTGTGCATAGGATGTGTGTGTATGTTATGTACTGCTTTTGTTTAAGGCCGCACAGACGTGTTGGCAGCCGTTTCCGTGAATATGTACAAAAATGTAGATGCAGTTCAGCGAAACAGTTGCTGTACTTTTTTTTTTTTTTTTTTTTTTTAGGCTATCTAGTTTATTACGTTTCTCAAACCAAATTAAACGTGAGCATGTAATTTTTGAAACTAATGTCTTAAGGGAGGGGGGGGGGTGAGTGCAGTCTGTATTAAAGCAAATACAGTATTTTCCAAAATTTTCCTGTCAGTGTCTTCTTCAGTTTCAAAAAAACAGCTTTGTTTTACCTCTATTGTCAATTGAGAATATTCATTCACTATGAACTCGCTAAGCTGTTTTTTCACTTGTTTACTGGATCTTTCTATTGTTAGGGAGCAGTTTACTCATTTTGACCATGGTAGTTAATCTGTTAATTGTCATGTAACACTCCCTTGGGGTAAAGCTGAAATCACTACCACCATTGGAAGTGTGTTCACCCTTCAGAATTACATGCTGTGCTCAGTCGTCTATGAACTCCTAAATCAGCTCACATTGTCACATTGTTGGTCTGATATTCCATGTAGTTCATGAGCCAGCGAGTCTATATCTACTCATCACTTAATCTTCAGCATGAATAAAGTGAGCTGGGTTTTCACATTATTCTTGCTTCCAGAGCCTATGTCAATTCATATAGATTGTTTTTTGTCTCCAGGAATGTTATTTTATACAAGCATAAACTATGTCATAAAGTTCAACGGACTTTTTAAATTTTTTATTTCTTTTAAATATATACTTTGACAGAAATGCAAGGATATCTACCATAATTACCTCACTCCCTTTGACCAGGGTTTTTAATTACATACTCCTGTACCTTATCTTGGATTACCTGCTAAGAAAAAACCTGTGGTAACAAAAGGAAAGAATATTTTTGTTACTTTAGGTGCAACCCCAGATATTTAGGAACAAAGTCAGAGTTCTGCCTCATGCCTCACTGTTGAGTCATCACCTAGCTATTAAGAATAGTATTGGAAATTTCCACATATGTTATTGCTGTATTTTTTTTCCCCGTAGGGATGATGCTCTTCAGAAGAATCAAGAGCTGGAATTTGAACGAAATAAAGAGAGGTTTATGTTTCTTAAGGTATGTATCGGAACCTCTAACAAATTCACCCTTGATATTTAGTATCATTATTAACTTTCTTTGTGAAATAGGTTTAATCAAATTGTTAGATTATGGAAGAACTAAGCACTCTGCCTTCCTACTAATATCAGGGTATTTCTTTTGTATCTTTTTGAAGACTGCAGCCAATTAAAAGATCCACTTTCTCTTCCATGAAATTTTTCAGAATCATTTACCTTTTTTGGGTGTACTTTTGAAGACATTACTTTTCTTCAACCAACACTTGAGTAAATAAGGTTGTAGAATGAGTACCAAGTAAGATGGCACTGTGGCAACAAACTGGTCTTGCTATGAAACTTCCTGGCAGGTTAAAATTGTGTGCCGGAACCGGGATTCGAACCAGGGACCTCTTCTTTTGCGAAAGGCAAAGGTCCCAGGTTTGAAACCCAGTTTTCAAAAACATACAATTTTAATTGGTGGTGACTTTAACTTACCCTAGTTATGTTGGCAAAATACAAGTTCAAAACAGGAGGTTCGTCCGAAATTGTACTGAACACATTCTCCGAAATGCAATTTATTCACGAATCCACTAGTATAGTAAATGGTTGTGAAAATGCATTTTACCTCTTAGCAAAATATAATCCGGAGTTAATAAAGAGCATCAAAACAGACGCTGGGATTAGTGAACACAGAGTTGTTGTTGTGAGACTTAATATCAGAGTTTCCAAATCCACCAAAATTAAAAGAAAGGTATATTTATTCAAATAAGTAGATAAAAATTTGATTAATGCTTTCCTGACAGAGAATCTCCAGTCTTTTGAATCTAACAATGTAAGTGTAGATCAGATGCAGCTTACATTCAAAGAAATAATATTGACAACCATCGACAGATTCATACCAAACAAACACAATACTTAAGTTACCACAACAAACCCAGTCACATAATTTGGTAGAGAATTCTGAGAAATTCTGGTCATATTTAAAGTATATTAGTAGAAGAAGACAATCAATATCTTCATTACATGATAAAAATGGTGATACTACGGATGACAGTTCTGCTAAAATAGAATTGTTTAACACGACTTTTCGGTTTAACACAGCTCTCTGAAATTCCTTCACCACAGAAGACGAAGAAAGGACTCCAGAATTTGTAACAAGAACTTCTGCCAGCATGTGTAATTTAGAAGTAGATACTCCTGGAGTATTGTAGCAACTTAAGTCACTTAACAAAAGTAAGTCTCCCAGTCCCAATTGTATACCAGCACTAGGTTTGTTTCTTTTCTATGCTGATGCGATAGCCCCATCATATCATATACAATCACTCGCTCAGTGAATGTTCCATACCCAAAGACTGGAAAGTTGCACAGGCGACTCTAATATTAAAGAGAGGCAAAAGGAGTGACCCACAGAATTACAGGCCCATATCACTAATGTCAGTTTGTAGTAGGATTTTAGAACATATACTTTCCTTAAATATTATGAACTACCTCGTAGAGAATGACCTATTGTCCCATAGTCAACATGAATTCAGAAAATATAATTCTTGTGAAACACAGCTAGCTCTTTCCTCTCATGATATGATGAGTGCTATCGACAAGGGATGCCCTCCTCAAGGGCTCAGCATAATTTGCAGAGTACGGGCTTGGCGAACCCGGGGTCCTGAGCAGTGAGCTGTGTCGTGCCAACAGTCCGCTACACCCTAAGCTCTGTGCATGCTTCAATGACCATCATTCGGCATGATGGTGGAACGTTGTATGTTTCAGAGCCCAGGGATCTTGGCTTAAACGCCCGAGTCACAAGGACGTTACAAACCTCTATAAAAAAACCCTCAATCTCAAGGTGTGCTACGTGCCGAGTAGATGCATGGCTGTTGAGGTTGAACAGTTGCTAGCGAGCAACCTCTGAGGAACCTGCCGCACCTCAGTTGTATAAGGCTTACCCAGGCAAGCGGGGTGCTGCCTGGGTGGTTTTATTTCCCTAGCTGCTCGTGGTACGGAAATGAAACGAGCCATTAATAGCATGGGCGGTCGCAAAAACTCCATCTCTAAGAGAGGAAGAAATGAATTTAATGGTGCACAGTATGACCCCGATTGTTCCCTTCCCTGGCCACACCTTGGGAAGAATATCGGGCCCTTAACCAATCTGAGCCTTACTCGCCCTAGTACTTAGTCTGTACATGGGATGACGGGGAATCTTTCATTAACACTAAGCCGCAATTTTTTGTTGAAACAATTGAAAATAGGTTTGGAGAAGTGGCATTTTCTAAAATGAGAAGCGGGCCCGTCCTAATACAAGCGGCATCCCCTGCACAGTCAAAGGCTTTACTCACCTGCGACAAGCTGGGTGACGTCACCGTAGGTTTCATGCCACATAAGATGCTCAACATGATCCAGGGTTTAATATTCCACCATGATTTCCTGTCACAGACTGACGACGAATTGCGCGCCAACTTAGAGCAATGAGGAGTTCACTTCATCCGGCGCATCTACAGGGGACCGAAAGATTGCAGGGTTGCCACCGGTGCATTTATCTTGGCCTTCGAAGGTGATGTACTGCCTGAGAAGGTCAAGATAATGATACATTGGTGTGATGTAAAACCGTACATTCCATGCGATGCTTTCGGTGCTGCAAGTTTGGGCATATGTCCTCTCAATGCACTTCCAGCCCCACATGCAGGGACTGCAGGCGCCCATCACACCCAGACACTCCGTGTACACCACCTCCTGTGTGAGTGTGAATTGTGGGCTGCAACATCCACCTTGCTCGCCAACCTGTAGTGTGCTCCACAAAGAGAGGAAGATCATGGAATTCAAAACCCTGGACAGATTAACTTACTAGGAGGCCAGAAGAAAGTATGAGCATCTTCATCCTGTTCGGATGTCGTCATCTTTTGCTGCCATTGCGTCTTCTCCGATTACTATGGGGACGTCAGTCTCCCATGTCTCGCCACCTCCTGTGGGCCAACGACATCAAACTGCCCCCTTGACGGTTGGGGGCCCTTCTTCTGTTGCCAAACCACTACCTCCTGTGGAGGCAACTGCCCCACAACCTTTAGGGACTCCAGTCCCCAACACCCAGCCAGAGAAGAAGCGGCCTCTCGCCAGGAAGGGATGCCTCGGCTCTCTTCCTACCACAGTTTCTGCTACTGACAATGTGGGTACCAGTGATTGGCAGACACAGCCATGAACTTCGGGTCGTGATCAAAGGGCTTCAAGGTCCTCCTCAGTCCCTGAGGTTCAGGTCGACATCCGAAAGCTCTCCCAGCAAGAGAAACCAAAAAAGGAGCGAGAGAAGAAAAAGCCAAAGGCTGCTAAGAAAATGGATTCCACAGTGGAAACCGTGCCATCACCACCACCACCCCAAATGTCAGAGGACGTGGTGGAACTCCTTGCCTCACCAGAGGACTTGGCTATCACCAAGATTTTGGAGGATGTAGAGGCCCAGCCTCCGCCACCAGCGACAACAGGTGATTCTGTGGAACCAACAGCACCCTCGATACTGCCATGCCTCAGCAATCACGAAGTAGCACGGTCTTGCAGTGGAACTGTGGCGTTTTTTCTGCCACCTACCCGAGCTGCAGCAATTACTGTCCCACTATCCTGCTTTCTGTGTAGCCCTACAGGAAATGTGGTTTCCTCTCCAGTTGACCCCAGCCTTTCGCGGCTATTGGGGCTACAACAACAACCGCGCTGACTACAACAGGGTATCTGGAGGTGTTTGCATTTATGTCCTCGCCACTGTCCCTAGTGCTGCCTCTCAACACGGCTCTCGAGGCAGTGGCTGTAAGAATCAGAACAATGCAGGACATAACTGTCTGCTCTCTGTATCTCCCACCCAATGAAGTCGTGTCCCTTGCTGACCTCACTGCCTTGGTCACGCAACTACTCCCAGCATTCTTCCTTCTGGGAGATTTCAACACCCACCACCAAAAATTTCAACGCCCATACCCTCTTTGGGGCAGTATACAGTCCTCGGGACATGGTAGAGACGTTGAAACGTTACTAACACAGCAGGACGTATGCCTCCTAAACACCGGGGCACCCACACATTTTAGTATAGCACATGGCACATTCTGCTATTGACATATCGGTATGTAGCCAAAGCCTGCTCCTACATTTAAGTTGGAGGGTCCACGATGACCTTTTCCCCATTCTTCTGTCACTCCAGCACTTCAAACCTCCCGGCTACCCATCCCAATGGTGTCTATGTTGTGAGCAGACTGGCGGGGTTACACCTCGGCCGCGTTGATTTCTGATCCATTGCCACCTGATATTGATAGGGCAGTCCAACAGGTCACTGCTGCTACAGTCTCAGCTGCAGAGAAGACTGTTCCGATCACCAATGGCTCCCCTCGGTGCAAAATGATGCCCTGGTGGATGCCCGAGATTGCTGAGGCCATCTGGGACAGTTGGTGAGTGTTGCAACGCCACTGGCACCGCCCCACAATTGAAAATCTGATAGCCTTTAAAAGGCTCAGGGCCTGAGCTCGATGACTCATCCGGCAAAGTAAACAGGACTGCTGGGACTGGAACATTGCCTCCATAGGCCCCCGTGCCACCCCCTCTCGCGTCTGGTCTTAGGTATGGTGCCTATTTGGATACTGCCCACCAGCGGCAATCCCGCCTCTGACCATCGATGACACTCTCTGTACTGACCCGGCCTTTATTGCTGAGTGCATGGCAGAACATTATGCAAGTTGCTCCGCAACGGCAAATTATAGTGCATCCTTTTGCTCCCTTAAACAATGGGTGGAGCGAAATCCTCTATCTTTCCACACTTCCTGCCGGGAACTGTACAATGCTCCATTTACAGTTTAACACGGCTCTCACTGCATGCCCCAATAAGTCTCTGGGACCAGACCGCATACATAGCCAGTTCGTCCGTCAACTGTCAGCGGACTTTCACCACAAATTGCTCACCTTATTTAATAGGCTCTGGACAGGGGGTGTTTTCCCATCCCAGTGGAGGGATAGTATTATTATCCCCATCATGAAACCGGGAGTATATCCACTGGCAGTTACAGTTATTGCCTCATCAGCTTAACTAATGTCCTGTGTAAGTTGCTTGAGCGTATGGTGAGTGCCGTCTTATGTGGATCCTTGAAAATTGGAGTCTGCTGGCCCCACAACGGGGGTTTCCGTCAGGGTCGCTCCACTATTGACAATTTAGTGTCTTTGGAGTCGGCTATCTGTACATCCTTCTCCAGGCATGAGGACCTAGTCGAGGTCGTTTCTGACCTCCGGAAGGCGTATGACACGACATACCTCTGGAAGGCGTAGGACACGACATGGCGCCACCATATTCTTGCTACACTGTATGACTGGGGCTTACTCCCAATTTTTATCAAGAACTTCCTCTCGCTCTACACTTTTAGGTTTAGAGTTGGTACCTCCCTCAACTCACCTCGAGTCCAGGAGAACGGCGTCCCACAGGGCTCCGTTCTTAGTGAACCGCTCTTCTTAATTGCAATAAACGGCCTTGCTGCGGCAGTGGGGTTATTGGTCTGTTCTTTATTTGCCAATGACTTTTGCTTGTATTACAGCTCTCCTAGCATTGGTGTCACTGAAAAGCATCTACGGGGAGCGATACAAAGAGCACCGTTATGGGCCGCAGCACATGGCTTTACATTCTCAGCTTCTAAAACCCGGGTGATGCACGGCCGTTCACCCTGACCCGGAACTCTACCTAGCTGCTGACCAGCTTCATGTCGCAGAAACACTTCGGTTTCTCGGCATGCTGTTTGACAACCGACTGACCTGGGGGCAACACCTCCGTCAGTTGAAGCAGAAGTGCTGGCGACACCTAAATATATTGCGATGTCTCGGCCACACTGCCTGGGGAGCTGACCGTTGAACCCTAATGCACCTTTTTAAGGCGCTCATCCAATCACGCCTGGATTATGGGAGCCATGCGTATGACTCTGCATCGCCTTCAGCACTGCGGATCTTGGATCCCATTCTTCATGGTGGTGTCCCTTTAGCAATGGGGGCATTCCGCACCAGCCCTGTGCCTAGCCTCCTTGCTGAAGCTACAGTTGTTGGCTTCCTACATTGCCCACGTCCAAGCTATGCATCATCATCCAAATCGCAGGTTATTATTTCCAAATCCCGACCTTCCCTCTTCTCAATGTCAACCCAGATGAGGTTTACCGGTCGTGGTCCTGGTACATACTCTCCTTTCTTCACTCGAGTCCTTTCCTCTCCGTCCTGCATTCTCTTGCCTATCTCATATCCCTCCTTGGACCAGCCCCCCCCCCCTCCAGCTCCAGCCCCCCCCCCCTCCAGCTCCACCTGCAACTGTCCTGCGACCCAAAGGCGTTGGTTTCACCACAAATACTTAGACACCAGTTTATGGACATACTTGGTACATTCCGTGATGCAGAAGTCATATACACTGATGGCTCCCAGGTAGAAGGCAGAGTGGATTATGCCTGTGTTCATGGTGACCAACTGAACAGCGCTCCCTGCCCCCTGCTGTATTGTCTTTACAGCATTGCTGATCGCAATAACCTGTGCTCTCTACCATCTCAGAGCGTGCCCCAGGAAGTCATATGTCATCTGTAGTGCCAATGGCTTGCAAGCTCTCTACCAGTGTTTCACCAAACACCATTTCGTGCAATCCATCAAAGACAAGGCGTTCAGTTTGGGCAAGTCTGGCCGTTCTGTGGCTTTCATCTGGACTCCGGGCCACATTGGAATTCCAGGGAATGAACATGCTGATCAGCTGGCCATCGCCTGCCGGTGTCTGGATGTCGGTACCCCAGAAGGGGATATCCGCTTGGGTCTGCACTGAAAGATCTTTGTGGCCTGGAATTCGGAGTGGGCAACAATGAGCATGCCCAATAAGTTCTGTGCAATCAAACCTTCGACAGCAGCTTGGAAGACTTTCCTAAGGCCTTCTCAAAGGGACTCAGTCATCCTCTGCCACCTGCGTATAGGCCATACATGGCTCATGCACGGCCACCTCTTACGTCAAGAGGAACCGCCAGCATGCTGTTGTTGTGCTCTGTTGACTGTAGTCCACATCTTGTTGGACTGTCCACTTTTAGCTGCATTGCAGCCGTCTTTTACCCTTCCTTCTGCGCTTCCTTCGATTTTAACTGATGGCGCCTCTATGGCTGACTGTGTTTTAGGTTTTATTCGCACAGCTGGTTTTTATCATAAGATTTAATGGTGGGTTCATATGCCTGATCTTCCACTTTTGTCAGTCCTATTTCCAACTGGCAGTTTTAGCATGTGTGGAGTGGCTGGCCCATCCATTATTATCCTGGTGATCAGCCAGCCAACAACCTCTGCTGTGATTTTTAGCATAGTAGATTATTTGGTCCACCTCTATTGTGGTTTCCTTCTTCTTTTTAAGTTGTAATTTTCGCCCACAATGTCTTTCTTTACAACTTGTGTACTGGTTGCGGGGTGCTTATTTTTATCTGTAAATGAAATACTGTGAACAGGAGACTGGGAACAGGAGACTGATGACCCAGCAGTTTAGTCCCCTTTAAACACCCAACCATCCAACCAACAAGGGATGCCAAATAGATTCTGTATTTCTATATTTCAAGCGCCTTCTAGTCAAATTGCATGCTTATCGAATATCACCACAGTTTTGTGATTGGATTCATGATTTTCTATCAGAAAGGACACAGTACATTGTAATTGATGCTAAGTCAGAGTAGAACAGAAGTGATATATGGTGTTCCTTAGGAAAGTGTTAAAGGGCCCCTACTGTTGTGTATTTTTATAAATGATTTAGGAGACAATCTGAGTAGCTCTGTTAGACTGTTCGATGATGATGATGATGATGATGATGATGATGATGATGATATCAGTTAGTGAAGTCACCAGAAGATGAAAACCAACTGCAAAATTTCAGCGAGAGGCAGCTCGTTTTGCATTATCATTGTATTACCAATATATTGGGGGAATGACTCGTAGTGGAAATCATTTAAAGAAAGGCGTTATTCGTTGTGGCAAGATATATTTGTGACATTTTTTTCAGTAACTTTATCTTCCAAATGCGAACATATTTCATTAGCAGCCACATATAAAGGGAGAAATGTGGATCATAATAATAAAATAAGAGAAATTAGATTGCAAACAGAAAGATTTAGGTGTACCTTTTTCCCTACAACCTATTAGACAATGGGACTGTAGAGAAATATCAGGGGTTCAATTAACCCTCTGCCATGCACTTCATGTGACTTGCAGAGTATCATGTAGATTGCTTGGTGAATAATTAAGTGTACTACATATTCATGAACAAAAAATAATGCTCCCTTCCTACAGTAAGAAGCATAAACTTGATGGAACTAGTAGCAATAAAGAACTCTTGCTATGCAGCAATGGCCTTGGTGTAAGACATGGAGTTGAGAGTCCTCTCTTGGGCATGGATATATGTGCTGTGTCCTTAGCGTACAATGTTAAAAACAAAATAAAAGGAGATACGGACGTCCTTTTTTTTTTTTTTGGGGGGGGGGGGGGGGGGGGAAGAGGGCAGCTCCAAACCCCATACAGTCAAGAAAAGGGATATGAAAGTCCCTACAAATGGAAGTGAGCCGCAATCCGATGGGTAGACCCATTTGAGGGTTAGCATCCGGAGATCTAAAACCTTCACCATCAAAAAGAATGTGATATGCGGGATGACTAGGAAATAGACGAATCGCATGGCATGGGACACTAACAGCTGATATCACTTAGTCTGAAGAAGGGGGATTCTCACTCAAGCAAGGAGACTAAACAGGTTTGGTCCAGAAGGCATCCATAGCCAAGTGGACACCACATTGGTGAACTGGATCTAACAATTTCAAGGCAGAATGAGCTGCTGAGCCATAAACCTGGAATCAATAATCTAATCAGGACTGAATCAGGGCCCTGGTACATGTGAATATGTATTGTACAATCTGCACCCTAGGATGAGATGGCTAGGAAACAGGACATTAAGCTTCCGCATGCAGCTTATCTTCAGCTGATGGACATGGGGCAGCAAAGTCAGTCTCTCTCTCTCTCTCTCTCTTTTAATATAATATAATATATATGTCTGTCTAGGTGTGCTTGCGTTTCGATATGTCTGAGTGTGTGTGTATTTGTTTACCTTCCTTTTTTTCCCCTAAGGTAAGTCCTTCCACTCCTGGGATTGGAATGACTCCTTTTCCACTTCCTTAAAACCCATATCCTTCCCTTTTCCTCCCCTTTTTTCCTCTTTTTCCTGAAGAAGCTGCCAGTGGTGGCGAAAGCTTGTATGTGTGTTTGTGTGTTATTTTATTTGTTTCTCTCGACGAGCCGGTCCTTTTGGTAAGTCATCTCTTTTTTATTTTTATTTTTATTTTTATTTTTATTTTTATTTTTATTTTTATATAAAAACATCAAAGCGCTGAGAACCCAAGAAGAGTTTTGGATCAGGGTGGACTGTAGTATGATGACAAAAATGCATTACCCTTATCTTAGGGCACATTTAGGCTCCCACCGTGCTGCTCGCCCCCATGGCATGGCGACGGAAGGTCAAGCCCACTGCCTGTTACAGCTCGCCGAACTGCTCGCTACGATCCTCACCAGGCAATGATATCAAGCTGGTTTGTTTTTTATGCCACTACTATCACTGTATGTCCTAAAACTTGGGCTGTCATTGACTGCTTCAAGGTCACTCTAGCCATGCTGTGTTTGACAGCTGCTTGCTGCAAGCCATTTCTGTGTGACAAAGTAATTGTTCCTACTCTAAATTCTGCTGTTCAGTTTTCAAACAACTTCCCAGTTGCCAAGAACCTATAATTAAAATAAATGAATATATATTTTTTAATTACAAAAGTTTGTTACTTACTGTCTCCATAAATGTGTTATCTACTTGTTAGAACTGGTTTCTCTACAATATTTGTACAAAGATATTTTTCTGCTAATTTCAGTAATAAGCGATGATAAGAAAAAAAAAATACAAGTCGGGTAATGCTGCTCACACAGTACTGTGGTGGCCATATTACGATTTTATGTTGTTTCTAAAAGATAATTTTGAACCTCAAAACTCGAATGCGGCAGAATCCATCTTTGACACTGAAAAAAATCATACTGATTACATGCATACTCACAACCAACCGACATCACCATATTTCCTGAAAGTCAGCAGCAGCCGCTCCTCCACGGAAACTGCATCATCACTGATGGTCCTAATTTTCATCCTCTTATCTATTCTGGTCTGATAATATTTAATCTATAAGAAAAAGTCTATTGTGACATTTGCAGGAAGTGCCCTGGATATTTTTGAGTTTTTGGTAGCCTCGGCGAAAGTTTTTGTACTTTGGACATTTTGAATCCATAAGATATGCATACACCCTCTTTATTGTCTTTTGCAAATTACTGAGTCTTTGCAGCGGACAAGTACCTAAACGATGCAGGCTGCGAAGTAAGTAGTGATGTGCCAGCAGCAAGGGTACAGAGTGAATGCACCAAAACTCCCAGCGAGCTGCAATGTGCTAGCAGCACGTAGTGAGGTGCAGACTGTGAGGTGTCAGTGTAAATGCATCTTTAGAAAGGCAAAACTGAAATCCATGCGAGAAGACCCATGTGGAAGCCCGCCGAATGGGACCTTTGAGCTGGCATTCAGCTGAGGCTACCGAGTGGGAACTGTACCATATGCAAAAGTCGTCAACATACAGCGCAGGAGAGACAAGTCATCCAACAGAGCTAACAAGCCCAATGATTACAATTAGGGTGACGTGAAACACAACACGGTCCTCTTGGATCCGTGGGGAGGAGGAGGAAGAACCGACCTTTACTCGGAATATGTGGTGGAATAAAAAGTGACTGATAAAAAAAGGGTACCATAACATATGACAATGCCAAGTGGTGTCATATGCCTTACATAAATCAAAGAAAACAGCAACAAGATGTCGATGTTTTGAGAAGGCCTGTCTGATTGCTGTTTCCAGTCAAAGTAGATGGTTTATAGTAGACCCACCCTCCTGGAATCAACACTGATAAGGTGACAGAAGTACATGAGATTCGAGTAACCAGCATAATCTGCGGGCAACCATTCTTTCAAGTAATTTATATGGGATGTTTGTCAGGCTAATTGGCTAGGGATGACGGATGCTGGTCTGTTCTTAGAACAGGAACCTCTATACTGTCTCTCCACTGCAAGGAGAATACCCCTTTGAACCAAATTTGGTTAAATACCTGGAGGAGATATTTCCATTGTGGAGAACCGAGATGTTGGAAAAGTTTATTATGGATGGCATCTGGGCCAGGTGCGAAATCATGAAGAGGAAAGTGCCAGAAGTAATTCCCATTCAGTAAAGGGTTTGTTATAAGGTTCCTCCTGGTGAGTGGTAAAACATAAATTTGAGGCTTTAGCCTGTTCTTTCTTGAGAAGAAAAGCCTCCAGATAGGAAGCCGTAAACCAATGCCTTCACAAAGTGAGCTGCAAGGTGCTCTGCGAGAATCAATGGGTCAATACAGACCCCACCTGTTACAGCAAGGCCAGGTATTATAGACAGCCACTGGCAACCTTGGATGGAGCAGAGCATATCTATGCTTTTTTGTGGTTTTAGGGTGCTCAACTGCAGTGGTCATTACCGACCGATTCTGCCTTACATTGACTTAAAACAAGGTTAAAAAAGAAGCTGATAAGATTTTCAAAATATCACTAAAACGAGTAATAAAAAATTTCATGAGAAGGAATTAAATGTCCTTGGACAAATTAGTCATATGTATAAAACACAAAACTCTAGCAGCTGTCAGTGTGTCATCAGCTAAAATGTCCTCCAAAGTGGACGGCAGATTTACTGCAACACGAACATGATTAAAATTGGGGCAGAACATTAAAACATGGCACACCGTCATCGGGTGACAGCAGGAATATACTGGTGGGGGGATCGCCTGTTAGTAAGTGTCGGTGGCTAACCGGCAATGACCGATTCTCAGCTGGGCCAAGGTGACCGCCAGGAGGGGCGGGAGGAGGTCTTCCATGCTGTTGGGATCGGTTTTATGGTTCTAAGCTTATTATCCTGAAGCAAGGACCACAGCCGATGTCATGATGCAACAATACACCTGCAAATAGCCCCTTGAATGTCGTTTGACAGGACACAAATGGTAGCTGTCAGAGGTAGGAGAGTGGCAGCCCTGGCCGCAGCATTAGCAGCCTCGTTCCCGGGCGGCACACCTACGTGGCCAGGTACCCACAGGAAGCGATTGGAAAAGCTTTCAGCTGCCAATTGCAGGGAGCATCGGAGTCAGATTACAACAGGATGGACCGGATATGGGTCTTTAAGACTCTGAATGGTACTGAGTGAATCTGAGCAGATGACATCTACATCTACATACATACTCCGCAATCCACCGTAAGGCGCGTGGCAGATGGTACACTGTACCACTATTGGGCATTTCCTTTCCTATTCCACTCCCAAATAGAACGACAAGGGAAAAAAAAAAAAAAGAGTGCCTATATGCCGCCGCACAAGCCCTAATTTCTCTTATCTCGTCTTTGTGATCACTAAGCGAAATGTAAGTAGGAGGCAACAAGATTGTAATACACTCAGCTTCAAATTCCGGCCCTCTAAATTTCCTCCACAGAATTTCATGAAAAGAACGTCGTCTTTCCTCCAATGATCCCCAATTGAGTTGCTGGAGCATTTCCGTGACACGTATTGGTGAGTATTCTCCCAATAAACCGAAGTCAGCTGTCCACCTTACATGTTCGTTCCATTTCATATTGCTCTGCAATGTTACGCCTAGATATTTGAGCGACACGACAACATCAAGAAGCTTACTACTAATGCTGTATTCGAACATTATGGGATTGTTTTTCCTACTCGTGCACATCACCTTACATTTTTCTACAATGAGAGCTAGCTGCCATTCTTCGCATCAACTAGAAATTTTGTCTAAGTCATCCTGTATACTATTAAAGTCAGTTACAGACGACACCCTCCCATACACCACAGCATCATCAGCAAACAGCCGCAAATTACAACTTACTCTGTCCATCAGATCATTTATATAGATAGAAAATAATAGTGGTCCTATCACACTTCCCTGGGGCACGCCTGACGATACATTCGTCTCTGATGAACACTCCCCATGAAAACAACGTACTGCGTTCTATTACTTAGGAAGTCTTCCAGCCAGTGACAAATCTTCGTTAGCATTCTCTAGTGTGGCACTGTGTCGAATGCCTTTTTGAAGCCGAGAAAAACACAATCCGCCTGTTGCCCTTCATCCATGGCTCGCAAGATGTCATGTGAGTAAAGGGCAAGCTGAGTTTCACATGAACGATGTTTCCTAAACCAAGGAAATTTACTATATTCTAACTGAGAATATGCTCCAAAATTCTACATGAAACTGATGTCAACAATACTGGCCTGTAATTGTGTGGGTCAGTTATCTTTCCTTTCTTATAAGTGGGAGTCACCTGCACTTTTTTCCAATCAGTAGGAACTTTGGGCTGAATTAAAGATTCGCGATAAATGCAAGCTAAGTAGGGGGCCAATGCTGCAAAATACTCTTTGTAAAACCGAACTGGTATTCCATCCGGGCCAGCAGACTTTTTTGTATTTAGCTGTCTAAACTGCTTCTCTACAACCAGAAATACCTATTACTATGTCCTCCATTTTGGAATTAGTATAATGATCAAATGATGGTACATTTGTGCGGTCCTCCTGCGTGAAAGATTTCTTAAAGCTTAAATTTAGAACTTCTGCTTTCCGTTTGCTTTCTTCTATTACTGCCCCAGAATGATCGAGTGACTGCACAGTGGGCTATGACCCATTTATTCATTTTACATAGGACCAGAATTTTTTCAGGTTCTGGGAAAGATCTTTTGCTAAGATATGGCTGTGATAATTATTGTATTTTGCGTCTGTAAAAAGATCAATGCGCGAAGCAATCTCTACTAACTTTTGCCTGTCATCATTTACGTGTTCTTTTTTGAATTGAGAGTGCAACAGTCTTTGCTTTCTCAGCAGCTTTCTTACATTATTATAATACCACGGTGGATCTTTTCCACAGAAGGGTGGTGGTGACGGTGAACATTTGGACAGCCTGATAGAGAGCAAAATGCTCAGCTATGAGATTTGAGCATTGGTCGATGAGCTAGTATTGAAAGCTGTCGTACCAGATGACAAAGGCGTATCCAACACCATCAGTGTTCTTAGAGCCATCTGTATATATGAAGATGTTATCATCAAGCTGAGAACGAAGTTCGACAAACCTTGAGCAATACACCAAATCCGGGGTACTCTCCTTTGGAAGCGAGCCGAGTTAGAGGTGGAAGCGAACCTGTGCCTGAAGCCATGGTGGTGTTGGGCTCACATCCATTCGAAGGATGTCAGGGAGGGTGAAATAGAGTTTCTGAAGCAGGCGACGAAAACGAATTCCAGGAGGCAACAGTGCGGATGCAGACACCCCATATTGGGGATCAAAGGAGTTGAAAATTGATGGGTAGAATGGGTGTTTGGGCATTGACTGCTGCCAGCATGCATAACCCCCCCAGGGGGCCCACAGCTCTTTTGTGGGTACGTGTGTGGCGCGCACGGGGCCCCGAGCCGAAGCGACCTTTCTTCTGTCCCAGGCCGCTTCCCTCTTTCCCCCCCGGTTTGTGCCTTCGCCCGGAGACGGGCGTTTTTCATCAGTCAAAGGTTTCTTTTTCGCTTCCTGTCTTCTCTTCTTGGTCCTCTTCCTTTCTTGTTCTTCAGCCTTCTCCTATTTTTCCTTTCTCCTTGTTCTTGACTCACCCTTTAATCTCCGCCTCGGCGTTTGAGATTCTCCCTCCTTCATCCCTTTCTCTCCTTTCTTTCCTCCCTGTGCGTGTCTGAAGGTCGACCCACGCTCTGCGTAGCCGGTGACGGGGTAAGGCGTAACTCCCCGCCCCGGGTAGACATGTAGGGCACGTACGTACCCCCCGGTAAAGGCCGGGCCCAGGGAGGGGTGATTACCCGAGCTGATACCTTCCGAACATGCCGATTGGTCCCTCCGTCCGTTCTCGGGAGGTGTGACCTGAGGTGCGAACAGTCACCTAAGGCGGGTGCGCCCTCAGTGAGGGCCCCCACAAGGAAGGAGCGCGCCATCGGAGACGCCGGTAATCATGGGGGACACCTCCGCTATGAAACCTTCCACATCATCTATAACCTTGACCCATAAGCGGAAACATGATTCTCAGCCACAGAAAGCATTGCCAAACATTCCTAGGTTCCTGGTGGTATCACGTACCGACGATAAGGATTTTTCTGCAGTAAATCCGTTCATTATTCAGAAGGGTGTCGATGCGATCGCTGGTCCCTTGAAGACCTGCTCTAGGCAGCGCAACGGGACCTTGTTGCTCGAAATAGAAAATGCATTCCAGGCGCAGAAGTTACTTCGAGCTACCCTTGTACATACTTTCCCTGTGAAAGTGGAGGCTCACCGCACCCTCAACTCTTCGCGGGGGGTAGTGTTTTCTAGATCACTGGATGGGTTATCAGACGAGGAGATATTGAACTATATGTCCGATCAGGGAGTCACGGATGTTCATCGCGTGATGAAAAAGATTAACAATGAACTCGTGCCAACCCGTACTGTCTTCTTGACTTTTGACAAGGTTGACCTGCCATCGAAAGTGAAAGCGGGCTACGAGGTCATTTCCGTCCGCCCGTACATACCAAATCCTACACGCTGCTTCCATTGCCAAAGGTACAATCATACCAGTAAATCTTGTCCAAATGCAGCCAAGTGCGCCACCTGTGGCAGGGACGCTCATGAGGGTGAATGTCTACCTCCATCCCCTCGCTGCATTAATTGCATGGGTGACCATGCTGCTTCTTCACGGGACTGCCCCGTTTATAAAGAAGAGCGGGTCATCCAAGAGATTCGCGTGAAGGAGAAGGTCTCGACCTATGCCGCTCGGAAGTTATTAGCTAGTAGGAAGCCCGCAGTACTCCCGTCAGGTACTTTCAGCCAGGTCCTCGCCTCCCCTCGACCAACTAAGGAGGTGGGCATTCAGACTTGCGATTTAACGTTCAGTGACACTGTCGTCAGATCGGCTAGCCCGAAAATTGCTCGTTCCACCTCTCCGATGCCTTCTACCCGTGCTACACTGAATTCGTCGACCAGTTCACACACATCCCGGGCACCCAAATCTGCTGCCCGGAGTTCAAAAAGGGAACCCGTCCGCGAAGATTTTCTCAAGGCTCCGACTTCTCAATCGTCAACCGCTTCTTCAACCCGTCATGCTTCTAAGAAGGCTTCCAAAAAAGAACAGCCCCCACCTTCCCCGCCGCGGCGTGACTCGTCGGTCGCGCCATCCAACAGTTGCCGGCCTCGGCCGTCTTCTGTTTCACCGGGACGCTCCGTTTGCCGGGCACCCGGCCGTCTACCGGCGGTGGAAGCTGCCCCTCCTGATCAACTCCGGGAGGTGGCAGACGCGTCGATCGAACCAATGGAACATGACCCTTTGCCACTAGATGGCGATAGCAGTGCTCCCTCGAAATCCGGTCCTCAGGGGCCGTCGAGGTGACCCCGCTTGCTAGTTGGTTTTATCCTTATTTCTTATTTCATTTTTATCATGGCACTCCTTCAATGGAACATTCGAGGCATTCGTTCCAATCGGGAGGAGTTAAAACTACTCCTTCGGTTGCACTGCCCGCTTATCGTCTGTCTTCAAGAAACTAAGTTGCGTCCACGTGATCGTGCAGACTTTCCACACTACACCTCTGTGCGGTTCGACCTGCCACCCATGGAAGGTGTCCCAGCCCATGGAGGGGTTCTGATGCTCCTTCGAGACGACGTCTATTTCCACCCCATTTCCTTGCACACTCACCTACAGGCAGTTGCCGTCCGCATCACCTTATCCACATTTACCTTCTCCCTCTGTAATATATATTCGCCATCGTCATCTGCCCTTACTAGGGCAGATGTGCTAAACCTTGTTGACCAGCTCCCTTCACCTTTCGTGTTGGTAGGCGACTTTAATGCCCACCACCCCCTATGGGGCTCTCCGGCACCTTGTCCGAGAGGCTCCCTTTTGGTGGACATTCTCCACCACCTCGATCTTGTCTGCCTCAACACCGGTGCACCGACCTTCCTTTCTGACACAACACACACTTATTCCCATATAGACCTCGCATTATGCACTCCGCAGCTTGCCGGTCGGTTTGAGTGGTACGCACTTTCTGACACGTACTCGAGTGACCATTTCCCTTGTATCATCCACTTCCTACATCATTCCCCATCTCCACGTCCCACCAGTTGGAACATTTCTAAAGCCGACTGGGGGCTTTATTCTTCCATGGCTGTTTTTCACAATCAGAATTTTCCCAACTGTGACAGTCAGGTTGAATACCTCACAGAGGTTATTCTCACTGCTGCTGAACGTTCCATACCTCGTACATCCTCTTCTCCACGTCGTGTCCAGGTCCCTTGGTGGACTGCAGCCTGCCGCGACGCGCTTCGAGCCCGGCGCCGTGCTTTACGCACCTTTCGCCGCCACCCAACTTTGGAGAATTGCATCAATTACAAACGTATGAGAGCGCAGTGCCGTCGTATCATAAACGACAGCAAGAAAGCTTGCTGGACAGCTTTTACTAGTTCTTTTAACCGTTTTACTCCCTCCACTGTTGTCTGGGGTGGCCTACGCCGTTTGTCCGGCATCAAGGTCCACTCCCCGATTCCTGGCCTGACCGTGGAGAACGCGGTCCTCGTGGACCCAGCTGATGTTTCAAACGCATTGGGTCGTTTCTTTGCGGAGGTTTCGAGCTCTGCCCATTACCACCCTGCCTTTCTCCTTCGCAAACAGGTAGAGGAGGCACGGCCGCCTTCTTTCCGCTCTTTTAATCGTGAAAATTATAACGTCGCCTTCACCATGCAGGAGCTAGATCGTGCTCTCGCTCTGTCCCGGTCTTCTGCTCCCGGGCCCGATTCCATTCATATTGAGATGCTGAAGAACCTCTCTCCTCCGGGCAAGTGCTTTCTTCTTAGTACCTACAATCGCATATGGACTGAAGGTCATGTTCCCACAAGTTGGCGTGAAGCCATTGTTGTCCCCATCCCCAAACCAGGGAAGGACAAACACCTTCCTTCCAGTTATCGCCCCATTTCTCTGACGAGCTGCGTCTGTAAGGTGATGGAACGCATGGTTAACGCTCGGTTGGTCTGGCTCCTCGAATCTCGCCGCCTCCTGACTAATATCCAATGCGGTTTTCGTCGACACCGCTCTGCTGCTGACCACCTCGTTACGTTGTCGACCTTCATTATGAACAACTTTCTAAAGAACCGTCAAACAGTAGCAGTGTTCTTCGACTTGGAGAAGGCATACGATACCTGTTGGAGAGCGGGCATTCTCCGCACATTGCACACATGGGGCCTTCGGGGCCGCCTTCCTCTTTTCATTCAAGCGTTTTTGGCGGATCGCAAGTTCCGGGTACGGGTGGGCTCTGTTTTGTCAGATGCCTTTTGCCAGGAGAATGGGGTACCACAGGGCTCCGTCTTGAGTGTGGCGCTCTTTGCCATTGCAATCAATCCGATCGTAGATTGCCTTTCAGCCGACGTCTCCGGATCTCTTTTTGTTGACGATTTCGCAATTTATTGTAGCGCCCAGCGGACGTGTCTCTTGGAGCATTCTCTCCAACGCTGTCTTGACCGTCTATATTCCTGGAGCATCGCAAACGGCTTCCGATTCTCCACTGAGAAAACTGTGTGTATCAATTTCTGGAGATACAAGGAATTTCTTCCACCTTCTCTACGTCTCGGCCCTGTTGCTCTCCCTTTCGTGGAGACTACGAAATTCTTGGGACTCATGTTGGATCGGAAACTTTGCTGGTCCACACATGTGTCCTACCTGGCTGCCCGTTGTGCCCGATCCCTTAACGTTCTTCGTGTCCTCAGTGGCACGTCATGGGGAGCGGATCGTACCGTCCTGCTTCACCTTTACCAGGCCATTGTTCAGTCGAAGCTCGACTATGGAAGCCTTGTATACTCTTCAGCACGGCCGTCGATTCTCCGCCGTCTCAACTCTATCCACCATCGTGGATTACGTCTGGCGACCGGTGCATTTTATACCAGCCCTGTTGAAAGTCTGTATGCCGAGGCTGCTGTATTACCCTTGACCAATCGACGTGACATACTCTTGTGTCGGTACGCATGCCGCCTACGGTCGATGCCCAACCATCCATCTTACAGATTATTTTTTGACGACTCACTCGATCGCCAATATCAGTTGTCTGCGATTGCCTTGCTTCCACCGGGAGTTCGGTTTCGCCGCCTGCTACAGGGGCTCGATTTTACCCTTCCTTCCACCCTTCGGTTGAGCGAAAGCCCATTGCCACCGTGGCATCAGGCCCAGGTTCACACACACCTCGAACTTAGTTCGCTCCCCAAGGAGAGCACTCCGGATTTGGTATTCCGCTCGAGGCTTGTCGAACTCCGTTCGCGGTTCGATAATGCCGTATTTATTTACACTGATGGTTCCAAGAGCACTGCCGGTGTCGGATCTGCCTTCGTCGTCGGGGACAACCGTTTCCAATACAAGCTCCCTGACCGGTGCTCGAACTTCACGGCTGAGCTTTTCGCCCTCCACCAGGCCGTTTTGTATACCTGCCGCCACCGCCACCCTTTCTATGCCATATGTTCTGACTCCCTTAGTGCCCTGCAGAGTCTTAAGGACCCTTTCTCGAACCATCCTCTCGTGTATCGGATCCAACGCTCCCTCCAGTTGCTGGCGGATGACAGCTGTCACGTTTCTTTCCTGTGGGTCCCTGGCCATGTGGGTGTGCCCGGGAATGAGGCCGCCGACACAGCAGCCAAGGCAGCAGCTCTTTTGCCTCGCATGGCTACCTTTTGCGTCCCATCGGACGATGTTCAACGGGCTCTTCGCCGGAGTATCGTGTCGCAATGGCACAGTGTGTGGCTTTCACTGTACAACAATAAATTGCGAACTGTCAAACCGATCCCGACCGCTTGGAGGACATCCTCACGCCCCTCTCGGCGGGAGGAGGTCATCCTGGCTCGGTTGCGGATCGGTCATTGCCGTTTCAGCCACCGTCACTTGCTATCCGCCGAACCTGCACCGCTATGCTCCTGCGGTGGACTGCTGACAGTGCGACATGTTTTACTGACTTGTGTTAATTTTAATCATCTCCGTATAGCCCTTCACTTTCCGTCTACTCTGGAGGAAATTTTAGCTGATGACACACGAGCAGCTGCTCGAGTTTTGCGTTTTATCAACTTGGCCAACTTATCCAAGGATATTTAACTCTTTTAATTGTCTTTTATCTTTCGTTTTTAGCCTCTTGTTGATGTTCTGACAGTCTACATTTTTCGAGATCATAGCGAATCTACGTTCTTGGCTGGGCGCTAATGACCATAGAAGTTGTGCGCCCTAAAACCACAAAAAAAAAAAGCATGCATAACGACAGAGTAATACATCACACCGATAGTGCAATCTTAATTCTGTGGCTTTTGCATAGAGGCTTTCAATAGGGCTGGTATAGAAAGCTCCAATAGCTAGGCGTAACCCCTGATGGTGAATTGAGTTAATTCAGCACAAGATGGACGTCTGTGCGGATGTGTAAACAATGCTTCCATAATCCATCTTCGATCAGACTATGGACCGATAAAGGTGAAGGAGGACGGTACCGCTACGAACACGGAGGACATTAAGGGAATGTGTACAACAACCAGCCAGAGAAGACATGTGGAGATCAACAAAGTTTCCTATCAGACGTGAGTCCTAAGAATTTCATTGTCTCCACGAATGGGAAAGCGATGGGGCCTAGATGTAGAGATGGTTGAAGGAATTCAGTGTATCGCCAGAAGTTGATGCACACTGTTTTCTCATTGGAGAAACTGAAACCATTTGCGATGCTCCAAGAATAAAGACAGTCAAGACAACACTGGAGACAGCGTTCCAATAGATACGTTCTTTGAGCAGTGCAGTAGATTGCGAAATTGTCCACAAAGAGGGAACCAGAAACTTCAGGTGGGAGGCAGTCCATAATTGGGTTAATTGCTTTGGTGAAGAGTACTACACTCAAAACGGAGCCATGGCATCCTATTCTCCTGGCAAAAAGGGTCTGACAAAACAGAGCCCACTTGTACCCATAAACGTCGGTCCGTTAAAAATGCACGGATAAAAAGGGGGGAGAAGCTCCGCGAAAGCCCCAGGTACGCATGGTGCGGAGAATTCCCGCCCTCCAATAGGTGTCGTAGGCTTTCTCCAAATCAAAGAACACAGCCACCATCTGACACTTTCGCAAAAAGTTATTCGTAACGAAAGTCGACAAGTTGACGAGGTGGTCAATTGCAGAGGGATGCCAATGGAAACCACATTGTACATTGGTAAGGAGGCGTCGGGATTCAAGGAGCCAAACCAAACGAGTATTAATCATGTGTTCCATCACCTTACAGACACAGCTGGTAAGAGAAATGGAGAAATGGGGCGATAACTGGAAGTAAGACGTTTGTCCTTTCCTGGTTTGGGGATAGGGACAACAATGGCTTCACGCCAACTTGTGGAGATCTGACCTTCAGTCCATATGCAATTATAGGTGCGGAGAAGGAAACATTTACCTGCAAGAGAAAGGTTCTGCAACATCTCAATATGAATGGCATTGGGCCCCAGAGTAGAGGCAGGGTGGCCACCGAACCTTGAAACCAGGAAAAACTGGAAACCCCCCCCCCTTGAATTTCAGCCAGAAACCAGGATTTTTAACCCATGAGATCTTGCGGCTTTTAGAGTTAAATGATCATTTGCATGTATAGCCTTATTGCTCAGATTACACAACCAGTTCGAAATGTACTTAATAAATGTAAACAAGTAATACCTGTAGTTTTAGTAGGAAAAACCTCAAAGTTTAATATTAAAAAGTAACAAAATGCCAGTCATTTTAAAATTATGGTGACCTAAATGCTCAGATCGCTAGTGCCCGCGGGTTTAATAATATTCATCGCTTCATTTTTATATACAAAAACATTTTCAAATATATTTCTGAGCAGTTTAAAAAGTTTTATAATTATAGGTTACGTATTCCGTTATCTATTTCTTTATTTATCTTGAAGAGTTGTTCAACCACACTACTCATTTCCTCGCAATGTACGTCAAAGAGACGTGATGTTATCATAAGGCACGACTACGAAATTGCAGCTAGAATGAAAGGCGATATTTATTTGTACTACATTGTACCAATTTTTGGTAATTGGAATGTTCGGCAGCAGTGAGAATAACCTCTGTGAGGTAGTAGACCTGACTGTCGCAGCTGGGGAAATGCTGGTTCGTGTAAAACCGCCATGGAAGAATAAAGCCCCCAATCGGCTTTGGAGATGTTCCAGGTGGCTCAAAGCAGAGATGGGGTATGATGTAGTAGGTGGATTACACAAGGGAAATGGTCGCTCGAGTATGTATCAGAAAGGGCATACCACTCGAACCAATGCACTAGCTGAGGAGTGCATATCGCGAGGTCCAAGTGGGAATAGGTGTGCGTTGTGTTGGAAAGGAATGTTGATGAACCGGTGTTTAGGCAGACAAGATTGAGATGGTTGAGAAGGTCCTCTAGAAGGGAGACTCTTTGGCAAGAAGCTGGAGAACCCCATAGGAGGTGATTGGTGTTAAAGTTGCCAAGCAAAAGTGGAGGAAGCTGGGCAACAAGTTGCAGCACATCTATCCTAGTAAAGGCAGACGATGACGGGGTATAGATATTGCAGAGAGAGACAGAAAGGATAGGGAGAGAAGGAAAGGGTAGGGCAACTGCCTATATGTGTGTTCAGAGAAATGGGATGGGATGGGAATAAATGTCATCCCGAACGAGCAACATAACCCCTCCACGGACTGGAATACCATAGGTCATAGCGCATAGAGGTATATTGAGGGATGGCTATACGATCCTGTGGGCATAACTTTGTTTCTTGGAGGCTAACTGAGCAGACAGTGCAATCAAAGGAGTAATTTTAATTCCTCATGATTGGAGCGAATGCCTCGAATATTCCACTGAGGGGAGAAAAGAGAACAACAAGGCAAAAGGGGGGGGGGGGGGGTCACCTCGACGGCCGCTGAGGGCCTGACTTTGAGGGAGCACTGTTATCTCAATCCATTCGTGGAAAATCTTGTTCCATCAGTGCAACGGGAATTTCTGCCACCTTCTCGAGTTGATCGGTAGGGGTAGCATCCTCCGCCAGTAAAAATCCAGTTGCCCGGCTAACAGTAGTGCGTCCCGGTGAGACAGAGGATGACCAGTGCTGGCTACTGTTGGGTGGCGAGATGGATGAGTCACGCCTCAGCGGGGAAGGAGAGGAACTTTTTTTTTTTTTTTTTTTTTAGCTCTTTTGGAAGAGTGACGGTGGGAGGGGTTCCTTTTTCAAAGTCCGGGCATCTTGTTTAGTTGCCCGTGGTTTATGAGAGGTTGATGGAGACTGAACTTTATAAGGAGCAGGAGGGAGCAGGGACATGGAATGGGCAATCTTCGGGCTGGCCGATTGCACAACTGTGTCAGGGAAAGTGTAATCACAAGTCTGTGTACCTGCATCCTTAGTAGGTCGGGTGGAGGTGAGGACCTTACTGTATGTGACCACTGGAAGGACAGTGGGCTTCCGACTCGCTAATAACTTTCGAGCAGCAGATGTTGAGATCTTTTCCGTGACCCGAATTTGCTGAATGACCTTCTCATATTTATATAACAGGGCAGTCCCTAGAGGAAGCAGCATGGTCACCCATGCAATTAATGCAGTGAGGGGACGGAGGTCGGCAGTCACCCCATTTGGGTGTCCCTACAACACGACACATTTTGCTGTATTGGGGCAAGATTGACAGGTGCGGTTGAATCTATGGCATTGGAAACAGCGCATAGGGTTTGGTACATAAGGGCGATCGGAGATAATTTCATATCCTGCTTTGACCTTGGACAGGAGATCAACTCTGTCGAACGTCAAAAACACAGTAAAAGTTGGTGTTAGCTGGTTATCGACATTTTTCAACACACTATGCACAGCTGTTACACCCTGATCAGACATGTAGTTTTGGATCTCTTTGTCTGATAACCCGTCAAGGGATCTTGTGAAAGCTACCCCCTGTAATGAGTTGAGGCTGCAATGTGATTATACTTGGACAGGAAACGTGTTTAGTAGTGTAATCTTTATCAGTTTTTGTGCCTGGAAAGCACTGTTCGTTTCCAGCAACAATGTTCCATTGTGCTGCCAGGAACAGGTCTTAACTGGGCCAGCAATCGCATCAACACTCTTCTGAATTCCGATGGGATTAACAGAACAGAAATCTTTACCATCAGTTCGAGAAACCACCAGAAATTTGGGAAGATTAGGCAACTGAGGTGAGTTTGTTTCTTTTTTTGGCTCCGATGGCATGCTCCTTCTGGTGGGGGGGGGGGGGGGGCGTAACCGCCTTAGGTGATTGCTCACACCTCCCGACAATGGACTGAGGGACCAATCGGCATGTTTGGAAGGTATCAGCTCAGGTAATCACCCCTCCCTGGGCCTGACCTTTACCAGGGGGTACGTAAGTGCCCTACTTGTCTACCTGGGGCAGGGAATTACGCATTACTCCATCACCTACTACACATGATAATGCGTGGGTTGGCCTTTAGACACGCACAGGGAGGAAAGAAGAAAAATAGAGGAAGTGAAGAGAAAGATAGAAGAGAGTGTCTCAAACACCAAAGCGGTGACTAAATGAGGAGGAGAGGAAGGCTAGAAGAGTACAGCAAGTAGTGAAAGACAGAAGCAAGGGTTAGGAAAGGAAGAAACCAAGGAAAGAGAAAAACTGACAGGAAACCACCTTGACTCCCAATGGACGCCCGTCTCCGGGCTAAGGCAGTCGTCTATAAATTCAGATGGGGATGGTGTCTGGGATGTATAAGAAGGCCAATTAGCATGATGGAAAACCAAGTGGGGTATTCTGTCCCTCGTCAGGTGGGAGGGGAGTGAAAGAATCAACAGAACGTGGCCACTATCACAGATATGAACTGTCATTGAGAAGGCATAGATTGTGGTCTGCAAGGAACTGGATGATGGGCATTGAAGTCCCCAAGGATGAGGAATGAAGGTGGAAGTTCCCAAAGGAGGGCAGTTAGGACAGCAGTTGAAGGTGGCCTGTTGGGGGGAGGTATACATTGCAGATTGTTAACGGGGTGTCCAAGTGAACCTGAACAGCATCTACTTCCAGAGTAGCACTGAGACGGATCTATGCACTATCAATATCCATACGGACTAACGTACAAATGCCACCCGATGCCTGTAGGGGGCTAATCCGGTTCCAACACCATGGAGGGTTGATGAATGTCCATCAACAAAATGCGATTCCTGCAGAACAACGTAAGCTGCAGAGTAAAAGGAAAGAAGTTCTTTTAACTCCAGGTGGTGACAGTAATAGCCATTACGGTTCCACTGGATGATGACAGATGGAGGATACAGATGAGAGGCAAACAAGTTTTAGTCCGTTATGCCGCTGGATCAGCACCAGTCACCAATGAGGAGGGGACTACATCCATAAGTCAGACTCAAGCTCAGAATATTGAGCAGATTGGAAGGACGTAGGTGGCACCTTGGGCAGCACTTGAGGGGCCTTGTCATGGGACCTATGTTTCTTCTTCTTCTTCTTCTTCTTCTTCTTCTTCTTCTTTTCCTTCTCTCTTGCAGAACGGGGATGGCATGTCCCAGAGAGAGAACTACGATCAGTAAGGTCTGGCAATGAGGAAGAATGGGTGACCTTGGCACACTCATAATGAGAGTTCAGTGCCGGCTTGAAATAGATCATCTCTGATATAGTGAATGCCAGAAAGAGGGGCCTTGAGAGAGGGCACCTTCACCAGCAAGTACCAGAGAAGGGGAGGGAGGAGATGGCTACAGAGGAAGGGGGGCAAGGGATCTGCAAGAAAGGGAAGAGTGGGGGGGGGGGGGTGCGGCGAGGGGTAGAGGATGTAACAGAGGCAAAGGTAGACCTCATTTGTACCAGATGCAGGTGCTCATATTTATGATGGGCCCCAGGATTTGTTAAATGTTCAAGCAACTTGTATTCTTGTATTTTTTTTCTCCTTCTTCTACACTGTACAGTCCGGTGAATGCGTGGAATGAAGTTGCTGGCAATTTACTCTAGCAGGGGGTGAAACACAAAGGATCCCCCTCTTGAGTGGGCATTCACATTCAGCACATAAAGGGGCTGTGGAACAGCGGGAGGGCGTGCCCAAAGTGCATACATTTTAAGCTTTGCATGGGGGTGGGATGTACGGTTTGACATCACATCTATGTATTATGAACTTCACCTTTTCTGGGAGTGTATCCCCTCAAAGGTCAAGATAAATGCACCTGATTATCCTTGGGGCCTCTCTGAATACGATGAAAGAAGTGGACACCTTGCCATTCCAGATTGGCCTGTAGTTCCTCGTCAGTTTGGATTAGGAGATCCTGATGGAAAATTACTCCCTGGAGCATGTTCAAAGACTGGTGAGGGATTATAGACACTGGAATGTCCCCTGCTACAGACCAGGTATCACAGAATGGGTTTCACCCCAAGCCGTCTGCCCTGGTACCACCCACTCTGATCAGGGGCTTTCCCCATGGGCCACCCAGCCACAGCGAAGGCCCCTGGCACAATGACCATTTCTGGGAGTCCTGATATCTCACAAGGATGAGTGTCAAATTCCTGGTCTGCATAGGAAGGTTACAGCTATGGTACCAGCAATGTGATCCCTGCATTGTCAGAGGGGTTAACCAGAAGGGTACATACTAACTAGCCCCCCGCCCCCCCTCACTTGGACTGGCTTCATGTGCTGGGGTCCTAGCAGGGGTAGGGGGCTTCAACGAGGAGGAAAGTGGGAAAGGGAGGGTAGGGATCCACGCTGTAGGGGTCAGGTCAGGAGTTCTTCCCCAAATGGCTCACACTGATAACTGTAATTTTGTGGTGGATGTCAAACCCCGAGGGAGACCTAACTGTGCCAAAACAGAGGTAAACAACAAAGATAAAAATTGCTAAAATCATCTTCAAAACCACAGGAATTGACATGGCCATCTTAGAGGTAACCACCTAGAAAAGGGGGGGGGGGGCAGGAGGAAGCAGGTTGCTGAGTAGAGGAACTGGCAGAGGTAATGCAGCCTGGGAAAGGCTGCAAAGCCTCAGGGACCATGTGTGCCACACACGTACCCATAAAAGAGCTGTGGGCCCCCTGGGGGATGCACAGTATCTGGAAACTTAGCTCTTCATATCACTTGATATTTGGTGTTGATGAATGCTTTCACAATACTAAAAGCTGTTCGTATCGAACTGTGTGATACCCTGATTATTGTGCAACTTTGGCAATATGCTTGGGGTTGTTGTGTGACAGAAAAAATTAAACAAGAAATTGTGTAGTATTATATGCCAGAAACCTCGATATGATACAGTGCACATAAATAGTCTTTCTGGAAATGCCACAACATTTGGAGACAATGAACCAAAGATAGCCAACATTGATCTCACCACCTTTAATTATGTTCCTCACCATTAGTTGTATATGCTTGAAAATAGAAAACTTGAAAGGCAACTTGTGTGCCAATGCACTTTTGGAAAAACTGAAGACTTCCCTTTCATGTAAACTGATTTGGAATATTTTTGTTTTTGTGGCCTTCAGTCTGGAGACTGGTTTGATATTCAGTCTTATTTTCCTGTAGGCAGTATCTATTTATCCCCTAGTTATAGAAGTACAAATAGGTTATTTCCATAATGGGTTTTATTTTTTCCTTCATTTTTAGTGTTTTTGAAACATATGCAGACGTTTGAAAAGTGTAGCTTTCTGTTAATGCAGCATATTTGTCTGACAGGATGTCACGAATTTGATTACGCAGGTAGCTTAAAAGTAATCCTAGCAAGTCAGTGGAAGATTTTAATATTGTGCCAGGACCAGTATCACAACCTGCAGCATTACTGAATATTGTAATCTCTTTATGGGCTGTATTATTATTATTATTATTATTATTATTATTATTATTATTATTATTATTTACATATGTCTGTTGGTGGTGCATGCATTTATTGCACAAGTAGACCTGACATCTGTATCTGATGGTTTATTATTAAGTGCTAGTATTCCAAATAGGCTGTACACTAATTCTATATTCTGTATTAGCTTCATATTGGCTTCAAAATGGTGTTCAGTTAAAAGTATTTGCTTCCTCAAGCCTTATGCAAGTTGAATAGGGACTAGTGACTAACAGTGGCCCAACACTTCATACTGGCTGAAACATTTCTATTTCCAGAATATTTAGCATAACTTTGATTGACTCATCTGCTAGAATTATTATTCAAAAGAGATATATTGGTTGGCCAGTACTTACCTTTTTGCTGTACTGCCAATAGTTACATTCAGAAAAAAAGGAAGAAAATAACGAGCTTACGGAACTGTGTTCCTTCTTCAGTTGGAAAGAAGGGAGAAAAAAGAAAAAATGAATGGGAAAGGGAATTCACAACCTAGGTCATGAGGATGGTGTTAGGATTGTGGAAGTCAAGAGATACTGAGTGTAACTATCGGCAGTACAGAAAAAAGGTAAGTACTGGTCAGCCAATCTATCTCTTTTGAAAAATAATTTATCACCTCTGTGGAGAATTTCCATATTAATCATCTGCTAGAATAGTATTTGATTTTTTGACTGTTTCACATTTATTTTATAATGCTTCAAACATAAATCCAAAATGTTAGTATATGTAATTTTTTGGGATGTTTATTTCAGTGGGGAGCAAAAGCATTCCGTAACATGTTAATAGTGCCACCAGGTTCAGGCATTGTTCATCAAGTAAACCTGGAATATTTGGCAAGAGTTGTGTTCAGTGATTCAGAAATACTATATCCTGATTCAGTTGTAGGCACTGATTCTCATACTACAATGATAAATGGAATGGGTGTTGTTGGATGGGGTGTTGGAGGTAAGAATTATGCCTAACATTCACTTTCTAACACTGGAAACAATTTTATTTAAATCATCTCTTCTTATCTGTTAACATAATGTAATGTAATGTTGTTAAAAAGTGGATACCATTTAAGTGGGACAAATGTATCTTTTGGTTTTAAAAACTATTTATTCTGTCAAACTATCACCAGATCCAGCTGTTGTAATATATAGTTGTTGCTTTTTAACAATGGAAAATCTGATAGGAATGTCAATAATGGAAGATAGATAACAACCAACCATAAAGAGGCTCACGGAGATGCTGACAGGTCTGAAAATAGATAATCACATTCACACAACTTTAAATTTTCAGCTTCGGCCTTTGTTAAAAAGAAGAAACATACATTCACACACTCACTCAGAGAACTGGAGTGGCCAGACATGATGGTTGTGTATATATAGTTGTCCGAGTGATTGCATTAATGTATGTATTTCTTTTTCCGATGAAGGCCATGGCTGAAAATTTAAGGTATGAACATGATTATCTATTTTCGGTCCTGTCAGCAGTTCAGCGAGCCTCTTTATGGTGAGTTGTTGGCTATCTTCCATTACTGACATAGTTATTGTTTTATCTCATTAACTTGCATGGTTAAAATAATTTTCATCATTGTAGTAGTTAACTAAGCAATATGAAGGTAACTAAATACTTTCTTAATCCTCTTGCTGCACTGGTGTTATCTGTTGCTTTGTTTGAAATAAGAGAACAGACACTGTACTACAGAAGTTGGAACTATCAGTCAAGAATTTACATAATAAGTGTGTAAATATATGGTTTCAATTAATATTAAAATTGTTATTACATAGCTTAAATGTTATGCCACCTGGTGCTTCAGGACTAATACTTATTTAGATTTTTTTTAATGCCGGTGGACACGAACTAAAACATCTTAGTTTAAGTACAATATACACATTTGATTTCAGCAGCATCCTAAATTAGCACTAGTTTACATATATATAAATTAACCCTTTAACTACAGGGGACTTACACAGAAATCTATTGAAATCAGATTTTAAAGGCAATGGATTACATTTGAAGTCAGCTGGGGAAAAGATTTCCTGTCTGATCAACTGATGCTGGCCACTGCAGGGAAAGTCTCTTTTGGAGTTGTTATTGGTTCTAGAGATTGTCTGAATGCTTGTAACCGTGTATCCCCCACAGCAACAAACTCCTTAATGTCCCATTGCTTGATAGTTCGTACTGAAATATTACAAAAAATTACTTCCACCTTCTTGTTAGAGGTCCTGTTGTTCAGTGCCTCTACTCTGAAAGTTATAGCTATGTAGGGTAAGGCATTAACCTTCGGCAGAGTTCAGACATTTCATCCCATGTATCTTGAAGTTGTGAGTGGTCAAACTACTGAATGAAACACTTCTAGTTTAGTAGTAAACATTAGTGTCCATTTATTACTCCAGAACTAAACATATGACAGGAACAACGTGAAACAAATAATGGAAATACCTTAAAGGATTCAACAATATTTTGGAAAGGGTAGGTTGCCACTCACCACAGAGAGACCCGATGAGCCAAAGAAAGGCACATGTTATTTTCATCTACCACAGATAATGCGTGCGCTCTCTCTCTCTCTCTCTCTCTCTCTCTCTCTCTCTCTCTCTCTCTCTCTCTCTCTCTCTCTGCTGGACTGCAACACACAGCACAGCTGTGGCAAGAGCTACCAGTGGTGGTGGGGGGGGGGGGGGTGAGGAAGCCGCACGGAGAGGGAAGCAGGAAAGAGGGAAGGGATGCCATTGAGGGTGGAGCAATATGTCAGTGCTGTCTGACAGATAGAAAGGGACTGGAGTATGGGGGGGGGGGGGGGGAAGGGAGATGTATGTAAGCTGGAGTGTGGGTAGGAAAAGGAAGGGGAGAGAAGAGTGGTAGCAGCCGGAACTAGTGAAGGTTTAGGCTTGGGGGATTGCGGGGGCGTAGGATATATTGTAGGGAGAGTTCCGATCTGTGCAATTCAGAGAAGTTGATGTTTGTGGAGATTATCCATATGGCACAGATTGTGTAGCAGTCATTGAAGTGAGCCACATCATGCAGTGTTGCATGTTCGGCAACAGGTTGGTCCAGCTGTCTCCTTGCCACAATATGACGATGACTATTCATCCACATGCATGCTGGTCATGCCCATGTAAAAAGCTGCACAGTGTTTGCAGCTCAGTTTCTGACTGCTATCACATGTTGCCCTGCCTTCTATGGGACAGGAAATGCCTGTGACGGGGCTGGAGTATGTGGTGGTGGGATTGTGGATAGGACAGGTATTGCATCTAGGTATATTGCAGGGATATGAGCCATGGGGTGAGGGGTCGGGAGCAGGAAATGAGTAGGGATGGACAAGGATATTATGTAGGTATGGTGGACAGCAGAATACCACTATAGGAAGGGGGAAGTGAGGAGGATTTTGGATAGGATATTTCTCATTTCAGGGCAGGAAGAAGGGTAATCTAAACACTGGTGGAGAGTGTAGTCCTGGGTGCCATTAGGTGATGAGAGGAATGCTCCGTTGTGGCCAGTCTGTGGGTGTGGGGGAGGTTGTAGGTGACCAGACAGACAGGGCCCGTGTTACCTGTTTCTGGACAGGGTTTGGTCGGTAATTGTGTTCAGTGAAGGTCTCAGACATTTGGCATATTTGGAGAGGGATTGATCATCACTGCAGATGCGACAACCACGGGTGGCTAAGCTGTATGGAAGGGACTTTTTGGTGTGGCAGCTGTCAAAATGGAGGTATTCTGATAGTTTGATGTGGATGGAGATACTGATGATTCATATCCCTGCAATAGACTTAGATGCAAAACCCGTCCTATCAACCATCTCACCATCACCAAAAGCAGTCCTGTCACAGGCATTTCCTATCCCATAAAGGCAGGGCAACCTGCGATAGCAGTCATGTTGTATAAAAACTGAGCTGCAAACACTGTGCAGCTTTCTACATGGGCATGTCCAGCAACGAGCTGAGTATGCGGTTGAATGGCCATCGTCATACTGTGGCAAGGAGACAGCTGGACCATCATGTTGCAGAGCATGCAGCACTGCATGATGTGGTTCACATCAATGACTGCTACACAGCATGTGCCATGTGGATCCTCCCCACAAATACCAACTTGTCTGAATTGTGCAGATGGGAACACTCCCTTTAATATATCCTAGGCTCCCACAATCCCCCAGGCCTAAACCTTCACTAGTTCCTGCCCCCACCATTCCCTTGTCCTCTTCCTTTCCCTACCCACACTCTGGCTTACGTATATCTCCCTTTTCTGCCACATGCTCCAGGTTCTGTTTGTGAGCCAGCAGTGACATATTGCTCCATCCCCATCAGCATCCCTTTCCTCCGTTCCACTTCCTCACCCCCCCCCCCCCCCCCCAAACCACTGGTTGCTCTTGCCTCAGATGTGCTGTGTGTTGCAGTCCAGTTACAACAGCCAGAGATGGTGGTGTTTGTGAATGTGATTAATCATGATTGTGCAATAGCACATTTCCATCATAATGTGCTTTACATATGATACAGACATTTCAGGACAACTGGATTCATCTGTCTCCATAGTCCAGTGGACATTGTGGTAGATTGCCAATCAGGGGGCCCGGGTTAGATTCCCGGTCAGGTTGGAGATTTTTCTCCACTTGGGGACTGGGTGTGGTGTTACCATTTCATCATCATAATCATCATCGACGGCCAAGTCAAGTGGCATGAAATAAAGACTTGCACCAGACAGGTCAAACACGATTCCAGCTGGGTTTTAACAACCAAAAATACCACACAAAATCATTATAAATCATCCTCATCTGCCGGGCGCGGTGGCAGAGGGGAGTGAGGCGCTTCAGTCACGGTCTGCACGGTCACTACGGTCGGGGGTTCGAATCCCCCCTCAGGCATGGATATTTGTGCTGTCCTTAGTCTTAGCTAGTTCATAAGTAGTAGTTTGTAAGCTTAGGGACTGATGACCCCGTAGTTAAGTCCCATAAGCGCTACAAACATTTGAACATCGTCATCTGGGAGACCACACACACCTTGGCCTGCTTATTACTCAGACTTCAATCCTGTTATGGAGACACTTTGTCTACGCAATTACAATCAATGATGTGATGACACTACTGGGTCGTGTTCATTGTGTGCCAACAAGTGGATATACTTCAAAGGGTGCATCATTCCTTATGCTGAAGGGCAGAGGGATACCATTGCCATGAAATGCCATGTGTTTCCTGACTTATCATTTTTGGATTTAGTAATATTTTTGATGAGTACTATCACTCTCTCTTTTTGATAAATATGCCATTTGTTTGGTGCAACTGTGATTTTTGCCTGCTCTGCAGGCAAGATGGGAATGAGCCTTTACACAATTATATCAAGGTAACTAAGGAAATAATATAAAAAGATTTAATGTTAATTCTTACTGATTTCCTCATTGTCAATGGGACATAAACCTTAATTCTCCTTCCTCTTTACTGATTTACAGAAAGAAGTTGATTTAACACACTGATGCATGGATTCAGTCACCAATTCCCAACATGCAGTCAATAACAGCAGTATATCAGCTAGTCATTGCTCCACAGTACCCTTATGGATGTTCTATCACTGAAGCACAAAACAAATGTGAAATTTCTTTAACTTGTCTTAAGAAAAAGATGGTGCATAATGACTTGCTCATTCTGAATTCAGCTTCATATGGTAGACCTACTGTTTTACACTTCAAAGAACAATTTTTATACTGTAGGCATGTAGATTTATTATTTGTAGTGGCACTGGACAGTATAGAGGAAGGTTGGAACAAATTGCAAACATTTTGAAGTAACAAATCATAATGAAGTAGAACAGATCACTCATTTAGTAAAACATTTTACAGTCTTAGAATGTAACTAGTGCTCAAGTAACAGTTTAAGCACTTGAGATTTATACCCCTAAATGTGTCAGACAGGAGCATGCACAGCAACAACTGTAAAAACCTGGCTCACAAACCATTTAACACCTTAAAAATTAGAAACAGTTTATCAACCGTTAAGAGAACACTTAAAAACTAATATTGAAACTTCATGATGATTCAAGACACTGACACAATTATAATCTTAAACATGAAACATTCAAGAAAGGTCACATTCCTCTGATAATGAATTTTGATTGATTCAGATATGGATGCCAAACATTTTTAATATGACATAACTATCTTATGAGATATTATAGTGAAGGTATTTCGGTTATCCGTCTATGCGACTGATTTATTAAAATATTTTATTGCCATATGCATTTCGCCTTTATTTGAAAGGCTTCATCAGTGGCCTCTAATATATTATGATTGTTTTAGAATATTTGATATTTACATTTCTTAGTATTTCAGGTTATGAACAGTTCTGATGCGTTATTTAAGTATAGTTACTGATATTTGGAAGTTTTACTTATATTTCGTGGATATTGCTTCGCATCTAGTGCTCATTTGTGGCTTCCGGCTGTTCTGATTCAGTTATGTTCATTTTGCTGTGTTTGTTATTCCAGCACTTCACAGCTAGCACCACTAGGCACACGACATTTTGTTTGTGTTGTGTTTTTGTTTTGGTTGGTGTTGCCAACACAAGCAAACACAGCAAAATGAACATAATTGAAGCAGAACAGCTGGAAGACACCAATGAGCACTAGATGTAAATCAATATCCACTAAATATTGTAAGTACAACATCTAAATTTCAGTAACTATACTTAAATAATGCATCAGAATTGTTCATAACCTGAAATAATAAGAAATGTAAATATCAAATATTGTAAAACATAATCATGTATATCTTACAGGCCAATGATGAAGCCTTCCAAATAAAGGTGAAATGCATATGGCAATAAAATATTTTATTAAATCAGTTGTATAGACAGATAACCGAAATACCTACATTATAATAATAAAGCAACTGTGGGAAAAACAGGACAAAAGGAACTAACAATCTTATGAGATGCCTGTCCTTGTTTAATCTTAAAAATAATGATTTCCATTGTATTTGTATCATGGCATCACAGCTGCGTGATTCATCTAATTGCATAGTTTTCATTAGAAGTTCCATCTTATTCATCCTGATACATTCAACCAGCTAAAAATCTTTGTAGTAGTTTCTAAGGTACTATAAAACCATATTAAATTATTGTCAGTATTTAAAGGGAACGCTTTTCAAATGCCCGACCTTCATGTTTATCAATAGAAACATGGGAGCTAGAGAAGACCCAGTGAAGAGTTGCACAGTTTGATACAGGTTTACTTAGAAAGCATGAAAGCTTCACAGTGATGATCGGCCAGCTCCAGTAGCAGATACTGTAATAGGTGTTCTTTATTGCAATACAGGCTACTGTCAGTTGTTTATCAAAGAGTCATCCAATGTGTTTCTTATTCAAACATGTATCTTGCAAAAACAACATAAGGATTAATATTAGAGAGAATCTGCATTGAGATTTACCTGCTTCTTTACCACTAAACTGTGCAACCTTGGGGGGGGGGGGGGGGGAGGAGGAAAGTGACATTGGTACTTAATGTATACTTGCCACACACAAAGATGGCTTGTGGAGTATGGATGTTCATATACATTCTGGTTTAGGACTGAGCTCATTCATTGAATCAAATTATTAGCAGGATTGGTCTCTCAATCTTTTGAATTATTGGGTGTGGATAATTCCAGAGGTAGAAAACCCAGTGTGCTGGAAATGGTGGTGTGTAATATATTTGCCATGGTGTTCCCATGAGCAGCTAGACAAAGATCTGCACTGACAGTTCCACAGAGTCTGAAACACCTGAAGTGTAGCAGATTACTGAGAAGTTGCCTACTAACTGCTCCACTGAAACAGCCACACATCTCATTATTGTGCAACACACAGATTGATGGTTTCTTTGTGGAGCACTTTTTCTGTACTTGTTATCTGGGTGGTAAGAACAAGATACCTCTTCAGTGAAAATGTTTCACCACCCTAATTTATGGGCCACTGATGCTTTAGAGCAGTGGTTCCTAACTCATTCGTAGACCAGGGACCATTTTGATTTCTCTGTTTTGAGCAGAGACCACAAGGTTCAAGAAGCCAATGTGTTAATTTAAAAAATAAATGTTAATCAAAACTTTTTAACATATTTGTAAAACTCAAAAGCAAGGGGTATTAACATTACTCTTATAATTGAATTTAATTTTATATTAAAATTTCTATGTACAGCAATGTCATTTTAGGACTGGCATCTTATTTTCAAGTTTTATAATCCTAGGTCTAATGCTGTCAATCAGATACACACATTGTACTTCCTTTCAATCGATTCTTGAATTTTTTTCAAACAGTAAACTCTTGTTTACTTAAATTCATGGAGTACATCTTAAGATAGTGGAAGGTGATTTCCAGGCTTTTGTTGTATTATTTTGCCTCTTTACAACAAAACTGCCCAAGAGGAAGAATTGAAATGCTTTCTTACAGTGTGTCATTTTGGATTCAGTAAGTGTTCCCAACAATAGGAGATGAATATATCTCAAATGTTACCACTTTTACCCACTTCTGTCATCAAGGATAAAGTACAACTGACTGAATTAATTTTAAATGAATAAAAGTTTGAAAATTTATAACTTTCACGGACTACATTTTGCTGCTGCAAACCACTTATAGTCCACAGACCATGAATTGGGAATGACTGCTTTAGAGTTTACAATTAAAGAAGAGTGGCAGAATTCATCTCACGAAACCAAAGTTTTGCATGTCCATACCCAGGAATGAAGGCTGAAATCTTCCCCATGGTGATCAATTCTAGGTCCTAGAGGCATGTGTGGATTTATCAACATACAAAGGACATGGCAAGCTTCACCCCTCTTGACTGCTTCCCTAGTGCTATTGACAAGTAAGTACAGCTGTTATGCTGTCCTTGAGTACTATTAACAAGTTAACTTGGGCCTGGTTGCTAACGCCAAGTACACGTTAATGTGTACTGGAATAATAGTATTTCAGACCCACATCTCAATTTTGACCTGCAAGATATTATTTCATTTTGATGCATTAAACTGTACTGCTTAACAGTATTTGAATCTAATATTAAAAATAAAATAAGAAAGTTCCTTGGTCGTACTAAGGAAATGATCAGAGACACAAAGTCAACTGTGTATTTGTAACAGCCTTAACTTTACAGACAAGCTTCAGAGTGTGAAACTTTCTTTTTTTCCCTCTCTTTTTATTTAAGGAAAATATAACCTGAAAGTGATTAGTACAGGGTGAGGCATGTTGCTTGAGTAATGACAAGTCCAAGTAAAAAATCCAAACCTAGGCAACTTTCCTTAGGTTAGATGCATTGGGCATAACACACCATGGTCTTAGCATATATTATGAAACTTCCCGGGAGATTAACACTGTGTGCTGGAACCAGGCTTCAACCTTTGCCTTTTTTCAGGCAAGTGCTGTACCTACTGAGCAACCTCGGCATGCTTCATTGTCTCCATAGCTTTACCTCTGTAGCTCCACCAGTACCTTGCCTCCTACTTTCCAGAAGGTCTCATGTGAACCTTGCAGGATTAGCACTCATTGAAGAAAGGATATGGCTTAGCCACAGCCTAGAGGGTATAGCAAGCAAGTCTGCAGTGGCCATAGCATTAATAAATTTGTTGTATGCATCAGTGTGAAAAATGAGCACAATATTTTGTTTAATTTACATTAATTTGTTGCTACAGGTATTGAAGCAGAGGCAGTCATGCTTGGTCAAGCAATTACTATGCTGTTGCCTCAGGTGGTGGGCTACAAAATTGAAGGAAAATTAAATCAGTATGCAACATCAACAGATTTGGTTTTGACCATAACAAAGGTTGGTTTATTTGGGTGCCATAGTATTTTCACATTAGTTTAGGAAGATTATCAGATGTTTTCATTGAAATATCTTAGCTTTATACATCTCTGGGAATAAATAATGTATTCCTATAAATTCTATATTTCTGAATATTACACAAGACTGTCATGTTACTGATCTGGTGGTGTAAATAACAGGTATCCTACATGTTTATAATTATCAGCTTCCTTGAAATTTGTGATAGAGCATGGGATAGCTGCAGTTCAACAGCACTGTATTAATTTTACTTCTGCAGTTTATATATCGTTCAAGATAAAGGTTTTTACTTTAGCCCAAATTCTGTTTCTTGTTCAAATTTCAATTTTTTATTATTTTGAGAAATGAACTCGTCTGTTTTAACACTGTACTGCTGAACAACTACCGTATTTACTTGATAGGATTAGGGTTTTTTTCCAGATTCATCATTCAAAAAATACAGGGTCATCTTATATTCACAGACTAAAAGTCAACATTTTTATGACATAGTCGAAGTAATGCTTCAGTATAGCAAAGTTGCACTTCCTCCCAGTACAGTACAATAAATCTTATTAAATAATACATTTTTAATTGAAATGTTTAATGCGGTGTATCATTTGAACAGCCTTAATTTTGTAAAATGCAAGATTAAATACAAAAACTGCATGCAGAATTGTTAGCTTCAGAACCAAAGAAATCAAAATGGCGTGTACACACTAAATAGTGTACTTTCAGTCCTTTTTTTTTTGCACCTCTTTTACTACATGCATTTCCATATTTTGTGCTTAGTTTTATTTCATTAGGAAGTCTTGGAACATTTTAGGAATACAGAGATGAAGAAAGAAAAAGAGGTAAGTTCCTAGGAGCTGTGTACATTGAATGAAACAGCAGTGTGCTCGATAGATATGACGGCAGTTCATACCTTAACAATAGGTATCAAACAATCAGATATTAAGATTTTTACAAATGTTGTGATTTAAAGGATGTGTTTAGACAGGAACCTAAGAGTACATCTTAAATGGTTGTAAGTGAACAAGCTGTATTCTTAGGTTCCTGCCAAACCACTTCCTTTAAAATCTTGACGTATTTGTAAATATCGTGACATTTGTTTGACAACCATCATTTTGATACCTATAGTTCGTTTTAATTACATAACTTTAGCCAAAAAATCTGTCTTCATTGACAACAAGTAGAAGTTGTTTATTGATTGAATTCACATTACGTAAAACAAACTGTTAAACCCCGATAGAGACTGATTCTTTGTGTGTGAAGTGAAAGTTGAATGTCCGATCAAGCGCACTGCTATTTCATTTGATGTATAAGTCTCCTTGGAAATTTGTGAAAAATAAAATGGAAACGGCTCACAATCACTATATCAGAATAAGGTTGCAAAACTTCGGATGATAAAAGGTGTTTTTATTCTACCATTAAATAAGGCAATACATGAGAATGTCACTTTTGCTCAAGACTGTATTGCTATTCAAATAGACCAATACACTATCATATCATGTTTGCACCAAGTTACGTGACCTCAAATTGATAGCCGTTTGTGCTGTCTTCGATACAGTGTGTGATGTAAAAATGTCAAGTTTGTTTCAAGTTGCGTGAAGACAAGTTTACCCACAAAAAATCAGCTGCTCTGCCATCTTGTCTTCTGATCAATGCTTGTGGCAGGTGTTACCAACATAACACTTAAAGTTAAGAGCACGGACGGCACTTTGTAAAGTTTTACCGAGTTTGAGAGAGGAGAGGGGGGGGGGGAGGGGGGGGAATCCCGAAGTGTCTCAAAAATAAAGGGGGGGGGGGGCATCTTATAACCAAGGTTGTCTTATACTTGGGTAAATATAGTATATTTCTTTTTGTGTCATTGATTCTGATTTTTATTATTTCATGTAATTTTTAATTTTTAGTCCCAGAGTTCACATTGCTGTTTTCACTTCTCTCCTCTTTGAACAGCTTCTGATCACATTGTTTTTTACATATCTTCGTCTACTTTTGCAATAAGCGAAGTGACCAGTGGAGGGTTATAGAGCTGCTTTCTGTTACTGCTAATGCAGTGGGCAAGTGCACAGCCTTAATCAAATGGCTTGTCTGCACTTAGGTAGCTTGATCAGACACTGTTGCATAGTGCCCTAATTACAATTAGAATTAATTGGGATGCTTAATTAAATATCCAGTAGATATAATATAGAACTCAATCCAAGGACATTTACTCAAAACACAAGTTTTGAATTTTCATTGACTTACTCAGCAAACAAATTCACTTTTAAATTGGGTTTCTGCATATGGTGAACCAAATCTTTGTTGGCAGAAAAGAGAGTATGGAGAGCAGCTGCAGGCTGTGGCCGGTATAAGCCAAAACACTGTGCATTGAACTAATTGAGTACCGTATGTTGCATAAACTCTTAGCATTTAACAAGTCTTTCAGCCTTGACATAGTTCCCATTACTGAATTTTTGCTATGGTTAACCACACAAGTAATGACGTTAATGAAATCGGTATTTTAACTTTCGCTCCATCACTGGATGCTTAATATGTTGACATTTAATCAAAGAGGCTCTATATGTGTAATCAGTGTATAGCAATCCAGACTGCTTCGACATATTGCTACAGTAGCAATGGATGGTGGATGGTGTATTATAGGCTAGTTGTTCCACAGTCATCATCCAGACATTTCCAATATGCAAAAGATGACGAGAATTGGAAACCAAGGCAGCAATGCAATCTATTGGGCAACAAAGTCTTTAATAATGCATACTACAAGCAGTCATGCCTCACCCTGTTCCAGGCAGTGGCTGATCATGGGTCAAAATTCTGGGGAAGCCAGGAATATTGGAAAATCTCCTACCCTTTCTTTTAAATGTGAGCTACTATTACTACTGCCACTAATACCATTATTGTTGCATTCTTAAACAACACTCACTCCTATTTAAAAACAGAGGTATGGAACCATTCCATGCTCGCACTAGCATGGTGACCAACTCCATAGGTCTGCTGTCATCTTTACATTTTTTGGTAAATTAATATTAGAGTCACAGAGTGTGATGTTATGTATGTTGTGTTTACCCACCTATATGGCCCATTGGGAGATAGAAGTGGATGAAAAGCTTTTGGAATAAGCACTGTTTTAAGTGCAGAGAGTCTGGTCAGGTAGTAAGGACAGTAGCAGTATTTTTCTATCCAAGACAGTAGTATCGGGTATCGTGCAAATGCGGCACCATTAGCCACTGCAACAGTCGTCATAAGAGAAAGATACTACTGCATTCGGTTGCTGATGAAGTACAAACTAACTACATAGTAGATTGGACATTTAAGTGCTGTTACTTGTAAAACACATTAACTCTATGATCTTTCTTCCCGAGTCATTCAGTGATGTCATTGTACCACATGCCTCAGCTCACAGAACTGGTTTTTCAATTGAGCCACAGGCAAGAGCTATAAGAGATCCAGGGTGATAGTGTTCCTCAAATACATTTTTGCACGTTCAAGGCGAGAAAAACTTTTCAACCTGAGCAATTTTTTATTCATCCATTATTTCAGCTCTGCTCACAAAAGTTTCAGGTTCCAAATTGGTCGAGCACTTCATAAAATAGAAAAAAAACTCAGATATATATATCAGTTTATCTTCATCTCTTAAATTTTTCTTGTAACCAGTACATCATTGAAGCAGGTGGTGGTGGGGGGGGGGGGGGGAGGAGGAAGAATTTAATCTAAAACCGGTTCAGTTAAACTGCCATCATATTTATATGTTCCACTTCAGATGAAACCTTTTAAAAATGTAGTTTTCAACCAATATTATTATTGTCATGGGACATTAAACCCTAAGCTTCCTTCCTTCCTCATTGTTGTCATGCCACAACACAAAATGTCACCCACGTCATCCTTCAATGTATGTGGTCATGGTCAAGTTAAACTCTCGTTGTGACTTGCCAACAATAATGTTGGTGAAAAGGTACATTGTTTTCACTGATTAATCCCATTTCTACCTGCACCAGCACAAGGTCAGACTATAGTCGGGCCAAAATACGATGATCCCTGGCTCCACCTCCCCGGCTGCGGAAACTAAATGAAACCATGTTGTCAGGTAGTTAGTTCGCTGCCGGACAATGTAGATAATGGTCTGTGTTGTCTGACAAAACTGGCAAAAGTGCAGAGCACAGCCGAACACGCACATGCCCAGAGCAAAGCTCGCGCTTGTCTTAGTCCAATGGTCAGCTGCCGCAGCCAGCGCTCAAAGCCGATTGGCGCAAGCACCAGGAATATCCTATTTCAGCTCGACTATAGTCTGGAGACACTGTGCTGAGAGACTATTTAAATCTTGCCTTACGTATTGACATACTGGTCTTTCATCCAGTATGTCTTGGGGTGGTATTTGACTCAACTGCTGCCCTGCCAGTACACTAACCAGACAATTCAGTCTCTGAAGTGGTAGAGTTTTGTCCTCCAAACCCTCTGGAAACTTCAGAGGGCAACATTGCAGTAGTATTATGCACAGCTACATATGGCACACAATTTTAAAGACTACTTTGTTGGCCATCTGATTGGACTGCTGCCTTAGCCTTTTATCTCTTGCCTATCTAACACTCCTGGTCAACTATTAGGGACCAACTGGCCCAGGATACAAACCCACTGCTATGTGAGATGAACTTAGGCAATATGTGGAAACAGTGTGGACTGTTTTACACTAACAACAAATCCAGAGCCTCTGATTCAGTGGCAATGAACATAGGATAGTTTATTGTCACTGCTGTTGGCAAACTATCATTTCATGATGATTTCACATGGGACTGTATTTTCAGCCCTGTGATTGTTGTACAACATGTTGTCCCCCCAAATAAATTCAGTTGTGACATCTCCAGTTCTCCTTGGTATTGTGTTTTGGATGACTAGCAGTGTTTATCATCTTATGAATAATTTGGTTTGATAGATGCTGGAAATTCTCAGTGATGATAAATTATTTTTCAAAAGAGATTACATTGGCTGGCCAGTACTTACCTTTGTGTCACTATCAGCGGTACAGCACAAATGAAGAAGAAGAGACAAAAAAGGACAATATACTTTGGAACAGTTCCTTCTTCAGGCAGGAAAAAAGGGAAGAAAAAGGGATGGAAATGGAAGGGGAAGGTAATTAGGATGGTGTTTTAAGAGAGTGGAAGTCAGAGATACTGTCTCCGACTTCCGCACTCCTCAAACACCATCCTCATTACCTAGGTGGTGAATTGCCTCCCCCTTCAATTCCCATCCCTTTTTTCCTTCCCTTCTCTCCTGTCTGAATAATTTGGTTTACTTTTTAATAGGGGAAATTTTTTATTTATTAAAATATCTATCATTGGTTAACTTTTACTATTTCTGCTATGCACCTCAAAGTGCAGAGAGCTCTTTAATGTGCTTTCGAGACTAGAGTTGCTTTGGGTTGCACTCTTCTTAAACATTGGTGAAGGGGTGAGGGGGGAGAGTAATCAGTGTTAAAATACCATAATTGTAAAGAGTACTTTCTAGACATTCTGTAGTCACATATAATTAAATTCTTCTGTTAATTTTGTTGTTTTTAGTTTCATTGTTTAAAAATTTCTTGCATATTGGTGCTTCCTTTGGGTTTAATCTATATATTTTTTTATTGTAGCACCTTAGGCAAATAGGAGTAGTTGGGAAGTTTGTGGAATTTTTTGGACCTGGAGTTAGCGAACTGTCTGTTGCTGACCGTGCTACTATCAGCAATATGTGTCCCGAATATGGTGCCACTGTAGGATTTTTTCCTGTTGACAACATGAGCTTAGCCTACTTAAAGCAAACAAGTAAGTTATTTCATAGTGTTCAAATTGATCAAGATTTTATGTCTTAAGATAGACAATATCATAAGTAGTAAATTAAGTAGACTCATATTCGAAGTAGAAGTTAAAAAAAAAAAAAAAAAAAAAAAAAAAAAAAAAAATCCTTAGTGCATGCTGCAGATTAAGCTTTTTGTTTTATCTATCACCTGTCTTGTTGTCCTTCAGTCTGTACACTGGATTGCTGCACCTCTCCATGCTACCCTGTTCTGTGCAAACCTCTTCATCTCTGAATAACAATGGCAACCTACAACCTACTGAACCTGCTTACTGTATTCATTCCTGTGATTTTTACCCCACACACTTCCCTCGACAATTCCTTGATGTCTCTGAAGGTGTCCCACCAATAAATCCCTTCTCTTAGTCAAGGTTTGACAAAAATTTATTTTTCCCCAATTCTGTTCAGCACCTCATTAGTTACACGATCTAAATTATATAATTGTACAACATATAACTCAGTAAATATGAAGGGAGTATGGGTAAAATAGAGGGAGTGAAGAGTTGTATTTAACTTGTACACAAATCAGACAGCAGAGATTGGGAAGGGAGTAAGGCTGGGTTGTAGCCTTTCACCAGTGTTGTTTAATCTGTTTATTGAGCAAGCAGTGAAGGAATTCAAGGAGAAATTTGGAGAGGGAATTAAGATTAAGGGAGAAGAAATAAAAACTTTGTAAGACTAACTTTTCCTGACGTAATGAACGTTCAAACTACTTTCGGATATGCTGCCGGTTGATGTAGTCGACAAGCGCCGATATTTCGGCAGGAGGACACCCTGCCGTTTCGCAACGATCTGTGATCAGTCTCACGGAGAAAACTTATGGTGATGCAGCTTTATCTGTGTTGGGGAAAGGTTTGAATTTCGCACCGACGCCTAAGCATTTACCGGTCGTTGATTTCATCAGTTCTATTGAAAAGGCTGTTTCTAAACTACCTTCAGATTCTTCAGAAGAGGCTGGGAGGGAAGATTGTCATGTGTTGACTGGGGCCCGTCCACCCAAGTGTAATATAACAGCAGCTGAAGCGTGGTGGTGGTGGTGGTGGTGGTGGTGGTGGTGGTGGTGGTGGTGGACATGAGGGACCAAACAACGAGGTCATCAGTCCCTTCAACCCCAAATTTTATACGCCACGGAACCCAACGAAAAATAGGTGAAAGCCAAAAGACCATTACACTAGGAAGTAAAATCGACTCGCCAACAAGACTAAGACCAACCCAGGGCAGCAAATGCTACAGTGTCCGATCCCACAGCTCTGGAAGCGACCTCTAGCCTAAACCACAATGTACAGTGGTCAACGTATCATAGCTCCAGAGCAGGGAGAAATAAAACTACATTAAAATGTAAAAGAGTGGGGGGGGGGGGGGGGGGCTGATGGGGATAAGGCTCTAAACCCCACAATCAGCCAAGAATCACAAACCCACTCACCCCGACCAAGCGAGTCCTAGAGCTGACAATAAAATCTACTTTCACGGAGGAAGGCAAGGACGTGATCAACCATCCGTGGGTCATCCGCCAAAACTGAAGGCAATGCAGGCGGTAGGCCATAGTCGCCACGAAGTGTCGAATGGAGAGGACATTCAGTCAGAATATGAGACACAGATTGTACGGCTCCACAATCACAATGTGGTGGATTGTCATTTTGTAAAAGAAATCCATGGGTCAGCCTGCAGTGTCCAAGACGGAGGCGACAGAGGACAATTGATTCTCTCCGGGAAGGGCGTAAAGATGAACTCCAAGCTGCAGTCGTATCTTTGATGGTGCAGAGTTTATTGGAAGGGGCAGTAGCTTTCCAACTGCTATCCCATGAGGAGTGAAGCAAAGATCTGATCTGCACCCACAGATCCGCACCCGGAATTTGAAAGGGAGACGGGCAGCGAGTAATTGCCGATCCAGCCAACTGGTCAGCTACTTCATTCCCTGTAATACCAACATGGCTTGGCACCCAGAGAAAGGTAACGGAGCAGGCAGCATGATGAAGGTCAGCAAGGAGTTCATGGATGGAAATAACTAAAGGATGGGAGGGGAAACAACGATCAATGGCCTGCAGACTGCTCATGGAGTCAGCACAGATTAAACCACGTTCCATGGCAGAATGTTTAATAAAACAGAGGGTTCTATAAATCGCCATCAGCTCTGCCGTAAACAAACTGCATGCCTCTGGCAGAGAATGGCATTCCGCCCCAACAGGAGACGTAAAAGCATATCCGGAGTGGCCCGCTGTTTTCGAGCCATCAGTGTAGAAGATAGAGGCTCCCTGAAACTCTTCTAGTACTGGGCGCACCAAACGCCGAAAGACCATGGGGGAAATTAAAGCTTTTGGGCCCTGGAAGAGATCCGTCCGAATTAGTGGTCGCGGCACCATCCACGCAGGTGTGCGTGCAGTAAAATGGGGGGCGCAATCTAGCGAAGAGAAATGGAAATCCCGGCAAAGAGAGGCAAGCCGCAGTCCGACGGGAAGGCCCGCCCGCGGCCGGGTATCTGGGGGTCGAAGCCCTTCATATGCAAAAAGAACCTGGTAAGCGGGATGAGCAGGATATTGCCGGATGGCGATGGCATAAGACGCCAGAAGCTGATGCCGCCTGACCTGATGAGGGCAGATTCCCGTCTCAACAAGGAGACTGTCGACCGGGCTAGTCGGGAATGCACCTGTAGCCAAGCGGACACCATAATGGTGAACCGGGTCTAATAATTTCAGGGCAGAAGGAGCTGCCGAGCCATAAACTTGACACCCATAGTCCAATCGGGACAAGATTAGAGCCCGATAGATACGGAGGATAGTTGTTCGGTCTGCACCCCAAGATGAATGAGCAAGGAAACGTAGGGCATTGAGTTTCCTCTTACAACTAATCTTTAGGTGGCGAATATGGGGCACCCAAGTCAATTTTTTGTCAAAGAGAAGACCCAGGAAACGATGCTGTGGTACAACTTCCAGGCGCTGATTACCCAAGAACAGTTCTGGATCAGGGTGAACTGTAGTACGACGACAAAAGTGCACCACCCTCGTTTTTGATGAGGAAAATTGGAAACCATGGGACGTAGCCCACACTGAAGCCCGCAGAATGGCGCTCTGGAGCTGACGTTCAGTAGAGGCTAATGAGTAGGAGCTGTACCATATGCAAAAGTCGTCGACATACAGTGCCGGGGTTACCAGTGACCCAACAGAGCTCACCAACCCATTGATGGCGATTAGAAAAAGTGTAACACTCAACACTGAGCCCTGGGGGACACCGTTCTCCTGTATCCGAGGGGAGCTAAAGGAAGAGCCAACTCTGACACGGAACAGGCGGTGGGATAAAAACTGACGGATAAAAATTGGTAAGGAGCCTCTGAGGCCCCAGTCATGAAGAGAACGTAAAATATGACGACGCCAAGCAGTGTCGTACGCCTTATGCAGATCGAAGAAGACTGCTACCAGATGATGTCTTTTAGAGAAGGCCTGTCTGATCGCAGTCTCCAGTCGAAGTAAATGGTCAATAGGGGATCGTCCTTCCCGGAACCCACACTGGTAAGGTGAGAAGAGTCCCCGGGATTCAAGAACCCAGCATAATCTGCGGGCTACCATCCGCTCAAGTAGTTTACAGGGGACACTTGTCAGGCTTATTGGTCGATAATTGTCCAGCGCCGACGGGTCCTTGCCAGGCTTGAGGGCAGGGACCACAATACTCTTCCTCCACTGGGAGGGGAACACCCCTTGAAGCCAAATACGGTTAAAAACTTTTAGGAGAAATTGTCGTTGTGAGGGGTTAAGGTGTTTCAGCAATTGATTATGGATATCGTCAGGGCCAGGTGCTGAATCACGAGAAGAGGAGAGGGCCAGCGACAGCTCCCAGTCAGTAAAAGGTTCGTTATATGGTTCCACCTGGTGAGAAGTAAAGCCTAATTTGAAGGTTACGGCCTGCTGTTTCTGAAGGAGAAAGGTCGCCGGATATGAAGTTGTCGCCGAGACATTGGCGAAGTGAGTTGCAAGATGTTCTGCAACAACAGATGGCTCCATGCAGACCCCATCAGGCAGGGCAAGACCAGGGACGGAAGACGGCCGCCAGCTACCTTGAATAGATCGGAGCATAGCCCACACTCTTGTCAAAGGGACAGAAGAACCCAACGAGGAGACAAAATGCTCCCAGCATGTCCGCTTACTTTGTTTGATTAAGTAACGAGCTCTGGCACGCAGACGTTTGAAATTTATTAGACCAGCGAGCGATGGGTGGCACTTAAGATGTTGCAAGGCCCTTCGGCGCTCGCGAATGGCTGCGGCAACAATTGCATTCCACCAAGGGACAGGCCGGCGAGTAGGAGGGCCTGTCGACCGGGGGAACAGCGGCTTTGGCAGCTTGGGTGATCATGTTGGTCATTTGGCTTATAATATCATCTATACAGCCTGAGGGGGAAGATGGGAACACAACCTGGGATGTATATAGCGGCCAATTAGCACGACAGAATACCCAGCGGGGTACCCTGGCTCGTGGTAGGCGTAAGGGAAGTGAAAGGATCAACGGAAAGTGGTCGCTATCGCAGAGGTCGTCATACGCCGACCAGTGAAATAAAGGAAGGAGAGAAGGAGAAGTGAGAGAGAGGTCTATGGCAGAAAAGGTGCCGTGAGCGGCACTAAAATGAGTTGGGGAACCATCGTTGAGAAGGCTCAGATTGTGGTCAGCAAGAAACTGGTCTATGAGGCGGCCCCGGCTAGATGTATAAGCACTGCCCCACAAAGGATGGTGGGCATTGAAGTCCCCAAGGATGAGGTAAGGAGGGGGAAGTTGATGAAGGAGGGCCACTAGGGACGTGAGTGTAGGTGGCGTGTCAGGTGGAAGGTAGAGGTTGCAAATGGTCAATGGAGTGTCCAAGTGAACCCGGACAGCAACCACTTCCAATGGAGTTTGGAGAGGAATCCAGGTACTGACAATATCTGTCCGGACCAAAGTACAAACCCCACCAGACGCCTGGAGGGGACCAACCCGGTTCCGACAAAAAGCACGGAACCCACGGAGGGTCGGTGAATGTGCATCCATAAACCTCGATTCCTGCAGGACGACACAGGCCGCAGAAGAGAGAGAGATTAGCTGTTTAATCTCCAATAGGTGATGGTAGTAACCATTACAGTTCCATTGGATGATCACATCACGAGGATCTAGGCGGGAAGCGAATGGCATAATGTCTGTCACGCTGCTTTGTCAGCGTCCGTCACCAAAGAAGAAGGGACAACATCCATAAATAGCTGATCAGCCTCGGGCTCAATGGGATGAGCGAGTTGCGAAAGCACAGTCGGCACCTCCGGTGGTACCGGAGGGGCTTTATCTTGTAACTTTGGTTTCTTCTTCTTCTTCTTCTTCTTCTCCTTCTCCTTCTCCTTCTCTTTCTCCTTCTCTCGTGTGGGACGGGCAGGACCCACCCCAGAGAGAGGACTTTTGTCAGTTAGGTCTGGTACTGACGAGGATCAGGCGACCTTTGAACTCACTGACTGGGAGTCCGATGGCCGGCTGGAGGTCGAAGATCTCCGATCTGGGGAACGCCGGGACGGAAGGCCCTGAGATAGGGCACTTTCACCGGCAGGCGACGGAGAAGGGGTGCACTTCTCCGGCTGGGAAGGGGTGGGACACAAAGGGAGGGCTACAGGAGAGGGAGATGTGAGGGAGGGGTGTAGGGGGGAGATGGGAGTGGGAAGGGGAGGGTGAAAGGCTAGACGATAACGTCGTAGCGAAGGTCGTCGCCATTTGCACGGGATGCAGACGTTCATATTTACTGCGGGCCTCAGGGTACGTCAAACGCTCCAGGGATTTGTACTCTTGTATCTTCTTTTCTTTTTTGAACATAGGGCAATCTGGCGACCTTGAAGAGTGGTGTTGTTGACAGTTGACGCACACCGGCGGAGGAACACAGGGGCTCCCCTCATGTAGTGGGCGTCCACAATCACCGCATACTGGGACTGCTGTACAGCGAGAGGACATATGACCAAACCTCATACATCGAAAACACCGCATGGGAGGTGGAATGTAGGGCTTCACTTCACATCGATATATCATTATCTTGACCTTCTCTGGGAGTGTGTCCCCCCTCGAAGGCCAAGATAAAGGCCCCAGTATCGACGCGGTTATCTTTAGGTCCCCTCTGAACGCGGCGAACAAAATGTACACCACGCCGCTCGAGATAGGCCCTAAGCTCCTCATCAGTTTGAAGGAGGTGGTCCCGGTGGAATATCACACCCTGTACCATATTCAAGGATTTGTGCGGGACAATTGTGACTGGAATGTCGCCAAGTGTGGTGCAGGCGAGCAAAGCTTCAGACTGGGCTTCCGAGACTGATTTAATGAGTAATGAGCCAGATCTAAGCTTACCCATAGATTCCACTTCACCAAACTTGTCCTCTATGGTCTCGACAAAGAACAGAGGTTTGGTGGAAGTAAAAGTTCCTCCATCAGTCCTTGAGCAAATGAGATAGCGAGGAAAGGGTTTTGCTCCTAACCGGCGAGCCTGGCCTTCCTCCCAAGGGGTAGCAAGGGAGGGAAACATCCTCTTATCCGCAGTAGCAGCATTAAACGATCTCTTCCTGTCTTGAGAGACGGCCGATGCACGACCATTTTGGAGTCTAACTCTTTTCATAGTGCTAGACGTCCGCCCTGGTGTCACCCACTCCGAAACCGGGGCTCTCTCCATGGGCGCCACCCAGCCTCAGCAAAGGCCTCCTGGCACGATGGCCATTGCCGGGAGTTCTGATACCCCCGAGGACAGGCATCAACTCCTTGGCTTGCATGGAGAGGTCGCAGCTCAGACACCATTAGTGTGATCCCTGTGGTGTCAGGGGGCTCAGCCAAAGGGTACATAACAGCCCCCCCACACGGACTGGCTACATGTGCTGGGGACTTAGCGGGGGATGGGGGCTACAGCGAGGAAAGGAAGTGGAAAGGAAAGGATAGGACCCGCGCTGTAGGGGCTAGGTCGGGAGTCCTTCCCCAATTGGCTCACACATTATCGTACAATTTTGGTATGGAAGGTCAAACACCGAGGGGGACCAAACTGGGCCAAAAACCGGTGTACACAGCAGACAAAACCAAAGTGCAGGACTATCGGTACCATGGGATAGCCAAGCCGTCATCCAGAGTACCACCGAGAGACGGGGTTGGAGAGGGTGGGAAGGAGGAATTGGGATGGGTAGGAGGGGGAACTAGGAGGGGTAATGCAGCCTGGGGAAAGCAGGAAAAAAGGCTGCAATGGCTCGGGGACCCGTGCGCGCCACACACGTACCCACAAAAGAGCTGTGGGCCCCCTGGGGGGCAGCTGAGGCGTCTGCTTTACTATCTCTCAGAATGGATCCTGATATTGTTATCTTGCCTGCAGACAAGGGAAATGCCAGTTTTGTTGAATAAGGACGATTACATTCAAAAGATGCAATGTCTACTTTCTGATTCGACATATCGTAGGATCGGTGCTGACCCCACAAAGAGTGTTGAGAGAGAGAGACTAATAACCTCCTGAAGAAAAGTCCTTTCTCACAGAAGACCATCAAGAGTCTTAATTCTTACTGTGCTGTACCACCTAGATTGTATGGCCTTCCTAAGGTCCACAAACAGAACGTTCCTCTGAGGCCTATAGTGTAACATTGTGCTCCAACATATTGTGTAGCTAAACATCTTGCAAGTTTGTTGAGTCCAGTGGTAGGCAGGTGTGAACAGCACATTAAGAACTCTGCGGATTTCTTATGTCGATTGCAGGGATTGCGTTTCAATGACTGATATTTTAGTGAGTTTTGATGTTGTCTCTCTTCACTCGCATTCCTCTGTCAGATTCGTTGCAGCTAATTGAGGTTAAGTTTGGTGTCGAGTTAACAAATCTTTTTCGTCATGTGCTGACTTCCACTTACTTTTTATTCAATGGTCAGTACTATGAACAAACTGATGGAGTTGCAATAGGAAGCTGGTTGTCACCTATTGTGGCCAATTTGTTTATGGAGGATTTCAAGGAACGTGCTTTAGCATAAGTGACTGAAACCTGCGTGTTTTTTTTTTTTTTTTTTTTTTTTTTTTCTTTTCTTTTCTTTTCTTCAGATATGTAGACAACACTTGTTTGGTCTCGTGGTAGTGAGAATTTAAATGGTTTTTGGAACACCTAAATTCAATCCACCCGAATATTCAGTTCACTATGGAGGTGGAAAAGAATGGCTGTCTTCCTTTCCTTGATGTGTTGGCCAGAAGGAAGGTTGATGGTACATTGGCACATTCTGTTTACAGGAAGCCTACTCACACTGACTTGTATCAGCGAGCTGATAGTTGACACCATCCAGCTCAGCGTGAAGGAGTACTTCGTACCTTGGTTCACAGGGCACATGTCATTTCAGACCGTGAAAGTTTGTCAGCCAAGTTGTTCCATCTCAAGGAGACCTTTCTTCAGAATGGTTATAGTGAAAGACAGATAAAACATGCATTGCGCTATCAGCCTTCTGTGCAACGGGTAAGTGATGATAGTAATGAAGGGGGGCACATAAATCTATGGCCTTTTTGCCTTACGCAGGAAGTATTTCTAACAAGATTGGTCGTATTTTGCGGAAATATGATGTGAAATGTGTTTTTCGACCACCTTCTAAGATAAAGGCTCTGTTGGGGTCCATAAGGATGATCTTGGTTTGCGTAAGGCAGGTACTTTTATTCCTTGCAGTTGTGGCATGTCGTACTGGTCAGACAATCAGGACTGTGGAAGACCGGTGTATTGAACATTAATGTTACACGCACTTACAACAGCCAAACAAATCCACGGTTGTAGAACACTGTCTTCGCACCGACCATCCTATGAAATACAACAATACAGATCCTGGCATGCACTTCCACCTATTGGGATAGTGTTACTAAGGAAGCTATTGAAATTAAACTAGCAAGTGACCTTATAAACAGAGATGACGGTTTTTGTTTAAATTCTGCTTGGAAGCCGGCACTGTCTCTCGTCAAACAACAGAGGAACAAAATTAATGCTGCCTCACCTGTTGATTAACAGTCACTATCAATATTTTTGATATTTGGTCATCTTTGGTTGTGTTGACCCTGCTGTGACTTTCGAACTGTGTGTGTGTGTGTGTGTGTGTGTGTGTGTGTGTGTGTGTGTGTGCCTTGTTTACCCTTCGCAAACTGAGGTATTAAATAGGCTTTCACATTGCTTCCTTAAGTGCAGTTGTGCCTTGAGAATGGCAGGGTGTCGTCCTGCCGAAATATCGGCGGTTTTCGATGACATCACCTGGCAGCATACCCGTAAGTTGTTTGAACAAAAACTTTGCAGTTTGCCGATGCCATAGTAATTCTGTCAGAGACTGCAAAGGATCTGAAAGAACAATTGAATGGAATGGACAGTGCCTTGAAAAGATGAGTATCAACAAGAGTAAAACAAGGATAATGGAATGTAGCTAGAAAGTCAGGCGATGCTGAAGAAATTAGTTTAGGTAATGAGACAATAAAAGTGGTATATGAATTTTGTTATTTGGGAAGCAAGATAACTTCTGATGGCCAGAGTAAAGAAGATATAATATGCAGAATGGCTATGGGAAGAAAAGCATTTCAGAAAAGCAAAATTTGTTAACATCCAATATTAATTTAAATGTTAGGAAGTCCTTTCTAAAAGCATTTGTCTTGAGTGTAACATTGTATGGGGAGCGAAATGTGGACGATTAGGAGTTGCAGATAAAAATATGATAGAAGCTTTCAAAATGTGGTGTTACAGACTAATGATTAAGATTAGATGAGTAGATCACGTAACTAATTAGGTGCTTAACCGAACTAGGGAGAAAAGGAGTTTCTGGCATATCCTGACTCTGAAGGGATAGGTTGGTGGGACACATTCTGAGACATAAGGAATTGTCAACTTGGCATTAGGAAGAAGTGTGTGGGGTAAAAATCTTAGAGGGAGACAGAGGGACGAATACAGAGGGCAGATACAGAAGAATGTAGGTTGCCGAATGTATTCTCAGATGAAGAGACTTTCACAGGACAGAGTAGCATGGAGATCTGCATCAAACCAGTCTGCGGACTGAAGACAGCAGCAGCAGCAGCAGCAGCAAGAACAACAGATAGTATGCATTTTATGTCATTTGTATTTTGATTGCTACCTTTCATTGTTTGGATACTGCACTTGTAATTTTGTACATTATGTGAGACAGCCTTACATTTATTGGAGAATAAATAAAAGATAGCATGGTTTTAGAAAAAGAGAAGGGATAGGAGAAGTATTAACTCAGGGCATGAACAAATAAATACATACCCTGGCAAAGACGTTTTTTACCTAGTTCTCTATAAAACTTACCCATTACATCCTAACAATTACTTTTCCTCTGGAAGAAAAGTATACAATCAAATCTGCAGCACAGCCATGGGGACCCATATAGGGGCACCTTCCTATGCCAAACTATCTATGGGCTGCCTAGAGGAAACTTTCCTAGCCTCCCAAATCCCTGGTCTGGTTCAGGTTCATTGTGATACCGCACAATTTGGACTCGGGGCCAGGACACCCTATCCTTGTTCCTTCACAATCTCAATTTCCACATCAGTTTTACTAGGTCCTTCTCAACCTAGCAAGTCACTTTCCTGGATGTTGACCTCCACCTCATGAATGGTTAACCTACTTGTTAGGTAAAGTACCTGCACTTTGATCGCTGCCATCCATTCTACATCATAAAATCCCCCCACCACACACACACACACACACACACACACACACACACAGTCTTGCCACCCATATATGGCCAATTTGCAGTGACGAGAAGTCCCTTACACAATATGCTGAACGCCTCACAAAGGCCTGCAGAGAGAGATATTACAAGTCCCAGATCCTCACACACCAATCATCCCTCTAACCCTAATTACCAGACACAAAGAAGTGTCACCCTTGTCAGCCAATACCATCCCAGACTGGAGCAATTAAATCACATCCATCACAGCTTTATCTGTCATTATGTACTGAAATGAGAGACATGCTACCCAAGCTTCTTCCAAACTAGTCCATCCGTATGCCACTCAAAACCTCTTACCACAGGGATTATATCCTAGTGGTAGACTCCTATTGCAAGACCTGCCAAATCCATCCACCTAGCACTTCCTATCCAGTCCTGTCACAAACATATTGTACCACATCACCTGTGAAAGCACCCATGTGATTTACCCACTCTGCTGCAATCATTGCACAGCGTTTTATGTTTTGGCACAGCATGAGGCAATGCACAACACTCTTGATTTCAATGGCTGATTCACTTCCCGAGCCATCTGGATCCTACCCTGCACCACCAGCATCCTCTGAACTGTGCAGATGGGAAATGTCCCTTCAACACAATCTATGTTCCCACAACCACCCCGGTCTCAACCTAAGATAATTTGCCATCCCTACAACTTATGCCTAACATTATTCCTCCCCCTCCTTTCCAACTCATACTGTATCCTTCCAATTCATTTCTTCCTTGCAGCTGTGTGTTGACCAGTATAGTATCCCCTTAATTACTTTTTATTTTTACTTCAGTCATTTCAAATCCCCCACTTTCTTCCCACACTCATCTACACCTCCCTTTATCCCCTCCCACCTGTTCCTTCACTGTATTCATTGCCGCAATTCAAATTCCCACCTATCAGAGTGTTTACAATACATCATGCAATGTGGAATTTTCTATCCCCACCCTTACCTGGCATCCCTCCCCTCCACTCCCCACCTCCTCACTCAGTCAAAATGCTTGTGACACTGGAGTGGCCAAATATGGTGATAGTGTGTGTATATAGTGTACCAAGTGATTGGGTGAATGTGTTTGTTTTACATGTGAAGGCCACGGCCGAAAATTTACATAGTGTGAATGTGATTGTCTTCTGTCAGTAGCTCAGCGAGCCTCTTTACGGTAAGCTTAGAATTTTCTGTAATGACACCTGTATCTGCTGTAACAGTCTTCTTGAAAAGTCACAGAAGCTTATTCTCCTTCAGACGATTGGTAAAAAAATGGGGTTACAAAATGTTTTCCACATACCTCTCACTGTTTCTTGGATTGGAGAAAGAAAAAAAAAAGTGGGGGGCATTATTGTCTCACCAGTAGCAGTACACCACATTCCTATTTTCTTTCCTTCGTCCCTGATGGAAATGTGGTTCGTGTATCAAGTTGGGCTTTTGATAATTCCAGTAACGGTTATTTTGATAGTTACCATAACCCCTTAGACAGGACTGATTCATCCAAAAAGAAAAAATATGGATCAATTTTTTGTCATGAGCAGATTTTAAAATCCATTCGCAAAACTGCATCCTTTTGCAAGATAACCCAGTTTACGTTCTGCACAATACTCATTTTATAGGGCTGTAATTTAAGGAACTTTGTAACCATTTAGACAGAACCATACAAAATTTCTATTTGCCAGCAAAGATGTGTTTCCCGGGAGACCTCAAGAGCATGACAAACATTATTCAGTTTCCTCTGAGTACTGTACACATCTGGCAAAACAACAATAAAAAAGTTTTTAAGGAGATGTCAGAAATCCCTGACCAATTAAGGGGGGGGGGGGGGGTATCTATTCCAGCATCTCATCATACACAGGAGTACATAGAGTTTCCTTTTAAGTATTTATGTTACACATGTACAGACCAGCTTAGATGGCAAACTGCAGTATGTTTAGTGTGTACATCCAGCCACCTGCTTACCAGCAAATGCAGCAGGCATCACTGGACAACCACATACCACAAAGGTGATTGTATTTACAGTTGATGATCCCCTCTATTGTCAGGCATCTATTGTGTGACAAAATCTTAACTTTGCTGAGACAATGTTTTCCATATAAGAGAACAGATAAAGCAAAGTTTAAAAAGAAGCTTCTACTTAATGACAAAAATAGATGTGACCTAAAAAATTAGCACCAATGAATAGAGATTTTGAAAGTATGAAATAAGGATTCATAAATATTACTGTTACTCCTGCTACTCCTTCACCGCCATGACCATGAGATGCCACTTTTTGTATCATTCTCGCCTCATATGGCTACAACACTTAAGTAATATTCAAATATTGGTGAAATAAGTATTTTGTAAGCTGCTTTGTGAATGGCCTATGCTTAAAGTATTCTTCCAATGAATCTCAGCTTGGTCTTTCAACACATTCTTAGAGCACACCATAAGTCACTTTCATATTGGAAGACTTATCTTTGTTAAGAATGATTAGCTGTGTTCTGTTCACTAGAAATTTCTGGATCCATCACAGTTGGTCCGATACTCTGTCCACTCTTGTGTCGTTCATTAAATGCTTCCTGAAAGGCAAGGTAGATGGCATCTATCTGAGAGGCTACCATTTACTTTTATTTATTTTATTTTATTATTATTATTATTATTATTATTATTATTATTATTATTATTATTATTATTTTGGTGGTGAATAGAGCTGGCTTTAACACAATTGATTTTGCAATTCACTTCTATTGCTACAGAAGAGCTTCCATGTTCCAAACATGTCATAACTGTAAGATGTTTCAAAATCCTGCAACAGACCAATATCAGTGACATAAGTGTCATGTTTCCAAATAAGCTTTTTTAAAAAACCAGGAGTAACAGTTTTTCAGATACTTATGAATGCGTCACTCATAGTGAAGTGAGGTATGCTGCTTACTGTTATTGTGAAGGGGAATGTGGGCAGAGAGACTGAAGATCCATTACTTAGAAATGTGTGGAGGTTACTAAGGGCAGGGGAGCCCAATGACCACACACTATATGGAACAATGACTTTATTGATGCTGTCATTACAGAGCACAAACACCAACTCGTTTAAACATGGCAGAAAAGAACAAGGAAAAACACCAAAGATAGTCATAAAAATGTGCCCCTCAGTTCTTGACGGGGGCGCGCGCGCACCCACACACACACACACACACACACACACACACACACACACACACACACACACACAGAGAGAGAGAGAGTTCTATGGTCCCATCTGGTAGGACGGGGGGGGGGGGGGGGAGGCAAAGTGCAGTAGGGCCTTGAACGATAAGTTCTGTAATCGAGGAGGCAGCATAACCTGTCTAGAGTCATCGGCTCGAGCAGGAGCCACGGACCAGAACTACGACTAGTACAATGCTCTATGGGAGCAGGAAGGCCCGAGCTCTGAAGGAACAGAATCACGGTAGAGCTGGAAACATTTAATAAGCTCGCATTTAGAGGACGACATGCACTTTATGAATAGGTTATCATCGCACACCACGACGGACAGCTGTTGTGAGTGGCAGGGGAACGGGGATAGAGAATTGATAGCAGGGATTGGAGGGGGAAAGGGGATCAGAGAAACCTCTGAAGGGGGAGGACGTAGAGGAGGAAGAAGAGTCACCAACTGAAGGTGGTGTGTGACCTGACAGCGAAGGAGGGGGGAGTGGGAGTATAGGAGGGAGAGGGGGGGAGCCTCGATCTCGGGAGGGGAAGCAGGATCGAGGTGTGCAGGCTTCAGGTGTTTGATTTGTACAGCGGAAGGTTTGCCATTGTGGAGGATGGTATAGGTGTTTGCTGCACAAAGGAGGCCACAGTAAGGACCTGAGTATGGGGGCTGTAAGAGCGGGCGGACGATGCCATCACGCAAAAACACAAACTCTCAACTCTGCAGGTTCAAGATACCCTTACAGGTGGAGGAAAGTGGCTGGCAGGAGGGAAAGGGTAGATCGCAGCACAGATGATGCTGACTGTCAACCAATGAAGGGAGATTCTCGAGTACGGCAGCCGTGTTGGGCAGTCTTAACATTGAGACTACGATAGTCGCCGTACATGCGCCACGTGCCATCATGTTTCTTTACTAGGTGAAGGGGTGAGGCTCCACTGTTACAGGATCGCTCAATCACATGAGTTGACAGTAGTTCAGATAATAGTGCGGCAGCTGTGGCAAATTTTTCAGAGGACAGAGCGCGGTTCAGAAATCACAGGGCGTTGTCAGTGAGGCGCAGTCTGAACCGTGCTGTACGTGACGACAGCTACTTCTGAGGCAGGCGAGGTTGTGGCATGGAGAACGTGGCAGCATGGCAGCAGGTTGTGCAGAATGACAGCTGGCCGAGGTGGGCGTGGCACACCGCGTAGGTGTGACAGCAGCTGGCTGCGGCAGTGGCGAGGTAGCTGCAGTGGTGCATTTGTGGCTGGCCGACTAAGTAGTTGCCGCACGGGCAGTGATAGAAGATGGCGGTGTTGGTGAAACAGGAGCAGGCAAAACAGGAGCAGTAGGTGACAAGGTGGCCACTGGGGGGCATGCGAGTACACAGTGCCAGTGGCAGCAGCCGAAATTGAGTGGCAAGTGCAGAACAGTAGAACTGCGCCGGCAGGTGATTGGTGTGTGTCTTGTCCACAGGAGGCATGCAGGCTGGTGTACGTGGTGCTGAGATGGAAGCGGCAAGTGTCCGAGTTGGAGAAACAGCAGCCAGAGTGCTGGAATGGGGAGGCATTGCGTGCACAGCCGAGCAAGTGGCAGGCGAGGCGGCACGAACTGGCAGGGAAACAGCATTGCCAACATAACAGCGAGGGCCGATGAGCCGGTTTGTGCAATTAAGCTCTGTTAGGCTGCGCGTGCATGACTGTGACAGAGGATTTGCTGGAAGTGGAAGCAGGAGTACTGACAAGTCACACAGACACTTCACTAGGTACAGTGAACACAGTGGGCTTGTTCAGAAAAGTCATTCTCAGTGCAGTCTAACGAATGTGTGACCGTCTTGTCCGGAGTTCGATGGCGCAACAGTTTGTGGAGCATGCTAATGAGGCGATAGCTTGCTATTGTCTTTATATACCTCTGCCTACTAGCGGGGAGGAGGAGCAGGAGAAATACTCTCAAGAAGGCAAAAGTTCTGAAGTAGGAAGGGGTTCACTGGGAACATAAGGTAAAGCAGCACTGTGACTAACTTGATTTGTGTGGCATGGGGCCAGACACCTGCTTGAGGCCTTGTCTTGCAGAGTCGAGTGCGGATTGATTTTCAGCCAACCGCCAAGATAGGTCGATCCGTTTGCATCATAACTGTTCCACTTGTGCATGTTCCGAATTAAACTTATCAATGGCACATTGTGAGCACTCATGAATTACATTGAGGCGTTCTCGGTGTAATTGCGCGACTCACTTGCTCTGCACGTAACTTGTCAATGGTGCTACCAAGTTCAGTGACAGAATTTAAACACTCCCGAATTACACTAAGATCAGCACAGCTTGACGGAGTACACTCGATGAAAGGGGGGCGAATGACTGCATATCGGATATCAGGATATAGTCCATGAAATGAGAAAGTCAATTCCGTGAATAGGCTCAGGAACACTCGCCACTAGAAAATCCCACTCAGACATGTGAAGGTGAGTTCTTGACGTGAAGAGTTGTGGAGCCCGAGCAGCAAAGCTGCGAGTTGTTGACAGCTCGAAGAAGCATGTTGCTCAGTCGCACAGGGGTCAGAGATAGTCCAGGAGGCAGAAGTGAGACATCAGCACTAGTGTCAATGAGGGTTTATGCCAGAGTTCAGATCAGTAACAGACGAGTGCCTGCAGAGGTGACAGTGCACACGGAGTGGAGAGTAGGTAGGCTGGTAGCGGTTGCAGTGTAGCGGTGATAATGCAGTGCGGAATGCCAGGTGTATCCATAATCTCTTTCGGGAAGCAGGAGCGGCCCTGCACAAAGGTAGATGGGCGTTGTGCAAGACTCGGCGCAGCATATTCCGCAAGATGAGATTCTTTAAGATGTGCTTTGTGTACTTGACCCGCAATGTGAATGTGCTCACTGGGGGACTCTAGCACATTTTACATTAATGGCCAGAGGTAGTTTACTTGTCCAGATTGTCATGAGCAAGGGGGTCAGACATGACCTGCTCACTAATCGAGAGCCGAAGGAGCCACTATAATTCAGATGGACGTTTGTCACCAAAGCTCTCATCTTCCATTATGTGTCAAACAGTCTCCTCTACAGACTGGGTAACACTCCAGGATTGTCTTTACCAGTGTCATACTGGTCCCAACTGGAGGAGGAGGAGGAGGAGGAGGAGGAGGCAGCACAAGGCGGTGCACTTGCAAACTTAGCACAATGTTCAGCACAAACCTGGGTACAGTGACAGGGTTGGTGAAGTTCAAATGGTACAGTGTGATGCACAACATTCAAAAAGCACATATTCGTAGCCTACCTGGCTGTTGGAGGCTGGGCGCATGACTGGCAGAGTGATAATTGGCTTACCCAGCGAGGTGGCAGGCAGTTGTGCATTTGAATTTTGCACAAAGTCCATGTTGTAACTGGCATTGTACAAAGCATGGAAGAGCTGACAGTGCTCTAATGATGGAGTGGCATAAAAAGGAGTACGTGGAAGTGTCTTAACTGACAAAACCAACTTCACAGCGCTGAGCCATGGCATTGTTGAACTGTAGCGATGTGAAGATGTTCTGTGGCGAATGTCCGGACAGGGAGGGAGGCTAAGGTTTAACGTCCCACCGACAGCGTGGTCATTAGAGTTTTGGGTAAGGATGGGGGAAGGAAAGCGGCCATGCCCTTTGAAAGGAACCATCCCAGCATTTGCCTGGAGTGATTTAGGGAAATCACAGAAAACCTAAATCAGGGTGGCCAGAGGTGGATTTGAACCACCATCCTCCCGAATAAGAGTCCAGTACGTTACCACTGTGCCACCTCACTCGGTTATGTCCGGACAAGTGTGGCAGTCTGCTGTTATGCAAACTGCCAACACTCTTGGCAATGCTGGAAACCACAGGTTGCTGAGGAAGTGAGTGCGATCGAAGGAACACTCTACCGAATGCATAGAACTGTTTTTAGTACAGGGTCACCACTGTTGAGGTTAGTAAGGGCAGTGGAGCTCAATCACCACACACTATATGGAACAATAACTGTGTTCTGTAACGACAGCATCAATAAACACCAACTTGTTTAAAAATGGTGGAAAAGAAGAAGGAAACGCCAAAGATTGTCTTAAAAATATGCCACTCAGTTCTTTACTATGGTTGGTACACACACACACACACACACACACACACACACACACACACACACACACTAATTGGTTGCTAATGCTGCCACAAATGTATGGTATCTTTTGAGGTCCAATGGATTTGAAAGTAAAGCTCTGTGTACCAACTTCACAAAAAAATCCTAAGACTTTTGTGAAAATGGTACTGTAACATAACACAACAGGCCAAAATATTACTGTTTTTCCTCCTCATCCGTTTCAAATAAGATCACACCGAAATTTCTTTCCTATATCACACCCATTACATAATGGCAGATACCAAAATAAGAAACTGGAATGGCTTTAGTTGAACCATTTTGGCCTGTTGTGTTATGTTACAGTACCATTTTCACAAAAGTCTTAGGATTTTTTTGTGAAGTTGGTACACAGAGCTTTACTTTCAAATTCATTGAAAACATCAAACATAGTACCCTTTACATTGATTTTGGGATCTTAGTTGTTGCTTGTGTGTGAAGCTTTGTCTATCATTACATTTGCAGTAAGGCTATCTTTCATAGCAACTTTCTAACTTAGTTTTCTAACTGCATTGGATCTTTCCACTATGTCAATTTACTCGGCACATCCTTGACCGTCAATTTACTCGGCACATCCTTGTCTAAAGCAATTCTACAAAGCTCTAACTTCATCCACAGACGCTAAACAGTGTCAGTGCTGTAGATGAAATTATCTGTCAGGTAACCTGACGTCTACTTATCACTTCATTAAAAAATCTTCCTACTATTCTTTTTATAGCCATAATCAGTGATGCTACAAAAGCCTTGCAGCAAATTAGAAATCTGATATCTTATGACAGATTGGCCCACCAATCCAACAGCCATCTCTAAATCATAGTGACGTTTACCTTGTCCCATACATGCTCTGTAAGAATATTGAGTGTTGAAAGAAGGCATAGGAAGTCTTCAGCAACAAGCTGTAAGCAAACTAGTATTATCTTATTGAAAAAGAGCCTCTGGTAGACCATGTAGGATAGGTTTCACCTGCACTCAAGGGATGTAATCACAGTAACACAATCACTAAGCCACACTTGAAATTTTTCCTTTCAGAATGGCCAGTTTCCTGACAGATGAAAGTACTCAGTAGAGAAACCACTTTATTTAAAAGAGAGAGATCATGCAGATGACTATAGACATATTTCTAAACCATCAGTTTTTACTAAAGTTATTGAAAAGGCCGTATATTCAAGATTAGTCATTTCAGTTCACATAATTTGTCAAACATACAGTTTGAATTTAGAAGTTTAACAACTGAAAATGCTATATTTTAGTTTCTCTGTGAGGTATTTGGTGGGTTAAATAAAAGGCTACAACATTAGATGTCTGATTTAACAAAGGCATTTGTTTTGATCACAAAATATTGTTGCAGAAGTTGGGACACTATGGGATACAAGTAGCAGCTCACAACTGGTTCGCCTCTAATAAGAGACAGCAGAAGGTAATTTTCCAGTGTTGAAAATTATGTACAATCACAATGGGGCACAATTAAGTGTGAGGGTGCCCCAGGGATCTGTTATGGGACCACTGCTGTTTATAACAGCTGATTGTACAACATTTTTGTTTGCTGATGATACCAGCTTGGTAGTGAAGGATGCTGTTCATAATATTGACACAGTATCATACAATGCAGTTTAAGAGAATTTCATGGCTTGTAGAAAACAAACTTGTGTTAAATCACAGTGAAACTCTGTTATAATTTCTAACACATAATTTAACGAAAGCTGACATTTGGTTACACATAATGGGCATATGTCAGACTGAACAGTTCAAATTTCTAGGTGTCAGGATAGACAGTAAGCTGTCTTGGAAAGCCCATGTTCAGGATCTTGTTCCAAAACTAAATTCTGCTTTAGTTACCATTAGAACAATATCTGAAATAAGTGATTCTTTCCTACACACAAACTAGTCTAAGATGCTTACTTTCATTCACTTATGACGTACGGTGTTATTTTTTTGGGGTAACTCGAGTGATACAAGAAGGGTATTTTTCGGTCAGAAACAGGCGGTGTAAGCAATGAGGTGTAAGTTAACAAATTTCATGTTGAACCCTTTTCAGTAGTCTGAGAATTCTGACACTGGTGTCACATTAAAAAAAATACCTAATGTCATTTGTTGTTAATAATATCACCTTATTCCCACAAGTTTGCAGCTTTCGATCAGTGAATACTAGACAGAAGTCTAAATTACATTTGCATCACACCACCTTGACACTTTTTCAGCAACATGTATTTTCAATAAGCTGTCATAAGAACTCAAGAATCCATGTGCTTTCAAATCTGAATTGAAGAGTTACCTTATTTCTCACTCCTTTTATTCTGGCTTAAGATTGTCATGTGTCATTGCCATTCTTGTATTAAACTTCACTTATTTCATGACCATAAAGTCTTACTCCTCAATTAGGTCATCAATCAATCAATAATCATATTCCCATTAAGGTTCCATGTACCACAAATTAGAGGGCACCTCATTCTCGGCTCTGACGTCCCAGACCATTACAGACTGTGTGAGTGATACATCACACAACAGAATAGGTGAAAGTGTACCATACAGCAGGCTGCCTCCATATGCAATTACCATTGGACCATCAAATTCTTGCCAGTCTGATAATCCATGTATCAGGCTAGCCCAGAGATGTATTTGCCAATGTTGGTATGCTGGCAATAATGACAAGGCCCCATAGCTTACAGTTTCACTTTACAAGGCGCGCAGAGAGAGAGAGAGAGAGAGAGAGAGAGAGAGAGAGAGAGAGAGAGAGAGAGAGCGCCATCCATACATCTAGTTTTATCTTACAGTGAATTGCTGCCACTGCTCACATCATCATTGAATTATCAATCCATACAGCTTTTCAGACAGCCTAACTTTTTCATGCCAACTGTGAGAAATACTATTTATCCATATCTACTGGACATTATGTGCCTACTAATGTCTTACTTAAGCAAGAATGTGATAAAGCATCCAAATCCGCTGTTTAAATAGTCCCCTACCAGATTGCGGTGCCACTAAAGCATGTGTGGGTATGTGCATTGGTGCCAAATTGTGATTATTTGTGTATATGAGAGCTTTTTTGTAATGCTTTCCTCCACTTTATTCCTCTTGGTTTAATGTTTGTAGTTTTCCTGGGTGTATAAAGTTATGGAAGTTAGTGATTGATGTGACTGTTGCCATATATAATATCAAATTTTAGTTTACTAATTGTAATGTCTCATTTTGCACATTTTTCCAGATCGCTCTGAGGAGAAAGTTAAAATTATTGAGGAGTATTTGAAGCGTGTAAAAATGCTTCGTAATTATTCTGACCCATCCCAAGACCCTGTGTTCTCTGAAGTCGTGACTTTGGATTTGAGTACTGTAGTGTCTTCAGTTAGTGGGCCAAAAAGACCACATGACAGAGTGGCAGTAAGTGATATGCCATCAGACTTCCGGCAGTGTCTTATGAACAAGGTAAGAAAGAACTTTGTTCTTTCTCATTAGTATTGTTGAAAATAATTCAAATGCATTGTCAATCCTCAATGCCCAATTGTTTCCATTTATGGGCAGCATATAGTTCTCAGATTACAATCACTACAACCCAGTATACACATCCCACACGTCAGTAATACAAATTTTCACAGTTCACATGTAAAATACAAGAGTTTCAAGTCTACATTTAGTGTGGCACAGATATGAAAAATTAGCTCTTTTTGACGACTAACACTGAAGAATTTTTACATAATTGTTAATAATTGGAATTTAAAGTGATGTGGACTGTGCCTCTTGTTGTAATAAAGTGTGTTGGGATTTATTCCTGTCTGCTTGCATTACTGAACCTCCCGATACCACTGTTGCATAATAATAGATTTAATTATTATAATTTTCTTTTCCAAAGCTTTATTCATTTTTCTTGTATGACTAGCTGAACTTATTTTCTATTATTTTACATCATAGGAGTGTTTATTTAGCAAAGATTAGCTCGTGTAAGAGGCATATTGTAATTCCAATAGTATGCTAATTAGCATTTCTGTTAAGGCTAATAAAATTTCTCATACTATTTAAGTGGGTATTTTTGTTTTTCAAATTAGAAAAGTGTTGCCCTTATTAGTTTCTATATAATTACCGTCTTATGGAAGTATTATTGACAAACCTATTTAATGTGTAAATTAAATAATTACCATCACAGATTTATATATCAATTTACTCAGAACTAACTACAGTATCTTTTACTATAGTCAGTTGTATGTAATTGTTAACTTTCTCATAATTAATGTACATAATTAACATTACATAATTTTCAGTATCATTGAAAGGTATAAATAAGATGATTTTGCACCATGTAATGGATTATTTTATTTTTTGATCTGAGCCGCAATCCATGTCAGTAAGGAGTCTGGTGTCATTGGTCTGAGGCATAATCCACATCACTTTGAACTTTAATTTTGAGCAATAATGTTAGTTCCATATTAGGCATGTAGAAAGTTTACCTACAGTAATTAATCCTTAATGTGTGTGCCACATTGTACACATCTGACTTTAGTATTCCACACATGAACTGTGTAAATTTTATCCTAAGGATGAATGGCCACCGCCAAACTGTGGCCAAAAACAAGGTGGACCACCCTGTGGCACAGCATGCAGCGGAGCACATGCTTGATTTCAATGGCTGCTTCACAACCCGGGCCATCTGGATCCTCCCATCCACCACCAGCTTTTCTGAACTGCACAGATGGGAGTTATCCCTACAATACATTCTCCGATCCCGAAATCAACCAGGCCTCAACCTACGATAATTTCTCTATATATATATTTTTCCATACCTTACAGTTCCTACCTCTGTATCCCAAACCTCACCTGATTTGAGTGGTGTGTGAATGTGTGTGTATAGGTATGTGTGTGTGTGTGTGTGTGTGTGTGGTCTTGTGCACTTGCAGTGTGCATGAATTTTCATATATATATATATATATATATATATATATATATATATATATATATATATATATATATATATATATATATAAATAGAAAATAGATGACTTACCAAAAGGACCGGCTCGTCGATAGAAACAAATAAAATAAATAAAATCACACACAAACACACATACAAGCTTTCGCCACCACTGGCAGCTTCTTCAGGAAAAAGAGGAAAAAAGGGGAGGAATGACTCCTTTTCCACTTCCTTAAAACCCATATCCTTCCCTTTTCCTCCCCTTTTTTCCTCTTTTTCCTGAAGAAGCTGCCAGTGGTGGCGAAAGCTTGTATGTGTGTTTGTGTGTGATTTTATTTATTTTATTTGTTTCTATCGACGAGCCGGTCCTTTTGGTAAGTCATCTATTTTCTATTTTTATTTTTGTTTATCCCACCGGGAAAGTTTCCCTCTATAATTTTCGTTTCATCAATTTATATATATATATATATATATATATATATATATATATATATATATATATATATACGTAAAAAATAGATGAAGAACACTTACCAGGCGAAGGGGCACAGGCAGTAATAGCAACAAATAAACACACAGACACACACACACACTCAAAAATGCTAGCTTTCGCAGCCTAGCTGCTTCATCAGGCAGAAGGGAAGGAGAGGGAAAAGGAAATGATGAGGGATTTAAGGAAGGGGGTAAGGAGCCATTCCAATCCCGGGACAGGAAAGACTTACCTTGGGGGAAAAAATGGAAGGTAAATAAATGCACATACACCCACACATTTACACAGACACAAGTACACTTAGGCAGACATACTGTAGAACTGTAGAAAGCAAAGAAGTTAGAAAGAGATGCCACTTGAGGCAGAGGCTCTGTCCAGAGAACCAAGGCAAAGATGTTAAGATGGTGGGTGGGAATTCGAATTTAGCGGAGGTTGAGACCAGGTGGGCAACGGGAAGAGAGAATATGCTGAAGGGCTAGTTCCCATCTCCGGAGTTCTGAAGGATTGGTGTCAGTGGGAAGTATCCAGATAACCCGGACGGTGTAGCACTGTGCCAAGATGTGCTGGCCATGCACCAAGGCATGTTTAGCCACAGGGTGATCCTCGTTACCAACAAACACTGTCTGCCTGTGTCCATTCATGCGAATGGACAGTTTGTTGCTGGTCATTCCCACATAGAACGCTTCACAGTGCAGGCATGTCAGTTGGTAGATCACGTGGGTACTATCGCAAGTGGCTCTGCCTTTGATCGTGTACACCTTCCGGGTTACGGGACTGGAGTAAGTGGTGGTGGAAGGGTGCATAGGGCAGGTTTTACAACGGGGGCGGTTACAAGGGTAGGAGCCAGAAGGTAGGGAAGGTGGTTTGGGGATTTCATAGGGGTGGACTAGGAGGTTACGGAGGTTAGGTGGGCGGCGGAAAGACACTCTCGGTGGAGTAGGAAGGATGTCATGAAGGATGGATCTCATTTCGGGGCAGGATTTTAGGAAGTCGTATCCTTGCTGGAGAGCCACATTCAGAGTCCGCTCCAGTCCCGGAAAGTATCCGGTGACAAGAGGGGCACTTCTGGGGTTTTGTGGAAAATTCTTAAATTGGGGAGATGAGGAAGTGGCTCTGGCAATTTGCTTCTGTACCAGACCAGGAGGATAGCTGCGGGATGTGAAGGCTGTTATCAGGTTATTGGTGTATTGGTTCAGGGATTCAGGACTGGAGCAGACTCGTTTGCCACGAAGACCTAAGCTGTAGGGAAGGGAACGTTTGATGTGGAAAGGATGGCAGCTGTCATAATGCAGGTACTGTTGTTTATTGGTAGGTTTGATGTGGACGGATGTGTGTAGTTGGCCGTTGGATAGATGGAGGTCGACATCGAGGAAAGTGGCATGGGATTTGGAATAGGACCAGGTGAATTTGATGGGACCAAAGGAGTTGAGGTTGGAGAGGAAATTCTGGAGTTCTTCTTCACTGTGAGTCCAGATCATGAAGATGTCGTCAATGAATCTATACCAAACTTTGGGTTGACAGGCTTGGGTGTCCAGGAAGGCTTCCTCTAAGCGTCCCATAAATAAGTTCGCGTACGAGGGGGCCATCCTGGTCCCCATGGCTGTTCCCTTTAGTTGTTGGTATGTCCGGCCCTCAAAAGTGAAGAAGTTGTGGGTTAGGATGAAGCTGGCTAGGGTATTAAGGAAAGAGGTTTTAGGTAAGGAAGTGGGTGGTCGGCGTGAAAGGAAATATTCCATCGCAGCGAGGCCCTGGGCATGTGGGATATTAGTGTATAAGGAAGTGGCATCGATGGTTACAAGGAAGGTTTCAGGAGGTAACAGGCTAGGTAAGGATTTCAGGCGATCAAGGAAGTGGTTGGTGTCTTTGATGAAGGATGGGAGACTGCACATGATGGGTTGAAGGTGTTGGTCTATGTAGGCAGAGATTCGTTCTGTTGGGGCTTGGTAACCGGCCACAATGGGACGGCCGGGATGATTGGGTTTGTGAATCTTGGGAAGTAGGTAGAAGGTGGGGGTGCGGGGTGTCGGTGGAGTCATGAGGTTAATGGAGTCAGGTGAAAGGTTTTGTAGGGGGCCTAAGGTTTTGAGGATTCCTTGAAGCTCTGCCTGGACATCAGGAATGGGATCGCCTTGAAAAACTTTATATGTGGTATTATCTGAAAGCTGACGCACTCCCTCTGCCACATACTCCCGCCGATCAAGTACCACGGTCGTGGATCCCTTGTCGGCAGGGAGAATGACGATGGAATGGTCAGCCTTCAGATCACGGATAGCTCGGGATTCAGCTGCGGTAATGTTGGGAGTAGGATTAAGGTTTCTCAGGAAGGACTGGGAGGCAAGGTTGGAAGTAAGGAATTCCTGGAAGGTTTGAAGAGGGTGATTTTGAGGAAGAGCAGGTGGGTCTCGCTGTGACGGGGGACGGAACTGTTCTAGGCAGGGTTCGATTTGAATGATGTCTTGGGGAGCTGGATCATTAGGAAGAGGATTATTTTTCCTCGTGGCAAAGTGATATCTCCAGCAAAGACTGCGAGTATAGGATAGTTACTATCCTATACTCGCAGTCTTTGCTGGAGATATCACTTTGCCACGAGGAAAAATAATCCTCTTCCTAATGATCCAGCTCCCCAAGACATCATTCAAATCGAACCCTGCCTAGAACAGTTCCGTCCCCCGTCACAGCGAGACCCACCTGCTCTTCCTCAAAATCACCCTCTTCAAACCTTCCAGGAATTCCTTACTTCCAACCTTGCCTCCCAGTCCTTCCTGAGAAACCTTAATCCTACTCCCAACATTACCGCAGCTGAATCCCGAGCTATCCGTGATCTGAAGGCTGACCATTCCATCGTCATTCTCCCTGCCGACAAGGGATCCACGACCGTGGTACTTGATCGGCGGGAGTATGTGGCAGAGGGAGTGCGTCAGCTTTCAGATAATACCACATATAAAGTTTTTCAAGGCGATCCCATTCCTGATGTCCAGGCAGAGCTTCAAGGAATCCTCAAAACCTTAGGCCCCCTACAAAACCTTTCACCTGACTCCATTAACCTCATGACTCCACCGACACCCCGCACCCCCACCTTCTACCTACTTCCCAAGATTCACAAACCCAATCATCCCGGCCGTCCCATTGTGGCCGGTTACCAAGCCCCAACAGAACGAATCTCTGCCTACATAGACCAACACCTTCAACCCATCATGTGCAGTCTCCCATCCTTCATCAAAGACACCAACCACTTCCTTGATCGCCTGAAATCCTTACCTAGCCTGTTACCTCCTGAAACCTTCCTTGTAACCATCGATGCCACTTCCTTATACACTAATATCCCACATGCCCAGGGCCTCGCTGCGATGGAATATTTCCTTTCACGCCGACCACCCACTTCCTTACCTAAAACCTCTTTCCTTAATACCCTAGCCAGCTTCATCCTAACCCACAACTTCTTCACTTTTGAGGGCCGGACATACCAACAACTAAAGGGAACAGCCATGGGGACCAGGATGGCCCCCTCGTACGCGAACTTATTTATGGGACGCTTAGAGGAAGCCTTCCTGGACACCCAAGCCTGTCAACCCAAAGTTTGGTATAGATTCATTGACGACATCTTCATGATCTGGACTCACAGTGAAGAAGAACTCCAGAATTTCCTCTCCAACCTCAACTCCTTTGGTCCCATCAAATTCACCTGGTCCTATTCCAAATCCCATGCCACTTTCCTCGATGTCGACCTCCATCTATCCAACGGCCAACTACACACATCCGTCCACATCAAACCTACCAATAAACAACAGTACCTGCATTATGACAGCTGCCATCCTTTCCACATCAAACGTTCCCTTCCCTACAGCTTAGGTCTTCGTGGCAAACGAGTCTGCTCCAGTCCTGAATCCCTGAACCAATACACCAATAACCTGATAACAGCCTTCACATCCCGCAGCTATCCTCCTGGTCTGGTACAGAAGCAAATTGCCAGAGCCACTTCCTCATCTCCCCAATTTAAGAATTTTCCACAAAACCCCAGAAGTGCCCCTCTTGTCACCGGATACTTTCCGGGACTGGAGCGGACTCTGAATGTGGCTCTCCAGCAAGGATACGACTTCCTAAAATCCTGCCCCGAAATGAGATCCATCCTTCATGACATCCTTCCTACTCCACCGAGAGTGTCTTTCCGCCGCCCACCTAACCTCCGTAACCTCCTAGTCCACCCCTATGAAATCCCCAAACCACCTTCCCTACCTTCTGGCTCCTACCCTTGTAACCGCCCCCGTTGTAAAACCTGCCCTATGCACCCTTCCACCACCACTTACTCCAGTCCCGTAACCCGGAAGGTGTACACGATCAAAGGCAGAGCCACTTGCGATAGTACCCACGTGATCTACCAACTGACATGCCTGCACTGTGAAGCGTTCTATGTGGGAATGACCAGCAACAAACTGTCCATTCGCATGAATGGACACAGGCAGACAGTGTTTGTTGGTAACGAGGATCACCCTGTGGCTAAACATGCCTTGGTGCATGGCCAGCACATCTTGGCACAGTGCTACACCGTCCGGGTTATCTGGATACTTCCCACTGACACCAATCCTTCAGAACTCCGGAGATGGGAACTAGCCCTTCAGCATATTCTCTCTTCCCGTTGCCCACCTGGTCTCAACCTCCGCTAAATTCGAATTCCCACCCACCATCTTAACATCTTTGCCTTGGTTCTCTGGACAGAGCCTCTGCCTCAAGTGGCATCTCTTTCTAACTTCTTTGCTTTCTACAGTTCTACAGTATGTCTGCCTAAGTGTACTTGTGTCTGTGTAAATGTGTGGGTGTATGTGCATTTATTTACCTTCCATTTTTTCCCCCAAGGTAAGTCTTTCCTGTCCCGGGATTGGAATGGCTCCTTACCCCCTTCCTTAAATCCCTCATCATTTCCTTTTCCCTCTCCTTCCCTTCTGCCTGATGAAGCAGCTAGGCTGCGAAAGCTAGCATTTTTGAGTGTGTGTGTGTGTCTGTGTGTTTATTTGTTGCTATTACTGCCTGTGCCCCTTCGCCTGGTAAGTGTTCTTCATCTATTTTTTACGTATATTTTTTTCCTGTTAGGAATTTTTCCTCTATAATATATATATATATATATATATATATATATAATTTTACTTTATTTTATTTTATTTTATTTTCTCCCCTCACCCGCCTCCCCACTCCATTCCTAAGCTGCATCTCGTTATTCCCATCTAACCCATCCCCACCACCGTGACGTAACCTTTTTTTTGGCCCCTACAGAATTACCCCACAGAAGGATGCCATATTGCAGATGGCAGTGAAATAAAGCATAGTAACAGTTAAGTAATAAAGGTGTTACACATGTCTGTAGCTTAGTAAAAACGTAGCACTTGAGAGCTTTCTACATACTTGGTCTTTATGTTTTTCCCAAGTTAATCTGGAGTCAAGGTAGCTTAACATCTGAGCGCTCAACTTCTCTGTTGGATAAACTGAAAGTAATATTCACTGTCTTTTCATGGTTGATGGATAGCTCATTGGATTTGAACCATGCATCAGACATTAAAGTAATTTTTGCTTTCCAGTTCAATTTGTTTATATCTTTCCCAGAGCTAATGAAAGTATCATCTGCATAAAGTACGGATTTACAGGGCATGTAACTGGGAAGAGCATTTATGAATATTATAAACAAGGGACTGAGCACGGAACCCTGGGGGCATGCCTCAAGTCACTTCTAAGTACCGAGATTTTTTTTATTGTGCTAAACTACAGTTTGTTTCCTGCCATTGAGAGAGGAGCTTATGAGGGAGAGTTCAAAGTCTCCGATTCCATAACACCAGAGTTTTTCCAGGTAGTATTGCATGGTTCACTGAGTCAAACGCCTTGCTTAAGTCAACTAGAATGGCATGAGCAGTTAATTGAGTCGAATGAGCTTCATCTCTTTTATACGATGTCCGACTGCTTTCACTGTTGATAATTCGGACCTAAAACTATATTGCGATTGAGTCAGTATATTAATTTCAGATAAATGTCTGCACATATCCTGTTGTATGCAGTACTCTATTATTTTGGAGACATAATTATCGTCAGATTTCACTGATAGTTACTTAGCGCATAATTTATTACTCTTTTTATGGGTAGGGACAATTGTTCTTTTTAGACACACTAAAGTGACCACTAGCATACATCCAGTTTATTAGTATGCAAAGAGGGTTACATACTAGATCTATTTTTTTTTAATCACAAAATTAGATAGGCCATAGATGTCTTCAGATTTTGTACTTCCTAGTTTTGTTTTTGGTTTAATCACATCATGTACTATGTGTCCACTTGAAAGTTGGCACAGTGCTGGCATAGTTCTGAAGAAACTTATTTCCAGAAATGGACTCTAGATTAGGAGGGAACGTAGAGGTGGAAATAAGTTCATCAGAAGCTGGGATGAGTGGGGTTTTCTGCCTTTACAAAAAAATTATTAAATTCATCTCTTGTGATGTTGACAGCTTTAGTGGTTTTTATACCATTTATATCTATACTGTGAGATTACTGCCCAATAGAAATACTGGTAATTAATAGCATTTGATAATTGAACAGTATTAAGTTCACTGCAAACATTGACTATGCCAATGCACTAAATGTTACACAATTTTAATATTATTAATTATGGTAGCAATGTATGTACACAGTTGGGTGACAACATTCATAGAAATTCTCCACGTTGAGATTTGCTTTGTGCTTGTAGCTGGCGGGAGGCAAGCGAGCAGGCCGACGGTGGCTTGTTCCAGCTTAGGATTTTCCAGTTCGTTTCCGGTGAGGGGAGAAAGGGACAATGGCGAGTGCCAGGCACAGTGCAGTGCACAGCGTGAAATAAGATATTCTAATACTACTGGCATTTGAAGTAATACGATGCAGTTAGGAACCTTTAAGGCCCTCATTACAAAATAGCCTGTTGATAAACAAACAATACATTAGCTGATATAGTCACATCTGGCGTAATATGTGACAATGAAAAGTAATAAATTACCAACGAAGACAAGACAGTTACATAACTAGCATGGCAATGTTTGTTTATAAAAATAATACATTAACTATTTCTCACTTTATTTTTAATTAATCTTGTGTATTTTACCTTTAAATATTCAGTTAAATAACTTATCCGTGATATAAGAAATTGCATGATTATAATAAATAATACAAAAGATGTTTATCCTAATATAAAAACATAAGAAGATATTTGTTTAATGTGTAGTGTAATTATTTTGATTTTAAGTAAAGTTTTAGAAATGTATTGGCTGAGCACTGTACGTTGGAAGTCTGTTAGAACAGCTCACATGGGGAAGTTGATGACATAGGGGAAAAAACCCCAGCAGTTGGACTTTTGACGCGCGTGCGCGCGAGGGCAGGAAGTGACGAGGCGGGAACAAGGGGGGGGGGGGGGGCGGCAGCTGGCCAGGCGGCAGCGCGCTGCATCAGTCGGCATGAGGATCTCGAGGTGGAAGTTATATTCGTTTGTGGCAATCGCCACGTGTGGTTGCTCATCGTAGACTGCACCAAGTTGAATCAAGTGCTACTGTGTGTGTGTGTGTGTGTGTGTGTGTGTGTGTGTGTGTGTGTGTGTGTGTGTGTGTGTATATTTAGCCAGTGGAACAAGATGTGCATCGCATTGAATGAAAGTGACTGATTTGTTAATGTAACACATGTCATCGCATAGGCATGAACATAAACAGTGTGAGACAGCCACATGGTGTGAAAATTTGCGACAAATATTCATTTTGTCTGGGGGCTCAAGAGCTATAACTTTATTTGATAAATGTGTCGATGTACAGACTTATCAGCCACAGGGTTCTAATATTGTGAAATAAACAACAAAGTGAAGATTCACGTGTTTTTGAAAATAGTAGTTAGTACACCCCTTTCTCTTATGAACTTGACTTTATTATAAATATTTTTGTTAATCATTTGCAGGGAAGGAAAGCTGCGAACGTGTGATATCTCCCTAGAAAAGAGTCAAACAGTAGCAATCACAGATCCGGTGTTTTTCATGTTTAGGAATTTGGTTCGCAGTTGGTTGTGAGTTTTAAAAATTAAACCTTCCCAATTTTAAACTCTCACCCCGACCTTCACCCTCGCAATACCTAACTCTGCTTTTATAATTTTCCAAGCTGCCGGCATCTTAATTGAATTTTCAATGTAAGTCATTCACTCTGCATTTGACTATTTGTAATCTATAATGTTTTTTAAGGTGGTTGTAAGCAGCTTTGTCTGCAGTGCTGCTTTTTACTTTTTCATAGCAGTCAAGTACTGAATGTCTGTTTCATTAACTCAGGTGTAAACCATTTATTTCGTGATCTTGGGGCAAAAAATAAATTTTTTGAGATAATATTAATGAATCTCCTGAAGGCATCATCAACATTTTTGGAAGAGAATGAGACAGTATTCCCGTCTACTAGTTTTAGTTCCTTCCTATAGGTGTTAATATGCGTATCAGTTAATAACCTAACATACGGTGTTGAATTTGTTTTTGTCTACATTTAATTTCTCAGTAATTAATTTTACCCATATACCTTTATGGTCTGATAGGTGATCAACATTAAATAATCCTAGCTCATATTCACTTGTGTATATTTGTAATGAGGTTATCAAGGCAGGATTGAAGCCTTTTAGGACCTTCATTTGTAAGGAAAATGCTTATATGACCTTAACATGTTTGCCGAGTTAATTTGTTGTATTGTTTCTAACATCAAAGTTAGTCACCAAAAATTAATATGTTATATTTGGAATATTTCTGTATCCGGACAACAAGCTTTTCTAAACATTCAGTAAATTTCTCTATATCAATGCCAGGGGTATGATATACAAAAGCAACTACAAGCCTAACTGTGGGTAAAAGCATAACAGCTGTTTCAAAAACACTTAATACACAAGTCATTAACATCCATATCAATACATGTTAGGTGTGTAATATATATGAGGAACCTCAACCATTTGGTCTGTAACTGAACTATATGAAAACCTGGAACATACAATTTTATGTATTCATCTTTCAGCCAATGTTCATTTAGACAGTATCATTCTATTATTTTTCAAAAGGATACCAAGTTCAGCCTTATATTTTAGGGATCAGATATTTAAGTGTAGAAATAGAATAGAGCTTATTACAAGGAGGAAGATATATTGTGTGATGGAGCGAAGAGGAGCATTGGATAGTCTGTTCAAGATTGGGTTCTAGGTTAGTTTGCAACTGAACTTCCTTTTAACATTTCATAAAAATCTTCACTTCTCTGGTATTTTTTTCTGGTTCTACTTAAGGCACGAACAGGATTTGAGAGACTACCTTGTATTAGATTAGTAGGGGGTGATCTTCAGTTCACTACAACCAAGAGGTATTGTGGTCCTCCTTTGAGTTTTCTTTCTTCATGGTTTCTATTACAAAATTTGCAATTTTATTTCTGCCCAAGTTATTTAGGTGAAACCCATTTCATGTGTACTGATCTCTCTAAAATTTGCTGGCTTTTATCAGTGTGACATTTGAGAATTAGAACAAAGTTTATGTATATGTGAATATAGAAGTAAAAAGTACAAATTCACAATTTACCAGTTTAGGAGATCATGTCTGAATGGCACGTCAACTAAGAATACTTTTGATGTTAGGTTGGGCAGTTTGCTTCTTAAAGCAGTTATAAGATCTTTACTGTTGTTGCAGGCAACATCGTTTGTTCCTGTTGCAATTACCATAATATCAGGAGTGCCTGTTTGGTTAGAGATTTGATTTGTGTGTTTCAGGCTGTGACTGGCATTGGCGTAAACACAACCTAAACATTTAAAGTGTTTTCATTAAGAAATTTTGAAACATTTCGAGCTTGACTGTCTCCAAAGACGATCGCTTTAAGCTTTTTGTCTCACAAATTTTGTTTTGCAGGAAAGTTCTTATTTGCCTCAAATTTGATCCGAGAATTTTTGATCGATAGTTGAGTTTGTGGAGGTTGATTCCCTGATTCTCAGGTGATTAGTGTTTTTCTCTGATGGAAGAGAAATTTGCACATTACCTTTTAGGCTGCTGGTGACGTTTGATGCTACTGGTTCTTTGTTTTCATGTTTGAGGCACTGGAATCGCGATCTCTGTTCACACTTTTGGAGTTGCTTTCATGGTCACCTAGATAACTGACTACTTGCAAATCATGTGAACATAATACGCAAACTGAAGGTTGTTCACTTCTAGTTATTTCTTCAAATTTCGTCACTATGTCTTCATATTTGGAGCACCACTTTTCACTAGTTTTGTAGCTAGTGTTTTTGTTTAGGCCTACCTTGAGACAGTCATTGCAGCCATTTTCCGGCATTTTGCATTAATTTTCAAGCATAGCACATTTTTCAATGCGTTAATGTCACTTTGCAGCACTTTAATTATAGCTTCCTTTTCTTTAATGATGTGTATATACTTTTTTTCCCTCCACATATTTCCGTAACAAGCATCACACGACCATGAGTAACTTTGTTAATTTTTTACAGCAATTTTCATGAAACCACCATTTACAGTAGTTGCACTGAATACCTTTCTTACTTTCTTGAAACACATCTTACAGTTATTACCACTTTTTTTTTTTTTTTTCTCGTCACTTTCGCGCAATTTACACTTACAGGTCCGATGGGCGCCATCTTTACTATTGAATGTTGATTCCTAAATATATTACCTCCTCTCCCTCCCACCATCTTGTTCAGTTTAAGTGGGCATGGTTTGATTGTGGTCTTTTAACCACAATGAGGATGTGTGTATACATTATCATGCTTTAGTTCGTTTCCTAGCTCCTGTAGTTTCAATCTCCTGAACAGTTGGTAATATTACACAATATATCAAAGGCTGTTAAGAGCAATACAACTTCATTTTTATGGCTCTAATGGTTCATTGCTCATTTTAATGACTACAATGGTGCAGAAAAAATAGAAATAAACATTGTGTGCATTGAGTTCAATACTCAGATTAGAACTATCAATCATCTGTTTAGTGAATGCATGCTTTTTTTTTTATTTCAAACACACAATTTGTAGTTCACTAGTAATTTGTATAGTCCTGTTACATCTTAAAGTTTTTTTCCTCTTTTTGTCATTACTATTAAAATTTTTTACTACATATTAACTACACCTGTGACTAGGAGCTTGCTGTTAATAAGCTAATTTTTTCACAATAGCAATTTTATTCTTTTTACAACTTCACTGTTTAAGGCTTAGCTCTACTAACAAATGCTGACACAAATTTGTACCGGACCGGGACTGACCCAGGTTTCCTGCCTTAGATGAGCGATCACCCTACCAGAGCAGAACTCCAGGACCAACACAAACGTCCATATGCGACAATATGTGTCTTTTAGAGTTTACTACTTTCATCCCTTAGCCCTTTCAGATTTTACTGTATTCCCACACCATGGAGAATAAAAAATGATGAGGCATTACCCTATGTTACAGACATTGCCTTGCTTATGGATTTGTGAGATTATGGTGATGAATTACAGTTACTTATGGAAGTTCGTGTCAGTCCTTGACTCTTGTTCAGGTAGCCTAATGGTAAGGCGACTGCTCTCAAAAAAGCAGGAAACCCAGGTTAAAGTCCCGTCCTAACACAAACGTTCACGTCACCATTTGGTAGTACATTTATGCCTTACACAGTGAAGCTATAAAAAAATAGATAAATTATTTGACCACTAATTTTAATAACAGAGCAAACTTACATTGATGCCATCATGATTAACCACGAGTTAACTGCCACAATACTGTTAAATTTCAATCAGCACTGGAGAAAGCAAGCGGGTTGGTGGGTGGGACGAGAGAGAGAGAGAGAGAGAGAGAGAGAGAGCGCGTTTTGGGTCAATATTTCATACCTCCATTCAGTACATATCACAGGATCAGTTTTTAATAAGTAAGGATTGAAGATATTTCTTGGCATTGTCAAAAATTGCTTTACAAGGATGTTAATAGAGGATAGGTAAAAACTTACCATAAAGAGGCTTGTTGAGCTGCTGGTAGGCACGAAAAATAGACAATTACATTCACACAAATATTCAGCCATGGCCATCAGAAAAAAACATTCTCACAATCACTGACAACTACCGTGTCCTGCCTCTAGTGTCTAAGCATCTTGGCCGAGTGATGTGGGGAGTGGAGGGGAAAGGATGCCACAAGGGTGGATATGGAAAGTTCTGCATCGCATTATGGGTTGTAAGTGCTTTAACAGCCACAAATGTGTGATGTGTGTTGCAGCATTGAATTCAGTTGATGGAATGGGTGGGAGAGGATAATAAGGAGGTGTAGAGATCTGTATGGAGAGGGAATGGTGGCATCTGATATAAAAATAAGGAAACCATTAATTAGTTCGAAGGAAGGCATGAATTTGAAGGATACAGTGTAATGAGTGATGGAGGAGGAGGAATAATGTTAGGCATAGGCTGTAGGGATGGCAAATCTTAGGTTGAGGCTAAGGTTGCAGGACCCCAGAATTTGTTAAAGGATCAACTCCCATGAGCTATTAGTGGAGGTGCTGATTCAGATGGCCCTGGTAGTGAAGGGACCATTAAAGTCAAGAGTTGTGTAGTCTCATCCTGTGCAAAAGGGTGGTCCACTTTTTCCTTTCTCTCCCACAATTTGATGGTGGCAATTCATCCTGACAACATAAACCAGCTTTCTATCAGGATGAGTGGCCACTGTCACACTGGCAAAAAGCATGGACACCTTGTGGCACAGCATGCGGCTGAACACTACAGTATTTTGAGGGCTGCTGTACTACCTGAGCCCTCTGGACCTTCCCCTTCACCATCAACTTTTCTGAACTGTACAGATGAAAGTTGTCCCTTGAACACACTATAGTCCCATAACCACCCTATGCTTAACATCCCTTACCGTCACCTACTTATCCTGTGTCCCTCCAGGTCATGTCTCCCAACAAAATGTCACCTTACAATAGCCCCTTAATTACTTTTATTCTTATTTTATGTTTTCCTTATTTTTGTTTCAAATTCCCCTTCTTCACCACTCAACTCTACACCTTTTATCCTTTCCTGCCCCTTCCCTTCACTGCTGCATCTCATTTCCACCTATCATAACATTTACATTCCATCATGCAATGTGGATCTTTCCACACCCCCCCCTCCCACCCCTGTGACATCCATCATCTCTACTCTCACTATGAAGATGCTTTTAGCACTGGAGTGGCTAGAGATGGTTGGTTGTGTGAATGCATATGACTTTTCTGATGAAGGGCATTGTTAAAAAATTTGCGTTGTGTGGTTGTTTAACTGCTTATCAGCAACTCAGTCAGCATGTAAAGATTTTTATCTATCCTCTCATTGACATTCCAATCTTATTTTTCATTGTTAAATTTTACATGGATGTGAGTGTACAAAACCTATTTTGTACTTTGAGTGCTGTAATGTTTTATAAGGTATCATCCTCCTCCAAGTATACAAACCACACCACATCAGATCACATCAAAATTATCAAGCTATTGAGAGTACCCACCTGCCCGCCTGCCGCCGCCGCCCCCCCCCCCCCCCCCCCGATGGTTCCAGACTCAGCTCTGTAAGAAACATGCCCACTACGCCAGTCAGCGATTTTAATTCTGACGACACTTTGCCACCAACAGCGTGATATTTTTATGTGACCTGATGCATCTTTTATACAAAAAGCAAACTAATGACTAGGACACAAGTTCTTAATGAATGCCCAATCTCAGAACTGCTGTCCCAGGAAATTTAAAACAATTGTACAATTTTTTTTATTATTCACAATTCATTTTACTGTCATGCAACAAATCTAATCCATTTTTTAGAGAGAGAAATCAGTAATTTAAGTAAGATCTGCTGTTCCAAACGAAGATCCATAGGCACTGCTGGTATTAATGCATGTAGCAGCCATCTCAGGTTGTTTGTAGATGCTATTTAGTTACTGTGAGATCAATAACATTTGGGGAAAATGGTACCTGTATTGTGTAAAGAGTTGATGTTGACTAAAAGTCAGGATGAGGTCATCCACATGAGTACCAAAATTTCATTTACACAGAGTGTTACAGTAATATCAAGGTAGAATTTAAAAACCTAATACGGTTTCAAACATTAATACAAATGACCACATTGTCAAAGTTTTTTTTTTTTGCATTTCCAAGAATATTACCAAACTTTGGACTGTGTCTGTAGTAGAGGTGTTTTCTCTAAAACTGGTACATAGTTTGGGATCCTTACCGGGTAGAAATGATTTAGAGAGATAAAGCAGATAAAATGATTTTGGTGTGGCTATCATTAAAAAGGCATTTTTCTTTGCAATGAAATCTGTAATAAATTTCTATCACACTGTTTTGGATGTGAAGTTAGTTTTCTTTTTTCCTTCATCCCTACCATTGTAGGGAGAAATGATTATAAAGTAAGAGCTTGAATGGAAGTATTTAGCTGTCCCCTCATGGTATTAGGAAATAGAATCAAAGAAATTTTCCAAATGTAGTTTTTCGAGACTTCTGTCAGGTTCTGTACTCCTTAATGCAGAGTAGTCATGAGCTTCAAGTGCAAGGTAGCTCTCTTTTAGATGTAAAATGTTTTAACGTAGTCTAATATGGTTTAACAGATAATGTGTTACAGTTAGTGTTGATGCTTGCCCAGCAAGGTGATGGATGTAGAGAAAATGGTGAGGCAGGAGACAGAAGACCAAGAGTCTCTGCATAGAGGAAAAATGAATTATTAGCGAAGGCAACTCAGAATGCTCTTATTTGGTAGAACGTGTCTAGTACTTATGCCCAGAGGGTGCTGGGCACTCCGTTTGCAATCCACACCTGCTGGGCGTTACTCCCGAGTTTTGTCCCATCCCTGGTACTCTGATGGATGTCCATGTCCGGCTCTGCCACCATTTACAGTCGTGGCAGCTGTCGAGGTCCATTCCATGTCATGCGCTCCATTCGCAGTCCACGCCTGCTTGGCACTGCTGCTGTCCAACGTGCCTGGTCGGGGTCACAGCCGTGCTGGAACCAAACTAGTGACCCTGCCACTTATACCATGGACATGGATAATGATGATGGCATGAAAGAAACAGTCACACAGCTCTAAAGGAAACAGTATTACAGAGCAGCCAATCTAGACCTTACTACAAAGGAGGTACACTGGGAAAAGGTAGAGCTGGCAGAGGCTGCAAGTAAGACGGGGTTAGATGTTTTAGCTGTTTAGTGATGTCCAGAGAGAGAGAGAGAGAGAGAGAGAGAGAGAGAGAGAGAGAGAAGGGGGGTGTAGAGAGGCCCACCTGTCAAGACTCAAAACAGGAGGAGCAAAGTGGGGTATAGGATTTTATATCAGGAAAGCAATCAAACCCAGTGTAATTGCAAAAAGGTATGCAAACAAATGATTGATTTGGCAGTCTCCAGCAAGACAATTAGGATGTTAATGTATTCGCCCTGGGAAGTAGTGGGTGGGGGAGGGGGAGGGAGGGAGGGGAAATTAAGATGAAGTGGAGAGATTTTATGATGCTCTTGGGGGATGTATTTGTCTCAGTAAAAAAATGTTTTTCTCATAGACGACTTCACTGCCAGGATAGGAAATTGAACAGAAGGGCATGAAAAGATCATGGGTACGTTTTGAGAGGACATGGAAGCCAACAGGAACAAAAAAGCTCTGATTTGTGTCGTAAATGCCTTTTTTAATTGTATAAACAATCACTGTTACACTTGGGAAGGCAATGGAACCAGGTGTCGTTGACTAACAGATCAGGAATTCAGGAAATAAGTTAGGGACATGTGTTTAGAGGGTTCTGTGATGACACTGATCATTAATCCACAGTGAAACTGGTTTCTGAGGCCAAAAGTTTGGCAAGTCAGGTGCATATGTAAAAGGAAGAGTGTGGAGAAGCTTCAGAACAAAGAAATAAGGCACATATATGTAAAGGTGATCTCAGAAAGATACTAGTTAGTTGAATGTAGTCTTTTAGTCATTTTAATAGGAATGGACAAGGTGCAGGGTCATTTCTAGAAGTGATTAGAGAATGTATTTGAACAGTAGCGTGTAAAAGGAAGGAAGAAGTAGACAGTTTAGTGGAATGATACAGTCAAGGCAGCTTGTAAAAAGAGTAGGTATTTAAAAAGTGACACTCTGCTAAAACTCAGGCTGACAAAGTTATATTGTCGCGTTGAAATGGGAGCAGGCTTGACTTAGAAGGCAACTGAACACAGCACTTATAATCAAAGCACGTTTATTACGAACTCAACATACACGCAGCACTGTCTGCCTCTCAGGCAGAGTGCTCTACTATTTATACTGACAGAATTTACCAGAAATTAGAAGAACAGTTAACATAAGAAACAAGTAGAATTTACAAGTGAACATAAGATGTAGAACATTCTGGAATTATTACAAAGAAAAATTTTTGCCGGTGGGCAGGATTGAACCGGCGACCTTTAGCACCGCAGTCCTTGACACTATCCCCTGCGCCACGCCGGCAGTCTGTGTTCGTGGTCTCTCGCGGCAATATTGAAGGGAAAAAGAAGTCAAACAGGTAATTATAGAACCCAAGCAGAAATTGTGGGAGGGCTTTGAAAGTAAGTTACAGACTTTGTATCATGCCACAGAAAAACCATTCTGGAACATAAGTCTTTGCAAGGGAGGGAAGAAGGAATTAAGTTCTTTGGACAGGTCAGGAAATCTGCTAGCAATCTTGTCGGTGCCTTGGGCCAATAAAAGAAATATTTTGAAGAATTTATCAATGTAGGTAAAATTTTCAATTATTTATCAGAATTTGAGGTACAAGAGGATATGAACGATGAAATAGGATCACATTTCATGAAGTGGAGAGAATGGTCAATAGATTGTAGTGCAGTAAAGCAGCTGGGAGCATGCAAAATTAAATCAGAACTCAAATACAATGGAATATCACGTCTTAATTTGGAGAATTTCCATCTGTCTGGGCAAAAGCAGTAATCTTAAGTTTTCAAGCTTGGAAACAGGAAAGAGTAACAGCTACAGAGGTATCTAATTTGCATTGTGTGCAAAATATTCAGGTATTGTTGATAAAAGAGTTAAAAGTATTAGCTGAAGAGAAGTTGGATGAAAATCAGTGTGGGTTTATGACTGACACTGTCAGGACCAAATATTTAGCTTATTCCAGAAAGTGCTACGAGTGGAACAGGAACTGTTGTCCGTTTCCTAGATATAGAAAAGGCAGAATGGCTTATGACCATGTTATTAGGAGAAAGCTTATGTCATTCTGTGAGATTATGGATTAGGCATACTTCTGTAGGCAGTTAAAGATCTTTACGTGGACTGTCAGGCAGCAGTTAGAGTTGACGGTAAATTAAGACCGTGGTTTATGGTAGTTTCAGGGGTAACAAAGCTGTGATTTGGCACCACTGTTCATACTATTTATGGATCATATGTTGTAAACAATACTTGTGGGGCGAGATTAAAATAGGTGAAAAATAAGGTGTCTCACGTGAGTATGGCTTAGTGGTGATGGCAGATTCGATTGAAAGGCTGCAATCTAACTTTCAGAACAAGACCAGACGTGTAAGGGTAATGGTATGAAAGATAAGAATCTACAAAACAAAATTAATGTCTGTGTGAAAGATTTAAACAAATTGAGTGCCAAATAGGAGAAACCAAGTTAGAACAAGTTGACAGTTTAGAGTACTTAGGATGTATTTTCTCACATAGTTAAAGAAATGGAATTAAAGTATAGCAAAGGTAATGCATTGAGTGCTCAGCTATGATTATGGAAGAAAGGGTTAGTGTATGCTAAGTTAACAGTGCACCACTATCTTTGCTGTATGGGAGTGAAAGCTGAGTGGATAAAGTTACCTTTTTAATAATGCTGAGGTTACAGATATTAAAGTAACAAAGATTATTGCAGATACTAAAAGATGGGAACAATGGAAGGATATCTATAATGAAGCAATCAAGGAACACAGATGTACACCATAGATGAAGCATAGTGAACAGGCCGAGATGGTTGGTCATGACACACACACACACACACACACACACACACACACACACACACACACACACACACACACACACAATTGGTTACATCACAAGCAAATGGAGCGGAACAAAATCTTAAGCAGAAGCCTGTCAGCACTATTCATGTGAAAGAACTTCTGAGCTTGATGGTGGAATAAAGTACTAGCAGCTGTACAATAATTGTACAAATAAGTTTTGTAGAGCTGCTGGTACTTTATCCCACTATCAAAATTTATCAGCTGTTGTCTCAACAAATCCAGTATGGAAAGAATTATCTTGGCTTTGTATTCAAATCCCATGACAAGAGAAACATCACACTGTGAGAAGTACCAATCATATCAAAGGAGGAATTATCAGCTATCTTACCTTGTCTTCTAGCGATGCAAATAATCGATTGTTGAGAAGTGGGATGATTGGTGTTAACATTCCTAATTTTTGCCCACAAAATCTTAAAATTACACCATCTTTCTGTAAAACAGAATTGCTGCAATTTCCGTACAATGTTATGGTTAAAGCATAGAAGTTGGCAGGTATGCAATTCTTGGCAATTTCTGCTTAATAAGATTTAAGAATTTTATGATCCAGATTTAATGGTTGAAATTGAAACCGGTCATGAAATTATTTTGTGATCTGGACCATTTTTAATTTTAGTATAAGATTGTGCAGGCACCCTCATTAAAAAAATTAACCTCTAGAAGACACTTTGGAATACCATATAAGAACTTTGTTATTCCATTTTATAAATGCTTTGACAATTTCTTCATTAACTTTGAGAGCAACCAATCTCCTGCAGTTAAAAGTTTATGCAAATCTCAGTAGAAACAAGTTGTTTAGAATTAAGAGCATTTAAACATCTAATCCAAATGGATGTTTGTTACTTGCAGATATGTTTGAAATAAAAGTGTAAGGACAAACAAAATATCGACATTGTATAAAATGTCAAATTATAAACCAGTTTAGAACAGCCTTTCTGGAAGTAGTTTGTGTCATTTGTCACAATATTGCCATCATTTATTGGAGTTCATCCTGCACAGCACCATTAACACAGGATATATTCAGTTTTCATTATTATAGATGAGCATTGGAAGTATACTTTAAAAACAATATCCATGATACCGGTAGCTGTTTAGACATTTCTAATAACACTGCTGACCTCAGAAGAGCCCCATATCTTGTGCTTGGCCTGACAATCCCTTCGGTGACTTTGGAAGTAGGTTCAGAAAGAACTAAGAATGTGATAGGATTCTACTAACATATCACATCAATAGTTCCTTGGAACTACTACTTCTAATCCAAATTATAAAATTATTACTGATGAGCATCTTTGTTGCTATGTGAAAGCTGTAAGTGGTTAACCACTCCCGGTGATATTCTCCAATTCTACCACACTGGGCATGGTTCACCACACACCTCTTCCACTTATTTGTTGTACAGCTCATCAACAGGATTTCTTCTCTGTATTGGTGAAATTTGAAGTGGTAAATCTATAAATGTGAAAACATCTGTAGTAATGCAAAAAATTTGTTGATTATGACATGCTGAAAGTATTGAACTGCACCCGGTGAATTCTATTCCAACACACATGGCGTAGTTCAACGCTTACAGTCTGCCGAAAAATTTTATCTCAACATATTTAACAGATCGTGTTAGGTAACGTCAGTCAAAAGGTAACTTTTTGCATGTGCTGTACAAGAATTGCTTCTCCTTTATCTGTGTTGCAAAAGCAAATTAAATTATCAGCATTGCTGTTATCTAAAACTGTTGCAAGAAATTTGACAAAAAATAATTCAAACAGCACATCACTTCGTGAAGGTCTTCAGTGAGTACCATTTGCTATACAGTTATAAGACTGTACACTAATTGCCTTATTACAGAAATCAACATTCTTAAAAGTGTGAGAGAAATGAACATAATTTTTAGTGAACAAGTTTCTGAAGTAGACTTCAAATATGTGCTACAAAAAAATACAACCATCCAGTTTTGTTCAAAATTATGGAAAAATAAATTTTAAAAATAACTGTCAAACATTTTTCCCCTTCAAAATAAGGTTAAGATCATCACGAAGTGCTGCTGGCAGCTACATAGTAGTAGAGTAGCAATGCTTGTATTAAGTACGAATTTGATTCTTAGTAAAATTGGGCCTTTGATTCTATTCAGTAATCAGGTTATTTATTAGGCATTTTATAATTTTATGCAAGCCTACCATTTGTCAGTGTTTCGTTTCAATTATTGTGATTTCTCTTCTTAAAGACTTCTGCCACTGCATAAGGAGGTATGTTCCCATACATTTTTCTTCTGTGATTTAGCTTTATGATGTAAAAAGTCATCCAACTAAGTCACAGAAGAGAAAGATACAGAATAAAGATGTACCACAAATGATGAAATTCTTGTCCTGGCAGTCTTGAACAGGTCATAGTTTTATTTCAGTCTCGTTTACATTGTATGAAAACATCTCAACTATAAAAACTTATTCTATGATGTGCAATTGTGGAATGTCGAGATATCCCACAAATATTTTCAAGTGTTCTGTCTAGTCACATTACATGCATATTGTGACACTAGGCAGGCACCTGAGAACATTAATATGGTAATTTTCTAGAACACAGATTGCAAATTATGCAGCCCTTCTGAAAAAAAGAAAAACAACCTATATGTTACATAAGATAGTGTTAATGGGGCAACATCCTTTAAACCTCCAACACTTTAGTTCCTTCCCACAAACAAATTTTATTTTTTAAATTTCCTATGAAAGCCACAGGAAAAGTAACTCAATAAGGAATACAGACATGTTACAGAAAGTATTTTCATAAAATATTTTTAAAAAATTGTACAAATTCCCATAAACTTGTAGGACAATTAGTCATTAAAAGTATGAGACACTTCCTATATCACCACAGGTTTTTCCTAGATCTTTATGTTCAAATCAATGGTGGAGATATTCCACTATTAGAGTCACTTCAGTTCCTACTACAGTGCTTTCCACAAACATTTCAGCACTATCTTCAGTGGAAATCTTTATTCAGTTCTTTACATTACATTAAGAATGTTAAGTATAGCACTTATTTGTAATCAGTGAATTTAGTACAAACAGAAGTAACATGACAAGCTGTAAGTAATTGCAACAGTGATTAACAAGTTATTCTCAGTCATTTTAACATGATGCAAGAAACATAATTCCCACATTTTATAGCACAGATAAATTTAAGTATCTTGCATACAGTGGAATATCTTCACTATTTATTTTGATAAAGTGTGAAAGAGCAACATCAAAAAGGCTGTCCAAATTTTTAAGCAACATGTTTCCTGCAGTAGATGCCTAATTCTTGTGCTCAAAGAAGGAAAGAAGACTTTGAAAGTTGACAAAGGCTGTGGGCCACATTCTGTCTTCTGCTAGCAATCAAGCTGGAGGGCCCAGCATCCCCACAGCCCCCATCAACCCTGGATTTATTTTCTAGATAAGTTGTGAGAGAAACATACTTCACATTATTATAACAATGGAAGGTATGTAATGAATGTTAATATGTAGATAAGGAACAACTCGCCATAAATACGAATGTTTAGCCACTGACAGACCAAAGAATTCTTAATTTTCGGCCGTGGCCTTACTTAAAGATAACACTGATCCACACATGTCAGCCATATCTGGCCACCCAACAGTCTTTGTTGGGCAGCCAGAGATGGGTGAGGTGTGTGGATCAGTGTTATCTTTCTAAGTAAGGTCACAGCCAAAAATTAAGAATTGTCTTTGGTCTGTCAGCGGCTAAACATTAATATTTATGGCGAGTTGTTCCCTTTCTACATAATACTATTCACACCATAAAATTAATTTCCAAAATCTGACTACAAATTTTACTGTATTTTAAATCCTTAGCTTTCTTGGATAACAGATCAGACAATTTCAAGAATGTAGTGCTGCCAATAGATGTCAGGTGCAATGAATCATTTCCTGAAGTGATTGTGGCAACGTATTTGAGCTACTGTATCATTTGTTACACACACTTGTCTGTCTAGACTACATGTTATACATTGTGCCTGAAAAGTGTCTCCGCAGTGGAGAGCTATGTATGTCGCCCTATTGGGCATGTGAGAGTAGCGGCACATTCATGTCTTCGTACAAGCAACACTACCCCCACCCTACTACCTCCGCAGGTCAACAGAACATGTGCAGGTGTTTTGTGCTGCCAACCTTACGCTCCACAACACGAGACATGCAGAGAGGTTGCCACTTCAGAGACTGAGGACACTGTGTTTATTGAAGTAAAATTCGTACAAGCATTTATAGCACAACATGACATTAATAGCATATATAACTTAGAGCATTATGTTCTGGTGGCTAAGTAATGAGAGTTGGGGGATTGCTGCACGCGCACACACTTACACTTTCATGAAATGTAATGTGGAATATAAAACAAATTTGTACCAGATCGAATTTTTAGACTCTGCAGCAGAGTGTAGGCTGAAACCATTTCCGCGCCAATTGAAATGAGATTTCCAGCGAGATTCCTGATCAGGCCAAATTCATATGCGCTTGTTTCACCATGTAACTAAGCAGAAATTTGAGAGTTAGTAGAAGATTGAGAGGGTATACGAAAAGCCAGGACAAAAGGGATTTGCAGTTTATCTACACAGCTTTCAGCAGGTACTACCTGTAAAACGGAGGCTGGACGGAATCTACAGAAAGCTCTGTTGATAAACTACAAATGCATTTTCAGTTTGTGTTTTATATCACCTCTAAGTCTAACACTCAGTTCCTGAATTTTTCTTGCAGTGGATAAATGAGAACATACAAATTTTACCAGTTATTGATTAAACTAACTGGCAAATTCAAGTCAATGTGCTAGAAAATCTTTTCAGCCTAGCCTTTACTGAGAAGTGTCAATTCATTCTGGAATAGCTATCTTTTAGACCTACGCACATAGGTCATTTCACATATCTGTATCAAATGTGAAGTAGTTTTGTACAACCCACAATTTCAAAATACAATCATGCCAAGAATACCATACGATCATTTCATTAGAGAAATCAGATTCCCATTTGTTCATTATAATTTCCAGTTGACAAAATAAGAACTGGAAATAGAAGTACACTAAAAGTTGCTTGAGTGATATTGGAATACAGGACTGCTTTATTATTTATATTGATTTCAGGCTATTCTTCGTTGACAACCAGAGACCCCACAGTGCTACTTTTTTTACGGTGGCATTGAGCTACTGTAAATACAAGTAACAATTTCTAGCTAGTTGCAATGTTTCCTAAAATGGCGCAGATAATGTTATAATGGACGTCTATGGAATTTGAGTTATGGCAAGAGTTAATACAAGGAAAATGAAATGCAAACGTCGGATCCGAAAATAGATTTGACACTGGAATAAAATAAGGGTGAACAATACCAAATATATTTTGAAAAGTAGATTGCGAAAACTGTCTACTACAGCAAACCAGTGGAAAGCAGGCATGTAAATAAGTTTAAAATTATCGTAGTTGTAAATGCAGGTGTATTTATGTACAAGTCTTCCAAGCTCGAGGGATAAGAAATCTTAGTAAAATTCTCTCCCTCCCCCTTCCTCGGCAGCCTACCTTCATTTGTCAGGCCCACGTTTCTCTGGTATAAGCAAAGACAGCATTTGTCATTTTAGGTTTTGCGAACTGAAAATGGGGTTAGTGAAACATGCGACTTAACGGAAAATGTTGTACCGGTACCAAAAAGATTAAATGGGTGTCCGATTAAACGGCGTTAAATGGTCGATTGAGAGATACAATTTAAGATAGTTTAGCAGGATAGACAGCTAAATAATCAGCAATTTGTTAGCTCTGCTGCTTGCCGGTAGAAGAAGAGCAAGACGCGGGGTTGCACTCATGACGTCACTCCATGCAACAAAGGCGTGACGGACCCATGTTTACAGACATGATAGGGCTACGTGGCGTACTGTTACGTCATAACTACAATTTCTTAGTCTTTCGAATAGCCACATAAAAATCACACTTGTTAGTAGGAATAAATTGTATTGAATCCAGAAAACATACAATTAACACTTGGCAGTATTTGGCCCGACTACACGTTGCAAAACTGGAATTTGTGAGAGCAGGGCAACCAGAAGCGTTTTAATTTCGTAATAGGTAAACGTTCGTACTAGACTGCCTGCAAGATATTTCACTTGACAGACGAGGGAGGATGGGGATCTACTGCAATCTAGTAAGATACATTTAGCGTTTACACCGTGCCTAATTTTTATTTCTCAAAATGCTCGCGCTCGAGTAAAACATTTAAGTAAAGGGAAATTAAAGACATGGCTGCTCTACGACATGAAAATTCGACAAATATTTGTCTATACACACTAATGCGGTAGAGACGCTTATGTTCAGCCAAAGCTATGTGTGTGGATATAGCTCTCTGATCTGTCTTGCCAATATGTAAGCGCTTCTATAAGACTTTTAGAAATTAAGCGTTTACATTGTTTTACAATGTAACTAAAAGTTTATCGTCACGTACATTTCAGATCGTAACAAAAAAACTGTCCCATAATCTCAGGGCTTTATAAAATATTATCAAATAAGAAAGGAAACACATGACACTGTCTCCCGTAAGAGAAGCTGTTATGACCATAAACTTACCTTTCGTTGATGGGAGACTTTCGGCGGACTCCTTACCCCAATTACTGCATAGGTTTCTACTAGACTGTCAACGCTCTCCTGCGCGCTTTAATAACCTCTGTCCCATTCCCGGTAGTGGGGGAAAGCTGTTCGGTGGTGGGGGTAAGTGGTGTGGTGAAAGTTTCCGAAAAATTCCCGCTATCGAATTACTCAAATATCCCAGGTTCATATAGTTACTCCAATATTACTACATATTATTACGAAAGTTATGGAACAATAAAGCTAAACAAAGCTTAGTTAAACGAAATAGTCTCTCGAAATTAAAATTTCCCATGAAGGCATTTTGCATGTTGTAACGCCAGAGGGCAGCACAGTTGTCAGAATGGCGACAAACTATGTGTACAGAATTTCGTAAACCGTTTCTCGTTCCCTTGTTTACATGTTAAGGGCTGAAGCAGTTTTGCTGGCCCACTCTAGTTTGGGGTCCGAAAACAGCTGTTCCAGTTTCAGTTAACCAGCTCTTTAATTAAATACATATTTTTCTAAAGTACTTCCCGTTTGTCAAATGTTGTTCAAATGTTTGTTAAGCTTGTGGGACTTAATTGTGGGGTCATCAGTCCCTAAACTTACAAACTACTTATGAACTAAGACTAAGGACGGCACAAATATCCATGCCCGAGGGGGGATTCGAACCCCCGACCGTAGTGGCCGTGCAGACCGTGACTGGAGCGCCACGGCCACCGCGGTCGGCCATCGGGCTGGCACTGTTGACTATTCCATCCAGGCTCAACGGAGACAGCATAATTATGTAGAGGATGTTGTACTTAGGGTTGCCAGATCTCCGGGCACCGCCCGGAGTCCCCGGGTTTGGAATGAATTCTCCGGGTCTACGGGTCAATGACTCTCATCTCCGGGCTTGAATGTAACCTTTATCTTAATTTTTTTTAATTATTTTTACGGCGCTTTTTAAGTACTATGCTCATGTAGCGACGATCTACATCGAACGTAACGTAACGTAACTTAAACCATGGACGAACACAACATCTATGCCCTAGGGGGGGATTCGAACCTCGCGGGAGCAGCCTCGCGCACCGTGGCAAGACGCCTCAGTGCGCTCGGCCATTCCCGGCCGGCTCCTCTCTGGTAATTATGAATAACTTTATATCAATGTCAATTTTTTTATTGCAACAAACCGCTACTTTTCTATTCTTCCTCTGAAAACATTTCATTGTTGCTTCGGTAGTAATCGGCTAAGCATTATTAAGCAAACACTTGCGACAACGTGTCAACGGCGACGTCTATTATTTATGTTCGTTCGTTCATTGTTTATCAGTTTACCGGCAATTTTTGGAATACTCGGATCGTCTGTGAACAGACAAGCTTACATTAACTCAGGTTAGTGAGTAATAACAATGAAATGAAGAGACTATATCTAAGTTCGTTCCGTGAAGAATGGTTACAGAAAGAAAATTTTAAAGAGTGGCTACAGAAAGTCGATACTGATGAGTGTATGTGTAAGTGCAGAATATTCAATATCTCATTTACTGTTAAGTACGACGGAGTGAAAGCTGTGAATAAACATTTACAATCAGAAAGACACAAAGCGAATATTACCACACAAAAGAAGAATCAGTCACTTCTTAAATTTTTGCCGAAATAATTTTCTGCAGAAGACGACAAAGTCACTGCAACGGAATTAACTTTGACTTACCATGATGTGAAACACCACTATTCTTACTATACTTGCTGGGAGGGAGGAGATGATTAGATTTTTTTTTTTTCTTTTAGAATTCACATGTAATCCTGGTTGGGGGTGGGGGAGTCATTGGCCAAGGGGGAGGGGAGCACGTCTGGTCTCCGGGCCTGCCTCGAGTTCAATTTGGCAAACCTAGTTGTACTTGTTCTGTTAGAAAATCTCTTTGGCTTAGTGATAAAATATGTACTTCCTGCACGACGGAGTACTCATTTTAGTGTTAATTAACGTGACCTTCCCGATGTCAGATTCGGTGACAGATATATAGGTAAAAGTGGACCAATTGTGTGGACTCCGCACCATCCAGACTTGAAAAATACACTGCATTTTTATCTGTGACCTTGATGACTGCGAAATTATCTGCGGTACTTCATACATACATCGACGCATCAGATTCACTAGGACGGCGGTTTAATGCCTGCATTCCAGATCACGGTTTCTTATGTGACCTGGGATTTAATCAGTGGTCACAGAGAGTACATTGAAAATCTATGAGAAAGTATTTTTGTACTATTCTGATTTTTTTTTTTTCTTTTTTTTGGGGGGGGGGGGGGGCGGCGGCGGCTTCTGTCTCGCGGCAGTACGCACTTGACGGTTCGGACATTTAGCTGCCGGAAGTTACGTCACGTGACTGTCCCATATGTAAACACAAGGCTGCGGTCTTTGTGGTTAGAATATTTGGCTGCAGTGCTGCTCCTAATGGAATTTGTTGTTGAAATTGTTGAAGAATTAAGTTTAACGTGAGCTGTGTAACTCCCACCTCATTTTGTAGTCGTCCATCTACAATAAACAAAACGGGGTATAAAAGTTAAGCAATAAGCCGTCATTGCAATTTTCTTAGTCACTGTTCAACATAACCTGCACTATGGATGACTGTCAATACATTCACGATTTCAGGTGTAAGCTGTGCACTTTTACTTGGTCAATACAGGCAATATCCTTAAATGATTTAAAAGTACTTGATTAATATTTTTCATTTATGCCTAAAATGGGTAAATTCGTACATGTAGTTATTGAACGTAATGAAGTATAGCAATTTATCTTCTGAATACACAATCGGGCATAACTGAAGACTGGGATACCATCAGTCAGCTTTGACCCATCACGTCATGAACATGTCGGAAAACCGGTATACAGGATATCTTAATACCTCTGTATTTTAGGCTAGATAATTAATAATCTGTAGTTATCCTCGTAAATTAACAGACGTACATAAGTAATTTTGCTGTGTGTGTGTGTGTGTGTGTGTGTGTGTGTGTGTGTGTGTGTGTGTGAGAGAGAGAGAGAGAGAGAGAGAGAGAGAGAGAGAGAGAGAGAGAGAGAGAGAGAGATAGCGCACATTAAGTATTTTGACATAACAAACGTGAGTTAAACAGAAAAAAAAGACGACTTCGTTTTTACACAGAAATTCCGTAGCATGACAATCATCCAATGTTTCATCTTTGGTTCTCAATACACTGCAGTAAAAACATGACAGAATGTCCATTACTTTATCATCTTTTATTCATTAAAATACTATAACAAAACTCTACAATACTGGCATTATTTATTTGTGTAGAACAGTTTCATGTCAAGACAGGACGTTACTCGAATCGAGCATAGTGGGTTAACATTTTATTTGATGGCGTTTTATGGAAATGAATCTTGATAATGCAACTTGACATTGTGGACACTTCCTTTTCCATTTTTCGACACGCGAATGTTCTCGGATAAATGAACGCTATGGTGAGTGTAGAGGTTCTAACGCATTTTGAACTCTGAACTGCATTCCTCACAATTTTGGAACGTTTTGAGCGAATCAATCAAGTTCGCCAACAGACAGCAACAACAAAATAAATAAGCAGTAACGAGGTTAAAACGGAGCGTTCAGTGTGGCAGAAAAGAGCAGAATGAAACAGGAATACATCTTGAAACAAATTGACTGGTCACGTGACGTAAACTTCCGACATAGAGCTGCTGAAAAAACAGGCTGGCGCATCCGCCATTTTCATTCTGTGCGAATGCTAAACACAGTACGTAGCTTATACGAACAGTGTTGTTTTGTTCAAATTTGGTGAAATATTTTAGATGTGTCCGGTATACAGCCTTATTTGGTGCTACTTTGAGCTTGCATTCCGCTCGTTTCCATCGATTAAACGCAAAAATCTCACGTTTTCTTTACTTATTGAGGATTTTCTTTGCTGTCCGAATAAAGAAAAAAAGCGCAAGAAACATATATATTTCTGTGATAAGAACCGCGTATTACGTTTAATTCTGCCTAAACTAGTCATCGAGATAAAAGTTTTAAACAATTTTGCCTTGTATTTGAATAATGACTGAAAATATGCGAGGTTTGTTTGCCGTCTTGCAATAAGTCTTGTTGTCTACTGTGACAAATACACCACATCAGATTTTTGTACTCACATTGCTGAATTTTACTTATTTTATGTTATTGAGAAAGTTTCAGAATGTATTACAAACATTAAAGTATGTTAGTGTACATGTTGTAAACATTACGATTGTAGATTCATTCGGTTACGATGTTGGCAACAACCGTTGAATGCTATTTGAAAACCTAATTGTATGGAATGAGGGGAATAATCTTTTGTGTTGACCATGAAATAAATAACTCTGTTACTTCTGTAAGGTTGACCCGTTTTTGTTTGTGACACTACTCTCGTCTTGCAAGTAATTTAATAATCATTGTAAAGCAAACATTTCGTTGCCAACATTAGCACACTACGCCGCTGCAGCCGTAAGTAAAATTTACCCAGTATTCTGTGTCAGTTACGTTATAGTCTCTTATAGATAAGCGTCAATATTGGCATTTACTAATAAGAAATTGAATTGCAGGTGTATTTTGTGATATAACTTTCAAATAGCAGAGAGATAGCAGGTCCTACTCTCAAAAGAGCTAAACAAAATCTTACGTTCGAATATCACAGGTGATTTTTTACTATTATATGTTGCTTCAAGGCGTAATAATAATATTTACTTACAGTAAATAACCGTGTGCTCCGTCCGAGTTTCCAGTTTTTGCACCGACGATTAATTATCCACTTTTTTCTTCTCTCAGAATCTTTCGGGGAAACTAAATATTTTGTTGCCACCTCTGGAATGATTTGAGCAGCTTATGGCAACACAACCATCCATAATGTGCTAAGTGCCGTGACGCAAATCCTATAGCATCGCAGTGTGTTTAACTTACGAGCTATAGGAATGAAAATGGCGAATGCGTCAGCTCGTACTTATAGGATCCTTATTCCGACAGTTAAACGTCCGAACACTACTGCGTACTGCCTCGAGACAGACCCTTCTGATGGGTAGGCCTACTGTTGTGTTGCCCATGCGTTAAGAGACAATGAGGTTTAACAGACGGGCCCCTGTTCGTATAACATTTTGTCTTCGCCTATGTGTAAGAAAGGTAGCATTTTTGCTACACCCTGCATAGATTAATAAACCACTTTTAGTGCACAGCTGTAGGTAGTGTATTATATGAGAATCTAGGATGCTCGAAACGTTTCTAGAAAAACGTTTGCTATGAAGCTAACAAGTCGTACCGACTGTGATATAGTCCGAATACTCTGAAAAATCCTTTTCTTCTGGAAACAGGTAAAAATCACTGTATTGTAAAACTGTAAAACATCATATCATTCGAATATGTGACAAACAAAAAAGCTATTCGATTTTCAAATCGATATTTACTTGATTAGCGTTGTTCATTGTTTTGCAATACACTACGATTTGAAATTGAAAGCTGGAGACCTTATTTTTCGTCTCTGAACACTATATATGTTTAAAAACAAAGTGAAAAGAGCCTATACGAAACTGGAATTTGCTCCCAAAATTTTCCTCACAATCAGTGCAAAATATTCCACCATTAGTTTATTTGGTGATAATGGCAATTGGGTAAAGGAATGTAGTAACACATTGGTGCCTCTAGAATTCTCATATGTTAAAACTGAGGCAGATTTGGATTATATATTTTGAAAAAAAAATTGTACTTATTCGACTGTCGTATTGATTGGATTAGTTCGATTCAGTTAATCATGTGCGTATACAGCTCCAATTAGGGCGAGAATTTGTTTTGCAGATAGTATAGGGCGAAATAAGATGTAGACATCAAACGTGACAGTGAATTCATTATTGCAAATCATATCACAACTTTAGTAAAAATAAGCAACTAGTTAGGTAAGCATTGATGTGGCCAAAATGAAGCGATATCGAACATTATGTACAAAATTTTACACCAGAAAAATATTGGGAAAAGATACATCCCCGTCCCCTTAAAAAAAAAACTGTATAATAATTTTCTTGTATGTTGCCACCAGTGATCTGTATATAGATCAGTGTATAGAGATCAATGGTTGCCACTGTCAGCTCTTTCTCCAGGAATACAGTCTTAACTTGCAGAAAGGGGAAACTATTAAATCTGAGCTGTCTAAAAGCATATGAAGGAGGGATAGTATTAATTCTGAATGCCTACTGCACAGCTTACAATATTTATTAGTCACAAACCGATTAACGGCAAAACATTTATCATTAGCGAGCACCTCGGGAAGGACAAAGACATGGCATTATCGTCATCAACGCAGTGTCTTCAAATAATTAACAAAGTAATTTGTCAAGCACGATAGCTATGCCTGATGAAGATTCTGCGTTTAAAATATCAAGATACAAATGACAGTATCCTTGAAGAGGCGATCACAAATGGTATGATGGTTTTAAGGCGCCATTTGCAATGGATTGGGCATGTAGTCTGCCTGCTCATTAATCGCATTCTCAAACAACTGTTTTTCTATGAGTTAACTGTGGACAGATGATGAGTGGAGCGTTAAACAAAATTATGTAGTTGTAATAAGGTATCATGGAAGATGGGCACATTAATTTTAACAATTAGTAGACTTGAGTCCTCGACCGCTCATTTTGGTACACTTATTTTTGAAGAAAACAGCGACCGAAAAAAGTGCATAGAAAAGGAAATGCTGAGACTAAACAGGATAGAACCTGAATCACCTGGGACCAACTGTCTTCACTTTGGCAAACGTGTATCTCTTGCATAACACTTTACTTACATTTTCGGATTCACTGATAATTGGAAGATAAACCTTCTCACCTAGAGTTTGGTATGATGTGATCACAAGCGTAAATTTTATCGGTAAATGCGAACATAGAAGTTTCGCATACGTCACCTTTATAGCAAGTTCTTTTTAATAGAAAATGTTATTTTGGTTCCCTCAGTTTTTTTAATGATTTTCCGTGTAATGAAGGAAGGTGATTTCTTCTTTTGAACAAAATAACTATAAAGATCGTGTCGCCTGTGTCCAATGGTTTTTAAAGAGTGTGAAAAAGGACAATTCGGGTTGTGTTACTATTATCCATCTATGCGTGCTTTCAGTTCAATAACCGACTGATAATAGCAATAATCCCAAACTCTTCTACTTCTGACTCGCTCGAGTTATGTGTACTACATTAGAGCATTGCGCGAGCTGCAAGTTACAACATTTTTTTTCTCAACTGACAAACTAATTCCTCCACTGCCAGATGACTACGCATCACGTTTAAGTTATTCTTCGAACGCGTAATGTCCTACAGAACACAATTTCACAACCGTTAACCCAGAGGAAGGTGCCGCTAGGGTGAATAATTTTAGCACATATACCGTGTCCTGCGCCATTCTGGCCTTGTAGTAACGGTCACCACGACGGGCAACCCATTTCATCTGAGCATGTCCGCGTTTCGAATCGGATGTCACTCACGACTGCGTTTTTATATTCGTTGTACCCAGATTTAGTCGGACCTCGCTTGTTGCTTAGTTAACCCTACCGTTACAGTGTATTATTTATTGTACTCCAGAAATGTAGGTCAACGTGGGTAAATTTTATGTTACAATTAAAATAATAGCAGCAAAAAGAGAGAATTTCGCGGGAAAAGAATATATTGCTGATCAAAATTGACGCTATCCTACGTGCACTACTGCTTCTTCCCAAGAAATTCAATCGAGAGATGGTGCAGTAATTGAAGACGCATTCGCAAATCGGAAGTTCAGATGCGCGTCTGGCCACTCAGACGTACGTTTCTCTTGGCTACCCCTAAACGTTTATCGCAAATACCGCGATGGTTCCTTTGAATGAGCAACACGCCACCATCACAGTATGTCTTTCCCCACAGTAAGAAACATTTCTACTAGAACATAAGCGTATATGTGACATGAGGCAGAATGTTAAATTTTTCTGTGATATTGAGATTTGTGAACTGTTGAATTTTACTCTACTGTTTGGTTTTCGCGCAACTCACTGTTTTTGACGTGTAGGAGTGTGTCGTATTTGTCTGTGGCAGCTCGACGAACGTCTTTATGGTGAGCTGCAAACTATCCTCATTATATTGTTGAATTCTAATCTGGACTTTCCATTGTTATTCTTATCAATCTTTAATTCCATGATATGTCTATTAGAATGCTGCACGGATTTGTAGTAATAGTGCTGGTAATGCTGCTAGTGATTTGCCACCCTGTTATCGGTAACACGCACAAGGGGAAAATCTACCCGACACGAAGTTTATCATGATAGCCGGCCGCGGTGGCCGAGGAGACTGAGGCGCTCCAGTCACGGTCTGCACGGCCACTACGGTCGGGGGTTCGAATCCCCCCTCGGGAATGGATATTTGTGCCGTCTTTAGTATAAGGTAGTTCATAAGTAGTTTGTAAGTTAAGGGACTGATGACCCCGTAGTTAAGTCCCATAAACTCAACAAACATTTGAACAATTATCATGATAGGTCTGCTGTTGATAAAGTTATCTTTGTTCGCAAATAGCCATATTTGACTCACTTATTGATAAACGCTGTTCTGTTGGGCAACGCATAACTCCAGCGTATCTCAGCTAACTTAATTTTGCCTAGATAGGAGATGTAGTTTCGGTCTGTTGACATGTTTAAGACTGTCGTAATTTTTTTAGCAGATTGCTAAGCCTAGTGTAGACAGGATGATACTCGTAACTCAAGTTCATTTTATTATTATTATTCCGCAAGGTTTCTGAAGATTAACCACTTGCACATTAATACGTTGTAAATTGTAAAAAGGGTTCATCATGTTGTTCAGATCAAGGTGAAAATAGGAACTGGTATAGGCATTGTTATTAGCTTCCTAGATTGTTTGACTGCAGAAGAACCATATCGCAAGCAACAGTATAATTTAACCTACTTTGGCCAACCCGTAACTGGCGAGGTGATATTTTTGTAACACAACTGATGAGGTTGGGTTCTACATACCCAGCCATTTCCATAACCGTCATGTAAAGCAGAAATAAAGTTTGTTCTAACATTTCAAAAATAACTTTTATTGAAATCGCTGAACGTTTGGCAGAAGAAAATTATAGTTACCAGAACTGACAAATTTTCAAACATATGCAGCCCCATAAAAATTTTTGCAACGTGTTACATAACCCATAATAGGCTAATTTTATATAAACAAATAAACCAGATTTTAACATTACATTGTAAAGGAACAATGAACCTTAAAAAACGCATTATGCTTTGACTAATTATTACACAAGAATCTGCAAGCCATTCTTTGCGCAATCTTGTCATACGGGAATTGTGCAATTTCTCCGCAAGGCAGATGCCATTTTCTTTGTGGTGTCTTTTTGTTTTGGATGGTGTTGCCAAATGTTGAAAGTGTGTTTGTCTTATCTTTGCTTTATTTCAGTATGAGTGCGTCTGTTTCCGATGTAATTGTGGGAAAAACTGCAGGTCAGTTATTGATATTTTTATTTAATTTCTTTAATGACTCCTATTCTTGTAGGGGAGAGAGATAGAGCGAGAAAGACAAAGTGTTTAGCTCAGGTCTGGTTGTGTAAAAACTTTTTCCCTTTCTGAACTGGTGTGTGTGTGTGTGTGTGTGTGTGTGTGTGTGTGTGTGTATTTTTGTCTTTAATTACTGCCTCATTTCTTTGATTACGTTTAGCAGTGAGTTTTGATTGATATTTGTCTGCTCATTTATTGTTAGTTCTCGACTATAGCTTTCTGGATATGGTAGGTTTCTTGTGCCGCGGTGGAGTAGTCGAGCGGTCTAAAGCGTCTCGCTGCGGAGCGCCCGGTTGCTCGCCGTGGAGGTTCGAGTCCTCCCTGGGGCATTGGTGTGTGTGTTTGTCCTTAGGTTAGTTTACCTAGGTTTAAGTAGTTTGTAAGCTACGGACTGATGACCACGCAGTTTGGTCCGATAGATTTACAAACATTTGGACATTTTTGATTTTGTAGTTTTCTTGTGTTTGTATGAGGTGTTAGTTGTGGTTGTTGGTCCTGATAATTTTCGTGTCTTGGTCTATTTTGGTTGGGTAACGGTTGTGTTAAGTTCCCTGCAAATGTGCAGTGGTTTGTGTCATATTTCGAACTTCTGACGTGTTCTTTGTATCGTGATTTGAACTGTTTGTCATTCCTACGTACTCTGTGCCACAGCTTGTGCGTTAAAATTGGTATATTCCTGATCCTTGGAATCTGTCTTTCTTGGTTTTTGGTCGTAGGGTTACAGTCGCTTTAATTCCGGTGCTATAAACTCATACAAACAGGACCATGCCTAGTAAAGCACTGTGGTGTTCAAGCCAATCTTCGGATTGTTGACTGCTTTACTTTTTTTCTTTTAACTCATACAATCTTTTCTCGCCTTTCATTGGTTACATCAAAGTTGCGCGCCACTGACTACGCGAAATGTTACCAATTTATTTTACCAATGCTTCGTCATTTACCAGTTGGAACTGGACGGACTGTGTCAAGATTACATTTTAAACAATAATAACACTACACTGAAAGCATCAGAATTTCCACTTCTGTATTGTTCAGAATATTGTAACACTATGTTCCAAGTCAGGTACGGTACTAAAAAGAACAATCACTGCTCTGTCATTGCAGAAGAATTCATCTACTGAGTGCAGTGGATGTTATTTTAAGTTACGTAGCGCTTTACGTTTTGAACATCTCCATTGGCAGGGACTGTACACTATTCGTAAGCGTATTAAACATTTTCACAGCTACCACAGGGAAACTATCTTGGGTCTTGGCCAATCGATACCTTTGCTCGTCTATACAGTCTTTATTCCGGGTGTTGTGGGGATGAATGTGATGTCTCTTACTATGTGTTTTGATTTAGCTACACGTGAATGAGGCTTTTGAACACATATTGACTGTAAACAGTCATAACACCTAACTGAGCAAATATAAGTTTACAGTGGTCCGTATTTTTACTGGACGTAATTATCCTCACTGCTTTTCTGCAACAAGCACATTCCTGCATCCTGCAGCATGGCCCCTTAGCAACAGTCCATAGTTGATATGGCTGTTTAATGATGCGTAGTAAATAATTAGGCAGCATTGTTCTGTTATCACACTTTCCAGTTTTCTTAATAGGTAGACTCATGACAGTTTGACTAGCAGATGCATAGTGTGATCTTTCTTGATGTGGTGCGTTGCCAAAATAAAGTGCGATACAGAATACAGATTATTATATATATTGCTTGTAGCTTGACATTCTAGACTGTACCAAAATTTTTATTAGATCATAGAGTTAATAAGTCATGGTTGCAAAATATTAACACGAATTATATACAGAAGGATGGAAAAGCTGGTAGAAGCCGACATCGGGGAAGATCAGTTTGGGTTCAGGAGAAATGTAGGAACACGTGAGGCAATACTCACTTTACGGCTTATCCTAGAAGATAGATTAAGAAAAGGCAAACCTACATTTCTAGCTTTTGTAGATTTGGAGAAGGCTTTTGACAATGTTGATTGGAAAAAAATTCTTTCGAGATCTGAAGCAAGCAGGAGTAAAATATAGGGAGCATAAGGTTACTTACAACTTGTACAAAAACCAGAAGGCGGTTGTCAGAGTTGAAGGGCATGAAAGGGATGCAGTGGTTGGAAAGGGAGTAAGACAGGGTTGTAGTCTTTCTCCATTGTTATTCAATTTGTACATTGAGCAGGCTATAAAGGAAAGTAAAGAGAAATTTGGAGAAGGAATTAAAGTTCAGGGTGAAGAATTAAAAACATTGCGTTTTGCCGATGACATAGTAATTCTGACAGATACAGCAAAGGACCTGGAAGAGCAATTGAACGGAAAGGACAGTGTGCTGAAAGGTGCATTAACAAGAGCAAAACTAGGGTAATGGAGTGCAGTGTAAGAAAATCAGGTGATGCTGAAGGAATTAGATTGGGAAACGAAGCAATAAAGGAGGTAGATGAGTTTTGTTACTTGGGCAGTAAAACAACAAATGATGGTCGCAGTACAGTTGATATAAAATGCAGAACGGCAATGGGTAGAAAAGCGTTCTTGAAAAAGAGAAATTTGTTAACATCGAATATTGATTTAAGCCTAAGGAAGTCCTTTCTGAAGGCATTTGTATGGAGTGTTGCCTTGTATGGTAGTGAGACATGGAGGATAAACAGTGCGGACAGGAAGAGGATTGAGGCTTTTGAAATATGGTGCTACAGAAGAATGCTGAAGATTAGGTGGGTGGATTGCGTAACTAATGAGGAGGCACTGAACAGAATTGGGGAGGAAAGAAATTTCTGGCATACCTTGACTAAAAGAAGGGATAGATTGATAGTACACATTCTTAGACATCAAGGAATTGTGAATTTAGCGTTGGAGGGAAGTGTATGGGGTAAAAATCGCAGAGGAAGACCAAGAGATGGATACAGTAAGCAGATTCAGACAGATGTAGGTTGCCGTTCTTATGTGGAGATGAAGAGGCTTGCTCAGGATAGGGTATTGTGGGAGAGCTGCATCAAACCAGTCTTCGGACTGAAGACAACAACAACAACAGAGTTGGATCTTCAACATTTGAAGTATTGATGGTACGATGTAGTATGAGAGAACTTAACAGTTGTATTCATCTTCCCAAAATATCAGCACTTAACGCGAAGTTTGCTATTGTTATGAAAGCAGAATTAACAGACTAAATATTACTTATTTTCCTTACAAAAATTGGTGGCAGTCGAACATTGAGGTTTTCATACAAAATATCATTAAACTTTTCCGGTGGATTTTCAAGAACTGTTCAGTATACATAAACGTTTTCTGGGTGTTGTAACGCGTCATCAATGATCATTATACCCAGACGAAGGCCGCTGTAATTTTGGCCGAGTCGGTGATTATTAAACTAATAGCCATCTTACATTATGACGCGGTACAACGCCCGGAAAACTTTGTCAACGGACTCTGGCAGCGGAAGCCGTGTAATTGTGTTACTTCAAGTAGTTTGTAAGCCTTGGGACAGATAACCACAATAGTTAGTCCAATACATTTGCAAACATTTCGATTTTTGTTAATTACGAACACAACAACAGAATCAGCCATATTCGTCGATCCGTTCCGAAGTGATAATCCGGCGTCTACGTCTATTGCAAGGCACCCTTCCCCATGTACAATACGGTGGGTTGCGGAGCATAAAAACCTTCTCGATGACAAAGTACAGAAATGCGTGAAATGTGATGGTGATCGGTTAAACAAAGACTGTCTTCCCTATATCAGTTATGATTGAGAGAGTATAAAAAATTAATGTTTGTGCACTTGTTCGAATTTTCCGAGTATCCTTTGTACCTGTTGCCGACCATTTTTTTCTTCTTCTTCTGAAACGTCTTTCAGGATCATAAAGATAAAAACACTCTCCAATGTCCGAATAGTTTGTTGTGGTGTTCAGATTATTCAAAAACACACCTATATACATACTTTCAGGTCGGTCAAGCCGTTCTCAAGTGTTGCACTTACATACATTGGGCAGTTGATTTTTTAAACATATATATTTGTGTGTATGACCACTTCGTAAAATACTGTGCTTCTGTCTGAATCAACAGCTGTCATACCAGCCTAGTCGACAAACCAGTAATGCGAACTAAAAGTGGAACTATTCGAACAATTCCACTGCTGTGGCTACCATTACCGAGTAATACCCCACCTTCTCAATCCTAGACGCCCTACAGCGCTCAAACCATAGTTGGAAAAATCTATTACCATCCCACCCTTTCCTGTTTATGACGCTGATTTCCTTAAACGGTAGCAATTGATATTGAAGTCGCCAACAAACTTAATGTCTTCGACATCAGTGATCATTTCAATCACTTTGGCGTGGTCAGAATGACACGAACTCTCATCTTGTGACAATTCCAACTCTCTGAAGATACCAGAATTTTCGATTTCAAGAGACTGGTGCAACATCAACAGGATTTGCACAAAATATGGTTTATGCAATAAGAATCTGACTTAGTGGATAGCCTAAGATGACTGATTATGATTCCGGTGTGAAGTTGAATAGACAGTCGCTCATCTGGCCCTGGTTGCCCTGTTAAGACATCCCCCTCCGTCACCGCCAAAGCATTGACGTGGATGGTCAACAGTGACCTTTGTTTGTGACAGTAAAAGTGCAAGGGACAAAGTAGATATTTGTTCTTTTTTTCAGTTTAGTAATTTTGCCTTTATGTACCGCAATAACTCTGGTTGATCTATTAGAGTGAAAAAATCGCCGAGAAACCAAGTGACGTACTCAAACATACGTGAGCTATGCTTTGAGCAGTATTAGTCCCCTGCGCAGGCGGAGATCACAACGTCTTAGTAAGTTTGTGCGCTAAACGCGGTTTGATTTGGGTAGACAACTTCTACGATAGAGATTAGTCTCTTTTATTAAAACTGGAAACATCTGAACCCGGCGTAGTTAAGGCCTATTGTTCTCGTGCAACAGACTAGATGCTTGTATTAAGTGCTGCAAAGCTTGACACGTGGGTGCTATGTAACACCCCTCTTGGATGGAGGTGCATGGATACTGTTTGAATATTTACTTCATACGAAACTGAGGTCGATATTTCATTCCTTTCTATCAGTGCATATATTTCCGTCTGAAACCTACCATCGTTGTTTATTAATTTAAACTATTGATTAAAAACCAAAAAGACGTTGCTGGAAAATTAATGGAATGCAGCAGTCAGTGACATTACGAGATTACGTTATGAGTCCAGAAGATGCGTTCCTCAGGACATGCATGAATTCGGCGTATTTGTTGGCCCCATATCATGCGTAGCACAGCTATGACGGGCTGCGTAACGGTTAACTGCTTTCCAAGAAAGTGTGCAGAGCGAGTCGGTTGTGTAAACGTGGCTGCGAACCGTTGTTCGCACAAATGTCCACTGCAACCCGTTATTTCCAGGAGCAGTAAGACTGGCAGAGGCTTCTGTGTATCGTGGTAGTCAACGAAGATCACTTAGTTTCCCAACATTCATTGTCGACATATAATGGCTAACCAAGAAAAGAACTATCTCGATCAGGATCCTTAATTTTTCATGGCCCCTCTTGTTTTCTGTTTCATTTATATATCATGCATTGTAGGAACTCACGAGGACGCAGTTGAAAAGAAAACAAAAACCCCAGCTTGATCCTCATTCGCACGATTTCATGTTTTTCCAGTTGTTTAGCAAGTTTCAGATGATGATGTGTTCCATCAGTCCTTCCTGATTTCTGCGTAATATGTGAATCTAATTTTGGGGATTTGATTAGATTAGATTAGTTGTCCATCCTGTAGATACGTGTTGAGGAAATCGTCATGCATGTGGAACATGTCAATTTTTTTGTAATAATACTAATGGTACTACAACAAATATGTACATCATTTGGTTCTGTTTAAGAATCTCCAGTGGAGTACAAGGAGTTTTATTAAATATCTTTTTCTCCTCTCTTTAGGACACAGGTCTTTTTTCCAGTGAATCCTACTGTCTTGTAAATAGCACAGTGACAGATTTTCACTTTTGTCGCCAGTAGGCTATTCAAATTTTGCTGCTCCTACCGACCTCTAAAATTCGATACTCCATTTCACAATCATACTAATAATTATTTTTGTTAATGAAATTGTAGCTCTATGTTTAGAGCACTACGGTCCTAATCACACCACCTTTCTTCCGTAATTGACATAACTGTAGGGGATAACTGTAAAATAGGGGATCGAAGGGTTTTATAATCCTACTATTTGGTTAAGATTGCACAATAGTTATTGTTTGTATTTATGAGCTAATAAAGGCATAGTGATATGTAATACTAATAATCTGGAGGTAGGTATTCCTTAATACTACATAGAAAATAATCTACATTCCCTAAACGTAATTCAATAATTTTTATTACACTTACAATTAAAAAAATGTTGACCACAAATTTGCCGCCCTTAAAATCTGCCGCCCCAGGCTCCAGCCTACTAGTAAATCCGCCACTAAAATAGATTTTTTTTTTTTTTCCATTGCCGGTACTGGATTACGTTGCATTGCCACGTCTTGTATTCCACCATGATTCGTTCGTTCAATTCATCCCTAGATAAAATAAATTGAAATTGCCAAATATATTCTGTTTCGGGTACAGGGAGTAGTCTTACGGAAAAAAAACAGTATGGTATAGCTATAGAAGTATGGTTACAATTCAATAAATTTTCTCCAAGAATTCATCATTGACACTCGCTTCTGAGCAAAAGGCTTCTCCCCGACTTAAACATGCACAGCATTATTTTTATTTATTCTCACTTGTAAATAAAAATTTGTAATTGGCTAACCTGTAGACTCTAGTATAAAGATTATGATAAATTAAATCAGAATTTTGCGTAATTAAATCTAACCCAACGTATAATTTTACGAATGTTCATATGTTCGTAAATCAATGGGCCGTATAACTACTTTGGACTCCGCAGCAAGGTGCCTTAAAACGCTGGGCCACTTCACCGCGGCAAGAACTTAGTACTCAGTCCGTAAAGGGCACTGATAATCGTCAACATCATCACGAATAGCCATTTGACATTCTCTGTTGGATATATGTGTACTCTTGACTGCCTTCAGCTATGTGTATCCACGTTGTTTCTCATATTTCTGCCATCAACTACCCCCTCCGCCCACCCATAAGGAGGACGTCGAATAAGAAAATACGTTTATCTTCCGTCTAGTCTCCTGTTTACAAGGCATACGTATCGCATCCCACTAGTAGTAATTACTAATTATACCATACACTCCAGTTTGTGCCCTGATCCGTGCGAACGTTTCCTGTATCTCCTTCTGATTTCCAACATTATAGGTCTATCCGTTCATTTGCTGAGGGAGAAACTATTTTGCCGTAAAATTCAATGTCTGTCTCTTGTAAGTCAAATCAGCTAATACAATTGTTCGTAATTTTCATCACAAATATTTCCAGAACCGTATTTAGGACAGAGGTAATGTAATTCTGGTCGCACCCATATGAGTTGTGAAAAACTCCTCACTGAACGACGTGTAGCCTATTTCCATAGATATATTAATTACAGAGATAATGGGACGAACTCAGATTTTTCCAATGGAAAGATAACAATTTCTGCTACTACTGCTGTAGTTCCGAAAGAGACAAATGTTAAAAATCCAAATAGTAGTGCCAAAGTAATTACGATTTTCAAAACTTTGGATGTATATGTTTTGTGCCTGAAGCCAATTGCTGTCTCTTGAGTTAATATCCAAGTTAGGAAACGTGACCTTGTCTGCCTCGTTAACGTATGTCAGCTATTGATGTGACAAAAGAATTTTCTTTGCTGCTTTTACAAATTACGGAATGTTGGATGTAAGAAACGACCACCTAGGCTTGCTGAGAATCCTCACTGGCCGAGGCTGGTTGATCATTAAAAAGTACTACCCAAGGAGATTTTAACCTCATTGGTACTACCGGCTCGCCTTAAAGGAAGCACCACTTGAAATACCCCACCTCTGTTCGGTTGCTGAATGGGAAGTGTAGGTAATTTTAGAATGAAATGAAGGAAATATTGCATTTTCGGAATTTCAGAGAACGTTCTCGGACTGTTATGAATAAAACTAAGTGGAAAATATACCATACTTCACCTGAGAATGCACTCAGATTGAGTGAAAGGGTGGGGAAGTTGATTAACGCAAAGAACATTATCCGATTTCGTATTCATAAAACTAGAGAAGTTTCTCACAAGCGGAGAACATTTTCTAAAGTGAGCTCAGTAGCATAGTTAGAGCAGAGTAACATCTGATGAGGTTTTAAGTTGTACCATGCTTTGTAGTAGTAATTGTGTAACTCACATGCCTTGTAAGTAGTCTGAAGAAATACGAGAGAATTATGCAAACATTATTTGACTGGCGAGTCGCTTTCTTTACAAAAATCATTACGCTTCAAGCATTTGAATTATATAGCTTGGGGAGTTTTTTCATTATCGACACAGAAATAAAACACAAGTGGACTCGATGCGTGTTTGGAGTACTAAGGTACATAACAAAATTCTATTGTATGTTCGGAAATAGTGTCTATTAACAGTAGCTAATTCCAAATAAAGTGCATCTCAGGACTCCTGTCTTTATCGCAAAAAATGAATATTGCTGCAATACTGAAATATTGTTTTTTGTACAGCTCTTGTTAATTCTACGAAATCCGGTTGGACTATACGCTTTGTGACAATTTCTGGTATGTTAGAAGTAAGTAGAAGCGACAGATAAATTAATAACTGGTTAATTACAAACCTAGCGGTCTGTTTCTCGTAACAAAACTATATAGCCTATCGCTTAATATTTTTGCACAGGCGGACCATTGGACGACATATTTAAAGAAATTATTTCGTGTTCCTGGTTGGAACAGATGAACATGTGAAACGTTCATGAAATTTCGTACGGTACGCATATTGCAGGCCACGCCGAGCGGCCTCCCTGCGTTCCCCCCACCACACTTTCCTCGCCGTGTCGCAACACGTGTGTGACAGAGACAACGCTCGCTGTCGCATCTTCTTGGATGCGCTGAATATCCGTTCTGAATCTTATCAAATAGGACACTGTTAATCTTACGAACGTTTAGCATAAGCATCGAAGGTTCTGATTTATGTCTAACATTTTTTAATTTGCAGTGGGAAGATTCTTTAAGCCTGATGGGAAACAACAATGCTTAATATGCCACTATACCGTAAATATCAAAGCGCCGTCACTACGAAAATAAACATTCCGTAGCACGCGAGGGGACAAGGACCAGACGGAAGGGAACTGATCACTAAATTAAAAGCACCATTGTCACGATCTGAAGAGGTGCGTCATTTTTATTCTAAAAGAAAATTAAAAATGTACATTTTTTAAATTGTACTTACTAAGGATCATGCGGTCTCTCGAGTCTAATGTTAAAGAGCCCTCCATCGGGCATGCGTCTGTCTTTTAACCCCAGTATAAAATAGATTGAATTCTTTGTTAGCCTACGGACCGGTGACCACAAAAGTTTTGTCCAGTAGAATTACAAACATTTGAACATATGTAACGCTGAACTCGCTTTCAAGAAAGACTTCATGAGGTATTTAGATGACTTAAATAAATCAATGCAATGTAAAAATAAATTAATCCGTGTTATGTGTGACCGTACTGGTAGTTCCAAAATTGAAGGTTTTGCTTTCTAACAGTCAGCCTCAAGAAGGAAATTTGGACACTTTCCCCCTCTAAAATCCTTGAATCCCGCCACATGCGGGAGTACACAGTCATTACATAAAATTTTGAAGATAGGTTTGAAGAAATAAAATAAAACTGCGCTCTTTCTGTGCACGCAGAGGATACCCCATCAAGTCTCCAAACTAAGCTGACAGAACTATGCGTTATTGCAAGATGACACGGTTGTAAAGAGCCCTAATAGTATCTGCAACTTCGCCTCATTTCCCTTGGATACCAAGTTGTTTAGTATTGAGCAGTTAAACCGGCAACCCACGTGCAATGGAAATATTCTAGACCTAATAGCCACAAACAGGCCTGACCTTATTAACGATGTCTGTGTAGAGACAGAAATTAGTTATCATGATATCGTCATAGCGTCGATGATGACCAAAGTTTATAAACCAATCAAGAAAGCTAGGAGCGTGTTTTGGTTGGGGAGAGCCGATAAGCAAATGTTACGATCGCACTTAGAAAATGAATGGGCATCGTTTAATTCCGGGACTATGGATGTAGAGGAATTGTGGACTAAATTTAAGTTCATTGTTAATAAAGGGTTAAAGAAATATGTGCCAGTAAAGACGATTAAGGATGGAAAAGATCCACCGTGGTATAATAATGATGTTAGAAAGCTGCTGAGAAAGCAAAGGTTGTTGCACTCCCGATTCAAAAAAGAACACGCAAATGATGACAGGCAAAAGTTAGTAGAGATTCGTGTGTCTATAAAAAGATCGATGCGCGAAGCATACAATAATTATCACAGCCATACCTTAGCAAAAGATCTTTCCGAGAACCCGAAAAAAATCTGGTCCTATGTAAAATCGATAAGCTGGTCAAAGCCCACTGTCCAGTTACTCGTTGATCATTCCGGGGCAGTAATAGAAGAAAGCAAACGGAAAGCTGAAGTTCTAAATTTAACCTTTAAGAAATCTTTCATGCAGGAGGACCGCACAAATGTACCATCATTTGATCAACGTACTAATTCCGAAATGGGGGACATAGCAATAGGTATTTCCGGTGTAGAGAAGCAGCTGAGAGAGCTAAATACGAAGTAGTCTGCTGGTCCGGATGGAATACCAGTTCGGTTTTACAAAGACTATTCTGCGGCTTTGGCCCCCTACTTAGCTTGCATTTATCGCGAATCTTTAATTCAGCGCAAAGTTCCTAGTGATTGGAAAAAAGCGCAGGTGACTCCCGTGTATAAGAAAGGAAAGAGAACTGACCCATACAGTTACAGGCCAACATCGTTGACATCAGTTTCATGTAGAATTTTGGAGCATATTCTCAGGTCGAATATAGTAAATTTCCTTGAAACGGAAAAGCTTCTTTCCATGAATCAGCACGGGTTTAGGAAACATCGTTCATATGAAACTCAGCTTGCACTTTTCTCACATGACATCTTGCGAGCCATAGACGAAGGGCAACAGGCGGATTGTGTTTTTCTCGACTTCAAAAAGGCGTTCTGCGCGGTGCCACACTGCAGACTGCTAACGAAGATAATAGCTTATGGAATAGGTTCACAGATTTGTGACTAGCTGGAAAACTTCCTAAGTAATAGAACGCAGTACGTTGTTCTCGACGGAGTGTTCATCAGAGACGAGTGTATCGTCAGAATTGCCCCAGGGGAGTGTGATAGGACCGATATTATTTTCTATCTATATAAATGATCTGATGGACAGTGTAAGTTGTAATTTGCGGCTGTTTGCTGATGATGCTGTGGTGTATGGGAGGGTGTCGTCTGTAACTGACTGTAATAGCATACAGGTTGACTTAGACAAAATTTCCAGTTGGTGCGAAGATTGGCAGCTAGCTCTCAATGTAGAAAAATGTAAGGTGATGCGCATGAGTAGAAAAAGCAATCCCATAATGTTCGAATACAACATTAGTAGTGAGCTTCTTGATGCTGTCGCATCGTTCAAATATCTAGGCGTAACATTGCAGAGCGATATGAAATGGAACGAGCATGTAAGGGCAGTTGTGAGTAAGGCGGACAGCCGACTTCGGTTTATTGGGAGAATTTTGGGAAGATGTACTTCACCTGTAAAGGAGACTGCGTATAAAACGCTTGTACGACCACGTCTTGAGTATTGCTCAAGTGTTTGGGACCCGCAGCGGATCAGTTTAAAGGAAGACATAGAGGCGGTTCAGAGACGAGCAGCTAGGTTTGTTGCCGGTAGGTTCGACCAATGCGCGAGTGTCACGGAAATACTCCGGCAACTCAATTGGGGATCGCTGGAAGAAAGACGACGTTCTTTTCGTGAATTTCTGTTAAGTAAATTTAGAGGGCCGGAATTTGTTCAAATGTTTGTTAAGCTTAAGGGACTTAACTACGGGGTCATCAGTCCCTAAACTTACAAACTACTTATGAACTACCTACAACTAAGGACGGCACAAATATCCATGCCCGAGGGGGGATTCGAACCCCCGACCGTAATGGCCGTGCAGACCATGACTGAAGCGCCTCAGTCCCCTCGGCCGGCACCGTAATTTGAAGCTGAGTGTAGTACGATCTTGCTGCCGCCTACTTACATTTCGCGTAGAGATCACAAAGACAAGATAAGAGAAATTAGGGCTCGTACGGAGGCATATAGGCATTCTTTTTTTCCTCGTTCAATTTGGGAGTGGAATAGGAAAGGAAATGCCTAGTAGTGGTACCCAGGGAAAAAGCACTTACAGCCTGTGCGTGCAGCTAGTGAAATTTTGTTGTAGCCGCTTAATATGTCTTGATTAACAAATTATTAGTGAATTGAGATCCAGCTATGCTGTGTCTCCAAACCCTCAAATTCTTTTGCCACTAAGACTAAGAGACCTCGTTTCCCTTTTTTTAGATTCCAACGAGAGTGAAAGTCATGTTCAGATAACTCGTCACAGTAAAACATTTTTGGTGATTCTACAGAACTTCTAAGTGAATCAATCTCATTAACAGCAATCGTAATAATAATTTAAACAAAAGATAATGTACACGCAGTTTATACTCATTAACAGAGATTACATATTGCATATTGGTTTATTCTGTGGATTTTCTGTGCCTTTTCCTAGTATGCACTGTGCAGTGACCGACTGCTCATCATATCTGCAACAAAGACAAATTCTCGCAGTAGCTATTACAATGCTAGGCCGCTCGTATGCAAATTAAAGCCATGGTAAACTCAAGTCGATCATGAAGGAGAATGTGGTTATTTTGTAACACTAAAACTAGAGTACGATTCAATTTTCACAGACCGTTATTACCATTACAATAGTATTTTAAATTCCTTTATACAAGGGCTTTGATGATCAAGAATGCCCGAGGATTCATGCCTTTGCCGTAAAATGTGTTGCAGTGTCACTTAGGTTAACACAATGTGCCATATTGTGTTAACCTAATTGACAAACTAGTTTCTCGCCTGTAGAAAATTTAGGGTTACCCGACGTCCGCTACTATCTCATTTTCGAAGCTAAATGGAACTTCCGCATCTATTTTTTACGATTTCTGGAAATGTCTGCATTTTTAAGCTTTGAGAATTAAGAACTTCTGACTATTGCTTTCATCTGGTATCGTCAAAAATGTATGAACTTTTTACATGTATTTATGATAAACCAGTTTTAATATACTTATTATCGACTTGTTACACATGGAAAACTACAGAGTACAGACTAACATGAAAGACCGATAATATCGACTTATATTGCTTATAATCGATGTTATAGTCTTTTCATTTGCTTTTTATCTTACTTGGAGGTCATAGAGTAAGAGATTCCTACTCTATTTTGGAGGTAGCTGCGACGTTAAATTCTTTGGCTACGGTAGTTGAACATGCTAAATTGCCAACAGTTTGTTTATGTGTCCAACACATGTTTTAGTTATCATGCTTACAGTCCGTTTTTATGTAGTATAGGCCTAGGGATCTAGTGTATGTATGTATGTATTCACCCAACTCCAAGATTTTTAAATTACTACTATTCCTTTCTCATCGAATCGTCTTATTGGGTAAATTTCGTGATTTTTCTAAATATAGCCTGTGGCACATGGGCACAGATATGTTTTAATTTTTTTCAACTTAATTTTCTTTCGAATTAGAAAGAAAATTAAGTTGAAAAAAATTAATGGCCCAATATCGGTTGGCCTCCAAATTGGCTTGATTTGACGCCACTGAACGTTTTTTTCTAGATTTTCAAGATAAGTGACAGCAAAAGTTCCTATGGCCAAACAGGATTAAAACATCGAACTTGTGCAGCACATGCAGTGATATCGAATCTCTTCAGTTTATCTGAAAGTCGTTGAACCAGCGATTGCAAATTTGTATTTCAGTAGATGGCGGCCATTTTGAATCACAGGAAGACATAAACGGAAGTGTTTATTACATTCTCTTACATTATTCCTTTTATTGCTATTGATATAATTTTGTAATGTGTGATAAAATTTACGATGCGTGGTCATTAACAACCAGTATAGAGCCCCGTTAGAGAGGAGGAAAAATTGTAATTTGCGCGCCATTTTATGCAGTACCGGTATCACGTTATTTATGACGTCATAACTATGTGCCCATGGCCGTTGGCCGCGTACGTGCTCATGGCCAACGAGAAGACAGGCCCCAGCGCAGACGTCATGCCACGTAAGCAAGGAAGGTAGTTCCGAGCCGGTGCGATCGCTAGCTCAGTGGCTGCCCCCTATGACACAGTGGGCTGTGCTCCAGCTGCCGGCCAATCGTCTAGCGATCGCGCCAGCTCGGAACTACCTTGCGCTGGGGCCTGCCTTTCTCGTAGGCCTCGTATGTACCGTACAGTGATTTCATTCTGCAGAGGCATACAGTGATCAGCAAAGTATGTTGCGTTTGTTAGAAGACGCTAAATGTTATCATTTTCGATCAATGACTAAACAAAATTCAAATATCTAATCGCCACCTTGTTTATGACAAACAAAACAGTTTATGCTGTAGGCTAATACTTGTCTTATCGTGTTAAAATTTTCATAAGATTTTACGTTTCAGTGAGTGGGTTATAACAGCATTTTAAATTATGTCAATAATATAAAATTTGTTTGTCTTTAAAAAAAAATTATGATGGGACCCCCTTCTCCCCTACCTCCTGTACTTTCGATCATCGATAAAGCCTTCTTCGGCTATATCAAATTTCGTTCCCCATTGAAATGAACTTAAAACATATGCCGTAAATAAGGTAAGATGATACAATGTCCCCTGTGGCTGGCTTCTTCTGGCCCTATCAGGCCTCAAAGCCATAAGAAATGAACAAAATAAAAGCAGATGTCTTCTCCGTCATTGGTCAGATTTTGCTCGTGCGGTGGGACAGAAAAATCAATTTCAAAATAAAAGTGCGAAAACATGAATAGAAAATGACATCATTTGGACACGAACCAAAATGCATTCTGCCATATGTTTAGTAGATGCCTTCTGCAGAATTAATTACAGAATTAAAGGAAGTAAGGGAAAAAAATAAACTACAGGAGGATTGAAAGACAATAAGTTTCTTCAGTTTCATGTTCAGGCCTCGTATTCAACTCATGACTCCGTGGTCACATCTGAACAGCACAAGATATCTGCAAGGGGCCTGTGGCGTGGTAAAACTAAAACAAGTCCACTTCTGTGAAACCAGAAAAAAAGCCGTTATGTGCCTTGAAGAAATAAGGAAAAAGAAATTACTTATTTCTCATTTGTCTAATGTCATTCACCGATGGTCGTTTGGTATTCATATATTAGGGCCACTGAAAGAAAGCCACTTATATGCCGTGCCATTTCACATTACTGTGCAGCATTATACCTAGATATTTAATTGACACAAGTCTATCAAGCAGAACAGTACTAATTCTGTATTCGAATATTACGGGGTTGTTTCTCCTACTTATTTGCGTCACCTTACATTTTTCTACATTTAGCGCTAGTTGCCATTCCTCACTCCTAGAAATTTGGTCCAAGTCATATTGCATCCTACTACAGTCATTCAATGACAACACCATTCTGCACACCACAGCCATCATCATCAAACAGCCACAGATTGCAACTCATTATGTCCATCAGGTCATTTATATATATACAGAAAATGATAGCCGTCTTATTACACTTCCCTGGGGCACTCCTGAATGATACCCTAGTCTCTGATGAACATTCGCCATCTAGAACAATGTACTGGGTTCTATTACTTAAGTAGTCTTTGAGCCACTCACATATTTGGGTACCTATTCCATAAGCTCATACCTTCATTAGCAGTCTATAGTGTGGCACCTTGTCAAACGCCTTTAGAAAATCGAGAAATATGCAGTCTGCCTGTTGCCCTTCATTGATAGCATGCAAGATGGGCTTCGCATGATTGTTGATTCGTAAAGCAGTACTGTTGCATGGACAGAAGCTTTTCTGTTTCAAGGAAATTAACTATGTTAGAACTGAGATTATGTTCAAGAATTCTACAGCAAACTGCTGTTAATGATATGGGTATTTAATTTTGTAGGTCAGTTATTTTGCCTTTCTTATACGTGAGTTATCTGCACATTTTTCCAGTCGCTTGGAACTTTGTGAATTGAATCAAAGATACGTGATAATTGCAAGTTAAGTAAGGGGTCAATGCCACTGAGTATTATTTGTAGTGTGTGTGTGTGCGCGCGTGCACGCAACCACACACACACACACACACACACACACACACACACACACACATAAACTCACTCACACTCAGCTTTCAGTGACAGCCCTTCTCAGAACAGGACACACTCTTACTCATACAATCACACAGTACAACTACTCACTAACACATCATAATTTTGGGTCTAGAGAATGTACTGTAAGTTCAGTAAAACTGTTAGAGAGGATCCCAGATTGTGAAGTAGCCATTGAAATGAAGCATGTTATGTTCAACTGCATATTGTGTCACATGTTGGTTTACCTTGCTTTTGACTACAGTTTGGCAGTGGCCATTCATTCTGATGTTTACTAGTCATACCAATATAAAAGATGTGCTATGATTGCACCAGAGTTGGTAACTCACAATATTGCTTTCACAGGTAGCTCTACATCTGTGGAGGCCGGATAAGCCTGGGACAGGACTGGAATAGGAAGTGATGGCTGGGTGTATAGGGCATGTCATGCAACAGCATCTTCCACAGTAACATGACCGTTGTGAGGGCAGCTGGCTTTGAGGCTGGCATAGAGATAGACTACGATATTTTGCAGAGTGTGTGGGTGACGAACATCACTTTAGGAGTGATGGGAAAACTCTTGGGCAGGATGGCTCCCATTTCAGGCATTGATGAAAGAAAATCAGTTGTGATGAGGGATGTGGAAGTTGTTCCATTCCAGGGTGAAATTGGATGACGAGATGTGTGTTTTTTGTTACTGCATCTTGTGAAAGGATTGGGAAGGGGTGTATGGGTATTTGGCTTGGGAATTCTGTTTGTGGACTAGGTCAGGGGGATAGCAGAGGTTCCAACCATTACGATGTAATTGTTACAAATATTATTTAAAATCACGCGTTTACTATTGGAGTGGTTCGCGCTCCGATTTTCAGGTTTAAATAACAAATCGGTGTCATTTGTTTTCCGTCATCAAAATTCGGTTACTTTCGAGTTAGTTTAGTTTAGATTAGATTAGATTAGTTGGTTCGTTCCATATAACCGTGTTGAAGAGATACTCGTGGAGAGAGAGAGAGAAAGATGAAGATTACTTACCAGGCAAAGGAGCACAGGAAGTGATAGTAGCACAAATAAATTAATAAATTCACACACACACACAAATGCTAGCTTTCGCAGCCTAGCTGCTTCTTCATGCAGAATAAATTATATATATAATAAGCGAAGATTACTCACCAGGCGAAGGAGCATAGTTGTGACAGCAGCACAAATAAATAGAACACACACACACACACACACACACACACACACACACACACACACACAAACGTTAGCTTTCGCAGCCTAGCTGCTTTGTCAGGCAGAAGGGAAGGAGAGGGAAAAGGAAATGATGAGGATTTAAAGGAGTGGGTAAGGAGTCATTTCAATCCCGGGAAAGAAAATCTTACCGTGGGGAAAAAAAGGAGGGTAAACACACACACACACACACACACACACACACACACACACACACACACACACACACACACACATTTACACAGACGCAAGTACACCAAGGCAGACATACTGTAGAAAGCAAAGAAGTTAAGAAGTTAGACAGAGATACCACTTGGGGCAGAGGCTCTATCCAGAGAACTGAGGCAAAGATGTTAAGATTGTGGATGGGAATTCGAATTTAGCGGAGGTTGAGACCAGGTGGGCAACGGGAAGAGAGAATATGCTGAAGGGCTAGTTCCCATCTCCAGAGTTCTGAAGGATTGGTGTCGGTGGGAAGTATCCAGATAACCCGGACGGTGTAACACTGTGGCAAGATGTGCTGGCCGTGCCCCAAGGCGTGTTTAGCCACAGGGTGATCCTCATTACCAACAAACACTGTCTGCCTGTGACCATTCATGTGAATGGACAGTTTGTTGCTGGTCATTCCCACATAGAACGCTTCACAGTACAGTCATGTCAGTTGGTAAATCACGTGGGTGCTGTCGCAAGTGGCTCTGCCCTTGATCGTGTACACTCTCCGGGATACGGGACTGGAGTAAGTGGTGGTGGAAGGGTGCATAAGTCAGGTTTTACAACGGGGCTGGTTACAAGGGTAGGAGCCAGAAGGTAGGGAAGATGGTTTGGGGATTTCATAGAGATGGACGAGGAGGTTACGGAGGTTAGGTGGGCGGCGGAAAGACACTCTCGGTGAAGTGGGGAGGATGTCATGAAGGATGGATCTCATTTCGGGGCAGGATTTAAGAAAGTCGTATCCTTGCTGGAGAGCCATATTCAGAGTCCGCTCTATTCCCGGAAAGTATCTGGTGACAAGAGGGGTACTTCTGGGGTTCTGTTGAAGGTTGTGAATTTGAGGGGATGAGGAAGTGGCTCTGGCAATTTGCTTCTGTACCAGATCAGGAGGATAGCTGCGGGATGTGAAAGCTGTTATCAAGCTATTGGTGTATTGGTTCAGGAATTCAGGTTTGTTCCTAGTATTGTAGGTATGAACTGAGCTGTTTGTTGGAAAAGGGATAGATTACTTATGACAAAGTTCATTAAGGAATAAATATACTGAGAGGCAGTAGTTAATATACACAGTTCTATGAAGAGGAAGAAAGGAAGCTTGGAGTTTAACGTCCCGTCGACAGCATGGTCATTAGAGACGGAGCTTACGTTCGGAGTGGTCAGGTAAGGATGTGGAAGGAAATCGGCCATGCCCTTTCAAAGGAACCATACCGGCATTTGGCAAGAGTGATTTAGGTAAATCATGGAAAACCTAAATCTGGGTGGCCGGAGGTGGATTTGAACCACCATCCTTCCGAGTGCGAGTCCAGTGTTTTACCACTGTGCCACCTTGCTCGGTTTTTAAAGATGATTCTACAGGATGGTCGTGAATTTATACTACACTATTCGTGTGAGGTTACCGACAAAAATAAATTGGTTATGAGCAACACCTTCTAGCATGTTCTTGTGAAAATCACCAGTACTAACAGTAACTTCTATGTACTCAAAAACTGAGTAATATGGCATACAAGATGAATCCACAAAGGTGTGCCATTTTGGAATCCAGCAGTAGCCAATGAAAATGCGGCATGTCACTTGACTTGCATCTGTGACCCTAGAAGAAAATTGTAAAGTATGTGGGCAAAAGTAAACAATGCTCATCATATATCCTAGTTCGTTAATCTGTGTTCAGGAGTTGAACTGTATCGGTTTTGTTTTTTATCCTATCAATCTACTGATAAAGCAATTTAGTGTATATGATGGGCTGCTTTGGAGTGTGTGATGAATATTTCTTACTTGTAAAATAGTGTTTTACGAGAAAATCGCCAATAAATGTTGCCTCTTTTCAGAATTTAGACCAACTCTTAACACTTGAACATTCATTTCTTACTAGTACAAAAATTTAAACGATTTCTTTAAAAAAGTATGCCACCAGTTAACATTTACTGTAAATAAGTTGAGTGATGACAAAAAGCGACTGGTCTGTATAATTGAAGTTCGGAGAGTGCCACTGTCACTTGAGGTTATCTCTCTCCCAGTGTTGAAATTTCACGAAGGTTAAAAAAAATATAAGGAAAAGGATTTCATTAGGCCTAGTAACATGCTGGGAGAAGAGGACCTAGATAGTGTCATAATTAGACTTTTTTTTCTGACTTTCTTAAGCTGCTCACTCACCTAAGCATCTTAACCAGCACTCAAAGTTATGATTGAGTGATATCTTGTGTTTGTGTGCAACTTTGAATAAGTATATTCTTTGATGTTGATCTTGAACTCCCAAAATCTTAGATGATCGTTCTGAGGAAGCAACTGATAGTTATTAAGTCCCCCCCCCCCCCCCCCACTCACACACATTCCTACTGTACAAATCAGATTAATGTAGTAATATACTGGCCCTATCTCATCTGCAACATTACAGAAACTGTTTTCACAATTTCGATGATTCTTTATTCACTTATATTTCCCTTGGACCCCTTCCTACCCCCCTCGCTCCCCGCATATACATACTAGATCGCATTACTATTTGCCATATTCAGAAGTTGGTACATCTGGTATAGTGGCTGTATGTAAAGACCTTGCCTACAATAACCATTGTTCCCACACCCTACAATTTCTGCCTCTTCTATCCCACACCTCTTTAAATTCTTGTCTCATTTCCCACCCTCTACTCTATTTTTCTCCCCTTCTCTACTCCTGCCTCTTTTGATTGTCCACTCCCCAATCCTCTACTGTGTTCCTATTCTGAATCTCATTCCACCCACGTAGTGCCCACATGCCCCATTCAGAACTCTCCTCTGCACCCTTCCCTTTCCCTCCCATCACTACTCAGAGATGCTCTTACTGTGGGGTGTTATTTGGAATGTAGCAGACAGAGGTGTTGCTAGTGTATTAGTGACTTGCACTTTGTGAGTGAGTGAGTGAGTGTGTGTGTGTGTGTGTGTGTGTGTGTGATTTGTTTTTCTTCCTTTTTATAAACATAAATAAAAACTGCTATAGCAATTTTCTTGGTGGCAGCAGCAACTTCAATTTTGTTGTTGTTGTTGTAATAGTTGTCAGTTGTTATCATGATAGTTATGTTTTCTAATGTTACAGGTTGGTTTTAAGGGATTTGGACTACCAAACGACAAGCTTGATGTGTCAGTGCCCATTGTCTATGAAGGCCAAGAATATGTCCTTCGTCATGGTTCAGTTGTCATTGCTGCTATTACATCTTGCACTAATACAAGCAATCCAAGTGTCATGCTTGGTGCAGGTAAGTAAACTAAATGAGTATATTTTTCTTAACATTGTTCTCAAAACAAGTAAAGTATGTGATATGTCTGTTACTGAGAGATGTAACAGCAACCTGCACACAAATAAGGATGCAAACATTGAAGCAAAGCTTTAACAGCCACACTCATTAAAAGAACAAGTTTATTGGCAGTACAAAATCAAATACTTAACTTCTTCCGACTTTTCACAATTACATTGTTAACATAACTAAATGTAACTAATTCTTCTGGCTGCTGCTCTTGAGTAAGGAGGCCGACAGACTGGACCAACCAGCACATGCTGCTGGTTATGTCAACATTGTAGGTGCTCTGAACTCTACGACAGCTATGTGTGTGGTCGTATGTCTTTTGCAACTGACACACATTGCAGCAGCTTGTAATTCTTGTTCTGGTAGTCTTAAACTGGTTGGTGTGCTGTTGATACATTAGAACTGCACAGAATGAATGAGGTGAACATCAATTTGAAATGAAATTTTCAATGGACTTAATGCTCCAAATAATAATTAAGTTGTTCAGGATGTTATACTCCTAAACCACCTATATAAATGCAAGAGATCGTGGACTCTTAAGACAATATTAATTATAAACCAGATTGAAAAAAGGCATAATATGGAACCACTTGTTCGGGGTGCATCACTTTACAATTTTTTTTTTCATAAATACATGTGTGTTCCTGTCCCTAAAATTAAAAATAATAACTTCAATTTTTCTATGATCTTTATTTAAATAACAGTTGTCAATTGATTTTCTGTTTCAGGACTCCTAGCAAAGAATGCTGTAAAAGCCGGGCTAACTGTAGCTCCATATATTAAGACAAGTCTATCACCTGGCTCTGGAGTAGTTACTTACTACTTAGAAGAGAGTGGTGTTATCCCTTATTTGCAGAAACTAGGGTTTTCTGTAGTTGGCTATGGCTGCATGACATGCATAGGTAACAGTGGGCCATTGCCTGAACCGGTGGTTGAAGCTATAGAGAAGGTTAGTCATTTATTTTCTTTTATAATATTGGATATGGACAAAAAAATGCTAGAAATATTTTACATTTGGACAATGCCTTCCTGCAGAGGTGGAAAACTAACACACAGTCACATAAAGTGCACTCTCACACATCGTCACAATCTCCAGTTATCAGATTGGAACTTTATCATCTACATAGATACTCTGCAAATCACATTTAAGTGCCTGGCAGAGGGTTCATTAACCACTTTCATAACCTTTCTCTGCTGTTCCCTTCTGTAATAGCGCATGGGAAGAAAGAACACCTAAATTGTTCCATTTTTGATCTGATTTCTCTTATTTTATTGGGATGGTCATGCCTCACTATGTAGGTGGGTGAGCAGCAGCCTAACCAGCTAGATTGAATTGTGGGCATAGGAGGGATGCCAGAATAATGCTGTAGGAAAATGATAGTGTTGCCTGTGGGAGCAGCAGTAGGGAGGCTTTGTTTTGGAAAGGGGGGGGGGGAGGCAGAGTGGGGAAAAGCAGAGATGAGAGAAGATTTATGTAGATTGGTAGAACAGAAGGCATATGTGGTACTGGATTTGTACCAGTGCTACAAACACTTTCTACCTCTCTGTTGCACTGTATAGTCCTTTACCCTTCTCTACTTCTCTCTCACAATCAGGCCTTTGTGTCATAGACAATGGTCATCTGTGTCCAAAAACTTAAATACTTGTAGCATTCATGTTCACTATGCTTATCTGCAATTCAATCCCTCCACTATAATGTAAGTAGCAGTCTTTCTTTCGATGTTTTTATTTATTTATTTTTACGTAGTGCTATTGTATGATATTTTTGTGAAGAGACATCTGATGAGCCGCGGAAAGGCACAAATAATAAAACACAACTGCAAAGCTTTCGGTCAATACAGCCTTTGATGTTTAGAGAAAAACACACACACACACACACACACACACACACACACACACACACACACACATGACTGCAGTCTCAGGCCCCTGTGGGCCACAAAGAGGTACCTTCTTGTGACCCAGTACCATCCAGGACTGGAGCAGTTAAATCACATTCTCTGCCAGGGTTTTGACTGCCTTTCAACATGTGATGAAATGAGGAATACCATACCCACTACCACTCCCCCACCCCCACCCTTCCAGCACTGTTATTCTGCTGCCCACCAAACCTACATAATATCCTTTCCCATCCCTAACCCCCATCCCTGGTCCCAACTGCTTGCCCCATGGCCCATATCCCTGCAATAGACCTAGATGCAGAACCTGTCCTACCCGTCATCCCTCCAGCACCTACTCCAGTCCCGTCACATGTATTTTCTATCCTGTAAAAGGCAGAGCAAACTGTGAAAGCAGTTATGTTATTTACAAACTGAGCTGCAACCTTTGTGCTGCTTTCTGAGTGGGCATGACCAGCAATGGGCTGGCTATCCAGATGTATACCCATTGTCAAACTTTGGCCAGGAGACAGCTAGACCATTCTGTTGATGAGCATGGAGCCAATGAATAATGTGGCTCACTTCAATGACTGTTACTCAGAAGAATGAAATTTTTCTTTTTCTTTCCTTGGTATGCAGTCATTATGCATTCTGGGTTTCTGTTATGGATCAGGACGGTTGTGGAGTGTATTTCAGCATTGGCCTTCCTTACTCCAGTGGGGATTTGATGGTGGAAGTTTTTTTCTTTTTGATTGTCTTAGCAAGTAGAAGAGATGTAAATAAGTTGTCTGAATCACATTTCTTCTGTGATATACAAATGATTCCATGAGATGCAGAACGATGTACTCTCAAAGTGGTTGCTTCGCTCTTTGTTGAGGTTTGGAAAAGCATTACACATCTACTTTGTTGTCAGATCGATAGCCACCTAGAATTTGAGGCCATATTCGTCTGTTTTGGACATGAACTGAGTTAACTTTCATCTTGTTTTTCTTGATAATAGTTGCTCGTCTGTGGTTATATTTTCTCCAGAATGCTAAGAACAAATACTGTTTTTAATGAACTTTCCCCAAATTGTAGATAGAAGAGCTCATTTGTTGGCTACCAAGCATTCAGCTTGAGTTGATTTTTCATCAAAATAGAGGAATCTGAGATGCTCCTGAAATCTGATCCTTACATAACGTCTTTGATAAAAGTAGGCCCCCAAGAGTGTGACCAAATTTCATCCACAGTCAGTCTGTTGTACAAATGACACCCTGAGCATACACAATAGCTTTCACTTTCTCCAGTTCCTGGAATGAAACAGTCCAGATATTGTTTTTCAGTATTTTTTGTGCATTTGGCTCTGTGCATTTCTTCATGAGATGTAAAACTGCTTCATCTAAAATAAGATGAAAGGCATTGGTGACAGTTGTCTACTCGTTGGCAAGCATAAGCAGAATGTTTAAAGTGGACTTTCTTCCAGAAGATTAAAAATTTACTTTCTTCCACACGGTTCCATCCCTAGCAACTGTCTTTGTAGACGCTTCTACCTGTGCTTGCTGTGATGAAAGATGGGGTGACTGATGTAGATTAGCATGTGAATACATTTCCACTAATCACTCCTCGTTCACTATGACTTCATCTTCATTTGTCAGATGTACTTAATCATCATCTTCATCAGTCAAGTCAGTTTCTGTAGTACTTCTTCACCAGAAATTTCACACTGACAAGACATTTTCAGAAAGTGTGTTTTGAGGTCAAACTATTACCAGAATGGCACGATATAAACTGTGGTAGACTGGAATGTTCATGTGCTAAGTTGCAACAGTGAGCAGCAAGTGCTCTGCAAGACAGTTGAATGTTGCTGCTTCATTGTTGGATTATTTACATATATTCAGAAGAGAAATTACACTTAATTTATTTAGTGTTGGAAAGCAGCACATACAAGAACCTTGTAGTTAGTTAGTCCCTAAGATACAATGCACCAAACGTTGAAGTTTTTTGGGTCACAAATTTTTAGAGCAACTTTGTTTAAACTTTTCTGATTGTATACATCATGTAAAATTCTTTTCAATGTTATTCCTATGAGAATGCATACATTTGTACACAATGGCCAAATTTCATATTTGTCATGAAATATTTCCCGAGTTATAACAGCTCAAAGTTGCCAGGAATTCACGCTCGCCCTTCGCAAAATTGCACATGGTGTCAAACAAATGATTATAACTCGTTTTGTATTGCTTCAACTAATCTTAAAATCTGTCATTATTGATTGATTGATTCCGTCCTGGTAGAGCAGGAAAATGTTTCGAAATTAGGCGATTTGACTGGAATGACCCAGGGGCTACATGGTAGTAGCGTAAGGAGTTTCAGGGTGCATTTTCTGTCGGGAAATTATTTCAAGATTCAAATTTAACGAATGAGTATCCAGATATACTGTTTATTTGTAACGTCAGCAAGCACACTGCGAGACTGGTTCCAGAAATACTCCAGCCAGGGTGAGGAGGGCCAGGCGGAGTGCTCAGGCACACGCAACAGGCCGAGGAGACGGCGGCCAGCGCAGGTAGGCGGTTAGGCGGCTGCCAGGGCAGGCTTGACTTGGCCAGCCGGACGCGCAGGTGCAGCACTCAAAGGGTTAAAAGTGCTCCTGTCAATCCTTAAAAACATTTTCCTACACTGGGAAATACGAACTACATCATTCTGTACATACTTTTAGGAACACAGTATTACATAAAATTGGAAAAATTCAGATACTATCTCTACTGAAACAGCTAAAAAAAGACTAAAAATAGGTAACTAAAAATCTACAAGGAGTCAACAGTCAAATAGTCCCCCCCCTCCATTTTTCATGTTATATCATGTAACCAATTATGGGATTGTGAATAGCCAATGATAAATAACCAAGGGGGACGTCCTGTAGCCATGTTAAAGTATACCTTATAGCACGACATGTCAAAAACCAAAACTATGAACTGAGAAAATGTTAGAATATGCTTTTAAAAAAAAATCACCCCTTACAGGATTCGAACAAGTGACCTTCACATTATGAATTCTGTATGCAACCACTACACCATGTGAGAACTGCAGAGGCAGTAGTGTTATTACTGATTTTCATCATTGCCTTCTTTTTCTTGCATTGGGTTGGGGGAAGTAGAAAATATTTTCTTCACACAGACAGGAATAATTCATAGATTTCCATAAGTTGCCTTTACTGTTCCACTTTCTCGGTTAACTTCACCGCCCACTGTTTCTGTATATCCTCATTCTTTGTGGACACAAGCATCATATAACAATCTTCACTTCGGTTTTTATAGCCAACAGAACAACAACAAGGCATTTCTCTTGACTTCCCCTAATTATTATGTAATAAAAAGGTAAAGCAGTCAACAATCCGAAGATTGGTTTGAACACCACAGTGCTTTATTAGGCATGGTCCTGTTTGGAGGTGGTATGCCGTTGCCCAGCCAGTTATAGGGGGACCTACAGTTTAACGTGGGTTCCGAACCACGGTGCTGCTCGGTATTTTTCACAAGAGCAATACTGTCAGAGGTGACAGAAGTGGAAAGTGACAGATAAAAATCCTAGGACCTGGCGGGGATCAAACCCGCAACCTTCGGATTTGTAGTGTGGCACTCTACCATTGTGCAACCGAGGTGCACTTATTATGTAATATACATTATTAATTACCCTCAGTAAATCACTTCAAATCAACATTTAATCTTAAAAATTACTGCGATGTTCGAAGCTTATCGTCAATGACCGACAAACAGCACGTTAATTTATGAGAATAGAACCAACAGAAGACGTTCAAAAGTGGAGCAGTACGTACCGTAATACAACCTGTATGTAACTGTAAAGTGAAATTGCTGTCAGAAGCTTTTTAAGACACTCCACAGTACAGAAACACATGTTGTAGCTATTCACACATACACAAAGCCCATCAAATCTGGTAAAAACCTGGTGCAGCAATGATATCACGCATGGCCACTCTCTCCCTATACAGGCTCTCTAGTATCGAGGTCATGTTTAGTTAGTAGCATCTTTGGAAAGAACACAGACCAAGTTTCCGATGTACAGAAAGAAAGGCAAAAACAAATGTCTGTAAATGACATTAAATGGAATAAATTACAGCTACTACACATGTGAAAAGAAAGTCTTAACATTCCATTGACATTGTGGTTATATTACACTCGGAACTTAAGTTATGTGTGTGTGTGGGGGGGGGGGGGGCAGGAATACTACCAAGCACTTCTCTACCGGGGCACTGTCATGACTATAGTTCTTAATAACAAGATAAATTACATAACAATGTGTATTGAATTACTTCTGGATCACTGAAGACAAAGAACAATATATATCTGGTATAAACGGTGGGCACACTGACAGTTGGAGGCAGTGTATCAGATTGTCCCCACTCCTGCTGCCATGTAATTGACTTATTTCATTTCATTATTGGAAGGGAAAAAAAAAATTCTCACACACCCAAGTTGAGCCAAACATGGATATAACTTTTGTAGTTCAATTATGAATAGATGTAATGAAGCACTTCTCAAGGAAATACTTCATAGAACTCCTAAAGAATTTTAATTTAGTATAATTTTTCTTTCAATGAGAAATTACACTGCAGATCTGTCATTCCATCCACAAATGGACAAGGGCTTATTCAAATGATACAGTAAATGGTCTTGAAAGTGTCTCAAAAAGAGGTGCGACATTGACAGTATCAGGAAAATGATTTAAAAACTATTCCTATTTTTTTCTCTTCCAGCATCAGAAAGCTTAGGTAAATGGGTGATGGCAGTCCGAAAAAGTTGCACCATGAGTTGTAAGAAGCGGAGTCGCATTACACTGCAACATGAAATGATGCGCCATAATGCATACTTTTGGCTCTGAGTTAGGATAAAAGTTCACAGGTGGGGGGGGGGGGGGGTGTATCCTCATAAAATGACAGTCCTGATCTCTGCTTCACCATCTGTTCTCTCCTTAGGTGGAGACTGGCATTACATGTTCTTCTCAGTATCGTAATTCATCTGGCCTAAATCTCAATTAATTACCTTGGTCATTGCCTTTTGCTTGTGTAACTATTCCTCTTCACTTCCTTTTAATTTTCTATCTCTCTTATTTTTGAACCTATCTGTTCATCCCAATACCCCTCCCATTTCTCACACCAAATACCATATTGATGTGACTGTATGACTCTACTTATTTCAGAATTGCATCACATAATTAATCATATTCTTCATGTGTTGTTTATTGTAGTATATATTGGTTGAGGTCCTGATACTCAGTGCCTCTAATAACAGTTATTTCCAAAATTGAGGTCAATCAGACTTCTTCTCTATGTAAGTTACGCTCAGAAGAGATGAAGTATCACAGTCCACCTTTATCTCATTACTTAAATGAGAAGACAGTTCATTTATATTTGAACAATAACAGGGTTTTATTGTACCCTTTGTACATCCAGATACAATTACACAAATTCCTGAGACCAAGCTTAGAACATGTTAACAGTTCAGGTCAACTCTAGTAACTAATTACAAAACAAAACACCATCAATATCACCACTTTCACTTTAACATCTTGTGGAGGTTACTAGGAGCAGTGGAGTACAATGACCACACACTTTACAGAACAATAGCTTTGTTCAATGTTGTCAACACAGAATACAATCACCGACTGGCTCAAACAAGGCGGATCATACAATAGAAGCAAAAACCAAAGATTGTCATGTAGATGTCACACTTGCTTCGTGACCATGGTCGATACAAACACTCGCATTGATGGCTAGCACTGCCACAGTATCTTTACTCTGAGTATCCACAGAGTTCATTCTAGTGCACAGTGTCCTTTAAATGTGTTTACCATGAGAAGTAGGAGGTCCCTGTCTGGGCATTCGCCTGTGAAAGAAATAGCGCAGGACAGTAATGGTCCAAGCAAAAAAACCTCCATAAATACCCAAAACTAATCTGTTTGGTCATCTTCTCTAGCTAGAGAAAGCATGCAGTGCTTGAGACACTACACCACACATAATGCACTTAAAATTAAAACACAATTAATTTCTATATAGTGCTCTTCGGTAATCTGTATATTGTTTATTAACCATCTTCCACCTTTATGCTCTCAGGGTTTCAAATCTTTAATTGCTGCCCCCAATAGTGTCTTCTTTCTCATCCTCTTGCCATATTCCTTCCCATTTTTTAGACTCTTTCTTTCTACTCATCTGTCAGAGGAGGAGCCACAGGCTCTGAAAGCTTGCACATTTTTTGTAAAATATTTTATCTATTTTCACTCCTGTAGCTGCTTGATGAGTAGTTCTTTTTATCTTATAACATTATTTTGTTTCTTATAAATTGTGTGAAGGTTGCTGTTTGATATTATATCTGTCTCCTTCACTTATTGTCTAGTGCAATGATGGTTAAATGAATTAGGGTAAAAAAATTGTACATTCTGAATGAAAATCTTTTATTATGGTCTGATGCTATTTTATTTTCCTTTTAGGGTGACCTTGTATGCTGTGGTGTTTTATCTGGAAATCGCAATTTTGAAGGTCGGATCCATCCACATACTCGCGCCAATTATCTTGCATCCCCCTTATTAGTGATAGCATATGCAATTGCAGGAAGAATTGATATAGACTTTGAGAAGGAGCCACTTGGTAAGCAAAACTCTGGTAGAGAAAATTATATGACTAGTTTTATGATTAATAATAATAATATGAGTTGTTATTATTGTGGAAACTAATGCTTTAAAATCTGTCTTTGAATGTAAAATTTTAGAATATGCATTTCTCTCTCTCTCTCTCTCTCTCTCTCTCTCTCTCTCTCCCCAAACACACAATCTTGTTCTGCATTGAGAAAATATAAAAGCCTACTTTGGTAATCCAATTACAAGTAATAATGGAAAGTCCAGGTAGATGTTCCATTGTTAGATTTTCTCTAGTTCATTTCTAAGATGTAGGATGTACAGTTGTAATGCATGTACCTCTTTGTACCTGATCCTCCATTAGTAGTTTATGAAGGATGATAGGGGTACGAATGACGAGTTGGCCTCTTTAACATTCCCCATCTATGGCTCTTTGCTCCTTGTGGAAGGAATTATTCATTGTAAAACTTAGGATTGTGTATATACTTTTATGTATGTCGACAATACTGACCTTTGTCCTAAAGGTAAGTACTGGTGAGAAGTTCTACGGCAATATTTTGTTATTGTTTGTGGCATTTACTTCAAACAGTATTTCATTTCAGGTGTTTGCACTGTCTGCAAAAAGTACGATGTTACAATCAATATTGTCTTCCAGGTTATTACTGTAATGGATTAATACACAGATATGAATGACGCCTTTTTTTCCTGACAGAGTACACCAGCTTACACATCAAAACTCTTGTTTTTTACAACAAATTCATTTTATGTTCATCCCATTCCATATATTTAAATTTTGTTAATGTTTCTCGGACATTTATTTTATTTGTTTATTTATTTTTTATCCTACAATGTTTTAGGCTCCCATGAACGGAAGTAATCCTAACCACACCACCTTGAACTAGTGAAAACTATGTTCATGATATTATTATTGGTATTGGCAGGGAACACCTCATATGTAAAGATGATGGTGATGATCTTAACATCTTATGGGTTTTCATGTAGGTCCCAGATTACTGTTTTCAAGTGATAAGATTTTGCTACCACCCTCTTTGCTCTTTTATACATTGCATACTCTTGTCATTTCTCTGAATATCATTCTTTGGAACCATTCAAAATAAAAATAACATTTCTTCCCTTTAAGGTTTGTCAGTTAATTCCTAATATAGTTAGCCGGGAATGTAATACTCTCTCTTTGGAAAGCTAAATTCTCTCTGATAATATTGATTTGTTGCTATAACTTCATGTGCATTATAATTTTTATAAGTTCCTAGAGAATAAATAAAAGTTAATATAATAATAATAATAATAATAATAATAAAGCTGGGTTCAGCATGTGCCCTGTTGCTTAATAAGCAAAGTCAGTCAGCTATGAAAAAAATATGATGATATGAATATATTTAGGTTGTTTGTAAATACAGTAGAAATGTTCTGCTACAAGAGAATCATTTAGGAGAAAAGGAGATCACTCACCTAATAACAGAACCATTGAATTGTCTAGCCCACACAAAAGAGAGAGAAAACTTACTAGCTTTTGGATAAAATCTTTGTCGAGGCAGAGTAACCTACACAAAATGCAAAGTGGACACAACAACACTCATGCCATATTTTAATGTTGGTTGCTAGCTCCATTCTGTGACCTATCTATCATGTCTCGGGAATTTCTGTCATTACACTTACACTCAGATTAACCAAAATGTTTACATATCTGGCACTGTTGTTGTGTACATGTACCCTTCATATGCTTGTACAATCACATTAAATATGGCCTTTTTTCCTTTGGTTTGTACTACTCTGCTTTGTACACTTCATTCACAGTTTTTGGGAATTCCATTTGAAATCTTCACGACTTTTCTAACTGCAACTAATGTGAAAACATGTTGAGTGTTCCCTGCTCACCTTTTTGCAAGATGACTTTGGTAGCATTATCATCTTCCCCATACATATTAACATTAAGTTTTGAAAATAAGCTACAAAACTTTGTTGATTGCCCATGCCTTTGAAGATCCTTTTAGCAGCATCTCAACATGTTTTTCCATAAATATCTGTCCACTAATCCTCCTTTGAAGTCAGCAAACAACTGTACTTGCCTCCAGCAATTCGTGCACTTACCATATGCCCTAGTGTTCCTTGCTTGTTTTAACTTCACAGCTGGGCAGTAATGTTTCATTGAATCTATGCTACTCCATATTCTGATGGCACAAATGGTACTCACACGAGGTGCCACTGTGGTAAGACACTGGCCCATCATTTGGAAGGCTGACAGTTCAAATCCACCACTGGCTATCAAGGTTTTGGTTTTCCCTGATTTTCCTAATTCACTCCAAGCAAATGCCAAGATGTTTCCTTTAAAAGGGCATGGCTAATTACGTTTCCCATCCATACCCAAACAACAAGAGCATGAGCTCCGCCTCAAATGACCATGATGCCAATGGGGCTTTCAACCCTAATCTTACTTCTTTTCTACCACAGTTACTCACAGTGACTATTTTAGTGAGACTTGTTTAAAATCATTGTTTGGAGCTGTACATATTATTTTATTATTATTCTTTCTTGCCTTGAAGTAATACATTTGTTCTTTCTTTCCAAGAAAAGTCACCTGCATGTTCTGTCTCTGCAACGATGAAACTGGATTACAGTAGATCATTTATAGTAGTAACAGAGAAAACTCTTATGTAACTTAGTGTACCACACCAAATACTGTAATCTGGAATGTGTTCATATCCTACTTTTCATAATTGGCCTGTAATACTTGGTGCATGCTGTTGTGTGTCGCTGTCAAGGTAGTTGTGCATAGCTGAACATGCAGTCCACTGAACAGCACCAATCAACTTATGGTGGCAGCTTGATTGCATTTTGGCGTTCTTCTGCTGCTTCTGTGTCCTTTTCAAGTGCATGATATTGAAGTGCCCTCATAGCCAAAAAGATCCCACAGGTTTTTCTCAAATATAAAATGTGAGGGACTAGTTCAGTCTTCAACTCTATCCTAGTGACAGTATCCAAGATATCAAGAACGAGATACAACAGTTGTGGGTCAACTTATCTAGGCTTAGTTAAAATTGCTTTGTGAGACACTTGCAGACTTAATCAGTACATGTGTCCAGGCATAAAGAGCAAATTCATACTAATAAGTGGGCTGATACTGCTAAATTCTTTGTAAATTCAACTCAGTTTTGTATTGCACGCAACAGCAAACCCTCAATATGACTGATAAACAACTGAAATTTTAGAGCTTTTCTAAAAACATGCTACACTGCACTGAAAAGTGCTATATGGTTCAGTTAAGATGAAAGTAGTTGTAGCAGTATGTGTTGTAGAAAAAACAATTTCCAATAAAGAAGAATTGATGAACATTCGCTACTTGAACAATATTTGTGTGTATAAGAATTATATAAAGAGGATAGTTTGCAACTCGCTGCAAAGACGTACTTTGAGCAGCAACACACATAAGAAAGAGTCATACAAACAAAATGTTAGCTTTCGGCCATAGCCTTTGTTATTGAAAGGTGTGGTGGTGGTGGTGGTGGTGGTGGTAGTTGTTACACAAGAGCCTTAAGGAGCACATGGGTGGAAAGAGATGCAGCTTAAGACCCATACACATGTTCCGATTTGTCGGAACTAATTTATCGGCAGTCCGATAAATGGGAAGTGTGGAGGTGCTTCCCGACCGATTTTAACTTTCGGATGGTTGGTCGGGCCTGCCAGTCCGACATTATGACCACCACCACCACCACTCCACCGAACAAATTGTGCATGTGTAGCACTACCCAACCAAATCCCTGCCTGCAATCATCTGCTGTCTGCACAGATAACACGCAAAAACTAAAACAGTTTGACAAGCAGACAACAGAACACAGAGGTTCTGCAATCGTTGTGTGCAGTTGGTTGGAACATGTGTAGTTTGGAATTTGGTTGGTTCATTGGTCAGTTGGTGTGTTGGACGATAAATCGGAGTGTGTGTAGGAGCCTTTAGGAATAGATTTGGGAGAGGGGTGCGTGCGCGCGCGCACACACACACACACACACACACACACACACACACACACACACACAGAGGTGTAGGTTAGGAAGGGCAGGAACTGTTTGGTGTGGTGAAGAAAAAGGTTATTTTAGGTTGAGGTCTAGATAATTTCTGAATAGAATAATACATTTTAAGGATAACTCCCATCTGTGTATTTCACAAAAGCTGGGAGGTGGAAGGGAGGAGGATCCAGATGGCCCATGTTGTGTATCCATTCCACACCACCACTTTGCAACCTTCCTGTCCCTCGTCCCCTCCTCTTCCATCCTCTCTCCTCCTATCCCTTCACAACTGAGTGTGATTCAGAATGTAGTAGCCAGAGATGATGATCTTGTTGTCTGTGAAGTTTGCCTGTGTAAATTACATCTTTTATTTGATGAAGGTACTGGCAGAAAGTTAAAGTTTTAGTTATCTTGTGCTTGTCGATTTACCGTATGTCTTTGCTGTGTTTTGCAAACTATCCTCATATTATTGAATTCCAACGTGGACTTTGTTGTTAGAATTTGTGTATATGTAGTGTAATTTACATTTACAGTTTGTTTCTCCTATGATATATGGCTGAACACTCACATGTAAATGAAACCTTAACATTTATTATGTTTTAAGTAATACATTTCTTTCCAAATAATACACCATGTTAAATTTAATTTTCTAGGATCAAATGCTGATGGGGAACCAATTTATTTAAATGACATCTGGCCATTGAGAAAAGAGATACAAGCAGTGGAGCAAAAGTTTGTTATTCCTGCTATGTTCCGAGAAGTTTATGAAAAAATTGAAAAGGGAAGTCCAAACTGGATGACCCTGGATGCACCAGAAGGAATTTTATATCCATGGGATAGTGACTCAACCTACATTAAAAATCCTCCATTTTTTGAAAACATGACTAAGGTAAAGAAATGTTTGGGATGTGCATTTTTCTTGAATATAGATCAGTAATGTTGGTTACAAGACATAGTTAAGTGAGTAAATCCCCTTAAGTATGACAGTAATATTGAGACAATGAACTCTCATCCAGGAGGTCAGTAATTTAAATTCTAATGTGGTGATGCAAGTTTGTGTTCCCAATTGTTTGCCCAAATCATTTAAAGCAAGTTTTTGGAGGATTTCTTTGCACAAGTTCAGAGAGGATAAGGAAATCATCCATATTGTTTTATTATTTATTTAAGGGTCCTGTGCCTCTGTTGGTAGAAACAGAACACTTATAGAATCATTTTGTTGCTTATCTGTCTGTTTGACTAACTTACTTATGCACTTAAGTCAAGAAACTAGTTACATTTTGAGTCTGAGAACAGATATTCCTTTTGTTGTGTTCTGATAGGCGCATTTTCACTTTAATTTCAGTTAATTGAGTTTTCATAAAAATGTGTGCAAATTATCAGCAGTGATAACTAGGGTTGTGTCAGAGTGGTTTGGCCGAATCCATTATTCGCCGAATCTAGCACACTGGCTTCGAATTCAAGATTAGTTTCTAATGGCCGAATACTACCGAAACCTGAATCCAAACTGTTATCTGCAACCTTTAGTTATGAATATTGTAGTTTACTTTGAATAACAGTGCGCTTCTGTTTGCATTATTTACTTTATTTTCCTTAGATCCGCTGAATGACATGATGTCATAATACGAAACGACCTCACTTTGAATAATTCTGATAAACGGTGCTAGGAGCCGCCACAAGTAACTTTTCCCGTCTAATATAAGCAGTGCTACACAGGCTTGCTTAACAGGCACAAAGATAAATACTGGCGCTAAAACTTTTTCGTTCATAAAAATTTTAAAAAAATCAATTAAAAAATATAATAATGAAAAGTCCAGGTTGGAATTAATAATATAGTGAGGACAGTTTACAACTCACCGCAAAGACGTGGCGACGAGCTGCGACAGGCACACAAAAGTCACACACATACAACACATTCAGCTATCGGCCATGGCCTTCTTCAGAAAACAGAACACTCACGCAATCACACAGGCACACAACACAGTCATACAACCATCACCTCCGATTGCACACTTCGAAGTTTTTATTTCATCAAAATGAAACAGTTCATAATAAAGTTAAGAAAGTTTCCTATTACCTTTTAGAGCATATAAACAACATATATATCAAAATGTTTCATGAAAATTTCCTTTAATGGTAGGGGGTGTTAAAAAATCCTCAAGATTTCAAAAAAATTAAATGACATTTAAATTTCTTAAATTTTACTGTTAATATTGTCATTTGGGATCCACTCCAGAAGGCTTTATCTTCAGCGCTGGTTGTGATAGAGTAGTAATTCTTTTTAAATACATGTACTTAAGTTGACAGATTATTTGCGTTAGAGATTCAGAAGATTCGATTCGGGTTCAGAATTCGGCACATGTTTTATTTAAGATTCGGTATTTGGATTCGATTCGGTAAAATTGGGGTTCAACCCATCCCTAGTGATAACTATGAACTCCTCCTTGACTGGAAAACTCATTTGTATATACATAGATTTGTTATCGCTGATCCCCGACTGCTCTTCCTTCTAGCTAATTCTCTGAAAAATCTGAAAATAATCAGGATCTTGGAACACAATTTAAGAAATAAATAAAGATGTACAAAACATTTGAAACTTTGCTCCATTGTCACATGACAGTTCTAGTATTTAAGTCATTCATATATCTCTAGGGAAACTAAAAGTTTGAAACTACTAAGAACATCCCAAGGTCGTCACATTTATTGCAGAATGCTTTTGATGTAAGAATTAATATTCTGTTACTAATGTGTCATTCCTAAGTAATTCTTCTTACTAATACAGAAAGAGTATTGTGCGAAGTGATAAGCTTAAAACATTCTGGATATTTTGAAATGGTTTCATAGACAATATGCACATGTGGTAAATACTTGGATTTCCACCAGATGATGGAGCAAAGCCTCTGAAACATCATTTCACAACATTGAATGTTGAGAACTTTGTATCCCTTTCCAGTTTACACCTGCTCCTGCGATCCAACATATTTTTATTATTTATTTATTTTATCTTTTGTCTTTTTGTGTGGCTAATTTACCTGGCCTTCACCTCGGATTTCAACCACTTTGTGTTCTACATTATTTGCTAGCTTGTATTCCTCCATATTTATTTAGCTTTGCCATCCTTAGTTAGTTTTTTCTTTGTCTTTCCTTTCCAATATAAAACTAATTGTAATTGTTTTCCTCAAACTATAATGCATGTACTCATAGTTAACTAGACTTTGATGCGACATAAAGCTTCATACTGTTACTTTATTTACATGAAGCAGGAATTCACTGTTAATTTTTGAAGAGGTTAATTTAATTAGAAGTTGAACTGTTCTTAAATTGTCATCATAATTCTTTGTTCACCTGTCACAGATTAATGCTTAAAATGACTTAGCCTAAGTATATTATTACTGTAGTTTTATGAGTCTACATATAAAAATCAATCTCATTGTTATTTACAGAAATTAGAGAAATAAATTTGTGCAAAATGCTCATTAAATAAGGAAAGAATTTTTCAATAGCTTTCTGTTTTCTCTTCTCATGGCAGTTTTGTGTCTAAATAGATCGCGACATCATATTTGTGATTATGATATGTATTAAAATGATTATTCTTTCAATTTAAATAATAATAATTTGCTATAAAACCATACACATTATTAAATTGTGCTTTGCAAATAATAACTATGGTGGTACTAACATCTGATTTTATGTATACCTTTTCAGGAACTCCCAGAAATTAAACCAATTGTAAATGCAAGAGCATTGCTCAATTTGGGAGATTCTGTGACTACAGATCATATTTCACCAGCTGGTAGCATAGCTAGAAATAGCCCGGCAGCAAGATATTTAGCATCAAGAGGGTAACTTTCATAGTTTATCATTAATTTTCCACAATTAACTGTCTTAAAGTACGCCTGTAATGTAGATATTATTTGTGTGTGACTGCAACATAGAAAGACATACTACCCCATCTCTGTACCTATTTGTGTTTCAGTAATACACTTTGATTTCAGTAATACACTTTGATTTTCACCACAAGGTTTTTGATACACAGAACAGTAAGTCATTTAATAAGACAGTCAGGTTCCTCAACCTAATACAACAGCATAATTTTGTTTCATGATTTTTATAGTTAAATGGCCTCCTCCTGTAGACAAGACTGTATGTTATTGTTCAATGAATAGCTGAATAATTGGTTTGTTGGTATGGACTAGTATTGGCAGTTCTGCATGTAAACTGTGTTCTTGATGGTACAGTGTTATATTACTAGCTGAAAATACAATTCTTAGCACTAAATATTTTAATGTGTGTCTTAATTGTCATCTTTAGGAGATGAGTAAGGTGGTATCCTGTGCATTCACTTCTAGGACTCCATGGTCAGATGTGTCTTGCAGTTTGTTGGTTTTACTTGTGCAAACAGAAATGTCAAAGCACCTGAAGACACTTCAGCAAATATTTTTCATTATAATTGAAAACTGTAAATCTGAAATAAGTGATGACACCAAGATAACTGTGGTCTTAAAATGCTGCACCTTCACATTGTATAGTTCTGTATATATTCCCTCAGATTCAGATTCTTTGTCATTCATCATTTGTTACATGCAATAAACTTCATAAATATAATAATTAATTAATATAACAAAATTACATTATTTACAAAGTTATGTTAGGCAATTCAAAAAACGGATTTGATCGTATAAAAAAGTGCAGTTTTTCCTTGAAAGTTTTAACAGGCATTTCTGAAAGTGTCTACATGCCTTAACTGCCTGATACACTGCTTTCTTGTTTGTTATTGTCCTATTTCTATATCTTTCTGTAGAATGTCTACCATTGAATGTTGACAGTGGCTCTCTTTAGCATATCGGCCTCTCTCAAATATAAGTCACATTTCTCTCACTTTTACTTAGAATGCTTTGTTATCTTTCAGCAAAGTTTAGAGCTAATGTATGTATGTATTCTTTAATGTAAAGTTGATGTTTCATGTATTGCATAAATGGAGACTCTGCCATCATATTTTCACAAGTCAAAGGAACTGAAAAGCTTGTAGATCTTAATATTTTACTCATAAAAAAGATTCAGAAATTCATGTTCTAATTTTTAAACAAAATTTCAGGCTAACTCCTCGTGAATTCAATTCATATGGCTCAAGAAGAGGTAATGATGCAGTCATGGTTCGTGGTACTTTTGCAAACATTAGGTTGGTGAACAAATTCATGCCGAAACCTGGACCAAAAACCATTCATGTGCCAACAGGAGAAGAAGTGAGTTTGTGGCAAATCTTTTGTTGTATTGCATGATTTTGTATTCATAAATGTGGCATGGTTAAAATAGTCTTTTAAACTATTAGCTACTGAAATACTCCTTTCAACTATTAGGAAACTACTGAACAGTACTTATCTTTGGGAGGCATAGTGTATAGCACTACTGATAGATGGTTTGGGAAGATTAGAAAGGAAGGGCAGATCATTTAGATCTCAGGAGAAAAGAGACGTGACTGCAGTCAGGACTGGGGTAGATAAAGATGAAAAGGAAGATGTTACATAGAGAAGCCAAGCAGCAAGAGACCACAACCATTGGTAAGAAATGTGCCAGCTTTGATCCAGAGATTGCAAATGAATGAGAAGTAAAGATACATGAGTTGTGTAATTAAGAACTAGGATGTGAGAAAGAGGGTAGGCAAGTGAATGAAAGTGAAAAACTTGATTAAGAAAGAAAAAGATTGGGAGGGATGCATTTACTGATGGTGTCAGGTTGTGAAGGGCATGTTTTTTTTAGGCTAAGTTATCAAGTAATCAGTAGCAAGTAATCAGTTACCTTCAGTTATGCTGTAGAACATGTTCAGTGATTTGATACTGAGTGTCCCCAAAGGCTGAAAAGCACTGTGAGGGGGGGGGGGGCAGAACTATTTTCATTATGACATTGTGGATGCTAGGACACAATGGAAGAAGACACTGGCTAGTGGGGTTGTGACGAAATGGAAATGGTCTAGTTAAATTTTCTTGTAATCAAGTTTGACTTAATCTCATTATATTACACTGAATTAATGTGTTAGTTTCACAATGCTAAGTTAAGGTTAGAATTCATGATAAATGATGAAAGGTGGCAACTCATCACAAAGACAATTGCTGAGCTGCAGATTGTAGTAGTAAGAGATGATGGTTGTGAGTTATGGCTGTGTGTGTGTGTGTGTGTGTGTGTGTGTGTGTGTGTGTGTGTGTGTGTGTTTTACTCAATTGTAATATCCTTTCCTGTTACTCCTGCAAAACTTTTTCAGCTGAATGATTGCTACAATACGGTTCAAGGCTTGATACAAAGTCCTCAAAATGTTAAAACCTGTTATTGTGCATGCACACTATTCACAATATTTGTTCTGGAGAAAAACGCATCATCACAATCATTAAATCTGCTAAAGAGAACAATGACCTTATGAATTTCCATCTGATATCTCTCCTTTACTCCTGCATAAAGTCCTGGAGAAAATTATTCTGGACCGCTTGACTGAAGACTTGACTTTTGCTCATGCCTCAACAAGCTGACCGTATACCAGGTAACAGATGCATGTCACAGGTCCTTTGTCTTACCCAGTACATCAAAGATGGATTAGACTCATTAATTCTTTCTGCTCATTAATCTTTCTGCTGTGTATGACACTGTAAAGCATAAATTACTCCTCAAAAAATTTTACGACATCACTAATGACTCCAATTTAACCATATGAAGTGCCAACTTTCTTAGCAACAGTTACATATAGAGCGTTTAACTTACCAAAGCACATACTCGTTGAGAGTTACAAAAACACAAATAAAAACCCACACATACACATAGATTCAAGCTTTCGCGACCATTGGCCGCTTCATCAGGAAAAGAGGAAGGAAGGAGGGGGAAAAGGGAAGGATGTGGGTTTTAAGGGAGTGGATGAGGAGTCATTCCAATCCCGGGAGTGGAAGGACTTACCTTAGGGGAAAAAAGGGAAGGGTTGAGACCAGGTGGCAAACGGGAAGAGAGAATATGCGGAATGGCAAGTTCCCATCTCTGGAGTTCTGAAAAATTGGTGTCTGTGGGAAGTATCCAGATAACCCGGACAGTGTAACACTGTGCTAAGATGTGTTGGCTGTGCACCAAGACATGTTTAGCCACAGGGTGATCTTAATTACCAACAAACACTGTCTGCCTGTGACCATTCATGCGAATGGACAGTTTGTTGCTGGTCATTCCTACATAGAACGCTTCACAGTGCAGGCATGTCAGCTGGTAAATAACGTGGGTGCTATCGCAAGTGGCTCTGCCCTTGATCATGTAAACCTTCTGGGTTACGGGACTGGAGTAAGTGGTGGTGGATGGGTGCATAGGGCAGATTTTACAACGGGGGCTGTTACATGGATAGGAGCCAGAGGTTAGGGAAAGTGGTTTGGGGATTTCATAGGGATGGACTAGGAGGTTATGAAGGTTATGTGGGCGACGGAAAGACACTCTTGGTGGAGTGGAAAGGATGTCATGAAGGAATGGATCTCATTTCGGGGCAGGATTTACTTCAGCATATTCTCTCTTCCCGTTGCCCACCTGGTCTCAGTCTACACTAAATTCAAATTCCTGCCCACCATTCAATAACATCTTTGTCTCTGTTCTCTGGACAGGGCCTCTACCTCGACTGGAATCTCTGTCCTACTTCTTTGCTTTTTACAAATGTCTGCCTTGGTGTGTTTGCGTGTGTACATGTGTGGGTGGGTGTGTTTGTTTACCTTTTCTTTTTTCCCCTACAGTAATTCCTTTCACTTCTGGGAATGGAATGACTCCTCATCCACTCTCTTAAAACCCGCGTCCTTTCCTTTTTCCTCTTCCTTCCTTTCTCTTTTCCTGATGCAGCAACAAATGGTTACGAAAGCTTGAATTTGTGTGTGTCTTTATTTGTGTATCTATCTACAGGCCTATGCTTTTTTCAAAGACAGCACAGTGGGCAGTGGCTGCAGAGAAATGGTCTACCCCATGGTAGTGTCCTAGCCCCTATACTCTTTAATATTTATACAAATGATCAACCACTCACACCATATTCCAAAAGTTTTCTATATGTGTGTGATCTCGCATTGACCACCCAGGGAAAGGACTTCCATGTTGTTGAAAATAAACTGGCTGGATCATTCGAAGAACTAGCACAGTATTACAAAAATAATAACTTAAGGTCTAAACCTACCAAAACTCAAGTTTGTGCTTTCCATCTAAAAAGCACACAAGCCAACCAACAACTAAGTATTTCATGGAATGGGTTTCAACTTGTATGTTCCTTATCCCTAAAGCACCCTGGGGTGACCTTAAATCGGACCTTATTCTGCAAAATGCATAGTCATAACACTAAAATGGAAGTATCAACAAGAGATAATGATACAAAAACTAAGGGGATCTAACTAGGGTGCACAGCCAACCTCTTATTCAGTCTTCAGCATTATTGTTGTGCTATTCTGTAAGCAAATATGCAGTGCCTTTTTGGTATAATTCCTGCCATGCTAGACAGGTCACCACCTAGGATGAGATCTGTTGCATAATTACTGGGTGCTTTACAACAGTGTTTTTCAATCTGCCTGTCGTGATTCCCATGGGGGTTGCAAACCTTTGTTCGAGGGGTTGCTGTCACAGAAGGAAGTTACTGCAGCATGAACCAACCAGCCAGGGGCATACTGAAATACTAAGTGTTTCATAATGCAAAACCATATGCCTAAGGAAAGTGAAATGCATTTTATATTAAAATTACTGGTTTCCTTGTTGATCATCAATTATTGCTTGAATAGAACAAACATTGTTTTATAAAAAAACACAATGTTTTACAATAAGTGAATGAAAGGCATGAAAACTGTTTTCAGGTACAAGATGATAGTTAGATTTACATGATACAATAAGTAATTTTGAGATATTTGATAGTTTACAATTTAACTATAATAATGAACATAAATCACAATTCAAATGTTTCTAAATCTATGGAGCTTTATCATTCCTTTTCACAGCCAGTTCCTCCATCACTTCTCAGTGGATTTGTGGCGACACGACAAATTGTTATTTGTATTTATTGTTTAACATGCATTGACAGAGTTACAAACTGGACAGAAGTAGTACCTCTTCGGGACATACAAGCAGAGGCAGTAGCACAAGTATTTTTCAGTTGTAGGATCACTAGGTTTGGAACACCATATCAGATAGTGACTGATCAAGGCAGGCAGTTTGACTCTGAGCTATTCCGAGCACTGTCAAAACTATGCGGTTGTAACCAAACACAAACTACAGCATACCATCCTCAATCAAATGGAAAAATTGAAAGATTTCACCACACACTTAAAGCAGATATCCGTGCCCATGCAACTGCCAAATGGACTCAAGTAATGCCTGTAATCCTACTTGGCCTGTGATGCTCCATCAGAGAGAACAGTAATGCTACAATTGCAGAAATGGTTTATGGCTCACCCATCAGAATACCAGGTGATTTTTTTTTTTTTTTTTTTTTTTTTTTTTTTTTTTTTTTTTTTTTTTTTTTTTTTTTTTTCTCAAGAGTGTGCAACAAAATTGGATGCAGACTTACCTCAATTCATTTCACAACTGAAGCAGTACATGAATCGTCTGAAGCCTGTACAATACTCCCACAAAGCAAAAGAAAGGCCTTTCATACACAGGGATCTCAATGAGTCAACACATGTATTTGTGCGAGTTGACCGAGTCAAAAAAGCATTAGAACCTCCATATGAAGGCCCATACGAAGTAATAGAAAGAACCCCAAAATTTTTTGGTGTTAAAATAAAAGACCAAGTCAAGAATATCGCCATTGATCGACTGAAACCTGCATTCCTCATGAATCATAATGAGAAGCAGCCTGAAGACACTTCAACTGAACGGTCAGCCCAGGTCAAACAACCAGACACAACCGACAGTGGAAAACCAAGAAGAACAAGATCTGGTCGTGAAGTTCGATTTCCTGCAAGATTAGTTGAAGAACTGCAGTGTTAAGCAACTATATGACTGAGAAGGGGGTGATGTGGGGTCACAACAAATTACTATTTGTATTTGTATTTTCTGATATGTATTAAGCTAATTGGTATTCTGTTTTTATCTTTGATCATTAACAAAAAAGAGTACAAAAAACTGTTCTTCTCTTGTCACTGTAATTACACTTCCATGGCATGTGTATGATGTGCAAGATAGAAGTAAATATATGTATGGAAATATAAGTGTTAAATTTAATATTTAATGAACAGTGTGCTACAGATTCCCACCATCAACTGCTCGCCCTGTTTCACCATGTCTGGGCTGAAGATGTGTTCTTGCCCCAATGGTGGGACAGTATCATCATCCCAATGTTGAAATCTGCTACTGATCCACAGGTGGCTAATAGTTACCGCCCTATTACTCTCATCAACATTTTATGCAAGCTTTTCGAACGTATGGTTAGCCGGTGGCACATGTTGATCTTGAAGATCGGAGACTCTTGGTGCCAAACAAGAGGGGGGCTTCCGTCAGGGTTGATCCACAATAGATAACCTTGTGTCACTAGAGTCAGACATTCGTATAGCCTTTGCTCGATATGGGCACCTTGTTGCAGTCTTCTTTGACCTCCGGAAGGTGTAGGATACCACTTGGTGCCATCATATTCTGGCAATGCTGCATGAATTGGGCTTACAGGGTGCTCTTCCCAATTTCATTTAGAACTCTCTCTCCCTTCACACCTTTTCATGTCAGGGTTTGAGTTCCCCTCAAATTCATGAAAACAGAGTCCCACAGGGCTCTGTTTTAAGTGTCACCTTCTTTTTGGTGACAATGTACAGTCTTGCAGCTGCAGTTGGTTCATTGGTCTCTTGCTTCCTATTTGCTGATGACGTGTTGGCTATATTGTAGCTCCATAAGCATCAACTTCACTGAACCATGGCTGCAAGGTGTAATCTAAAAGTTGCAAGCTTGGGCCTTTGCCGTTTTCAATTCACCACATCCAAGACCAGCGTGATGCATTTTTGTCTGCATTCGGAGCTCTATCTTTCTGATGAACTGTTTCAGGTAGAGAAGACACATCACTTTCTGGGCATGCTTTTTGATGCCCAACTTACTTGGATGCCCCACCTTCACCAGCTTAAACGAAAGTGCTGGCGACACCGCAACATCCTCCGTTGCCTCAACCTCACTGATTGGGGGACGGCACGAACAACTTTCTTGCAACTCTACAAGGCCTTAGTTCAATCTCGCTTCGTCTATGGTAGTATAATATGACTCAGCAGCGTCTGCAGCATACACATACTCGACCCAATCCTCCATTGTGGTTTCAGGCTGGCAACAGGCACTTTTCGCACTAGTCTGGTGACAAGCCTTCTTGTTGGCACAGGGGTCCCTCCTCTATGATTCCTTCAACATCTGCTAGCAATGTTCATGCCACGCCAAATCATCCAAAACGCAGGCTCCTTTTTTTTTTATGCTCCCCCTCCCCACAACAGCAACCCATGTCAAGTTTTAGTTTGCAGCCCAGGTTTGCTCTCTCCTTCACTCAAGTCCCTTCCCCTGCCTTCCTTCCTCCACTATCTTCCCCAATTGCCTCCTTGGTCCCTCCCTCACATGTGGCTCTACTTGCATTTGGCATGTTACTACAAGGCTTTAGTTCCACCAGCGAGACTTCGACACCAATTAGCGGCACTTATGGACTCGTGTCACACAGAAATGGTGGATGGCTGAACTGAATTTGCCTGTGTATGCAGAGACCACATTGAATGGCATTCCCTGGCTTGTACCAGTATTTTCACTGCAGAGCTGGTCACTATTTATCGTGCTCTACAGCACCTCTGTTCAAGCCCCGTGGAGGCTTTGTCATCTGCAGTGACTCCCCGAGTTGCTTGCAAGCACTTGTTTCACCAAACAACCTTTGGTGCAGTGTATCCAAGACTCTGTTTCCTCTCTCAGCAGGCCTAGCCATTCAGTAGTCTTTGTCTGGACTCCAGGGCACATCGGCTTTCCTGGCAATGAACATGTCTAAAAATAGTCTTGTGCAAATGGACTGCAAGTTGACACTACACCGGAACGTCTGTGAAGCGTGGAGTTCGAAATGGTGTTCTTCGAATGCACAAAACAAGCTTTGCGTGAACAAACCATCCGCAGCAACGTGGCAACCTTCACTAAGGCCCAACATTGGATTCGGTTGTTCTGAGCATACTTGGTTGACTCACACCTATCTAATTTGCCATGAGTCTCCGCCCAAGTGTCGCTGTGTTGTTGTTTTGATAGTGGTTCATCTCCTGATGGACTGTCCCATTTTAGCCCCCTTGCTGCAGTCTTTTAATCTTCCTGGTCCCCTCTCATTAGTGCTAGGAGATGACGCCCCCATGGCTGAGTCTGTGTTAAGTTTTATCTGTGCAGCTGGTTTTTACCATTCTATTTAATGGAGAGTGCTTTATCCTGATCTCTCAGGTTCCACTCCACCATAACTTTTAAATTGTTTTTGGTGTTTTATGTTCGCTGACTAGCGGTTTTAATGTGTTCAGTGTGGCTGGCTCATCCTTTAATATCCCAGTGATCAGCCAGCCACAGACTTCAGCTGTAAAAATTTAGTTTGGTTGAACGGTCCATTTATCTGTTTTATGTTTTCATCATTTGTGCTGTCAGTGAAACATTCACTGTCGGCCTGTACTTCTCATGGATTTTTATTCTCTGTGTTCAGCTCCATACTTTCTTTTCTCTACAAATTATGATGCATGATCTTTGCTAGGAACAGGGTACTTAGCAGTTTAGCCCCCTCTAAACAACAATAACAAAAGATCAACACTTGTCAAATTGTTGTTGTGCAGCAGCCGGAGATGACAGTTGTGTTAGTTGTGCCTCTATGATTGTGTGTGTGTGTGTGTGTGTGTGTGTGTGTGTGTGTGTGTGTATTTCTTTTTTACATGCTTCTTTTCAGCTCAAGGGTGGTCTTTGTGATGAGTTACAAGCTATCCTCATTATATTGTAAAAGTGGCAATGACCAGAAGATAGGCTTGTAATGAAACTGTTGATAACAGCAGCTTACATTTCAAATTCATGTATCCTTCTACCAGATCACATACACATAGCACATACATGCAGTTACTACTACTTATACTGCTACCCTTTGTTACCTAGCATACATTATCCTCTCTGGACATGATAATTTTCTGTTGCTAATATGCTTCCATAAATTAGTGAATCTTTTAAATCAATGCTCCATATGATATGTAGTGCTACTCTTGTGTAATCTCTTATTTGATTATATATTGGGTATCTTCGTAATATGCATATGCAAAGTAAAGAAGAAACAACCGCCGCGGTGGAGTAGCCGAGCGGTCTAAAGCACCTCGCTGCGGAGCACCCGGTTGCTCGCTGTGGAGGTTCGAGTCCTCCCTGGGGCATGGGTGTGTGTGTTTGTCCTTAGGTTAGTTTACCTAGGTTTAAGTAGTTTGTAAGCTACAGACTGATGACCTCGCAGTTTGGTCTGATATATTTACAGACATTTGAACATTTTGAAGAAACAACCATTCACCTAAATTGGACTGATGTATGAAGCACAGTGACACATAACTGAAAACAGCATTCACACACAAAACCACAAAGAAAATCAAATGTAGTACACTCTCATGGCTAGGGCTTGACCAGTTTCTTTGATATTTATTATTTTCTTCAGTAATGTGGACTTTTTAAAGATTAAACTTAGATCCACAAGTCATTTGAGCTTCTTGAGTGTTAAGGATATACATAAGACAGTTTTTTGTGTTACTGTACTCACATGTATTAATAATGAATTTGCTAAAATATTTTTCCCTTCTTAATCACATTGCATTTCATTAACTTCACTGTAGAACAGTATTTTTTACTGTTCTTGATTAAATGATGTAGTTAGTAATGATCTCTCTCTCTCTCTCCTTTTTTTCATTTTATTTATTTATTTTTCCCCCTAATGAAAAGATGAAACTTTCTTTTTGTCGTAATCAACATACGTACACCCCTTACTTTGAAAAGATTAATATGATTGGACTGTTATAACTAAATGAACTCATTTCTGTTATTTTGCAGCTTGATATATTTGATGCAGCAGAGAGGTACAGGCAAGAAGGAACACCTCTGATAGCTCTCGTTGGTAAAGACTATGGATCAGGTTCTTCAAGAGACTGGGCAGCTAAAGGACCTTACCTTTTGGTATGTAAGTCATTTAGTTGTTAGTGTCTATTAATATAATACCTTTTGAGAATGCACATGAATTTTTTGTTGCTATTTATAGAAACTTGATATAATAAGCAAGTCGGGATGGCTATCAAAAAAAAAAAAAAAAAAAAAAAAAAAAAAAAAAATCTTTTCATTAAATGTCAACTTTATTCTCCAAATACCAAAATATTTTTATCCTCTTCATGGGTTTGCAATGGATTTCATTGTTTTCACCAAGCAATATTTCATCTGTCCACCTGGCTGCCATCTTCAGGTGAGATTGTTGGTTCAGTCATGCCAGAACTGAGGAGACATCAGATATGCCGGCTCCTTTATACCCTGGGTACAGGCTGCTGCACATTTGCAAGAAGCGAAAGAACTGCCCTGTGTATAGCATAGAAAATTCTAGTGTCACTGCAAGTAGAAATTGACAGGAGTGATGTATCACAAATTAAAATACAGTCGTTTGAAAACCAGACCATTGTTGTTTAATATCTGTTAAAACAGGATTCACATTTTGCTTAATGGTAAACATTTACCTCTATTAATAAGATTATTGGATGAACATATTGAATGGCATCTTAGGACAAAGTCAGTGGCTGCAGATTTTTCAAGATGGAGCAGATATGTGCCATTGATGTTCTCTAAATCGGTCATGAACCACATGAATTGTCTGTCCAATATAAGCCTTTCGATATTGGCAGGGCATTTTATACACATTAGGCTTCCTCAGTTCCAAATCATCTTTCATGGGTCTGAGAAGGGCAATGACACACTTTTAATATCATATTTTCTTAGGATACTTAAATGTTTTGAAGAAATACTCCCCACATAGGGTAAAAACATAAATGATTTAGAAGTGTCCATGGTTGGATCACTTGGTGGTCAAAATTGTAAAGCTGTATTAATTCGATGATCAGTATAGCCATTCTGCTGAAAACAACTTAATCCAATTCTTGTCAAGTTACCAAAATCAGAAATAGCATAGAACTATTGTGCATTGATATGGTAGATGACAGCTAGTAGTGTGGAGGTTATGCATGGAATTATGATACACACTGTGTCTCAAAGTCCCATTTTCTTTTTTATATGCTGTAACACCCAAAAGAGATAATTTTACATCTTTTCATTTTCCATTGAAAACTTGCTGTGTGGATGAAGGCAGCTGCAATGATCTAAAATATGATGAAGAGCTTCTATTCCATCTGACTGAACAGTAAAAAAAAAAAAAAAAAGCACATATGGGTATAAGAGTTGTAGTCCGAAGTCAAATAATCATCTTTTGATATTGCTGTTCTTCTTTTTTCCATGCTTGCTTGGATAAATGCTGAGGATTTTCCGCCGTATGCAAGACACCTGATTTTTAATTTTAAATCCTCACTGAAGTCATATGTCTTTAAAATCTTCCATAAAAAGACTGAGGACGATAGTGGAAAGAGGACTCACCATAGGCACACCGTCAGTTTAACAAAATGAGTCATTAAATAAAAAATATATCATTGTTGATGTATGATGACACAGATTGATGGCTTTGTTATCAAAAAAACTGACAAATTAGCACCAAGGACTCCTCCACAGGAACATGACAAAAAAGATAATTAACATAAACAGTCACTAGAAGATCAGATGTTCCAAGGCTGAGAGACTTCAAGCATTCAATGAAATCAGTTCTACATCTACATTACGACTCTGCAACTCATATTGAAGAGTATGGCAGAGGGTTCATTGAATCACTTTTATGATATTTCTCTACTGTTCCATTTTCTAATAGTGCACAGGGAAGGAGGAGCATCTAAACCTTTCTGTTTTTGATCTGATTTCTCTTATTTTATTCTGATGATCATTTCTCCCTATGTAGGTGGGTGCGAAAAAAAAAATATGTTCTCAGTCAGAAAAGACAGTTGGTGAAAGAAATTTCTCAAATAAAACTCACCGCAACAAAAAATGAAATTGACAGGAAGTGCAGACTGGCTAAGTAGGACAAATGCAGAACTGTAGAAGAATGTATAACTAGGGGAAAGACAGGTACTGCCTACAGGAAAATAAAAGCTATTTGGTGACAGGAAAAGCAACTGTATGAATATCAAGAACTCAGATGGAAAACCAGTACTAAGCAAAGAGGGGAAAGCTGAACTGTGAAAGGAAAATATAGAGGGCCTATACAAAGGAAATAAACTTGAAGGCAGTATTCTAGAAATGGAAGATGAAGTGGAGGAAGATGATATAGGAGATATGATACTGTGAGAAGAATGTGACAGAGTGCTGAAGGATTTGAGTTGAAACAAGACCCCTGGAGTAGATGATATTCCGTCTGAACTCCTGATAGTGTTAAGAGAGCGAGTCATAAAAAAATTGTTCCATCTGGTATGTAAGATGTATGAGACAGGTGAAATACCCTCCCACTTCAAGAAGAATATTGTAATTCCAATGAAAGCTAGTGCAGACAAATAAAAATTACAGTTTAATAAGTCATGGTTGCAAAATACTAACACAAATTATTTACAGATGAATGGAAAAACTTGTGGAATCCAACATTGGGGAAGAGCAGTTTGGATTTAGGAGAAATGTAGGAACACGGGAGGCAATATTGTCATTATGACTTATCTTAGAAGATAGGCTAAGGAGAATTAGTTGAGGAACATTTGCCAGGTTGCAGCACGAATACCTGGGGCTAGGTGGTTGTTACAGAATATAAATGCAAAGACAAGAAAATCAATTATTTCTGTAAAACTTGTGGAACATAGCTGTATCTGTGTATTGTAATGAGTAACAAACACTTTTAATGACATCATATTATGCACTAAAATGTGTAAAATTGAGTAAAAATGTATGTGTTAGAAATTTGTTAGTTATAAGAATGTGAACTTAAAAAACACTTGTTATAGAGCCTAATTAAACACTTGCATTTGCAAGGTTCAGCCCATCTGTGTGAGTGTGTGTGTGGGGGGGGGGGGGGGTGTTCTGTTATCACCCATCCATTCTAGCATTAAATAAGGAGGAATTTGATAAAATATGTTTTTACGGGTAATTTAGCATTTGTGTTGATGGTTTCATTTTAAACTGTGTTAGTTAGGTCTTTGTGATATGTAACTTAAACCTATTTACATCAAAGAATTTAAAGCTGTTCTGGTTTTGAGGGACTCTTGCGAATTTGTTTTGTGATCTCCCCATCAGTGAGTACAATTGTGCCATCTGTCAAATAAAGCTGAGTGAGGATGTTACATTTAGAGATAAATCATTTACATAAAATAAAAACAGGATTGGTCCTAGAAGAGCACATTGTGGAACTCGCTTTGAAATAATTTTCTATTGTGAGAAGTAGTTTCTTTTGCTTTTTATCTGTTGGTCATTGTCACTTGTGGTTTTTTAAACTTGATTACGGTTTTCTATGAAATTTATTTTATATCATTGATTCATTTGTTTTAGGGCTTGAAGGCTGTTATTGCAGAATCATATGAGCGAATACATCGCTCCAACCTGGTTGGCATGGGACTTTTGCCCTTGCAGTACTTGCCTGGAGAAAATGCAGAGACTCTTGGCCTTACAGGAAATGAGCTGTTTACCATTAATATACCTGCAGACCTGAAGCCTCTACAAGAGCTGACAGTTGAGGTTAGTTGTTCAATGTTCTATTACATAAATTAGCATAGCTCTGCTTTTAAAATGTGTCATACCTGTAAAGTCTATTTCACACACAATATACACATGGGAAGGGTATTTTTCAAAATCCACTGTAAATAATGTTTATAACACAGTATTGCTCAAGTGAAAAATATCGAGTAGCACCGTGGTTCGGAACCCACGTTAAACTGTAGGTCCCCCTATAACTGGCTGGGTAAGTCAGTTCGAAGGTCGGAGGAAGGCAACAGCATACCAACTCCAAACAGGACCATGCCTAGTAAAGCACTGTGGTGTTCAAACCAATCTTTGGATTGTGGACTGCTTTACCTTTAACACTTTAAAAACTAGATGTGATAAATAATTCACAAAAGTAGAAAATGTTACACAAGTAGAAGAAATAACTAAATTAAATGACAACATTGTCAAGTACAAAAAGAGGCTCTGCTTAAAATTACTGTAACAAACACAACTGGAACAAAACTGACAGAAATGGTATGCCTTAAGAAGTGTGAGTACTTTTGTAATGATGAGGAGGAGGAATAGGCAAATAAGTGCAATATTTCTCCACATTATATAATAGTAGTATGATATAATAGTAACCATAATTCTCTCCCCTCTTAAATGTAATACAGTATTAACAATAAAAGAAAAGGCATATTTGGATCTTTATGGTTTAATAGAACAGGTGTTTGCAATTCAAAGATATAGTTTCAAATGTTTTCCAAGAATTTGTCTTACATAAAACTTAAGTTGTTTGGCACAATTCCATATTGTTGAGCTTTATGAGATAGTACATAATGTGATAGAATGGCTGGCCAGTACTTACCATTGTGCTGTACCGCCGATAGTAACACAAATGAAGCAACAGAAAAAAGGGGACAAAAAGGACAAGCTTTAGGAACACAGTTCCTTCGTTAGTTCCTTCCCTTCTCTCCCACCTGACGAAGGAACTGTGTTCCGAAAGCTTGTCCTTTTTGTGCCCTTTTTTCTGTTGCTTCATTTGTGTTAGTATCGGCGGTACAGCACAATGGTAAGTACTGGCCAGCCATTCTATCTCGTTTCAACAATATTTATCATCTCTGAGGAGAATTTTCATCATTAATCGAATAGTACATAATGTGTAATGTATAAGATCACTGTTCTTGTGAAGTTTTAAATGTGGGAGTATACTGCTATCAGATGTAATTAATTAATAACAAAATTTTATTTGCTTTGTAAGACCACATAAAAGGCACTTCATACTTTCACTTGCTAATGTCTCTGCTCAAGCAAGAACAATATGAATACAGTGCAGAATAGAACAATACTTGTTTTCTTGAGTATCACCATAACTGACTGACTTTAGGAATGTTGTTGAAATGAGATAGAATGGCTGGCCAGTACTTACCATTGTGCTGTACCGCCGATAGTAACACAAATGAAGCAACAGAAAAAAGGGGACAGAAAAGACAAGCTTTCGGAACACAGTTCCTTTGTCAGGTGGGAGAGAAGGGAAGAAGAAAGGATGGGAACAGAACGGAAAGGTAGTTCACGACCTAGGTCATGAAGGTGGTGTTTCGGGAGTGTGGACGTCAGAGATACTGCATGTATGTACTGAGCCAAGCCAGAGAGGATAAATATAACCAAAGAGGAAAGATCAAGTAGTAAAGAGAAGAGAAGATGAGTGAAATGAATGATGCTGAGGGGTGTAGGAGGGGCAGGGGGTTGTCTAAAATGTTTTTCATTAAGAGGCAAAGACGAATGGACACACACACACACACACACACACACACACACACACACACACGGGGAGAGAGAGAGAGAGAGAGAGAGAGAGAGAGAGAGAGAGAGAGAGAGAGAGAGAGAGAGAGGTAAGGAAGGGATAATGAATAGGTGAGCTGAGGATGGAGGAAGGGCAGGGGTTAGCGTAGATTTAGGCCAGGGGGGTGGCGGGAGGAGAGGATATGTTGGAGGGCAAGTTCCCACCTCCGTAGCTCTGAGGGACTGGTGTTTAGCTCTGAGGGACTAGTGTTTGTTGGTACTATCCAAATGGCATGTGTGGTGTAACACGTGCCCAGGTCCCTGGAGTTATGCTGGAGGGCATGTTCTGCCACAGGATATTGGGTGTCCCCCAGGCGAACAGTCCTCCTGTGCCCATTCATCCGCTCAGCCAATTTGTTTGTAGTCATACCACCATAAAAGGCTGAACAGTGGACACATGTCAGCTGGTATATGACATCTGTTGTCTCACATGTGGCCCTGCCTTGAATCGGGTAGGTTTTTCCTGTGGTGGGGCTGGAGTATGTAGTAGTGGGAGGATGCATTGGACAGGTTTTGCAGCGAGATCGGTTGCAGGGGTAGGAACCATTAGGTAGGGAGTGTGGTTTTGGGATGTTGTAAGGTTCCTACCCCTGCAACCGATCCCGCTGCAAAACCTGTCCAATGCATCCTCCCACTACTACATACTCCAGCCCCACCACAGGAAAAACCTACCCGATTCAAGGCAGGGCCACATGTGAGACAACACGTCATACCAGCTGACATGTGTCCACTGTTCAACCTTTTATGTTGGTATGACTACTAACAAATTGGCTGAGCGGATGAATGGGCACAGGCGGACTGTTCGCCTGGGGGACACCCAATATCCTGCGGCAGAACATGCCCTCCAGCATAACTCCAGGGACCTGGGCACGTGTTACACCACATGTGCCATTTGGATAGTACCAACAAACACTAGTCCCTCAGAGCTACGGAGGTGGGAACTTGTCCTCCAACATATCTATCTCGTTTCAACAATATTTATAATCTCTGAGGAGAATTTTCATCATTAATTGACTTTAGGAATGGTAATTTTTGGGCCCCAGCCTTTGCAGAACTGCTTCTTTTCCATGCTGCATTCCCACCCTCCCACTATCCTTTTCCCCTCTCTCAGGGAATCTTATGCCTCTTTCAGGAACCAAAGATATCCAGATAAGTACAGATGAATCAGGTTATTTCCTTTTTCAGTATCTCCATTCTTAATCCTAATTTTCCTTTTTCCCCTCCACTTAAGCATTTGAAGCCTCTGTTCCCTTTCTCTTTTCTCCCCCTATGCATTCCTGAAGGCTGCCCATGCATTTTATGCGTAAAAGGTGACTGGGTAATGTGTGAGTCCCAGAGCTGGCTTGAGATGTAGGATTCACATGTTCCCCCTTGTAAAGGCTGGGCCTAGGAGGAGTCATTGCCTGAGCTGTAACCTTCCCAAAATACTAATTGGTCTCTCCGTCCTTAGTTCTGGAGATGTGATCTGAAGTGTTGACAATCACCTAAGACAGGTGAGCTGCACCTCTGAGTCAGCCCCCCATTAGGAATGAGCTTGCCATCAGAGATACTGGTAATCGTAGGGGATTCCCTCACACTTGGTTCCTCAAATACACATTTAGGAAACTAAGGAAACCAAAGACTACAAATTTCTCAATACATATAGGTATCTTGTAGTGTCCTGTACTGAAGAAGATAAAAACTTAATCCATTCATTATTCAAAATGGTGTGGATGAAATTGCAGGCCCTGTGAAGTCTTTCCCAAGTCTGCACAATGGAGATGGAAAGTGCCTTTCAGGCACAAAGATTGCTTAAAGTGTTGCTTCTACATACCTACACTGTAGAAGTGGAGGCTGGTCACACCTTAAATTCTTGTCATGAGGTTGTTTCCAGTAACCTGCTTGATGGTCTGACTGAAGAGGAAATCGAAGACTCTCAGATCAGGGCACAACTGCAGTACATCATGTAATGAATAAGGACAACAATTAACTAATACCAACCCGTACCCTTTCATGATCTTTGATCGCATATTCCTTCCATCACCGATCAAAGCTAGTTATGAGGTCATCACTATCTGATCATATATTTCAAATCTTACACATTGCTACTAGTGTAAGCATTTTAATCATACATGCCAGCTTGCAACAACACTGCCAAATGTACCACCTGTGGCAGGGAAGCTCATGAAGGTTATTGTGTACAGTTTCTTTCACTCACTGCATTAACTGCATGGATAGCCATGACACAACCTCGCGAAAATATCATATCTATCTTGAGAAGTGAGCCATCCAGGAGATCAGTGTGAAGGAAAAGGTGCTCACAAACATTGCTCAAAAGATGTATGCAAGTAGGTAATCTAGTGCACCACCTTCTGGCAGTTACAGCTCAGTTGTTGCAACACCTCGACCAATGAGAGACGTAGCCATACAGACCTGTGATCTATAATTCAGTGCTGCATTTGTGACAGTATCTCACGATAGTCTCAACATCTGCTAAAGGTGCACACCACTCCACCAAAACTCTATTTGCGCCAACAAAATCGCTTGCCCAGGAGATGGACATCTGGAAATCCAAGGACAATTCATGTGATGACTTCTTGCACATATCTTGCCAACAACTGTCTGACCCACCAGGGTTCACAACAGTTGAACAAGGGGAAAAGATCCTCTTCTCCTCCTTGGTGTTCCTCTTCAGCAGTATCATCTAGCAATACCCTCCTCCACACAACCTCAGTGTCATCAGGGCAGAGTGCAAACCCTCGGTCATGAGACTGACATAAGGTGGATTCTGACACTGCTGTCCTCCACCCTCCAACTGTGATATTTGTTAGTGTTCGCATTACAGTACTCAGAAGTCACTGGGATGACTGCTCCTCATTTGATGTATCTCAGTTATGGTGAATTTTCAGTGGCAACCAGTCCAATAGAACTGAACTGCAGTTTTTCTTGCGGTCTTTCTCTCCAATGATTTTTTGCCTTCAGGGAATGAAACTATTCCCTAATGACTGCTTTAACCTCTCACACTTCACCTCATTTAGTTTCAATCTTCCCCCAAAGCTGGGACAGTATCTTTGTATAAACTAATAGCTCCAGAGTCAACCTAGGTGCTGTGCCTTTGTAGTAGGTCTTTCTGACCAGTTCTCAATATTTACTGCTGTGGAACTCTTTGTCCTCTACCAGGCCACGCAGTACATCAGCCGACACAAGCTTTCAAATAGTGTTGTATGCTCAGATTCTCTGAGTACTCTTCAGAATTTTTGCCGCAGCGAAGTGGCCAAGCGCATTGAGGCTCTATGCTACGATTCACGAGGCTGTTCCCCGTCGGCGGTTCGAATCCCCCCCCCACCTTGGGAATGGATATTTGTGCCATCTTTAGTATAAGCTAGTTTGTAAGTTTAGTCCCATAAGTAGTTAAGTCCCATAAGCTCTACAAACATTTGAACATTTATTCAGAGCCTTTGCGTGCTGTAGACAGTTCAGTCCACAGTACAAAGAATTCAGTAGTGCCATCACTTGCTTAAGGCCAGTGGAGCCAATGTGGTGTTCCTGGCCATGTCTGTGTGTCAGGAAATATGATTGCGGATGCTGCTGGAAAGGATACAGCTCTCCCCCTCAGTTTGCCAACTATTCTGTTCCCTCAAATCATATTTGTGCCATTGTCTCTGGGTGTCTGGTATCCTTATGGCACACACATTAGTCTTCCTTTGTAGGAAACAAACTCTGGGACATTAAATCTCTACCTATTGCTTGGTTGACCACCTCTTGGTCCTCTCATCGTGAGGTCATTCTAGCCCAGTTGTGCATACAACTTTTTCCTGATGATGGCCTACTAAACTGAAAACTAATTTGAAGTGAATAAAAAATTAGTAGAGCAAAAACAGTTTGTTTTAACCTGAAAAATGATTATCTTTTCTTACCTGCGTACCCCCATATGATGGAGAATTCAGTTCCTTCGGCTGCATTGTAACAGTATTATGTTGCTTGTGATACTTTACTGGAGCACACATGTGGCACCATGTATGTTTTAGTTTTTATTTTAATATTGACAATGCAATGTGTTACACTAAGTAAGGAATATGAAGTGCTTTCAATTTTAAGAAAAGTATTCAGCATGACAGTCCTGACGATCAGATGATGGCAGCAAACTTTTGTCAAAACCAGTCATCTTGAGACAAATAAATAAAAAATGTTGCGACCTTTCTGTTGAAGCCATTTTATCCACAAATGAAGTCATTGCTCCCAGCCCACAAACATGTGCATTGTACAAAACTTACTGGCAGAATAAAACTGTGTGTTGGACCTGGATTCAAACCCCAGAACCTTTGCCTTTCATTAGCATGTGCAACCTATATTTCCTGTATTGCGTGATTTTTGTCAGTTGATCAAGCAGATTATATATATTAATATATTTGTTAAATTAGTTGTTACAATATTTACATTTTTGCAACAATTCTAGGTTGATGGTAGTCGCAGCTTCCAAGTTATAACAAGATTTGATACTGAGGTAGATCTCACATACTTCAGACATGGTGGCATACTAAATTATATGGTACGGAAGATGTTAGACTGAGTTAAATGCTATGAAAGTTACACTCAATTATAAGGTAAGAATTTATGCCGGAATAGGAACTAATTTATCACCTGTTCTGAATATTATAATAAATGAAAGATGTTAATTTAAAATACATTTTTATCAATTATCAAACAATTACTCCAAAAACATGACAATATAATTTCAAATATCATATTTAAGTATGATTAAAATTTTCCTACAGTGGCGATAATGTGTGTCTGTTTTAACTGAAGATATTAACAATTCTGTAGTGAGATGTTTTGTTCATTTTCCTTTTAATCAAATGCCATTACTCTCTCAATTATAAAAAGCTGCATGTCTTTAGTTTATGAGTGGTGAATAGGTGTTACACAAATACAAAATGTGACACAAACAGTAGCCTTCAGAATGAGGAAATTAGTTTTTGCTGGGTGATAAATTTTTCTCTACTTGACTATATTTTTATATTTAATTAGTTGAAAGCCTGACATAGCCCGAGTACTTGGTTATTCCAGTTGTAAATTGGTCCACCTCTCCTCCCCTTTTCTCCCTATGTCCATCATCTCTTTCCTTTCTCTCTGTCCATCTTCCCTTCCCTCTCTCTGCTCAACTGAACCTTTCACTTTCTCTCCCAATTATCTCCTCGCCTCTGTGTCGAACGATTCCGCCACCACCTTAGTCTGTTGCCTGCTCCATTTGTGAAAAATTGTGTAACTCTGTGTTAACTTTCATAGTGATCAGTGAAGTGGTGTCTTAAGTTTCGTGCAAGGTACTCTCCGGCATGCACTGTATAAAATCTTAAGTAGACATTGATGTTCCTGTTGTTTTGAAGGTTAAGTGTGCAAAATTTCATCAAGATAGGAATAAAATTATAGAGTTTGTCAAAGTTCGCAGGTAAAGTATCCCATGCCATGCACAAAACAAAATATTACATAGATGGTGACTTTCTTCATATTTGAAGACCAATTGTGCAAGATTTCATCACAATAAAATGGGCACTATGTCAGTGCTTAAAATATGAACAAACATGGTGTGACTCATAACATGTAGGCTTTCACGGCCGGCGTCTTCATTAATTAAAACTTCCGGGCTGAGAGGACATGGTCGAACAGTAGAAATTTTTGAAAACGGTGAACACAAAATAAAATTTAGTGAGACAAGCTTGCTAGCTAAGACATCACATTATTATGCACGTATGAATAGAGAGGCTATAGAGATTTTTAAACACCACAATAATTTTAACAGGAAGGAAGAAGGCCTGAAGTTAGACAAGATATGGTGGTCTGCTTTGTACCAAAGATGTGACAATTGATTACCTTCAATTGAGAGTAATGACGCCAGCCAGAGATAGCTTTACTGTTGACATCACGTGACGAGTGGTGGCGCCCTCTATGCCCTCTATATATGCAGGATCTCCATGGCCCAGCAGCCAGTCATCGACTCACCTCAGAAGATGTTGCCCGCAGCTGGCAACGAAACGTCAGGGGAAGAAATTTCTACTGTTCGACCACGGCCTCTCAGCCCGGAAGTTTTAATTACTGATGGTGTGACTGTTTCCCATGCATCTCAGTGTTTATGAAGTCATATCTCCCAAACTGTAAGTTGTACAATGAAATAATTTTGTAGGTACCTTCATAGGCATAAATGGGTACTGTTTGCCAAATATAATGCAAATACATTTAATAGTAATAAAATGCCATTCATTATGTGGCAGTTTCACAATCATCTTAGTGCTCATGACATCAAATATCTTGAACTATGTGGTGTACAGTGATATAATGATCCTATAACCCCTGCAAAAGTGTAAGCAATCTCTTCACCAAGTTGCATCGCAATCAGATGAACAGTACAGCAGTGCAAAAAAAATGGACACACTCATTTTTATGTATTAGATCTGCAACTAGTCTTATTTCATATTTTATTATGTTAATCAGATTTCAAGGTATAATAGGTATAAGATAACATTTGTGACTCTTTATTTTTCATCAGCAAGCGACCCTTTTCAAGTGTCTGATATTGCCATAAAATATTTTCCACATCAAATTCGAAACAATACCTTAATCTTGGCACCTATTAAAGCATTCTGCAAAAATGTATCTTACCTGCAGCCTTTGTACCCATGGAGATCAAATGACGATTGACAATATGATTTCAGGAAAACGACAATGCAAAAATAACGTGGAAATTTTTGGTTTTTTAAAAATAACATAAAATAGACTATTTTTATGGGATATCACAAAATTATAATTTTCCTCTAAGAAAATGTTATAAATCAGAGGACAGCACTTTTTAAATATTTGTAACTGAAAGTTATTGAATCTTAAAATTACATTTTGATTTCCAATCTTCTCAAGGCTGATGTTTTGTGTATGATCTTATGTCTTTTCGCCGCCCACCTAACCTCCGTAACCTCCTAGTCCATCCCTATGAAATCCCCAAACCACCTTCCCTACCCTCTGGCTCCTACCCTTGTAACCGCCCCCATTGTAAAACCTGCCCTATGCACCCTTCCACCACCACTTACTCTAGTCCTGTAACCCAGAAGGTGTACACGATCAAGGGCAGAGCCATTTGCGATAGCACCCACGTGATTTACCAACTGACATGCCTATACTGTGAAGCATTCTATGTGGGACTGACCAGCAACAAACTGTCCATTCACATGAACGGTCACAGGCAGTGTTTGTTGGTAATGAGGATTACCCTGTGGCTAAACATGCCTTGGTGTATAGCCAGCACATCTTGGCACAGTGTTACACCGTCCAGGTTATCTGTATACTTCCCACCAACACCAATCTTTCAGAACTCCGGAGATGGGAACTTGCCCTTCAACATATTCTCTCTTCCCGTTCCCCTCCTGGTCTCAACTTCCGCTAAATTCGAATTCCCGCCCACCATCTTTAACATCTTTGCCTCGGTTCTGTGGACAGAGCCTTTGCCTCAAGTGGTATCTCAGTCCAACTTCCTTGGTTTCTACAAATGTCTGCCTAGGTGTTGTTTGCGTGTGTATATATATGTGTGTGTGTGTGTGTGTGTGTGTGTGTGTGTGTGTGTGTGTGTGTGTGTATTTGTTTACCTTCCTTTTTTTCCCCTAAGGTAAGTCCTTCCAGTCCTGGGATTGGAATGACTCCTTTTCCACTTCCTTAAAAACCTCATCCTTCCCTTTCTCCTCTCCTTCCTTCCTCTTTCTCTTGAAGAAGCTTCCAGCAGTCGCGAAAGCTTAAATGTTTGTGTGTATTTATTTGTGTTTTTTGTTTCTATTGGCGAGCCTGTACTTTGGGTAAGTCAAACAATCTTTATTTTTATACATATTTTTCCCACCAGGAAAGTATCCTTATATAAAAGTCTATATACAGCAATAGTGTAATTTGATGGCTTGCTATGCACTTCATATTCACTTGAATACCATGTTACAGTCCTACTCCTTCTAGGTGTTAAAAATAGTTTTAAGTTGTATAATTACCAGTAATGATGTTGACACAAACTCTTCACCTCTTTTCTTATGTAAATAAGTTATAACATCAGAAAATGAGGCTCTGATAATGTTGTGTTTTCATTACAGGTCAATATCTGCCTCAAAGTGGTACTTCATCAACAAATTGAGCAATATTACGTTTTCATAGTTTATAATAAATTTGGTTTATAGGGTTCATTTTGGGACGGAATTTTATGTTCTCTGGAATGTGTGGTTATGCAAGAGCCAATTTTCAGAGTTTAAGCAGGAGAACAAAGGTTTATTTATTGCATTATTTGTGGGCCAGTTTTGCATTAAATGATGATTTTATAACATTTTATTTTTGTATTTGAGAAGTACATATTTTAAGACTGATTTTATTGACATAGACAATAATACCTACTTGATTCTCAGGATTTTGTTATAACAGAATGTATCATTACAAATGGAACATGTGTATGTATAACAAAACAAAGTATGTATTGAAAGAAATGAGCTGAAGTAAGATGTCCTGCCTTGTATGCATCAGTTACAATACAGTTTTAAGAAAATGTATATTTGTTACCAAAAAATAAAATTGTTATCAGTATCTGATATAATTTTCTATTTTGAAATAAATTTGTTTCACTGTGGAACACTGAAAATTTTGTTACCTTCTGCATATCTAAATTTAATCATTATAAGGGCCGGTTTGTCCACCTCTCATTAATTTTCTCATTAGTAAATGAGAAGATGCCTTTAACGTCCAGTTAAATGTGCTTGTTAAGTGTATTGTGTTTGTCATTGCCAGATACACCTCTCGTTTGCTAACCTGGAGAAAGCGAGAAGGTACAATATATTTCAACTATGTTGACAGTAGAAACAAAAGAAAGTGCCATCTGAATAAACAGCTGTTTTCCTTATTTAACTATCAGGGAAGAGGTTAGCAGATGGTTGTTATTTGGTGCTATGGAAAACAAACGTGAAAGAAGCTTGAATTTTACAAGAAGTTAGTGCGAGAGTGTTCCATCCTTAATAGTGAAATATTAGGGTGCATTGGAATCTAAAAAATAACGACACTACAACATGGAAGGAAGAAAAAAGCTTCATGGTTGCATGTGGCAAATGAATCCAATGCTGTCCATGGAACACATAGGACAGCAAAAATGCTTAGGGCTTAGTACAATAACATACTACCAAGCAATAACTTGCACATAGCCGAAAGTACAGTGTTCCTGTAGATTGGAGGAAGAAATCACATTTTAGGCCTTACACTAGGCACAACAAGCATAAGTAAATACTGAATTAATAAGCTTGCAGACATAAATAATGTATTCTATTTTTTATTATGACAGATAACTTACAAAATACATAAGTATCTGTTGGACTCTTCGGATGGTCGTGGAGTTTTTCATGTAGCGTTTCCAGAATGGTCTATAGAAGACGAAATCGTGTAACAAACTCTGCGTCATCCCAGCATTCAAAATGATTTGGGTGAACATAAATACATCTAGGAGCAATGATCTATAGATTGTCCAAAATATTGACATCGTCTTCATTGTCAACCAAATCTCTTATTCCAGCCATTTTCATCATACTGATTCTCACTGAACTACTTTGTTGTATGGGAGTGAAAGTTGGATGGATACGGGTTACCTTATTCATAAGGTGTAGAGGTTACAGATATGAAAGTAGCAAGAATGATTGCAGGTACTAATAGATGGGAACATTGGCAGGAGGGTGTCCATAATGAGGAAATCAAAGAAAAACGTGAAATGATCACCATAGATGAAGCAGTTAGAGCAAACAGACTGAGATGGTGGGGGTCATGTTACACACATGGGAGAAGCAAGGTTACCTAAGAGGATTCATGAGCTCGACAGCGGAGGGTAAGAGGAGTCGAGGTAGACCAAGAAGAAAGTACTTAGATTCGGTGCATAATGATTTTGAAGTAAAAGGCATAAATCAGACAAGGCATCAATGTTACCATTGAATAGGGGATCATGGAGGAATTTTATTAGAGGTACTATGCTCCAGACTGAACGGTGAAAGGCATAATCAGTCTCTGATGATGATGATGATGATGATGAGCTGCTTTCCACACTAGTTTTTCATACATGTAGAACTTCTGTTATTTTGTTCAATAAATCAGTCTTATTACATGAATATATTGTGATATTTTAGCACTTTGGAGTCCTGCTATTTTCATACAGATTCTCACTTAACTGGTCGTTAGCCGTGTAATGAACAGAATTCTACTCGTTAACTTAACGGCCAGGTTGAGGTCTTTTAACGTCAGGTTAACTCATAACGAAAAATTGACAAACACAATTCTCCGCTAATGTTAGTTAAAATCTTAACTGGAACTTAAAGAGACATTGACAAACTGGCCCTTTCTTTCTTTTTTTTCTAAATTCATGTAGTGTCCATTGGAGCACTAAACTCTACTAAATGATTACACCTCAAAATCAGACATACTTTTATTGTTATGTAATAGCTGGTGGGGACTAACCAGAGGGACGTCATCATCAGGAAAACAACACTGGCATCCTACGGATCAAAGCGTGGAATGTTAGATCCCTTCATAAGGTAGGGAGGTTAGAAAATTTAAAAAGGGAAATGGATGGATTGAAGGTAGATATAGTGGGCATTAGTGAATTAAGTGGAAAGAGGAACCGGATTTATTGTCAGGCAAGTACAGGATTATAATGTTCTAATGTTTGTTAAGCTTATGGGACTTAACTACGGGGTCATCAGTCCCTACAGGATTATAAATACAAAATCAGCTGGGGTATTACATGAGTAGGTCTGATAATAAATAAGAAAATAGGAATGTAGGTAAACTACCATGAGCAGTGCAGTGATTGCATTATCATAGTCAAGATAGATACGAAGCCAACATCGACCACAATAGTACAGGTTATTATGCCAACTAGCTCTGCCGATGATGAGATCAAAGAAATGTATGAGGAGGTAAAGGAAATTATTCAATTAAGGGAGAGGAAAACTTAATTGTGATGGGAGACTGGAATTTGGTAGTAGGAAAAGGAAGGGAAGGAAAAATAGTAGGTGGATATGGACTGGGCAGAAGGAGTGAAAGAGGAAGCCACCTGGTAGAATTTTGCACAGAATATAATTTAATCATAACAAACACCTGGCTTAAGAATCATGAAAGAAGGTTGTATATGTGGAATAGACCAGGAGATTCTGGAAGGTACCAGATAGATTTTATAATGGTAAGGTGTAGATTTTGGAACTAGGTTTTAAACTGTAAGACATACCCAGGGGCAGATATAGACTCTGACCATATCTTATTGGTTATTTACAGTAGGCTGAAACTGAAAAAACTGAGGTAGGTAGGAAAATAAGGAATGGGACCTGGATAAATTGAAGAAACCTGAAGTTCTTGAGAATTTCAGAGGGAGCTTTAGGCAACAATTGGCAAAAGCAGGGGGAAATAAAACAGTAGAAGAGGAATGGGTAGCATTGAGAGATGTAATAGTGAAGGCAGCAGAGGACAAAACAGGTAGTAAAGCAAGACCTAAAAAAAATCCTTGCATATCACAGGAAATACTAAATTTATGATAGGGGAAAATCTAAAAATGCAGTAAATGAAACAGGCAAAATGGAGTACAGGTGACTAAGACATAAGATTGACAGGAAGTGCAAAATAGCTAAGCAGGAGTGGCTAGAAAATGAATGCAAGTCAGGAAAAGAATGTTTGAATAGGGGAAAAATAGGTACTGCCTACGGGAAGATAAAAAGACACATTTGGAGACAAGAAAGGCAGCTGTATGAATATAAAGAACTCAAATAGAAAACCAGTTCTCAGCAAAGAAGGGAAAGGTGGAATTTGACAAAGCACTTAAGGACCTAAGTCGAAAAAGGCCCCTGGAGTGAATGACATACGCTCAGAACTACTGAAGTCTCTGGGAGAGCCAGCCATGACAAAACTATTTCACCTGGTGCATAAGATGTGTGAGATAGGCAAAATACCTTCAGACCATTCCAAAGAAAGCAAGCACAGACAGATAGTTTAATGGTTCTATAATTTTCACAAGTCATGGTTGTAAAATTTTAACACGCATTATGTACAGGAGGATGGAAAGGCTGATAGATATTGACCTCAGGGAAGATCAGTTTGAAGTCAAGAGCAATGTAGAAATATGTGAGTCAATACTCACCTTAAGACTTATCTTAGAAAATAAAGGAAAGGCAAACCTACATTTCTAGATTTGTAGATTTGGAGAAAGCTTTTGACAGTGTTGATTGGAATACACCCTTTCAAGTTCTGAAGTCAACAGGGGTAAAATATAGGAAACGGAAGGCTATATACAACTTATACATTAACCAAACAGCTGCTATTAGAGTCGAAGTGCATGAGATGGGTTCGGTGGGTAGGTAGGGAGTAAGGCAGGGTTGTAGCCATTCTCCAATGTTATTCAATTTGTACAGTGAGCAAGCTGTGAAGAAAATGAAAGAGAAATTTGGGGAAAGGGATTAGAGTTCAGGCTGAAGAAATAAATACGTACATTGTGTTTTGCTGATGACATTGTAAGAGCAAAACGAGGGTAATGGAAAGCTTTCTTTGAAAATCAGGTGATGCTGAAGGAATGAGATTAGGTAATTAAACAATAAGGATGATAGATGAGGTTTGTTACTTGGACAGTAAAGTAAAATATGATGGTTGCAGTACAGAGGATATAAAATTCAGAATGGCAATGGGAAGAAAAGTGTTTTTGAAAATGATAAATTTACTAACATTGAAGAGTAAGGAAGTCCTTTCTGAAGGCATTTGTGTGGAGTGTTGTCTTGTAGGGGAGTTGGACTTGGACGATAAATAGTTTGGACAGGAAGAGGATAGAGGCGTTTGAAATATGGTGCTACAGAAGAATGCTTAAGATTGGGTGGGTAGATCGTGTTACTAATGAAGGGGTACTGAATAGAATTGGTGGGGAGAAGGAAGTTTTGGTATACCTTGACTAAAAGAAGGGATTTGTTAGTAGGAAACATTCTTAGACATCAAGGAATTGTAAATTTAGCGTTGGAGGGAAGTGTACGGGGGGGGGGGGGGGGGGGTGATCACAGAAGGAGACCAAAAGGCGGATATAGTAAGCAGATTCGAATCGTTCTTATGAGGAGATGAAGAGGCTTACTCAGGATAGAGTAGTGTAGAGAGTTGCATCAAACCAGTAATTCTGAACTGAAGACCACAACAACAGGAGTGATTCTATTTCTTTGTGCAGAAGGTAAGCATTCTTTTGAAATTTATTTAAACAAGGTGGTTTAATTTGTGATGGTAATGCTATAGCCTGAATGATAGCACTGTTATTTCAAATATATAAATAGACATTTTCCACAAGTATTAAGTGCAATATTTAAAGTGATTTTGTTCTTGATACATGCATTAGAAACCTGTTTAGATGTGTAATTAATTTTATTTCTCTGGCTTGTACTTTGCATTTTCTACTACATATGTCTCAAGGAAAAATTTTCCTTTCAATTATTTTTTGCCTTGTGAGCTGATGAAAGTGGACCCCCTGGTTTCAGCAGCAGAAGTGGCAGGTCATATGAAGCTTTTGGTAGAGAAGTCACAGTGGTGGAACATTGAAGAAAAGTGCTAGAGGATCTGTAGAATATTACCTCTTTCTGCTGGAAGTGACAGTTGACTCTCAATGTAACAAATGTAGCGCTCTACAAATTCATAGGAAGAAATATCCCCTTATTATATGGTTATGCAATTGTAGAAAATTCATCAAAGCAGTTACCTCCATAAAATGTTTGGGAGACAGCAGAAGGAGTGATTACAAGTAGAAGGACCACATTTAGTTGTGGGTAAGATAGATGACAAATTGAGATTCGGTGAAAGGCTCATCAAAGGAAGTGTCTTACAAAACATTTGTTTAACCAATACTTGGGATGTTACTCATTTGTGTGGGATCCATTTCAGATTATGTCAATACAAGAGACACACAAAATGCAAAAGAGTGCAACATGCTTCTTTACAATTTAATTTAGTAAGCATAAAAGCATCTCATAGATGATTGGCAAACTCCAGTGGCAGACACTGCAGGAGATATGTTCTGCATCTTCATATGGGCTTCCACCAGCATACGTTTCTATAAAAGTCAACCAATGTATTGCTTTGTGTCATATATATCAAACAAATAGAACACGAGGATAAAATTAAGGAGATGAGAGCCCACAAGAAGGTGTGGTGTACCTGTAGTATTTATTCCCTGCAAAACACATGGGGCTGGGAGAAGAAAAGGAGTAAGTGACAGTGGTACCTCCACCACACATGTCTTGTTGAATACAGTTTACATATACATAACTTTGAAGGCAAGTTACTACGTAGGGACTCTGTGCTATGGGTTGTGACCTTCCTATCCGTACTCACCAATAAGACTTGGACTATACATAACTCGGGTAGTAAAGCTTCATGGCTCATTGGCTCTGTACATAGGTGTGAGTTATGTATGTCAGCTTCTATGCCCTAAACAGTTACCCAATCTGTTTAAACAAGATCAAGAATTAATCTATAGTTTAGCCAGTCTATTACTCTGCATATGATGATGTGAAAATATATTTAAACAAACATAAATTAATCTTCTGAATAACCAACAAAATGGATTCTAAGATGAAGAAGAGATTCACTCACGAAGTAATTCTTTATAAATAGAGTTTATTCCTCTTCTTGGAAATGAAACTGCGGAGGTGGTCCTACTTTATATATTGGTTAATAACGGAATATTTCCCCAATTATTGTTCATGAGAGGCACAATAAATATCACATACACTCGATGGTTAAAGTTCCAAATTGCCACCTGTAAATTAGTGTAGTCCATTGAAAATTTCAGTTCCTAATTAACTCATGATTAAAGTATTTGTTATAAAACACAGTTTGTAATCACACGTGTACACCATTGCTGAATTATCACAGTTCCACAGCTCTACTACTGTGCATAGTCTCTGCTTGAAAAGTGATAAACTAAATTCTGCAATCACAGTCCTGTAAATTTTCTAAGTCCACACATACCTATCTCTTCAAATCACAAGTTCGTAATGCGGCTTCAGACCACCCAGCGTCTTAACCTTTCACCACTACGTCCAAGTTAAGAGTCCCTTCCCAAGTGTTCAAAAAGCGTACGCTCCCTGCTCCCAAATTTGTATCCTTCCGTGCATCCTAATGCCACATCTGTAAAATATAATTTCCCTTCCAAAATATTATACATTTGAATATCGCAAAATTAAATGCTTTGACCACTTCCCTACAAATATTGTTTACATTTAACAAACAAATATATATTTAACAATACTAAAACGGTTGAGACTGAAGCTCTTTTCTATTAAGCGTGGCATCTCACTGTACAAATATACTGCTGCCGTCGAAATATAGTTACACAATTAATATTTAATTTATAATGGCTTTTTAAGCAAATATATTCTGTTCTTATCCACAAATACATAAGTTTCTACAGTATGTCTGCCTAGGTGTGTTTGCGTCTGTGTAAATGTGTGGGTGTGTGTGTATTTGTTTACCATCCCCCCCCCCCCCCAAGGTAAGTCTTTCCTCTCCTAGGATTGAATGGCTCCTTACCCATTCCCGTAAAACCCTCATCATTTCCTTTTCCCTCTCGTTCCCTTCTGCCTGAAGAAGCAGCTAGGCTGCGAAAGCTAGCATTTGTGTGTGTGTGTGTTTTATTTATTTGTGCTACTATCACCACCTGTGCTTCTTTGCCTGGTGAGTAATCTTCATCTATTTTTATATAAATCCATATGATTGTTTATATATAAGTTATCTGCTGCATATCTACTATTTTTAGTGAGCCATGAAATATTTAAGTGGCAGTCTACATTATATAAAAATGAATGTTATTAAGAATAATATTAAATATAATAAAATACATATATAAATGTAATGCGCTTTGCTGGGAACATCTTTGGTAGTTTTTTTTTTTTTTTTGTGTATGGAATCTATGTTCCAACACAGGATATTACTACCTCAACAAAAAGCAGAACAAGAGAGTAAAATAAAGTTTATTGAAAGAATACGGAAATAACATGGTATGTCTTTTAAGATAGGTAGCGTGGCACAATGCTGCCCATTTGCTTCTTAAATTGTTACTGATAACACTATGTGTCAATAATTGTAAATATAAGTCTTATAATATTATTATTATAGTTCTAAAATTTGTCGTCTTTTTATTTGCAATTGTAATTATGGCATTTGATTCTATCAAGTCTCCTAAATCCATTCACATAATTATATTTGCCGTATGACGATTTCCTGATTTTGTATGGATTTTTAGAATAATGTGTGTCTATATTGTATTTCAGTTTCATTCTGGGTTAGCCACCCTCGCTCATTCAAGAGCGTTGCTTCCGGTTTCCGACCACATTAGGAAAAACCTGACTACCTGCTGTATCCCATTCACTAGGTACAAACTGCTAGCTGGCCAGCTGGAGAACCCAATAACCACTTAAAACCCGCCTTTCACATGGAAACAATCAGCTTCCCCCTGTATTTTTAATATCACAGGATCATCTTTTCTCTGATGCTTCAGTAGATATTTGCAATTGTATTTGAGCTTTGTGCTTCTGGATTTGCCCAAACAAATTCTGCCTATCACAATCTTTCTGTTATATCTAGTGTTAATGGAAAGTATCAGTTTGTTTTCCATTACAAGCAAAATTATTTTTGAAATAGAATTGTTGTACCCATTTGAGAAAGCTGCCCCATGTTAGTGTAGTGCAGTATTCATTTCATCAGTAAATAGTATAAGGGACAGTATAACATCAAGAATAACCAGCATTCCGGCAGCATTTAAGCAGTGCTACTGCACAGCATTAGCAGTTGTCCTGCACCTAAGTAGTTCTGTTGCTTCTAATAGCCTCATTATTCTTGATATTCTACTGTATATTCTAATACAACCTTTGACAATAACGTTTGGTGAATAATTCTGTAACATTAAAGTAGATGAACTATGAACAACAATGACCTTGCTGTCCTTCAAAATAGTTACCCCACATAACTATGCACCACTGAGGTCTGTGATACTGTTTTGGAAACTTTTCACAAAGTCTTCCTTTAGGATGGTGTTCAAATTCCTTGTCACATTTTGTTGGATGTCATATATATCATCAATTTCTTTTGTTTCAAAGCAAGTGTAAATTTAAGAAAAGGAGGAAGTCTGGAGGATTGAGATCCAGTGTGTATGATGGGTTTTCAAGTTGTACCAACCCCCTTTTTTGGCCAGGAACTGTTTCACAATATTGGCTGTGTGTGGACGAGTGTTGTGCAAATTGAACATCCACCAGATCTCAATCCTCCAGACTTCTTTCTATTCCCTTGATTCAAGCTCGCTTTGAAAGGAAAGAGATTTGATGGTATTTCTGACATTCAATAAAACATAACAAGGCTTTTGAACACCATCAAAAAGGAAGACTTCATGTAGAGTTTCCAGAAAAAGAATTGCAGATCTCAGCAGTGCATAGGTGAATGGGAGGTGACTATTTCGAAGGAATAGTAAGATAACTGTAGTTCATAGTTCATCTACGATAATGTTGCAGGTCTATTCACTGAACTTTGTGACAGGTTGTATGTGTTTATTAACAGAATATCACACTTGACTAATTTGAGACAAGTCTCTAGAATGGACACATTAAATAATGCTTTAAAAATCATTTTGTTGGTAATGGTAAACAACCAAACATTTTCTGTTGACACTAGACATCACAGTAATGTGGTGATAGGCACCATTTATTTGAGCTGACTCCAGTTACACGTAGCTAAAGTGAAAATGCAAATATTTCCTGCAAACATCAAAGAAAATACAACTTGTAAGAAATCCATGCTGTATACCTAACTACTCCACATAAGTATAGTGTATAATATTTTAGTTGGCACAGATTTCCTTAATGTTTGTAAACAGACATGAGTATAAATTGTTGTTCTACCAATGGAAAATTTTGTATGAGGTTGCAGTGCTTCATTGGATGAGGAGAGGAATCAGAGGGTATGGAAAGTGGTGATGTAAGTGAATCAGTATTATTTACGGTAGCTTTTATTATAGCCATTTGTATTTAATTGTTTACTTTTCCATTGCAATTAATATAATGTAAATAACAATACACAGTTTCCAGTATCATTGTTTGGAAGATATAAATAGAATGTGTTCGCACCATGTAATAGAGTATTGTTTCATCCTTGATCTGAAGTCAGTTGGAACTCTAACTTTGCATAATATCTGAAAGTTCATCAATATTAATCATATGGGAAGTGTTTCTATCAGTATTATGAATGGACTATTAATATTTGTGTCACATTAGGATGTACACCTTGGACTTTAGTATTACACACATAAATGGTGCAAATTTTTATTATTGACAAGTGAAATGTACTTACTGGATTGTAGATATTGTAATTAATGAGACTTGTAAGCGCGCCATAAATGGGGACAACTGGGCACTAATGAATCATCAAAAGTGTCAAAAAACTGCAGTTCTGTGTGTTGCCTATGTTACTTGTAGTGGAATAGTTTGCACCATGAAATTTCAGCCAGCCGCTACCAAGAGCAATGAGAACATCAAGAAACAACAAACCATGACCAGGTATGTCAAATGTTCAATGCAAAATTGGTGGTATATGAATTGTTAAAAACATTTTAAATTATGTTTGAATTACAGTGTATTTTGTTTTACACAGAATACACAATGGTATACAAACATAACTTTACAATTCACATGGTTTATTAAAATTATTTTAAGAGCTAGATTTGTTTAAATCATAATTGTGACTAACTTTTCAAGTCAAGTTTCCATACCTACCAAAAATGGAATTGACAGATTTTAAAATTACACAAACTTTAAAAAATGGAGGTGGGCAGCAATTTTGGAACTTGCATGGGGTGGCAGTTAGACTTGTGCTGTCCCTTATTTTTGTTAAAGTTTGTGTCTCTAGTTTTAGTATTGATAAATACCTAAGTATGCAAAATTTTTGCCAATGGGAAATTGAAATTAAAGATTTGCATGTCTTCTCAGTGATAATATTTCTAAACATTCCTGCTCCATGATCTTGTTGATTCAGAGTATGTTTTTCATCATCCCTTTTTCCCCCCTATTCTGACAACCTTTCTCGTGCTTTCAGTATCTTTTACAGTTGCAGAGACATGTTGCCTGTCCACTCATAGTAACTCATTTTTTGTCTCCAGTTTTGCATACAAAAATTTCACAGGAGGGTCACTGAAATGTCACTTAAAAAGTATTGATAATATTACAAGGCTAGATTGTGCAACCATTTGTTCAGAAAATTGCAGTCACAGGCAGGTTAATAGACAAAATAGACTGCGTGTATGGGTTTTCTTCAAGCTTGCCTGTGGCTCAGCAGTCATTTTACAGTAAACTCCTCTGACATTTTATAATACATGAAAATGTCAACTAATTCAGTGTTAAACAAAATAAGATCACTTTCTAAATTCAGTAAAAATAAGCATTACAGTACTGTAATCAAACCTGAATGTCTTTATGGAACTAAAATTTAATTTTAAATGGGCAGAGGGTTACTGAAGAAATTTGAAAGAAAGAAAGGAAAATATTAGACCCGAAAATCACCGATGGAGGCAAAATGTTCAAATGTATAGCTTATGCGACTTAACTGTGGGGTCATCAGTCCCTAAACTTACAAACTACTTATGAACTAGCTAATACTAAGATCGGCAGAAATATCCATGCCCGAGGGGTAGTCAAATCCCCGACCGTAGTGGCCGTGCAGAACGTGAAGGTGTGCCGCAGACTGCTCGGGCCACCATGGATGGCCGATGGAGACACTTATAGGCTGAGAAGTAATATGGAAATAGAATAATACACAGACATATGACTTAAATTTTATGGGAACATTAAAAGAATGGCACCACCTAGGTTGACAATACAAATAGTAGAATTCTACAGAAACAGAAGTTAGGCCAAAACTGAGGCAATTAAGTGAATCACTGCAGGTAAGGAGGATCTTAAACTGCACAGCATAACTCAAGCAGACTTTACAGATAGGAAAACATGCACACAAAACATATTTGATTGGTCAATTTGTCAGATGGGAATTAAAAAATGGACTGGACACCATGGTATGGCGAAAGTGAGAGACTTCGTTCTGAAAGGATGAAACAAATTTGAGCACAAAGTAAAGCTAAAGTAAACAACACCATGCTGGGAATACACACTTTATTCTTGGACACTAGCTGTACACAAGAGCGCAAGGCCAATGTGCTCCGGCTTTTTATCAGCACACCACAGGCAGATCGCACGTGCCTGGTTTGTCACCTACAGCTATGGCCATGCCGCTCACTATCGTGGCCTGGCCAGCACGAGTTACAGAAACAAGATGCAGCGCACACATCTTGAATGCTGCGTTTGCTAGTTCATGATATCCCCCCCCCCCCAGGGGCGGGATGAAAGAATCTTGAACTGCGGCAAATAATACAGGGTGCCAGGAAGGCTCCAACTGCAACCGGTCTTCCATCGTGTGCACCAGGTCCCAAGCCGGGACTACCAGATACGAATGGAACCCCCTTGTGCGGCACAGGGGGCCCAAGTCCTGAAGGATGTCTCACCAACCGCAGCACTGGTGACAGCCACCATTCTTCCATCTTTTTGTCCGGAGACACCTCCTTTGAAAACCTCAGTTCCATGACGGCCGGCAGTCAAAGCATCACCACTGCCAAAAACTGGCGCAGTCCACTCTGTGGAGCCGGCCATTACAGAACTGCAACAGATAGAGAATCCACCTGGGAGATGCCTCAAGAAGAGGTGGAAATGCCGCAAATGAAGGGGGAGTGGTTGCAGGCAAAGAAGCAGCATAGTGGACTCGCAGCGGTGACGATACCTGTAGCAGAACAGATCTCACAGAAACGATGGCCATGCCGCCAAAGGACCACAGCCGGAACCCAATGAAGATGGCAGTCATAGCCCTGGGTCCAGACAGCCAAACCCAGTGTAAAGCGAGAAGAAGAAATAGGTGGGCACTTGGGAGAAGTTGGATGCAGTAGGGACAAAAATGTCTTTGATGGTGGCTGCGATAAAGTTCGAGGCTATGCGGCCAAGCCGGTATCGACGGATACGGCAAAAGGAAATGAAGGAGGCATCCTCCACCAAAAGACCTGGCACATACTTTCACGTTTGTATCTTGAAAGTGTGTACCAATCTCTCCGTCAGCATTGTGGGTGGAAGAGTGGGGTGAGAATGTGGTGGATCCCATGGGTAGAACAGAAGTTTCAAAAATGTTGTGAAGTGAATTTTGGTCCATTATCAGTCACTAATTCAGCCAGGAGTCCTTTGGTAGAAAAGATCTTTAACAGGGTGTGGCTAGTGATGCTTAAAGACGTCGAGGACCAAAATCCAAGAAGGGCATTGCAAAATCATCATGAGGTCTCCCCATGGTGCAGACAGAGCGGGCCATGGACAGAGAGAGAAGAGCGAGGAGCCACTTGTTGAGAAATGCAGGAAGAGTATCCAACTATTAGGCAAGCTATGTTCCTGTCAATTTCAGGCTGATTTACATGCCAACGGGTGAGCATCTTAGACTGAGACATGCCCCAGTGGTCCCGATGTAAAAGATCAAACATTGTGCAATGAGGTTGGAACCACTATTTGGTCGAAGATGTCTTCTGTGGACAGAAGTAGAATACTTTCGAAGGTGCTAAGGTGGCATGAATTCCAAAATAATTGCAGTGTGTGTCAGAGGTCCATCCCAGAGGACGACGACCTGGAGGACAGGGTCGGCAACAGTGGCCTCCGCTAGCCGTGAGGTAGTGAGAAGAAAACTGACCACTTGCACAGGTGATTCATATACCGCAAAATACAAAAGTTCTTCCATTTCAGAGACTGAGTTGTGACCGACCGGAAGGCGAGAGAGTGTCTTGGCATTGGTGTGATGAGCCGTGCTGTAACTCATAATGAATACATGGAAGGTTCAAGGCCCAGGATTGGAGACAGTGGGCCGTTTTGTCAGCAAGCACCGTCACCAGGTGAAACAGAGACATTAGCAAGTAGTGGTCTGTATATAGTGAACTTGGTCCCGTAGAAATATACATAAAATTTCTTTTTTCACCTCGAAATATCAGCGTTGAGTTTCTGTAAACATCTTAGATGCAAACATTAAAAGTCGCTTGGACCATTCTGGGGAAACAATGTGCAGGCACCATCCCTACGCTGTATTGGCAAGCCTCCGCTGCTACCACAAGCGGAACGAGGTGTACAAGGCTAGACAAGGAGCCACCAGAAGTGCCGATTTTAGTCACTGGAAAGCTTGCTCGCAAGCAGAAGACCAGCAAAAAGTAACACCTTTACGCAACCATTGATGCAGGGGTTGTGTTACCATAGCCACCTGTGGGAGGAAGTGGTGATAATAGGCAACCTTGTCTAGGAACACTTGAAGTTCCTTAATGGATGGAGGATGGGGAAGGTCTGCGACAGCACATACATGATCGCCCACCAGGTGCACTCCCGACCGTGAAACCTCATAGTCCAAGTACTCAATAGAAGATTGGAAGAAAAATGACTTTTCCAAGTTGCAGTGGGGGCCTGCTGCCACCAAGACAGAAAACAGGGAGCACAGGTTGGCACGATGGTCAGCTGCTTTGGACCCTTCCACAACAATATCGTGCTGCTCCAAAAAGTGCTGAAACATGGAGGCACTGGCCACCCTGAATGGAAACCATTGATACTGGAAAAGGCCCAAGGGGTAGCGACCACCAGTGCCTGCTTTGTCATCCAAAGACAACTGTAGATATGCCCCTGCAAGATTGATCTTCAAAAAATACTGGCCGCCCCACTAACCAGTCTGTCAATCAAGCCGTGCTTGCTAGTCCATGACAAAGGCCAACCATCAAAAGGCTATGGAAAAGAACCAATGATGTAATTTGAATTCACCATCTTCTTAAAGTCATCAAATAAGCGAAGGGCCCCCAAAGACTTGTGTATGATAAACCAGAGGTGAGAGACACTGACTAGCCATGGCAGGAAGCAGAATATCCATATCTGTCAGGTGATCTAACTCAGCTCTGACAGCCACTCAGAGAGTGATTGGAATAGGGCTAGCCAGACAAAAGACTGTGCGAGCAAAGGATTTGAGCGTTCTCCACACACCTGAGACCAGGCGAAAATAAAGACGCAAATTCTGTGTGCAACTGTGAAAGGCCCTCATACAGAATTTGGTCGGAAACTAAGCCGATAGTGATAGTAAAGCAAATGATATGGAACATGTCAAGGCCAAAAATATTCATATCTGCCTCACTGTTAACAACCACAAATGGCATTTATTGGCGAACATTCTGATATGTGGCCACTGCCACAAATGAACCCAAGAGTGGGATGGCATGGCCTCCATAGCCAACCAAAGAGCGAGGTGCTAGACACAATGCGAGTAGCCCAAGGATTGATAAGTTGCAGAGTTGAAAAGGGACACCGAGGTGCTTGTGTCCACTTGAAGTAAGACATTTTTCTGAAGAATGTAGAGGTCAATAAATAATTTGGGCGTCTGTAAGCCGATGGGAACAACTCTGTTAATATTCATTGGAGAATCTCTTAAATTGTGAGGCTGTGGGAGCTTGTTGTGGCCCCGGCAGAGGAGTGGCTCATCCGGGCAATGTGCCCGAATTTTCCCACAGCAATGACATATAGCCCATCGGTGTGAGCACAAATCCCACAAATGAGATGCCCCACTAGGACGACAAGAGTGCTTTTCGCTTCTTGAAGTGAGAGACGCCCAGTGCGTAAACAGAGGACACCTCACCCTATGTGGAAACTAACCACCTATTGCCTCAGTATACTCAAATTCTATATGCAAGATCTCCACTAAAAAAGGGTGGGGGGGAGGGGGGGTCTCAGGACTGAAGGGGCTACTTACAAACTTCGAGATCAGGAGCAAAATGTCGCAGACCACAGAGTCTGCATCCGAATCACCATGCAGTCCAGTCCTTGAAGTTCTGTGGCCCAAGCACGGTAAGACTCACCCAATTGTTTATGGAAGCGGTAAAATGATATGCAAGCCGACAACATGAGTGTGGCGGCTAAAGTATGCAGCAAAGAGGGAACAGATATCTGAAAAGGAAGGGAATGCCTGGACCTGAAGAAGGGCCAATTCCTCTAGCAAACAGAAAAGACGAGACAAAGGCCATGAAAGGAAATAAGGTTTTTGCTTAACGTCATCAGACACATGGAAAACCGAAATGTTGTTGCAAATCTCAGCATTTTTATCAAAATATGGAACCATAAGAATGGGCACTGAAGACTGCAACCTGACTTCTTGTGACACAGCCTGAGTCAAGATGTCAATAGGTGAGGTGAGGGAGGCATTCTATTGAGCCAAAACCTCCGGCAATGACTGAAGGTTAGACAGCAAGGCGCTAAGTTAATCGGTCATGGCGCTGGTCAGGAGGGCACATGCGACCAAAATCCTTGTCACCACTGAAGTAAACAACACTGTGCTGGGAGTACACACTTTATTTTTGGACACCTCATAATACAAAAGAGGACAAGGCCAGCATGTGCCGGATATTTATTAATCCGCTACAGGCAGATGGTACATGGCTGGTTCGTCAACTGTCACCTACAGCTGTTACCTCTGGTGGCGGCACCACTCACTATCATGGCCTGGCCGGCACAAGTCATAGAAGCATCGATGTCGCACACACAACTTGAAAGCCGCGCTTGCTAGTCCACAACGGAGGCCAACAATCAAAAGTGACACTGACTAATAATTGTACTTTTTATAGTGTAATTGGGCCATAATAAAAATAATAATGTAAGATTACATATTGCTCCTCATATAGACTTAGTATTAGTGATAAGATGACATTGTTCATATTCCAGCTTGATTTTTCTTTGTTAAAAGTATTATTTCAGTAATGATGTTTAATTATTATCCTAACAGAGAAAGTCCATATTAGAATACTGACAGTAGCCAGGATAGATTGTAACTCACTGTAAAGACTATTGTTGAGCTGCAGTCAGGCATGTAGAAAGGACACATTCACACAAATGAAAGCCATAGCCATCATCAGTAAATGAGCGCACACAAATTTATATGACCATATGAGGAATGCTATAATTACTACACAACGTTTTTTGTGGGTATGAGTACAACTGTCCATCAGAATGAATGGACACCCCTAAGAGAAGGGTCAACCACCTTGTGGCCCAACATGCAGTTCAGCATAACACTTTGGACTGCACTGGCTGCATCACAACTCAGGCAGTCTAGATCCTCCCATTCACCACCAGTTTTTCTGAAGCACATAGGAGGGATTTATCTTTATAATACCTTGTTGCCTCAACTTACAGTAACCTATAGTTACCACAACCTTCACCCAACAGTTCCCACACCTCCCACCAATTAATGTGTTTCACCCTCATTGTTTACTGCTCTTTTGCCCGCCCATTTCTTTACTCCTCCCTTTCTCACTTTCCACCCCTCTCCCCAACCCAAAGTCACTTGACACATCCTTTTCCACCTACCCAGTCCAGTCCCTGTCAGGACGTGCTGGTATCTCTATCACCCCCCTTAACCTTCATCCTTCCAGCTATATCCACAGACCATGCCCTCAAATCAGGCTCTGGTTGTTAAGTTATCTGGGCAGCACTGGTGCCGATGAGAGCACACTCTGTCTCAAGTGCATAGTGTCGAGCAGAGCCAGGCTCTGTCTCATTACTGATTTCAATATTGTCGAGTAAGCTTCTCTCTGAGATGACTTGGGTTATACAATATGCAGATGTAATACAGTGCTCTAAGTCTATGTTTCATCCAATCATTGGCTCACATTTTGTAATTCTGATCAACTGTACTCAGAGAGCAACTTCAATAAATGTTTGTATAGTCCAACACTGGACATTGATGATCGGTAGGTTCATATTCACATATTCTAGGCTTATGCCGCATTGCTGCTTCCAGCCTTTACTCGGGTTTGTTCTGTTTTTGCTCTGTTTGTCTTGTGTTGTCCTTGCTTATGTGAGTCACATTTCCACATTGGTTCGCATTCCTACGGTTTGTGTTTGACCTTGGTTCTGTATGGTCCCTCCGTTTGCAGTGCTGCTACAGTTGCTTCAGCAACAGCATGACCAACAGCTTCAACAAATGCATGAACAACACCAGCAACAGATGGATCTTTTGAATAAGTTGATTACCGCCCCGTGTGACATACCTGTACAGTTAGTGTAACACAGGTGGTTTCCTCATCCATTGGTCACTGTTGTTGATTCGGCCGAGGAGTAGGACACTCAAGAACGTCCTTAGTGGCAACATTTCCAAGCCTTTGGTGTTACTGAGCTCATGTTGTGTTGTGCCCTCATTTTCTTGTGGTTCTTCAGTGTCATAAACAATCCAATCAGAACTACTTGGGCCAAGGAATTCCAAGTGTTAAATCATCATTGTCAATTCATCTCTAACACACATAAATATCATTCTCTGCTTAGCTTTTGACTATGAGATCTAGGATCAAGCACTCCAAAGTTAACACAGATTTTTGAGGTTTCTCGAGTGGTGGGCCACATGAATGGCGCGTGGTGCGGTGTTTCCACTGTGCAGTCACAGATGCCCCCTGCCTCCTAATGCTTACTCTTTGGGGGAGGTGGCAGCAGTTGCTCCTGCATGTGCAAACCAACCACGGGTCCATCACCGCAACATTCCACCATAACGTGATCCACCCTCATATCGCCCTCAATCAGTTACAAAGAATGCTCCCCTTTCTTCTTGCCCTGATTGCTACAATGCTCATTAATTGCAGTGATTGCCCCTCCGTTGGTCGAGTTGCAGACACTGTCAATAGACAGGCTGCTGTTCAGCATGAGCTCCACTCTCATGTGACTATTCAATAGAGATTTACAATGTTGCTGTTATTTCAGGCATATCCTCAAAGCTATTCTTGGATTTGTCTATGTTGAAACACACTGTTTACATGCTGGTGGACACTGAGGCTGCACCCACTTTAATCAACTCACAATCATACATAGACACTTTAATTAACTCACAATCATACATAGTCAAGGGGTCTTCACCTTGGAACCAGCATCTTGCAAACTCTTGAGCTATAATCAACAACTCATATCTGTTGTGGGACAGTTTTCTACATCAGCGGCCTATCACCCAGCAGTTCACAATGTTACATTTCTAGTAGTCGATCAAACTATGACAGCTAACCTATTCGGTATGGGTGCCTTCCAGCCTTTTGGGTTTTCAATTTCAGATGAGGTTCTTTTGCTTTATGATTGTCATATCCTGTGTTAGATGCTCTTTGCTCAGAATTTGCTACATTGCTCTTACCAGTTTTAGGTTGTGCTTCCACTTTTCAAGCTTACATCACCATAAAACCTAACACTCACTCTTGGTTTTTCTGGTTGTACGCCGTTCTTGTGGTGCCCAGAGATGATGTCAAAGTTGAATTAGACTGCCTGGTGGATGATGGACTGCATGATTTGCTCTGTTAAATCCAGTGAATTGGCCACACCACAGGTCATGGTAAAGAACCCCGCAGGTAAGATTCTACTGTGAGGTGAGTTTAAAGCTACTATCAATGCTCACAAGGAAACCTACCCAACTGTCACTCTCTGATTTTTATGAAATTTCGATATGTTATAATACATGAAAAACTACGGGAGAAAAACATATTTAAGGAGTGAAATGGTACCACCAAAATTGTGGCTAAAATGTAAAAAGCGGAATAACTTACGGATTAGTGAAGCGATTTCAATGATTTTTGGTATTAAAGTATCTTTTGATAAAAGAACAACATTGGCTGAGGTATATTGCAGGGATAGTGACAATTAGAGGGGCAACTACCCCTAAAGTGACCAATTTTTTGTGCTCAAAAAATTGTTTTGATTTAATTGAAGTAGAATCTATGAAAACTTCAAAAAGAAGGTGAATTAAGGAATAAGTGATTTTTTTATATTTCAATATTGGCGGGGGGGGGGGGAGGATAAACAACCCTTATATTGCTGCGCTCGTTTGATACTGCCCATGAAACACCTTGTGAATCTATATTTTTGAACTGTTTCATCTCTTCAGTATACTGATATTTAAAGTCGATGAATCAAAATGTGAAATCAGATTCTTAAAATTCAATATAGTTGATCCTGCATAGCGGACGAAAACTCGAAAAAATGCTTGAGTAGACAGTAACTTGACATGCGACTTTCAAAATACTGTACAATCAACATTAGAAATAATAGTGAATGAAACATGTTACAAATGGGTATTGGTTTTAACCGCCGGCGTTAGCGTTGCCCGTGATAGAGCAAGTGGAGGTTGCGTGGCTGGTTTTTCATTTCTTCCCGCTGCCAAATTAGGGTGAGTCCCCTTGCCACTCACAATTGTCTTTTCCTGTCAGAACACATATTTGGAGGTAATGAGTTTTGTTGAGTCGATTTCATTATTAATATATTTGACGTTCTAATTTTATTTTTGTGTGTGTTTATTTCGTTGATTTTATTTATTATTACATTAATTCATAACTTCCTAATTTGACAATGAATTTATTTGATTTTCATTTATTGATACATTTTATTCGGTAAGGATATATTATGTAAAAAAATTCTTTGCGCCAATCAAAGTAAACACACAATCCTGCTGCAGTTGATCAAATGGTGCTTGCAAAAGTCGAATTATATGTGTAGGATTAATTACGGACGGTGATACCGATCGGTGAAGAATTTTCGTTTCCATCAAGCATGGAGACTACCCAGGACAACACAACGTATTCGTCCGATGTAGAGGTCACACCTTCCTCTGTCAACAGCTGCGCGCCATACAGTGGGCAGATGAGCCAACTCTCCCGATTTTAGCGGGAGACTCACGATTTTTTTTTTCCCCCCTTCTTCCTCCCGATCTTGAAGACTAATCTTCCGATTTTCAAAAAAATTTAGATATTTCTCTTATTATTTGAAAATCCCGCGCCTTCGATATATCGATGTACGACGAGGTGCAGCTAGTCGACAGTCGTCCCAAATAAAACGATTTTGCATTGTTTAAAATACCATTGTGTTAAGGCCAATTCACACTGTCCGTCACGTCACGTCACCGTCCGTCAGAACATCCCGCAATGTATTTCTAATGGCGGCATTTACACCGTCCGTCACCGGACCGTCACGTCACGTCAAGCTTTCTCGAGAAGAATATTTTGACGGAACGTCCGTCTGCTAACATCGGAAGTTAACCTATTTTCGTCACGCGAATTAAATGTTGCAGTCGACGATTGCACTGTTTATATGCAAATGTGTCTTATTCATCTTTGTGTTGTTGTTATACCTCGTTTTAGGGGTAAATCTCAAATGTTTCATGACGACTTAAATATTTTTGTCAATTGAGTGTCCCCCTAAAATCGAGGTCGGATATCTGAAACCGAAAAATGGTTTATGTTACGTAACATTGTAACAGAAACGACTGAAGCAAACTGTTTATTTGAATAAGATTATCATTTGATTACGCATTTTTCATTAAATAACACTTTAAATGAAAATGTCTGTTCTAATGAAAGACAAAAATTCAGTTGTTTACGACGGTATTAACAATGTCAGCGAGTAAATCGTAATGGATAAAGTACACAGGCGCTATTTATGCTCTTACAAGGTATGGTTTGATGCTCTCATATGTTTATTTTTTCGCTTGAAAATAGATGTCTATGTTTTGAAATGTTGATTCAGTTCCCAGTAAGTTGGCCAAAAACATACATTGTAAAGTTTTATTTGGCCGTCAATAACATTTAGCGTTGTTGTTCCATCAAGTCTAGTATTAAACTATGACTTTCTACGTAACAGATCGCCACTCATAACCTCACTTTCAACATCGCATATCGAGATGGGCGAATTGACGTGACGGACAGTGTGAATACAACTTGACCTGACGGTGCCATGACGTGACGTTGACGTGAGGGACAATGTAAATTGGCCGTAAGTGCGTCGAGGAGGGACAAACGTATGCGTTTTGTAACGTACGTAGAAGTGACTTTTCAGTGGCTCATGTCGGGAAACCCGACATTGTTAAACACGTGGAAGCTAAAAAACACAAGGAGAGTGTCCAGTGTGTAGAACAGAATAAAAAACTCAATTTTTTGTGTAAACCCCAAGAAAGAGATTCTGTGACTAATGCTGAGGCTTTATTTACGTCCTTTATCGTGGAACACAACTTACCTATAAACTGTATCGACGACACTGGGCCCTTGTTTCACAAAATGTCTCCAGATTCTGAAATTGCAAAACGATATGGATGTGCCAGAACAAAAACAATGGCCATTATTAGAGAAATGTGCATGGAAGAAAGAACCAAAATTATTACGCACTTGCAGGAGAATCCATTTTCTATTGCTACTGGTGGTAGTAATAAAACAGATTTCAAATTATATCCTATTATTGCGTCGTTCTTCAATCCTGAACTCTGTGAAATTCAAAATTGTGTACTTTCTGTGCCTAATTTAGAAGGAGATGCTACTGGAGCCAATATTGCTGATCTTTTAGTTAAAACTTTATGGGAATTCCATATTCCATTACAAAACTTTCTGCCTTTTGGTGCTGATCATGCTCCTGTAATTATAGGGTGTTGCAGGATGTTTGAAGCAGGAAATGGAGAACTTAATTATTGTAGGCTGTTCTTGGCACCTAATTAATCTTGTTGCCAAGAAGGGGGCTGCATGGTTGCCTTTAAATGTTGACGAAAACATTATTGACATATTTTATTATTTGGAAAGGAGTGCAAAGAGGAAAGAAATATTTAGAAAATTTCAAATGTTGCATGACCCTGAAATGAGAAAGGTTCTGAAACATGTACCTACTCAATGGCTTTCATTGAAAAGATGTTTAGACAGGATTTTGGATCAGAGGGACCCTTTAGTTAGTTTATTTTAGAGTGAAATTGTGAGTAAGGATGCTGAAGTGGGCACATAGAAGGATTATAAAATTCCAAAACACACAAAAGTGTAGATGTATCTGACTCACATACCAAGTCCAAACACTGTGATAAAATTTCACCACCTAAAAGGAAAGTACAATCAACAGTTTTACGGAAGAAATTGAAGGTACAGATGACACTGTGTGCCAAGCTTTACCACATGAGGAACAACTGTTTATGTTTCTGTTATCGAATTTATATAAATCTTTCTGCCTTTTTCTTTCAAGTTTTATGCCTATCTTTGAAAACCCTGATGTGACTCAAGTGAACCACATATCCATTTATTGAAGTCAATTTTGGAGGAACTATTGAAGAATGTGATGGCAATATTTGTGAAACTAGTTATTATAAAAACCTCCCGATCTCTTATTGATGTAAATTATCACACTCCAGCAAGTCAAAAGGAACACTGTGATCTGATGTTAGGGAATGCTAAATTTGCTTTGGTGGCCACCATAAAGCCCGAGGAAAAGTCTGTATTCTTTGAGGCTGTAAGAAATTTTTTTTCATCATCATGTGATCACATGATACACAAATTTCCGTTCAAAAATGAAGTTTTGAAGCATGCAGAAGTTGCAAATATTTCTACAATTGGCAAGGCCTCATTTTCCAGTCTTAGATTTTTTATAAACAGATTTCCAGACATTTTAACTAGCGAAATACAAACTTTAGATACAGAAGTTGATATTCTACAGTCTTAGTTCTGTAACTTTCAGGTGGAAGAAACCAACTTCACAGAAAATGTTCAAATGTTTGTAAAGTCTATGGGACTTAACTACGGGGTCATCAGTCCCTAAACTTACAAATTACTTATGAACTAACTAATACTAAGGACGGCACAAATATCAATGCCCGAGGGGGGATTCGAACCCCCGACCGTAGTGGCCGTGCAGACCATGACTGACGCGTCTCAGTCCCCTCGGCCACTGCGGCAGGCCAACTTCATAGCAGAGAGAATTGATGTACAGTGGGCATTGGTAGATGAAATCAGGTGATGGTATTCTTAAATATGATAAACTTGCTAAGATGATGCTGGCTATTTTATCAATTAAACACAGTAATGCAGAATGTGAGAGGATTTTTAGTGTAGTTACAAAGACCAAAACTCAGTTCAGGTCCATGCTTTCAGAAGCATCTTTGGAAAAAATTTTAGTCTGAAAATCTGCTCAGAAAGGCAAATGCTTCGAACAGAAATTTAGTTCAGAGTTTTTGAAGAAGGCTAAGTCAGCTACAGATGTGCTGAACAAGTAATTGCCATGACAAACTATTTGGACTTTTCTACAGACTGCCGTGCTCCGCTGTCATACATGAGCCCCAGTTCACTTAGGTAGCTTGTTGCTGTAGCGCCCCTATATTACTTTGCATGTATCATGTGCAGCATTGTCACAATACTTTTCCGCCTTTGGGAATTCACTTAACATTGCGAAGGTATTGTATGGTGTGGAGACATCCATCGGCTCTTGATGTTCTTGCGGAAAAGTCATGTGGTGTCACTCGAACTTACGGATGGGAAAAAATGCCCCGTACAGGGCCCCTTGCATGGAACACAGACCCGTGACTGACTGATGGGTGATGGCTGCAGGGAGGCACACATCCCTAGGACTTAATTACAGGTGACAGCTGCAATGCCTCTGGAGCACGTGACTAATGCTGGCACACTTCCCCGCACAGTGAGCTCATGAGATGATAGCACCTCTCCTGAAGGTCTAGGTTGGGTGCTCATAGTTGTGAGCAGTAAAGGTGGGACCCAGAGATTGTGTCTATTGGCTTCTGAAGCAGTATGAAGAGTCCTGGGTGGATACAACGTCGACAATGGACGTATCTGGTCAAAATGACGAACAACCATTCCTTCGTCAGTACGGATGTCACAGAACTTTTTGATGACTCCTTTGATCCATTTGGGGCGAGACCCATATCCTTGTACCCAGAAAGGAGCACCTTTCTGGAACTTGTTCCCTGTACCCAGACAGAAGCACCTCTCCAGAACTTGTCAGGAGGTTGATAAACCTGATGGGAGCGAAATACAATGTGCGTGGCTAACAACCAAGTAAGAGCTCAGCTGGGCTATCAGCAATGGGCATAAAGTGATAAGAGCTTAGAAAGTGAAATAAGGTGTCATCCGTAGAAAACTCAGTGAGGAACTTCATGTGACACTTGACTTTACGAGCAAGATGCCCAACCTCTCCATTTGACTGTGGGTGGAAGGGGTGGTGCCATGACATGATGAACATCGTGGCTGGAACAGAAGTCTGCAAAAGCCTTTGAGGAGAACTAAGGACCATTGTCTGTGACAAGAGTAGAGGGTAAACCACCAAGGGCGAAAATCTTTGCCATGTATTTGTAGTTGCCACAGTGCAAGGGGGCACACAGTGAAACATGAAAGGAAATTTGGTATAAGCATAAATGACGAGAAACCAGTAGGTACCAAGAAAAGGGCCAGCAAAATCAGAGCGGATTCATTCCCAAGGGCGCACAGGTCATGGAGAAGGGTCAGCCAGGGGGGGGGGGGTGCTGAGCACATTTGGACACAAGTTGACCATGTGTGAAATATCCGCATCAATTCCTGGCTAGTAAACATGTCTGCAAGCCAGATTTTTAGTGCACGAAACATTCCAATGTCCCTGGTGTAACAGTTGAAGGACACTCTAATGCAGAGAAGCAGGAACCACTATCCTCAGATATGCTCCATCCGTAGAGAGGAAGACCATCCCGTCATGAATAGTTTAGATGAAAGGTGTAATAGTTATGGAGTGGGTCAGATGCCTTTCCTGACGGTCTATCAGGCAGAACTCTTTGAATGAACCTAATCACCTTGCTGAGAACCGGGTCGTCAGATGTAGCAGAAGCAACATGGTCCCCCTGTAATTGGTGAACCATCAACCATGCGACATTCATCCTAATCCGTGTGGAAACAGAGTAACTCATCGCAGTCGAAATTAGGTCAGGGCCCATTGGCAGCCATGATGAAGTGTCAGAATTTGCGTGCTGGGCTGTGAGGCAGTAATAAATCTCATAGAGCTGCAGCGGAGTGGCCAAGCGCATTGAGGCGCTATGCTACAATGTACGAGGCTGCTCCCTCTTGGACGTTCGAATCCCCCCCCCCCTCAGGCATGGATGTCTGTGTCGTCTTTAGTATAAGGTAGTTGTAATGTTCCTACCAGTGTGGTAATAGTTCAAAGTTTATTAACATGCAAACTAAATTGTTTTTGGCCCTGTGACACCTCACATCTACAAGAGCATCACCAAAATCAATAATTAACAAGCAGTAGCAGTTGTGCGCCAACGCTTTCTGACTCACTATTACTCAGATTTCCTAACAGGTTCCACTTACTGCCACTACTACCTCCATGGATCAGTTCAGCACAATACCACACTATCGGAGAATGTCATTACTACACACTCGATAACAGAGTTGCTGATATACAAGTTAGACCTTAACCCTTTATGAATTACTTGATCTGAGATATCTAGATTTACTAATAAACTATTCAAATAGTCAAACTTAAATTAATCAGAATCTTTACTCTTTCTTTTCAGCTCCGAGTTATTAATGCTAAACAACATGCAATTCCACAGAATCAATAGTTAATATACATCAATAAGTTAACGAGTGACTTCTGGCTACAACCCATTCTGACTATCTTTTTAAATATGTTTAAAAATAAAGAAACATAAATCCTACCGCACCACCTCCACTTTGTACCGTATTTTCAGAAATTTTATGTAATTAATCAAAGCTGAGCCTCTTCAGACGTGGGTGTTTTACATAACTAAATAATGATCTAGTCCACTCCCCACGTCACTCGTGAACTTTGGTAGAGTACTCGATTTATTTCTTATTCATACATAATGGTCCGGTTGCTTTATCCCTACATTTCTTTGAGCAATATCATGAGGCTTGGTAAATTAATGGTTTTAAATGGGTCAATCTTAGTCGTGACTTGCGGTAAAACTAAGCAGTTTAGGTGTATCTGCCAGTATCCACAACAATCAGCACACGAGCATCTCGTTGCTATAACGGACTCCCTCAGGATCCTATAATAAAATGGACTACCGAAACAGATACTAACATACTGGTTCCCAGCAGGACCGTAAAAATTTATACTGCTCGACTAATCACACTACTGCCTTTAAGTCTCAAAAATCTCGTACATTTATAGGCCCATCAAAATTCAGCCTTTACACTTTTCTCTTGAAATAGCATTGAAGTATGAGGCTGGTAACTATGAAACAATGGTTGGTATAAAACGTAAGCACTCACAACTGTCGCTGCAATTTTTATTACAATTAAATCAAAACCTCTCAGGTAACAAACTATTATTTAGTGCACACTTCAACTCCCACAGGAAAGAAGCTGATACCTAACATTTATCACACAATTTCGTTTCCACAGGGAGAATAATTACTTCCACTCAAACTGAGCCAAAAAAAAAAAAAAAAAAAAAAAAAAAATTAAAATAGCCCATTTTTCAAAAAAGCAGCTATTTAGGCGACAGTTCATCATCTAACAAATACCATTACCTTTACCGTTTACCAAGACTCAGCTAAACCCGAATATACTTTAACTGTAACTGAGCTGGATGAGAGCTAAACTGCAACCACCTTTTCCATACTACCTGGACCATTAGTATCAATAACGAAATAATATCTTTTCCCTTTTTTACAGAAAAAGGCGTTGTTAATGGCTTGACATCGTCTTCATCTAACGGCCACTTTGTTATTCTTTAGTGCGCGCCGCTGACATTCTCTCTGCTCGCCTCGGTGTTTGACATCATACGCAAGAAATTCACGTGTGCTACAACATACAAAATTAACAGACATTACTACAAAAATTTACAAAATTGTTTTCACTTTCAAATATTCGTAATTATAACTAAAATTCGTAATAAGTTGCAGCGATCGGTTCAGGCTTATGTAACGTCTTAATAAAACGTTCTGTTACAGAGCCCTCCCCCCTCGCTTCAACTTATTACGATTTTACCACTACACTATCTTAAAATTATGACAATAACGTATGAAATATGCCAATGAATAATATTCCTAGTTCTCAATCCACAAAAATTGTACACGACTTTGTGTACATTCACTATTGCTAACTAATAGTGACTCTTCAACAATGTTTCCTATTTAGTAAGAATGACACCATAACTAATTTTTTTAAGCAGCTATCATTTTAGTGCCATAATTTAAATTTTCCACTATTCGTGATTATGTTGTTCATTTTATAACAGGAGGAAGTAGTTTCATTCCAGTTCCTTTTAGTAGGGCGGGATAAAACCGATTATAACAAGTAGGAATGTTGTACAAATTTAAATAACTTAAAGGCACTTCAATTCAATACCTAGTTACCACATAGTACTCCTAAAATATGATTGGAGACCTTTTTCTCTCAAAATACTGAACTTAAATAATAGCTGATGTTGACACATCACAAGGTTAGCTCAACTTAACTAAATCTTGCAGGCAATTATTAACATTTTTAGCTACTTTTCAAGTGCCATTTCCGTGACTCTGCACCTCATAGTGCCCTTCCTACCAGTTATGGTTGCTTTTCTTAATTCTATCTCACACATCATGTTATACTTAATCTACTACATCTGCTAAACTTACATTGGCATACAAAATCTATAAAAGAACCTTTCACAGTATTTCCTAAAAGTTATAAACTTAGTAAAAATCTTAATACTACTTATTTTACTAACTTGTCCTGATCCAATTTTTGGTGTGAACAACAATCACTATTATTTCTGCATAATGTTTAAGCTCTAGTAACTATATTCTTCTCTAAGACTTCAGTGATCTACTTTTCTTTCTTCCATGGGGATAGAATATCTTTACATGAGCAAATATTCAATGCTGTCCTTAGCCTACACCTTTGCAATTCCTGTATTATTGAAAAACCTTTCTTTTGTTTTTTCTCAGTCATATTCCATTTGTCATCATATTTAGATCTAAGCTACATACCTGGTCCTAACTGAAATGTTTAAATGTTCAAATGTTTGTGTAGCTTATGGGACTTAACTACGGGGTCATCAGTCCCCAAACTTGCAAACTACTTATGAACTAACTAATACTAAGGACGGCACAAATATCCATGCCAGAGGGGGGATTCGAACCCCCCACCGCAGTGGCCGTGCAGACCGTGACTGGAGTGCCTCAGTCCCCGGCCCACCGCGGCCGGCCCAGGTCCTATTTGATCATTAGGTATTTCCCATAGCCACTTTACATATGTCTCATGCGAACACCCTTGATACTTGTAATTTGTAACACTGGCAGCTACGTACCTTCTAATATCTCACACATGATATCTACCAATTTATTTTGTCATTATTAACTCCCTTAAGGATCACTGTGGTCCCTCATAAAGATAAGTAAATTTCTTAATCCTTCTATCACCCTTTTTACTTTTATCATAACTTCTGAACAATACATGGTCCTTCACATTGAATCTAACACCTATATTCCTTTGTTCTGCTTTATTCCTGTTAACCTGACCTTTTCTTTTTAAATTATCTCCCACATAAGTAGTTATTAAATTTCTCCAGTCCATAACCTTGGGTGGATAGTTAACTATATCACACAACCTATCACCTTGAATCTTGCCTGCTATTACCTCCTTAGGAGCCATTCCAGTACTCTCATGGGGCAAGTCGTTCAGAATTGGTTCAAATTCAGACAAAAATGTAGGCCATGCTGAATGCCTCTTATGACAATACGTCCTGCCTAAACGACCCAATTATCTCATTAGTCTTTCTGACGGATTTGCTTGAGGGTTGTAGAAAGCAATTAACAAGCGCTGTATGGCATTTATCTGCAAAAAACTCTTAAATTTCTGCGATACAAACTGAACCCCATTATACGTAATTAACCTTTTGGGTTTTCCCACTTTTGGTATATATCCTTTCTTGACGTGCATGGATAGCAGCAACTTCCCCATCATCATACGAAATAGACGTGCTCTCTGCCGCAGGATCAGACTACACTACACTGACATCCATGTATTCGTCAATTTGAGCACCAGTGGCACAAGAAACTTCATATGATTGTGGCAGTATTCAATACTACAAATAAAGAGGGTGTTCAGGAGCTGGACGGCCTGTTATCAGACTTCCTTACCAGGGCAAACTGAAGTTAGCATTTTGAACCATGGAATTGGCGTACGACTCATGATGCACATCCGTAACGAATTGACATTTTCTACTAAGGCACTGTAAATCTGTGGCCCATGCGCGATGTGATTGATGAGGTTGTTTGCGGCACTTTGTAAAACGGCACCCGGGAGGCAACAAAATGGATGTTTTTGTGATAATATTTAGGGAGAATATCACACATTTCAGTAAAAGACGACTCCAGATCCCGCAAGGGGGTTAGCTGAGACAATAGTTGATACACTTTCGGAGAAATCCACGAAAGAGACGCAGATTTGCAGAGCAGATCGTCGACAACGCAGAAAGCCACAAAATGTTGATGTAGATGCTTTTCATAGTTTCCCCTTTCTTCTGCAGCTTCTTCTTGTGGAGGGAATGGAGTCAGAGACAATGGTGTGACGCGACGCGACTAAACAACGACGTCACCACAACTGAGGTAGGCATTTGTGGCAAGTCACATAACGACACTACTAGGGCAGTATGTTCCTAATGAGCGTGCGCAACAGTTGGTCTTCGTCTCAAGACACTGCCAATGACAACATGTGGAGTATAACGTTATTAACACATGGAAAACAATTCTTTACATCACATGTATAGTAACCTTGTTCACTACAGACTGCCGTGCTCCGCTGAGTCACAGGTGATCCCCAGTTCACTTAGGCTGTGTACACATTGGCACCGACAGACCGTTGTCAGATGCCATCGACGGAATTCGACTGAAAACATTGACCGACGGCATGGTTCCACTGCATCTGATATAGTTTGTCCCTTGGTCGGGTTAAGGAGAAGGTTAGGTTAGAAATTATTCTGTGTCTGAAGTGTGTTAGATTTCAAAAGTATAGTATAAAAAATTAAAATGTAAAAAATGTCCCAAGGTACAACCCTTTCCCCTACTGTCCTCAATTATTGCTATTGCCAGACAATCTTCACAAATATGTGACGTACTGGTAAAAGGAGAAATTTCTATTACATACTTGTGGTATTTCATGGTGTCATTGTCAAGCAATATTACAGTTTCGCTGAATTTATTTTACGTTGTGCAGACATACACCAGTTAACCATCATGCTTCAAATAATGAAAAACTACACGAGTTAGGGAAGTTTATTGATTATCACAACGGGTTTCGAGGATTTATTCACGTCTTCCAGTGTATTTGTTTACATAATTACGATACTCTTTCGCGGTTTCAATGTGTGATTTTCTGACACTCTTGCACTGCAGTTGTCTCTTTTGATTACTGAAGTTCGGAAAATGGGACAGAATAAATATTGCGGTGTGTATTTTATCCTAATGTTAGAAACCATCACTTTTCTGTCTGCTTAAAGGTATTGTGCCTCTTCCATCACTCAGAATATCAAACATTATAATCGTGACTTAGGACTACGGTATCTGTGTACAAAAACCAGTGGGTAAGTGACGATTTTTGTGTTGTGATATCCAGTGCAATGGAGCAGACATAACACCTGCAAGTACAGACATAAGTGCTATTTAGTACAGATCACGCACTTAAACATGACCCCTGAGCGGAGAATGTTGGGAGCTGAAGCTGGCATTCAGCTCATAGCGCATTGGCTGTTAGAACAAGCCCCGCCTTTTTCTCCCAGTGTTGCCAGCTTACGGCGTTTAGTTTTCACGTTTTAAAAGAAACATGTAAGGGGTTAAAGCGTCACAGGTGAAACACGAAATTATCACTTTAATGTCTGAGTAATAGAAAACTGAAACGTATATCTACGAAATATTAATAATTTTATGGAACTTATTAAGTGGGTGTTGCACCGCTTTCTGCCTATTTTTATTGTCGTAACTGAATAACAATCGGAATTAACATTCCTCACACCACTTTCAAGGATAGCCTTCCATTTTCCAAAAGAAGTCGTCAGGGTATGTGGACTTATTTTAGCAAATAATAAAGTGGAATACAATCAATACCGAGTGCAAATCAACAATACATTGACGATGCCTACAGTGTACAATGCTGTTATGACGTACGGTTGGTAGAGAGCATAAAAATCCCGTAGGCACACGAACTCAGCCGAATTCCGCCGATCACGGAGGGGCCACGTAAAAGTTTAGGTATAGTATGTAAAAACGTTGCCAAGATTTTATTGGGTAGTCTACGATTTCTCCCATTGCAGCAACCTCAAAAAGATAACATATGTGCAAGAACTGCATAAAATCACACATGGAAACGTCACGATGTATTTATGTAAACAAATGCACTGAAGGCGAGAACAATTCTTGAAATGAGTTGTGCTAGGCATAAAAATAGATAATGGGTGCAGTTTTCCAGTATTTAAATCCATGAAGAATAATTATAGGCCAGCCAGAAAGGTGAAACTCCAGAATAGCTGATACATCCATAGAATTGAATGTTGGTAACAGTGATGAAGTGGCGGGAATGAAGATGACGAATCGTGATAAGTTTCAAGTAGCCAATGAGATTATAGCCAGCGACAACATTTTTCTGTTCATATTAAGTAACCAATCGTAGCTAGTTTTGAGGAAGTCAGTGAAATTGCGGATGGCGTCAAATCAGAGTAAACAACAGTAATTTGAAAGTACCCAAAAGGTATTAATGTAAGACGTATTACAGATTTGCAAAGAAATTCTTCAAAAGTTATATGCATAAATCGGCAGAGAAAAGATTAAACAAAACTACATGGAGAAAAAGTCGCTACATTCGTGTAACATTTAATTATATAAATTTGACTAAAATCTTTCAATTGAGAATGAATGAAATTTCTTAGTGAATAAGTCGGACGAATGTACATTTATGTAAGAGAATCAATATGTAGTGAATAATTATCTGTTTGTAGTAGGAGATTCTGTTTTCAAAGACATTCTATACATGTTTGTAGTGACATTGTGTTTCTGCATGTTAAAAAAAACTCAAGGGATGCAGAAAGATCTGTGTTTTATGGCAGTCACGAAACAAAACGACCTATTTCACACATTCAGACATGCCGCAAAAACAATTATGCAAATATGATTGGATACTGAATTCTATCACCCTATTGGCTAACAAAATTTCCAGGAAAGACTACTGTTGCCAACGTTGGTTGAGCCCGAGCTATGGATGTAATGGCTATTCTGGAGTTAAGCCCCCAGAAACATCCAATTATGATGAACGAAATGAAATTACATTCATCTTCAATGACTGTCATTCAATATATTTTTGAAAGACCAGTGTGAAATTAAGAATAATGTCACGTTGCATTGGAAGTAGGGTTGACTTCGAAGGCAACTAAACACAGCCCTTATACTGAAAGCACGTTTATTACGAACTCAACATACACGCAGCACTGACTGCCTCTCAGGCAGAGTGATCTGCTATTTATACACAGACAGAACTTACCAGAAATTAGAAGAACAGTTAACATGAGAAACAAGTAGAATTTACAAGTGAACATAAGAAAGATGTAGAACCTTCTGGAATTGTTATTTACAAAGAAATAAATTTTTGCCAGTGGGTGGGATTGAACCGGCGACCTTCTGCACCGCAGTCCGTGATGCTATCCTCTGCGCCACGCCGGCAGTCGATGTTCGTAGTCTCTCGCGGCATTGCTCCCTCTCTTGGAGAAACAGCGACCCGCTGTTATGATCCCCGTGGAGCCAGCTGCAATGTCCTGGATCTTGACCTTGTCATGGGTCCTCTGTATGACAGTTCAAGAGAATCCTTCCCTTCTCCGCGATTATCGACAGCAGACGTTCCTGTCGTGGCTTCATCAGAAACATTACCGTCCTTAAAGTTCGTGAACAAGAAGCCATTGTCGTCTACTTGCTCTTCAGGATCGTAGTAAGGCTTCATGCGCAGGACGTGAACAATGTCTCTTCGTTTCTGACGTTTCGACGACGGCTCATAATCCTGAACTTCGTATGTGAAGTCTGACAGGCGGCGTATGACACGATACGGACCAAAGTATCGCTTCAATAACTTTTCGGACAGTCCAACCTTCCGTACAGGGGTAAAAATCCATACCAGATCTCCTGGGCTGTACACAACAGGTCGGTGCTTGTCGTTATACCGCTGACGGTCCTTCTCCTGGGCGTCCAGTGTCCATATGCAAGCCAGCTGTCTTGCTTCTTCGACCCTGGTGATGAGCTGTTTAACATAGTCATCCTGAGTGTCGTCCAGTTGGAACGGGAACAGTGTATCCATTGTCGTCTCAGCTTCACGGCCATGGAGCAGGAAAAACGGAGTGAAGCCTGTGGTGTCTTGTCTTGCGGTATTGTAAGCAAATGTCACGACTGGCAGAATTGTATCCCAATCCTTCTGCTCAACATCGGCGTACATCAACAACATGTCGGCTAATTTTTTGTTAAAACGTTCCGTAAGACCATTTGTCTGAGGATGGTATGCAGTTGTCATTCTGTGGACAATGTTGCACCGTGACATTACCTCTGATACTAGTTTTGACTGTAATACTTTTCCACGATCAGATATCATGACACGTGGTGCTCCATGCTTCAAAATAATGTCTTCTACAATGAATTTTGCGATCTCTGGAGCTTCTGCAGTCGGCACAAGTTTGGTGACAGCGTAGCGTATGAGGTAGTCAATGCAGACTATTATCCAACGGTTACCGGTTGTCGACTTCGGGAACTTCCCTAAAAGATCGATCCCAACTCGGTGGAATGGAGCTGCTGCCGGCGGAATCGGTACGAGATGTCCTGGAGGTAATTGCTTCCATCGCTGGCACTCTTTACAGTGACTCACATAGTGCTTGACAGATCTGTAGAGACCTTTCCAGTAATACCTGCTTCTGATTCTGTCTAGGGTCTTCACGAATCCCAGATGACCGGATATTGGAGCATCATGGAAATATTTGAGAATAGCTGGCTGGAGATGAGCTGGAACAACAAGTAGCCATTTGGGGACCAGTGGATCGAAGTTGCTCTTGTACAATGTTCCGTTTATAAGTTGGAACTCTCCATTGGTCGGTTCTCCTTTCTCCAAGGCCTCTATCATTTTTAATAGTGTTGGATCTTCCCTCTGTTCAGCTGTAACGTCATCTAATTCAGTGAGAGCTGAAATTTCATTAATGCTGTTGTGTTCCACTAATGGATTCCTCGAAAGGCAGTCAGCATCCTTGTGTTTGCGCCCGTTCTTGAATACCACTGTGACATCGTACTCTTGGAGTCTTATACCCATCTTGCTAGTCGACCTGATGGATCCTTCAAGCTAGTCAGCCAACACAAAGAATGGTGGTCTGTCACGACGGTGAATGGTTTGCCGAATAAAAACGGCCGGAACTTGTTGATATCCCAGATAACCGCGAGACATTCTTTTTCAGTTGTAGTTTATCTCGGACTTTGAGAGTACTCTTGACGCATAGGGTATCACTTTTTTGGCACCTTCCTGAACTTCTACAAGCACTGCACCAATCCCATAGCCACTGGCGTCTGTGTGAAGTTCCGTTTCTGCATTCTCGTCGCACAAGGCTAATAATGGTGCGAAAGTTAGAGCCTCCTTAAGTGCTCGGAAAGCTCTTTCTTTTGTCTCATCCCAGTAAAATTTGGCGTCTCCCTGCAGAAGTCCTTGTAATGGACGTGTCTTGTTACAAAATCCTTTTATGAAACGTCGGTAGTATGAGCACAGCCCGAGAAAACTTCTCACATCACGAATGTGCTGAGGAGTTGGAAATTCTGTGACTGCCCTTACTTTATCTGGATCAGAACGGACACCAACTCCGTTGACTAGGTGCCCCAGGATTTTTATTTCTTTGGCGACGAAGAGGCACTTCTTTGGATTGAGGCGGAGACCTGCAGCCTGAACACACTTCAACATAGTTGACAGGCGACTCAGATGTTCTTCAAATGTTTTCGAGAAAACGACAATGTCAACTAAATAGCATAGTCACGTCGCCCACTTAAGGTGTCGAAGCAAGTTGTCCATCATGCGTTCGAATCTGGCTGGAGCATTACATAATCCAAATGGCATTACTTTAAATTCATAGAGGCCGTCAGGTGTAATAAAAGCCGTCTTCTCCCTGTCAGCTTCGTCAACCTCGATTTGCCAGTAACCTATCTGCATGTCCATAGTTGAGAAGTATGTAGCTCCTTTCAAGCATTCTAAGGTGTCATCAATACGCGGCAATGGGTAGACATCTTTCTTTGTGATACTGTTCAGCCGCCGATAGTCGACACAGAATCTCCACGTGCCATCCTTCTTCTTTATGAGGACCACCGGAGACAACCAAGGACTCTCCGAAGGTTGAATAATATCATCTCGCAACATCTTCTCCACTTCCTCACGAATTATCCGTCTTTCAGCTGGCGACACTCTATACGAACGCTGGCTAATTGGCGGATGATCCCCAGTATTGATACGGTGCTTTATCGTAGGCCATTTCGTCTGACTTTTCCCCTGTTGAGGTGTGAACGCACCCGAAAATTGGCATAGTATACCTAACACCCGCTGGCGTTGTTCCCTGGTCAGTCCAGGCCCTATTGGCAGTTCCACGTTTGTTTCCTCCAGCGTGTTGTCTGTACAAATAGCAGGGCATGGGTCTTCATTGATGACTTTGAGCTCACCGTCCTGGATTGGTTCAGCTGTCCCGATACACATTCCCTTGGGGAAAAGTTGTGACTGCTCGTGACAATTTGTGTTCCAAATCTCTCCTTGACCACCAGTAATGCTGGTATGTAAATTTCTTTTGTGAGCCTGAGAAACTTTTTACTATCAACAAGAACTTCACAGTTTAACCAATCATCTGTGTTTGTGACTGCAACTCTTCTCATTGTCAACAGCGATATCGTCACATTGTCAACGACGAATAACTTCCCAGAAAATTTTGTATTACGTGTATCTGGCGGAACAACTTTTTCAATTTGCAGCTCAGATCTTCCACAGTCAATGATAGCTTGGGATGCCTGAAGGAAGTCCCATTCGAGGATGACATTGTGACTACATTCTGTTAACACGACAAATTCAAATGGCTGCGTCCTGTTGTTTTTGGTTACTCTCGCGACACAAGTTCCTGCTGGATGGACGTACTTTCCATTCGCGACCTTCAGCACAGTTGCTCCCGTATCACAGAACATTGTCTTCTTTAGTGTGCGGCGGTAATTATCCGATAATACAGAAAAAGAGGCTCCTGAATCAACAAGTGCCCGGACAGGTTGGCCGTCGATTATGACGTCAATGAGATTTCCCGACATCTTGGCGACTGTCGTCCATGGAGGATTTTCATCTGCGGCGGCCTCACCTCCGTAGATGGTCGCCTCGCTTAGTTTTCCTGGGCGCGACAGCTAGGGGAGCGGCTGGTACCTCTGTACGGCGACGGTGAATGACTGCGGCGCGTCGGGGAGCTACCTCGTCTAGGGTACGGCGATGGGCTGAACTCATCAGCAGGTGACTGCCTTGGATAGAACTGCTCCGACAGCTGACGTCTTGTGGCAAAATAATCATCGAATACTCGCCTCCTCTCTCTGCAGTAGCGTACGTCGTGTCCAGGGCGTCCACAGTGGAAACATAGTGGGGTGTTGTCTTCTGTCCTCCAGACGTCTGTTCTTCTGCGGGGCGTCATAGTTACCGGGCGGAGTTGGCTGTGGTCGCGTCGGTCGGTTCATGGGCTGCCGTTTGGCGGCTGCAGCGTAAGTCATAGCAGGGCGACGCCATTCTTCACGTCGGGTGCGATTGACGGGGCAGACAGGAGCTAATGTTTGAAATACCTCGTCCTCATCGGCGTCGGCTACCTCGTGACTTACAGGGCTCACATCCATGGCCACAATCTGATGCTCGCTCGGTCTAATAGTCCCGGCTGCCATGCACTGTTGTAATTCTTCTCTCACGATTTGTCGTATGAGAGAAGCCAAGTCCTGCTGGTCTTCCACAACGGCCATAGGGACTACATTTGGGAGTCTGTCATACTTCTTGCGTCCAACCCTCCTTTGTTGCATCTCTTCAATACGCTGGCACCACTTGATGAACTCTTCTGTCGTAGCAACGTCTTTTATCAGATGAGCTTGGTACATATCTTCTGCAATTCCCTTCATCAGGTGCGTGATTTTGTCCGCTTCAGTCGTGTTCAGATTGACTACGTTACACAGGGCCAAAACACTCTGTATGTACGATTGTGTCGGCTCACCATGTCGTTGGGCCCTGTTCTTCAGTTTTTCTTCCGCCGAGCGGATTTGTCGCTGGCGGTCTCCAAACTTCTTCTTAAGTTCCTCCTGGAACGTCTCCCAGTCATTCAACTTGTCTTCATTGTTTTCGAACCATTGCTGGGCTGTTCCATCCAGGTAGAAATAAACGTTGGCCAAGCACATCGTATGGTCCCACCTGTTGTACTTGGCGACTCGGTCGAACCCTTTTAGCCATTTGTTGGGGTCCTGTCTAGCATCTCCAGAGAACACCGACAGGTGTCTGATGTGCAGCTGGCTTATTGCTGGTTTCGTCTCCATCGTTCTTCTGATAATACAGACTTTTGGAAGGATGTACTCGGTGTATCCCTTGTATTCCGGTTCCAGTCCGTGTAAGCGACGGCTTTTACGTTGCCTAATCGGAGCCACGGTGATGTAGCTGTTGCACAGTGTACCCGGCGCCTCCACCAAACAATGTCACGTTGCAATGGAAGTAGGCTTGACTTCGAAGGCAACTAAACACAGCCCTTATACTGAAAGCACGTTTATTACGAACTCTACTTACACGCAGCACTGACTGCCTCTCAGGCAGAGTGCTCTGCTATTTATACACAGACAGAACTTACTAGAATTTAGAAGAACAGTTAACATAAGAAACAAGTAGAATATACAAGTGAACATAAGAAAGATGTAGAACCTTCTGGAATTGTTATTTACAAAGAAATAAATTTTTGCCGGTGGGCGGGATTGAACCAGCGACATTCTGCACCACAGTCCGTGACGCTATCCCCTGCGCCACGCCGGCAGTCGATGTTTGTGGTCTCTTGCGGCAATAATTTTGAACACAGAAACCACTGAAAAGCAAAAGTACACTTAGGCTTACACCACATTTGCAGGAGTTCTTATATCCCAAACAAAAATTTCTTTCACTCCAATGAAGTTCGCTGGTACATTTAGCCAATGAACGACGACTTTAGAAAGTGACGTGTAAACGATATTCATTTGTACCTTCCATGTCTTAGACGCCATCTTGATTTGCCGTATATCTCATAGTTTTGGTTTTCTAAATCGCAGTAAACCGTTTCAGGGCAACAACGAATTAACGATTAATTACAAAACCATCTCTGGATGAATTTATTACAACTAAATAATAATAATTAATTAATAATTTTAACATTTGGAACAAAGTTGTAGGAAAGAGTATATAAAATAGGAAGGGACTAATAATGTTGAGTTGCTGTAGCGTAATGGGTAGAGTGGTGGACAAGCAAGGGGTTCTGCAATAGAAACTCGCCCCATGCAATTTTTTTTAATCTTATCGTTTGTAACTGATTGTAGGAGTTATTTATCCACATCCCACTTTGTGGGATTTTCTTTTTCACATAACAGTATTATGTTATCCAGTACTCTTATATGCTGTCTCAGGAGTTAGTAACATCGACTTGGTGATTTTTATGTGTGATTGTAGAACGGAGAATGAAACTGCTGCTGCAAGTAGTACGATCAGCAATGTCATTTATGTTTTTCCTTCTCACGAATTTTTTTACTTTATTCCAACTGTGTTGCGATATGGAGAATATGGTTGGAGACAAAACTAGGGGAACGTTAAAATTGCTGGTACAGTAAGTGAAATGAGTAACAATGACAATTAGGCCTACACCATTCGCTAGTCAGAAACATTTGGCTATTTATTTCCCAATATCTCGTGATTTCTGAGGGTACGGAAAGGCTATTTCATGTTCTCCCCATTATTTTGCTGCTTAGTTTCGAATATATCGCGATTTCCGAGAGTGTGCTTAGACCGATGTTCCTTGTCACTAATGTTTGGTACTTTGTTTCTGAATATGTCACAATTGCACCTCACATTTGCAGGTCACTTCGTGGAATCAAATAGCGTATCTATTTGATGGAACAAACTCACCACCTTGTCAAAGAACGCCAGAATGGCAGAACCAGTAAGAATAATTACTGGACAGCTAATACTAGATTATCACAGTGCAAAACAACGTAAGAGAGCCACTACAATAACATTGAGATACGCCACAATCCAGAATTGAAAACATTATCTGAGGTTATTATTTATGCCTAAAATTTCTGATAAAGGATTTAACCAACTTGGGGTTTGCAATAAACTGTAATATCGGACCATAGATTTCGAATTATATCCCGATTATTATTTTTGTGGTGTCACACAAATCTAAAGTGCGTGCCACCTACTTTCGCCGCACGCCGCCATGCACGCACGGCGCGGCGTTCTTACGACTTCAGCCACGAGCGCCCTCTGCTGTGATCCCGCTTGTGGCCACGACTGAACTACATCGTTCACTTGGGACTGAGATAGGAACCGGCTAACACTTCGGAATCAGATAGGCACCAGTGAAGACTTGGCTATCGTTTCTGCTGTCCCACTGGCTGCTCACCTTCATACCTGGACAAGCGTGCTTCCTTTATTCCTGTGTCGGTACTTTTCTACTCGGCCACCAACACCTACGACGGAAACGAGACACAAAAGAGGCGATGAGGCTGGGACACAAAAGTGGCGACGTGGAGTGATAGACGAACCGTGGACCAGCCCGCTGGCAGCAGCCAGACAGCAGCAGTCGGAGCACGCAGAAATTGTTTCCGCCCACCCACCCTTATTATAAGATTTTTGGGGGACAACATTGTTACGTGTTTTGTGAACATTTTTGTTGCAGAGCGAGCCCTCCTTTCATATTGCATTTGTGTTTTGTTATAATTTACTTGTATGTGCGGCGCCTAATTGGTCAGCATGGCCACTACCCTGAACCCAAACTTAATGGAAATTATTCAGTTACAGACGGCGCAAATCACGCAACTACTTCAAGCTGTGTCCCAGTTAACAGCGCAAGCAGCTAGCCACCAACAGCCGTCGCTTCAGCAGCCCGCACCTGTTGCTGCACTGCTCCCTACGTTCTGCCAGTACAACGAACGTGAGGAAGAATGGAGCGACTACTTCGCCCAATTTCACGAACTCGTCGCGGCTCATCAAATTACAGGTCAGACAGTGAAGAACCTTTTCTTATCGATTGTGGGCCCCCAGACGTTCGTACTATTGCAAAAACTTTTCCCCCCACGCCTCTCCTTGTGATGTAGACTTTGAACAAATTGTAGATGCACTGAATGCTCATTACGAGAGAAAAGTTCTCGTAGCCGCTGCACGGTACCGATTTTTCAGACTGAAAAAATTAGCAGAACAGTCGCACCAGCAGTGGATTACGGAGTTGAAGGGCTTAACCCGCAAATGTAAATTTATTTGCTCTTGTGGACTTTCTTATAGTGACGTGATGTTGAGAGACGCTATCACGCAGAACGTTCAGGACCCCAGAATTAGGGCAGCAATTCTAAAACAGCCTGACCCTTCATTAGACAGTGTACTGCAGCTTATAGAAGCGCATGATACTTTTGACTTAGCAGATGTAGAAATGCAAAGCCACAGTGTTAACTCAGTGCGCCGCAACGGACACTTTGCTAGCCGTAGTTCTCAGTATAGCACTAGTGATTATTTACATTCTACCGGCCGTGCTGAACAGACAGTGAACAGTAGCCAGTGTAAGAGTGTGACACAAAGTTCACCCCGTCGTGTTAGAAACAGTAATTTGAACAACGAGTGCCAACGTTTATTTCAGAAAAATGTTCGTAAGTCTTGCCCCCAGTGTGTATCTCGTCACAAGCGTGAGCATTGCCCTAGTCGTAACGCAACCTGTTATCAATGTGGAAAATCAGGACATGTACAGTCTGTGTGTATGCAAATTAAAAACTCTAAGAATGGTACCGTTAGAAACAGTGCTTTGCCGAGTGCGAGAACAGTGCATGCAGTAAATTACATACACGCTGTGAACTTGAACAGTGTTTGTCTTGATTCTAAAATGCAAGAACGTTTTTCTGCACCTACTGCAAAACTATGTAGTGAGCCACGTCGCAAGCGCCGCCGAGCACGTAAATCTGTGCAACGGAAAAAGGTTCGGGACAAGCAAAATGATTATGTACAGTGCAATCCTGTAGTGAATCTAGTGCCTTCTGCAACTGCTTATTGTAATAGTGCCCAGTACTGTGTAGCTAGTGACAGTAGACTTGATGTAGCTACTCAAAAGTTTAGTGCAGTAGTTAGTGTCTCTGTAGTAACCTCGCATTGCGCGGACGCCGATCCAGCGGTAGTGCCATCTAGTGACAGTGATATTAATCTGTGTGCCGATTCTGCGCCGCGTCCTACCGCACGCAGCCCGCGCATGCGCACGTGTAGCAAACGAACTGTAGCAGATGTTGCCCACATTCGCGCACCTGTTGAGCGCCACAAGCAAAAGCTTTTTGTGAATCTTTGCATAGAAAATAAGAATGTGCAATTTCAGCTGGTTCCGCTGTCACTTTAATGAATAGAGAGATGTATGAACTTCTGGGTTCGCCGAAACTGTCGCCGTGTAAACAAGTGCTAACGGCGTATACAGGTCAAAATATTCCAGTGCTAGGAACGTGTAGCCTGCCCGCCTCTTTTCAATGTGTAACGAAAACAGTTGCTTTTGTTGTTTTTCAGGCCAAATTTACGCAGAACATTTTTGGACTAGATACATTTGACTTGTTTGGTTTATCAATTCAAAGAGATGTACTGCAAATTTCGTCAGTAGTACCTCAGGTCAAAATCAGTGCATTGTGTGAAAAATACAGTGACTTGTTTTCGCCGGAACTAGGTTGTGCAAAAGGCTTCGTGGCACATGTAACTTTAAAAGAATCTGCAGTTCCAAAATTTCGTAAAGCTAGACCAGTGCCTATCGCAATTGGTGATAAAGTTGCAGAAGAACTTAAACGTTGGCAAGATAGTGGGGTGATTTCTCCTGTTTCTGCGAGTCAGTGGGCCTCGCCTTTAGTAATTATACCCAAGCAGTCAGGAAAACTTCGTCTCTGTGCGGACTTTAAATCAACAGTGAACAGTCAAACAATTGTAGACACTTATCCCCTGCCCAGACCTGAGGAACTGATGGACAGATTAGGACAGTCTCACTTCTTTTCTAAGATTGATTTAGCAGAGGCATACTTACAAATTCCGCTTGATGACGAGTCAAAAAAGTTTTTCGTCATTAATACTCACATGTGGTCTCAAGATTGCCAAGTTGCCTTTGACAAATTAAAGTCTGCACTCCTCAGTGATGCATGTTTAATTCCCTTTGACCCTCAGAAGCCTGTAGTGCTAGTAGTCGATGCCTCATCGTACGGTCTGGGTGCAATATTGTCACATCGTATTGGTTCTCACGATCGTCCTATTGCCTTTGCATCCAAGCTACTGACGCCAACGCAACAGAATTACAGTCAGATAGAAAAGGAGGCCTTAGTAATCATTTACGGCGTCACAAAGTTTCATCATTATCTCTATGGCAGAAAATTCTATTTGTTGACAGATCACAAGCCTCTCACGTCGTTGTTCTCACCCAGAAAGCCAATTCCGCCATGAACGGCACAAAAGCTTCAGAGGTGGTCCTTGATATTGTCTAATTATCAGCATGAGATTTTGTACCGGCCTACCACTAAACATGCCAACACAGACACACTTTCCCGACTTCCGGTTGGCCAGGATGTGTCGTTTGATTCTTCAGAAATGGCGTGTTGCCAGATAGACTCCAGAGATGCTTCTGCTGTCGCAGACTTCCCTTTGAACTCTCGTCGGGTTTGCACAGGAAACAGCTGCAGATGCAGACCTAAGTGTGGTAGCACGTTTTGTTCGCTCAGGGTGGTCTGCCAGAGACAAAGACATTGATCGGCCTCTGGTTTGACGTTATTTTGCACAACGTCATGCATTATCTTTAAGTCAGGGTGTACTGTTGTTGCATACCGACAACGACCAAACAAGAGTGATTGTTTCTCGTTCCCTGCAACGAGAAGTGTTACGCCTCCTGCATCAAGGGCATTGGGGTATTGTTAGGACAAAGCAACTGGCCAGACGTCATTGTACCTGGGTTGGTATGGACGCTCAGATAGAGAACATGGCGTCACAGTGTCCTGTTTGTGCGGAGCATCAGGCAGCTCCCCCGCAACGTTTCTCGGACTGGCCACGCCCCAAGGGACCATGGCAACGTTTACACATTGATTTTGCCGGACCTTTCTGGAAAACGCGCTGGTTAATTATTGTAGACGCTTTCAACAAGTTTCCTTTCGTGATTGCCATGAACTCAACGACGGCTTCTAGTACAATCAGTGCCTTAACATCAGTGTTTTGCATCGAAGGTTTGCCTGAAACTATCGTCAGTTTGTTAGTGCGGAATTTCAACAGTTTTGTCGTGTGAATGGCATTCAGCATATCACCACCGCACCTTTTCACCCTCAGTCCAATGGTGAAGCAGAACGTTTCGTTCGAACATTCAAGTCTCACATGGAAAAGATGAAAGGTCATCACTCCAGGCAGCAAGCTCTACAAATTTTCCAGTCTACATATCGGTGCATGCCACGTGACGGCCCGTCTCCTGCCGAGCTGCTACATGGCCGCCGTCACCGCATCTCCTTCACCTGCTGCAGCCTCCCATGCACCGAGTTGGTTCGTATGGCGCTACGCGTTTTCAGGTTACTACGCCGGTGCTGTACAGGGTGATTGCTGGCAACAAGAAGACATGGTTGCCAGGCATCATTCAGTGCGTGCTTGGTCGCAATATGTTTGTTGTACGTTCTTCCACAGAGTTGGAGCTGCGGCGCCACGCAAAGCAATTGCGCCTGCACAGGCCGTGCAATCCTGTCTCAGGTCTCTTGATTCCAGACCCAGTTCACCGCCAGGGAGCACAGCCACATCGCTCACCACTGGGTCCAGCTTCCCACGACTACGAGATCATCCCAATGGATGTTGACGCACCTCCTACGCAGTTGGCCCCTCCGCCTCCGTCGCCGCCTCAGCTGCTAGCGTCAACGAGAGGGACTCCGGGACCGTGCGTGCCCCAGCCGCCTGGGCCACGCACCTCAGAAGAAGATGACCTGCTCCCTCTGGGCGTAGGCGTGCGTCCTTCCTCTGGTTTTGGTGGGTTTCCTGGGGGATCGCAAGGTATATACCGGGGTGCGGACGGCGTCTCGATCCCAGCCTTAGCTATGACACCTGTCCCACCAGTAATGCCCCCACCCAGGCCCTCCTCCCAGTGCTGTCGCCGTGGCCCTCAGCCCTACGCCACAATGACGCGGCGGTCAGGGGGGGAGGGGTGTGTTGTCGCACAAATCTAAAGTGCGTGCCACCTACTTTCTCCGCACGCCGCCGCACGGCGCGGCGTTCTTACGACTTCAGCCACGAGCGCCCTCTGCTGCGATCCTGCTCGTGGCCACGACTGAACGACATCGTTCACTTGGGACTGAGATAGGAACCGGCCAGTGAAGACTTGGCTATCGTTTCTGCACAAGCGTGCATCCTTTATTCCTGTGTCGGTACTTTTCTACTCGACCACAGACACCTACGACGGAAACGAGACACAAATGCGGCGATGAGGCTGGGACATAAAAATTTTTGTCGTCTTTTAGGTGCCACAATCTCTTTCACTAAACTTATCAGTTTCTCATCTACCGTGTGAGAACGTCGGTCGATTTGACCAAATAAACAAAATGTTTTGAATTTCACTGACTGTCATCCGAAGTCTCTACGTTGGGGCGATGAGATCGGCTATACTGTGACCATGTCCATAGTGGAGTACTGATTTGAAACGATTGGCCGTTTTCCGCCGATGTCTGTCGTCGATAAAATCCACAGATATCGGAGCCACTGTGACCACGGACAAAATTTTTTTCAAGGTCTTTGACCACAGCCTAGGAGGCGCTGTTTAGTTGCTGTAGCACCCCTATATTACTTTACGCGTATTTATGCGCGGCGGCAGATTTGAATTTACCAAGCACGTGTTGTCACAGCAATGGAGGCAGACTCTGATTCTTGATAAGTGATTCATTATATCCATTGTGTGTGGCCAGATGTCACTCCTCTGATACCTTCTGCAATTATTATGCTCTTTGATATCAACTTGCCATGCAGTAGTGTGTTCTGCTGCTACTAACAGCAAATTCATCTCTTCACATGGTGATTCCAAGTTATCTCCACCACAATGACTTACGTTTGCTTCACTCTGACCATTGGCGGATTATTCATATGAAAGGTTTGGTTGTGCGCCATATTTTTGGCCAGGAATGGGCTGCAAAATAGTGCGACTTGTGAACGTGCATGAGATTAGTGCAACCAAGCAGGCACCTCCTTACACTTTCCTTACACCTTGGCCCCTATCTGAACACGCACTGGAATGTGCAGGACTGTCCCTCAATTCTTACTGCCTCTTGGTTGTTGATGCATATTCTCAATTTCCATTTTTAGCCCATTGTACACATCTTTCTTCCACTGTCACGACTGCTGCATTGACCAAAATATTTGCTCAGGGAGGTCTGCTGCTTACTATTGTTACTGACCTTAGCCCCCAAATTATATCTCAAGACCTCAAGGCCCTTTGTATATGTCCCATGTTATCTCCCACCCCTTTCACCTCCAGGCCAATGGACAAGCTGAAAAGATGGTACGAACTTTCAAGAACGAGATGTGTAAATAAATTTAGTCTGCCTCACCCATCATTGCTCTGGGTAGGTTCTTGGCCTCTTATCACTTTACGCCACTGGATTACAAAAGCCCAGCCGAGCTACTTCACAGCCGCAACTACTTGCTCACACTTCCGTTACACTCTCCAAGGAGATGCCATGACACCAATTCCAGCTAGGCACAGCAATCTCAATACAAGCATTTGGCAGATGTCCATAGTGGACATTGGTAATAGTTTACAGCAGTCCTAGCGAGTAATACTTTTAAAAAAATTAAAAATGGGAATTGTTATTTATTAAACTTGTTTTGAATCGGTTTTCATGGGAACGTTTTGTTACATTACACTTTTAGTACCACCACCTGGGTTGTATTCCTTTTTTACCTGTCGTCTTGTAGTGTAACATCAAGTAACTACAGTATGCAATTCGTTTCTCAGTCTCGATTTATTTATTTCATTTGTCATATGAGTTCCATGGATCCGTACATGCAAGTGATTCGCTTGGATGTGGAACATGTCAATACAACTGTGCAAATACAATAAATTCTACAGAACTATAATATAGTACAATAACATAAATAATGTTAGGTACAAATTTATATTATTTACTAGCTAATATTTAACTAGTATTGTAATTCACTATTCAAGATTAACGTAGTGTTGACCCATCCATTTAATAACTTAATAACAATATACTTCTTTTATTGAAGAAGTGTGTGGCAGCACTAGCCACCAATGCGAGTGTTTGTATCAACAATGGACACAAACCAATTGTTCGATCTACATGACAACTACTGGTTTTTGCTTCTCTTGTATGATCCGGCATGTATGAGTCAGTTTGTTATTGTTCACTTTGTTAGTGACATCTAATAAAGCTTTTGTACTGTACAGTGGGTGGTGATTGAGCTCCATTGCAACTAATGATCTCTACAGTGGTGACTCCATACTAAAACGGTTCTACGTGTTTGGTACAGTGTTGTCCCACGGTTTTCAGTGTGTTCCTTCGACCATAATTCGCTCGCGCTCGGTTCGCCAACAGACCTGCGCCGAAGTGCAGCATGTCGACGCCCATGAAACCGCCGCCCGGACTCGCACTTCCTCAGCAGCTTGTAGTTTCCAGCATTCTCACGAGTGTCAGCAGTTTGGTCATTCGCCACAGGACATCTTTACATCGCTACAGTTCAACAATGCCGTGCCTCAGCAATCTCATCCTGGCTTTGTCACTCCACAGACGTTTTTGAGTGCGCCTTTTTATGACACTCCACTGTTCGAGCGCTCTGAGCTTTTCCATGCTTCCGACTATGCCAGCTACAACAAAGACTTTGTGCAAAATTCAAACGTGCAACCACCTGCCGCACTTGTATGCTAGGTTTTATGAAAGGACTTGCTACAACACATTAAGAGCAAGTGCAAATCCATGGCCATGATTGCTCGTTATAACAATTGCTGTTCACTGTATTTTTTTCAGCTCATTTAGTACATGTACTTGTATTTTTCGTTGTTATTGCAAACCTCAGCTAACTGTTATGCTTCGAACTGGAACTGTATTACTGTCAGGTTCATGATACAGTATTACTGCATTTTTAGGAAATTTACTGGCTCGTTAATTCGCAGCTTCGAAAAAGTCTAATGGAACTTGATGCACATTCGTATTCAATAGTCAATCTTTATTTAAAACGTGGAACTGTAAACAGGTAAAATTCTCGAGTAGGTGTGGCATACCAGCTGTCAGCCGATATACCAAATAATATGGCGTGTGTCCTAGGCAAGGAGGTTAAAATAAGGGGAAACGGCACTACTATTCAAAGCTAATCTGTCGATTGAAGCCAGTCCGCCATCTTGTGGAGCCAATGAAATATGTTTTCAGATTACAGCACTGTGTGGTACTTGCTCTGTTAACTCTCATACATTTAAATGGCTGTCGAGTATATATTTGATATTATACACTTTTGTGAACAAATACAGACCAGACAGTTGACTACACACTAGTCAGCACAAATGTTATTGGGATAGCCTTCAGCTCACACCATTTGGAATAAACGTGACGTCATTTTTACGTCACACACTGTATCGAATACCGTGCAAACATCTATCGACTACTCCCTGTTACTCAATACTTCTATGTGACAGATGCTATCTTGATTTGCCGTATTTCTAAGAGATTTGGTATTATAACACGCAGTAAGCCGTTTCATGGACACAACACATTAGGGATGAATCACAGAAACCATTATCGGTTCCATTTCTTATCACTACATATAAATAATAATACACCAACAGTCAAAAATTCTGGAAACTATAGTAGATAAGTATGGTGTGGTTAGGCCGACATTCCTAGCTTATTTCAGTATTTGGCTGTTTATTTTCGAAAGTGTCGCGATTTCCGAGAGTGTGGTTAGAACGATAGTCCTTCCTCGTCACCGATATTTGGTGCGGTAGTTTATTTTTCTATATTTTACGATTGCAGAGATTTTGGTTAGCCGACATGCTATGAGGGAAACTTGTTTGTAGATTTATCGGACCAAACTGCGTGGTCATCAGTCCGTAGCTTACAAACTACTTAAACCTAGGTAAACTAACCTAAGGACAAACACACACACACATGCCCCAGGGAGGACTTGAACCTCCACGGCGAGCAACCATGCGCTCCGCAGCGAGACGCTTTAGACCGCTCGGCTACACCACCGCGGCGAGGAAAACTTTAATTTCATTTTCAAATGTATAAAGCTTACTATCAGAACACTAGCAGCGCCGTCTGCTGGTATCTCTACATCCTAATGTTGATTCCAGAGTCTTAATTTTGGAGATATTTGAGACCCGACATGCCTCCATATTCCGTTAGAAATATTCATCTTAATCATAGTTTGATGTCCACACAGACTACAAAGTGGCATTACCTAATTCGCTAGGCCTATTTCGATTAAGGGCATTACACTTTTTAACATTTCAGCTTAAACCCATTACTGACTTATTAAGGCCTGGGGAAAAGGGTAGTGTATTGTATCTAGTTCTACTCTTAACATACATCACTGACACTGCAGATAGTATAAAAGACGCTGCTAGTAGCAACGTCAGACTAAAGGATAAACTTCTAGAATTCGTATCAGAAAAGGAAACTATTCAACACATTTTGAATATTGACATGCATTTCCGTGTTTCGTGCTTAGTTTGATTTTATTAAGATATCCCGTAGTATTTTAGGCGAAGAAAGGAAAATAAAATGTAAACGGCCCACAAGCAGCATTACACTGCTGGATAAAGTTGCGAAACTTCAGACGATATCAGTGTTTGTTTATAACTTATCGTAACAAGAACGAAGTGTTTTTATGCTTGTTTATAACCCATCGTACCGAGAACGAGGTGTTTTTATGCTAACATTAAATAAGGCAATACCCAAGCATGTCACTTTTGCAGCAGACTGTAATCGAACCAACAACGACATTTATTAAGATACGATAGCTATTGAAATAAACCCGTTCACATTACACTAGCATATCACGTTTGCAATAAGTTATGTGACCGCAGAACGCTTCGAAGATGCACCAGCTCCACCAAAGAGACTACCTATATCACAATTGTGCGTCCTCTCCTGGAGTACTGTTGCCCCTTGTCGGACCCTCACCAGGTGGGACTGACGGAAGATATTGAGAGGGTTCAGAGAAGGGCAGCTCGTTTTGTTTTATCACGTTACGGGGGGGAAAGCGTCACGGAAATGTTGCACGAATTGGGGTGGAAATCATTAAAAGAAAGACGTTATTCATTGCGGCGTGATCTGTTTGCGAAGTTTCAATCACCAACTTTTACTTATGAATGTGAAAATATTTTGCTAGCACACACCTACTTAGGGAGACATGACCATCCCAATAAAATAAGAGAAATCAGATCGAAAACGGAACGATTTAGGTGTTCTTTCTTCCCGCGTACTATTAGAGAATGGAATGGTAGAGAAAAGTTATGAAAGTAGTTAATGAACCCTCTGTCAGGCACTTAAATGTGATTTGCAGAGTATCTATGTAGATGTAGATGTAGAAGTCGATAGCTCTTCGTGCGATCTTCGATATAGTGTGTGACGTGAAAATGACGTCACGTTTGTTCCAAGTGGTGTGAGCAGAACGCTATTGGTTCCATAATATGGCGGCAGTGGCTTCACTTCTGTGGTGTTTAGGGCATCTCCCCCTATTCTAACCTCCTTGGTCCTAGATGAGCGACAACGTCTCGCTACAAGATGGCGGCTAGAAACGGTCAACTACTAACACATGGCACCTGTAAACCGTAGGATAACGATAGCTCCAGAGTAAAGCAATAAAGTTTTACATACTTTAGGAAACAAGATGTAAAAAGAGTGCTGTGCATTAAATTTACAAAGTCAAGAATGTTCGTGGACTATTTCATTCATAGCTTCAAATACGAAAATCAGTGAAGATCACCAGCCTAGTACAACGACGAGTACAGATATTTTAGAGTTTTTCTTTTGTGACTGCAATACATCAACAACTGAGTAAGTACAAAATGAGTCTTATTGTAAGACGACAGTAAATCATTAAATTGTGGACGGAGTTGCTATCAGTGGGCGTTGCATAGCGGTAGTGATGTAGACTACCAAGTTGTAACTTTTTACCAAGTTAATACTAACTCATCTTTATTGCAAACACATGAATCCCACTGAATGCCTAACAAACACATTAAATTCCTACTGAAACATTATATCCAGATCACACACCTTGTGTGTCATGGTAGTTTTATCTCTCTCTCTCTCTCTCTCTCTCTCTCTCTCTCTCTCTCTCTCTCTCTCTCTCTCTCTCTCTCTCTCTCTCTGGAGTAAGTTTGTTGTTACTGCAAATGCTTAAAAAGCACACAAATGTAATTGTTCAAAACACATTCATCATTGAGTAAATGAAACTACTACTCAGAATAAAAACAAAAGACTGTCATATTAGAAACAATTTAAAAATTTAACTTCAGTCGTAAATTTACGATATAGTTATATTTGGACACTTTTTATCCCAATCACAATTACTAATTATATGTACAACTGCAATTTTATATTGTGTTATTTCAGAAATAGTTGCAGTTTCATAAACTTCAGGATTATTAGTTTGCAGAATTCTTGTGACACCCTTTATAACCTCAACAAGGAGACGATTCTCAACGAACTCGTCACTTTGTTGTGCGTGCGACAGCGACAAGATTCAAACGCATCTGAATTCAAACGTCACCACTTATCGCGGGCGACAGACAGCGCGTTGGATGCAGCTCAGCTAGGACACATCCATAACGATACATGTGGTCTTATTTTATCACTTGAAGCTATCGCGCACTTTTGTCGCTCACATAGGACATTGCCTAAGAATAACAATACCCCAAATAACATGGCAGATACCAGTTCAATTTGCCTCAAACATTGCAGACATATCGCTACTCACTGAAATTCAAGCTCTTTGATATGTCCTCTGGAAGATTTATCATCTTTCTGCTGTTCCACCTTTTCCCCACAGATATAGTGCATAAAATTTTAGTGTTTGCCTGCTGGTGTGTTTGGCAGGATAATATTGGTAAAGTCTCATTCAGGGCGACTTCGCTATCTCAGAACATCATCTCCTGTAGTTTACATATCATAGAGTGAAAACAGCAGTGTCACTGTAATCCTCTTAGCATGTTACGTCATAAGGATTTGTCAGTAATGACGAATGTGGATCGTATACACGCCGGTCTTGTATTTAGCCAAAAGTATTATGTAGAGCTCAGTTATTTTTCTGAACACCAGGAACAATTCCACTCTGTGCCTGTCTAAAGGGAACTCATAAATCAGCAGACACTGAACCATATTGAACCAAAATGTGGTGGCGAAAATTGGAGGCATATATGGAAAAATCTTAGTAATCCATTCTTCACTCCACTGTTTGTTCAGCTTGGTAACATTAAATAATATATTACAGTGGAGAGATCAAAGTCAAATATGGACATAGATACGGAAGAAACTGGCTCATATAAACAGAATGTTGGGGGCTTCGATAGAAATACTACCTGTACTTCTCCTGGATTGCCAGATCTATCCTGAATCCAAGAATAGTAGCTATACTTTTTAATGGATCAACATAATACCTATATTAGATGATTATACCAACAAAACACCAACTCTTCATACTTATCAGATGTATCTTATTGAATAGTACCTTGCGATGAAAAATATCAAAAGTTTAAAAAGACGTTGTAATAGCATTAAACGTTGGACAACTTTAATTTATCGAAACACTAGGAAGATTTATTATTACTTTTATTATTAACACTTAATTGTTATTTAATATTCTGTAGACTTTTTTATCCATTTGGTCTATCCATACTCTGTGGATTAAACAAGCAAAGTTGCACAGAATATTCATGTGTCGTCCTTCATTTCTGCATGTTTGGAAGGTTTCCTTAGAAGTTTTAGAAGTTACACATCATTTACACATCATTTCTGGTTCACAAAAATGGGATTTTGCAAATGTAGATTTATTTATGAAGCTCATATTCTTCACTGGTTGTAAAGATTAAAGAGGAATATTCGCTTTACCAATATTTCTTTCTCAACCAACCAAGGACCAGCAAATAATAATAGTTCTCGCCACATTGCTACACTATAGTGACAGCCAAGTGACAGTGTGGTACGAGTTCTTATTTTGACGGGCAGAAATTATCTCCAGCCAATGAGAAATTGCTAGCTGTCAGCCAATGAGCTATGCCATAATATTGACAAACAGATGTAGCAATGCCAGCAAACGACGATGTTCTGAGGATGCTGTATACATTTGCAAAAGAAATTAAAGTTATCCTCTTACGATCATTGTTAACCACACACCCTATAATCGTGATATATTCAGAAAAAAACTACCAAATATTGGTGACAAGTAAGGTATATCAATAAAATCTTACTCTCGAAAATCGCGACGTATTCGAAACTAAGCAAAAATATATTGAGGGAAATAAGCAATATCGGTGTAACGAGACTCTCGTAAATTACGAGATATTAGAAAATAAACAGCCAAATTGTTCTGACTAGCAAATAGTGTAAATGTCACTCATACTTATTTCATTTATTCCCACCAGCAATTTAAGCGTTTCCCATACAATCGTCGCTTACCATTTTCTCAGAAATCGCAACATATTTGCAACAAAGGTCAAATATTTTTGTGAAGGAAAAACAGAAATATCAATGCTAGTCATATCACTTGCAGCAGTTTCATTCTCCATTTTTTAGTCACATACAAATTTCCAAATCGATGACACCCATTCCTGACACAGCATCTTGTTAAATTAACATCGAGTACTGTATAACATACTGCTGTTATATGAATAAAAAAATCCGGCAATATGTTATTAATAAGTAACTACTATATGGTGATACAAACGAATAGATTGAAAAAAAAAAAAGATTTCCATGGAGAAGATTTGAACTCCATTCCTCTAGCATAGTAATCTACAGGGCTATCCACTATACTAAGACAGCTGGACGTCAGTGGTATTTCTAGTAGACTTTATTAGGCTATTTTTCATTGTTAATGTGTGGTTTTATTTACATTTAGTTGTAACATATTGATCTGAATACGATTTTTTGTTATTCATCTTTGATGCGCTGTTAACCTGAAACACCTTACTGCGACTTATAAAACAAAAAATTCGAGATATATGGCAAATCAAGATGGCTTCTGTTAACATGGAAAGAACAAGTGAAAATCGTTTTCTGATTGTCAGTATTATGGCGTACTTCATTGACTTACAGCAAGTGAGTTCTCATTGGCTGGAGACAATTTCTGTGTGTTGAGATAAGGACTCGTTAAGGTGGTGCTCTCAGTGAGTGATTCCCTCAGGGATAAGAGAAAAGAAACTCCAAAAAAGACTCCAGGAAACTCAAGCAAATGATGTCTTAGACACAACATGATGGGAACTCAGCACTTAGAGAAGATGAGCTTTGAGTTCTCAGTCAGTCAGTCAGGTGCAATTGCAACATACTGCTGTGAAGATCATTTGGCAACAATTGGAACTTAATCTTTCCCTTTTCATGGTACAGGGAGAGAGTATAAATTTTTATTTTATGTATGTTGCTTAGGTAGATAAGAGAAAACCAAATTGTTCAAAAGGCTTTGAAGGCCATGCTGAACAAGGCGATTTTGGCGAGTGAAGAATAGCTGTAAGGGCTGGTTGGAGGCCTGCAAAAATAAATAAATAAAAATAGCTTAGTGAGCTTTGAAACCAGCTATCAAAGTAATTAGAAGGGTGGTGGTTCGTGTCCGGTTATAACCATTAATATTTCTTCCTACCTTGGTACCTAAATGGTTTTCTGACCCTCTTATTAATTAAATATAACTATATTCTCTAATATTTAGAGTTCTGCACATGTGAAACCGCTCTCTTTTAATAGTGCATTTATTTTATTTTTTGAACATGCCATGTAATATACATCAATACATTGCAAATATGCTCTTCTGAAACTGTGGAAATACTGTCATAAAGAATGTTGTAAATTACGTGCTGATAAAAGTAATTTTATATACAGTACAGATACAGCTCTCCCACTCAGCTCTGTCTTAACTAAACAATTTTGTTCGTTTCTGACTGCAGAGACAACACACATACAGTGAATGGAATTCCGAGTTTATTGTCGATGTATCCAGTAACGTCATCAGCACTGGTATTTTTCATGAATTTTGAGATGAATTTGACCTTAAAGTAGCGAAGATTTATGTATTACTCTTTCACCCTATTCGTATCCAACTATAGAAAATTATGGGCTGCTTTGTGTTATTCTGTAACATTCAATTTAGTGGACTGTTGTAACTATTTAAGAACTCTGGAGGTGCAGAAATACATATTAATTTATTGCATTCGAAAGGAGAGCCCGAAACAGCTAACAGGCTGTATGATAAAGGGCGTTTAGCTTAAATAATCTTTTATTAGTGCAAAAACTATAAAAGATAGTTATTTATGTAGTTCTGTCAGTGTCTGAAATATTTTGATCGATGTGTTTCGAATCGGAATATTTTCAGTTTTTCAAAAACCATGTTGTGAGTTCAGATTATCGATGTTACAATAGGTTTAGTACAGCAGTTAGAGTTTAAAATAAACGATATCTGTGCTGTAAGATTGTTCTTCGTGATTTTGCTGCTAAATAAATAGCAAGTATCGCTGCTAGCAACAGTGAGATGAACAAGTAAACCTGACATGTTTATGGTGAGAAGTTGAGTATTGTGATTTAGTTCTGGTATATTACAGTGTTTCTTTGCTACTCTTTGTACATTTATAAATTATCTGAAATGAAATATTTAAGTTCCACATACAGAACATTAATTATTGTATATGAGACATCACTTTAGACTTTGATGGAATTTTACACAAATGATGCACATGGCATCCCTGATATTCAGTACGCCGGTTGAAGATTGCAGTGGCAACGTCATTTCTTCTATAGTGAGGATTAAGGCATAAAATATTAAAAGCGTGAGAAAATGAATATTAAATCTTTAGTTTATTAATTTGTATCCTTAAGGCCAATTCACACTGTCCGTAACGTCAACGTCACGACACAGCACCGTCAGGTCAAGTTGTATTCACACTGTCCGTCAGTGTCCATCACGTCAGTTCATGATGTTCAAAGTGTGGTTATGAGTGTCGATATTTTATGTAGAAAGTCATAGTTTAATACTAGAATTGAGGGAACAATAACGCTAAATGTTATTGACGGCCAAAGAAAACTTTACAGTTATGATTTTGGCCAACTTACTGGGACTGAAACATTTCAAAACATCGACATCTATTTTCAAACGAAAAAATAAACATATGAAAACATCAAACAATACTTATAACAGCATAAATAGCGCCTGTTTACTTTATCAGTTACGATTTGCCCGCTGACATTATTAATACCTTCGTAAACAACTGAATTTTTGTCTTTCGTTAGAACTGAGTTTTCCATTTAAAATGTTATTTAATGAAAAATGCGTAATCAACTTACAATCTTATTCAAATAAACAGTTTGCTTCGGTCTTTTCTGTTACAATGTAACGTAACATAAACCATTTTTCGGTTTCAGATATCCGACCTCGATTTTAGGGGGACACTCAACTGACAAAATATTTAAGTCGTCTTGAAACATTTGAGATTTACCCCTAAAACGAAGTATAACAACAAAATAAAGATGAATAAGACTCATTTCGACTGCAACGGGTAATTCGAGTGTCGGAGATAGGTTAACTTCCGATGTTAGCAGATGGCCGTTCCGTCAAAACATTCTTCTCGAGAAAGCTTGACGTGACGTGATGCGACGGTCTGGTGATGGACAATGTCATTGCCGCCATTAGAAATACATTGCGGAATGTTCTGATGGACGATGACGAGACATGACGTGACGGAGAGTGTGAATTGGCCTTTATTGTTTCAGCATTTTGCGCTCTTCAGTAATTTGAGTAATTTGTAAGCAGATTTTTAATTTTTTATGAAAGTGTATGTTGATTTACAATTATCTTCATCAATATCAAGTGTATATATATATATATATATATATATATATATATATATATATATATATATATATATATATATATATATATATATATATATATATATGTGTGTGTGTGTGTGTGTGTGTGTGTGTGTGTGTGTGTGTGTGTGTGTGTGTGTGTGTGCGTACGTGTAAATAAATAAATAAAATAAAATTAATAAAAATAATAAAATTAAAATTCAGAAACTTGGAAGATATACAAGTAATTTAAGGCCAATTCACTCTGTCCGTCACGTCACGGAACCGTCACGTCAAGTTGTATTCACACTGTCTGTCCGTGTCCGTCACGTCAATTCATCCATCTCAATACGCGATGTTGAAAGTGAGGTTATGAGTGGCGATCTGTTATATAGAAAGTCATAGTTTAATACTAGAAAGGGGGAACAACAATGCTAAATGTTATTTATGGCCAAAGAAAACTTTACAGTGTATGTTTTTGGCCAACTTACTGGGAACTGAAACAACATTTCAAAACATCGACATCTATTTTCAAGCGAAAAAATAAAAAATATGAAGACATCAAACCATACTTGTAAGAGCATAAATAGCGCTTGTATACCTTAACCATAATGATTTGCTTGCTGACATTGTTAATACCGTTGTAAACAACTGAATTTTTGTCATTCATTAGAACTGACATTTTCATTTAAAGTGTTATTTAATGAAAAATGCGTAATCAAATGATAATCTTATTCAAATAAACAGTTTGCTTCAGTCGTTTCTGTTACATTGTTACGTAACATAAACCATTTTTTGGTTTCAGATATCCGACCACGATTTTAGGGGGACACTCAATTGACAAAAATATTTATAAGTCGTCATGAATCATTTGAGATTTACCCCTAAAACGAGGTACAACAACAACGCAAAGATGAATAAGACACATTTGCATATAAACAGTGCAATCTTCGACTGCAACACGTAATTCGCGTGACGAAAATCGGTTAACTTCCGATGTTAGCAAGACGGCCGTTCCGTCAAAACATTCTTCTCGAGAAAGCTTGACGGACGTTGACGTGACGTGACGGTCCGGTGACGGACAATGTGAGAGCCGCCATTAGAAATACATTGCGGAATGTTCTGACGGACGGTGACGTGACGTTACGTGATGGACAGTGTGAATTGGCCTTTAGTGTATAGTTAATTTAGACTCACTGCAGTTTAGTACACGCTCAGTTTGGTGCATGTTGCACTTGCAGTGAATGTGGAGATAAAAGCCTTTGTTACTAATATATACTGTAGTACACAAATTGCAACAATAGTTCTCCTGTATCAACAAACAAAAAACTTGCAAACAGTGCTAATATTAGAATGAAATGTAGTGTATGTAAAACATCAGCCTGAGTGCTGAAACAAATCAAACTAAATAATCGTTAAGCGTTTGCCGTCTGTCACCAGAAAGAGCTACGAGGCAGGAGCTACAGATCTGAAGTTTGCCGAGCGCATCCGATTGGCTCATTCCCAAGTTTTCCCGCCCATAAACATAGTTAATAAAGACTTCGGTTGTATTCCTTTTTTAAAAAAAATAGGCATATCTTTGCTGTGTTATATGCCATCTTTGATTCGACGATCATCTGATCGCAAGTCAAAACATGGAATTTCACAGGCAATTGCAAGTGTATTGTTGGCCTTGACAGGTGATAATATCGTGTGATCGTACGGGTATGAGCAGTCAAAATGTGCAGTGAATAACACGAAACGAATATCACAGTAAAAGATGTGTGACTGATGCCGCGTTAGGAAAAATAATCTGATAAGTAATATTGGCGTGACCTTTAAGTCGTAAGAACGTAAGTTTCATGCGCTATTCGTAAATGTTATTGAATGTCATGCATTATTGTAAGTAACACACTATTTAGAAGCCAGTTTGTGATATTTATGCTGGATACTTTTTGTTATTAATCTTGCAGATGATGTGGAACCGGCACAGTGTTGTGTAATGACTTCCGAGTTAAGTGTGAACAACGGTGAAACACTGTTGTGATACTGTCATGTTAGGAGAATATGAAAACGGATAGGCGTAAAATGGTATCGATGGAGTCACAGCAGTTTATAAGAACGATTGAGTGGGAAATGATGGACAAAAAGAAGTTTGTCCCATTGAGTATGTTGAGTTCATTCTCCATTAGGTGTTTTCTGTACCCACTAACAGTAATTAAAACTAGGCTTCAGGTCCAGCGACACGATCAGATGTATACAGGTGAGAGCACCAACTTTTCTAGTTCGCAGCATTGCAGAGATGTTACCAGTGTGCTTTTTTCAGCCCTGCCACAATGTGTAGAAATTACTGGTAGTATTTTAAAACTAGGTGTGGCTTCTTATATTTTTTGTAAGTTCTTCAGAATAGTACAGTTTCATAGTGAAATTAGTTGGTAGTGACCTGCAATTGATTGTTATTCATTAGTTGGCAAAGAATGTGGTTGTGCCTCGTTACTTTCGCTTCTCATATCATGTAAGTATGTTATTTGTGGTAATTGACATTACCGGTACTATTGCATCCAATTGTATGTTAACCCTCCAGTGGCACGGTGGGCAAACTGGATGTCATCCTTACCCAAACAATCGGAGCGTAAGCTCCACCTCTAATGACCATGCTGTTGAGGGTGCATTACACACTACTATTCCTTCAAGGAAGTAAAACTATACTGTAAAGTAATTGTAGTCTTAAAGTTATGATACATTCTACAAAACGTTTTCATGTCAATTAACAAAATAAAGCTCTTGTCACAGCCATGAAAATACTGCTGTGAACACAATACTTCTTCCGTCAGTAGATTTCATTGGGTTGAATTGTTTTTACTGTCCGCACAACCTCGCACAATGTTGATAATCGTATGTTGTTGACACTAACAGTGTGTATTTTATGAAATTTTTGTTTCACGAGGGCAAATACTTTTACTGAGCAGACAACGGTATATACTAGAATCTATCGACCGTAGAGCAGGAACTGCAGTTTTTCTGTTCTTTGTGGTCTGTATGAATTGGTAATAAAAAAATTCTATGTTTGTTTAGTTTCTAAGAATGTTAACTTCATGGCAAAGATTTTTCTATTGTGTTGTTGTTGCTTACATGACCACATGCACATGAAGCCATCAGGATGGTAAGTAAAAAAAATTACCATTCATAATTATTGATGGGTAAGCTGTGTGTGTGGCTGGGCACGGGTCCCCGTGCCGTTGCAGCCATTCTTTGTATTTCCCCTGGCTGCATTACCTCTCTTAGTTCCCCTCCTTCCTGTCCTAATTACTCCCTGATAATTTCTCTTCTCTAGCAGCTTTCCTTTAAGGCGGCCCAGCTGTTCCAAGGTTTCATTGATACCATTCGCGATTTTGGTCTCTTTACTGTTTACCCCCATTTTTGGGCTAGTTTGGTCCTCCTCAGGGTTTGAACTACACTACAAAATTTAGGGTAAGATCTCCCCACCTAACCGCTATGGTGCACTATTCCTGCTAGGTCCCCAGCATGTGTAGCCAGTCTGTGAAGGGGGGGGGGGGGTGCGCTGTTATGTATCCTTCTATTAGAGCTCCCTGACAACATAGAAATGGTTACCTATCCTTTTGGGGTATCGGAGTGGAGTTGGTGGTACCAGGGCGGACATCCTGCTCATGAAACAGTAAAGGTTTCATATACGTAGGCATAATTTCTCAGTACATAATTACAACATACCTTACCTTAAAATACGCGTTTTGCAAATGTCTTTTAAGCGGCGTAACATTTAGGCTGCCAGCTTTTGTAATATTGAAGTAAGAATAAAAAATCCACCAAATACGGCACATTTGCTTCCGATCGCCTGAATTGGAGGCTGCGCAACGCGATTTTCATTTGTTGTAGACCACGTGATTATGTGGCTAGCGAATCACAGCACAAAGAAGAGTATCATCATCGGCCAATGGTAACCAAACCTCACCGCCGCGCAACATGCGAATAAGAATTTTTGACGTTTGAAATTAAATATGCGGTAATGTTTTTATATACGAAACCGCACAATGGTGAAGATTTAGAATTACGTGATCACTGTTTCGTGCAGATCATAGGGTAAATAAAACATGATACACCTGCTCTATGGTTGACAGGTTCTTGTATGTACCCTTGTCCGGTCAGTGACAGTAATTGGCCTCGTAAAATGAAGATTTAGAATCACTTTATCCTCTCAACTACAAAGTACTGTAGCACGTTTTACTTATTTTATATGTACGAAACAGTCGTCAACTAATTCCAAATCTTCATTTCCGAGGCCATTAACTGTTACTGACCGGACAAGGGTACATACAAGAACCTGTCAACCATAGAGCAGGTATAGCTTGTTTTATTTATTTTATCGTCTGGCTGAAAGTTTAATCAAGGGATTTCGAAAATGAAATAATTGAAAATTCATGTTAAGACGTTAATTTTCACATCCTGTAACCATTGTGCGGTTTCGTATATAAAAACATTACCGCATATTTAATTTCAAACGTTAAAAATTCTTATTCGCATGTTGCGCGGCGGTGAGGTTTGGTTACCATTGACCGACGACGATACTCTTCTTTGAGCTGTGATTCGCTAGCAACATAATCACGTGGTCTACAACAAATAAACATCGCATTGCGCAGCCTCCAATTCAGGCGATCGGAAGCAAATGTGCCGTATTTGGTGGATTTTTTATTCTTACTTCACTATTACAAAAGCTGGCAGCCTAAATGTAACGCCGCTTGACATTTGCAAAACGCGTATTTTTAGGTGAGATATGTCGTAATTAAGTACTGAGAAATTATGCCTACGTATATGAAACCTTTTCCCATGAAACGTGGCCAAACTCTCTCTAGGCAGGAAAAGTTCTTGTTAAGTTTCCATTTTTTCTTCCACGGCCTTCCCCTCCTTGCCTACAACCTGGGAAGAGTCTCACCTGCAGACAGTTTGCAAAGCAATTTCCTAGATACTTAGTGTGTTCCCAGACAGATGAGACTTTGTTGCTACCAAGCTTCTCCTCTTTATGGCGCACACACAGAAGATACTTTTTTTTGTATTTGATTTGCTGAGTAAGATGCGATAGAGCTCTGTCCTGATTCGAACATCTTCTGCCACCCAGTCTTCTGCACTTTGAGCCTGCCAGCAATTGTGAGATATCTCAGTGAGCATCACACCTCACCAGTCCCTCAGTATGAAATAGTCCATTATGTTTGGCACCTGGACCTTTTGCTACAATCAGATTAGGAACTTGGATCAAACCTGGAATAGCATGGTATTAGATTTGTTTGCTGCATCCAGGTGCACCCCAAGGGTAATTGTTGCCACTGGCACTTTTATCGTGGCCTTTGAAGGAGATAATCTACCTGAGAAAATCAAGGTAATGATATACAGTTGAAACATGAAGCTGTACATCCCACCACCTATGCTCTGCTTCCATTGCCTCAGTTTTGGCCGAACCTTCTAGATGTAACACCAACCCTGTTTGTGATAACTGTGGCCACCTTCTCCGTTTAGGGGAATGTTGCACCCCACCACGTAGATGTGTAAATTCCGTGTCCTGATTGGTTGTCAATCACCGGATTGCCAGGATGCAAAAGGATTGGGGGGGGGGGGGATAATAACAAAAAAAAAAAAAAATCAGGAGTTCAAGACTCTCGGCCCTCTGGCCTACCCTGAGGCTCAAAAGAAGTATGACGGTCTCCATCCAGTATTGTTAATGTCAACGTTTTTCTCTGTTGTCACTTTCCCCAGCTTCCTAACCTCCTCCTGCCAGTCTACCCCCTCTCCCCCAGGGAGCCCACTACTCTTTTGTGGGCTCATGTGTGGTGCGCACGGTGCCCCGAGGCAGAGCAGCTTTTTTTTCTGCCGCAGTCTGCTTCAGCCCCCCTCCCTCCCCCCCGGTTTATGCCTTTGCTCAGAGACGGGTGTCTTGTGAGTTTAGGTGGTCTCATGTACCAGCTTTTTTCTTTTCTCGGTTTCTCTTTTCCTAAACCTTGCTTCCGCCTTTCCCTCCTTACTGTTCTCTTCTACCCTTCCTCTTCTCCTTTAGTCTCCACCTCGGTGTTTGAGACTCAACCTTTCCCACTTCCTTCTTCTTTCCTTTCTTCCTCCTTGTGCATTTCTGAACGCCACCCACGCACTCGCTGTGTAACAGGTGACTGGGTAATGTGTAAATCCCAGCCCCGGGTTGGTATGTAGGGCCTGTACGTACCCCCTGGTAAAGGCCAGGCCCAGGGAGGGGTGATTACCCAAGCTGATACCTTCCGACCATGCCGATTGGTCCCTCCGACCGTTTCTCGAGAGGTGTGGACAATCACCTACGGCAGGTGAGCCATCAGTGAGGGTTCCCCATCAGGAAGGAGTGCGTCATCTGAGACGCCGGTAATCATGGGAGACAACTTCGCAATGACTTCTTCTCCTTTGCCCTTTACCCAGAAAAGGAAACTCGATGAATCAAAGTCCAAGAAAATTTTGCCTAACTTGCCAAAGTTCCTAGTCGTTTCATGCACTGATGGCCACGATTTCTCATCGATGAATCCCTTTGTAATATAACAGGGTGTCAGTGTGATTGCAGGTCCTGTCAGAACTTGTTCCTGCCAACATAATGGAACACTGTTGCTGAAAACCGAAGGTGCCTTTAAAGTTCAGAAGTTGCTTAGCACTACACTGTTGCACACCTTTCCTGTTAATGTCGAACGTCATCATACCCTAAACTCGTCGCGAGGGGTAGTGTTCTCATGATCCCTTTACGGCCTGTCCTATGAGGAACTACAAGACTACCTTTCCGACCAGGGTGTCACAGCTGTACATCGTGTGATGAAAAGAGTTAACAACCACCTAATACTGACCCAAACAGTGTTCTTGACCTTTGACAAAGTTGACCTTCCTGTATGAAATCATCTCCGTTCGGCCATATGTCCCTAATCCCCCCCCATGTTAACAGTGTCAGCGGTTCAATCATACCCGTCAGTCATGCCCCAATGCAGCGAAATGCGTCACCTGTTGTAGGGACGCTCATGAGGGTGACTGCCTTCCTTCCTCCCCTCACTGCTGCTAATTCTTGTGAATGCCGTGTATATAAAGATGAGCTTACCATCCAGGAAATCAGAGTCAAGGGAAAAGTTTCCACGTCTGCTGCCTGGAAATTACTTCTGTGCTCCCAGCAGGTACCTACAGCAATGTCCTTCCCTTTCCTCTCCTCGACCAACAACGCAGACGTGCGACTTCACATTCAGTGGCACAGTTGTCAGATCAGCCAGCCTAAAGATTGCCCGCTTGACATCCTCAATGCCTTCTGCTCACTCTAAATCCCAGTACACATCACAGAAATCATGGGCCACCAAGTCGGAAGCACATACTTTGAAAACGATCCTGTTTGCGAAGATTTTCTAAAAACATCACCTTCCCAACCATCGGCCGCTCATTCTTCAAACAGAACTGCCTCCAAAAAGGCACACAAAAAGAGAGATTCCTCTCCTTCCCCGCCACGGCGTGACTCTTTGGTCACGCCATCCAGCAGTAGTCAGCCCCGGCCATCTCTTCTTAGGGCAGACTTACTGCACCTTGTTGCTCAGCTTCCTACGTTGTTTTTGTTGATTGGTGACTTCAGCACTCACCACCCTTTATGGGACTCTCTTTTGGCTGACCTCTTCAATTACTTTAACCTTGTCTGCCTAAATACCAGCGAACTAACTTTCCGACACGATGCGTACCTATTCCCATATGGACCTCGCAATATGCACTGCTCCAGTTGCGCATCGTTTCGAATGGTATTTTATGTCTGATAGGTACTAGAGCGACAATTTCCCCTGTATAATTTCTCTACTACATCATACCACTTCTCCATGTTCCACTAGCTGGAACATCTGAATGGGGGTTCTATCCTTCCATGGCGGTTTTCCATGATCAGAACATCCCCAGGTGTGACAGTCAGGTCATCTACCTCACGGACATCATCCTCACTGCTGCTGAACATTCCATACCCCAAACTTCAACATCTCCACATAGGGTCCCACTTCTCTGGTGGAATGCACCATGTAGCGATGCTATTAGAGCCCGGCGACATGCTCTACATCTGTTTCAACACCAGCCTACTTTGGAAAATTGTATTGATCACAAAATACTATGAGCAAAATGCCCCATTTTTCCTGACCAGCTGTGTCTGTAAGGTAATAGAGCACATGGTCAATGCTCGGCTGGTTTGGATACTCAACATCTCCTCACTAATGTCCAATGAGGGTCTCGATGGCATCGCTCTTCTATTGATCACATTGTTACCTTGTTGACCTTTGTTATGAATAACTTTTTGCGAAAATCTTCGATTTGGAGAAGGCTTAAGACACTTGTTGGCGGGCGGGCATTCTCCGCACAATTGATGGGGTCTTCGTGGCCGTCTCTCCCCTCTTTATTCGTGCCTTTTTTAAAGATCGAATGTTCAGGGTATGAGTGGGGTCTGTTTTGTTGGACACCTTTCGCCAGCAGAACGGGTTGCCACAGGGCTCCGTTTTGAGTGTGGCACGTTTCGCCTTTACGATCAACCCAATTATGGATTGCCTCCCAGCTCAGAGAAAGTGTCTCCTGGAGAGTCATCTTCAGCATTGCCTTGACAGTCTCTATTCCTGGAGTGTCGTAAATGGCTTCAGTTTCTCTCATGAGAAAACGGTCTGTATCAACTTCTGGAGGTACAGAGTGTTTCTTCCACCATCTCTCCATCTTGGCACCATCGCTCTCCCCTTCGTGCAGACGACGACATTTTTAGGGCTAACGTTGGATAGGAGACTTAGCTGGTATCCATGTGTCTTCTCTGGCTGCCTGCTGTATTCATTCCCACAACGTTCTCCATGTTCTTAGTGGTACATCACGGGGGATGGATCGTACCGTTCTGCTTCACCTCTATCGGTCTACTGTCAGATCCAAGCTTGATTATGGGAGTTTCTTCTGCATGGCCGTCCATTGTACGCTGCCTAAACTCGATTCACCATCGGGGGTTACGCCTGGTGACAGGAGCCTTTTACACTAGCCCTGTTGACAGCCTCTATGCTGAAGCTGGTGAATTACCTTTAACCTATTAATGTGACATATTGCAGTGTCGGTATGCATGCTGTCTGCTTTGAATACCCCACCACCTTCCTAGCCATCATGCTTTAATGACTCCCTCGATAGCCATTATGGGCTGTCTACAATTGCCTTGCTCCCTCCTGGAGTCCGCTTTTGTCACTTGCTTCGGCAGCTCAAATTTACCCTTCCTTTTGCATTCAAATATGTGAAAGCCCAGCGCCACCTTGGCTACAGATTTAAGTTTGCATTCACCTCGAACTCGCCTCTTTCCGAAGGAGAGTACTTCGGATGCTGTTTACTGCTCGAGGTTTCTTGAACATCGTGCATGGCTCGAAAATTCCGTCTTCATGTATACGGATGGCTCTAAGACCAATGAAGGTGTCAGATGTGCATTTTTTGTCAGGGATGACTGTTTTCAGTACAGGCTTAATGACCACTGCTCGAATTTTACAGCTAAGCTTTCCTCCCTCTATCAGGCTGTACTATATATCCGCCAACACTGTTCTCCTTCCCGTGTCATTCCTTAGTGCCATTGAGTCTGAAAGATCCCTATTCGGCCCATCCTGTTGTGCATAGAATCAACCACTCACTTCAATTAGTAGCTGCCGGCAGCCCTTGCGTTCACCTCCTGTTGGTACCTGGCCACGCAGGCATGCCTGGTAATGAGGCTGCTGATACCAATGCTGCAACTCTCCTACCTTGGACAGCTGTGTACTGTGTCCCATCGAATGATATTGGGGGTGGGGGGGCTCTTTCCTGTCACCTCATAGCGTCGTGGCATAATGTATGGTCTTCGCTTACAAATAATAAGCTTCTAACCATTAAACCACTCCCATTGGCTTGGAGGACCTCCTCACGCCGCTCGCGACGAGAAGAAGTCATCTTGGACTGGTTGCAGATCGGACATTGCCGGTTCAGCCACTGCCACTTGCTAACTGGTGACCCCACACCATTGTGTTCTTGTTGTCACCCACTGACGGTGCACCATGTTTTATAGTCTTCTCCAAATTTTACTCATTTTTGGATTTCACTGAATCTACCAGATACACTGATGACACAAGAGCTGCTGCTCGAGTCTTGAATTTTATCAACTTGACCAATTTGTCAAAGGACTTTTAGCTCTTCCTTTTGTCGTTTTTTACCCTATGTTTTTAGCTGTTTTCATATAGGCTTATTATCCTTCAGTATATCTCAGTTTTGATTTGGGCGTTATTGATCTCAGCAGTTGTGTGCCCTAAAAACACACACAAAAAAAAAAAAAAAAAAAAAAAAAAAAAAAAAAAATCCTCTACCCCCCTCCCCCTGCCAGTTACTGCTCCTCCCCTTTGAGATACCACCCCCCGCCTCCCCCCCCTTCCCCCCGTTCTACCACCGCTTCCTCCTCCTCCACTAGAGAAGAGAGCATTTTCCCTGGCTCCTGCTGGGTATGGGACTCCCTCAGGGAAACTCCCACCCCGTCCACTCTTGGGGCGAAGAGTACTGAAAGGCTGAGTCAGTCAGGCACACACTCAGGGCCTGGAGGCCACTAGTTCCCTCTCTGACCTCGATGTTGCCACTATCTGCTCCCTTCCTGAAAACTCCTCTCATCCTCAGAAGGAGCAGATCTTATGATGAAGTCCCAATGACTTCCCAGGGAGTGTCACCCATGATTGCCCAATCAGAGCCAGCTTTGGAACTTATGGACATCACCCCATCTCCGGGATTGACTACCACAGTTTTGGAGAAACAATTTAGTTAGATGCTTCTTTCCATCATAAGTGGCTATACTTCAGTGGAACATTTGCAGTATCCGATCTAATATGGCAGAACTACAGCTTATTCTCCGAACTTACTCCCCCATTATTATCTGCCTGCAGGAAACAAAACTAAACCCTCATGATCCCTTTCATCTTCTACACTTCACCTCAATCCGTTTTGATCTCCTCCCTGTTATAGGAATTCCAGTTGAAGGGGGTGTCACGATGCTCATACGAGATAACCTCCATAGCCACATCATTTCCTTTATACTCGTCTTCATGCTGTAGCTGTCAGACTTTCCCTTCATGGCTTCACCTACTCACTCAGCAATATCTAAACTAGGAAGCTTCAACATGCACTCTCTTCATCATGGTCCTCCTCTTCAGGACCAGGTGGCATCCATGTACAGATGTTGCAACACCTGTCTTCAGATGGCTTGCATATGCTTCTCTGAATGTATAACCACATTCCCTAGTAGACACCGGTGTGAAGCTGTAGTCATTCCTATACCTAAGCCTAGCAAGGACAAACATCTTCCTTCCAGCTAATGTTAATCTCCCTCACCAGTAGTGTCTGCAACATGATAGAACATGTGATTGATGGTCAGTTAGTATGGTGCCTTGAATCTCAGAATCTTCTCGCAAGTGTACAGTGTGGATTTCATAAGCACTGCTCTGCTGTTGATCTTGTCATCCAATCAAGTCACATTTTGAACAGTTTTTTTATGGATGTGTCTTACAGTGACTGTGATATTTTTTTACTGGGAGGATGGGCATCCTCCATACTTTGCATGCTTTGCGAGTTTGGGGTCCTATGCCTATTTTTATTTAGAAAATTTTAAAAGATTGTGTATTTGAGGTGTGTGTGGGTTCGACCATGTCGAACAATTTTATTAAGGAGAACAGTGTTTCTCAAGGCTCAGTGCTGAGCAATGTTCTCTTTGCAATTGTAATCAACCTCGTTATGTTTGTCTCCCACCAGGTGTATTGACTTATTTTCGTAGAGGACTTTGTCATGTACTGCAGCTCCCAACAAACATGCTAACTTGAACAGCAACTTCAGTGGAGTCTTGACCATCTCTACTTGTGGGTTCCACTTTTCTGCAGAAAAGACAGTTTGAATGAACTTCTGGTTTCTCCCACCAACACCATCTTGGTCTGGATGTTCTTCCATTCGTTGACACAATAAACTTCTTGGAATTCACATTTGACAGGAAACTTTCTTGGTCCTCCCACATCTCCTCTTTGCTAGCTGGGTGTACCCTCTTGCTTCATGTTCTCAGAATACTGTTCAGTGCAGAAAGATCTACTCTCCTCCGATTGTACTGATCGCTTGTCCGCCTGAAACGGGGCTATGGCCGGCCGCGGTGGCCGAGGAGACTGAGGCGCTTCAGTCACGGCCTGCACGGCCACTACGGTCGGGGGTTCGAATCCCCCCTCGGGCGTGGATATTTGTGCCGTCCTAGTTCGTAAGTAGTTCATAAGTAGTTTGTAAGTTTAGGGACTGGTGACCCCGTAGTTAAGTCCCATAAGCTTTACAAACATTTGAACTAGTAGAAAACAGGGCTGTGGGTGTACTGTGTACTCCTCTGTGCAATAATCTATTCTACGCCATCTCAAATCCATCATAAAGGGATCCGTTTGGGCACGGGAGCCTTCTGTACCAGTCCTGTGGAAAGTTTCAATGCTGAAGCTGACAAATTACCGCTATCTTGTCAGAGGGAAGTATATCTTCTCAGTTGATATGCAAGCCGATTGTCATATTTGCATGCCCACCCAACCACGCTGTCTTTTTTGACGGCTCTCTTACATCCTGGAAATTGCTTTCATTTTCTGCATTGACAGATGAACTTTATGCTCGTTCCCTGCCACAATTTAAGCTGGACGGGCCAGCTGACAACAGTGGAAACATTTATACTGTGTTGTCATAAAGCATTTGTTTAAACAATGGAAGTGGTGCTTATTGTCATGTGGATTGTTCATTTCTGTATGTGAGATTAAAATATTGCCAGTTTTTAGGTGTCTGAATAATATGCAAACCTGATAATTCACATATGATTATTCAGGAATAGACTGTAGTACAATTGTTCCCAACCCAGATTTCACTGACTTCTTCGTTCCCCTTATCACCCCCCCCCCCCCCCCACACACACACACACTTTTTTGCCAGTTCACTGCATTCACTTTATTTGTAGAACATGGTAGTCTGTTTTTAATCTGTACACTCTTATACTTTTAATTTGGTTAATAAAAACACCACATTTGTATTTTTACACACTTGTTTTGACCAGCTTAGTTGCTGTAAAATCAGATTTCCTGCAGTTGGACAAAAAAGGAAGTTATGCTAAAGCTATATGTTAAGAGTAAAATAGGTGGCTCACACTGCCAAATCCTCACTGTGTTCTGCTGGAGTCATAAAAACAAAACTTTGTATTATTAGTACAATAAGACTAGTCCAAAAACATTGATAACACACAAAGCAGACAACCTGGTGGAAACATGGCAAGCTAGTACTATGGTAAAATGCCAGGTCAGGTCCACTTAACTAGAGGTAAATCTGTCATCATATTAGTTGGTATTTGCCAAGTGCAACACTCAGTTGTCATAATCGCTACTCCCCCTGGAGTTCCACAGCTCATCTGTGGGTACGTGTGTGGCGCGCACGAGGCCCCGAGCCAAAGCAGCCTTTCTTCTGTCCCAGGCCGCTTACCACTTTCGTCCCCGGTTTGTGCCTTCGCCTTGAGAAGGGCGTTTTCATTCAGTCAAAGGTTTCTTTTTCTCTTACTCAGAGATTTCTCCTTTTCTTGGTCCTCTTCCTTTCCTTCTTTTGCCTTCCCCTCTTGCTCCTCGACTCACCCCTTAAATCTCCGCCTCGGCATTTGAGATTCTCCCTCCTTCATCCCTTTCTCTCCTTCCTCTCTTCTTTCCTCTCTGTGCATGTCTGAAGGTCAACCCACGCTCTGCGTAGCTGGTGACGGGGTAAGGCATAACTCCCCGCCCCAGGTAGGCATGTAGGGCAGGTACGTTCCCCCTGGTAAAGCCCGGGCCAAGGGAGGGGTGATTCCGAACATGCCGATTGGTCCCTCAGTCTACTCTCAGGTGCTGTGACCTGAGGTGCGAACAGTCACCTAAGGCAGGTGCGCCCTCAGTGAGGGCCCCACAAGGAAGGAGCATGCCATTGGAGACACTGGTAATCATGGGGGACACTTCCGCTATGAAACCTTCAAAATCTTCTATAACCCTGACCCAAAAACGGAAACATGACAAATCTCTGTCAAAGAAAGTCTTGCCTAACATTCCCAAGTTCCTCGTAATATCTCGTACTGATGATCAGGATTTTTCTTCTGTAAATCCTTTTCTTATTCAGAAGGGTGTTGATGCAATCACAGGTCCCTTGAAGACCTGCTACAGACAGCACAATGGGACCTTGTTGCTTGAAATTGAGAATGCCTTTCAGGCACAGAAATTACTCCAGGCTACGCTTGTGCATACTTTTCCTGTGAAAGTGGAGGCTCACCGCACCATCAACTCCTCGTGGGGGGGTAGTCTTCACATGATCTCTGGATGGGTTATTGGACGAGGATATACTCAACTATATGTCTGATCAGGGCGTTACGGCTGTTCACTGCGTTATGATTTCGTGCTGACTCGTACTGTCTTCTTGACTTTAGACAGGGTTGACCTACCATCTAAGGTGAAAGCGGGCTATGAAGTCATTTCCGTTCGCCCGTATATACCAAATCCTACGCACTGCTACCACTGCCAGAGATTTAATCACACTAGGTGGCAGACGCATCAGTTGAACCCATGGAACACGATTCTCTGCCTCTAGATAGCGATAGCAGTGCTCCATCGAAGTCCAGTCCTCAGCGCCCGTCAAAGTGATCACGCTTGCTTGTTCCTTCTTTTCTTCTCTCATTTTTTATCATGGCGCTCCTTCTATGGAATATTCGCGGCATTTGTTCCAATCGGGAGGAATTAAAACTACTCCTTTGATTGCACTGCACGCTTCTAGTTTGTTTCCAAGAAACTAAGTTAGGTCCATGTGATCATGCAGACTTCCCACACTACACCTCTGTCTGTTTCGACCTGCCCCCTGTGGGAGGTACTCCAGCCCATGGAGGGGTTCTGATGCTCATTCAGAATGAAGTCTATTACCATCCCATTTCATTGCATACTCACCTACAGGCAGTTGCCGTCCGCATCAGTCTATCCACCTTTTCCTTTTCCCTCTGTAATATCTATTCGCCATCGTCATCCGCCCTTACTAGAGCAGATGTGCTACACCTCGTTGACCAGCTCCCTTCACCCTTCGTGTTGGTAGGCGACATTAATGCCCACCACCCCCTATGGGGCTCTCCGACACCTTGTCAGAGAGGCTCCCTTTTGGTGGACCTTTTCCAACACCTCAATCTTGTCTGCCTCAACACCGGTGCACAGACCTTGCTTTCCGACACAACACACACTTATTCCCACTTAGACCTTGCGATATGCACTTCTCAGATTGCGCGTCGGTGCGAGTGGCATGCACTTTCTGACACGTACTGGAGTGACCATTTTCCTTGTGTAATCCACCTTCTGCATCATACCCCATCTCCTCGTTCCACCAGTTGGAACATCTCTAAAGCCGACTGGCGGCTTTATGTTGCCATGGTTGTTTTTCACCATCAGAATTTTTCCAGCTGTGACAGTCAGGTCGAATGCCTCACAGAGGTTATTCTCACCGCTGCCAAACATTCCATACCTCATATATCCTCTTTTCCACGTCGTGTGCCGGTCCCTTGGTGGACTGCAGCCTGCTGCGATGCACTTAGAGCCTGGGGACTTGCTTTACTCACCTTCCACCACCACCCTACGTTGGAGAATTGTATCAATTATAAACAACTGCGAGCGCAATGTTGTTGTGTTATAAAAGAGAGCAAAAAAGCTTGCTGGGCTGCTTTTACCAGTTCTTTTAACCGATTTACTCCCTCCTCGGCAGTCTGGGGTAGCCTATGGAGTTTATCCGGCATCAAGGTCCACTCCTGATTTCTGGCCTGACCGTCGAGAACGTAGTTCTTGTGGACCCCGCTTATGTTTCCAATACTTTGGGCTGCTCCTCCCTCGCAAACAGGCATAGGAGGCACAGCCGCCTTCTTTCCACTCTTTTAATCATGAAAGTTATAATTTCTTCTTCACCATGCAGGAGCTAGACCGTGTTCTTGCCGTCCTGATCCTCTGGTCCTGGGCCCGATTCCATCCATATTGAGATGCTGAAGAACCTGTCTCCTGCGGGCAATTGTTTCCTTCTTAGCACCTATGATCGCATATGGACTGAAGGTCAGGTTCCCACAAGTTGGCGGGAAGCCATTGTTGTCCTCTTCCCCAAAGCAGGGTAGGACAAACATCTTCCTTCCAGTTATCGCCCCATTTATCTCAAGAGCTGCGCCTGTAAGGTGATGGAACGCATGGTTAACGCTTGGTTGGTGTGGCTCCTCGAATCTCGATGTCTCCTGACTAATGTTTTCGTAGATGCCGCTCTGCTGCTGATCACCTCGTAACCTTGTCGACCTTCATTATGAATAACTTTCTAAGGAAGCATCAAACGGTAGCAGTGTTCTTAGACTTGGAGAAGGCTTAAGATACTTGTTGGAGGGCGGGCATTTGCACACGTGGGGCCTTCGTGGCCATCTCACTCTCTTTATTAAAGCGTTTTTGGTGGATCGAAAGTTCCGGGTACAGGTGGGCTCTGTTTTGTCAGATACCTTTCGCCAGTAGAATGGCGTGCCACAGGGCTCCGTCTTGAGTGTGGTTCTCCTTGCCCTTGCCATTGCCTTTCAGCCGATGTTTCCGGATCCCTTTTTGTAGACGATTTTGCAATTTATTGCAGTGCCCAGCTGACGTGTCTCTTGGACCGTTGTCTTTAATGCTGTCTTGACTGCCTATATTCCTGGAGCATTGCGAACGGCTTCCGCTTCTCCACTGAGAAAACGGTGTGTATTAACTTCTGGAGATACAAGGAATTTCTTCCGCAATCTCTGTCTTGGCCCCATTGCTCTCCCATTCATGGAGACAACAAAATTCTTGGGGCTAATGTTGGATCAGAAACTTTGCTGGTCCCCACACGTGTCCTACCTGGCTGCCCGTTGTGCCCGATCCCTTAATGTTCTTCGTGTCCTTAGTGGCACATAATAGGGAGCGGATCGTACCATCCTGCTTCACCTTTAGCGGGCCATTGTTCAGTCGAAGCTCAACTACGGAAGCTTTGTATACTCTTCTGCACGGCCGTCCCTTCTCTGCCGACTCAACTTTATTCACCATCAGGGATTACGCCTGGCGACTGGTGCATTTTATACCAGCCCTGTTAAGTCTTTATGCCGAAGCTGCTGTATTACCCTTGACCTCTTGGTGTGACATATTCTTGTGTCAGTATGCATGTCGACTGCTGTCGTTGGCCAACCATCCATCTTAATCATTATTCTTTGATGACTCCCTCGATCGCCAATATCTGTTCTCTGCGATAGCCTTGCTTCCACCTGGAGTTCGGTTTCGCTGTCTGCTTCAGTGGCTCAATTTTACCCTTCCTTCCACTATTCGGTTTAGCAAGAGCCCATTGCCACTGTGGCATCAGGCCCAGGTTCGCACCCACATTGAACTTAGTTCGCTCCCCAAGGAGAGCACTCCGGATTTGGTATATCGCTCGAGGGTTGTCGAACTTTGTTTGCATTTCGATAATGCCATTTTTATTTACACTGATAATTCCAAGAGCACTGACGGTGTTGGATCTGCCTTCGTCATCGGGGACGACCTGTTCCAATACAAGCTCCCTGACCCTGCCAGGGGGCCCACAACTCTTTTGTGGGTACGTGTGTGGCGCGCACGGGGCCCCGAGCTGAGGCAGCATTTTTTCCGCCCCAGGCTGCTTCACTTTCCCTCCCAGTTCATGCCTTCGCCCGGAGACAGGTATCTTTTGTGAGTCAAGGAGGTTTCCTATCATAGTCTTTCTTTTTCCTTGGTTTCTTCCTTTCCTAACCTTTACTTCCGTCTTTCTCTCCTTGCTGTACTTTCCTAGCCTTTCTCTCCTTCTCATTAGTCTCTGCTTCGGCGTTTAAGACACTTCTTTCTCTTCACTTCCTCTATTCTTCTTCTTTCTTCCCTGTGCGTGTCTGAAGGCCGACCCACGCATTATCATGCGTAGCAGGTGATGGGGTAACGCGTAATTCCCCGCCCCGGGTAGACAAGTAGGGCACGTACGTACCCCCTGTTAAAGGCCAGGCCCAGGGAGGGGTGATTACCCGAGCTGGTACCTTCCGAAAATGCCGATTGGTCCCTCCGTCAGTTCTCGGGAGGTGTGACCTGAGGTGTGAACAATCACCTAAGATGGGTAAGCCGTCAGAGAGGGCCCCCATTAGGAAGGAGCACGCCATCGGAGATGCCGGTAATCACGGGGGACACTTTCGCAATGACTTCCTTCTCTTCTTCTGTGACTTTGACCCAGAAACGAAAGACAGATCCACCTCAGCAGAAGAAAACCTTGCCTAATCTTCTGAAATTTCTTGTTGTCTCTCGGACCAATGGTAAAGATTTCACTTCTGTAAATCCTTTCGTCATTCAGAAAGGTGTTGATGCAATTGCTGGCCCTGTTAAAACCTGTTCACGTCAATGCAATGGCACATTGTTGCTGGAAGCGGACAGTGCCTTCCAGGCCCAAAAACTGATACGGACTACATTGTTACACACGTTTCCTGTCAAGGTAGAAGCGCATCGCACGCTCAACTCGTCACGGGGGGTAGTTTTTACAAGATCCCTTGACGGGTTGTCTGATGAAGACATACAAACCTATATGTCCGATCAGGGTGTAACAGCTGTGCGTAGGGTGTTGAAAAAGCTAGATAACCAGCTGACACTGACTCTTGCTGAGTTTTTGACGTTCGACAAATTTGAACTCCCATCGAGGGTCAAAGCAGGGTATGAAGTTATGTGTCCACCCTTATGTACCAAATCCAATGCGCTGTTTCCAATGCCACAGATACAACCACACCTGTCAATCTTGCCCTAATGCAGCAAAATGTCACTTGTGGTAGGGACACCCATGAGGGGGGATTGCCCACCTCCGTCCCCTCATAGCCTTAATTGCAACGGTGACCATGCGGCTTCCTCTCGGGACTGCCCTGTATATAAGGATGAAAAGGTCATACAGCAAATTCGGGTTACGGAAAAGGTATCAAAATCTGCTGCTCAAAAGTTGTTGGTGAGTCGAAAGCCCACTGTCCTCCCAGCGGGCACATACAGTAAGGTCCTCACCTCCACTCGACCTACTAAGGATGCAGGTACGCAGACCTGCGATTTCACTTTCGCTGACACAGTTGTGTGCTCGCCCGGCCCAAAGATTGCCCGTTCCATGTCCCCGCTTCCTCCTGCTGCTTCTAAAGTTCAGCCTTCGTCAACCTCTAATAAACCGCGGGCACCTAAACAAGGTGCCCGGACTTTGAAAAAGGAACCTGTCCGTGAAGATTTTCTGCATTCTCAAGCTTCTCAACCGTCAACTGACTCTTCTCACCATCACACTTCCAGAAGAGTCAAAAAAAAAAAAAAAAAAAAAAAAAAAAAAAAAAGAGTTCCTCACCTTCCCCGCCGAAGCGTAACCCATCCGTCACGCCGCCCAACAGTTGCCGGCCTCGGCCGTCTTCTGTTTCACCGGGACGCTCTGTCTGCCGGGCACCCGGCCCCTTTACTGGCGGTGGAAACTGCCCCTCCTGATCAACTCAAGGAGGTGGCAGGCGCGTCGGTCGAACCTATGGACCACGACCCTTTGCCCCTAGACAGCGATAGCAGTGCTCCCTCGAAATCCGGTCCTCAGCGGCCGTCGAGGTGACCCCGTTTGCTTGTTCGTTTTTATCCTCATTTCTTATCTCAGTTTTTATCATGGTGCTCCTTCAATGGAATATTCATGGCATTCGTTCCAATCGAGAGGAGTTAAAACTACTCCTTCGATTGCACTGCCCGCTTCTAGTCTGTCTCCAAGAAACTTAAGTTGCGTCCAAGTGATCGTGCAGACTTTCCCCACTACACCTCTGTACGTTTCGACCTGCCACCTGTGGAAGGTACCCCAGCCCGTGGAGGGGTTCTGATGTTCATTCGAGACGACGTCTATTACCATCCAATTACATTGCATACTCACCTACAGGCAGTTGCCGTCCGCATCACTCTATCCACATTTACCTTTTCCCTTTGTAATATCTATTCGCCATCGTCATCTGCCCTTGCTAGGGCAGATGTGCTACACCTCGTCGACCAGCTCCCTTCACCTTTCGTGTTGGTAGGCGACTTCAATGCCCACCACCCCCTATGGGGCTGTCCGGCGCCTTGTCCGAGAGGCTCCCTTTTGGTGGAACTTCTCCAACACCTCAATCTTGTCTGCCTCAACACAGGTGCACCGACCTTCCTTTCTGACACAACTCAATCTTACTCCCACATAGACCTTGCGATATGCACTCCTCAGCTTGCCGGTCGGTTTGAGTGGTATGCACTTTCTGACACGTACTCGACTGACCATTTCCCTTGTATCATCCACTTCCTGCATCATTCCCCATCTCCTCGTCCCACCAGTTGGAACATTTCTAAAGCTGACTGGGGGCTTTATTCTTCCATGGCTGTTTTTCACGATCAGAATTTTCCCAGCTGTGACAGTCAGGTCGAATACCTCACAGAGGTTATTCTCACCGCTGCCGAACATTCCATACCTCGTACATCATCTTCTCTACGTCGTGTGCCGGTCCCTCGGTGGACTGCAGCCTGCCGCGACGCGCTTAGAGCCCGGCGCCGTGCATTACGCACCTTCCGCCGCCACCCAACTTTGGAGAATTGCATAAATTATAAACGTATGAGAGCGCAATGTCATCGCATCATAAACGACAGCAAAAAAGCTTGCTGGACTGCTTTTACTAGTTCTTTTAACCGTTTTCCTCCCTTCACGGTTGTTTGGGGGTGGCCTACGCCGTTTATCTGGCATCAAGGTCCACTCTCCGATTCCTGGCCTGACTGTGGAGAACGCAGTCCTCGTGGACCCCGCTGGTGTTTCCAACTCATTGGGCTGTTTCTTTGCGGAGGTTTTGAGCTCTGCCCATTACCACCCTGCCCTTCTCCCTCGCAAACAGGTAGAGGAGGCACGGCCCATCTTCTTTCCTCTCTTTTAATCGTGAAAATTATAATGTCGCCTTCACCATGCAGGAGCTAGACCGCGCTCTCGCCCTGTCCCGATCTTCTGCTCCTGGGCCCGATTCCATTCATATTGAGATGCTGAAGAACCTCTCTCCTGCGGGCAAGTGCTTTCTTCTTAGTACCTACAATCGCATATGGACTGAAGGTCATGTTCCCACAAGTTGGCGTGAAGCCATTGTTGTCCCCATCCCCAAACCAGGGAAGGACAAACATTTTCCTTCCAGTTATCGCCCCATTTCTCTGACGAGCTGCGTCTGTAAGGTGATGGATGCATGGTTAACGCTCGGTTGGTCTGGCTCCTCGAATCTCGCCGCCTCCTGACTAATATCCAATGCGGTTTCGTCGACACCGCTCTGCTGCTGATCACCCCATTACGTTGTTGACCTCCATTATGAATAACTTTCTAAAGAAGCGTCAAACAGTAGCAGTGTTCTTAGACTTGGAGAAGTCATACGATACCTGTTGGAGAGTGGGCATTCTCCGCTTATTGCACACATGGGGCTTCCGGGGCCGCCTCCCCCTTTCCATTCAAGCGTTTTTGGCGGATCGTAAGTTCCGGGTACGGGTGGGCTCGGTTTTGTCAGATACCTTTTCTTAGGAGATTGGCATACCGCTGGGCTCCGTCTTGAGTGTGGCTCTCTTTGCCATTGCAATCAATCCGATCGTAGATGGCCTTTCAGCCGACTTTTTCGGGTCCCTTTTTGTTGACGATTTCGCAATTTATTGCAGCGCCAAGCGGACGTGTCTCTTGGAGCGTTCTCTTCAACGCTGTCTTGACCGTCTATATTCCTGGATCATGGAAAACAGCTTCCAATTCTCTACTGAGAAAACGGTGTGTATAAACTTCTGGAGATACAAGGAATTTCTTCCACCTTCTTTACATCTCGGCCCTGTTGCTCTCCCTTTTGTGGAGACTACTAAATTCTTGGGACTCATGTTGGATCGTAAACTTGGCTGGTCCACACATGTGTCCTACCTGGCTGCCCATTGTGCCCGATCCCTTAATGTTCAGTGGCATGTCATGTGGAGCGGATCGTACCGTCCTGCTTCACCTTTACCAGGCCATTGTTCAGTCGAAGCTCGACTACGGAAGCCTTGTATACTCTTCTGCACGGCCGTCGATTCTCCGCCGTCTCAACTCTATCCACCATCGGGGATTACGTCTCGCGACCGGTGCATTTTATACCAGTCCTGTTGAAAGTCTGTATGCCGAGGCTGCTGTATTACCCTTGACCACTCGGCATGACATACTCTTGCGTCGGTACGCATGCCGCTTGCGGTCGATGCCCAACCATCAATCTTACCAATTCTTTTCGACGACTCACTCGATCGCCAATATCAGTTGTCTGCGATTGCCTTGCTTCCACCTGGAGTTCGGTTTCGCCGCCTACTACAGCGGCTCGATTTTACCCTTCCTTCCACCTTTCGGTTGAGCGAAAGCCCATTGCCATCATGGCATCAGGCCCAGGTTCACACTCACCTTGAACTTAGTTCGCTCCCCAAGGAGAGCACTCCGGATTTGGTATACCACTCGAGGCTTGTCGAATTCCGTTCGCGGTTCGATAATGCCATATTTAATTACACTGATGGTTCCAAGACCACTGCCGGTGTCGGATCTGCCTTCGTCGTCGGGGACAACCGTTGCCAATACAAGCTCCCTGACCGGTGCTAGAATTTCACGGCTGAGCTTCTTGCCCTCTACCAGGCCGTTTTGTACACCTGCCGCCACCGCCAACCTTTCTATGCCATCTGCTCAGACTCCCTTAGTGCCCTGCAGAGTCTTAAGGACCCTTTCTCGAACCATCCTCTCGTGTATCGGATCCAACGCTCCCTCTAGTTGCTAGCAGATGACAGCTGTCACGTTTCTTTCCTGTGGGTCCCTGACCACGTGGGTGTGCCCGGGAATGAGACTGCCGACATAGCAGCCAAGTCCGCAGCTCTTTTGCCTCACATGGCTACCTGTTGCGTCCCATTGGACGATGTTCAACGGGCTCTTCGCCGGAGTATCGTGTCCTCCTGGCACAGTGCGTGGCTTTCACTGTACGACAATAAATTGCGAACTTCCCCCAGGGGGCCCACAGTTCTTTTGTGGGTACGTGTGTGGCGCGCACGGGGCCCCGAACCGGAGCAGCCTTTCTTCTGCCCCAGGCTGCTTCACTTTCCCTCCCGGTTTATGCCTTCGCCCGGAGACGGGCATATTTCGTGAGATACGGTGGTTCTTGTTGTGGTTTTTCTTCCTTCGTTCCTTCCTTTCTTACCCTTCGTTTTCTGTCTTTCTCTCCTTGAACTCTCCTAGCCTTCTTCTCCTTCTCATTAGTCTCCGCCTCGGCGTTTGAGACACTTCATTTCTTTCCTTCTTTCTCTTCCTTTCCTATCCTCTTCTTCTTTCCTCCCTGTGCGTGTCTGAAGGCCGACCCACGCATTATCGTGCGTAGCAGGTGACGGGGTAACGCGTAATTCCCCGCCCCGGGTAGACAAGTAAGGCACGTACGTACCCCCTGGTAAAGGCCAGGCCCAGGGAGGGGTGATTACCCGAGCTGGTACCTTCCGAACGTGCCGATTGGTCCCTCCGTCAGTTCTCGGGAGGTGTGACCTGAGGTGTGAACAATCACCTAAGGCGGGTAAGCCCTCGGAGAGGGCCCCCACTAGGAAGGAGCGCGCCATCGGAGACGCCGGTAATCACGGGGGACACTTCCGCAATGACTTCCTTATCTTCTTTCGTGACGTTGACCCATAAACGTAAGTTAGACTCGCCTCAGCCTAAAAAGACTCTGCCTAATGTACCTAAATTTCTGGTTCTCTCTCGCACCGACGGAAAGGATTTCAATTCTGTCAATCCTTTCGTTATACAGAAAGGTGTAGACGCAATTGCTGGCCCTGTTAAAACCTGTTCACGTCAGCGCAATGGCACATTGTTGCTGGAAGTGGAAAGTGCCTTCCAAGCCCAAAAACTGATATGTACTACGTTGTTGCACACTTTTCCAGTTAAGGTCGAAGCGCACCGCACACTCAACTCGTCACGGGGGGTAGTCTTCACGAGATCCCTTGACGGGTTGTCTGATGAAGATATCCAATCGTATATGTCCGATCAGGGTGTGACAGCCGTCCACAGGGTCATGAAAAAGGTCGATAACCATCTGACACCGACTCGTACTGTGTTTTTGACGTTTGACGAAGTTGACCTCCCGTCGAAGGTCAAAGCAGGGTATGAAGTCATCTCCGTCCGCCCTTATGTACCTAACCCAACGCGCTGTTTTCAGTGCCACAGGTACAACCATACCCGTGAACATTGCCCAAATGCAGCAAAGTGTGTCACTTGTGGTAGGGACGCCCATGAGGGGGATTGCCCACCTCCGTTCCCTCACTGCCTAAACTGCAACGGTGACCATGTGGCTTCCTCTCGCGACTGCCCTGTATACAAGGATGAGAAGGTAATCCAGCAAATTCGGGTTACGGAGAAGGTATCGACATCTGCCGCTCGTAAGTTGTTGGCGAGTCGAAAGCCCACTGTCCTCCCAGCGGGTACATACAGTAAGGTATTCACCTCAACTCGACCTACCAAGGATTCCAGTACCCAGACATGTGACTTCACTTTCGCTGACACAGTTGTGCGATCCGCCAGCCCGAAGATTGCCCGTTCCACGTCCCCGCTCCCTCTTGCTGCTTCTAGGGTACAGTCTTCGTCAAACTCTAGTAAACCGCGGGCACCTAAACAAGATGCCCGGACCTTGAAAAAGGAACCCGTCCGTGAGGATTTTCTGCGTTCTCAGGCTTCCCAACCGTCAACTGCCTCTTCCCGCCGTCACTCTTCCAGAAGAGCTGACAAGAAAAAGAGTTCCTCTCCTTCCCCGCCGAGGCGTAACCCATCTGTCACGCCGTCCAACAGTTGCCGGCCTCGGCCGTCTTCTGTTTCACCGGGACGCCCGTTTGCCGGGCGCCCGGCCCTTTACCGGCGGTGGAAACTGCCCCTCCTGATCAACTCAGGGAGGTGGCAGGCGCGTCGGTCGAACCAATGGAACATGACCCTTGGCCCCCAGACAGCGATAGCAGTGCTCCCTCGAAATCTGGTCCTCAGCGGCCGTCGAGGTGACCCCGCTCGCTACTTGGTTTTTATCCTTATTTCTTCTCTCATTTTTATCATGGCGCTCCTTCAATGGAACATTCGCGGCATTCGTTCTAATCGGGAGGAGTTAAAACTACTCCTTCGATTGCACTGCCCGCTTCTAGTCTGCCTCCAGGAAACTAAGTTGCGTCCACGTGATCGTGCAGACTTTCCACACTACACCTCTGTGCGGTTCGACCTGCCACCCGTGGAAGGTGTCCCAGCCCATGGAGGGGTTCTGATGCTCCTTCGAGACGACGTCTATTTCCATCCCATTTCCTTGCACACTCACCTACAGGCAGTTGCCGTCCGCATCACCTTATCCACATTTACCTTCTCCCTCTGTAACATCTATTCGCCATCGTCATCTGCCCTTACTAGGGCAGATGTGCTAAACCTTGTTGACCAGCTCCTTTCACCTTTCGTGTTGGTAGGCGACTTTAATGCCCACCACCCCCTGTGGGGCTCTCCGGCACCTTGTCCGAGAGGCTCCCTTTTGGTGGACATTCTCCACCACCTCGATCTTGTCTGCCTCAACACTGGTGCACCGACCTTCCTTTCTGACACAACACACACTTATTCCCATATAGACCTCGCAATATGCACTCCTCAGCTTGCCGGTCGGTTTGAGTGGTATGCACTTTCTGACACGTACTCGAGTGACCATTTCCCTTGTATCATCCACTTCCTACATCATTCCCCATCTCCACGTCCCACCAGTTGGAACATTTCTAAAGCCGACTGGGGGCTTTATACTTCCATGGCTGTTTTTCACAATCAGAATTTTCCCAACTGTGACAGTCAGGTCGAATACCTCACAGAGGTTATTCTCACTGCTGCTGAACGTTCCATACCTCGTACATCCTCTTCTCCACGTCGTGTCCAGGTCCCTTGGTGGACTGCAACCTGCCGCGACGCACTTCCAGCCCGGCGCCGTGCTTTACGCACCTTCCGCCGCCACCCAACTTTGGAGAATTGCATCAATTACAAACGTATGAGAGCGCAGTGCCGTCGTATCATAAACGACAGCAAGAAAGCTTGCTGGACTGCTTTTACTAGTTCTTTTAACCGTTTTACTCCCTCCACGGTTGTCTGGAGTGGCCTACGCCGTTTGTCCGGCATCAAGGTCCACTCCTCGATTCCTGGCCTGACTGTGGAGAACGCAGTCCTCGTGGACCCAGCTGATGTTTCAAACGCATTGGGTCGTTTCTTTGCGGAGGTTTTGAGCTCTGCCCATTACCACCCTGCCTTTCTCCCTCGCAAACAGGTAGAGGAGGCACGGCCGCCTTCTTTCCGCTCTTTTAATCGTGAAAATTATAACGTCGCCTTCACCATGCAGGAGCTAGATCGTGCTCTCGCCCTGTCCCGGTCTTCTGCTCCCGGGCCCAATTCCATTCATATTGAGATGCTGAAGAACCTCTCTCCTCGGGGCAAGTGCTTTCTTCTTAGTACCTACAATCGCATATGGACTGAAGGTCATGTTCCCACAAGTTGGTGTGAAGCCATTGTTGTCGCCATCCCCAAACCAGGGAAGGACAAACACCTTCCTTCCAGTTATCGCCCCATTTCTCTGACGAGCTGCGTCTGTAAGGTGATGGAACGCATGGTTAATGCTCGGTTGGTCTGGCTCCTCGAATCTCGCCGCCTCCTGACTAATATCCAATGCGGTTTTCGTCGACACCGCTCTGCTGCTGATCACCCCGTTACGGTGTCGACCTTCATTATGAACAACTTTCTAAAGAAGCGTCAAACAGTAGCAGTTTTCTTCGACTTGGAGAAGGCATACGATACCTGTTGGAGAGCGGGCATTCTCCGCACATTGCACACGTGGGGCCTTCGGGGCCGCCTTCCTCTTTTCATTCAAGCGTTTTTGGCGGATCGCAAGTTCCGGGTACGGGTGGGCTCTGTTTTGTCAGATACCTTTTGCCAGGAGAATGGGGTACCACAGGGCTCCGTCTTGAGTGTGGCGCTCTTTGCCATTGCAATCAATCCGATCGTAGATTGCCTTTCAGCCGACGTCTCCGGATCTCTTTTTGTTGACGATTTCGCAATTTATTGTAGCGCCCAGCGGACGTGTCTCTTGGAGCGTTCTCTCCAACGCTGTCTTGACCGTTTATATTCCTGGAGCATCGCAAACGGCTTCCGATTCTCCACTGAGAAAACTGTGTGTATCAATTTCTGGAGATACAAGGAATTTCTTCCACCTTCTCTACGTCTCGGCCCTGTTGCTCTCCCTTTCGTTGAGACTACAAAATTCTTGGGACTCATGTTGGATCGGAAACTTTGCTGGTCCACACATGTGTCCTACCTGGCTGCCCGTTGTGCCCGATCCCTTAACGTTCTTCGTGTCCTCAGTGGCATGTCATGGGGAGCGGATCGTACCGTCCTGCTTCACCTTTACCAGGCCATTGTTCAGTCGAAGCTCGACTATGGAAGCCTTGTATACTCTTCAGCACGGCCGTCGATTCTCCGCCGTCTCAACTCTATCCACCATCGTGGATTACGTCTGGCGACCGGTGCATTTTATACCAGCCCTGTTGAAAGTCTGTATGCCGAGGCTGCTGTATTACCCTTGACCAATCGACGTGACATACTCTTGTGTCGGTACGCATGCCGCCTACGGTCGATGCCCAACCATCCATCTTACAGATTATTTTTTGACGACTCACTCGATCGCCAATATCAGTTGTCTGCGATTGCCTTGCTTCCACCGGGAGTTCGGTTTCGCCGCCTGCTACAGCGGCTCGATTTTACCCTTCCTTCCACCCTTCGGTTGAGCGAAAGCCCATTGCCACCGTGGCATCAGGCCCAGGTTCACACACACCTCGAACTTAGTTCGCTCCCCAAGGAGAGCACTCCGGATTTGGTATTCCGCTCAAGGCTTGTCGAACTCCGTTCGCGGTTCGATAATGCCGTATTTATTTACACTGATGGTTCCAAGAGCACTGCCGGTGTCGGATCTGCCTTCGTCGTCGGGGACAACCGTTTCCAATACAAGCTCCCTGACCGGTGCTCAAACTTCACGGCTGAGCTTTTTGCCCTCCACCAGGCCGTTTTGTATACCTGCCGCCACCGCCACCCTTTCTATGCCATATGTTCTGACTCCCTTAGTGCCCTGCAGAGTCTTAAGGACCCTTTCTCGAACCATCCTCTCGTGTATCGGATCCAACGCTCCCTCCAGTTGCTGGCGAATGACAGCTGTCACGTTTCTTTCCTGTGGGTCCCTGGCCATGTGGGTGTGCCCGGGAATGAGGCCGCCGACACAGCAGCCAAGGCAGCAGCTCTTTTGCCTCGCATGGCTACCTTTTGCGTCCCATCGGACGATGTTCAACGGGCTCTTCACCGGAGTATCGTGTCGCAATGGCACAGTGTGTGGCTTTCACTGTACAACAATAAATTGCGAACTGTCAAACCGATCCCGACCGCTTGGAGGACATCCTCACGCCCCTCTCGGCGGGAGGAGGTCATCCTGGCTCGGTTGCGGATCGGTCATTGCCGTTTCAGCCACCGTCACTTGCTATCCGCCGAACCTGCACCGCTATGCTCCTGCGGTGAACTGCTGACAGTGCGACATGTTTTACTGACTTGTGTTAATTTTAATCATCTCCGTGTAGCCCTTCACTTTCCGTCTACTCTGGAGGAAATTTTAGCTGATGACACATGAGCAGCTGCTAGAGTTTTGCGTTTTATCAACTTGGCCAACTTATCCAAGGATATTTAACTCTTTTAATTGTCTTTTATCTTTCGTTTTTAGCCTTCTCTTGATGTTCTAACTGACAGTTACTAATTTTTTGAGATCTAGCGAATCTGTTCTTGTCTGAGCGCTTATGACCGTAGAAATTGTGCGCCCTAAAACCACAAAACACACACACACACACACACACACACACACACACACACACACACTGTATCACTACTACCCTCTTTCTCCCCTGTTGTTATCCTTACAGGAGACACTTTCTGCCTTTGACCGGTCCAATTCGTCAGTGGTGTTTGTCTGGTCTCCGGGTCATGTTGGTATCCCGGTCAATGAATGTGCCGACAGGCTTGCTAAACAGGCTATCAATGAGTCCGTGCTGGACATCGGCCTAACGTCTTTTGATCTGCAGTCTGTGTTGCGCTATAGATTTTCTAAGTTTTGGAATACCGAGTGGCTTACCCAGACCATGCTGAACAAACTTCGGGCTGTAAGGGAGACCACGGCTGTGTGGCATTTCTCAGTGCGGGTCTCTCACTGGGACTCTGTCATGTGCTGGCTCCACATTGGCCATACTTGGCTCAAGCATGGCCACATCCTTTTTGCTAAGAACGCATCCCAGTGTCACTGTGGCTCCCATCTGATTGCCCACATCTTGCTGGATTCCCCCGTTTTAACCAACTTGCGGCAGAGTTTTAATTTTCCAGCAGTTTTATCATCTATTTTACAAGATGATGCCAAAATGGCTGGTTCAGTTTTAAATTTTATTCTTGACAGTGGTTTTTACTTCTCTCTAAAGCTTTGCTTCAGTCCAATGTCTGTGTTCCTCTTGTGTCCTCCAATTGGAGGTTTCCTTGTGTTGCCGCATGGTTGACCCATCCTCTTTTTAATCTCGTGGTAGGTCAACCACAGACATTGGCTGTGTAGTTCCATTTCTTGTCATTGTTCAGTGTTTCTGTGTGATTCTCATTTCGTGTTGTCTCTTGTCGACTTTCTTTCTATACTGACTCAGTGGGATATTCCTCCCCTCCCCCCTTTTTTAATTTTTTTGTTATTTTAAACTCTAGCCTTTTTCTTCAAATTTATGCCTCTTCTTGTGGCGCAGTTTTATAATACTTTTAAAATCTCTAAGTATATTATGTAACTCTTACATGAAGTAACCTGCACATCAGCTTACTGACATGCAATGTGCACAGTTCGTGGCACGCTGCACTGATCACTGGTGTCAGCACAGAGTTCAGTGGCACCACTGCAGCAGAGCAGACTGCCTTAACAAAAGGGGTAAAACAGAAATAAGGTAATCGGCCAAATATAATGGCCTAGCTGACTTTAGTTTCCATAATTTTTCTAATATTTATTATTATTATTATTATTTGTTTATTGATTAAGAAATTGAAGGATATTGACAAAACGTTATGTAACTGATTTTTTTTTTTTTAAATATGATTGATTATTACTTGGTTATGGTTATTAGAGTATGCAATTTTCCTTTAAAGTGAATACAATCTTTTAATCTTTTTGATGGATGGGGGAAGATCCTCATTTTAGTGAAGGAAAGATGATTGAGACACCCCTTAGGGTGCTCAGTATTATATTTCTGGGTACGTGTTTGGCGAGCATGGGGGGTCCCTGAGCTGAGGACTGCGTCACACTACTGGTGGTGCTGTATGGCATGGCAGTGGAATGTTGTACGTTACAGAGCCTGGGGATCTTGGCTTAGCTGCCTAAGTCACTAGAATGGTTAAAACCTCTATTAAAAAAAAACATTGATCTCAAGATGTGCTCTTGCACTGAGGAGATGACTGGCTGTTGTGGTGAACAGTCACAAGTGGGCAACCTCTGGGGACAAGTGGCTCCTCAGTTGTAGAAGGCTTATCTAGGCATGTGGGATTCTGTCTAGATGGACCATATTCCCTGTCTACTAGTGGGACCACCATGAAGCAAAGTTAAATGCTCGTGGTCAAACAGCCAGTTACTTCTCTAAGCATGACAGAACAGAATGTAATTCAGAGATATATGATCCGAAGTCATTCTTTTGCTTGGCTATGCCATGGGAGGAATGTCGAGCTAAGGATCGGAATGAGCCATACTGTCCCCAAATTCCTTGTGTGCTCAAGAACTTGTGTGGAATCTTTTATGGCAGGAAAGCAGGGGAAGTTGTTTAAGATGAGAAGTTAGTCAGATCTGATAGGGGCAGCATCCCTGCCCAGTCGCAGGTGCTACTCACCTGTGAGAAGTTGGGAGATGTTTCTGTCATGCTACATAAGAGTGTAAACTTGGTGCAAGTTATTATTTTTCTCTGTGATCTCCTGCAGTCCGACGACAAGCTACACGCCGGTGGGATGTTCACTTTCTGTTGCATCTATAGGGGCCTAAGGACAACAAGGTTGCTACCAGTGTAGTCATCTTGGCCTTTGAGAGTGATTCTTTGCCTGAATAGGTTAATGTGATGACATATGTTCCAGATACTTGTTAAGCCTCTCCCTATAATGATCACAGTTGTTATCCACACATGTTAAGATATATATCTAGCTGTTTCAAATGCTTTTTTTCCCTCAAATTTGTCACCGTCTGGGAATGTCTGTGGTGTTTAAGGTGTCGTGCCATGATTTGCATGGCCGCTCCAGCTGGAGCCTCCTGCAGATTTTTTTTTGTGGTGTCCTTAGCAGAAGTTAGTTTAAGAAGTTATTAAGTCTAGTAACCAATGACCTCATCATTTTGATCCCTTATTTTAAAAACATTTTAATATTTTTTCTAGTTTTTCTTTTCTTCCATGAACATACTGGCAACCACTGTAGACAGGACTGCCCATGGCTACACCTTCAGTCTGCTTGTAATATTGGTCTCCATACGTTAAATAGGTATATGCCTAAAGCGATCCAACAGTGTGTCGCCAAATTTGTGAGCAATAAGTTCCAGGGAGTCTGATAATGTAACCATGATGATTACGGTCACCACATAAATACTGACCATTATATCAGTTTTTGTGATAACTTAGTTGTTTCGTACATTCCAAGATGTCCTCAGAGTTGTGAATGCATGCTTAACTTCCCTACAGATCGGTGCAGCAGTTTCTTAAATTACTTGGTTGTTGGGATATATTGCTCCATCAATGCTGCTGATAATTGGGCACAGTGGCACACCTTATTTATTAATTGATTAATGATGGAAATTCTTCACAGAGATGATTATTTCTCAAAAGGCATAGATTGGCTGGCCAGTACTTACCTTTTTTGCTGTACCGCCAATAGTTATACATAGACAGAAAGAAAAAAAAAAAGGGACGAAAATATTTATATACTTTCAGTAACCCATATGTTCTAGGTGGAACTGGTGTTTTTAATCATAGTACATTGATGAACTTGTCAGACACGCATTCTTTCAAGAGAGCCCTGGTCATCTTGTCGACCTTTTATATAGACTTATCCTCAAAGATTCTATACGCAAGGTCCTCCAGAAATTGATGCACTTTCTCATCATAATCATCCTGCTGTAAAATGACTGTGGTGTTCCCTTTGTCTGCTGACAATACCACAATGTTGCTGAATTTCTTGATTGCATGTCTCTCATCACTTGAGGCGTTCAATTTGGAGACTTTGTCTTGGTGAGTGCCCTGAATGTCTGCTAGCAAATTTCTTCTGCTACATTTGGTGGAAGTGTGTTGGCTGCTTGCTCCACTCCTCTTATGAAACCTGAAATGGTGTCATTTTTAGGAGTCATTGCGAAGTGGAGAGTCTTACTTAGTACCATGAATGTAATGTCTTCAATCTGCTTGCCGCTGCTCCTACCCTCTTCCCAAGTTCCACACTCAAGTGGAGAGTGCAAGCTGTGCTATACTTGAGTGCAAGGTTGTAAACCGCGTATCAGTTGGTTGATATCATTTTCATAACTCTAAAGTAACTATGGATTATAACTCGCACATTTTGTTAGGGGCGATTTGATATATTTTTTGTTATGGTAAATGCGAGATTGCTTTGACAAAAAGATTTTTATTTCATTAATAATGTCAGAAGACTTGCTGCCATCATCTAGTGCCAACCATAACATTTGTATATAATCATCTGTCTCATCGTCTGTGTTGGGAGCATCCTTAGATTTTAAAAATAATCGCCATATTGTATTGTCAGAAAGCAAGATAACTGAAGTAAAATGTTTTATGCGCATTATGGCATTATCATGCCCATTAGTAGCTTTATACGTCATCAACAGCTGAAAGAAACTTGGTTTGCTCTCAAAACAGAGGCTGCGACAGTTGATTAGCATCGGAGGATGGCAGCAATTCGGTGAAACTAGTATTGAAATAAAAAGCTTTTGATCAAAGTAATCATGACAATTAAAATAATAAAAAGGATTAGTTTATTAGAATAGCTTATTTTGATTCAAAAGTTATAGTCTACTATTGCTAAATTTTGTTGATTGCTTACAAAAATGTATTAAATGTACCGAGTGAGAAAGAGTATTTGCAAACAACTGGTGGATAACCTAGAAGAGAATTATTTTCTCCTTCATCTGTTAGTCCCCTTTCAGTTTTTTGGGATTAGAATAGGCCTGAGGTATTCCTGCCTGTTGTAAGAAGTTACTGAAAGGTCTCTTCAAACTTTCTTGGCAATATTGATACGGTCCATTGTATGGGATTGACCTCCCTATTTCCAAATTCTTCAGAAGTGTGGGCCATTTTGGGGAAGGACACCTTACATGGTGCAGTTCAAATTTGATGTGCATAAAGACCTTGGGCACTCATTATGGTATGTTCTTGTATATGCAACCTAAATCCAGCCATTTGGCAAGGATATCCCATGTGGTGTATGAATTATGTCCATTGTACATAGTCATCTAATGCACCCTATATGATAATGCTTTTTGTAGCATCCGATATCCAGCACAGTCCATTGTTGGTGTGGGGTCGTCATATACCCTCTTGGTTGTAGCCGCCCCCCTCTCCCTCTCACTGACCTCCCTCCCCCTCCCTGAGAACACAGAGATTGTACTGCTGATGCTTGCGTTGCGAACTCCTCACGCATGGGAAGGAGTAGATGCCCCTCTACCTGGAGCATCAGGACTCCCACCAGTGGCCGTCCCACCAGGTGACCTTTGCTATGGCTGGGTGACACTCATGAGGAAAGCTTCTGGTCAGAGTGGGTGGCTTGCAATGAAGTAATCAAATCTGGTAATGCTGGTAGGTGTTCAGCTATTACTCTAAGCATGATAAGACAGAGTTGAATGCGACAACATGTGACCTCACTCGTTCCCTTCCCTGGCTACACCATGGGAGTAACATAGGACCTTCAACTGATATATTTCACTCCAATATCTTGTATGTACATGGTCTGATGGGGAATCTTCCTTATCAACCAAGTGACTGTTCTGTTGAGAACCATAAAGTCAAGTTTTGGGAGGTGGTGTCACATTCTGAGATTAGAAGTGGTCTGTTTTAATTCAATCAGCATCCCCTGCCCAATTGCATGCATTACTCGCATACGACAAGCTGGGTGATGTTTCTGTATCATATCCCATAAGTTGTTAAACAGGGTTCAGTGTATAATTTACCATAAGGATTTCTTGTTGAAGTCCGACAAAGTGTTACATGCTGAGTTAACAGCAATGATGTTTCTACTTCGTCTTCCATGTCTGTGGGGGACCAAAAGATCAGGGTTGCTACTAGTGCTTTCATCTTGGTCTTTGAGGTTGATATACTGCCTGAAAAGGTCACTGTTAGGATTTACTGGTGAGATATAAATTTCCATCCCCCACATGTAGGGAATATAAGCGGTCATCACACCTGGACACTGCCCCCCCCCCCCCCCCCCCCCGCCATCTATGTGAATTGTGGACAATACCATACACCTTGCTAGCTGGATTGTATTATTTAGCACAAAGAAAGGAAAATTATGGAGCTCAAGACCGTGGATAGATTGACATTCACTGAGGCAAGAAAGAAATGATTGTCTTCCCCCCTTTTTATTTTATTTGTTTATTTGTTTTTTCTGTTCCATAGGACCCACTTGAGGAGTAAGACTCCATGGTCATGGAACAAGTCAATACATTGTTACACAAGAATGGTAATAGAAAAATTTTAAGTAGTCCTTTGCACACGACAACCTTAAGACAAAGTGAAAAGAATCAATAAAGAAAAAATGAATTAGCTTAATTGTTTAACTTTTCTAGGAGCTCCTCGACAGAATAAAAGGAGTGAGCCACGAGGTAACTCTTCAATTTAGATTTGAAAGCATGTGGATTAGTGCTAAGATTCTTTAGTTCTTGTGGCAGCTTATTGAAAATGGATGCCGAAGGATACTGCACCCCTTTCTGCACAAGTGTTAAGGTGGTGTGGTGCAAATGTAGATTAGACATCTGTCTAGTATTCACCGAGTGAAAGCTACTAACTCGTGGGAATAAGCTGATATTATTAACAACAAAAGACATTAAAGAAAAAACGTATTGTGACGCCAGAGTCAAAATTCCCAGACTACTTTAAAAGGGGTCGACATGACGTTCGCGAACTTACACCAGATATTGCTCGAACCGCCCGTTTTTGAGCCAGAAATATCCTTTTTGCATCAGGCGAGTTACCCCAAAAAACAATGCCGTACGTCATAAGTGAGTGAAAGTAAGCGAAATAGACTACTTTTCGTGTTGAAAAATCACTTATCTCAGATATTGTTCTAATGGTAAATATAGCAGAATTTAGTTTTGGAACAAGATCCTGAACATGGGCTTTCCATGACAGCTTACTGTCTATATGAACACCTAGAAATTTGAACTGTTCAGTCTTACTTATCACATGCCCATTATGTGTAATCATAATGTCAGATTTCGTCAAATTGTGTGTTAGAAATTGTAAAAACTGAGTTTTACTGTGATTTAACATCAACTTGTTTTCTATTAGCCATGAACTTATCTCTTGAACTGCATTATTTGATACTGTGTCAATATTACGAGCAACATCCTTCACTACCAAGCTGGTATCATCAGCAAACAAAAATATTTTACAATCACCTGTTATACTCGAAGGCATATCATTTATATAAATAAGAAACAGCAATGGTCCCAAAACAGACCCCTGGGGCACCCCATACTTAATTGTGCCCCATTGGGATTGCACGTCATAGCCATTTTCTACACTGCGGAGAATTACCTTCTGTTGTCTGTTATTAAAGTAAGAGTGAACCAGTTATGGGCTACTCCCCGTATTCCATAATGTTCCAACTTCTGCAACAATATTTTGTGATCAACACAATCAAACGCTTTTGTTAAATCAAAGAAGACGCCTAATGTCCGTAGCCTCTTATTTAACCCATCAACCCTTGCATATGATAATGTCATTTGCTGCTGTCACATTGTCACAGATCTCTTTGCATGACAGAATTTGAAGTATCACCACCCCTCTGTGTGCCCTGTGAGTAGGAGACCGCTCTTCTTCCATTACTCCCCCAACACCACCAGTGGGAGCAACATCCCCCTCAACCATTGTGGACCCCAGTCCCCATCACTTAACCGGAGAAACAGCAGCCTTCTCCAGCCCCTCTTACTAGGAGAGCATACCTCGGGACACTGCCTTCTGTGGCTCCAGCAAGTGGAATGGAGGATCCTAGCTGGTGGATGAAGGATCCACATGCTGCTGGTTGAAGGGCTTTCTGGTCGTAATTGGTCTGTGAAGCTGCTTCAAAGAAGCACTCGCTGCGATTTCAAACTAAGGACCAGTGAGAGGACAAGAAAAAGAAGAAGAAACAAGGAAAATCACTTCTGTTGACATCTCAGCCACCAGCCTTTGTAACTTCTGATTCTGAGGATGAGGTAGAGATCAGAGTCCTCTGAGGAACTAGCACTCGAGGAGTCCTCAGAATCAATGGGCATTGATGCCACTGGCACAGTGGCAAGAGTTGAACCTGAGGCATAAACCATGTCCTTAGTCCATTCATGACACCCCAGAATGCCAATAGCATTATCCTTTAGTAGAATTGCAGCAGTTATTTCCACCACTTGGCTCAGTTGTGACAGTTATTGTGCTTTTTCCTGTGGTCTGTGTAGCTCTACAGGAAACCTCGTTTCACGTTCAGCAGACTCCTGTTCTTCATGCTGTTGGGGCTACTATAAAAACCATTCAGCCTGTGGCATGGTATTTGGTGGTGTCTGCCTCTGTCTTCACCACTGTCCCCAGTGCCTCTCCAAAATGGATCTAAAAGCAGTGGCTGTCAGAATCATGGCAATGCAGGATATCACCATCTGTTCTGTTTATCTCTCCCCTGGCAATGGTCTCCCACTGACCTTGCTGTATCGGTCACCCAACTTCTCCGCCATTTCTCCTTTTGGGAACTTCAGTGTCCAGACTTCAGGCTCCAGTAGGGATGTTGAGAATAAAATTTATCCTCCCTACATTGCTACTCTCATGCATAGCGCATGTCACGTACTTTGCTAATGACCTTTCTATTTGTATCCCGAGCCTTCTCCCACATCTCAGTTGGAGTGTCCATGATGACTTGTGTGATTAAATTTTCTACCTGCAGTCCGCCTGCCACAGTGGTCTATGCACTGGGCAGATTAGCTGTCTTACACCTTGGCTACTGTGGCTGTTGCTACGCTTCCACACGACATTACTATGGCGGTTCACTAGGTCACAGGGGCCATTATTGCTGACCCCAAGGCACCTGCCCTGTGTTCCCCTAGCTTACTCTGGTGACGTCGGTGCCTTGGTAAACAATGGAGGTCGCAAAGGCCATCTGAGAATGTTAACAGTCACTTCAGTGCTCTGTGCTACCCTTCAGTAAAACTTCTTATTGGTTTGATGTCTCCGGGCCTGAGCTTGGCAAATGATCCAGCAGAGTAAACAGGTCTGCTGGAAGAGGTAAATTGCCATTGTCGTTTTTCATGCCGCTTCTTCTTAGGTGTCACCACAAGTTTCACGCCTTTTCGTATACTGCACAGTGCAGGAATCCCTGTCTCCACATTAAAGGTACCCATTGCACTGCTCCCACCACTATTACTGCGCACATGGCAGAGCATCACATCTGCAGTTCTGCAGCCTACAGTGCAGATTTCCTTACCATTAAAGAACAGATAGAGCATAAGCAGATGTCATTTCATACACCCACCAGAAAATATAGAGGGTCCCGTTTAGTGAATGGGAGTTCCAAAGTACCCTTGCAGCATGCACTGATTCTTCTCCAGAACCAGATCACATTCACAACCAGTTCCTCCACCATCTCTCAGCAGACTTTAAATGTCAGCCACTGCTCTGTTCAATGGTCTCTAGGTAAGGTGGTGTTTTCTCCTCCTAATCGTGGGATAGTACCATTCTCCCGCTGATGAAACCTGGCACAGATCTGCTGGCATTTGATAATTACCGCCCTATCAGCCTCATGGAACGTATAGTGGGACAGCAGCTCATGTGGATCCTAGGAGCTCAAGGACTCCTGGTCCAACAACCAGGATCTTCCATCAAGGCTGCTCCACTATTGTTAATCTTGTCACTGGAGTTGGCTATCAATACTGATTTCACTGGGTGTGAGCATATTGTTGCTGTACTTTTTTTTGGTTTCCAGCAGGCACCATCATATCGAGCTACCCTGTACAAATGAGGCTTATGGGGTCTACTTTTGATCTTTATCCAAAATTTCCTCTCGCTTTGCACCTTTTGGGTTAGGATTGATACCTTTCTTAACTCGCCACATTTTCAGGAGAATTGTGCCCTGCAGTGCTCTATCCTTACTGTTCTCTATTTCTGGTTGCAATTAATAACCTCGCTGCAGCAGTGGAGTCATTAGTTTTGTCCTCCTCGTTTACTGACGACTTCTCCATGTATTTCAGTCCTGCTAGCAATAGTGTCGCTGAACAGCTGTAGCAGGAAGCTATCTGAAAGAGCCTGTCTTGGGTCTTTGTCTATGCTTTCAAATTCATTGCATCTAAAAGCCAAGTTTTGCAATTCTGTTGCCATCAGGCAATTCAGCTGGAGTAGCTGATGAACTTCTTTAGGTCGAGGAAACTAATAACTTCCGAGGCATGCTCTTTCATGCCCAGCTTTCTTTGATGCCTCACCTTTGTCAGCTCAAATAAAAGTATTGGTAGTATTTGAATATGATTCATTACCTCTGCACATGCAACTCTCCTGTGGCTCTATGGGGCCATAATACAATCCCACATCAACTGCAGGAGCTTGGAATATGACTCAGCGGCACCTTTAGCATTGCAGGTCCTTGACCCACTTCTCCAGAGTGATGGGGGGGCTTTCCACACAAATCTGGTTACAAGCCTGCATGTTGAAGCTGGGGTCCCTCCCCTGCAGTTTCACTGGCAACAGCTGCTTACTTCATACATTGCCTGTGTTCGTGCCTCGCCCAACCATGCGAATTGCTTGCTTCTTTTTCCAGCAACTGCACTCCCCTCCCCACCACGGCAGCTCATGTCGGGCTTCCGATCGTGTCCCGTGTTCGTTCCCTTTTTTCACCTTTTGAGTCCTTTCCTATCTCTCCCATTTTCCATTACCTTTACCTACCAGTTCTTGATCGATTCCTTGATCCAGCAGCATTGTTCAGATTTGTCCTGTAACTCGAAAGCCTCAGTTTCAAAAAATTGTAAATACTGACTGTACCATTGTAGGTGGCCATGCTGCACATGCCTTTGTCTGTGGTGACCATGTCGAACAGAATTCATTGCCTCATGGGCATAGTGTTTTCACCACAGAGCTGGTTGATATTTCTCATGCTCTTGATTATCTCCGAGCCTGCTCTGGAAATTTTTTTGTTACCTGTAGTGACTCCCTGGGTGGTTTGCAAGCTTTGTTTTCCCCAAAATCCTTTGGTGCAGTCTATCATGACTCTTCACTCTCGTCAGTTCTGGCCATTTAGTAGCCTTCTTATTGAGCCCAGGCCACATTGGCATCTCAGGGAACAAGCATGTTGATAGGCTGGCCAAGGAGGTTACCGCCTCATGGCCCTGGGAGATTGGTGTACAGGAAAGGGGTCTCCAATTGGAGTTGAACCTCAAGGTCCTTGGGGTTTGGAGTTGTGAATGGTCTGAGGTCTGAGTTGAATCCGCCGAACTAGCTCCATGTGGTCAAGCTCTTGACGGCCGTAAGTAAGTCCTCGTTTAGGATTTCTCATAGGAACTTGGTTGTTCTGTCGCCTACGTTCTGGCCATACCTGATTAATGCATGACCACCTTCCTCATCAAGAGGACCTGACAAAGTGCTGCTATGGCACTTTCTTGACAGTGGTCAGCATTGTGGTGCACTGTCCCTTTTTAATTCCTTTGCGGCCATATTTCAATCTGTATGCAGCACTCCCTTTAATCCAGGCCACTCCAACTTGGGCACTGTGAGATTATCGCCCATTACAAATATTGGTAATTAATAGCATTTGTAAACAGTATGAAGTTCACTGCAAACATTGACCATGCCAATGCACCAAATGTCACACAATTGTAATCTTAATAATTATAGTAGCAATGTATGTACGCAGTTGGGTGACAACATTTATAGTTAGGCCGTAGGCAGAAATTCTCCACGTTGAGATTTGCTGTGTGCTTGTAGCTGATGGAAGGCCAGCGAGCAGGCCGACGTTGGTGGCTTGCTCCAGCTTAGGATTTTCCAGGCTAGTTGCCGGTGAGGGGGGAGAGGGACAGTGGCGAGTGCCAGGCGCAGTGCAGTGCACAGCGTGAATAAAATATTCTAATACTACTTGCATTTGAAGTAATACGATGCAGTTAGTAACCTTTAAGGCCCTCATTACAAAATAGCCTGTTGACAAATAAACAATACATTAGCTGATATAGTCACATCTGCCGTAATATGTTTAATTGACAATGAAAAGTAATAAATTACCAATGAATACAAGACAGTTACACAACTAGCATGGCAACATTTGTTTATAAAAATAATATATTAACTATTTATCATTTTATTTTCAATTAATCTTGTGTATTTTGTCTTGAAGTATTCTGTTAAATCACTTATATGCGATATAAGAAATTGTACGATTATAATAAATAGTACAAAGGATGTTTATACCAACATAATAAACTAAGAAGACATTTGTTTAATGTGTAGTGTAATTATTTTGATTTTAAGTAAAGTTTTAGAAATGTATTGGCTGAGCGCTGTACATTGTCAAGTCGGTTAGAACAGCTCACATGGGGAAGTTGATGACGTAGAGAACAAAACCTGGTAGTTGGGCTTTTGGCGCGTGCGCGGGCAGGAAGTGGGGAGTCGGGAGCGAGTGGTGTAGTTGGCCGGGCGGCGTTGCTCTGCACGGTCAGCATGTGGATCTCCAGGTGGAGATTATAGATTTTTGTGTGGCAATTGCCATGTGTGGTTGCTCGGCGTAGACTGCACCAAGTTGAATCGAGTGCTACTGTGTGTTGTGAATATTTAGCTGGTGGAACAAGGTGTGCATCACAGTGAATTAAAGTGACTGTGTTTTGTTAATGTAACACGTGTCGTCGCATAGGCATGAACATAAACGGTGTTTGAGACAGGCACAGGGTGTGAAAACAATTTGCGACAAATATTCATTTTGTCTGGGGGCTCACGAGCTATAATTATTTTGATAAATGTGTCGACGTACAGACGTATCAGCCACAGGGTTTTAATATGGTGTAATAAACAACATAAAGTGAAGTTTTACGTGTTTAAAAAATAGTAGTTAGTACACCCTTTTCTCACATGAACTTACTTTATTATGAATTTTTTTGTTAATCATATGCAGGGAAAGAAAGCTGCGAACGTGTGATGATATCCCCTAGAAAAAGAGTCAAACAGTAGCAATCACAGTTCCAGTGTTTTTGCATGTTTAGGAATTTGGTTCACAGTTGGCAGTTGTGAGTTTTAAAAATTAAACTTTCCCTATTTTAAACTCTCACCCTGACCTTCGCCCTCGCAGCACTCAGTGCTTGCACACCCCGGTGCCGTGCTGAGCAGCCCCGATGCTTTCCCCCCACCACTGTGTAGCAGCATGTGTGTCCCAGAGAGAATGCTCTCTCTCTCGCGTCTTCTTGGATGCACCGAATATCCATTCTGAATCTTATAAAATAGGACACTTAATCTATCTTACAAACGTTTAGCATGAGCACAAAATGTTCAGATTTGTGTGTAACATTTTTTAATGCTCAATGGGAAGATTCTTTAAGCCTGATGCGAAACCACAATGCTTAATATGCCACTCTACCATAAACATCAAAGCAATTTCACCATGAAAATACACATTCTGTAAAATGTGAGGGGATTGAAGGACCAGACAGAAGGGAACTGATTACTAAATTAAAAGCACTATTACCACAATCTAAAGAGGTATGTCTTGTTTATTGCAAAAGAAAACGAAAATATACTTTTTTTAAACTGTACTTATTAAGGCTCGTGCGCCCTCTCACATCTACTGTTGGGCATGCCGTGTGTGTGTGTTGTCCTCAGTATAAGTTAGATTATGTTCTTTCTAAGCCTATGGACCGATGACCACAGACGTTTTATCCCGTACGATTACAAACAGTTGAACATGTGCATCACTGTCCTCGCTTTTAAGAAAGACATCGAGGTACTCAGATGACTTAACTAAGTCTTAGCAAGTTAAAAATAAATGTCGGTATTGTGTGTGACTGCATTGCAAGATCCAAAACTGCAGGTTTCGATTTATAAAAGTCTGCTTCAAGAAGGAAATTTGGGAATTTGAAACTAAGTACTTATGACCACATCTGGGAGTACACTGTTTCGAAGAGAGGTGTGAAGAAATAAAACTGCACTCAAAAGTTTTTATGGTGTCTCTTCTGAGCACTCAAAGGATGCCACATCAGGTTTCTAAATTGATGTAATAGAACTGCAGTAAGATTTAATTTTGACAGACCGCTATTACCGTTACAACAGTGATTTAAATTCCTCTATATAAAGGCGTTGATAAACAAGAATTCCCGAGGATTCATGCCCTTGCCATAAATGTGTTAAGATATTCTGAGCACCATTCCTTTTGTGAATAAATGTTTCAGGTTATGAACATTAACGAAATAAAAACAATATAGAGTTTAATGAATCGTTGCAAACTGTATTTCGAATTGCAATAGAAAACTATTGTACCTAATATGAGAAAATTTTTGACTTCAATGCAGTGCCGAAGAGCAACAAAGAATGTTCAAAATTTGTCCTAAACTAAGGAGCGCAATAAAACTATTCCTTCTGTCTATAAACAAAAATTGTCATTATCATTATTATTTGTAATAATAATTCGTAAACAACAGGACTCTCGCCTTGCTATGCACGTCGACAACACATTCCCCTCCTATCCTTGCCTCACTCACATACCCCACACCACAGGCGCTGCAGCAGAGCACCGGTGCTTTTCCCGGTGCCAGCCAGTGCTCGCGAAGCACCCAAGTTGGAGAGGCCTGCTTTAATCCTTGGTGATATGCCTCAGTGGCTGATTGGGTTTTACGTTATATGCGCAGGTTGTTTTTATCAGTCCATTTAGTGGTGGGTATCTTAGCCTGATCGCTCAGGTTCCCATCCCTGCAGCGATTTTGTGTTCCCCCACCTTTGTGTTGTCTGTCCTGCTTCTGTCTGGAGGATTTTTGTGTGTGCAGCATGGTTGGCTCATCCTTCATTATCTTTGTGATCAGCAAGCCAAGGTATTCTGCTGTAATGTTTTAGTTCAGTTAACCATTTGGTCTATTCCTGTGTTTTCCTTCTATGTTGTCAGTTTAGTGTTTACTGCTACTCTGTACACCTTTTGGGTTTACCCTCTAGGTGTTGAGTACTAGATTTTTACTTTATTCAGCCATTTACTGTGATGTTTGAGCTAGGAACAGGGGATTGATGATGTAGCTATTTGGTCCCCTTCGAAATTCCAAACCAGCAACATCAATCTCTTAGACATAAACAACAAAAATTAAATCTTTCCTTATCATTCATTAATTTTAACATAAATCCCATTTACAAAATAACCTTATCTTGATATGAAACTAATTATTGTCTGTAGAAATTATGAGAGTTTCTTTCCATTGAAATAAAATACTACATAAAAAATTAAAAATGCTTAGATTTAACAGTTCCCATCTGCTGTATGTCATAAGTTAATTACATTTGATAATAGACTTAAAGAAATTCATTACATGTTATTATGAGGCTCTATAGACACACATTATAAGAGTTTTTTATTACAAAAATCTACACATGAGACAGTGTAAAATAAATATTGGGTTGTATGTTCACAAAGTGGTAAATTGAAGGTCTCAGCTGTATACCAGAATTTAACGAAACAGTGTAAGGAACAATAAGAATCAGCAATTACCGTAAGTTTGAATTCTTTGTAGAATCAACAACCCTTTGTAGTATTTCAGAATAATGAGTAACTTTTACACAAATATCTTTCTTCTTATTTTCAGGTTTGTTTGATGCTTGGACTAAAATATATCGCCATGAAGGAATAGCAGGTCTTTATCGGGGTTTCTGGATTAGTTCCTTCCAGATTGTCTCTGGTGTGTTTTACATATCGACGTATGAAGGAATGCGACATGTTCTGAGCCGCTGTGAAGTGGACTCTCGTGTAAAAGCCCTTGTTGCAGGAGGCTGTGCGTCATTAGTTGGACAGACAATAATAGTTCCATTTGATGTTCTTAGTCAACACTTGATGGTCCTGGGAATTGTGAGTGGCAACAAAAAGAAAGAGGTAACAGCATTCTTTCTCCTTTTAGAATTTTTAAGTAGTATTTCCTGCCTATTTCTGTGGCAAAATTAGGAAGAACAATTAATCAACATTTTTAATTTCATTATATGCTCAATGTGTTATACGTGATAATTACATGTTAATGACATACTAGAAAATTACTTTGCAAATGTTGTGTAATGATTAACATGTAAGTAAAACATCTCGTAGTACGCTGCGGCGGAGCGGGCAAGCACATCGAGGCACTATGCTAAGATGCGCGAGGCCATTACCTGTCGGGGGTTTGAATCCCCCGGTGGGCCAGGATGTTTGTGCCATCTTTAGTATAAGCTAATTTATAAGTAGTTTGTAAGTTTAGGAACTGATGGCCCCGCAGTTAAGTCTCATTAGTTTGACTAACATTTGAACATCTCATAGTACTCTATGATTTAAGAAAACTGCACCAGTCACTTTTCTTTAAAGATGTTTATTCCATGAACTGGTTTTCAAACCTTTTTCAGGTTCATCATCAGATGGATGATATTTTAACATTTTAATTGTCATGTTGGATGCTGGCTCTGTGGTGGGAAGAAGGAAATATATTTTAAAAACTCAATTGCACGTTGTTTAGGTCGTGTTTTGTATTTTTAAGATTACGTGAAATTTATTGATTTACTTACTGCCACTGTATGGCCGGATTTTTGTGGTTAATTTCCATTTCATGTGTCGTCTTTTGTTTGTCACAATAACACACCACCTTTTCCTGTTGGGTTCTACACTGCACTATAAACAACACTTTACCAGCGTCCAACGTGTGCTTTTACAGCACAGTACAATCAGTTAAAGTACAAGAATAAAATTAGTATTATTGCTATATTTATTCATACACTAGTGGTGTTATAGATTATCAATATAGACTAGGTTCTGTTTATTGTGTTTAAAGACAGTAAGAATCTGGTTGCTCTATTATTGTAGAATGGAAGGGGTAGGTATTTAGATGTGGGTAAAGCAATTATGTATTTGTTCTTTAGTAGTGATTTTACCTTATCAGAAGCATATGAAAGGTTGTCATGAGTGGAGGGGTGTTTTGAGGGGGGTGGGGGGGGGGTGGTAGAGGTTTTTTGTGGATTTGTTTCTTTACATTAGCAAGTTCTCAAAATTTTTGAGGAACATTTTGTTATTTAGTTCAGTCTGATCATTAAGCAGGTTGTTGGATGCTTTATTTGTATTGATGAGAGCATCCTTTCTTCTTCCCTTCTCTCCCACCTGAGGAAGGAACTCTGTTCCGAAAGCTTGTCCTTTTTGTCCCCCTTTTTTCTGTTTCTTCATTTGTGTTACTGTCGGTGGTACAGCACAATGGTAAGTACTGGCCAGCCAATAAAGATATTTGACTTACCTCGTTGACAGAAACATCAAACACACACAAAAACACAAGATATTTGACTTACCTCGTTGACAGAAACATCAAACACACACAAAAACACACAAACATTCGAGCTTTCGCCGCCACTGGTGGCTTCTTCGGGAAAAAGAGGAAGGAAGGAGAGGAGAAAGGGAAGGATACAGGTTTTAAGGAAGTGGAAAAGGAGCCATTCCAATCCCAGGAGTGGAAGGACTTACCTTAGGGGACAAAAAGGAAGGTAAACAAATACACACACACTCACACATATCCACATGCAAACACACCTAGGCAGACATTTGTAGAAACCAAAGAAGTTGGACAGAGATACCACTTCAGGCAGAGGCTCTGTCCACAGAACCGAGGCAAAGATGTTAAAGATGGTGGGCGGGAATTAGAATTTAGCAGAGGTTGAGACCAGGTGGGCAACGGGAAGAGAGAATATGTTGAAGGGCAAGTTCCCATCTCCGGAGTTCTGAAAAATTGGTGTTGGTGGGAAGTATCCAGATAACCCGGACGGTGTAACACTGTGCCAAGATGTGCTGGCCGTGCACCAAGGCATGTTTAGCCACAGGGTGATCCTCATTACCAACAAACACTGTCTGCCCCCTCAGGGGGCTCACCGCTCTGTGGTGAGTACGTGCGTGGCGAGCACGGGGCCCCAGCCTTTGTAGCACTCTTTCCTTTCCGTGCTACATGACGCTTCTTCTACTGTCCTTTTCCCCTCTCTTGGGGACCGAGTCTGTGCATCCTTCGGGGAACCGAAGTTCTGACCCTTTTGGCTTTACAGTCTTCTTTCACCTCTTTCTTTGCCTCCGCGTCTGCGTTTGAGGCTTCTCTTCCTACTATTTCTCTCTTCCTCCTCCCTGTACGCACTTGAAGGCCACCCATATGGGTGACTGGGTAATGCGTAAGTCCCAGCCCCGGGCTGGCATGTAGGGTGCTTGCGTACCCCCTGGTTAAGGCCAGGCCAGGGGAGGGGCGATTGCCTGCGCTGATACCTTCCCGATTCGCCGATTGGTCCCTCTGTCTGTAGATCGGGAGGTGTGACCTGGGGTGTGAACAATCGCCCAAGGCGGGTGTGCTTCCGTTGGGGGCTCCCAGCAGGAAGGAGCGTGCCATCGGAGACACTGGCAATCGTGGGGGATACAACCGCGATGGTTCTAAAAAAAAGAAAATGGAAAGAGCCTTTAGAAATTGATGTACTAGACAATAGTGTGTCTGAACAGAAAAATTTACAGACATCAAAGTTCCTTGTGGTGACCCTTACTGAGGAAGGACAATCCTTTTCGTCGGTGAACCCATTTATTATTCAAAAAGGGGTTGATGCCATTGCCGGCCCAGTTAAGACCTGCAACCGCCTACGTAATGGAACACTACTGTTAGAAACAGAAAGTGGCTCCCAGGCATAGCGGCTGCTTAAGGCTACTCTGCTCCACAGCTACCCGGTTCGTGTTGAGCTCCATCCAACCCTCAATTATTCCCGAGGGGTAGTCTTCTCGGCCAGTTTGGACGGTCTGACTGAGGATGAACTGAAAGAATATCTGGCAGCTCAAAGTGTCATCGCAGTACACAGAGTGACAAAAAAAGAGAACAATGTTGTAGTGCCCACTCGCACAGTGTTTCTGACCTTCGACCGAGTGGCTCTGCCGCCGAAGATCAAGGCAGGGTATGAGGTCATCACAGTACGACCTTATATCCCTAACCCTACTCGGTGTTATCAGTGCCATCGATTTAACCACACAAGCCAGTCTTGCAAGAACCCAGTCATATGTGTCACCTGTGGTAAAGAGGCCCATGAGGGGATTTGTCCACCACCGTCCCCTCATTGCATCAATTGTAACGGGAATCATGCTGCTTCCTCCCGGGAATGTCCCGTGTTTGCCGATGAACGAGCCATCCAGGAAATCCGTGTAAAGGAAAAGGTTCCCATACCAGTTGCACGTAAGATGTACGCCAGTTGTAAGCCCAAGACCCCGCCGCGTGGTAACTACAGTACTGTAGTTGCAACGCCTCCACCAACACGGGATATGGCCACACAGTCTTGTGACCTACAGTTTACGACAGTAGTTGTCAAACAGTCTACATTGACAACGGCGTCACGTTCAACGAAAAGTGTGAGTACCTCTTCCAAGTCTTCATCTTCAGCTGTGAAACCACTGGTACTCGAATTACTTTCCCACGCTACACTACCGTTCGCTTTGACCTTCCTCCAGTGGCAGGAATTCCAGCCCACGGGGGCGTAATGTTGCTTATTCGGGATGACGTACACAGTACACCGGTCCCTTTGTGTACTCCAATACAAGCTGTTGCTGTCCGGATATACCTTTCTGGATTTGTCTTCACACTGTGCAATATTTACGCTCCTTCCTCTTTTCCCGTCACTAGATCAGATCTCCTAGATCTTATTGACCAGCTTCCGCGTCCGTTTTTGGTGGGAGATTTCAATGCCCACCACCCCCTTTGGGGCTCCCCACGACCATGTCCACGGGGCTCCCTCCTGGCAGATACACTGAACCACCTTCAGCTCATCTGCCTTAACACTGGTGAACCAACTTATCTTTCAGACACCACAAATACTTTCAGCCATATAGATCTAGCTATCTGCACTGCTCAGCTGGCACGGCGTCTTGAATGGTCTGCTCTCTCAGACACACATTCGAGCGATCATTTTCCGTGTGTAATTCACCTAATGATGCCTGACACCCTTGAGCATCCACACCGCTGGCAGTTAACGAAAGCGGACTGGGAGCTCTACACGTCACTGGCGGATTTTGGTACTTACCATTATCCTAGTATAGACGACCAAGTGGAACACATTACCACAGTTATTCTGACAGCCGCGGAATGTTCCATCCCCTGCAAGACTTCCCACGCACGTCGTCCCCTTGTCCTGTGGTGGACCGCGGAATGCCGTGACGCTCTGCGAGCACGGCGACGTGCCCTTAGAATCTTCAAACAACGGCCCACGCTCGACAACTGCATCCGATACAAACAGCTGCGGGCCTATTGTCGTCGCCTCTTTCGCGACTGTAAACGCACCAGTTGGCGCTCATTCACGAGCTCTTTTAATAGGTCTACCCCTTTCTCCATCATTTGGGGTAACCTTCGAAAAATTTCGGGCACTATGGCTCATTCCCCAATTCCCGGTCTGTGTGTCGCAACTGACACCGTCGTCGATCCTCCACAAATAGCCAACGCACTGGGTCGACATTTTGCAGAGGTCTCTAGCTCTTCACATTACACTGACGCTTTCCTAGCTAGGAAACGGACGGTGGAGGCGACTCCATTGCCCTTTACCTCTCAGAACCGTGAATGCTACAATACCGAGTTTACTGTACGAGAGCTTCACCACGCACTCTCGTCTTCGCGGTCCTCCGCTCCAGGACCAGATGGCATTCACGTGGCGATGCTGCAACACCTTTCACCAACGAGCTTGCACTTCCTACTGGCCACCTACAACCGCATATGGATAGAAGGCACCTTTCCGCGACGCTGGCGTGAAGCCATAGTCATTCCCATACCAAAGCCTGGGAAGGACAAATGTCTCCCTTCCAGCTACCGCCCCATTTCCCTCACCAGTAGCGTATGCAAGGTGATGGAACGCATGATTCACAGGCGCCTGGTATGGTGGCTTGAAACGCGACATCTCCTGTCTAATGTCCAATGTGGGTTTCGCAAGCACCGTTCTGCGGTGGATCATCTTGTTGCCCTATCTACCTCAGTAATGAATAACTTTTTACGGAAGCGCCAGACAGTAGCGGTGTTCTTTGATCTGGAAAAGGCATACGACACCTGCTGGAGGATGGGCATCCTCCGCACTCTGCATACATGGGGTTTTCGGGATCGCCTGCCAATTTTTATCCGCGAATTTTTAACAGACCGTGTTTTTAAAGTGCGTGTTGGTTCGGTTTTATTGAGCACTTTTAATCAGGAGAACGGAGTCCCCCAGGGCTCGGTCCTGAGCGTTGTTTTATTTGCAGTGGCAATCAATTCTATGCCGATCACCTTCCACTGGGAGTGTCGGCGTCCCTATTTGTTGACGACTTCGCGATCTACAGCAGCTCTGAGCAAACGGGTCTCCTGGAGCGGCGCCTCCAGCGGTGCCTAGACAATCTCCACGCGTGGAGTATGGACACTAGCTTTCGATTCTCAGCTGACAAGACAGTCTGCATGAACTTCTGGTGGCGGAAGGAGTTCCTTCCCCCGTCCCTTCGTCTGGGCCCCATAGTACTTCCATTTGTGGATACCACGACGTTCTTGGGACTTGTTCTCGACAGGAAGTTAAGTTGGTCTCCCCACATATCCCGTTTGGCAGCTTGCTGTACCCGCTCTCTCAATGTGCTGCGGGTGTTAAGTGGCACCTCGTGGGGAGCTGACAGGTCTACTCTCCTCCATCTGTATCGCACCATAGTTCGGTCCAAACTTGACTATGGTAGCATCGTTTATTCTTCGGCTCGACCGTCCATACTGCGCCGCCTTAATACAATCCACCACCAAGGTCTCCGTCTGGCGACAGGAGCGTTTTATGCTAGCCTCGTTGAGAGCCTCTATGCCGAGGCCGCCGAACTACCCCTTTCTTACCGTCGGGAACTCCTGCTTAGCCGTTACGCTAGTCGTTTGTCGTCCATGCGAGGACACCCGACGTACGCAGTTTTTTTTTAACGACTCACTTGACAGTCTCTTCACTCTGCGCCCGTCTGCTCTGCTACCACCGGGAGTACGCTTGCGTTCGCTACTCGGCCAGCTTGGCGTTACAATGCCTGCTATCTTCTCGACTGGAGAGAGCACCTCTCCACCGTGGCGAAGCGCCGAAGTCCGTGTTAACTTTGATCTTCATTCTCTTCCAAAGGACTCCACACCTCGTTTCGTCTACCAGAGAGAATTTCACGCACTCCGGTTTAAATTTGATGACAATTTGTTCATTTACACTGATGGCTCAAAGACAGACCAGGGTGTTGGGTGTGCTTTTGTACTTGGCAAGGTCTCTTTTAAATATCGTCTTCCTGAGTGGAGTTCCATTTTTACAGCTGAGCTGTATGCATTATACCAAGCCACACAATACGTCCGGCGAAACTCGCTCAGTAAGACTGCCATTTGCTCGGACTCTGAGTGCTTTGTTGAGCCTTCGCATGCTATATCCGGCCCATCCCCTGGTACAAAGCATCCGCAATTGCCTTACTTCTCTTTCAACGAGCGGAACTACGGTGACGTTTCTGTGGGTCCCTGGCCATGTGGGTGTGTTGGGCAATGAGGCTGCGGATACGGCTGCCAAGGAAGCAGTTCTCCTTGCTCGGCTATCTACCTTTTCCACCAGCTCTGATGACCTTCGCGCTGGTATCTCCCAGCGTATTATCTCCCGTTGGTATCTACATTGGTCATCCCTGTCAGGGAACAAATTGCGAGCCATTAAACCTGTGCCTGATCTCTGGTCAACGTCATCTCGACCCTCCCGCCGAGAGGAGATTGTTCTGGCCCGGCTTCGTATTGGCCACTGCCATTATAGCCACCAGCATTTATTACGTGGTGGTCCTGCTCCCTTATGTGAGCACTGTGATGCACCTTTTACTGTGAACCATCTTTTAGTGCAATGTCCGTTTTTTAACCGTCTCCGTCATGATCTGTGTTTCCCATTTGAAGTGTCTGACATTTTAGCTGATGACCCGCAATCGGTTAACAGAGTTTTACTTTTTATACATCGTGCATATATGGCGAAAGCCATTTAATTTCTAACCCCGGTTCTTTTTTACTATGGGCAGTGTTGGGCGCTAATGACCACAGCAGTTGTGCGCCCTAAAACCACAAAAAAAAAAAAAACCCGACTGTCTGCCTGTGACCATTCATGCGAATGGACAGTTTGTTGCTGGTCATTCCCACATAGAATGCTTCACAGTGCAGGCATGTCAGCTGGTAAATCACGTGGGTGCTATCGCAAGTGGCTCTGCCCTTGATCGTGTACACCTTCCGTGTTATGGGACTGGAGTAAGTGGTGGTGGAAGGGTGCATAGGGCAGGTTTTACAACGGGGGCGGTTACAAGGATAGGAGCCAAAGGGTAGGGAAGGTGGTTTGGGGATTTCATATGGATGGACTAGGAGGTTACGGAGGTTAGGTGGGCGGCGGAAAGACACTCTCGGTGGAGTGGGAAGGATGTCATGAAGGATGGATCTCATTTCGGGGCAGGATTTAAGGAAGTCGTATCCTTGCTGGAGATATATATATATATATATATATATATATATATATATATATATATATATATATATATATATATCGAAAATTATAGAGGGGAAACTTTCCCGGTGGGATAAATAAAAATAAAAAAAATAGAAAAGAGATGACTTACCAAAAGGACCGGCTCGTCGAGAGAAACAAATAAAATCACACACAAACACACATACAAGCTTTCGCCACCACTGGCAGCTTCTTCAGGAAAAAGAGGAAAAAAGGGGAGGAAAAGGGAAGGATATGGGTTTTAAGGAAGTGGAAAAGGAGTCATTCCAATCCCAGGAGTGGAAGGACTTACCTTAGGGGAAAAAAAAGAAAGGTAAACAAATACACACACACTCAGACATATCGAAACGCAAACACACCTAGACAGTGGTGGCGAAAGCTTGTGTGTGTGTGTGTGTGTGTGTGTGTGTGTGTGTGTGTGTTTGTGTGTGATTTTATTTGTTTCTCTCGATGAGCCGGTCCTTTTGGTAAGTCATCTCTTTTCTATTTTTATTTTTGTTTATATATATATGCTAGCAGTCCTGAAAGACTATTGCACATGGCTATTCCATCTTTTTGAATGTAAAACTCCTTGTTGAACAGAAAATAGTTGTGAGATAATATAACGTCCAGGATATCTAAGAGTTCTATGATTTCAGCTCTACTCATTGTACCATGTTTGAGAAGATTATTTCTTATTATGGTGGTTGTTTCTTTGACAGGGATGTTTATGTATAGGTTGACTATGTCAAGGGATGCAAATTTAGCTGTGGCTGGTATGGAGATGTCTTTTATGCTATTGATAAGGTCATAACTGTTTTTGATAGAGAAGTTGTTTTCAAACACACATGCTTTGTGGATAATATCATGGAGCTCTCTGGTGATTTTATAGCTTGGGCTAGTAATTCAGTTTACGACAGGGTGTATCGGACAGTTAGGTTTGTGGACCTTAGGTTGTGATCTCAATTTAGGTGCTGTTGGGTTCATCACTGTACATTGCTTTATTTCTGCTTCTGTCAAAAGAAAGTTGCACTTTTTAGCAGCTTTTTAATTTTTTCTTGGAATTTGGGAGTGTGATCAAGTTCTATTTCTTTTATGTTGTTATTTTTTAAGAATTCATGGGTTTTATTCATATAGGACAGATGTGTTTCCTTTGTCTGCATGGACTACCAGTGCATTGTTTGTTGAAAGCTTTTTCTTTATGGCTTGCAGTGTCCTTTGTTCATTATTCATAGTATGGTACATTTTATTATGGTCTATATTTCTCATGATGGTGCTTGCCTTATGGGCTATGGAATTTCGTTCATTGTGCTTTAGCTTATCGCAATTCTACAACAATAGAGCAACCAGATTCTTACTGTCTTTAACACAATAAACAGAACCTAGTCTATATTGATATTCTAGAACACCACTAGTGCATGAATAAATATAGCAATAATACTAATTTTATTAATGCACTTTAACTGATTTTATACATACATAAAAAAAAACACAACAATGCAGACAGTATTTATTATATACTTTTGCAGTTTAATATTGACAAAATTATTTGCTAAATGATAGACTGTATCATACTCAAAACAAACTTACCTGTACAAAGAGTGTTATATCTTCGAATTAACATGTTTGTAAATAACAGCAGCTGTAAAAGCACATGTTGGACGCTGGTAAAGTGTTGTTTATAGTGCAGTGTAGAACCCAACAGGAAAAGGTGATGTGTTATTGTGACTTAAACAAAAAGAGATGCAAGAAATGGAAATTAACCACAAAAATCCGGCCATGCAGTCGCAGTAAGTAAATCAACAAATTTCACGTAATCTTAAAAATACAAAACACAACCTAAACAACGTGCAATTTGAGTTTTTAAAATATATTTCCTTCTTCCTACCACAGAGCCAGCATCGAACATGACGTTTAAAATGATATTTTAACATCACCCATCTGATGATGAACCTGAAAAGGTTTGAAAACTGGTTCATGAAATAAACATCATTTCAAGAAAAAGTGACTGGTATAGTTTTCTTAAATCATATTGAAAATAAGTCAAGAGTTTGATAATCTAAATAAATATCACAGTACTCTGACAAAGTTACTTTGTTCCATCATTGTTAATGTTCATTCCTAGGCTAAAACATTGTGTTTCCTTATTGAATTGTTTGAAAGTTTCTTATAAAACTGGTTTTATTAAGTGAAACAGTAGAAGTTGTATAAAATACAAATTACATTATTACACTCAGAATCATATTTAAATTTTATGCACTAATCTGTATTTCCTTCCTTGTGCAAGTTATTCTTGGTTTTATTTGTGTTGTTGTGAAATGCGTTATTACTAAGTAATCCTAGATGAGGATGAATTACTGCAATACAGTAAAACCTGGCTTAAAAAAAAAAAATTCCCTCCCCCTCCCCACCCCAAAAAAATAAAGGCGGGAGGGGAAAAGGAAAAACATAACATGCACACAACCACACAACTATACTGTCCAGAAATAATTTTAGTTAAGATAGTGTTGGGCTGATTGAAGTAAATTTGTAATTTACAGTATTTGTTTGTGCTAGGCTTTGAGAATGTGAAATCAAGAACAGTTAAAAGGTTTGGGACAACTGTATGATGGGTTTAAATAAAATTTTGTAAACTTTACCTAAATGATAAAAAAGAATTCCTAGCTGTGAAGACATAGATACGTGTGAGGTAGATGAAGAGTCAAAAGAAATTGCTGACCAATATTTGTAGAAACAATATTGCAGGCAATTGCTAATGTGATCGCAGAGCCTGAAGTTGATTGCTTGGATGAGGGTGGAGGGTGTTTAGATTAAAATGCACAGCTAAGTGCTGTAGTTGTGAAGAAACTAACACATGATGAAATTCGATTTTATAGATGCTTCTGAATCCACTGGGCATTTCTTTGAAACCTGGCAGATCTCGTCTTGAAGTGACGATTGATATAGTACAACAAGTATACAAACAGGATGGCTTTAAAGGATTCTACAGGGGCTATGTTGCATCACTATTTACTTATGTGCCAAATAGTGCAATGTGGTGGGGATTTTACCATTTCTATCAAGGTAAGTTGTATAACTGGAATATGATAAATAAACCTTTTAGATAACTGTGAAGTAAATGTCTATGGTGAAACTTCCCGGCAGATTAACATTATGTGCCAGAACCGGGAATAGAATCTGGGACGTTTGCCTTTCTCAGGCAAGCGCCTACCACTGAGCTATCCCGACAAGACTCACGGCTCTGCCCCACAACTTCAATTCTGCCAGTACCTCATCTCCTACTTTCCAAACTTCACAGAAGTTCTCTTGCGAAATTTGGAAGACTTGCACTCCTGGAAGAAAGGATATGGTGGAGACATGGCTTAGCCACAGCCTAAGGGATGTTTCTAGAATGTAACTGTGAAGTTTGTAAAGTAGGAGGTGAGGGACTGGCAGAATTGAAGTTGTGGAGCGATCCGTAAGTCGTGTCAGCATAGCTCAGTGGTAGAACACTTGACCGCGTAAGGCAAATGGCCTAGTTTCAAGACCCGGTTCCGACACACAATTTTAATCTGCCAGGAAGTTTCATATCGGCACACACTCCGTTGCAGAGTGAAAGTATCATTCTGCAAATGTTTATGGTGCAAGGTGAAAAGGTCATATTAAAGAAAAATGTTATTTGAAAGCTAAAAATTATAAAAAATAAGTGGTGGTAAATGTATTATTCAGTTAACCTTTTTATCATCAATGTCATTAGTTAAGGAAATGCCTTAGAAACTGTTTGCCTTTTACACATTGAGAAAAGAAACTTGAATACAATTATGCTGTGTTGACAAGGGTAGGTCATTGAATATTTCCCATTAGTTTGGTTCGCTCAAACTGTGGAAGTATAAGCAGGTAGATGGCCGTTTCAAGTTCGAAGAATGTCTTGTCTGAGTGGTCCATAGAGTTAACAGAAAATATCTCGAGAGATTTTGTATTAGGGAGGAGAGGGTTGTTGATTAAATGACATACAATCGGTTATAGACTAGCATTTTGCTGGTTTGCACTGGATTTCCTCTGCTGCTAGATTTCATTTCATTTTATTTAAATCTTAACAAAACCAAACTACAAATTGTAAAATAAAAATGTTGAATTTATATAAATTTGAATAAATTGTTATGTATAAAAAATAGAAATCGGATAACTTACCCAAAGCACAGGCTCATTGACAGATACAAATAAAAACAAACAAGGACACACATACAAGCTTTTGCAACTGTTGGTAGCTTTTTCAGGAAAAGAAAAAGGAAGGAGGGGAGAAAGGGAAGGATACGGGTTTTAAGGAAGTAGAAAAGGAATCATTCCAATTCCAGGAGTGGAAGGACTTACCTTAAGGGGAAGAAAGGGAAGGTAAACAAGTGCGTACATGCGCGCGCGCATTCATCTCACTTTGATGAATTATAATAGTAACAATTAATTAAAAAAAAAAATAGAAATCGGATAACTTACCCAAAGCACAGGCTTGTCGACAGATACAACAAAAGAAAGGTAATCAAACGCGCGCGCGCGTGCGTGCACACACACGCACGCACGCACGCACGGTAGACAAATGTTTGATTACCTTTCTTTTGTTGTATCTGTCGACAAGCCTGTGCTTTGGGTAAGTTATCTGATTTCTATTTTTTTTTTTAAATTAATTGTTACTATTATAATTCATCAAAGTCAGATGAATGCACGCACACATGTACGCACTTGTTTACCTTCCCTTTCTTCCCCTTAAGGTAAGTCCTTCCACTCCTGGGATTGCGCGCGCGCGCACATACACGCGCTTACACGCGTTTGATTGTTACTATTATAATTCATCAAAGTCAGATGAATTACATAATTGAAGTTTTGAATGAAAGTAAAATTTTAGTATGTAAATCACTGTCATAAATATATCATGTCATCTCCATTTAAATATATTGATTAAATTACTTGTGAATGACTTGCATATATTAGTTTTACCTATGTGAAATGAACTGTTTGCGTATAAATTTTATAGCTAACAATCAACATTGCATGGAAATTTGCATTAAGATATTTATAGTAAATGAATTAACAAAAGCGGGTTGACATACCATGTACACAAAACATGTTAGATCAATCTTGCAAAACAAAGGAGGAGGGAAAAAATTATGCCACATTTCAACAGAATCAAAATTTTGAAGACTAATAATCTTTTACTGAAACTCAAAATTTAGCCCTAATCTCAATGCAAGAAGCTTATAAAAATTTCTATAATGAAATCATGTCACATAACTTGGCAGGAAATCCGAAGATGTTCTGGTTGTAAGTAAAGTATACTAGCGGCAAAACAAAATCAATACATTCACTTAGGTGTAGTAATGGTGATGCTTAAAGATGTCTAATATCTACATCCATACTCCGCAAGCCACCTGACGGTGTGTGGCGGAGGGTACCTTGAGTACCACTATCAGTTCTCCCTCCTATTCCAGACACACATTGTTTGCAGAAAGAAAGATTGTTGGTATACCTCTGTGTGGGCTCTAATCTCTCTGAGTTTATCTTCATGATCTCTTCGCGTGATATACGTAGGAGCAAGCAATATACTGCTAGACTCCTCGGTAAAGGTATGTTCTCGAAACTTCGACAAAAGCCCGTACCGAGTGACAGAGCGTCTCTCCTGCAGAGTCTTCCACCGGAGTTTAGCGATCACCTCCGTAACGCTTTCACGATTACCAAATGAGCCTGTAATGAAGCGCGCTGCTCTCCATTGGATCTTCTCAACTTCCTCTATCAACCCCACCTGGTATGGATCCCACACCGGTGAGCAGTATTCAAGCTGTGAGCGAACAAGTGTACTGTAACCTATTTCCTTTGTTTTCAGACCATTTCCTTAGGATTCTTCCAATGAATTTAAGTCTGACGTCTGCTTTACCAACGATTGATTTTATATGGTCACTCCATTTTAAATCACTCCTAATGCCTACTCCCAGATAATCTATGGAATTAACTGCTTCCAGTTGCTGACCTACTATAATGTAGCTAAATGATACAGGATCTTTCTGTGTATTCGCAGCACATTACACTTGTCTACATTGAGATTCAATTGCCATTCCCTGCACCATGCGTCAATTCGATGCAGATCCTCCTGCATTTCAGTGCAATTTTCCATTGTTACAACCTCTCTATATACTACAGCATCATTCTCAAAAAGCCTCAGAGAACTTCTGATGTTATCCGCAAGGTCATTTATATATTTCGTGAACAGCAACGGACCCACAACACTCCCCTGTGGCACCCCTGACATCACTCTTACTTTGGAAGACTTCTCTCCATTGAGAATGACATGCTGCATTCTGTTATCTAGGAACTCCTCAATCGAATCACACAATTGGTCTGATAGACCATATGCTCTTACTTTATTCATTAAACGTCTGTGGGGAACTGTATCAAACGCCTTGCGGAAGTCAAGAAACACAGCATCTACTGAGAACCCGTGTCTAAGGCCCTCTGAGTCTCTTGTACGAATAGCGTGAGCTGGGTTTCACACAATCGCCTTTTTTAAAACCCATGCTGATTCCTACAGAGCAGATTTCTAGTCTCCAGAAATGTCATTACACTCGAACATAATACACGTTCCAAAATTCTACAACTGACCGACATTAGAGATATAGGCCTATAGTTCTGCACATCTCTTCGTCCCTTCTTAAAAATGGTGATGACCTGCGCCATTTTCCAAACTTTCGGAACACTACGCTCTTCTACAGACCTACGGTACACCACTGCACTCTGTGTAAAAACGAACTGGTATCCCATCTGGTCCTCCGGCCTTGACCTTTTTTTCAGCAATTTTGTTTTTCTATCCCTCTGTCAATTATTTCGATATCTGCCATTTTGAAATTTATGCAGCAATCTAGAGAAGGAACTACAGTGCAATCTTCTTCTGTGAAATAGCTTTGGAAAAAGTCATTTTTGTCACGGTGTGTCTGGAGATTTTGTTTTGATCCACCTACCGCTTTGACATAAGACCAACATTTCTTAGGATTTTCAGCCAAGTCAGTACATAGAACTTTACTTTCGAACTCGTTGAATGCCTCTCGCATAGCACTCCTCACATTTCATTTTGCTTCATTTAATTTTTGTTTGTCTACAAGGCTTTGGCTATGTTTATGTTTGCAGTGAAGTTCTCTTTGCTTCTGTAGCAGTTTTCTAATTCAGTTGGTGTACCATGGTGGCTTCTTTCCATCTCTTACGATCTTGTTTGGTACACACTCATCTGATGCATATTGTACAATGGCTTTGAACTTTGACCACTGTACTTGAGATAAAACTTCTGTGTTGAGCCGTCAAGTATTCTGAAAACTGCTTTTTGTCACTTTTTCCAAACACAAAAATCTTCTTACATTTTTTAAATATTTTTATTTAAGGCTGAAATTATCGATGCTGTAACCACTTTGATCGCTGATTCCCTTTTCTGCGTTAACTGTTTCGAATAGTTCGGGTCTGTTTGTCACCAGAAGGTCTAATATGTTGTCGTCATGAGTCGGTTCTGTGTTTAACTGCTCAAGGCAATTTTCAGATAATGCACTCAAAACAATTTCACTGGATTTTTGCTCCTGTCACCCGTCAGAAATGTTTGGGTCTACCAGTCTATATCAGGTAAATTAAAATCTCCTCCCAAAACTATAAAATGATCGGGAGATCTACTTGAAATATTTTCCAAATTTTCCTTCAGGTGTTCTGTCACAACAGCTGCTGAGCCAGGAGGCCTATAGAAACATCCAATTACCATGTTAGAGCCTGCTTTAACCTTGACCTTCACCCAAATTATTTCACATATCAGATCTGTCTATTTCCTTAGATACTAGTGCACTTTTTATCGCTGTAAACACGCCTCCCTCTTCACTGTGCAGCCTGTCTCTATGGTACACATTCCAACCCGAGTTTAGAATCTCATTACTGTTTACATCTGGTTCAGCCAACTTTCCGCCCCTAGTACTATGTGGGCATTGTGACCGTTTATTAATGAGAGCAGTTAACTACTACTACATTGATCTTTTCATTCCCTGTTGTGTTCTGCCTACTGCTGCCTTGTTGCAACTTAGAAGGCGTGTTGTCGGGCCTAGGGAGGGAATTCTCTAACTTAAAAAACCCCCATGTGCACTCCACACATACTTCGCTACCCTTGTAGCCGCTTCCTGCGTGTAGTGCACGCTTGACCTATTCAGGGGAACCCTACATTTCTCCACCCGATAGCAGAGGTCGAGAAATTTGCACCCGAGATCTCCGCAGAATTGTCTGAGCTTCTGGTTTAAGCCTTCCACTCAGATCCAAACCAGAGGACTGTAATCAGTTCTGGGAACGATAGTACAAATAGTTAACTCAGATTCCACCCTGTGAGCGAGGCTTTCAGCCTTCACCAACTCCACCAACCACCTGTATGTGATCCCCCGACAAGCAAACATAGTGCACACTGGCCTTCTTCCCCGACCTTTCTGCTATTTCCCTAAGGGGCTCCATCACTCGCTCCCAATCACTAATATACCCATCCCTCCGTGTGCCTGCTCGGACCCTGCTGAAGTAGCGGCCGCATGTCCACTCACAGGCAGAGTGGGCGACGTTGCACGGCCAGCCTCCGCATTGACCTTTCACCCCGAGTGATGCAAACGCCGTTGAACCCACCACACCCCTTGAGGAGAGCAGTGGCTCAACCGCGTCCGGCACGCGCGAAGATGCCCCGACAGCTGGGACCGTGGGTGAAGCATGTAACACCTGTTGTGTCCCATGCGACGCACCAGAGACCCCACTGCCGCAACACTCAGAGGCAGCAGCCTGAAGACAGCTGACTGTGGACAACAACACACTCAGCTGCTCGTGAACAGCGGCCAGCTCCTCTTGTGTCCGTACGCAGCAGTCACATATACTATCCATCCTAACAAATCAACAGTTGCCTGTAGAGAGTTAAGTATCAACTTGTTAGTAATGTGAGTTTACAAAAATTTACACTGCTTGACCCACAAATAGGTGAGAATAATTCTCTTCTACTAAGCTGTAACTCTGCTGGTGCTGCTGACTGTGCGACTGGTGCGCTCAACACTACCTACCAAATATGCGAGAATAAACTATTAAAACAGTAGCACAAACAAAATCTGACAAGTACACGGGAATCTATGCTAAAGCAGAATTGCTAAACACAGCTTTCAGAAATTCCTTCACCAAAGATGAAGCAAATACTCCAGATTTCACATCAAGAACAATTGGCAGCATGTGTAATTAAGATGATGATATCCCTAGAGTATGAAAGCAACTTAAATTACTTAACAAATGCAAGTTTCCTGATCCAGAGTGGATACCAATTAGGTTTGTTTCAAAGTATGCTGATGTAATAGCTCCATATCTAGCTATTGTATACAACTGGTCACTCGGAGAAAGTTACATACCAAAAGACTGGAAAGTTGCACAGGTCACCCAATATTCAAGAAAGGCAATAGGAGTACTATGAAAATTTACAGGCCTATAACATTGAAGTCAGTTTGCAGTAGAATTTTAGATCATATACTTCCCTCAAACATTATGAAGTACCTCTAAGAGAACAACCTATTGACCCATTAGTCAACAAGGATTCAGAAAGTACTGTTTTTGCAAAACGCATGATGCAATGAGTGCTATGAACAAGGGCTCTCAAATCAATACCATATTTCTCAATTTCCTGTTCAGTCAAATCTGAAGGCCGTAAATTCAACTAAATACTTATATTTTAGAGAAAAGATTCTTAGCAGGAAAAATATATATAAAAAGTGTATGAAGATTACTTATCAGGCGAAGGAGCACTGGTAGTGAGAGTAACACAAATAATTCTCACACACACACACACACACACACACACACACACACACACCTAGGTAGACATACTGTGAAAGCAAAGAAAACTAGCGCGTGTGTGTGTGTGTGTGTGTGTGTGTGTGTGTGTGTGTTATTTATTTATTTATGTTACTCTCATTACCGGTGCATCTTCACCTGGTAAGTAATCTTCATACACTTTTTATATATATTTTTCTAACTAAGTACTTAGAAATAATAATTACAACCAACCTAAATTGGAAAGAACACACACAAAACATTATAGGAAAGGGAAACCAAATGCTATATTTCATTGGCAGAACACTTAGAAAACGCAACAGTTGTACCAAAGAAATTGCCTACACTACACTTGTGTGTACAATTTTGGAGTATTGCTACCCATTGTGGAATCCCCATCAAGTGGGACTGACAGAGGACATAGAGAAAGTTCATAGAAGGGTAGCTTATTTAGTATTAACACGATATAGGGAAGAGAGCCACAGAAATGATGCATGCATTGAGGTGGAAATTCCACATAAAATGTTCCCTTCCCTACAGCTTATGTTTTCAAGGCAAATGAGTCTACTCCAGTCCTGAATCCCTGAAACAGTACACCAATACCCTAATAACAGCTTTCCTCCTGATCTGGTTCAAAAGCAAATCTCCAGGGCCACTTCCTCATACCCCCAAACCCAGACCCCCTCTACAGAACCACCCTAAAAGTGCCCCTCGTCACCGGGAACTTTCTGGGACTGGATCAGACTCGGAATGTGGCTCTCCAGCGAGGATACGATTTCCTTAAATCCTGCCCCAAAATGAGATCCATCCTTCACGACATTCTTCCCACCCCACCAAGAGTGTCTTTCTGCTGCCCACCTAATCTTCTTAACTTCCTGGTTCATCCCTATGAAATCCGCAAACCACCTACCCAGGTAACTGCCCCTGGTGTAAAACCTGTCCTATGCACCCTCCCACCACCACTTACTCCAGTTCTGTAACCCAGAAGTTCCTCATGTGACATTCCTGATGTTGTTGACTTTCCAATTGCAAGTTGAGAGAAATAGCTAGGTTAGAAAATTATAAATTGATAGATTAGAGAAATTTTGATTGAAAATATTTTGCCTATTACTGAATTAATCATAAACAATCCAATTTTAACTGCTCTGTTTCAGATAAATTACATTCAGTGTTTCCTGCTTGGGTTTCACACTTGTTTATACAGTGTGTGGCTGGAACTCTTGGAGGATTTACAACAACATTGTTTACAAATCCTCTCGACATAGTTAGAGCTCGTCTACAGGTACTAAGTCAAATTAAGTTTATGTATTTAATGAGTAATTGGACACTATTATTATTATTATTATTATTATTATTATTATTATTAGTGTTATTATTAAATGTTGTAACAAACTGCAGTACAGTATGTCCAACTTGTTTATGGATTGAATAATCATTATACAGATTTTCCTTGAGTCAATCCTTACTATATAGAAATAATGGTATTCATTTTGCTACCACATGTATCTCTGTTTAAATAGTTAAAGTAAAATTGTAAAATTTCAACATCGCCAAGCCCATAAAGAAATTCTTTTTTTGCTTTGCTCATTCTTTAATTGAATCGTGTATATTTCCACAATGTGTCCAGTGAACCTTGAAATCCTGAAAAAGCCTGCAGTTTTCATAATCTGGAGAAACCTGAAAAACATCAAATTTTATTCAGAAACCTTGATTTTTAACATATAATTAAAATTGGTGGTGTATTCATACTGCTGTTGGTGATTAGTAACTCTGTTACACCAACTAGGCTGTGGGAGGAGATTGGATTGGGAGGGAGGGAGCTGATGGGTGTCACTGCATAAGTGAGGGGGGGGGGGTAAGGGGGGGCACAGGATTTCATTGTTTCCATGTCTGCAAAAACTACTGAGCAGCTATTATTAACACTATACCAAAAATTAAATTTAGCCTAGTATAACACTTATTATAGTAGTGGTTAAATCATGGTTGTTTGTTGTAGTCTCCCCCTCCCCCCCCCCCCCCCCTCTCTCTCTCTCTCTCTCTCTCTCTCTCTCTCTCTCTCTCTCTCTCTCTCTGAGTGTGTGTGTGTAAGAGATACTTTATGTGCCTGTTGCAGCTCATGGCCACTTCTTTGCGGCAAGTTGTAAACTGTCCTTATTACTATATTGTTAATTCTAACCTGGACTTTTCATTATTAGATAGCGGGATAAGACATATTTTTGAAATAATAATAATAATAATAATAATAATAATAATAATAATAATAATAATATTATTATTATAAAAATGTTAAGAACTAATTAACAAGACTGTCTGTACCACCAGCAATTGATGCTTACATGATCCAGTCAATACTCCATAGGTTAAAGTAGCCTCCTAGTAATATTGGATAATCCCCAGATTTATCGTTTTAATTTTTTTAAATTTTTCTTTTTTCACATTGAAGAAATTTTTCTTGGTATGTAATGCTTTTCATACCATTTTTATTACAGGTCCAGAGGATAGACTCAATCCAACAAACTTTCAGTATATTATGGGCTGAAGAACGACTGAGAATATTTACAAAAGGATTATCAGCACGTCTTGTGCAGTCTGCCTGTTTTAGTTTTGCAATCATCCTTGGTTATGAAAGTATTAAGAGGATGAGCATTAATGAAGAATACAAAAAACATATTAGATGGTAGATAATTGTGTAAATTAATTTCAGTTACTGACTGTTGAACATTTTCTGTTTTAATTTATTGACTGTTATTTCATTATTGTTTTATATGTTTACTTCAACACATTATTCATCACAGTAATGGGATGGTACACACAATTTTTAAATTGTTTGTGTACCATTAGTTCCCTCATGTCTTAGTCATTTGTTGAGCGTGGAAAGTATGTAAAAGAGAACAGTATAATTAAATTATTTTGAGAAATAAAATGTGTTATAAATTATAAGCATTATACTAATCATAAAACCTACTATATGCTAGGAGAATATGGTTGCTACAACATAAGAGTTAGAGGGGGAGAGATGCTCCATGTATCATCTATGTAGAAAGCAGTAACCTACTTCACTCTTGGCACCTATAAAACTGATGCTACATTACTAGAAAGTTGGAAAACAGACAATTACTTTATTGCATTTGATGGCTGCATCTCCTAGTGCAGGGTCGGCCATGGAGGGCCAAATGGGACATGTGCTAACTGGGCAGGCCAAACTGAGCAAGGTGGCCCAGTAGTAACACACTAGCTTCATATGTTGCGCATGTTCAGGCTTCACCACGCCACCCGAACCGCCAGCTCCTCTTTCCAGAAGCTGCATTCCCTGTCCCTCCACGACGGCCGAGGTCGGGTTACCTAATCTCAGTCTGTGTTTGTTTCCTTCTTTTGTCCTTTGAATTCTATCCACGCCCAACCACTTTCCAATGTTCCTTTCAAATCCCTCCTTGGTCCAACCCTCGTTTGAAGCTTTGTCTGGATCTGTCCCGTGTATCGAAGGACTGCATTTCTCCAACACAACTCCGTTACCAGTTCCTGCAATTCGTCAATTCTTTCCATGGGGCTGAAGCCATTTATACTGATGGTTTCCTGGCAGATGGCCGTGCTGGGTATGCATGTCTCCATGGTGACCGTGTCGAACAGCGTTCATTACCCCATGAATGTAATGTCTTTACCACAGAGCTGGTTGCCATTATAAGGGCTCTGGAACACCCCCAAAACCTGCCCCAGGGGGTCATTTGTCATCTGTAGTAACTCCCCGAGTGGCTTGCAGGCAATCAGTGTTTCTCTCGCCACACTTTAGTGCGGTCGATCGAGGACACTGTTTACTCGCTCGGTAGATCTGGCTGTTCTGTGACCTTTGTGTGGACCGCAGGCCACATTGGCATACCAGGAAATGAGCATGTCGATCTGTTGGCTAAGAAGGCCACTACAGCATCACCTCTGAAGATAGGCGTCACAGAATCGGACCTGAAGTTGTCTTTGCACTGGAAGGTACGTGAGGTTTGGAGCACTGAATGGACTATCATTGGTGTGCAGAATAAGCTTTGCACAGTCAAGCCACCCACGGCACTGTGGAAGTCTTCACTGCGGCCTAGACGTTGTGATACAGTTGCGCTGTCGCCTCTGCATAGGGCATACATGGCTAACCCATGGCTATCTCCTTCGCCCTGAGGCCCTACCTGTGTATCGGTGTGGAGCAGCGCTAACAGTAGTCTATATTTTGATGACTGTCCATTTTAGCCAGCTTGTGGCAATCTTCTAATCTACCAGATGTGCTACCCTTATTTTTTGGCGCCACCGCCGCCGTTATGGCTAACACAGTTTTAAGTTTTATTCACGCTGCTGGCTTTTACAACACCATCTAGTGGTGGGTGCTATAGCCTGATATCTCAGGGCCCCACATATCCACCACTTATAAAGACTTTTTAAGATCCTTATGTAAAATTCCTAGGGTTTTTTTAGTGTGTGCAGTATGTCTGGCTCTTCCTGTTTTCTCTTTGTGGTCGGCCAGCCATGGTGCTCTGCTGTCCAGTTTTAGTTGAGTTCCCAACTTTGTTACACCTATTGTGTGTCGTTGTTTTGTGTTGTCAGTGACTTGTTCATTGTCAGCCTGTCCCTTTTGTGAGTTTTTATTTTCGGTGCTTTGTTTTATTTTTTATGCTCTTGACAGTGGACTCTTAGTTAGGAACAGGGGACTGATGACCTAGCTGTTTAGTCCCCCTAAAAACCAACAACCACCACAACATTTTCACATCTTTTGTAATGGCCATGAAGCTGTGCGAATAGTGGTGTTTGGTGTAAAAGCCTGCCACAGTACGGCGAACCACGCCCTGTATTTATGAGCGATATACAGTGCCTGCACTGTGGAAAATTAAACACACTGCCACACATTGTCGTGTGCCATATTGTAACACAGCCGGGCGGAGTGGCCAAGCATATTGAGGCGCTATCCTACAATGCACGAGGCTGTTCCCCATCGGGGGTTCAAATCCCCCCCCCCCCCCTCAGGCACGGTTGTTTGTGTCGTCATTATTATAATGAAGTTGATAAGTAGTTTGTAAGTTTAGGGACTGATGACCCCGCAGTTAAGTCCCTTAAGCATGACAAACATTTGAACATTGTAACACATGTGACAAGATAGGTTACTCGTCAAAGTACTGCCAATGAAACTGCAGACAGAGTAATAAATTGTGGAGCTTTTCACAAAAATTAAAGAGCCAATACAAATACATGTTCGGGGAAATGGTCATAGGCCAGATGCTTTTGCCCGACCTCACCTCCAGTGAAGTAAATGAATCCTGTGCAGTATGATGCTGTTAATCAAGTGGCAAATATTGTATTAGAAAGCAGGCTCATGGGGAGAACAAAGTTTTAGTATCTAAAAGTGCTCAGATTAGTGTCTGGTTTGTTCCCCATAATGACAGATGCAACTTTTTCACAATAGTGGATTGATATGTTGTGTCAGACTAAGATTTGAAGTATTTTGAACCAACACTTTTTTTGTGTTGTGAGACCTTGAAATGCATGTAGCTACTGAGCTTTGTCAGTGATTGATTAGTTGGGTATCTTGCTATCATTCTGGTAATGCAGTTAACACATCTGTTCTGATAATTTTAAAAGGTTTATTTCTTTTGATTGTGTAGGAACACTTCCTATATCAATATATGTGTTTGAATAAACATTATTCAACAGAGTTATCTGACCTTGCTTTAATCATTTACAAACATTACAATAAAACCCCTTTTATCAATTAATAATTTATCTTTTTATTTCACAATTGTTGGCCTATGCATAATGTTTGACTGTAGGATCACAGGTGAAAGGTACTATTTGCAGCTTTGTAGTTGCTGGGCATAATGAAAGCAGTCAGGGTGTATACACACTCGGACAACCGGGTAAAACCTGGGAATATTTCCTTGCAACACTTCACAACAGCAACAGGTTTAGACAAGCATAATGTTTCATCTATTTTATGTTCCTTGTAAGTTAAGAGTAAATATTGCAAATAATGGAGAAGCTATACTTTAAAAGTAAATGGCCTTTTACACAATATGAATCACTGTAATGGTGTGAATTTGCTATGAATTTCTTAAATAACAAACCGTTTGACTCCATTTAAAACAACGCATTGGCGAACAGCCACATTTGGAGGTTCAACAAGAAACAGGCTTTATTAACTATGAGCTTAGCTACTACATTGTGTTAATATTATTACAGTTCTACAGTATGTCTGCCTAAGTGTACTTGTGTCTGTGTAAATGTGTGGGTGTATGTGCATTTATTTACCCTCCATTTTTTCCCCCAAGGTAAGTCTTTCCTGTCCCGGGATTGGAATGGCTCCTTACCCCCTTCCTTAAAACCCTCATCATTTCCTTTTCCCTCTCCTTCCCTTCTGCCTGATGAAGCAGCTAGGGTGCGAAAGCTAGCATTTGTGTGTGTGTGTGTGTGTGTGTGTGTGTGTGTGTGTGTGTGTGTGTGTGTGTTGCTATTACTGCCTGTGCCCCTTCGCCTGGTAAGTGTACTTCATCTATTTTTTACGTATATTTTTCCTGTTAGGAATTTTTCCTCTATATTATTATTATTATTATTATTATTATTATTATTATATACATTACAGCCCTTTTATTAGACCAGGTGAAACATTCATGACTGCTTGTTCTTCCTGTTTTACCAGTATCCCTTAATTCTTTCACTAAAGGCTATCTTCCTTTCTTCAGTACATTTTGGTCTTTGGGCTTTAGGTGCTGTCTTCTCTGACATCACTTCTCACATATACAACTTCAGTCTCAAGACGACTTTGTCGATCATGTCTGCTGAATCTATATGTGCCCTTTCCAGATTAGTTTTGACTTATTTCATCCAGGGTGTAGTGGTCTTAAGATCCTGGATATACCTAAGGATTGTGTTGGTAAGTCTGGTCTGTGGAAGCCTGCTGATGTGTCCATAAAATTTTAGTCGCCTCTTTCTAATATCTGCTGTACTGTTGGAGAACTTCTCTGTGGTATCCCTGGAGTGAAGTCTATAGCCTTCATCTGCAAGTTTTCGTCCAATAATTTTCCTAATGTTTTTTCTTTTCTGTGAGAGGATGTTCTCAAGGTTGGTTTTTGTGTGTAACATCAGTATCTCACTGGTGTATAGCACCTCTGGTTTTATTACGGTATTGTAGCGACGAATTTTATTGAAGGTGGAAAGACATTTCTTATTGTGGTTTGTATAAAGCTCTCTTCATTTTCAATACTCTAGTGTTCTGCACATTTTCTCCTTTCCTGTTTGTTCGATCATTTCACCTAGGTACTTAATTGATCTTGCCATACTTAATTTACAAATTTGGTTTGTTTAGTTTCGTGCAGAAGAAATAAATTTTTTGAAAGGAGATCTGTAGCCCTACTTCTTCTGCACACTCTTGGAGTACTTCTATCTGTCTGATTGCTGTGGTTTCATTATCCGTGAGTAGTGCCAGATTGCCCACGAAGGCTAGATAGCCAACCTCTAGCTTGTACTTTGGTAGACAAAGTCACACTGGCTTCCAGTGATTTTGTATTTTCAGGTCCTTCTCCCACTCATTGATGACATTATCCAGCACTACGTTGAAGAGGAGCGATGAGAGTCCATCACCTTGGCAAACGCCTGTCTTGATTTGAAAGGGTTCGGAGATTTCCCCTCTTGAACTTGTTTATATGTCGTGTGTGTCAATGTTTGTTTGGTCAGTCGCAAGGTCTTGACATCCAAGCCTTGTTTGTGGGATGTTGAATAATCACTGGCAGCTGGTGGAGTCATATGCCTTCTTGAAGTCGACCAATGTGCAACATATATCGGTCTGTTCCTGAGAGCTTTGATTTTCGTGGTAGTCTTCAGATTGAAGTTTGTTCTGCACGGGAGCGACCAGGATGAAAGCCCACTTGGTACTCACTGATCTCGTGCTCCAGCTGGCCCTGTGTCCTTTAGAGTAGGCATGCTGAGAATACTTTGTATGTGAGATGCCCCTGTAATTGCCAACATCTGATGTCTTTTCTGATGGACATATGTCTGTGATGATCTGTGTTAGTTTTCTGAACGAGTTTGGTCCGAGGTTTTTCAGCAGTTAAGCTACTATGCCATCTTCGCCAGATGTCCTGTTATTTTTGAGTCTGAGAATGTGCGTGTGAAGTTCCTCTTGTGTCGGAGCCAATGAGTCTGTCTGTCTGTGTGTTCTTCTGGGAATCTCTGAGTTCTGAGCAGTTGAGAAGTACTGTGTCAGCACCTTTCCGGTCTCCTTATTCGCCAGTGCCAAATTTCCATTACTTTTTCTGAAGCAGAGGTTTGGTGGTGTTTATCCTTGGATGTTACCTACAAATGTCCTGTAGAAGTCCCTTACATTGTAGTAGTGGAAGTTGTCCTCTATAGAGTCCGGATGTTCATTCAGGTATTACCCCTTGGATTCTCTGATAATTTTTGCTGTTGTCTTTCATGTTTTGTTGAATACCTATCAATTTTCTGTAGGCTTGTTGCTGTTGTATTTGTGGTATGCCAACTTCCTTGTGTGTCCCACCATTGGCTTTGTGTTGTTCTTCCGAAGAATGAGGGTTTGTGCTTTTTCTATGATTTATCGGTGGAAATTTTGCCGGTCAATTTGTATGTTCTTTTTCCCAAGCTTCCTTCACTCCAGAGTCACTTATCATTTTCATGTCAAAATTCAGTAGGCAAGAGTTTTTTCAAAATATTCTTTGTTGTGAACTTGACTTTGACGTGTATGTGAGGTAGTTGTCAGAAGCAATGTTGGGCCTCCTGTGTACCTGTATGTCATGGATCTCTTTCTGTATTGGGTACGAGATTGCCACATGGTCAGTTTGAAACTCCTAACTGCTTGGACCGGTGAACACAAGTTTTTCTGTTTTCTGGGGTGTTTTCTGAGAGATTTCGACATGAGCTTGGGGATGTTTTGCTGGCAGAGTTCTACAATCCATGTATATTTTTTTTTAAATGTATGTGCATGCTAATTTCCAACTGTTTTCTTGTGTATTTTTTCTCTGCCAATCTGTGCATTGAAATCGCGCAGGAGAGATTTGATGACATTTTTAGGGACTTTGGATAATACTTTCTCAGGGGTTGACCAGAATTTATTGTTGGACTGTGGGTCTTTGCTATTGCTCTGGTTAGTGGGGGTGTGTGCATTACTCAGTGTGTATTTTTTGTTGGCGCATTGAACGCTCATGGTCATCACTCGGTTTTTTGTTTACCAACGTGACTTCTCTGCTCAAGTATAGTCCTATGGACCATGAAGGTCATCCTCAACAGTGGACTGCCTTTGGTAACCCGCTTATCAGTTTTGCTCTTAAAGATGTGGTAATTGTCATAGTCTGTGGTAACTTCATCTGTGTCTCTTGAAGAGCGAGGATTGGTATCTTCTGCCTATCGATTTCTGTCTCTAGATTGTGTAGCTTTCCAGGCTGTGAGAGTGTTTTTATGTTGAGGGTACCTGTGTACATTGGTGTCTGGGAGTTTGCCAGATAATTCAGATGTTCTCTGTGGTTGTGGAAGTCCAGGTCCCACAGAATCAGAGTGCCTGGTTGTTGCCTGTTGATGAGTGGGATTGGTTACCACCTGGGGTATTATTACTTACAGGAGTCATGTTTGATTGTAAGCATTGGTGTCCAGTGGTCGCCCACTGGGTTTATTAGAATTGTGGATTGTTAGTTCCTGAAGCATGTGTTACAGCCGCATTCACAGAGTCAACAGACTCTGACCAGTCGCTGGTGGTTACCACTGCAGACGCAACTTGGATTTGATATACTCCATTAATCCTGAGTATTGGGCTGCTTCTTCCGCCACCTATGCTGATTTGAAGTTCATCTTCTCCACCATAGATGCCCTTGAGGTCTTCACTGTATTCCTGGCTAGGGGCCCTATAACAGGGTGCTACTGTGTGGAGTGAGATTGACCCTGGTTTTTTAACAAGGTTTCTACTCCTCTCACTCCTCCTTCGTCATCACTTGCGAGGTCCCGAGCTTGCGACTGGCAATGGCAGAGATTTGATGTTTAGGTTCTGAATACCAGCCATTTATGCCATTATTAAAAATTTTACTGGCATTTTTTTTGACATATCTTAAGGGTAACACACTAAAAAAAATGTAAGTTTATCATATTTATTTTAGTTCTTTATTAGCATAGATTACAAATTATGCAATAATGTGGGCAAAAAGTATAATTATCCATTAAAAAGCTATGGGAAGTGAATACACCTAATTGGGAGTATGTATATAATTATGCATTTTGGCCATACTTTTGTTTTATTAGATTAATGCATAACAACTTGCTCAAAAATTGACACATTCAAAGAAAACAGCAAAATATATTTGACAAGCATTAAAGCTGTTCTATTTGGTTACAGCCTAAAAACATGAAAATCATAAACTATTCATACAAAACAGTGAGGTATTTTACTAAACAAAGTACATAATCAAAGACCTTCTCATAAATAACATCATCTGTGTCATCATGAAAAAACTGAAATATACATGTATTTCATTTATGAAACGGAAGTGAAAAACAGCGTTCCCACCACCTGTTTGCACCTGACCCACAATTGTCTCATTCTTTTTTCACATTACCAACATCTGCATGCCATGAAAAATAGATACCGACATTGTAATTTGTAAGTGCATTTTATCAGTGGGTTGTTGTATGCCAGTGTGTAACACATTAACCTTTAAAGTAATTGATAAATTTTACTTTGCCAATCCAAGTAGAGCAGAAAAGCACACTTTGCCCTGGGAAAAATTGTATTTCTCCCTGAAAAAAGTCTATTTTCATTTTTTCTTCTTGTCCACGTATACATCCTGTAGACTACTCCAAGTCATACTTCTTTAATCCTTTCCATCCGAACCTCACGAACATGCGAGTTCAGATTTTACTTCCTTACCCCAACATCAATCTTCTGGTATGCTTCCAACCAACATGCAATGTTAGTTCAGGCTCTGCTCTTTGCCTACACCATCATTACATGTTGGTTGGAATCATATCAGAAGACTGAGATTGGAGGAAAAGAGAAAATCAGAACTCCCACAATCGTGTAGATTCGGGTGGAAAGGTTTAACCCAGCTGTACATAGTGCAATACAAGTATGTTGTGTTTGGCCAGTACAGCATAGTTTGGTCAATACATGAAAATCACATAAAGTTGCACCCTGACCTGCTAAGAAACTGATTCCACACTAGCAGAAGTCAATCCAACAAGAAAGGTAACCAAATTTCACCCTGAGAGAATCATTTATGTTTGCATTGCTCATAATTCAAGTAAGGCTTGCTCACATTTGCAAGTTGAAACACTCCAGCATAGTCCTTCACTGTGAAGAGGCAGCAGCAGAAATCAGACAGCACACATAATTGGAATAAAAAGAGAAGGCAGAACCAACTTTTAAATTCTGAATGTAATTAGAATTAACCATTTAATCTTTTGTTGTTCATTATGTCAGGCCTGCTGGAGGGAGCTGGCTTGTGCTCGCACTACAGCAGTGAGTTGTTGGCTGGCTCGCAGCAGCTGATGGTAGTGGACGAGTCGAGAGGGACATTGAGGTGAGGCAGGAATCCCAGCACAATGACACAACAGAGAACTGTCAGCCACTCTAATTCTATGGCCTCCAATGTCATGTTCTTCTGTGACATAACACTTCATGGTGGCTGAGTAATTGATTATGTGGCAAATTAACTGTATGAAACTTTGTATTAAAGAGAGATTACACTTGAATGAAACATACATCTCAGTTTGATGAATGGAAGAAAATGATAGTTAAGAAACATCATGTTTTGACTAAATTTTAACTTAAAATTGAAAATTGTATCTTGATGATAAAAAATACATGATATCAATTAATCACTTATTTTTCTTTTTGCTAAAGTATCAATGTCCAGAACAACTTATTGCGTGCTGAAAATGCGGAGGCTAGCAAAAATTCATTTCTATCAGTGAGCCTCTGTAGCTAGATTTCCCCCTCTTCATTGCACAAAACAGCTGTTCACACAAGTGGATGCAAATCTTGATATAATCACGGCTTCAGGCTTGGGAAGTTGTGGGAAGTTTTGTTGTGTAAAGTTTTTTTTTTTTTTTTTTAAAGTCCAACAGACTTTGTTATTAAATTTATCACCTAACTGAATGTCACACTTTAGGTCTTTGGGTTCTGGGTGTAGCTCAGCTTCTACGCTGTCCACATCAACTGAAAAGAAAGTGAAGAGACATTAAACTTTTAATTTAGCTTCACCAAATCCTGGAAATGGATCTCAAATTATCTCAGTAGATAAAGGTCAATAATTAGGTCCTGTTGATAAATGTGTTCTGGTCTTATAGTTAAAGATGGCAACTTCGAGAAATGAGCAGTATTTCCATTTCTGAGGTGTGTGTTCCACAATAGGAGCTTCATCTTAAAGGCTCAAATGCAGTAAAACATTTCTGTAATGTACATACTTTTGCCTTGCAGAGCCAAATTCAGAACATATGATATGTGAAGTCACAGAGGAAGGCCAAATTTGACAGTCTGGGTTGGGCAACCGAAACGAATGCCACACTAAAGCTCACGCTCCGAATGTCGACATGGACATGCCAGCGCGGCAGGGCAAAGTCCCGCCTGCTCGTCGTCCTTTCGCTATTGGCAGCTGAGGCACAACTTGTGGGCAGTGAACGACACACCCGCAAACAACCAGCTCAATGTTTTCACTGTCAAAAGCTAGGACATATCGCCAGACACTGCCGCGGCACACCGGCGTGCATGAAATGTGCCGAGGCTCAAGACACTCATGAGTGTAACAAACCTCGTGACCAAATACCAACCTGTGTCAACTGCGGTGGCTTGCACACCGCAAGTTACCGTAAATGTGACTACAATGTCACCTGGATTCACCCCCAGAGGACACAGAAGTGAAACAAGAACCATTGAGCAGACGATGAAGGACCTGAGGCGACATCGGCTCATCCTCCTCCCCTCCCTGTTGGGTTGGGGGGGGGGGGTGCGTGTCGTCAATCTTCCACGTCTGCAACTATGGACAATGCCTTGGTGCGACTCTCAAAGCCGCTTTCGTGGTGGAGAGAGCCGGCTGGGAAGAACAACTAGCGGCCGTCCGACAAGAGGAGACTGCTCTCAGCCAAGAATTGTGGAGATACATGGAAGAAACGCTCCCTCCATTCTGGAGGTGCGAGCGGGAGCAAACAACTCAGCTCTGACTGACGTCCCAGAATCACCGACTACGACGTGGGAAATGGCCACAGAGGAACTGGCAGATGTTGACATGGCAAAGCACGTCCAAATGCAAGCTGGGATAGCTCAGTTTGCTATGGATGTAACTCAAGAAGAACCAAAAGAGCTGGTTGCTGTCGCCCCCTTCTGACGACGACCAGTCAACCCATGAAGATGATAGATCTCTTCTCTGTTATTATCGACAAGACATACAGTTCCTCAGCAAAGCACTAGGAACTACCTGTGGTAGAGGACCTATGGAAACTCAGCCGTCACAAGACACACCACAAGCAACCCCAATGAAGATTAGAGGACAGAAAAAAGCTGCTTCTGTTACTAAATCAAGACGCCGACCTTGAAATACTATTGGAACTTGAGAAGAAACACCTCAACACCTGAGAAGATGGGGCAACAGCAACACCGCCCAAGAAGCAGAAGAAATGTGGAGTAGTCACAGCAAAAATAACCATCAGCACTAAGGCAAACCGAAGAAACTAATAAAAGTACAGAAGACAACAATTAGTTCCCACACAAACAAAGATGCCCACCCAAAAATAAACATGTTTTTCCTCTCCCAAATAATCTGAAGGTGTAGGCAATGCTAAATAGTAAATCCTACGTAATAGAGCTAACCTAAGAAGTAGCCTTAAGAAAGTGGAGTGTGCTGTCCGCTGTTCATTCTTCAATTATGTGACTGGGATCGTGATGTCCTGTCTGCAAGGAAATGGTTTGCAGTAACTGACAAGGAGTCCACTCGTCACTTCCTTTTCACTAGTTTAATTCTTCCAGCCTAGTGAAGTAGGCTTCTCCTGATTTGAATATATATTCGAAATATTTAATCAGAACATTGCTTTTAGATTTGAGGCAGTTAATGCTGCCGACTACTAAACTCAGAAAAGCAAAGTCGATTTCGAAATGATTTTTTATCTTCATGGCGCAAATTGTGACAATTGACCTTATACATCAAAATGCGTTTGCCTCTGAACATGATTACTAAAAAGAGATTCGTCAGCATTCTAGATATCAATAAGCAAAATAAAGTGGAAGGTTACACATATAACAAAATTCCTGGGGGTGCAATTAAAAACACAACTATTAGATGATGTAAACGTCTTCTAAGGAGACTGCCAACCCTACAACTGTTCCAACTCTTCTGCAGTATTGCTGAGCAGTGTGCGATTTTTACCTGACAGGATTTTTTCCCTTCAAGTTGGGGGTGAGGTGAGGAGGGAAAGGGGGACGAGGTGAAGACGCAATATTAAAACAAACATTTTCACTGCTGCCAGAGTTTTCCATGACATTTCAATCACCAACCTTCTCCTTCGAATACAAAAAAGCTTTTTTCTCCCACTACCGTGAAAAGTATATTACAACTGCGGGGACAACAAAACAGTAATTACAACTCGTCCTCACTCTTTTTGGCACTTTTTTTCCGAGCTTCATAAAAGCATGGAACAGTCGAGAAATTTAAACGACTTTAAATCCCTTACGAAACATTTAACTGTGAATAACAGTACAATCATGTAAATGAAGGGCATTTAGTGCTGCACGCACTTACTGTTTGAGACACTTTATAAATGCTCCTGTTTAACTGTTAGATGGCAGAGGTCTCCCTAGCCCTGAATCGGTACAAGACGGTAGACATCGGGAGGCTTCGGCCGGCAGTCTTTGTTTTGAGGCCGCAGCCAATATTTTTGCCTGAAAGTGCTGTGGGAGGCAACAATAGACGTCTGCTTTCTTACTGTTTGCGTAACAGTATTTTGAATGTTCCGTTTTGTGTAACACATAAGTGAGTGATTCCTGTAGTTGGTATCGTTATCAACCATTCTCTTGAGTATGCTGCTTTGTTTCATTTGTTGTTGTGGTCTTCAGTCCGGAGACTGGTTTGATGCAGCTCTCCATGATACCCTATCCTGAGCAAGCCTCTTCATCTCCACATAAGAACGGCAACCTACATCTGTCTGAATCTGCTTACTGTATCCATCTCTTGGTCTTCCTCTGCGATTTTTTCCCTCACACACTTCCCTCCAACGCTAAATTTACAATTCCTTGACGTCTAAGAATGTGTCCTACCAATCTATCCCTTCTTTTAGTCAAGGTATGCCAGAAATTTTTCTCCCCAATTCTGTTTAGTACCGCCTCATTAGTTATGCGATCCACCAACCTAATCTTCAGCATTCTTCTGTAGCACCATATTTCAAAAGCCTCAATCCTCTTCCTGTCTGCACTGTTTATCGTCCATGTCTCACTCCCATACAAGGCAACACTCCATACAAATGCCTTCAGAAAGGACTTCCTTAGGCTTAAATCAATATTCAAGGTTAACAAATTTCTCTTTTCAAGAACGCTTTTCTACCCATTGCCATTCTGCATTTTATATCCTCTGTACTGCGACCATCATTTGTTATTTTACTGCCCAAGTAACAAAACTCATCTACCTCCTTTATTGCTTCGTTTCCCAATCTAATTCCTTCAGCATCACCTGATTTTCTTACACTGCACTCCATTACCCTAATTTTGCTCTTGTTAATGTTCATCTTATATACACCTTTCAGCACACTGTCCATTCCGTTCAATTGCTCTTCCGGGTCCTTTGCTGTATCTGACAGAACTACTATGTCGTCGGCAAAACGCAATCTTTTTAATTCTTCCCCCTGAACTTTAATCCCTATTCCAAATTTCTCCTTGCTTTCCTTTAAAGCTTGCTCAATATACAAATAGAATAACAATGAAGAAAGACTACAACCCTGTCTTATCCCTTCCCAGCCACTGCTTCCCTTTCCTGCCCTACAACTCTTACAACCGCTGTCTGGTTTTTGTACAAGTTGTAAATAAACTTACGCTCCTTATATTTTACTCCTGCTTGCTTGAGAACTTGAAATAGTGTATTCCAATCAACATTGTCAAAAGCCTTCTCCAAATCTACAAAAGCTAGAAATGTAGGTTTGCCTTTTCTTAATCTATCTTCTAGGATAAGCCGTAAAGTAAGTATTGCCTCCCGTGTTCCTACGTTTCTCCTGAACCCAAACTGATCTTCCCCGAGGTCGGCTGCTTTTGCATCCTTCTGTATATAATTCGTGTTAATATTTTGCAACCTGACTTATTAAACTGATGGTTCTGTAGTTTTCACACCTGTCTGCATCTGCTTTCTTTGGAATGGGGATTATTAAATTTTTCTTAAAGTCTGAGGGTACTTCGCCGGTCTCATACATCTTACACACCGGGTGAAACAGGTTTGTCATGGCTGGTTCTCTCAGAGACTTCAGTAGCTCTGAGGGAATATCATCTACTCCAGGAGCCTTGTTTCGACTTAGGTCTTTCAGGGCTCTGTCAAATTCTTCTCTCAGTACAGTATCTCCTATTTCATCTTCATCTACATCCTCTTCCCTTCCTACAATATTGTCTCGAAGTTCATTTCCTTTGAAGAGCCCCTCTATATACTCTTTCCACCTTTCAGCTTTCCCTTCTTTGCTGAGAACTGGTTTTCCATCAGAGTCCTTGATATTCATAGTGCTGTTTTTCTTATCTCCAAATGTTTCTTTTATTTTCCTGTAGGCTGTATCTATTTTCCCCCTATTTATACATTCTTCTACATCCTTGCATTTGCCTTCTAGCCACTCCTGCTTAGCCATTTTGCACTTCCTGTCAATTTCATTTTTTAGTCTTCTTTACTCCATTTTGCCTGTTTCATTTACTGCATTTTTATATTTTCTCCTTTCATCGATTAAATTTAGTATCTCCTGTGATATCCAAGGATATTTTGTAGGTCTTGCCGTCCTACCTATTTTGTCTTCTGCTACCTTCACTATTTCATCTCTCAATTTTACCCATTCCTCCTCTACTGTTTTATTTTCCCCTGTTTCTGTCAATTGTTGCCTAAAGCTCCCTGTGAAATTCTTAAGATCTTCAGGTTCCTTCAATTTATCCAGGTCCCATCTCCTTATTTTCCTACCTTTTTGTAGTTTCTTTAGTTTCAGCCTACAGTTCAAAACCAACAAGTTATGGTCAGTCTATATCTGCCCCTGGGTATGTTTTACAGTTTAAAACCTGGTTCCGAAATCTGTCTTACCATGATAAAAACTATCTGGTATCTCCCGGTGTCTCCTGGTCTCTTCCACGTATACAACCTTCTTTTGTGATTCTTGAACCAGGTGTTTGTTAACTAAATTATGTTCTGTGCAAAATTCTACCAGGCGGCTTCCTCTTTCATTCCTTTTGCCCAGACCATAATCACCTACTATCTTCCCTTCCCTTCCTTGTCCGACTATCGAATTCCAATCTCCCATAACAATTTAGTTTTCCTCTCCCTTAATTGTCTGAATAATTTCCTTTAGCACCTCATATATTTCTTCGATTTCCTCATCATCGGCAGAGCTAGTTGGCATATAAACCTGTACTACTGGCTTCGTATCTATCTTGATAATGATAATGCAATCACTGTGCTGCTCATAGTAGTTTACCCGCATTCCTATTTTCTTATTCATTATCAATCCTACTCCTGTGATACCCCCAACTGATTTTGTATTTATAATCCTGTACTCACCTGACCAGAAATCCTGTTCATCCTGCCACCGAACTTCACTAATCCCCACTATATCTAACTTCAACCTATCAAATTCCCTTTTTAAATTTTCTAGCTTCCCTACCCGATTAAGGGATCTAACATTCCACGCTCCGACCCTTAGAATGCCAGTATTGTCTTTCCTGATGATCACATCCTCCTGAGTAGTCCCCGCCCGGAGATCCGAATGGGGGACTATTTTACCTCCGGAATATTTTACCCGAGATGATGCCATCATCATATGTTCATACAGTAGAGCTGCATGTCCTTGGGAAAGGTAACGGCTGTAGTTTCCCCTTGCTTTCAGCCGTTCGCAGTAGCTGTGTGGCAAAGCCACATTAGCTGATGTTACAAGGCCAGCTCAGTCAATCATCCAGACTGTTGCCCCTGTAACTACTGAAAAGGCTGCTGCCCCACTTCAGGAACCACACGTTTGTCTGGCCTCTTCGCAGATACCCCTCCGTTGTGGTTGCACCTATGGTACGGCTATCTGTATCGTTGAGGTACGCAAGCCACCCCATCTCGGCAATGTCTGTGGTTCATGGGAGTGGTTGTTTCATTTATGATCAACATTTAAAGCGATGTGCGCCACCTGTACTTTCGCGGAAGCATGCCGCGTAGTTTGTGGTGTCAGCACTGCAGGACGTAGGCGGGGCTTGTCTCCCCCGCTCGCCTCTCTCCCCGCGGCTGCCGTGGTGTGTGGTGGGGCTTGCTTCCTCTGCTCCCCGCTCCCCCTCACAACTCTGCCATCTAACAGTTTACACACTGTATATACAGTTTGTGATGTTAACACAAAAACTGTTTAGACTTCCATCTTACTTAGTTATCTAGGTTCAATACACAGTTTCTTAACTCTAGATCGCAGAGTGCTTTCAGGAGAGAATAGTTTTCTGCACCGTATCATTGTTTGCTAGGTGAAATATTACGTGGCAGCTACGTTTACCATCATTATATTCTTTAAAGAGTTCAAGGATTATGTGACTGCTCAGGTTACAGAGAAATAGCTCTAGTTGTGTTAGTTTAAACTACAGATCTGGGTAGGTTGGATGTTACTTTTGATTCTTCAAGGGTTGAACGTGGCTTTGCAGCCTGGAGCTGTATTTGCCGTGGCTCTCGAACCACGGGGCAACCAGACTGGATGGATGATGGGCTGGCCGACTAGAAACAGCCTGGCGCCAATGCGAGGCAAAGGCCGATGGCGGTGCCAGCAGGCCGCACGCGTGCCTCTGCCTCTGCCTCTGTCACTCATGTTGACGTAAACGAGTTTAGTTCCTCTCCTGGTACATCAGAGCGACAATCGGAAGTAGGCGTCAGGCAGTATGTGGCAATGGCTTACTGGGAGACGTCAACTCCAGACAAAGTCGTCGCTCTTATTGAAAGATGGAGGATGCCCCATCAGAGAGGCTGGCAGAAGGTCTGGCGTATCATATACCACTGCAGCGATGGTGCAGGAACTACCTTGACAAAGGCACCACCAAGAGAGCTCCTGGCTCAGGCAGGAAGAGAGTAAGTTCGCAGCAGGAGGATCGCGAGCTAGTATCTACAAGCAGACAAAATCTGTTCTGGAACGGAAAGCAGTTGCGGCGGGTAATCAACTTTCCCGTCTTCAGTGATACGATTGACTGAAGGCTGAGGGACAGTGGACTACATGCACGACGGTCTGCTGTGAAACAAGAACTAAGCGAGGGAATTATCACATACCGCCTGGCATTTGCAGAGCTTCATCTCAGAGTGTCACGGGAAAACTCTATGTTCACTGACGAAAAAGTGTTTTCCACTAGTAACGACAGTCCAAGAGTCGTTTACAGGCCTAGAGGGATGCGCCATCGACGAGAATATGTAACAACGATGAGAAGAAGTGGGCGCAAATCCATTTCCTTCTGGGGCTGGATATCTACACGAGGAGCAAGAATCCTTCATAGGATAGAAGAGCTCCTCAATAGTGTGCAGTACACCCACATACTGGAAAACGTGATGCTTCCATCGGTGCAAATGCTTTATGGAGAAGAGGACTTCATACTGCAAGAGGACCATTCTCCTGGTCACAAGTTTGCATTCGTCCAGCAGCGGCTCTCCACGATTGGCGACAATGTTATGGACTGGCCGCCGCGAGCGGCTGACATGAACCCCATGGAAAATATGTGGGCTGAGGTCGCCAGGACGTTAACAGAGAACTGGCCACAAAACCAGCCAACTAAACCGGACGCTCTTTGGGACTGCGTTCTGGTATCATGGGAGGAAGTTGCTTCTTCAGGCTGTTACGTCCGACGACTTAGAGTCTAGGCCAAGACGCATGATAGAAGTAAAAAAATTAGGGATTCTGGATAACATATTGAGTCCCTATTACGTTTTGTTATGTCTTGACCCTGTAGTTAAGTCCCATAAGCTATACAAACATTTTGAACCTTAATGAGAGCCAGTGGAAGATCACTTGGCAACAGAAATAAAATATGAGTTGTCATTTTTAGTTTCCTTTTTAATTGGAGTGTTCTTTTTTAATATACTAGATGATCAAAAATTCAGTATAAATTTGAAAACTTGATAAATCACGGAATAATGTAGATAGAGAGGTAAAAATTGACACACATTCTTGGAATGACGTGGGGTTTTATTAGGAAAAAAATGTCCGACAGATGCCGCTGGACAGAAAAACGTCAGTGACTGCACATGAAAATCGTGTATAAAAGGAGCTTTAATGAGAGAGAGAATCAGATGTACCAGCAGTCGCAGCATGTTGAGGTTACCTGATAAGGCGCTTTTAGTGAAGCTGTATTATCAGAATGGGGAATGTGCTAGTTCAGCGTTATGATCCTATCGCCATCGGGAGGGGATTCGAACGGGTAAAAGTGCGTTGACTAATGCAACTGTGGCGAGAATGATTTCGAAGTGCGAAGCCACGGGTTGATTAGACGATAGACGCCTTTAGTGGCCGACCGAGCACAAGGCGTAATGCTTCCCGAGACAGTTCAGGAAGAACTGGAGACTGTAGCAGGTTCGTCTATGCACGGGAAAGACAGCGCTCGTGCAGTCGCGCGTCGCACCGGCATTCCATACACTACTGTTTGGTTGGCACTTAGGTGTACCCTCCGATGCTATCCTTACAAAATCCATTGGCATCATCAACTATTACCTGTCGATTTATTGAAGCGGAGGGTATTTGCGGTGTGGGCGTTTCAAAAGATGGTGGAAGATGACGATTGGTTGAGTAACGTGTTGTGGACCGACGAAGCTTATTTCACGCTCCGAGGATCTGTCAACGCCCACAACTGCAAAATTCGAGCTACCGAAAACCCTAGAACTGTCGTGGAAACTCCATTGCACGACGAGAAAGTCACGGTATGGGTTGGATTTACCACATCTACCGTTATCGGGCCTTTTTTTTTTTTTTTTTTTTTTTTTTTTTTTTTTTTTTTTTTTTTTTTTTTTCCTTCGAGGAACTGCATTGTAACTGCTACCCTGACGGGTGAGAGGTACGCCGATATGTTACAGGATCGCAACATTTCCAGCCTGGCTGATAAACACCTGCTGGAACGTACGATTTTTATGGAGGATGGCGCTCCACCCCATATTGCTAGACGGGTGAAAGATCTCTTGCGCGTGTCGCTTGGTGATGATCGTGTGCTCAGCCGCCACTTTCGTCATGCTTGGCCTCCCAGGTCTCCAGACCTCAGTCCGTGCGATTATTGGCTTTGGGGTTACCTGAAGTCGCAAGTATATCGTGATCAACCAACATTTTTAAGGATGCTGAAAGACAGCATCCGATGCCAATGCCTCACAATAACTCCAGACATGGTTTACAGTGCTGTTTACACCATTAGTCCTCGACTATAGCTATTGTTGAGGAATGATGGTAAACATATTGAGCATTTCCTGTAAAGAACATCATCTTTGCTTTGTCTTAATTCGTTATGCTAATTATTGCTTTTCTGATCGGATGAAGCGCTATTTGTCGGACATTTTTTGAACTTATGTTTTTTTGTTCTAATAAAACCCCATGTAATTTCAAGCATGTGTGTTAATTTTTACCTCTCTATCTACATTATTCCTTGATTTATTAAGTTTTCAAATTTATACTGACTTTTTGATCACCCGGTACACTTTGTCGGGCACAGTGCACTGTCTTGGAGTAAAGTACTCGACTGGAAACTGAACGGTCGCGGTTTCGAAATCCGGTCGGACCTCGGATTTTTTCAGTCTACCTCTCAACGATGTGAAGAGTCGCTAGAAACAACACGTGGTTCGGATTCCACTTTAAGCTGTAGATTCCCTTTCCCCAGTTGGATAACTGTGGCAGGCTAGGGACACACAAGTCCCAAAGTCCTTTTGAAAGGCCAATGAGACACTCGAAATTATTATTGTTCAAATGTTTGTATAGCTTATGGGACTTGACTACGGGGTCATCAGTCTCTAAACTTACAAACTACTTATGAACTTGCTAACACTAAGGACGGCACAAATATCCATGCCCAAGGGGGGATTCGAACCCCCGACCGTAGTGGCCGTGCAGACCGTGAGTGGCGCGCCGCAGTCCCCTCGGCCACCTCGGCTGGCTATTATTATTAATATACAGATTGTTTATTATTATACATTTATTTTATTTATCCCATGTCTCTATACATACAGAGTAGTCGGTTTACATAAGCGCTGTCAAAGCATGTTTTGTTATTTCAAACGCGTCTCTTTCTTCCCCTCCATCCGTTAATACAACTCTCCGCCCCTCTGTGTGTGTGTGTGTGTGTGTGTGTGTGTGTGTGTGTGTGTGTGTGTGTGTGTGTGTGTGTGTCACCTCCCTTACATTATAGTCTTAGTTGCACTTCTGATCTATACTCCGAAGACGCTGTAAAATAATTAGTAGTTTTCGTTAAAACAATACCGTCTCTTTTAGTGTATGCTTTCTTTACTGTCCATCGGTCCTCTCTATGAAGCACTGAAGCAGTGTTCTTCTATATCTCCGATAATCAATCCTTCGTTCTGTAAAACATTCGTTCCTTTTCTCTCGGCCCTAAAACAAACTGTGACATATGACTAACAAGGGAACCTCCCTATCACAAACCACTCAGATTTAGTTATAAGTTGGCGAAGTGGCTAGGCCGTGAAAAACTGATCATAGATCAATCGAGAAAACAGAAAGAAGTTGTATGGAACTATGGAAAAAAAAAAAAAAAAAAAAAAAAAAAAATCGCAGTGACGTGTTTTACGGCCTACTTCAGATTTGTAGTTTTATAAGTTTTTGTAAACATTTCGGATCAGAATAATAATCTAAATAATAAAATATTATGGTGATTTGATTACGACTGTACTGTAACTGTGAAGTTATCTGGGCACGTATAACAGGTCTAAAAGAAGTAAAGTTAATAGTTGGGTGTTTTTATCGGTCCCCCAGTGCTGCTGCAGCAGTTTTAGAATCATTCAAGGAAAGTCTACACCAGGTAGTGCATAGGTATCCGGGCCATGTAATATTAGTCGGAGGTGACTTCAACCTTAAGAGTATAGATTGGGACCTCGCTAGTTACATTTCAGGCGGTACAGACAAGCAGTCTTGCGAGCTACTTTGGACACATTCTCCGAAAACTGTCTTGAGCAGTTAAACCGGCAACCCACGCGCAATGGAAATATTCTAGACCTTATAGCCACAAACAGGCCTGACATTATTAACGATGTCTGTGTAGAGACAGGAATTAGTGATCATGATATCGTCATAGCGTCGATGGTGACCAAAGTTCATAAACCAATCAAGAAGGCTAGGAGCGTGTTTTTGTTGGGAAGAGCCGACAAGCAAATGTTACGATCGCACTTAGAAAATGAATGGGCATCGTTTAATTGCGGGACTATGGATGTAGAGGAATTGTGGACTAAATTTAAGTGCATTGTTAATAAAGAGTTAGAGAAATATGTGCCAGTAAAGACGATTAAGGATGGAAAAGATCCACCGTGGTATAATAATAATGTTAGAAAGCTGCTGAGAAAGCAAAGACTGTTGCACTCTCGATTCAAAAAAGAACACGCAAATGATGACAGGCAAAAGTTAGTAGAGATTCGTGCGTCTATAAAAAGTTCGATGCGTGAAGCATACAATAATTATCACAGCCATACCTTAGCAAAAGGTCTTTCCGAGAACCCGAAAAAATTCTGGTCCTATGTAAAATCGATAAGTGGGTCAACGCCCACCACGCAGTCACTAGTTGATCATTCCGGGGCAGTAATAGAAGAAAGCAAACGGAAAGATGAAGTTCTAAATTTAACGTTTAAGAAATCTTTCACGCAGGAGGACCGCACAAATATACCATCATTTGATCAACGTACTAATTCGGAAATGGGGGACATAGCAATAGGTATTTCCGGAGTAGAGAGGCAGCTGAGAGAGCTAAATACGAAAAAGTCTGCTGGTCCGGATGGAATACCAGTACGGTTTTACAAAGACTATTCTGCGGCGTTGGCCCCGTACTTAGCTTACATTTATAGCGAATCTTTAATTCAGCGCAAAGTTTTTAGTGATTGGAAAAAAGCACAGGTGACTCCCGTGTATAAGAAAGGAAAGACAACTGACCTATACAATTACAGGCCAATATCGTTGACATCGGTTTCATGTAGAATTTTGGAGCATATTCTCAGTTCGAATATAGTGAATTTCCTTGAAACGGGAAAGCTTCTTTCCATGAATCAGCACGGGTTTAGGAAACATCGTTCATGTGAAACTCAGCTTGCCCTTTTCTCACATGACATCTTGCGAGCCATAGACAAAGGGCAACAGGCGGATTGTGTTTTTCTCGACTTCAAAAAGGCGTTCGACGCGGTGCCACACTGCAGACTGCTAACGAAGATACGAGCTTATGGAATAGGTTCACAGATTTGTGACTGGCTGGAAGACTTCCTAAGTAATAGAACGCAGTACGTTGTTCTCGACGGCGAGTGTTCATCAGAGACGAGTGTATCGTCAGGCGTGCCCCAGGGGAGTGTGATAGGACCGCTATTATTTTCTATCTATATAAATGATCTGATTGACAGAGTAAGTTGTAATTTGCGGCTGTTTGCTAATGATGCTGTGGTGTATGGGAGGGTGTCGTCTGTAACTGACTGTAATAGCATACAGGTTGACTTAGACAAAATCTCTAGTTGGTGCGAAGAATGTCAGCTAGCTCTTAATGTAGAAAAATGTAAGGTGATGCGCATGAGTAGAAAAAACAATCCTATAATGTTCGAATACAGCATTAGTAGTGAGCTTCTTGATGCTGTAGCATCGTTCAAATATCTAGGCGTAACATTGCAGAGCGATATGAAATGGAACGAGCATGTAAGGACAGTTGTGAGTAGGGCGGACAGCCGGCTTCGGTTTATTGGGAGAATTTTGAGAAGATGTGCTTCACCTGTAAAGGAGACCGCGTATAAAACGCTTGTACAACCACGTCTTGAGTATTGCTCAAGTATTTGGGACCCGCAGCAGATCGGCTTGAAGGAAGACATAGAGGCGGTTCAGAGGCAAGCAGCTAGATTTGTTACCGGTAGGTTCGACCAATGCGCGAGTGTCACGGAAATGCTCCGGCAACTCAATTGGGGATCGCTGGAAGAAAGACGACGTTCTTTTCGTGAATTTCTGTTAAGTAAATTTAGAGGGCCGGCATTTGAAGCTGAGTGTAGTACGATCTTGCTGCCGCCTACTTACATTTCGCGTAAAGATCACAAAGACAAGAGAAGAGAAATTAGGGCTCGTACGGAGGCATATAGGCATTCTTTTTTTCCTCGTTCCATTTGGGAGTGGAATAGGAAAGGAAATGCCTAGTAGTGGTACAGTGTACCCTCCACCACGCACCTTATGGTGAATTGCGGAGTATGTATGTAGATGTAGACTCTAGTATTGTGGTAATATCTATGCACCCAACACGTAATATTCTTTCTGACTGTATTTTAACAAACAGCCAAAATTATATATTTGATTTTAGCTTTAACAAACATACTCTTTTTTGAACTTTTACCTCTTCGAACTATCTCTCCCGCCGGCCGCAGTGGCCGAGCGGTCTGCGGCGTGCCAGTCACGGTATGCATAGCCGCTGCGGTCGGGGATTCGAATCCCCCCCCCCCCTCGGGCATGGATGTTTGTGCCCTCTTTAGTATAAGCTAGTTTACAAGTAGTTTGTAAGTAAAGGGGCTGATGACCCCCTTAGTTAAGTTCCATAAGCTCTACAAACATTTGAACATTCGAATATCTCTCCCATATTTTCATTATATCTCTCCGTTAAAATATTATCACCTGTATTGCCATGGTAGTTCAAAGTTTATTTTCTTTGCCTGTACTGGTTACGAATGACTATACCCTGGAACGAACGTAGCTCACTGGCTGGCCGCTGTGAGACGGTGGGCTGTGCCCCATCAGCCAGCCAGTGAGCTACGCGATCGCGACCTACTCTGCGTGACGTGACGTGACACGGCAGTGCACAGGCGTTTTCTTCAGACGGTGTTGGTTCAACGCCATCTGTAATACAAAACTGAGTAAGTTTCTCAACGAACAACCCAGAACGAATATGAAAAAACGACCGCATATATAATGTTCTGTTTCGAGAACATGCCATGAAATACATAACGAATTGTAAACATAGACTTCTTTATCACATGTACATAAACTGGGGAGATACTGTTAAAATGACGGTTGTAAATATAACAAATAACTTTGTATATATGTTAAGTACTACAGTTATGTGGAATTCAGTATTACCACACTTATTCCGTTTGTGATTTTAGCTGTAAAAGAAAACGTAATCATGGTTCGAAATAGAATATTTGCTATTTATTTTACAGAATAACATGAAGGAATTCATATCTGAACTACAAGAAGGGTAATAACATCTACATTAAAACCGTCCATAGCGACCATGTCAAACATTTTAGTAGATGCAATGATTCTAATTTATGACTTTCAATATATTCCATAAATAGTGAATAAACGCTTAGAAAAAAAAAGATGGTAATTTGTTGCAAAGTATACACTTCCCTTTCGTTTTATTAAGGAACAACACTTGCCACAGAAGTCTAGAACTTCCTTTATATATACGAAACTACCTGTATCTGCACGTTGTTCAGAATGTTCATTATTACAGTATATCCTCTCTGTTTACGTGCATATGCTTCAGAAGACTATTGTTAAATTCGTTGTTACGTATTTCACAGCATGTTAATGAAATAGCAGAAACACGCAATTTAGAGGGAGCATTTTTACATATGCACAACTCTAAACATTGAAGAACATAGCTCTATTTAATCAATAAGGATGCCCGAAACCATTTTCGGAAAAAGGAGAAAAAATATTGGGTAGTTTTTTTCTTTTTGGTGGGTTCCGAACCACTGACCATGAGCATTACACCACGGGCAACAACTGGAGTACCGTAAACTGGGCCAACTTTGTCCCACTTTTTTCCATTTTTCAGGATTAAAGTTTATTATGTCCTTCATTTCTTCTTACAAAAATGCAAAAAAATTCCGTTATATAAGTGAGGGTTTTGTGAGTACATGTGCATGCAGAGTGCATGATTTATCATTATTGTTTAGAAAAAAAAATTGTTTTCCTAAGTGGGTTAATGTTGCCCCATTGAAGGACAACTTTACCCCACTTACAGTTTACTGTTTTGTTTATGTATTTTGATCAACATTGATCAATATTGTACATATGTGATCAAGGAATAATGGCAATGTAGGTTCTGTAGGATAAAGCAAGGCAGAATAAAGGCAGTTAATTATAGATTTGCTATTTTACTGCAAATTTTATTGAATGAAACTGTCACACACAGAAGTTGAACACAGCCAGGGAAAATATATTTACCAAATCAATAAATAATGAAGTTAGTCAGTTCCAAAACAGAGTAATACCCTCTCCTAATAAGACTGGGCTCCCTTATTTTCATTTTTATATCTGAAAAATCATATGTCATTACATCCTCTTTTCCTTCTGCTGGCCACTTCCAAAATTTCATAGTTTTTTCCATGCACATCACTTTAACCTTCTTGGTTCCATCTTCTGTTACAAAACCAACAATTTTGCCAGGGTAGAGTTGCCCATTGTAACTGACTGCAATGTAGTTATTTTCTTGCAGGTCTTCTTTCCATGTGCCATCCTCTTCTTGAGTAGAGATGTCATTAGTGTCACCGTTTTCCAAGTCATCACTTGTGCTATCATCAACACTCAAGTCAGACTCATCACTAGAGGAGCTGACACACCAGTAATTTTTTCTTGGCCTCCCCACTTTCCTCTTCTTGTCTCTTACAGACGGGTCAAGCATTTCTACTTGCAAGTCTGTAGGGGTGATTCCTTTTCCAGGCTCCACATTTAACAATTTTCTTTTTCTGTTTACAGCAGGTGTCCCATTTGCTCTCTTACTAATTACTGACTCAAGAAATGCTTCACTGATGCATTCACTATTCACAGACCCTTCAGCACCAGGCAGCCTTTTGAGGACTGGATTTGCATCTAAAGGATAAATGCCACACGCTCTAAAACCTGCAACCATGTTTTCTTCTTTGCCTTGAAGAGATTCTGTCATTAGCTTCTTAAGTAATCTTGGAAAAACATCCTTAGGCAGGGTCTTGAATTTTTCTCCACTTGCAGTTTTGCGCCATTCATACAAAATTTCCCTCCATGCTGCCTTCATGGGGTGGAAGAATGCCACATCCAGTGGTTGAGTTAAATGTGTGGAGTTCGGTGGCAGGCAAACAAAAACAATGGAGTTATCTTTACAGGCTGCAAGCACTTCCATACTAATGTGACTTGATAAATTATCTCCTACCAACAACTTTTTTCCATGTTGTTTTTTCAGCCTAGGAAGCACAAGACTAAAAAACCAGTCTTCAAATGATACAGAGTCAAACCACCCACTCTTTGACCGATTATAGCGGGCACCGTGAGGACCACCTTCCACCCATGTGTTCCAGAGCTTCTGTGCCTTGTATACAATATAAGGTGGTAGTAATTCTCCCAATGCATTACCACAAATCATAATTGATGTTGATGTTTTTGATGAATCCATTATTTGTTCAACATGTCTCATTCCTCGTCTTGACAAAACTTTTCTGCTACCTGGATCATCTGTTAGGTTAGTTTCATCATAATTCCACATATTTTCAGGTGGAATACCATCAACACTCTTTTCTAAATTTGAAAAATATGATATCAGAGTCTCCTTAGATACTGTAGCCCGATCTCGTTTGATGTTGGACGACATACGAGTTGACAGTTCAGGATGACGCTGAAGAAAGTATCTTCCCCAGTCATAACCTGGTAGATTATCACGGAATTCTTTAACATGTCTGCCCAGCTTTTCTAAATATACTTTGACAACACATCTTAGAGCATATTCTGTAATAGGAAACCCAAAATCACACAAAACCTTCAAGTGTTCAACGATTACTCTTTCTTCTTCCTCTGACAACACTGGTTGCCTGCCTGGAGTTTTGGTGTGTACATTTTTCAGCTTGTTTTTAATTGTGCTGCGGGATATATTCCAGAACTTTTCTGCCTCCCTCTGAGATAATCTACCTTCCTTTATATCATTCAAACACTTTTGTAAAGTATCATCATCATAGTCTTTGTACCTCCGGCTTCCAATTTTTCTTCTATTTCCCTTCCTTGGGTTAACCATGTCTGATGTAGGCCTACTGGTACACAAAAATAAAATAAATAAATAAAATATAATGTGAGGACTAAAACCATCAGTATAGTGCATAGAATAATTACATGAGTAAGTGTATTAAACTGATACTGGGGCAACTTTGGCCCGGGACAAAGTTGTCCTATATAACCTATATTACAACACCAAGCATAATTTCGAAATTTTGTGAGAAGTTACACAGGAATTAAATACAATTAGTGGTATAATTTTGTTTGACATTAAATAACATAAACAATCTGCTACTTACTTGAATTTTAAAGGTGCAATTTTGATCCACAGTCAAGAAAGTTGTTACAATAGTTATAATAACCAAAGAGTTCAGTCTCATGTAAAGATGCTCCACTACATAGAAACAGAGGTGAAAACCAGTGTGACCAACTTAGACAGAGACTATAAAGACTAGCAAAGACTATGCAACAACTGGCTTTCCAACTACTTTAGCATAATCTCTGGAGGAAAATTATTAAACTTTTTCCATTATGTGGGACAAAGTTGCCCCAAAGGGCCAAAGTTGGCCCAGTTTACGGTATTCGACTTTCATTCTTGTACTATTAATGGCATTTAACTGATACTTGTACGGCATTTTTATTTAGGCACTACATTATCATTTATCGTACGAAGAACCACACATTTTTGTTAATTCTTCAGTGCGCCATTCTTTAGAAATGGCAAGGTACAAGTTACAATAAGCAAATCATCAAATACGCAACGCAAGATGGCGTATGCCAAAGAGAGTTCTGGGCGAGGAATTTGACGTGACATCTCCGAACGGATGGTTTTCGTTAATTCACTAGAGGGTGTCAAATCGCCGGTATCTTTGCAAATATCTCTGCAACGATGCAAGAGCAACATATGAGAACGAAGTTGTAGACTATTTTCCCCTCTACAAATTAGGTTATTCAATTTTCGTGTCAGATGAGCGGTTAAGCCGTTATTTTCATTCAAATTTCGAGCTGTCAAAAGACGATCGCAAAGTCCCACTTTTAGGTGCAAATTGAGACGCGAATGGCACTCGCGCAGTGACACCGAGCAGCACGCATTTTTGTGGCCAAAGTGTTCAAATGGGGCTGACGCGACCTGTGCTGCTGAGGCACAGTTTCTTGAGTGGACGCTAAAAACCGAAAAGTGCCGCCGGAAGTGGACTACCGGAAGTCACATACACTTCCTACCATATCTATGGTCACTCGTCTCGGGATCCGCTGGTCGAGATGCTGATTGGATAAATGTTAGTTCATGACGTCATGTACGTTAGCCAATCAGGAGCGCGACTCGACCTACGCGACCGGCGGGTCTCGAGTCGCCTCACGCATGTAAACAAACCACCTGCATATTGGATTGAATGCTGTTGCTGTAGTCGTTCTTCGTATTTATGACTACGTATTATGAGAAATATGGCTTTCCAATGACCAACCGCATTACAGACCCTGGCGCAAATCAGTTGTTTGAAGTGCAGATTGTTGTGCTATAGTGAAAGCAAGTTTGATTTCAGTATATAGGCGTAATAAGCTTTATGAAAAATGAATGCAAGTAGCCCATTTCAGATTCTGTTGCTGTGATCTTCAGTGCCTTTTAATACTTACCACCGGATTTCAGAAACGCAGTAATAAGATTTCTGGCAGTATTACAATTTCTGATTGAGTGTGTCTTAAGAAAGGAGATAACTATTTCACAGTGTTATTTACTTAGGTGCACTTACATATAGTTTCGAAATTTGGTATATATTGTTGTTTAATACGAAAGGCCTCATACAACTTTACGTATAATACCGTATTCCGAATATTTACTGGTACAAATTGTGCAACAGATGAACTATGTTGTTTCGTATAATTTGCCATATCAGGTTGCATCTAAATGCACTACTTATGGTGAATAAAGTATGAATGTTTATTTGCTGTAGAATAGACCACTCTACATATCAGACATGGTAGCCTAATACAACCAAGGAAAGCGGGGTTTTACTTTACAGGACTAGCTAATACGCTATTTTGAATGTGGAAATGTGCCAGTGGCTTGAACCTTCATGTCATTTTTTGTGTACAACTAACGGTCATACTGTCGTTACTGACATAATGGTTTGAAGTTTATATGTTAATAGTACCATCAGTATACATTATACACTTGCTTGAAAGGGACTGATGACCTAGCTGTTTAGTCCCCTCAAAGACCAACAACAACTTGCTAGAAAAAGAATTCAATTGGGCCAGTACACCTAGTGTATTGCCTTATTTGTGTTTAGGGATAGCGTTACTCTGTTCAGAGATTCTTCCATAGACTTACTAGAAATATGAATACCAGTAACTATTGGTAACTGAACTTATAGATATGTCATGCAGACCTTTTGTTTGCTATTTGCATATTATTTTTGAGGAAATAGGAATACAAAATTGCATTATTTGTTATTGTGTACCAGTTTGTGGGATTTTGTTTACATAGTTATGTAGTATTCATACAGCAAATGTAAGAGCTATCATGTGTGTCCAACAATTCTCTACCCTGCTCTTCATTGTTTTTGACTGCCTTCCTGAGAGTGCTAATGAATATGCAGACTGTCTCTGCCATATATGTGAACTTTCAACTGCTTTTTTGAAGTACAAGGACTTCATTTCTTTTAGTAATCTCTCTTTTCCAGTAGTTAATAATGATTTAATTCCATTTCCTTCTTTCCTTCCTCATTATTTTTTACTGTTCATTTTAATTGGCATAACTAAAGACTGGGATACTACCCATTAGCTTTGACCCATGATGTCAACATGTTGGGCAATCCATAGATGGGATACTATCTTAATACTCGTGTATTGTAGATAATAAATAATATGAGATTATCCTCATAGATTACAGATTCCAACAACAGAATGTACCATTAATCACTGATATCACCCCACCTTCGGCACTCACTTGTGCGCTGTTAACCTATACCTCCCTATCATAGTGGAGCTGCAGGTCATTTTTTTAAATACAAAATCTTAATCTATGTTCTGCTGGTCAAAGCCAATGGGCAGTAGTCCCATTTCCTGTGAGCCATTTAATCAAATTAAAACTTATTTAGCCTTTTTTTCACAATCATTCTGTTTACAGATTACAATTCCTTTTTATAACAGTAACAATAACTTAAAATGCATTGGAGTAGAGTTCTGGGCAGGAATGAAATTGTAGTGCTTATAAAAGGAAGCACCTAGTTTCTTCTCCTATGTGGGGGCTGTAACATTTGGACCCAAAAGGAATGAATGAATTAACTTCGATCAAAAGCTTACATTTTACAACTGAATTAATTTTTTTCATTCAGTAATAAATGTAGTGATAAACTTTTTTTTTATTGCTAACTGAATGAGCTTTGCACCCTTTTTGTGTAGAATTTCCATATTGCCAACACCAACAGTACCCATGCAAACCTTCTACTATAACATAATGGGCAGGGACATACTAAATGTAAAGAAACAAACTCGTGCTGGATGGTGAAGGTAAATTGATCTGTTTGTATTGTAGAAAGTAAGGACACATTCGCAACAAAAGAATATCCCTATTGCAAATGATCAGTATTTCGAGTTGTACAACACATCACACTGCCATCAGGGGTCAAAGGTGACAGGTGGCTTAGTGTGCTTCACTTGAGCCAGAATGTTGTGGTTTTGGGTGAGGACATTCTAAACTGGGGAAAAACAACAAGAAACCAAACTGATAAACACACAAAAAATAAAAACAGAAACAACCAAGAAATTACATGGTAGTGAATCATTCAATTTAACCGTAAGGCATTTTTGGCTGGGAGATACCATCTGCGATTGTTCGGCCGTCTAGTGCAAGTCATTTTACTTGATGGTACTTCGGCGACTTGCGTGTCGATGGTTATGAAAATGACGACGACAACACAACACCCAGTCCCCTGCTGGGAATCAAACCCGGTCTCTCTGAGTGGTAGTCAGCGACACTGTCAACTGAGCTATGGGAGCAGATAATTGACCTATAATACACCTCAAATAAAGACAGCGATACCAATTCAACATCCTCCCCAAAAAAAGCAACAAGTAACAAAGAAATAGTATCAAATACTCAAGTCATATCAAATGTTCCCTTCTAACGTATCTTTACCACAACCCCTCTTGTATTTTCACATTTGTTGGCTTTGCCTACTCTCAACCAAATTAGCCTCACAACCTAACATGGACCTCGGGATACACTACAGATCTCTGCTCTTCACAGCCTTTGGCTTTGCTAATTCACAACTACATAGTATCGTCCAAGCCTAGCCAAAACCTCGGGTTACACTACAGATTAGCCTGTATTTACTTATTCTATTTAGCTGTATGTGGGTCTTGGTATAGAAATCTGTTAAACACTTAATGAAACCAACAATAGGTGCACCAGATAAATGATGCATTTAGAAATGGAGCAATGTGAATCTTCCAAATACATTCACAGTGGTATGTGATGCTTTTTTGCTCCTGCCAGTGTTATTTGGAATACAGAAGAGTCAAGTTGCTCTACACCCTACTGCAGAACTGAATCATGTAACCTGGACACATATTGTCTGTCACAATCATGTTTATCAGATTTCTACACCAAAAACCACATACATGCTTCACAATATCAAACAATGGAAATTCCAGGAAGGATTCAGCAGTATCTTTGTGAGAGATAGGTTGCTTACCACAGATGTCCAATGAGCTGCAGAAAGTCATAAATAAAAGAATACAACTTGATAACTTTTGGCCGTAAAGGCTTCCGTGGGTTAGAAAGACACATTCACACAGACATCACTGCCGTCTGGCTGTTATGGCATCTGTTTTATTCTACTTTTCAGTCATAGTTTTACATTTAGTTATCACATGTTTTACTTATTTCAGTCTACAATAAGACTGTTTTCAAACATCTGACTCATGCATTAACCAACACATACTAATATGCCAACTGATATTTTAATCGTAAAATCTAGGCTGATGTGTGCATGCGTCCAGTACTTGCATTCACGCTAGCAAATATTAGAATATGATGCTTAAGCACAGGCCAGAGGTTTGAAAATGTAATTATCAAAGCCCAAAATCTGACAACTAAATGTGAAAAATAAAACATCTTTCAATAATTAGGTTATATTACTACTTGCATTTCACATGCTGTTCATTATTACACCACTATCTATAAGGCTAACCAAAATGTATAATTACCACTATAGGCAAAGCCAATGAATATGAAAGGCGAAAATCTAGTTTCGGTGATAGGCTCATCTGTAGCGCAGCCTAGGTTTATGTAGGTAGGGAGCCAACAGTTTGGTTGTGAGTTGGTGAGGGCAACGAATGTAAGACGCGAACATCTTGTTTATCTGACAGGCTGTAGTGTAGCCCAATGTTTAGGTTAAGCTTCGACACGACATTGTAGTTGTGAGTTGTCAAAGCCAAAGAATGTGAAGAGCAAACGACTGTAATGACAGTGATCTGTAGCATATCCCGAGGTCTAGGTTAGGTTAGGAGGCAAGTTTGGTTGGGAGTAGACAAAGGCAACAAATTTGAAAATACAAGAGGGGTTGTAGTGAAGATATGTTAGAATGGAACATTTGATTTGGTGTAAGTATTAGATACTATTTCTTTCTTATTAGTTGCTTTTTTTGTGTGGGGGGGGGATGTTGAATTGGTATCACTGTCTTCATTGGGAATGGTGCTAGAAAATGAATAGCTGAGGTTGTTTCATTATAAAGTACTTTCTATTGTTACTTCAGAATACAATACAAATGGTGGAATACAGTAACACTACATAAATGTAAGACAATATCTTGCAAATGATATTCGTTTCTTACACTCACATGTACTTTACAAAACACGGTTAAGGAAAGACAAAGGCTGTAGGCAGGTGAGCGGCAGAGTGCGCATGGTCGTGTTACATGTCTGTCATTGTTGTCTGTTGTAACTAAGTTAATTATTTGACCATCACGCCTAAGCTGACTGTAAACGACACTGAAAAGTTGAACTCCCATACTTTTGATCATAACTGTTTTTAGTATGAAGACGCATCTATATACTGCATTAATGAGACAAAGGATTCTTAAATGGAATGTAGGTGGCACAAAAAAAGATGTCTGGACCCATACACAACATAGCCTGTAACTACTACAATTTCATTTCTATCCTGCAAGCACGGAATAATTTCAGGGGGTTGACTGAGTTATCCGGACTGCCGGGTTACCAAATTTTCGGGACTACTGTAACAATATTTTTCTGTGACTTGCAATAACCACAAATATAATCATCAATAGGTACAATGTAACACGCGACATCTTTATTCAAAGCTGACAGGTGGTATTGGATACTAGGACTGACCCCCAGCTTCCTATACTGTTGTGAAATTGATATTTCATTGACATCTTGGAACACATACCAGTTCAGTTTCATTTGCTTTGCTTTGCCATTTAACTCAAACATATTTGACTGGGATATTAGTGTGTGTTAAATATTGGTTCAAACAATGGGAATTCCAGAAAGGACTGACATTTCCCTCAACATGCATTTTAATCTTTTCCTATGGTTAAAGGAGAAAAGCCATACTTGCAAATCCCAGCTTAAATATTAAGAAGCAGCCAGATTTAGACCTGAAAAACCTGCACTGCAATCAAAAATAGTTTTGCTTTTCTTATAGCAGGCCCTATTTAGCCAATACTGAGTTGAATATGAAGTTTCCAAACCTATACCTGCAGACTTTGCTTTGTACATATTACATTTTTTGGGATAATTTATTCTTAAATTTGTCCTGCCTCTGCAAACTTCATTAGGTTTTTCATTGTATTTCTGCCAACAGAACAATTGCCAAAAGTCACAATGTTTAATACAAAACTAGACTAATAAACATTTGTAATATTATCTATAAGGGTTGGTGTGATGCCACAGTATCCTACAGCTTGATTTACTTATGAACTTTGTGTCCTCATTAGGTCACACAAGCCTTTTGATTGTGAAGCCTTAGGGTGGGGTTTTCTTTTTACATTTATAATTTGTAGTCTTTTCAAGTAGTATGTCCTTTTCATTGAGAAAATATCTTAACCAGCTACTTTCAAATCTTTAGACTCAACATTAATCCCTTTTGTATAGTCTAAGACCAATGCTCAGCTCTATCTGAAATAATCTTACCTCTTCACTTACATAAACAGCAACTCTATCTCCCTTCTGCCTGTCTACTACTATGCAAAACTTCTCACAAAATTGTTCATTACATTTTCTTCTGGTCCAAGTTCAAATGACTCATCTGCTAAAAGCATACTAAAAATTTTGCTACAAAATTCTTACATTTTAACAAGTTATGTTGAGAAAGTGTAATGAAACTAAATCAACAAAAATAGGTATAGCACACTTCCGAATTCCATTTCCACTATGAGTACTTCTCTAAAACAGTAATGTGGTGTACACAGTTAAGTGACAAAAGGTGGAACAATGTAATGAAGTTGCTGTAGCTCACTAAACAGATCACAGCTTGTAGTGAAAAATATCCGGAGAAAGTGCACATTTGTCATCCAGTGAACTAAAAATGCCTTTATTTTACAATAATCACATATCCATGTAAACTTGTTTAAAGGGCAAACTTCATTAATTATATTGCTTACAAGTAATTGAGCACTCTCTGTACCAAACAATGAATGAAATACCCCAAAAAGAATAATTTTGGCCTCTGCACTAATTGAGATATTCTGTAATCCATGCTTTGCACACACAGGGTATCCATTTACATTAATCACACTTACATGTTGAGGACAAGGTAAGGCATACACAAAATTTGATTAAATGTGTCATTGCTGGATATAACACAATGAAATTCTAAAAGTAATTTAAAAGCAGCTTGAAATGATACTGAAAGGGTAATTATTAATGTTCTGGAAACTGTGCTAATTTCACTATTATGGTCACCTTTGATACAAAAAGCTAGTTTATTCAAGCATAATAAAGTGTTTTAAGTCTTTGGCCCATATGTTAGTCAATAATTACTGTAAATTTTATTCAGTTGATATTGTAGGACTGTTTCAGAATTGGAAAAAAAAATGTTATCTTCGTTTGTGTGGCCATAATGTCTGTAGTTGCTTTCATAATTATGAATAGCAGTGATTTTCCGTCTTTGCAACTACAATAAAAATGTGATTTTTCCACACCAGACGCGTTTTGTTTTATTGAATGTAAAATATCTTCAGTGGTCTGTAATAATAGAAATCTACAGTTGGTTTTGTGTTTAGATCGAAAACAGTTCTTAAATGGACCCTGAAAAGTAGGCCTAATGTTTGGTACTTACGGCAATTTCTGTCATCATGTCGGTCTGTTTCATGCAATACCTCACGAATGTAGTTCTTTCTCTATGGTTTATAATAAATTATATTTCAGTGTATTTAGTTTTGATGTAAGTGGATTGGAATAGTGGCAGAATAATACATGTATAAATTTAATGGGAACATTATTATTATTATTATTATGTGATTTTATTTGACCTTAGCTGTGGAGTGTTGGTAGTGGTATCTGGAATGAGATATGGAAGTTATGGGCATGACGGGGAATGTCACATAAAACACCTCATTTGAACTCTTCGCTGATGTCGATTTAACTCCGACTTTCTACGAAGCACTGAAAGTTCTTCATATCCATTTTCTGTTCACAGCAAAAACGTAAACGTACAGAACAGCACAAACACAACCAAAGCAGGAAAACACAAAATGGTGAAAAAGTAAAGTAGTTCAACATTAATTTCTTATCTTCCTCCACTGTTCAATAACAGGTACCAGGTCACAGTCATCTGTTGTGTCAGAATCAGTGCCTGTGCCATCATCAGTAAAAAAAATTAAAAGGGGGCGGGGCAGACTTTTTGATTAGTAATTTGTTGTGAATTTAAAGCTCCTTACTGTGCAATTATACACTTCCTCATTAAACTTCCCTTGGCCTCACACCTAGGGCCATGCCCCTAGGTACACTTGCCTACAATAATTTGTCATTTTTTAACCAAGAATTTTTACTTCAGCACCATTAAAACATGAAGATACAGCCACCTCTGTTTGCCTATTCTCTCCAACTGTTAACTGGCCCATTTTTGGTACAGACAGTAACCAACTGAGAACCAAGAAACTAAATATTCCTGAATTAGTTTCCAAATTACATATGTGGCTCTAAGTACACTGGTCTCCCCCACTTTTATCAGAATTAGTTTCTTTGTTAATTTTTTAAGTGGGGAAATTACTGTTTCCATAGGACATTTCTGATTTCTTTTTAAATCAATAGTAGTTCTTTTTTTACTCTTTTTTCCTAATGATATCCTTTCTTTCTCTGTCATTTTTTTTCAAACATTAACTTCTCAGTGTATTTCATATAAATTATCCCGTGTATCACAAGCAGCATGTCACAGTGGTTTTTTATAAATAAAAATACTGAATTAAATATTATTATTTCAATGGCTCTTGTGCTTGCTCAACAAAATTAAAGTATTTCTTCACTAGCCAAAATGTTAAGCTTATAAGCAAAACTAATGCAAAATAAGTTAGAAATGCTTACCAGTTTTCAGATGTTCTAGAGGTGTATTAGGCAGACTGCTTTGTTGTAGCTGTAACTTCGGTGGCTTAGGATTTTATTGAAACAACTCATAACTCTGACTTTGAGATTTTCAATTTTCACTCTCTAATGGAATGCATGATGTACGGTATACTATGAAAATGAATTTCAGTTATTTCACCCAGCAAATATGTATATGTATATAGTTTATGCACTATTTCATTTAATGTGTTGTTAATTAATGACATGTAAATACACCAGCCTATTTTACTGTTACTTATATTCCCTAAATTTTTAATTGTGTACACTTTGCTATATATATTAAAAGTAAGTAATGTTTGGTTTATTCTGAGTGTTCTTAATAAGCTTGAAATACTTGTAATATTCTGATGACTTTATTGGCTGTAGTCTCCCTACTCCTGAACAATCCCACTAATTGTTTCATTAAAAGTTCCTAAAATATGTTTGAAAAATGGAATGTACTTCCAATTTTTACAGGAAAAAAAGCTCCTAATATACCAATTTCCTACACAAAAGCTAAAAGCTTCAAATTTTTCAATGTAAGTTTGTGCTTTCTGAAATACATATTTCTTTTGCTAATAATTTTTACTCCTTGAAAATCTGTGGAGTTATTTAAGGTAGGAAAGGATAAAAGGTAGTTCCACAATATAAGCTCAGGTTTAGCAAAAACTGTATGTAAATATTCACTGAAACATTATTTATTACAAATAAGGAAGTAATTGGTTTCATATAGGAAGTATACAAAGTGCAGCAACACCAAAATTATACTATAGAACACAGTACTACAGCAAAAAGCATACAAATACAACACAAGACGCTTAGGTAACACCTACTAACAGCAGCAGAAGGAACACCAATTTTAATCGGGATATTGTTGCAAAAAATTTGGGAGCGCGAGTTAGCCTGTCTCAGGATAATGAGTTAAAGAATTAAAACAGTCATGAACTAACTCACCACAAATGTAGTAAACAATCTGATGGGTATTGCTTCAGGCCCATGAACTTAATATCTGCATCACTCATCTTGCATTGGAACCAGAACTACATTTAGGTAACTTAATGGTCCTTGATTTTCAATTGAAAGTAACATCTTAGGCGTATAACTGAGTTCAGTAGACCTGCTTTGCAATCCTCAATTTCAGTATCTCACTCGGCTATGAGTGTCTGGGTGCTAACTTTGGTCCCACTAACAACAGTTACATATGATAAAGCTTCTTTATGTCTTAAGAGGGATCCTTACATAAATATTCTGCTATGGCAGTCACTGGAAGCTTCACCCACTATTCTCTGGACAGACAAGTACATTTCATTTAGCATACCACCACCAATAGCTGTACTGTCAGGCTTTGTTTTACATCTGTCATGTAGTAGTATCTGCTTCCTCAGAAGTTTCATTATAGTGGCTGTACACAATGGAGGGTCCCTCACTCCATTAACTATTCTTCTAGGAACACGCCTATCAGGCATATGGTCCAATATTTTTGTAAACAAGTGCCATAACACATCAATATGCTCTACTCTAATAAATTTATATATGACACCACTCCCTCTTTATCTAATTTGATGAAGATATAAATCAATCCACTTGCTCTAATTTCTCTTTGTACTTTTGTAGTCACTAAAGAGGTCTAGTCTATTTGTTGACATTAGGAAGCCTTTTCCTGAGCAATTTATCGGAGTGTAGTATTGTATGTTAAGTGAAACATGGATGATTAACATTTCAAACATGAGTGTAGAAGCCTTAGAAATGTGTTACTGAAATGGATGGGTAGTTCACATAATTAATGAGCAACTATTGAAATCACTTAGAGAAGAAATTTATCCTCACCTCTGTTAAACTATATGTTGGAGGGGCACATACTGTGTCATCAAATATTTCCCCGTTCCGGATTTGGTGAGAAGTGTGGTGGGGAGTAAAGAGGGGGGGGGGGGGAGAGAAAAGAGAGGAAGGAATACAGTAAATAGCTTACATTGGAAGTGGGCTGCCAGAGTACTTTTGAAATGAAGATGTTTGCAGAGGAGAAACTGATGTGGAGGAAAGCACCAAACATCTTCCGACCTTTTATTATGACAGCAGCATATTTCCATCATATGTGGGATTCCAATCAATATGTTCCGGGTAGCTGTTGGGGGGGGGGGGGTGAAGTTAATAGGCCTAATGATTTGCAGTAAGTCCCGTCACTCCAATCACTTGCAAATCTGTAGTTTACCCAATTTAAATTTGTATCTTGAAAATCACCTCCAATTATGAGAATACGATTGGGGAACGTACGAACTAATTAACTTTCGAAAGTCTGAAGTTTCCTGTTGAGTCGATAGTAAGATGCAATTATAAGTTTGCGACCACACTTAGTATTATGTCGTGCTCAGCTAGCATTACAAACAGTTAAAATTTCTATTACTGTGGATATGATTTTATTATCGGCTGTGGCAAACACACCTCGTCAATGATTTTTGCACAAATTGCTGAAAATTTTAAGGAAATCCACAATGTATTACAAACACATGCGTCAATATTAACGGCTAAACTGCAGTCTGTTGCCCAAGCTCTGCAAATGTTGACAACACCACAGCAGTCAACCATAGAGCAGGTATATGTTTTATTTATTTTGTGATCTGTACTAAACTGATCATTTTAAGTGAAAGTTAGGTTAGGTATAGGTTAAAAAAGGAGGTTTTTTTTATTATGTGAGGGGACGTAGCGCCCGAATCTCCGGTCCAGAAACGATCTATTTACAGTTGTCAACATACGAGCCATACTAAAAACACGGGCAACAGACACCGCAGTTTTACCACATTGACTTGTAAGAAATTAGAGATTTGACGACTTTATGATAAAACTTAAACTATAGTTAACGCCCAATTGTACACTCCATCTCATAACAACACAACATAGAACTAATACAAACATGGCGTTAAGTGACATTAATCGACTGCGAGGTTCGATAGCAGCCGCTATCGACTTAAATTCACCCTCTGGTTACTTCCGGCGGCACTTTTCGGTTTTTAGGGCCGAGTCAGTTTCCTGCGGCAGAGCGACGCTCGCACCGCGGGAAAGGCGATGCCGGGAGGGGGAAGCCGTCTGCCACCTGTTCCCTTCGTCCGCCTCCGTAGTCTATGTGTATTATAGATAATAATTATAGCACTAAAATAATCTAAGTTTATATGAAAAATGTTGATATTACATGTTACAGGACAGTTTTATTTGTTATAAAAGTATATACTTTTTTGTTTAAAAAGTGAGTTTTCACTTCAGACTTTTCATAGTTTTGCAGTTGAAAACAAGATGCACAATTCAGTTATTCAGATTATTAGTGTTCCAGTATTGAAAATGTGCAGAATTGTTCTGTTGTGGTTTCTATTATGCAGATAGAAATACTCTTTTAAGTTCTGTATGTTACTTTTGTATGACCATAACACTTCTGTATAGTTTTAAGATTTGCAGCAGCATAATTACATTCCTGTAGTTCAACGATGAGAAAACATTGGTTACCTTAAGATTGCTGGTAATTTTTACAACCAGATAAAAGGAAATTGTAAATTTTCTCACAACCATGATGTAAATACTTCATGTAAATAAAGCTTTGTAAAAAAAAAAAAAAAAAAAAAAAAAAAAAGTGGACAGCGTGATGGGTTAGCACGCAGGGGGCCCGGGTTCGATTCCCGGTCGGGTTGGAAATTTTCTCCACCCGGGGACTGGGTGTTGTCCTCATCATCATTTCATCATCATTGACACGCAAGACTTGCACCAGGCAGGCTGAACACGACCCCAGTTGGGGTCTAACGGTCATTAATGCCACACGATCATCATCATCATCACCTGTTCCCTTCGACCACCTGCATACGGAACTTTCTCATTCAACAGTGTTTGGATTTCCGCCACATAAGCTCTCGATACTTTGGTTATTGGTAACGTTTTCCAGTCATTTATATCGGTATAGTTTTGCTACTTTCTTCACTCTAGGCCTATTGTTTACAAAGTCAAATGTGTATTAATTAAAATGATGCTAAGTCTTCTTCTCACAGGGCACACCAGGCTACCTATCAATTCCGGACAGGCATTATTTTAAGTTACAGTACACTGATCATCGTCTTGTGTAGTCGATTAACTGCTTACTTTTCATAATGATAGAAGAACAGTTGATGGAGGTATTGAGAGGGCATAGGAAACTGTATGATAAAAAAGTGACTACATGAAGATAAAACTCAAGTACCGGATGTGGAGTGATATTGCACGTGATTTGAGTCTCAAATTGTCCTCACCATTTCTTTTCAAACAATCACATGTTTGGAGAAGTTTCTATATATTAGATGAGAACAGAAACGCTTCTTCCTCAGCGATAGTATCGGAATCTGATGCGAAACTTTACTGTAAGAATAACAACTCTTTTATCTGCGAATCTCACACTGTCTGTGTTGCGAGCCGTAGGTGAGTAACCAGCGTTTGGAATGCGCTCGCCACTCCGCATGACTAGTGCTCTCGCCCGCGTCTCAATTTGCGCTGGTCCGGCGCAGCGCGTGTGGAAGGCTAGTGCAGCTCTGGAGTGTCGCGACACTACGCGAGTGCTATACGGTAGTGTTACTACCGCAACCTAAAGTGGGTAAAAAAAAAGACAAAATAATAAAAACTGAGCAGTCCATGACAAAGATAAGCAACGACGATCACAGTAACAGCACACAAGCGCTGTGGTTTCGCGGCTTGCGTGAGGAGCTGCAGAGTGAGAGGGCTTTGGCTCGAACCTTCCCACAGGCGAAAATTTAATTTTTTTCATTTTCAGATAATTATTATCTGTCCGTCCATCCGATGAGAGGTAACTGCGCCATAGTATGGTGACGCTACGCCTAAACACACGACGTCAGTCAACTACAGTGCACGGCAGAGAGAGTATACTTCACATATGACGCACATACCGTCACATTGTCGTATATCAAAGGTGTATTCCTCTGGAGACATTGGTTGACCTATGACCGCGCGATCGAATGTTTTAGGTTACCATTGGAGAGGGGCTTCCTTTCGTTTGCTAATCGCACGGTTTTGCGGTGCGGTCGCAAAACAGACACTAAACTAAGTACAGTGAACAGAGACGTCAATGAACGGACTGACAGATCGTAATTTTCCGAAAATAAAAGCATGGACCGTTCAGTTTTTATATTTTGCTTATTGTTCCACAGTTCCACTCTCGACTGATCTGTGTTCAGTTTTTCACGGCCTAACCACTGCGTCAACGTAGAACTAAATCTGACGGGGGTGCGATGGGGAGGCTGTCGTTCTTCCTCTGCCGTTCGAATCTCGAAAAGCGCATTGATATAATGGAAACTGAACATTACCGTGCAAACACTGATGTCTCCATCAAAATTGCCATCTATTCCGATAAATCCCAGTATCCAACCATTGAACTGGCAGTGACTGGCATTGTTTCCCATCCTTCCCCGTTGGATATTATGCTTAGCTGGTAAAAGCGCCGGCCGCGGTGGCGAGGAGACAGGCGCTTCAGTCACGGTCTGCAAGGCCACTACGGTCGGGGGTTCGAATCCCCCCTCGGGCATGGATATTTGTGCCGTCTTTAGTATAAGGTAGTTCATAAGTAGTTTGTACGTTTAGGGACTGATGACCCCGTAGTGAAGTCCCATAAACTTAACAAACATTTGAACCTTTTTGAGCAGGTAAAAGCATTTTCGATGCGACATTATACCGGAATCCTCCTTTCTGTTTTTTATCCTCAATATGACTATTGAAGGCAACCACACAGCGAAGAATAATTGCTCGACACACTTGCCAGTTATTAGATACCTTGTCATTGACCATACTAGTCAAGGGCGGATTAGGGTGGGAGGGGAGCACAGGGGCACGTGCCCCTCCCCCCCCCCCCCCGACACCACCCAGACGGCCTGACGAAAAATGAGAGAGAGAGAGAGAGATGGTGAGGAAGGGAGGGAGGGAAAGAATCGTAGCATTAGAATAATTAACTTTTATTTACGTACAGCATGTAATTGTGAGTTTAAAAATACGAAGAAGAAGAAATTGAATTAGTACAAGCAAAGGCATGAAACATGATTGTAGGTTTTAAGGGAATATCAAACTTAGCACGACATACTCGTATTTACTGGCGGTTTGTTTATGACCTGTAATTGGGCGTCCTTTTAGGATACGCTGTTTTTCCAATTTCTGCATTGTTTAGTAATGACACAGCCAGTGGCGTAGCTATGTCACCGAGGGCCCGGGGCAAAAATGACTTTGGGGCCCTCTTTACACTAATACTGTACAGATGCAAAGTACTTCATCAGCTCCTCAACGCCTACTGGAAGACATAATATGACAAACCTAAATACTACTAAGTAAATTATTGTGTCACACAACAGATGTTTAATCGTACTCTTTAACATAACTGTGAAAGTATTTTTGTTCGATATGGATGAAATTTTGCAGAGGTATAGAGTTGGACCTGGGTAGGACAAAACAGATAAAACGACCGCATGGGATAGTTTTCGAAGTTGCCCCATACTAGGCGATGAGGTCGCGGTCAGAAGCTAATAAAAAATAAACGATGAAGTATTACTCATCCACGAAAACATGCCCCCTTGCTGCTAAGCAAACCGAGAACAGTCAGGTTAGAACTCGCTCGTCTACGGTGACAGCAGGCGGACTGTTGTCAGTGCCGACAACTCACTCTCGCCGAACTACTGTGCTGTTAGCTCATTGCTCCATACCGATCAGTCTAATTTCGTCGATAACCCAGTCAGAGGAGGAAAACTCGAGAAATATTCGTTTAGGATGGTTTTAGCAAAAGGAAGTTTTCGGATTTTGTTTGATGAAACACTTTGGATTGAGCTGTGCCCCTACCATGCTTCATGAAATATATGTTAGTGTCTGTCCAGGAAGAAGTAGTAGGTAAAATAAGTCCTCATCTTCGTTTATTATCGTGACAGTGGGATAGAGGACAGCGTCTTGAATGCACAATTCACTATTAAAAAAATAATTATTACATAAAACCTCTGATCCGTGAATGTAGCTAAACACTTACATGGCAGAATAAACAAACAGTGTGCCGGTAGAAGTTACATTAAAAGATATTACCTCGCATCGCAGGTTGTGTAGGCGATCTGATAGCTTAATTATCTTCAAAAGTAGAAAACCAAAATCGCAAAATACTTATTTTATGACGCCCGGTTTCAATGGGCTCATCTTACGTTATTTAAAAGATGGAGGTCAAGTAGCACGTGCAATATAGCACTTATCAAATACATCAGTTAAAACATGAACAGCTTGTAAGAGTCTCTATGGATACGGCCATACATATCACCACTTGAGCTGTTTTCTGTTTCACTGATGAGGCACCGATCAGTAATACAATCCGCAAAACCATCTACGATCCATATTTTCTCTTCTTCTTACATGAATTTCAGAGTGAAATTGGTTACAGCACTACATTGGGATCTACGATTAAGGTGCACTCCATTGGGGGAATTCACTACACAAACAGTTACGTTACCATAATAACACCGTTCTGAAATAATGTATTGTAGAGTCTTAATACTCAAATGTGGTCAAACCCTGCATTGTCAAACACACTGCTGGTAATTCAGCGCAATTCACTGTTATTTTGCAAAAATTGGCAGCAGTGGCGTATCCAGGATCGTGGTCTGGTGGGGCCGCTACGAGGCGGTGGGCGTTCGCAGCCTCTCGGTGTGACGAGGCACGGCCTGTTGTGAGGCCTTGTCGTCTAGGCGCTGTCGGCTGAGGTCAATCCGAGCTGACGTGATTTCTAAGAAAAAAAAAGCTCGCCGTATAGTATTGCACCTTTCTATTTGCTCCCCCCCCCCCCCTCTCTCTCTCTCTCTCTCTCTCTCTCTCTCTCTCTCTCTCTCTCTCTCTCTCTCTCTCTAAGCCTGGTCTGGGGCATTTGAGGAGGATCTGGGGGGAGGGACCTGCAGCATGATCATGGGGAGGGGGGGAGGGTTCGAAGAGGGTCTGAAGGGGCTACTACTTGGTCTTGGGGGGGGGGTTGGAGGAAGGTCTGGGGGGTTGGAGGAAGTCTGTGGGGGGGGGCTGCAGCCCGACATCCCCCCCCTCCTGGATACGCCACTGATTGGCAGCCATGGCAACTCCAAGTTCAACTGAAGATACTCTAATGGTGTCATTGTCCACTCTTAGTGGACCAGCAATAGACCTTGTTATGTTTATATTCTGAGATGGGGACAGTTTTTGGATTTCACTTCGTGCATTTGAGGTTTCAAATGTTCAAATGTTTGTTAGAACTTATGGGACTTAACTACGGGGTCATCAGTCCCTAAGCTTACAAACTACTTATGAACTAGCTAAGACTGAGGACGGCACAATATCCATGCCCGAGGGGGGATTCGAACCCCCGACCGTAGTGACCGTGCAGACCGTGACTGGAGCGCCTCAGTCCCCTCGGCCACCGCGGCCGGCCGTTTGAGGTTTGTTGGACTGGATTCAAACAGTTCAAAATCGAAAATCATTCATTCATCTAAAATATTACACACAGTATAACGTCGATTGACCGAAGTAATTGGGGGACATGAATGTTCGGAAAACTGGTTTATTAGGATAATCGAATTCTACACTTCTATTTGGCAATAAGACGTAGTGTACAGTGAAAGTATTTATACAGTATTTGGAGGCGCGCGATCCTTCACAGTGCGCCGAGCGACACGCCGCAACACTTATATTGCTCAGCTGTTGCTGTGAGCAGCTTTGATGCTGCGATGCCGACGGAATTATTGTGCACACCAACTGGCGGCTTGGACGGTTATCAGCGCCACCGAGTGGCGTCGTGTGAAGTGTTCCGCCATCCGGTGGCCCATTAGGTTACTGTGGGAAGCTTGGTTTGGGGTAGGGGGAAATAAAAGTTCGACGCTCTACTGTAACATTTATCGAACGTCGCTAACGGAGGGCGAGGGGCCCATTGAGCTCGGGAGCCCCGGGGCACGGCCCCGCCTAGCTCTGTGATAGCTACGCTACTGGACACAGCTACTCCGATTAGTGTACTGCTCGTTAGAGCTGGGCAGAAATAACGATAACTGATAAAATACTCGGTTATTCATAAGGAGCCGTTATTCTAATAACCGATCATCAAATACTGGCTCCTGTTGGACTGCCCCGTTTTAGCCGCTTTGCGGCGGAATTTTAACCACCCTGTCATTTTATCAGATGTTTTAGGTGACGATGCTGCAATGGCAGATTCCGTTTTACGTTTTATGCGAGCAGGGGGTTTTTATCGTTCCATCTAGCTGGAGATTTATTTGTGTTCCTGAGTGGTTGACTTTTCGTTTTTTATTCTTCTGGTCGGTCAACCACAGACATCAGCTTCTTTCTTGTCAGATGTCTTTGTGTGCTCATCTTTTCGTTTTGTGTCTTGGTATTCTTGCTGTTTTTCTTTATAGACTCAGTGGGACTCCTCTCCCACTTCGCAACTTTAAACTCTGGGCGTGTTATCTTTCACGTGTATGGCTTTACTTTTGACGCCTAGAGAAGGAATGGGGGACTGATGACCATTGTAGTTTTGTCCCCCCTAAACAACCCAACAACAACAACATCAACAATCAAATACTGGCTGTTACTGAAATAACTGTGTGTTGCGCCATCTGGTCACAGATGTGGGTACTAATCAGTGATTCGATCGCAGTATCGACATGTCCAAATACGTGTCAGTTCTACATTCCATGGAATTAACCGCATAAGAATCATGGGTAATAAATGTTTAACCGATTATCCATCTGTTGATGGAAGTGTGTACTACGTTCTCATGGAAAACTTTTATCTGACTACATAGAGTGACCATTCGGAATTCGTGATACTATGATAACCCTTGATACTAGCTTCGTTCGAGTGGCGCTGCTGACGGCCTGGAACGGTTTGAGGCGTTCGAGTGGCACTTTTGACTCTTTCTGACGATATCTGACTGACCAATCAGGTGTTCGAGTGGCGGAGCTGATAGTTTGCGACCGTTTGTTTAAGTCAGCGGATTTTCGTCAAACTGTTTTCTGACTGACTCCAAAGCGTTTAACAAGCCTTCTCCAAAAGACAAGCCCGCATATTTACAAAGTGGTTTGTGTTCTAAGTCTTCGATTTTCTCTTGATTGAGGCTGAGCTTTGTATATTAGACAGGCATTCCTTCAACTTATGTGGCCTTCTAATACAGTACGTTCCCTTTTTATTACACCCATACATACTATAAATGAAAGGCGTGGAAATTTTCATAACATACGAATTGACACCTAAGAATAATATAGTTCACAACAGGCATTAGCAGTGATAGATTTTTATAACTGACATCTAGCTTTATATGTGCCACTATGTCTCACAATTACTGTTCTGTGTTTCTCCTTGTGATTATATATTATAGAAATCTGTTAGTGCCAATGTGGGCGTATCTACACTAAATGTGTAACTTCTGGGACAATCAGGTACGATGATACTTCTTGCACAACACCTGCAAATTTTTGTATATTAATTTGTATGTTTCATTTTTTAAATTTTATTGTAACTCATAATAATGGGACAAAATGTATATGAAGTTGTATGTAACCAAATATTCCTTTCACACACAACTATCCTAATTTACCTCATTTTTGTATGCGGTTTTGTCAGGTTAAATTGGCTACATTATTTATAAATGGGTGGGACATGTTTACGCATATTTTGCGTTTTGTCGAAGTTTATGATCAGAATGTATTCCACAATGTATTTATAATGGCGAAATTCACACTGTCCGTCGCCGGTCCGTCACCTCACGTCAACGGGAGCTTTCTCAAGAAGAATGTTTTGATGGAACGGTCGTCTGGTAACATCGCGACACGCAAGTTAACCTAGTTTCGTCACGCGATTTTCATTTTATACTCGACAGATACACGGTTTGCAGGCAAATGTGTCTTGTTAATCTTTGTTATTATACTTTGGTTTAACGGTAAATTGCAAATGTTTCATGACGACTTAAATAGTTTTCTCAATTGAGAAATACATAACATATCGCCAGTCATAAACTCACTTTCAACGTCGGTAGAGACTAGAGAGCAAAGATGCCAACTAGCGCTATGGGTGGCCAAACTGCGAAACAGGTGAAATAAGCGTTCGAGTTGGCTTTGGAGTTGGAAACTGTCAAAAAGCGCGCATGCGCAGTGGAGGCCTTGCAAATCGTCAGGTACTATCAGCGTATGGGCCACGAACGAACCTACTGTAAGGAGTATTGAGTATTGGGTACTAGTAGAAATATCAGTGGCAGTTATCGGAATGCCAGTATAACGACGACGATAACCGCCATACTCTTTACTCAGTAGTCAGTACTGACTATTGAAGAGAATTAACCGTTGCAATTAATTTCCGCTATCATTATTTGGAGTTGGAAATTTGCTCAAACAGACGATTATAACCAACTGTTGTAAAAACGTCGAAACGTTTAATAAGACTACCCTTTACTAATGCTTCTTGTTCTTAATTTTTCGTGTTCATGCAACAGCTAGTTTTAATGAGCCACACGAAATTAGTATTTATACTAAAAAATACGTTGTTTATGTTAATAAAATAGTGTAAACATAGCAGTTTAATACTTTTTTGTGGCCTCGAATGCGTGTTTCATCTAGTAATGTGACATATTTGGCTTCCTTACAGAAATTCATTTTGAACATACAAGTCCAATACCCCACAACACGAGTATATGACGTGAGAAATATGCTTTTGTAAGCAATTTAAAATCTCTTGTACAATATTTGTGTCGAAATACATGTGTCTGTCTCTCAAATGATATGAATTAGAATTTTTTTTCAGTGTTAATAATTTGGAGCTTGCAACAATTTAATCTGTACTCTTCGGTTCCTGCCTAACCACTTCCTTTAATATCACGACATATTCGTAAAAAAATCAAAACATTCGCTCACAAAAATTTAAACTGTACTCTTCGGTTCCTGCCTAACCACATCCTTTAATATCATGATATATTCGTATAAATCATAACATTCGCTCACAACAATTTAAACTGTACTCTTATGTTCCTGCCTAACCACAACCCATAAAAGCATGACATATTTGTAACAATAATATTCGTCGATGTACCCTTGTCCAGTCAGTAACTGAATTATCATACACGTCATTGGCTACTCGAAATGTACTACGTTGCCAACCTAACACTGCCACAGACACACCGCGACGCTACACATGCCGCTGATCGAGACTTTTGCCACTGAACGTAACCACACTGGGGGCTTGGATAAACATAGTTATGTACTCTCACATTTAAAAATGACGCTGTAGTATTGAAGAAAAGTTTGTAGAAATCAAACCGTTTTTCAAAAGGAACTTTCATTTTCCTTAAACAGAATATCTTATAGAGGAATAAACGAAACTATAAGCCTAGCATTGTGTCTGCTTTTATGTTGAATATCAAGATCCTACATTTATCAAAGCATCGTTAACAATTTGAACTAGAATATTCAGTTTACAAATGTTATGTAAGCACGTCTTTAATAATCCACGTTTATTTACATGCACTTTTTATTGGGGCTTCGAGAATTAGGCCTACATTTGCGGTATCAACGAATAACCTGTATACAGTACACACAATATTTTATTAGACACAAATAATCCTTCGTATATCAGCTGACTTGATAGTTGGTTTTCTACGTTTATGGCACGATTCAGACGATATTCTTGCCATTACACACTGCCGGCAGCTGTAATTACACATGGTACACTATACTGATACATTCCACTAACATCGTTATTAGTACTGGGTAAAATTTTACGATGCTTCTCGCCGGGCTCCAGTGCTTATGTTGGCAACAGATAAACAATGAAGTGTAGAATCGCGCTAATATTTTTCGTAAATGTTATTGCTGCTTGTTTTGCTCGCAGCAAAATAAATACTGTACCTGCTCTATGGTTGACAGGTTCTTGTATGTACCCTTGTCTGTTCAGAAAAAAATTATTTTCGTTTTCAGTGAAGTTGTCACGAAAAAACATTCATTAGTCATATGAGTTGCCGCCATTACCATTGGTGTCAACGTAATCACTGCAGCCCCGTGAGAAGCGTTGTACAATTTAACCTTAGTACTGAGTAGAAATAACGATAACTGCCCGTTATTCGTACTGCACAGTATTTCTACGTAGTATCAATAACTGCACAGTCTCGCTACCTAGTAGAAATAACGGAATACTCATAGCGATAACTACATAGTATCACTACCTAGTAGAAATAACGAAATACTCATAATGCACAAAGTCGCTACTGCGCATGCGCAGCTTCCACCTGTTGCAACTACAAACTCCAGCTCGAACGCCTATGTCTCGTGTTTCGTAGTTTGGCCACCTGTAGCACTAGTTGACTCAATTATTCAGTATACGTTAAGGCCGGTATTACACTATCAAATTTTCTTTGACAAAGATTTTTTGTCAAAGAAAATTGGATAGTGTAATATGAAACTTTGGTCAAAGTTGCCTTTCGTCAAAAATTCTTTGATCAAATCTAGCAGCTCACCCAGTGATCTGTATACAAACTGGATGTATAACTCTGGTGTCTGAGCATAGAACTAAAGCGTGCCAGAATATTCAGATGTTTACCACTCGATTTCGCATTGTCCGCCATGTTTAAATTTGGCATACGAATTTTGAACAGTTATTATGTGACAAGGAATTGCATGCTTACCGCTTGATTAGAAATTTACGTCACTGCGAGTTGCAATAGAGTAATCTGGAAGCGTAATCGAAACGTATTTTCTTCTCGTTTTCTTGTAATACGCCATAGCAGCCATATTTGTATTTGGAAAATAACGAAATACGTACATCTATGGCTGGCACGCTGAGACAGCTGAAGTTCAACATCCAGTTGGTATGGAGATCAGTGAGCTCACCGTAGATTTGATCAAAGAAAGCGTTCGTATTATGTTAACTGTGGTGAGAAATATGACCGCTTTAAGCGCTAGCATCGCTGTAGCAGTTTTTGACGTACTGTTTGCAAACATAACCGCGTAATTCGTATTGCGAGTCGTCGCAACAACTAAATTTATGCAGTTGTATAAGGTTGATTATAAAAACCGGCTGCATCTAGCCGAAAGCTAGATAATTGCGGTATTCATTAGCGATCAAGTGAGTACTGTTTGCACAGCAGACGACGTAAAAATGAAAATTAATTGTCTCTGCACCAGTTTTGCAGCGGAGAAAGCAAAAGTACATAATGACACTTAACTCCCTACATATATTTAGCCAGACAAATGCTATTCACACCATACATAATACGCAAAATATAAATGTTTCAAAAGTTTTGTTTACTGCAATATTTAGAGCAGAACACCACTGCAGAAGCAAGTCAAGCGTCGCCATTGTCAGTCTTCCAAACGACGAGAAGAACCGTTTTCGAGTGGTACAGCGACTCTCGCCTCAGGTGTATCGGGTAATGCAGCCTAATATTACATATTTGTAGGAAACGACGAAGTACTTTGACAAGCTACACTGTAGATGTCTATTATGATTAAGAAAAGATCTTCACATTTTTTTTCTTTTTTTTCTTTTTCTTTTTTTTTCTTTTTTTCAAATATGTCTTAAGAGTACAGCTTAAATTGTTGTGAGTGAACAAAGAGTGACGATATCTACAGTCTAGCTAGAAAAAGTACTTTGCTCTTTTCTACAAACATCAGATGTTAGGCCTTATTATACGATACACCTGAGGCGAGAGCCGCGGTACAAATAAAAACGAGTTCTGTGAATAAAGGCACGCTTCCAGATGTCTAGTCATTGCAATTGTTGTACGCGTACATGCAATCTAAGTGTATAACTAGATATTTGTAATCTATGTAATCAACAACTAAGGTTAATAACAAATATTCATCCGCCATTTTCAATGCACTGTGACAGATTCTTTGTCAAAGAAAATTTGATAGTGTAATGTCACCATTTCACTACGTCAAAGATTCTTTGTCAAAGAATATTGGACAAAGATTCTTTGTCAAAGAAAATTTGATAGTGTAATACCGGCCTAAGCGGCGGAAAATACCACTTCTGTTTTGGACTATACACAGCACAGGTAGAATCTGTGGCACAATGCAAGAATGTTGGGCACAATGTGACAGGTGCCATTTTAAATTCAGCTTATTCAGAAATGGTGAACTTTAAACTTGCAGTATGCCATTATGGTGCCTTTAAAAGTAATCACAAAAACTCTTACCTTACAAATAAATAGTAGTTTGTAATAAATCAACACCATAGCTATTCTAGTTTAGGTATAAGTACTGTTAAAGCACTCTTTTGCTAGTGCAGTTGTAGTGTAATGGTTAGCGTTGTTGGCGAAATACTTGACGGGAATATTAAGTCCTTATGTGGGTAAATGCTCTCATCACATCCATAATTCCCTGGATTTTGTTAAACGCCTTAACGGCTTCAGGCTGGATGAGTCAGATATCATGGTGAGTTTTGACGTCGTTTCGTTGTTTACGAGGGTGCCCCTTCGAGAGTCACTAGATTTGATTGGTCAGAAGTTTGACCAGAAGACTACCGAACATTTTAGACTTGTCTTGACCTCCGCGTATTTTCTTTTCAATGGTGAATACTACGAACAAACGGAGGGAGTCGCCATGGGTAGCCCACTCTCCCCTGTGGTCGCAAATTTGTACATGGAGAATTTTGAGGAGGAAGCCCTAGCATCATCTGATTGGAAATGTACTTTCTTCTTCCATTATGTGGACGACACTTTCGTCATCTGGCCACATGGTATGGATAAGCTCCTTGAGTTCCTTACACATCTTAACTCCATACACTCCAACATCAAATTCACTAGTATGGAGACTGAAACGGAGGGTAAATTGCAGTTCCTTGACGTCTTGGTCAAGAGAAGAGCTGATGGCACCTTGGCTCATAGTGTATATTGGAAGACAACGTACACTGATCTGTATTTACATGCATACAGCTGTCACCACCCTTCACAGAGGAATGGGGTACTTAAAACTCTAATACATAGGGCGTGCACTATCTTCGATGCAGAAAGTCTACCCCAGGAATTGGAACACCTGAGAACTGTATTTCGATAAAATGGGTACTCACAGTGGCAGATTCAGCGGGCTCTCCGCCCAACTACTGCAGCACAACTCGTGGAAACGGATGAAAACACGAGGAAGGATGTAGGCACTGCGTTCATTCCATATACTGGCGCACTCTCGGGGAAGTTCGCCCGCATTTTGAAAAAACACCAGGCTAGAATCAAGTTCCCTCCGAGCAGCCGTAGCGTGCGGATCTCCGTGCTGGCGCGTTTCCACGAGCTCAGTCCGTTAGTTCACCTGATGATGGCGACATGTAAGATCGCCGAAATATTGTGCCCGTTGGACACTATAGACCGGCAGCACACCCGTGGATATTTTGATTAAAGTATAATTAATTGCCTATGCCCTAATATTTTGCTTGTAACTTTTAAATAATTCTTTAACTTTGCATTGATGCAATTTGATTTTTTATTACTCTATGCAGTATTAACATAATGTTCTTTAAAATAATAGGAACAGTTTCATGCTAATTTCGAGGTAATATTATACTTGTACAAAGTTAGCAGGATTGTGGCTGAATGTTTATAAAATCTTAACTTCTTCTTCTTTTTCATCTTGGACAGTTTCCAGCTTCTGGCCGGGTCTGCTTCGAACATAAATCTCTTATGTCTTCACCTTAGTCCAGTCTTCTCCTTTCTTCTTTACACCTTCATCCACTCCTTTCAACCTTCTGTCTCTCAGTCTTCTTCTTGGTCTCTTTCCATCCAGTTTCATCTCGTGCATCCTCCTGGGTGTCCACCTCTCCTCCATTCGCTTATTATGTCCTTACCATTTCAGCCTTGATTTCTCTATCTCCTCTTGTAATGGTTCATTAACTCTCATTAACCTGTGTATCTTAGTCACTTCAACACTGCTCCTCAAGAATTTCATCTTACTACCTTGTAATTTCTTTTTCTCTCTTCCTTTCATAACCCAGGTTTCAGATGTATATGTCAGAATCGGTTTATAACTTTTTACTTCTGAACTAATACATCAAATTAAGAAATTATAATATTAAATTTAAGAAATGACTTAGTATAACATGCAAAATGGAAACAAATGGAGAATATAGGGGAAGAAATTGAACCAAGGGGTGAAGTCACGTTTGCATAACCTGGTGTGTCTGCATCACAATACAGACGAAAGACAAGGAAAGGGAGCTGTGTGAAGAATCAGGATGTATTGGCCAGCATCTCTTAAAATATGCTTACTACTGATAGCTGCATGATCCCAGCTGAATTAAATAGGACCAGCAGTAAGCCTGAAAAGAGCAAACTTGTAAACAACAATACTGTTGTAATAATCAAAGCAGACCCCATTCTAAGTGAAGGTTTATTACTAGACATGTTGATTAACTGAACAGGTACAGATGACATTTAGGTAAATGATTGTTTTTGCAGTGCATGAAGTCAAATGTTTTCCTGGAAAAGTCACTGCATTAGAGGTGCGAGTCAATGTCACATCATTTACAGGCATTGCATGATAAAGAAAGGGAAATGTTATGTGCATCCTGAGAGGGAGAATAAAATATGGTATTTCGAGAACATTATATTAAAAAATATTTTATGAATCCTGCATAAAATCTTTTAAAAAGAAGACACATCTTTCACATTAGAGATGAGTTGCTATGCTCACCAGAAGAAGGTATTTAAGCAGAATATATTACTTTGTGATGTTACTAAAAGTGAAGAGTTCTTATTATTATTGAGACTTAACTTTAATAAATGTGTTATTTATAAATATACCTTCTCTAATGAGCACACAGTCTACAGGATGTTAAACTCTAAGATTCCTTCCTTCCTGCAAATGCCTAATTTAATAATTAAATACAAAGGCAGTACAGGTAGAGCATCAAATATTGGACGCAAATTTGATGTTTCTGTAGCATTTACACACCATTTAGCATCACACATTTTGTAAATCGTTGTACTTTGATAACATCAAAATCCACAGATAACAAGGTCCAATGTTTCCTCGTCTCTGATTGCAACTTCTTTGTTCACATGTGAGGGAATGTACACATACCAATTCCTTTCTTTGAAAACTTGTTAAACCATCCTGTTTTCTGTTTCACTTTTTGTATCTTCCATTTTCACACAGTTCTTACCAACAGAAGACACACTCATAATATCAGATTTCATAAATGGTGATTTTGTGTAAATTTGTTTACCTACAACCATTGGATGAAGTTTGGCAATGTTGCTATCAAGGTTTCAATATGCACTACATATGCTCCCACATTTACATTCTTACACATGTTTTGAAATGTTCGCCCCTATTAAAGGATCATTTGGTGTCCCTCCTGCATGTTCTCTCCTTGATACATGGCTGTTGATTGTATTCGCTTTGTTGTATTCTTCATTTGCTATTTTTATTCGGATGTTCTATTCATCGTCCTTGTTTCAGTATTGCTATCCGGTTCCAAGTTGTTTGTCATATCTTCATACTTCACGTGAGTATTCAATGGTTACCTGTACTATGTGTGGATGCTTATATTGCTCGATTACCTGAAACTATCTTTTCCACTTCAGCTGGTCTTTTTGTAATGGTATCACTTCTTGATAATCTTTAGTTATGTCTTTTTCATTGCAAGGCTTGCACAACCATTAGCAGCCATCGCCAGATTTCGAAGATTTTTGGACAAGAATAGTTGTCCGCTCTCTCTGTAGTTTCTGCTGGTCATATCATTGGACAAGAATAGTTGCCATTCTGAAATTCCTTCAATTTCTTTTTAAATACCATATGGCTGTTTGTCAGATTTTTGATGCCACTTGGTAAGTAACCGAACACTTTTGTGGCAGCATAATTCATCCCCTTCTGTGACAAAGTTAGATTTAATCTTGAATAGTGAATATCACCCTTTCTCCTTGTGTTGTAGCTATGCAAACTGCTATTACTTTTGAATTGGGTTGGATTGTTAATAACAAATTTCATGAGTGAATATATTTATATTGTGAAGTTACAGTGAAGCTCCCTAGACCCTTAAATAAATGTCTGCAGGGTGATCTTGGGTGGGCTCCAGCAATTATTCTGATAACAAGCTTTTGTGCAATGAATACTTCTTTACTATATGTTGAATTGCCCCAGAATATCATCCCATATGAGTGAATGAAAATAGGCATAGTAAGCTAATTTACTGAGATGTGACCACAGGCCAAAGATAACACAGACCGTATGTGTCTCAGTGATCTCTATATTACCTGGATGTTGAACTACAGATTTCTGAGTGTGTCAGCCAAAGATGTTCATATTTTGTTTCTTCACTAACTACAACACAGCTGTTATAAAGTATTACAAGGAAACGAAAACGAAATATGTTTCGATTCCATACTCATACATAACAGCATAAAGTTGAAATCTATAGTCCAGCCAAAACACCATGATCCATAGACCACGCCCCATTCGGAGAAATGGAATGCAACCGTGTTGCCAAGCAGTTAGTTCACTGCCGGACAGTGTAGCTAACAGACACGCCATTCGGGACATCCGGCTGTGGAAGTGTCCTCCACAATTGCTTTGATATGGCTGTCTTTCAGCGTATATTTGATGAGCTTTGACGATGATGTGGGCAACTTTTAATTTTAATGGCGGTAGTTAGATTGACAAGATGCTGTGTTTGTTGTTTTAAGCATAATACCTAGAGTCCAAGGAAAAGTTGTTTGTGGTCAGCAGCAAATTAAAGATCTTTTAAAAATATCTCGTCCATACCATGTTTTGTAAAACGAATTACGAAAGTCAAATGTTCAAATGTTTGTTAAGCTAAAGGGAGTTAACTGCGGGGTCATCAGTCCCTAAGATTACAAACTACTTATGAACTACCTTACACTAAAGACAACACAAACATTCATGCCCAATGGGGAAGGACTTTGCGCATCAAAGCATAGCGCCTCAATGCGCTTGGCCACTCCGCCACGGATAAGAAAGTCACTGTTGGAGGAAAAACGTCGTTCATACAATGTTCTGTAAAAATAAATTATCGAGAAAAAAACTTGTTACAGAACGATAATTCACTGACCCTTCTTTTCTTGAAAATTGATCTATTTTAAAAAAGAACCTAAGAAAGACTCGTTTTATTAGCAGTTAATGGCTAGTTAGGTGCCTCTTTTGAGGTGGATCGTGGAACGAAATACCTGCATCTCGCCTCAATTTTGCTTTTTAAAACCATCACTGTTAAACATAAAGCAGATTTTTCTTCCTGTAGTTTATTACATTGCAGACAGACCATACAGTAATTCCACATTTATTTACATGAGTTTTCCTAAGGATCTTTGGAAGGTATGAAACGGTACTTTGCAGGATAGTTTATTCTATATTATCCTAAAATCTATGACTTTTTAATCAACAATTTCAGTTTCCTTTAAGAAACAACAATAGACCCAACCATCTACAGAAAGACGTCGGTTTTCTACTCAAAAACGTCAGGATTTCTTCACTATAATTCCAGTCAAATCAGTAAGTGTTGAATGGAAACTTATATCGAATGCAATACCTGCATTATCAAATGTACCAGATCAGCTACTACAGCTGTAGCTGAAGGCATATCCTCACAAACATGACAATAAAACGTCGAAAACAAAAAGTCAGTTTTCCAACAAAGCATAAAACAATTCCAAATGTTACTACATCTGAATCACAAACGACAAGATATTTGTTCTATAATCAAAAGTATATGGGTTTACAACAAAGACGAGTGAAGTGTAAAAATGTTCGAATCAGTGGACTTCCTATCGAATTTTTACACACCAAAGAAAGTTCCTTTCATATATAGGAATGGACACAGCAGGACTTAATGCTTCTCTCATTTTCAGTGGAGTAGGCTCCAAAGAACACACATTTTAGTAAGTATTTCCTAATGAATAAGTTGTTGTTTATATCACTGAATCAGGAAAATTTGGCTGTGTTTACATTTATTTGAAGATTATTTTTGTCTCTCGATATTTTATTAATGTTTGGAACGGAAAAATTACAGAGACTATTAGCTTAATTACAAGAAAAGTAATTAAAAACAAACATTTCTCTTACTGCACCTTGCCCACCACTAGGAGCGCTAGTGTCGTTGCAACTGTCAGTTGGTAACAACTTTCACAGCAGTGAGTGTCATGACTATGGTGACGTCATCAAAGGAGCCCATGGAAATGCATAGTTTACTCTTAGAAATGTGCAATCAGTCAAAACATTGCAGACAAGTGTATACTTTACTATAGCCTGTACTATACAGCCTCTACTTCAGATTCCTGAAGTCAAACAGGAAATATCCATCTAGAAAAAACTGAAAATGGTAAGTTCAAAATTAATTATATCTTTAATATGGATAACCTTATTTCGAATTTTTCGTATAAAGCAGAAGAAACGTGATAGGTATGAAGTTCATAGAATTTAGAATTTTAAAAAAGGTAATTACTGCATCGCATAATTGAGAGAAGTCGTTAGGTAAGTCGTTGGTTTGTGCCTTAGGAGGTTTATGAATGAAATAATTTTAACTAAACATCACAGGCTTAGTACTAATTCACTGTTTGTGTGTGTATCACACTAAATTATCTCTCTTTAGCACAACATGCTGTCTTCTTATTACTGCTGAGCAGTGTTGATGTGCAATTATTAATACACAAGGTTGTTTAATAGAGGGAATAATTGTGCTGCATTATTACAACTTTGAACAATGAATAAAGTCAAAGCATGAAAACAGTTTCAGGGTCAGCCTTGTTTGCAATGACAAATTACTTACGACGTTTCTCGCCGGGCTCCAGTGCTTATGTTGGCAACAGATGAACAACGAAGTGTAGAATGCCGCTAATATTTTTTCGTAAATGTTATTGCTGCTCGTTTCACTCGCAGCAAAATTAATACTGTACCTGCTCTATGGTTGACAGGTTCTTGTATGTACCTTTGTCCATTCAGAAGAAAATAATTTTCGTTTTAATTGAAGTTGTCACGAAAAAATATTTATTGCTCATCTGAGTTGCCATCATTACCATTGGTGCCAACATAACCACTGCAGCCCATCGAGAAGCGTCTTACAATTTAACCCTATCTTTTACTGCAGTCACAGTATTGCCCAGATTAATGTAAATTCAACCGTTTCGGATAATGTTACCCACGCACTTCCGCGCATGCATTTAAGTTCGATATGAATCTTCATGTTTTACTTAATTAAAAAAGAAAATTTCACGGGATGCAGACAGATCTATCTTTTTGGATGTTGCCGCGGCGGGAAAGTGTAGTATTGAATGACACCTATTGGCTGATTAATGCTATTACAGTGTGCTGTGGTTGGCTGACTACATCACGTGGCCTGTTATCAGTTAGTGTAACAAAGGAACACCGGCTGTGGTGGCCGAGGGGACTGAGGCGCTTCGCTCCAGTCACGGTCTGCAAGGTCACTACAGTCGGGGGTTCGAATCCCCCCTCGGGCATGGATATTTGTGCTGTCCTAGTTCGTAAGTAGTTCATAACTAGTTTGTAAGTTTAGGGACTGATGACCGCATAGTTAAGTCCCATAAGCTATACAAACATTTGACCTTTTTGAACAAAGGAACATCGCGTTGCGTAACCTTCAATTCAAGGTACTGTACCGTATTTGACGGATTTCTTATTTAATCTTACTACGAAACTTTGGAGGGAAAATGAAACATCACATTAAAGATCTCTCCAAAACACGCATGTTAAGGAAAAGTACTTAGAAGTGACATTTACATACAGTAAAATTTGTCCATTTCAACTGGCTTGTGCTTAAGAAAGCAATGAGATTTTGCTTTATTAAAAAATAAATAAAGTAATTAATAATTAAAAAACACTATGTAATCCACCACTTTAATGTCTTGGCAAATGCCACCATAATACAGATCTAGTATATACTGAAACAAACGTTTATATATGGTTTGAAATGACTTGTAAGAATTGTTCCTTATTTAATTTGAAGTAAAAGTGTACTAACTCACGAATAAATTCGTTCATTTTTCAAATGTTTTTCTCTTGTCACGCCTCTTACAGCTAAAGAATGCTTAGTACTTATATCAATATAACCATTTTAACCTTTGGACCTCTGTAACGAGAATTCAACTTCACTTCAGTAATGACTTTGACCTAACATGGCATATTTTTAACATAATGATACTGACTTCCAGGCAGAATTTCAGTATCCTGCAGGACGGCAGGATGGTGTGTCAACTCAGGTAGACTATGGTGTTTTTCACACAACACGTTAGTTGCTCTATTCATTACGTTTTCAAGCGACACACCATGTGACACATCTTCCAAAAGACAACAACGAAATTTCGTAAATTGTTTTTTTGCTGACTTGTTTTCATTTTAAAGCATGAAATGGATTTGTTGCTCACAATTTTATTTCACGTTCACTGCAGAAACGTCACTCTGTCCATAACAGCCGAAAATTTTCATCGAGAGGATTACCATGAAACCGAACAGGCCAAAACCAGTTCCATTTACACGGTCACAAAAATCAATTGTGAAAGATGCTTTATAAAACCAGAATTCAAGAATCGATTTAGGAGTATTTACATACCCAACCAAAGGCAGAGCTGGGAAATTGGCTCATGAATTCAAGTGTTAGGACCCTCATATAAAAGGCTATTTTTCTACGATAAAAACATGGTTTGAATAGTTATTCTGAATTACTATAACAATCAAATAGCATTTTCGGTAATTATTCTTACAAAACATGTTACTTTTCTGAAATTAAAGCTTAAAAATCATTAAATTTCTAGATTAAGCCACTTTATCGAAAACGCTCTGACATTGGCTGAAACTATGGCGATGTCACACTACATATGGAAAATGAAGCTACAGTAGCGAATATAGCCTATATTTCTGGGGAGGAGCAAGGTTAATATAAAGATATGTTATTTTGTAGCAGTTTTTCTACTCATATTGAGAGGATAATTTGCCACTTCGAAGCTATGTGTGTGTTAGTGAATGTTATTACGTTTTTCCTTCTTTTTTATACATACCGTTATTTTTTATGCGATGGAAAACACGTTTACGAATGCTATGAAAGAATGGAAAAGAATGTTGATGAGTTTATTGTATGTTTCTTAGTTTAAAAAAAGGTTTTTATGTGTTGGAAATATGAATGGTGAAAACCACCTTACACCTACATGTAAAGGTAAATGCCACTTGTTTGTGTCAACAGACAGGCTATTATACACCAAAAACATGTGTAAATGCCAATTGAATTTCAGAGTTAGTCTTCATTTTCTATCAAATTACTTTCAATTTAGATTAACACTGTCATTATACTGCGATTAAAACTACTTTGGACTTGACAGCTAGCCGCGCGCGTGACCTTGAGAGGGTGCGGGCCAACCCCAGGGCGAGTTCAACACCCCCCACCCTGCATAGTTGCCACTACTTCCCCGTTAGCGGTCAGTAGCTGCTAACACGTGGTGTTGTGCGCGTCGTGTCGTGAACTCCGTGTTATATTGCCGGCTGCTTTTCGTCTGTTCGACTGCGTGCGCGCGCGCGCGCGTATTTGTGTCTCAGGTTACTGCAGTGTCCTGTGCGTAAGAAATATCCGAAAAAAATAAGCGGGGTCGTCCTAGAATCCACACTCCGAAATCATCTTCGAAAAAAGTCGGACAAGGAATACCATTACGAGGACAATCGCGTGAATACGTGTGCAACGTAAGAGAATATTTTGAGATGGAAAGGGAGAATGGAGGGCCTCTTATTTCCATTAATAAGGTTGTCGAGAGGACTGCAGCGGCATTAAAAGTTGGCAGAACAACCGTTATTAATATAGGAAAGGAACACAATGAAAAACTGAATGCACATTCCGATCCCTCAAGTCTTAATTCGGAACCGCTAAGTCTAGGAACTCCGGGAAAAAAAATGATGTGTCGAGAAAGGTGTGACCAATCTTGATTCTTTCGAACAGGATGCGATTCGGAGACATCTGTATGCATATTATCACCGTAGAGAACATCCAACTTTACGAAAACTGCATGTAACGCTTAGAGAGGTTGGTCTTTTTGTTGGCAGTAAGTCATCTCTTAGATTAGTATTATTGAACCTGGGGTTTAATTACGAAAAAATATCAGGTCGTAAGGTACTGTTGGAAAGACAAGATATTGCTGCATGGCGATGCCGATTTTTGCGGCAAGTAAAAGACATTGATTTCGATGATTTAGTGTGGCTAGATGAAACGTGGGTGAATGCTGGTCATACGCTAAAGACAGGCTGGTCTGATGGATCACAAGAAGGAATGGCAATACCTGTTGGAAAAGGAAGCAGAATTATTGTTGTCCATGCAGGTAAAGCGCGTGGATTTGTTCCTGGTTGTTTACACGTATTCAGATCGAAGAAAACCTCGGATTTTCATGAAGAAATGAACCATACCACGTTTTTACGATGGTTTGAAAATTCGCTTATACCGAATTTGAAGGATTTATTGACAATGCTCCGTACCACACAGTTGTAAAGGACAAAGCCCCAACAACATCATCTAGAAAAGAAGAAATTACACAGTGGTTACAACGAAATAATGTAAAATTCGATGATGGACTGAAGAAAGTGGAACTATTGGAACTTGTGTCATTACATAAGCCACGGTATCTGACATATGTAGTAGACGAAGTCGCCAAGAAACACGGACATTCAATTATAAGATTACCGCCTTATCATTATCACTTCAATGCTATAGAACTGATATGGGCACAAATCAAGGGGCACATTGCACGTGAAAACAAGAAATTCATGGTGTCAGAAGTGGAAATACTGTTACATACTGTTACTGTTACTGTTTCTAAAGTAACTGCGGAGAACTGGAATAGTGTTGTAGCACATACAAAACGTGTGATTCAGGAAGCATGGAAGAACGAATGCTTACTGGAAGATAGTGTTGATGAATTAACTATTGCCGTCGGGGAGTCATCTGAAAGTTCCAGCGACACAGATATAAGCGGCATTTACCATCTTTCGGACACAGAACACAGCGAGTGATGGTAAGTTGCAACATAATTTGTACATTTTTAGTTGTTTTTTGTCCTTTCTTCCCACAGTTGCTATTTTATACTATAATGCAAATATTTGTTTATGTAGCCATCTATGCAACTGATTAATAACACTGTTTTTCCATACGCATTTCGCGTTTATTGTAAGGCATCTTCAGTGGCCTGTAATATATACATAATTACGTTTTACAATATTTCGTTTTCTTAGTATTTGAGGTTATAAACAGTTCTGTTGCGTTATCTAAGTTTGCCAATAATATTTTGATGTGATAAGTAATAACATCAAAATATCATTAGCAAACTTGATAACGCACCAGAACTGTTTATAACCTAAAATACTAAAAAAACGTAAGAAAACGAAATACTGTAAAACGTAATTATGTATATATTACAGGTTACTGAAGATGCCTTACAATAAAGGCGAAATGCATGTGGAAAAATAGTGTTATCAGTTGCATAGACGGCTACATAAACAAATATTTGCATTATAGTATAATTTGTACCTTTTGGTGGTGGTGATTTCGTTATCTCGGCATTTCGAGTGTTGGTATTCGTTGCGAAATTCACAGGACAAGTGAAAATATAACAGTAAGTCTCCCTTATCGGCGGTAAATGTGCTGCATTCACCGTCCCCGGCCCGCATTAATTCACAAGCATTTCAAAGATACCGCGTTAGCAGAAGCCTGCTACCAGTGGCAGCTGGCAACACAGCACCCTGCCCCAGCGAACTGTCAAGTACGAAGTAGTTTTAGTCGCACTATAGTGGCCAGTGTAGGATTTATATATGTTGGTAAGTGGGCAGCTATGTAGTTACAGTTCGAGTTCAGATTAATTTGTATGTCCTAAGACATGTAAATTAATCTTTTGTACTAGTTCCTTTACTTGTGCCATTATGAACATTTTCATGCAAATTGTTATACAAAAAATGGCTTCTTTAAATCAAAATTTGGTAGGCTAAAGAAGGCTGAAAATAGAGGATAATTATTTTGGCTTAGGTGCTCTGTTAGTTGGCTGGCAAGATGTCGCCAAGTGAAAATACAGAAATATTTAGTTTTACAAGCAAAACTCTACAAACTGTGGGAAAATGCTTAAATTGCGAGATTTTTTATATACACAACAAAACCAAGTGCATTGCGTGCTATATTGTATCGAAAGTGGTTGAATTTGATGCGACAAAGACGAATAATTCCGTCAATGATTTGATGTGCATTGCAAGCACTTCAAAGCATTAATAGGTGTGTGAGAAACAAGGCTCAGAAATTTGTTCCTGTAACAAACGAGTTGGTAAAGGAATAGTGTGCTACAACTGCAAGTCTCTGTATCAGTACAGTTGCGTGAGTGCTGTTTCAAAACAAAAGACATGGTTTTGCTCGAAATGTTGTTGTTTGTGTTGTTGTGGTCTTCAGTCCGGAGACTGGTTTGATGCAGCTCTCCACAATACCCTAACCTGAGCAAGCCTCTTCATCTCCACATAAGAACGGCAACCTACATCTGTCTGAATCTGCTTACTGTATCCATCTCTTGGTCTTCCTCTGCGATTTTTACCCCACACACTTCCCTCTAATGCTAAATTCACAATTCCTTGATGTCTAAGAATGTGTCCTACCAATCTATCCCTTCTTTTAGTCAAGATCTGCCAGAAATTTCTTTTCTCCCCAATTCTGTTCAGTACCTCCTCATTAGTTACACGATCCACCCACCTAATCTTCAGCATTCTTCTGTAGCACCATATTTCAAAAGCCTCAATCCTCTTCCTGTCCACACTGTTTATTGTCCATGTCTCACTCCCATACAAGGCAACACTCCATACAAATGCCCTCAGAAAGGACTTCCTTATGCTTAAATCAATATTCGATGTTAACAAATTTCTCTTTTTCAAAAATGCTTTTCTACCCATTGCCATTCTGCATTTTATATCCTCTGTACTGCGACCATCATTTTTAATTTTACTGCCCAAGTAACAAAACTCATCTACCTCCTTTATTGCTTCTTTTCCCAATCTAATTCCTTCAGCATCACCTGATTTTCTTACACTGCACTCCATTACCCTGGTTTTGCTCTTGTTAATGTTCATCTTATATGCACCTTTCAGCACACTGTCCATTCCGTTCAATTGCTCTTCCAGGTCCTTTGCTGTATCTGACAGAATTACTATGTCGTCTGCAAAACACAATCTTTTTAATTCTTCCCCCTGAACTTTAATCCCTATTCCAAATTTCTCCTTGCTTTCCTTTAAAGCTTGCTCAATATACAAATTGAATAACAATGGAGAAAGACTACAACCCTGTCTTACTCCCTTTCCAACCACTGCCTCCCTTTCCTGCCCTTCAACTCTTACAACCGCTGTCTGGTTTTTGTACAAGTTGTAAATAACCTTACGCTCCCTATATTTTACTCCTGCTTGCTTCAGAACTTGAAATAGTTTGTCCCAATCAACATTGTCAAAAGCCTTCTCCAAATCTACAAAAGCTAGAAATGTTGGTTTGCCTTTTCTTAATCTATCTTCTAGGATAAGCCGTAAAGTAAGTATTGCCTCCCGTGTTCCTACGTTTCTCCTGAACCCAAACTGATCTTCCCCGAGGTCGGCTGCTTTTGCATCCTTCTGTATATAATTCGTGTTAATATTTTGCAACCATGACTTATTAAACTGATGGTTCTGTAGTTTTCACACCTGTCTGCACCTGCTTTCTTTGGAATGGGGTTTATAACATTTTTCTTAAAGTCTGAGGGTACTTCGCTGGTCTCATACATCTTACACACCAGGTGAAACGCGTTTGTCATGGCTGGTTCTCCCAGAGACTTCAGTAGCTCTGAGGGAATATCATCTACTCCCGGGGCCTTGTTTCGACTTAGGTCTTTCAGGGCTCTGTCAAATTCTTCTCTCAGTACAGTATCTCCTATTTCATCTTCATCTACATCCTCTTCCCTTCCTACAATATTGTCTTGAAGTTCATTTCCTTTGTAGAGCCCCTCTATATACTCTTTTCACCTTTCAGCTTTCCCTTCTTTGCCGAGAACTGGTTTTCCATCCGTGTCCTTGATATTCACAGAGCTGTTTTTCTTATCTCCAAATGTTTCTTTTATTTTCCTGTAGGCTGTATCTATTTTCCCCCTATTTATACATTCTTCTACATCCTTGCATTTGCCTTCTAGCCACTCATGCTTAGCCATTTTGCACTTCCTGTCAATCTCATTTCTTAGTCGCCTGTACTCCATTTTGCCTGTTTCATTTACTGCATTTTTATATTTTCTCCTTTCATCGATTAAATTTAGTATCTCCTGTGATATCCAAGGATTTTTTGTAGGTCTTGCCTTCCTACCTATTTTGTCCTCTGCTACTTTCACTATTTCATCTCTCAATTTTACCCATTCCTCCTCTACTGTTTTATTTTCCCTTGTTTCTGTCAATTGTTGCCTAAAGCTACCTCTGAAATTCTTAAGAACCTCAGGTTCCTTCAATTTATCCAGGTCCCATCTCCTTATTTTCCTACCTTTTTGTAGTTTCTTGAGTTTCAGCCTACAGTTCATAACCAACAAGTTATGGGTATGTCTTATACTGTAAAACCTGGTTCCGAAATCTATGTCTATGAACAACAAATTAGCCATGACTCTGAACAGTAAGATCTCAACAGGTGCCGTTATCTCAGTACTAATAGACGAGATATCAGTGTTAAATAAAAAATTAATCAACAGCAAGAATGCGAGCAAACAGTACAGGCAGTCCTATAAGTGAATGTGTTGGTGAAATCAAGTCTCAAGAAGACAGAAATGGAATCGTTGATGCACATGAAAGTGGACGTGTGAAATACTGTAAGTAATGTTTAAAAACAGCAAAGACTGGTGTATTATGTACCAAGTGCAATGATATCTACCATTCCTCTAAAATAGAGAACTATTACGGAATTAGTAACGTTGTATTTAAGAACATAGCAAATGAAATTAATTTGCCTTTGCTTTATTTAGTCAATAGAATTATGACAGAAGGTGTTTTTCCCCAAGCACTAAAAATCACAGTCACACTACCAGTGTTTAAGAAAGGGGATAGAAACCTTACTAGTAACTATAGGCCAATTTCAATTGTACCAGTTGTTTCAAAAATTGTTGAAAGCTGCATACGCACACTAATGCAAACCAATTTGGCTTCCGACCACACCTGTCAACAATAATAGTAATAGGAAATCTAGTAGATAATATACACAATGGTGTTGAAAATAGACAAACTGCATGTGCCACACTTATAGACTTGAGCAAAGTCTTTGATTCAGTGTCACGTGAGACTATATTAATGAAATTAAACTACTACAGCATAAGGGGAAAATAATTAAGTTTAGCCAGCCGCGGTGGCCGAGGGGACTGAGGCGCTCCAGTCACGGTCTGCACGGCCACTACGGTCGGGGTTCAAATCCCCCCTCGGGCATGGATATTTGTGCCATCCTTAGTGTTAGCTAGTTTGTAAGTAGTTTGTAAGTTTAGGGACTGATGACCCCATAGTTAAGTCCCATAAGCTATACAAACATTTGAGTTTTAATTAAGTTTATTGTTTCTATTGCATAAATTAAGGCAAAATATCAACAAGACTCTCCTACTCTGCTCTTATTGTGCATTCTTCCACTCTCACCTGCAATATGGAATACTGTTATGGAGAAATGCACCAGGATCGGCATACATTTTCCAGTGGCAGAAGAAAGCCATTAGGTGAATCTTAGGTTTACCCCCCAGAGAGACTTGCAGAAATAAATTCAGACTATTAAATATAATGACAGTCCCCAGCCTCTACATATAATATTGTCTAATCCATGCTAAAGAAAATTTAAACAAACTTAAACTAAGAAATAATGTACACTCACACCAAACGAGATATAACCACAGGACTGATTTACCATACTCCAGACTTTCTCTCGCACGCAATAGCCATAAACACATGAGGCTCACATTCTTTAACAAATTACCAAAGACTGTTCATACCACCCCTATGCACAAGTTTAAAAGGGTATTAGAAACTTGGTTAAAAGAGTGTGGATTTTACACAGTTGAAGAGTTCATGGAGAGAGATGTTAAAGACCTGTGCTTTGAGTAGCAACGCCTAGCTCAGTAAAATTTTTGTAATAAATTTATGTATATGTAACACAAATGTAAAAATAGAATAATGTTAATTTATATTGCTTTGAACAATAATAAACAATGATGAGCTGTATTATTTAATAACTAAATATTTGTAATTATAGTTCCATTGTTTTAAGCACTTACATGTAACAAAGAGATAAAAGAATCAGGACATATGTAAATATCTATGACCAATATGACAGTGTTATAAGCATGTAATATGTAAATATTTCTGATTAATATGAAATTGCTTCTAGGGAATAATATATTTATCAACTAGGTATGAATAAGTAGACAAGAAACCTCAAACTGTTCTATTAGTACATTTTATTGTTACATGTAAAAAGAAACAATTCACTGTAATTAACACTTTGACAATGCCAATTGTATAAAAAATACTGAACGGCTGATAACAATAAACAATCTAAACAAACAATCTAAATATTTTCTAAGAAAATTTACTTTTGAAATTCTGAAGTGGATTTTTTTGCTCCAGCAGCTTACATGGTACCTGCTTTTCTGTGTAATGGTCAATGGCATGACCGAGTTTTTTGATCTGACATCAAATCCAACCATATGCTATTTTTGTTTTGTGGAAGAATGTGATACTGTGTAATGCAATGGAATTTTTGACGAATTTAATAATTATTTCAAATTTTAATATATTGTTGCACTTGCCAAATGCACTCAAAAGGTATTTATGAGACACAAATCGTTATCTGTCATATGCAGAACTACTAAATCACGTATGTAAATATGAAAACTGACAACATGAAATTTGTACAGTCACCAACTATTATAGAAAACTACTAAACACAAGCCATTGGCTACTTATAGTGCGCCATGTAAAGCATGGCCGACACAGTGCCGAGGGTGTGTATCTCACACGACATTGGAATGGGGAAGGCATTAGAGGGGGTAGTGGGTAAACCATACAGGGCAGGGAACAGGGAAAGTGCTGGCTCAGCTGTGTAATGCACTCGATCTGTCAGTCTGCCTCCTGAGATGTTTTGTCGTTGGTGGCCCTGCACCACACACAGCCATACACTACCCCTGGTGTTCGTGGATACCCATTTTGATGAAACCAAGCCTTGCTCATTCCTCTGCTAATTGCGATGAAACCCAAGCCTAGCTCCTCCACAAAGTTCCATATGGTGCATATAAAGCGCTACCCTGTTTTCTCAAGGTTTGGTAGGCTTATCATAACTCAGCATCGGGATTATCAGTACTGCAGCAACATCTGGATTACATTGAATACGAGCAGCTGAACTAAGTTATTGTGTATGCTATTGGTTTGGTATTATATTGAGTTACATCAGGTAAGTTAGAATCAGTAGAATCAGAGAAACAGTTTAAATAAACTTAACATGCACAATAATCACTGCAAAACTGAAACGTTAATGTATTTACTGGCGTAGTGACTCCCTTGAAATCTGGTTAAAAACCTGCTCCGTTTTACGACCTCTGTGGCCTGCCTTCATATACAATTCTCAACAGTGCTCTTCACTGTTAGAGTTGCTAAAAACATGATAATATTAATCTTAATAACTTTCCATATTCTATAAAGCAAGCATAAATATGATTTAATCTTTCAATAACATTTAAAATTTTGTACATGTTTATAATACTTAAATATGAAAATCAACAATGACTATCGAATTTGTCATAATAACTTCGAAAATATTGATAGGAAACTGTTCCTAATATTTATGAAGCTAGGATTTTTTAATTTTGTAACAAGATTGAGTAAAAAGAATAATTCATACTCTGAGTTTATCTAAATAGTGGATTTGGTATTAAGTACTTAATTCGTTATTCTGTCAATACTTAATGTAAAATTGATTAATACTAAAAGTTTACATGCTCACATAAGATCCTATGTACATATCATTACTTCAAATAGGTATTCAACTTTGAATTCATGATGTCTATTTAGTCATCAATGTGCTTAAATATATTTGCAGATTTACATTAAACTATTTCATAATTTATGTTTCTACCAATTGATAGGCTATTTCATATTATGTGTTTACTTTTGATACTAGTTAGATGGTACACTGCATACTCTGATATGTCTCATGAAATGTAGTTTATGTTTTGACTGGTGTATCAAGAACATTACAGTTCGATTTAGCGTTTTTAGCTGAGGAAATGTGTTGGTAACTGTATTTACACATTGCTATAGGTATTGTCTGTTACATGCCATCATCTGCAGAGAACACCTGAAACTTTTAGTAGACTGCTGCATCGAGCTATCCTGCATTTTAATTTATGCGATAATATTTCAAACTGACAGATATTGTTACTGAGAATGACATATGTAATTTTAGGATACTTTTTGCCTTTTTTAATGTTGAAGTAATTATTTAACTGTAGGAAGCTCGTTTTTAATTCAGGCATACATATGGAATGTGATATATGAGGCGAACTGTTCCAAAACTTGACTTATACACGATAAGAAAATTTACAGGAGACATGAAAGAGTAAAAATTTCTTAATGCCAACAAAAATTGAAATCTTTACCAGGTAGGATTGCATAATTTTAATAAATTAAGTCATAATTAATTGCGAGTATAAATATTTTTGTCAAGAAATTCTTTATGTTGCTTTATGTCTATGATTAGAATTTTGGAGCAGTATACTGCAAATGCTTATTTCAGGTACTCAGGTATAGATTTATTTTTTGTGCATTTATGATAGTGCTGATAAATTCAGTTTATTCTCATTTATTAGAAATTACAAAACGTATTACATAGTGAACACTAATTATTGTACATAATTATTCATAGTGCAGAATTCAAATAACATTATCAAATACATACACATGAGTGTCAATATTTTTAGTTGATAGTCTCTTCAGGGTAGCAGTTTGTTTTTGCAGTTTTGGACGAAAACCAATTCTTGTAAAAAGCCAGTTTTTCACTCAGTTCCCACTTCAATTCAAAATGTTTTTATAGCAAATGCTCTCCAATCTTAATCTTAGAAATCCTGAGGTCACAACATCTTGAACACCCACATTCATTAAACGTTTACCTTTCTTTTTCACAGACCTTCCAGAACCACAGTTTATGTTACAATTTGGTTCTCGTTGCATTATCACTTTTCCTTCATACTTGTAGTGCAAGATGAACCTCGTAGCTGAAGAAAGTTTGAAATGCCAACTACTTGGTTTTATCATCATTTCATCAACTGCCTTCTTCTGGTCACTCACTGTGCAATACACACCCAATTTAGAAACCTGAGCATGTGATGTGAAAATATATCTTCATACTCTTTTGGATTGCAAATTAATGACCAGGTCCTCATTTTGTAGCGGTACAGAATTTTTTTAGAGTACGTCATGACTTCTGGACGAAAGAAAAAAAGAGAGTATATCGCATACAACTTAGGTTGACGAAATTGTTTTGTTTATATGAATGGTATATTTATACCTAGTGATTATTTTACTGTTGGATGTTTTCATGTGAATGCACTGGAGCAGTGGGAGTTGACCAAAGTAAGATGGCATACGATTCCCTGGACATACTAACAGTGCAGAAGCAGAGAATAAACGGGTCTCCCGCGAAGCATATAAGTTCGTTACTAAAAAGAAACTTTATGTTACGGGGAAAGAAATGAATGTGTCCGTAAGTCAAGGTTTGCTACCAAAGTATTATCGATTATTATTAAGAAAAAGTAAATCAGCCATCTAATATTATTTACATGATGAATTGGTGCATTCTGGAGAGCCGAACGGCGAATTAACGGAAAAGACAGCCACCTTATATTGATGTATCAAGGGTAAAGTGCCGTAATTTAATGTTTATGGAATTCTTGTTGCATAGTGAGGTGCGCCAGTTAGTAGTTTATTTGGTATCTTATGTGGTTTTATTCCACGAGTAATTAATCAGTACTTGATCATAATTTTTGGTCTTATTTTAAGAGAATTTACTCGTAAATCAAGGGAGTATCAGGTCATGAAAATTATATTTCATGCATATGGTTGAATTTTTTTGTTATCTGTGTGATGGTCCACAGAGCGATTAATAACTTCTCTTAGCCAGGTATATAATTATGATCTATTCGTAATGGAATTTAATAGTTACCTTGTACAATACAGTGGTAAATTGATTTTATTAAAATTTTTGGACATAGCAGATAGTCCGATTTTTTGAAGTTGGGAGTCAGTGTGGATAGTAGATACTGACGGAGGTTGCATGTTGTCCGAAGTATTGTGAGTGTGACAGAGTTCCACTCATATTCATTATTGAGAAGCTGGAACTATACTGCTTATGTTCCATATTTGAAAAGAAGGCGTGGAAATAGTATGATTCAGCGGCTAAGGGCAGTAAGAGTAATTAAATGTAAAGTTACTTTCATGAGAGATACAAAGATTTTCTTTTTAAAGTGAAAAGTTTTTTGTTTATTACATGCCGCATAAGGTCTACTGAACAAAATAACATTTTAATAATCATTCTATTTGATGTGATTATGGTACTCCATTTGGGTAGTGGCTAAAGTAAAACCTTACCTATTGACGACTACATTCATTTTTCTTTCCTAGGCTGTTATTAAAGATCAACAGGCAGACTCTTATGGGTTGTGGGAAAACAGACCTTTTGAATGATTAATTTCGCCCACACCTGAAAAACGGCCCTCGCCTTTATTTTGTAATTTTAATCATGAGAGGTGTCCAGAAGTGGTGGTGGCACTGTAGGTTATTTTTTGTTTTTGTTGTAAAAAGATAGCATAACCAGTGAAGATAAATATTTGCAAATTTAGAGTCTGACCAGGATTTGTGTTGAAAAATATGACATTTTCTTTTCAATAAATCGATCCCTGTGGTCGAATTTAAAGTAAACCTGCAGTGTAACTTATTGTAGTAGTTACAAATAGTTGACCTACGATCGCTCATATTACCTGGGAGTACATTAGTGAGCATAATTGTAAAAGGAATATTTCTTGTCTATATTGAAAATTTATTATTATTTGTTACTGCAACCGAGCTGTGTTACTGGTCGACCGCAGCAACAATAGTGTGTCGAATTGCAGAATTTTTCTACTTAATTAATATATATTACTCTTTGAAGATAACGACTATATGAACCATGTTCAAGTGATTAGTCATAATTTTTTTGGACACACACTGCAACTGAAATCTGTCGAACTGAGTTCTTCTGAACCATTAATTTTCTTTAATGTCAGATGTGTTGTTGTTTTTTTATTTGGGGTGTCATAGTAATTTATATCTCTGTGATCACTGACGATATACAATATCGGGAGTGGCAACACAGGGCTGACAACTTCTTCAATTACACTGGGTGATAACTTAAGTAAAATTTTACCCATTCTAACAAGGGGTACGGATAGTGTGTTCATCTGGCATTTGCGAGTAGTAACATTTTCTCTCGATTATTTCAGTGGAACAGAAATATTTGTAGTAGATCAGATATTAGTACCACAGAGGATATTAAAAAACCAACAGGGTCTTACAATGACACACAACATATTTGGCAATGTATCTGATAGTATTAAAGAATATTTATTTTTGGTGACGCTGGAGAAATCTCAATGTGTCCTTGGCCTTGTGGGCTACATGAAGTATGTTTTTTGATAAAGGTGACAGAGGGCCATTGATAGTAAACTTAATCACCCAATAATCAGTGCTATTCTCTGATCAGGGCTGCTACAATTTCCTTCTCTATGAGTCCAGATACCCTGTTTGGTGGCAGAAATGAGTTTCCTGGAAAGAGAAATATCAGTTCAAAACGTTTCACATTTGAGGGATTCACATTTGACAGAAAATAGCAACAAATCGTTATTACTGTAGAGTTTCGATTCTGTCCTCTGCAACAATCATCAAAAAGTCGCAAAGTTTAGTAGTTCGATAAAGCACTTTTAGAAAGTCTGTCAAATATTCCAGAGGATACCTAATTTGATTTCTTTTTGTACTCCTGTTCCTTTCACGTATATATAAAATTATTTTGTACTTGATTCAGTATCTGAATTGGTCATCACAGCTGTAAAATTGTAGGTGTATATCTGGCGACTGATCCGTTATTTTTGGATTAACCAGATTTACCTGTCAATCAAATTACATTGTGAGCATATCAGTCCTTTTTTCTTGTATCTTAGTGAAAAGGCTTCAACTTTCATCTTATGTATTCTAAGCTGGGTCATTATCGAATTCTTATCTGAGGTTGCCTTTGCATCATAGTATCAGTGTAACAGTCTGAGTGCTGTCTTTGTGTAGAATACGAAAGGTGGACAATCTAGGGCAAATTGTGTTAGCCCAAAGGTATGACATGAGAATTTTGAAAACTGAACAACTTTCAGGGGTTAGACGAGTGATCAGTGAGTGAAGAAAGCAAGGTGAAACGATGTCCAAACCTGAGAGACTGAGCAGCCACCCATTATTACAAATGTCAGACAGCTAAGCAGATTGGTAAAACAAGACAGGCGGCGGACTGTGGTGGAACTAACATCACACTTTAATGATGGGCAAAATACAAGTGTGTGTGAACACACAGTGCACTGACTATTCCTAATGATGGCCTCCACAGCCAGCAACCCATGTACTTACCAATGTTAACAGCATGACATTGGCAGCTACAACTGGAATGGACTCTTGTCCACCATGACTGGGCATTGATACAGTGGCAGTGCATTGCACGGTCTGACGAACTCCAATATCTTCTTCATCAAGCCGATACGAGAGTGCGAATCCGTCGTCTTCCAGGGAAACAGATTGTTGACACTTGTACTGTGAGACAGCAACATGTTGCCAGCAGCTCAATTATGCCACGGAGAATATTCACGCAGGCACTCATATAGCCAGCGGAGCTCTTGTAAGGCATAATTGTGATGAAAAAGCTTCATACTCTGGTTGCAGACCATGTGCTGGCATGACAATCATGTTTCCAAACTCTATTGGCTTTTTCCAACAAGACAATGTGTTATTTCACAAACCCAGGTGTGTAATGCAGTGGTTCAAGGAGCACAGTGGCAAGTTGCAGTTGATATGCTAGCCCTTCGACTCGACAGATCTAAATCCATTCGAACACATCTGGGATATGCTGATTATGGCAACAGAGCTCATCATCTGCCTCTACACAAGCTATGGGATATGGTGACTTGTGTGTGCAGATGTGATACCAACTCCCTCCAGTGTCTCACCAAAGGGTGATTGGTTCTATGTCAAGAAGTGTCACCACTGTTATCTTGCCAAAGGCAGACATACTGGCTATTAGGTAGGTGGTCATAATGGTGTGGCTGCTCAGTGTATAGATGACACATTTACTATTATTCTGTTAGCGTTCAATTACTATATTTTTCTTGAATTACATGAGTGTTTAATTGTTGCAGCCCCCTAAGAAAAAGATACAACCTATTATTATAAATGGGGTAGATGTCACAAGTGTATCAAGGGAGAAGTTGGAACAATTTGTGCATCTTTTAAGAGAAGAAATGGAGCGAGAGAGAGAAGAACGTAATTTCTTTCAGCTTGAAAGAGATAAATTGCAGACTTTATGGCAGATCTCCAGGGAACAGCTAGAGGAAGGCCGTGCCAAGCTCAGGTTAGTAGCATCATGTACAACTTATAGGAAAGCTAAGTGAACTTCACAATTCACAATATGATCCATCTATGAATTAAGGGAAAAAAGCACAAGAATAGTAACACATTAAACTGTATGAAAATGAAACATAGCTGTTGCAATTGTTATATCAGTCTCAAGACTGAATTGTCATAGTTCTCCATGCTCATCTAGTCTGTGCAAGCACCTTTATATCTACAGAACTACTGCAACCTAAATTCATTTGAACCTGCTTGTTCCAGTCATGTCTTAGTCACCCTATACAATTTTTACCATCGCTTCTAGGCTAACTTGATGGTAAACACTAAAGATCACTTACTACAGAAAATAAATTTGGATAAATTATATTTTTAATCCAGAACAAATGTTCTGGGTGGAAAACTTAAAAGTAGACCATTGTACTTAACAAGAGCCTTGTTTTATCACTAAAACAGCAAATAGGGTCCATGTGAACTACTGCTTACTCCCTGCTATAAAGCCTTGTTCCCTGGCCCAAACTGAGAACTGACTCGTTTCAAATTACTTCATTAACTGGAAGTTAATACTACAGTGGTCAATATACATAGCAGCTCACACATTATTACACACAGACATTAATAAGCAAGTCACTACAAATAAAGTTATCTTAGAAAGGTGGTTAAGAAAACATTTATGGCGCAACGGAATTTAGACATAAGAAAAATTGCATCTGAGCTTGTTCTCAGCACTTGTGAAGAATAATATTAAATAAAAGACGGAAGGTGCTCTAAAACTACAATTTATAGGCAACTTACGGAATATGCTGAACTTAAACTTGTTTATTCAGATGGCAAACAAGCAAAATGGGGAACCAATTTTGTTAATACAATAAAATGCATCTCTTACATGGATTAATGGGGACGGTGCCCAGCCTAAATTATACACGATTTAACGCTACTGGGGGAAAGGATTCACAAACAACACTCATTCTCTCACACACATGCAATACCACAGCGAAACTCACCAAAAACAGCATATTGAGACGAGACAGAAGGAGGCACCGCTATCGTAGGCGAAATTCAGCAAATCGGAGGTAGCACAAAACACAATATACAAAAGACACATTGAAGCTAGCTCTGGTCTGTCGTGCCTGTTTTGAGATGGTGCATGTGTATAGTCAAGTTAAATTACATCTGAATTTGACCACGAGCAAACATGCTAACGACAACACACGGCTATGTTACATGAACGCACTCCACTGAAGGTGAAGTGATTGAAAATCGGATTCATTATACAAAATCATGCTGGATTCTTAAGCTGCAGTCTCTTAGAAATCTAGAAAGGTACTAGTTTTATAAGAGAAGTGGCGTGAACTCAAGCGACTAGCTGCAAACCCCGGAAGTCGGAACTCGGACCCATGTGGATCCGAAAACCGATAAAATTGAATAAATTTAGATTCCGAAAAATAAAGAAAATTAACTACAGCATGCAACCCATAGAAATGCTTAGAATTACATAAGGAAGCGAATGAAATACAGCTACACGCGATAGAGAGTGATTACATAGACGGATGAAGTCCAGTCTCCAAAACTCGTAAAAGTGAAATAATTACAAAGTCGGAAAATAAGAATAAGAACTACGGTATGCAACCCATAGAAATGTTTAGAATTACATAAGGAAGCTATTGGAGGAGGTTGTACAAGGCTCAGAGTGAATTACTGAGAAAGACAGAGTGCGTACTACAAGTTGGAGAACAGCAAAATTAAAAAAGGTGCGGAGAGAAGATCGCAAAATATTAGTGGAAATCAGAAGGATCCCCACATAGTTACTTGCCTGATGGGCAAGGAACAAACAAGAGTGGAAGCTGAAGGATCTGTTTTATGAACCAACCACTTGGAACACTTATCACGATGAGAAGATTTTTACATGCACTGTATAAAATGAACATATCACCTATTAGAAATTGGGCCCCACAAAGCTAGAAAGTGTTTACACAGAGTTCATACACTGCCACATGATCACAAAAGGTTTTAACATACCAGGCCGTTATCAAACTGCAACTAGAATCATACACACCGTGTTTATCTATTGGAAATCACTGAATTGAAAAACGAGAACACATTTCCGCGCACGATCGGAGAAAATATTCCAAAAAATGATTCTAAGTTCACGAGTCTAAGTTAAACGTGCTAGACAATAAAATGCTACCATCGCGCAGATACCAGAGAAGAACCAACCTTACCTCGCCAGACGCCCAGCATAGAATGAATCACTGTGTGGCCACCAGGCCGCGGGAAAACGACCGGAAGCCGTAAAATCCACGAAAACAGCAGTGGTGGGGGCAGACAGCCAGACTCGCGCTAAAGAAAGCTCGCTGACTGGACTGTAACCAAAGGGTGTAGAAACCTCTTTGATAGTAACAGCAGCTATCGATACTGAGCCGTAGAGAAAGATGCAAAGCGAGCTATCACTCCCCACATTCAAACAGCCATAGATTCTCACACACACTTAAAAGTGCAAGAACTGCACATTCTCACAGGGACAGTGAGAACTTGCTGACCATAAACAACCTGCTATTGGCATATTCCTTGATCAATCCAAGGCTTTTGATATGGTTTACCATAAGCTGCTCCTTATGAAACTCCAAAAGTACAGGATCAGGGGTGTAGCCCACAGTTGGTTTTGTAGCTACCTCAGCAAAAGGAAGCAATATGTCGAAATAAAAGATCCAATGACATCCAGGGCTTGCAGGTAAGATATACTACATACAAGGGACGGCGTGCCTCAGGGGTCTATTCTTGGCCCTATCCTCTTCCTTTCGTTCATCAACGACCTCTCAGAACACAACCTGATGCCAGCTCCCTTCTGTATGCTGATGATACAAATATCTCGATTACTGGTAATGTTGACATATTACAAGATGCAATCAATGAAATCACCGTTCAATTACACTCTTGGTTTGAATCAAATAGATTAATCATAAATATGCAGAAAACTGTAAGCATGAATTTTCACACAAGACAAAATCTTACCCCGTGTAACGCAGCAGTAGCGGTTGGCAAAGACTCCATTGCTAATAGACAGGATACCAAATGTCTAGGACTTACCATAATTAATACTCTAAATTGGAAACCACACATTGAGGCCTTGTCACAGAAACTTAACAAAACATGCTACTTACTACGATCAATAAGAAATACAGTCCGTATAGATCCTTTGAAGCTGATATACCATGCCCTGTTTGATGTTTGAGTCCGTTTTGAGCTATGGCTTGATCTTCTGGGGAAGTAGTTCTGAATCCCTTGTAATTTTCAAAATTCAAAAACAAGGGGTTAGAATAATAGCTTTGAAAAAAAGATCTGAACACTGCAAACCACTGTTCAAAAAACTAAAAATACTCCCACTCCCATGTCTCTATATACTGGAAGTGGCTTGTTGTACAGTCTAATACCTGGAATCCCTCGACAGAAATGCTGAATGCCACACACATGACACAAGAAATAAAACCCACCTGCAGATTATACCTCACAACACTAAACTATATGCTAATGGGGCTAAGCATATGAGCATCAAAATTCATAAGCACCTCCCTCCAGACTTCAAAACAATAAAAAATCCAAAAATAATGAGAATTAAATTAAAGGAACTATTCCTGAATCACTGCTTCTATTCAGGAATATCTGGAGACATAATCCTAAGTTATATCTGTGAACTGATGTGTTATAGTTATAAGTTTTACACGTAATGTCTTATTTGTATGTACTCTACTCTGCAACAAGATTTCCTGTGCTAAATTGAAACATTAATCTATTATGGTAACTTTGCAAATCCTGTGGATTACAATTCTAATCTAATATGTTTCAGCTATAAGAATTTGCATACTAAATTACCCATGATAATTTTAAGAGCTAATATTTTTACCTTATAGATATTTTCATTAATTTAAAGAAGTACTGTTATTTTTCTGGTTATAATTATTTTTGCATATATTTTTCTGTTTATAATTATTCTGCATATATTTTCTGCCATGTGTACCTTAATTTAATTTTTGTAGCACTATTTGCCTTAAGGTACAAAGTACAAAAGTGTTTTATCTTTAGTGACTTGTCCTACATCATTGTGTGCTCTACTCTACAAATGTTTGATCTACAGGACAAATAAAACAAACTTACTTACTTACTTACTTAGTGGTGTAGCGGAGAAGACGTATTTATGCCACATTAATCAATAGATTAAAAAAGTTATTAACATAACAAAATAAGAAAAACCTAGCAATATTAACTAATATTTTAACACATGAAATAAAAAAATGCTATTCCTCCAGCCTTGAAAAGATTGAGGTTCAAGTTTTAACAAAATGATAATCTAGCGACATTAAATGAATTATATCTCTATAGAAATATACAAAAAATATATGGAAGACGATGGATGGTCGCCTTTCATCACCCCTTCATTAATTGAAAATTTTGATGTAGGCTGAGGTAATTATATTACATCATATACAGCAAACTCTTCTAAACTAAAATGTGGTTGCCTTATGGGCGATATAGACAGCTGGGGCACATCACACAAAAAAATACACATTGAAAAATAATAACTGCCATAAAAACTAAAACAATGGAGATGCAGATGTGGCTGACGAGACCAGGGGATTGGGAAAACATGTATAACAATGCAAAATTTACAAGGAAACATAGATAGACAAATCATAAATATAAAATATACATGAGGTTGAAAAAAAATTGTGTGTGTCCTGTTATGCTAAAACAGTTCCTCAATAAAAAGTGGATAAAATGTTTTTAAAATCACTCCAAATTAGGAAAAAAATGTGTTCATGTTTATGACAGATTTTTAAAGTTGCTGAGGGCGACCAGGGTCCGTGCAGGGGAAGGGCCTCTTAGCAGGTGAATCGTATTTTGCACTCTCAGGACGTTCACGGTTTCGACTGCACACACTACTTTTCAACCTGATGCTGTCTTTCACATTGTCGTCCACTCAACACTGGTTTTTTAAGTCAATAAATACTGTTCTCATTAGTTCGAACCGTCGACTAGGGTCTTTGAAGAGGGAGGGAGAAAATCTTCTAGAAGGTACTGGGAGGATGCTACAACCCACACACATAAGAAGATACTTTTACTTTTGTGTCTCTTCCTCTGCTATTCAGCTGCATCCGAGTAGGTGGGTGTGGTTAGTGCACCTGTCCGCAAGGCCTGGTGTCCCTTGTACCCGTGACAGGCAGCACTGACAGGTGCGAGGCATCAGCGAGGGGCTCGCAACCGGAAGAGATTAACAGACCAGTGACGAAGATCAGGACGGCTTCACACCAACTAATCACCCATGGCTTCTATTGGTGGGTCGCGTGGTTTTCGCGGGCCTTTATCGGGTCGGTAGCCCTTATTACCGTTCCCGAACTTTCGTCGCATGTCTTCTCTCTTATTATGCCAGTTACCCTGTCAGTTCCTCCGCTGTTGCTGATTCTCAGCGTTGGAAGGACCGGACTCTGCACTGCTATTACTTTCCGTGCGGGTGCTCCTAGTGCTATTGTCGCTCCGAGCACTTCTCCTAGAAGAGCCGTTGCCGTCTCTTCTAGATCCGTAATCTTCGTCATATTCTAAGTCCTCCAGGTAAACCTGGAAGGACTCAGGGTCCTCCTTGCAACTTCCCACAAGGATGGCATTGCGCACATTTCGCGGGAGCTTCGACGCGCAAATTCTTATCAATTCACGCAGAGGGTATGGGTAGTCGAGGAAATGATTCTCTGCATCATTCCTCGAACGAATTCTCCGAGAGTCCTGCAATTGCTGTTAGCAAAGTGGGGCATCACCAGAATGCTGCTTTTTATTCGTTCCTGTTGCCTCTTCAACCAGTATGCAGACAGAAAATATTCCCTAAAATCATCGTAGTAGCGGCCATATCTTAAGAGAGGTCGCATACACATAACGGGCTCCCCCTCGAGATGTCCTTCTGGCCAGTTTTGAGGCAGAGAGTAATCGAATTGCTCTAGCCATGCACATGGGTGTATCCCGCTTGCAGAGTTTCGGTCGGAATACCTGGTACTTTTTTACAGTGAGAAAGTGGTTATAATCAAATGGCTGCACTGTCTCTCGCACAGGCACTCGACTCGTTCTTTCTCTTATGGGAGTTCGGGCCCGCAGAGGTTCGACCTCCTCTTCCTCGGAAGCCGAATCATCTCCGCGGTCGGAACGACCGGGCCGACCACCACACAAACTGCGGCAGGCGTTCTCTACTTGTGGGGGAGGCGGGGGTGGAACAGAGACTTGCTCCAAACGCACGACGCGTTCTTCTAACTCGGCCGCTACATCGCGACACCTACGGTTAATTTCTCACTGTTGTTCCTTGAATCGGAATAAGTCGTGAACTTCCTCCGATTCATTTACAACAGCGGGAATTGTTCTTTCTGTCCCCGTCTCCCCAGTCTGTAGAAGCTGCACCACCGAGGTGGCCAGTTCTTCAAAGTGCGCGCCTAATTCATCTGTGCATGCGCCCAGTTCATCAGTGCGTGTTTTTGCCTGACCGTCTACCAAATCGACCCTCTCGTTCAATCTCTCCTCCAGAGAGTGAATATTCGTGTCTACACGGTCGTAGAGGGCCGATTTAGTTGCCTCATTCCCTGCAATTTTGGTCGCGTTTTCTGGGATACTATTCATTGCTACCTTGTGCCATTCCTGAACTAGCCCCATTATATCAGTGCACAACCCATCCAGATTATTGTTAATAACCTGGACTAAGGCATTTTGCGCTTCCATTATGGCACCTACCTCTGCTTTCATTTCTGCTTTTAGTTCTCTCATGAAGGCCATGAGGTCGCTTAGTGTAGTATCAGAAACGCACACGGGCCTAGCAACAATGGTTGAACTAGTTTGCGCAGGTAGCAGAAACCGTCATATTGGTATGCGGTTCGCTTTGTTCGCCCCTGCCCTCACTTCCATTCGCGTCACCGTTTAAACAAGTCTCGTTTTCAACGGGAATGCGGCCGTCTGTACTCGATACTTTTTCCCTTTCGGTCGAAAAATCTGTCCTAGACGACTTTACACGGTCCTCACTTTGGTATAACCGCCTAGAGCGAGCGGAAACGACGAGGCAGAACTTTTCTCCACAATCACAAGTAATTTAGAACAACAAGAGTAACAAACATAAAATTAGCCCAACAAAAACCGCGTAACAAAACACGAACTAAAACCTTCACATGCAATGTACTATGGCTGTGCTCTTTTTACAAAAACAATTAAATAAAATAACCGTTCCAAAAAAACACAGAAAAAAAGCAGATGATCCGCTAGAAGAGCGAATCCTGGCAGTGGTAAGCCAAATGAAAGTCGAGCCTTGTTTTATCACTAAATTAGCAAATAGGGTTTACACAGAGTTCATACACTGCCACATGATCACAAAAGGTTATAACATACCAGGCCGTTAACAAACTGCAACTAGAATCACACACACCACGTTTATCTATTGAAAATCACTGAACTGAAAAACGAGAACATATTTCCGCACACGATCGGAGAAAGTATTCCAAAAAATGATTCTAAGTTCATGAGTCTAAGTTAAACGTGCTAGACAATGAAATGCTACCATCGCGCAGATACCAGAGAAGAACCAACCTTACCTCGCCAGATGCCCAGCATAGAATGAATCGCCTTGTGGCCACCGGGCCGCGGGAAAACGACCGGAAGCCGTAAAATCCACGAAAACAGCGGTGGTGGGGGCGGACAGCCAGACTCGTGCTAAAGAAAGCTCGCTGACTGGACTGTAACCAAAGGGTGTAGAAACCTCTTTGGTAGTTACAGCAGCTATCGATACTGAGCCATAGAGAACGATGCAAAGCGAGCTATCACTCCCCACATTCAAACAGCCATAGATTCTCGCACACACTTAAAAGTGCAACAACTGCACATTCTCACAGGGACAATGGTGTACCGGAGAAGATGTACTTATGCCACATTAATTAATAGAATAAAAAATATTAACATAACAAAATAAGAAAAACCTAGCAACATGAAATAAAAAAATGCTATTTCTCCAACCTTGAAGAGAGTGGGGTTTAAGTTTTTACAAAATGATAATCTAGTGACATTAAATCAATTATAACTTTAGAAATCAAGTTTTAACAAAATGATCATCTAGCGACGTTAAATAAATTATAACTTTATAGAAATATACAAGAAATATATGGAAGACGACTGACGGTCGTCTTTCAAACTTTGAATGTAAATTATTTTGAATAATTAATGAATGGTAAAAATAATGCGCAAAATCAGCTGATTTTATTATATTTATGTGTGAAAGTCATATGGCAAGCAACACTATAATTGACAAAATAATAACTATATGAATATTGTGTCGTTGCAGTCTTGTTACTTCTATATATTGATGCTGTAATAAATTTATGGGAACATTTCGACAGAAAGAAAGATTTAATATTAATTATGAATTTATCAGTTGTGCAGCTGATTTTGATAAAAGGAAAGTTTGTAGTAAGTTTTAATGTAAGTATTCACTGACACAAATTTATGATTCATTATTAAGCTCTGATATCATATTCAGAACTGATTAATTATTTTAATTATGCATCTGAGTTCAAGATCAATTTTATTTAAATATGGCTCATAACAGTACAAAATGAAACTCAATAGCTTTTAAAAAATATGTTACCATTGCTACATGTCTGAAAAGAATAGACACGATATAAATAATCGTATATCTGTTCCAAAGAGGCAACGGACAATTTCAATGCGAGCACATTAATACGTTCAATGCCTTGTGGGAATCCAGTACAGGCTGCGAATAAGTGGAATCAAATGGGCAGGGGGCACTACAATTGTAGTGTGCTACAAGGTGAGAATTTGGGTTGGAAGGGAAGCATGCCTTGATAGCCTAATTGGTTAAGGCGACCGCTGGCCCAAAGCAGGAAATCTGGGTTGGAATTCCGGTCCAGCACAAATTTTGCCTCTTTGCCATTGGATTTATTTCAGTGCCCTGAAACGGTCGAAACATTACATATTTCGAATTGCTAATACAAAAATAGTTTAGTAAAACTGTAATTGTCGATATTAGGAAATACTCTTAAGTGACTGGAATTATTATCTTTAGTAAACAAGCTCGGTTTCCTTTTAATTGTGTCAGTTTTTTTTTTGTTTTTTTTTTTTTTTAAATCTAGCTGAATACACTGACATTCGATTTTAAGGTCCTGAATTTCAGCACAGCTTCTCTGTGGCAACCAGACGATTCATGTGTTTTCAACTTTTCTACTCCTTTCTTCCAGCCAGTTTCTATGAAAGATTTATCCATTTTGTGAGAAAACTGAAAACGATTGACAAATTTTTGGCTCCAAGAGGTTTGATAACTGCGACTATTTTTTCGGGAACAGTGTTTTTTGTCACCTCCTCACTTTCATTAACACCTGTGACTCAGGTTTCAAACGCGGTCGCACTACCACTGGGTATAGGTTCATTGTCACCAACACGTGGCGCCTTCACCGATTTCTCCCTCATTACAAACTTGTCCATTTTAAAGTGCTCAGTATTATACGAAACTTTGATGAACAATGCGACTGATGCACTGTAAGACAAGAAGGTAACTGCCACTGTCCAGCTCCGGAACGACTAGGATAGGACCACTGCTCCCAGGGGGGTACACACTCCACAGTGATCGAGCACGTCACGTGAGCGCGGGCACAGAGTAACATATAAAGAGAAGCAGCCCACCCTAAACCACTGTCCTACGCTCCCCTCGTAGTTCTGTAAGATGCTAGCAGGTGTCAGGCGGTTCGCTGGCTTAGGGTGCCCCTCGCACGTCAGATGGTAGCATGGAGGGGAGACTGAGGGGAGAGCTCATGCCGCCTGCCATGAGGCCACCGCTGTGTCCGACATGCCGGCGTTTGAGGGGAAATGGTGGTGGGGGCAGCCGCCTGCGCTGGCCAGTTTAAAGAGCTGCTTCTGACCGCAGCGCCATCATGGGACATCTTATGGAACTGCTGGAAACCCTCCCTCCCCGGACCCTGGAGCGTAGGACCGGGCCCTTACGGAGGTTTCCCGTCTGTATATATTTGTCTGTGGCGCGGGAAACGAGACCTCCGATAATGGGACCGGCGATATCGCGCTTCTTCACGACACAGACAGCGCCGTGTGTATCGCGGTGAACGTTCGTTGCTGTAACGAGACTTGGGAAGCTCACGTTTCAGGTGGACTCATGCGATCCGCGGAAGAACGAATGTGCTTTGATTATGTTTGTTTAGTCCAGCTCCACAGGTCGCACTGCCGTTTAGCACCTTGTGACCTGCATGGGTCACGTTTTGCATCGTGGCGAATCACATAATGGGCTTCTTCCCGCGGCAGCGGACGATTCCAGGAACTGCTGGCCTGCTGCTGCTTGTGCGTTGAGACCGCCATTCGCGTGGTTTTCGGCGCGGCTGCCACTAAGGCTCCTATAAGTACGAGCTGACGCATCCGCCATTTTGATTCTCGTGGCTCATAAGTGAAACACACTGTGGTGCTATAGGATTTGCATCACGGCATGTCAGCATAACATTACGAGTGGTTGTGTTGCCATAAACTGCTCAAATCATTCCAGAGGTGGCTACAGAACGTTTAGTTTCCCGAGAGATTCTAAGAAAAGAAACAATGGATCATTAAATGTCGGCGCAAAAACTGGGAACCCGGACTGAGCCTACAGTAATGTACTGTAAGCAAATAGGTATTATTATGTCTTAAAGCAATATTTAATAGTTAAAATCGTTTGTGATATTTGAACTTACGGTTTTGTTTAGCTCTTCTAAAAGTACTACCTCTTAACAGAAGCTGCCTGTACGGAATTAGCAGCCGCAAAATATAGCATAGAAAAGCATTCCAGAACATACTGTTTTTAGAGCACAATATGTGTGTCATATAGTACATTGAGAAATACACCTCGACAAAAAGTTTTGTACTGACATTGCACAAATTGTTGAAGATACTTCTGTTACATTATTGCGAGAAAGTATTACCAACACTAAAACGGAAAACATAAATATACTGGGCAAAAAGTTTCGTTACAGCTGTGGCAGCGTACTGTGCAGATACAGGCAACTACTGTTGAATGCTATGTGTGGTATTTCGAAGTTTTAGCGTGATAAATTTTAGTATGCAATCTGACAAAATAGTACGGTACCTGATGTTTTATCACAAAATACACCCTCAATTCAATTTCTTATTAGCAAATGTCAATATTGGCGCTTATCTATAAGAGGCTGTAACGTAACTAGCAAAGAATACTGGATAAATTTTACTTACGGCTGTGGCGGCGTAGTGTGCTAATGTTGGCAACGAAATGTTTGCTTCATAAGGATTAGTAAATTACTGACAAGACAAGGGCATTGTGACATACGAAAACATGTCAACCTTAGACAAAGAACGGAATTATTTATTTATTTCGTGGTCAACACATTCTATAAGAATAGGTTTTCAAATAGCATTCAAAGGTTGTTGCCAACATCAGCAGCGTGTGCCTGTACAACCGTAAACTTTAGATCCTGTATACTAATATTCTTTTTAGTTTTATTGTTTGTAATACATTCTGAAACTTTCAGTAACATAATAGAAATACTTTCAGCAATTTTAAAGCTCTAAGCCAGGAACTTGTAAAATATTTCACTAAACTGAAATAAAACAACACTGTTCGTATAAGCTATGTGCTGTGTTTAGCATTAGCAGGAATGAAAATGGCGGATGCGCCAGCCTGTGTTTTTAGGAGCTCTAGCTGCCACAGTCACGTCACAGAATTGTTTGCCAGTTCGCTGCAGTAAGAAGTAGCCATTGTGTGTTGTGCCTAGTAGTTGGTAATATAGAAGAAAGAAGAAGTTTCACCGTTACCTGTTGAGAAATTCATGTTTGAAAATTGGGGAGGGGGGGTGGCGAAGTCACTACTGCTAAATATTGGACAATGACGCTCTTAAGGACGAATGACAAATAACAAGTAACATTCTCATAAACAACATGTCCACCTTAACAAGTGGGCACCTGTGCGAGTACAGCCCCCGCCCACGCCGCCAGCCCCATCTCCGCCCCACCCACCGACAGTTCCTACGTGAACCGGCCTGGGACTCGAACCAACGCCCAAGGAAAAAAATTACAAAAGTTACTATATATCAATGTACAGGTTGTAGCCTATTACTCTGCCTACATCAACATTGAAAACAATGATCCAATTATTTTATTTATATATGTACTTTGGACAGTGTAGTTACCTGGAGTAATAACTGATAACATCAAACATGTAACTGCACTTAATACGATAGTTTCGTAAACAAATTGACCACCTCCACAACTAACCACTACCAACCCCGCCAACCGCCAGGCCATCCACCACCACTCCCGATTATTTTATATTTCTAATTTGCATATCAAATTAATTACGACATCCTATGTTTTTGCATTAAAAATTAGAACATTCCCTTTTATTGGAATCGATACAAAAGGTTCAAGTAACGTAATACAAAAACCTTAAGTGCAATTCGTATGGTACGTAATTTTTCAGGTAAGTATAGACACAGCATATATAAATTCGGTGTAATGCTATGTGTGTATGTACTCTAAGTGTTGTATAACCAACGTAAATTTATCGACAATTTTGAAAACAATTCTAAGCAAAGTAAAAAATTTAGGACAATTTAGAAAAATGTCCCGAAAAATATACTGTGCTTTCACAGCTTACAACACATTAAATCCAACTATAAACCTTTTTAGGGCAAAGCGACCAACAGATCGGCGATTTTCACATAAAAAACAATAGGATTACAACACATCACACCCACATCTAACACATTTTAGGACAAAACGAAACATACCTAGTAAGACACACAAATGTTAATCGAAATATGCTTTTTGCGTGAACATTCTATCGAAGAACTATTTAAAATCAAACTCAGAACGTTATTGTACGACTCTTCTTTCCCTAACCATTTCTTTTTGTACACCGTGCCAACCCTATAGCCCTGAAAATCCTGATACATGCTACACAGCAAGCTGCAAAACTTAACACCAATTAAATGACAAGCTCGAATTCTCAACCACAAATGAATCCCCTGCGGTTCAAGTAGCCAACACACTGAATGCTCAGCCATTTACAGACAGATGTCAAAACACAGCTCAACACTAACCAAATACTGGCTGATGTGTGCATGTTGCACCATTCATCTCACACAACAGAAAGAGTGCTACCTGTCTTATGTTCTCCAGCAAACAATAGGAAACGTTTGTACGCATAATTTATACACACGAAAGGTAATGTTTGGATCAGCATTCCATCTAGGTTGTTTATAGGCCCCCTACTGCAGCGTGAAAGTTGTACAGAGCCACGATAACTTAATAAAACACAACAGAGCCACTTCTATTCCTTTTAAAGGTAGATAGACCCACAGTTTAAGGATATACAGATCTCAACATTCGATTGCTCTTCTATTAAGACAGCGGAATGTTGGAATGTTCGTCTGATTATGCTTTTGGGTAATATTGTAGCTCAATAAATACTTTGTGCTTTCATAAAAAAATAATAAAAAAATAAAAAAAAATAAAAAAAGTTGTAGTGCAGACGGTCGGAAATCGGTAAAGTACTGATCTTAAATTATTTCACACATTTTTATTGTTTATTGTGAATCTCCTATGAAATACCATTGTACAATAGGTTTTAGTTTTGATTAAACGTAGAGAAAAAACAATTTTAAATTTCTTCTGGAGTGCTCGATTATCGGTATCTGCAAGTTTGACCTTTGTCAGTTAAATGTTGCAAAGACTTGGATCATTTCAAAAAGAATTGTTTGCAACGTTTAATATTGTAACTGGGTATGGTATTTAGAGAGAGAGATTCCTTTTGCTACGTTTAGTTTCAGCAACATGGGTATATGCAAGAAGATGTGTATTGCTGTAGCAATTGAAGAGTGCAGGGTAAAAACCTGATAAGTCCAAAATTTCTGTGTTTTTCATAATGTAATAGTCCAGCCAATGTAGTTTTAGCTGGTTTTACAGAACTGGTTAAAAATCTGATGAGTCAAGAGATATTTCGATATCTTGTAAGCATGTGCAGGGGAAAAACATTACAAGTCCATGCAAAACAGGGGAATATCCTGACAAGTCCAGGAAATGCAACATATTAATGTATATCTGTGGTGTGTTTTCACTAATGTTATTGTTGTTTTATTATTGTTCCCACAGTCATTGTTGTATACAAGCTGACCATTGCTGTTAGCTTTGTGGAGTTCGTGAAGGAAGTTCGATCTAGCATTGTATTGTGTCAGTGTAATATGAATAAAGAAGACAGTGACTCAGCTACTAGTAAAGAAAAATATAGAATCTCATCAAAGAAGCTGACTAAGAAAAGGAAGAAGTATGGTCGCGTTAGCGATGACTCCTAACGTTTAAGATTGCAGTCACATGAAACAGGAGAACCATGTAAGTGCAAAAACAATTGCTTTGATATTGTCAGTGACGAAAATAAGAGGAACAGTATTAATAGCAGGAACAAATTTCAAAGTCATGATGAAATAAACTTTAATTACAGTGCTCCCTGTACATCGCAGGCATCCTAGGAAAGATGAGCAGGAGACACAGTTTCATGATGCATCCTATAAATTCAGTGTTTGTATTAACAGAAGTATCCAAGAAGTACATGTGTGCAAACAAGCATTTATGTCATTACATTGAATAAAGAAGGGCAAGGATCATTTACTGAAGGAACTTAAATCTGGAGACCAACCTCTACGAGATGGCCGAGGAAAACACAGATCCCGCCCACAGGCTTTGGAAGATGAAACACGTGCAATAATAAGAGGGCACATTAAATCATTTAAAGGTCGCAACAGCCACTACAGTTTGACGAAGGCAGAAAAAATTTACCTACCAGAGTCTTTGAATATTAAAAAAAAGTTCCAAATGTTCAAGGAGAAATTTCAGGATCAGAACGTATCATATGAAACATACCGCACTATATTCAATTCAGATTTCAATATAAGTTTTGGGTATCCACGATCTGATACTTGTGGCTCCTGCGATGAATATCTAGCCAAGAAGAAAAATTTGGAGAAGGAACTGACTTTAACATCATCTGTTGAAAATAAAGTAAGGCTTCATCTGAACTTCGGTCCAATGAAGTAGCCCATAAATTGCATCTCAGAAAACAAAAAGTGTTCTATGACAGGAAGAAAAAGGCAAAGAAGGATCGTAAAAAACGATCCATCAAAGGTTGCAATTACGATGGACTATAGCAAAAACTTTCCATGTCGAATATAAAGACAAATGAAGTCTATTATAAACGACAGTTATCTGTATCTATTTTTAATGTTCATGTTTTGGCAACAGGAGACAGCTATTATATATATCCTGAGAGCACAGGCCGAAAAGGAGCAGACGTAGTTTAATCGTTCGTCCATAATTTTGTGCACAATTTCTATATCCAGAAGTCAGACACCTGAAGATCTTCTGCGACTCCTGTAGAGGGCAAAACAAGAATGCCACTGTGTTCCGATTCTTTCACCATCTGGTCCATACAGAAAAACGATTGGACTTTGTAAAGATGATATTCCCTATAAGAGGTCATTCAGACCTAGAATGTGATAAAAATATTGGTATGGTAGACCAGACCCAGGAATATCAAATTCCAAAGGACTGGTGTCAGGTTTTCCAGAATTCACGCACACACCCTTCGCCTTTTGTCATAATTGATGTTGAAGAGCAGCCAGAGATAATCAAAGACTGGACAGAGCATCTGGATAATACAATATACAAGAAGAAACTCCCTTTCCAGTCCAGGCCAATAAGAGAATTTGAAGTCACACGACACAATGCAGCATTGGTTCGGTATAGAGGCAGCTACAATGGAGCGTATGAGCAAGCTTCATTACTTCTTCCAGGAAAGAAAACGCAAGTTTCCTGCCTGAAAGTAGGCGATTTCAGCCTCCCCTCTCCTAAATATGAAGGTACAGTAATTCTTTTACAGCAATATGTTCTGAAAGTATTTTGTTTATTAAAATAAGTATTTTTTTAGTATTAGGCATATAGCGATTTAAATTAAGGGATTCTGCTTTTTTGCAGGTGATCTTAAAATATCTGCTAAGAAATACAGAGATTTACAAGACTTGAAAAGATTTTGCCGTAGTGAAGTGCAAGTGTACTTTGATAATCTTTTCCATTAATCCATCATCATAAAACCACGGGATATTTTATAGAAGATTATTAAAAGATTATATAAGATAATTTGTTGTAACATGAATATGAAATTTTGTAGTTACATGCAATATATTGTGGATTTTCCTCTGTATGAGCTGCCTTTGTGATAAAAAATACGTCATATTGTTGAAAATCCTATTCAGATTGTGTATAATTTCATCAGTACTCTTTCTCTGAATGATATATTAAGGCCTAAAACAAAAATATAGAATATATCTTGAAAAACTAAAATTTTATGAGTCTTGAAACTTTAAATTTCCTTTCCTGAAAAAAATGAGAATTGTAACTTATCAGGTTTTTCCCCTGGACTCTTCAATTGCTTTATAAAAGGAATACGAGGTAAAAGTAAACTATTCAAATTGTCTCGTCTAGAAGAATTGTCCGATGGCGCAAAACTGGATATTAAAACCATAAAAGATGTGGATTACAGGAATACATGTAGTTCGAAAACTAACCTTCCCTGTACCTTTCGAAATACTAGTCGGGAGGAGGAAATAGGAGACACTGGTGTCGGTCTAAGGAAAAGTTGTAAAGACTTGGTTCAATTCGAAAATAATTGTGTGCATTGTCTAATATTGTAACAGGCATGGTCGCTAAAGAGAGAGGGCATTAAATTTCAGAACTTGATAATTTTGTTTTAAGAGTGGCCACAAAGTTCTGTTGGTATGATTAATAAGGAAGAGCGGGTTCTTGTTAGTCCGTCTTTCTGACTGAGACCCGGAAGACTGATAACATCACTTGCTGATCTACATTTAGATGCATTCAAGTTACACAGTCGTGATGCAGGTATAGCAGTGGCTATTGACGCCTGTTGCTGATCGTCGGTTAAATACCGAGTTTGTGTGTGTGTGTGTGTGTGTGTGTGTGTGTGTGTGTTTGTGTAAGCTACAGCGTTCGGAATCTTCAGTTTCTGTGCAGACGTTGTGCTTGAATCATAAGATGTCCTTGCCGATTTTCGCTATTTCCGTCAGTAAATTCGAATTTGTTTATAAACGTTATGTCTTCTGCTGCTGCTGTTGGAGTTGTGTTACCGAAAGAGTGTTTGTTAAGATGAACACACAGATTTGTGGCGATCATTACCGTTACATTCCGTTTATTATCGAACGCGCGCTATTTTGAACATGTTCATCAGCTGTGCCAGGCGTAGTCTAAACGAAGAGCATGTTTGGCGGTGTTGTCACATACCTGTGTCAGATGAAATTCTTTATTGTCTTACATGCAAATTTTGCAAACCCTACGAGTGGTAATTGTATTACAATACCTAACAGAGTGAATCAAGATATAGTATACAGTTCTTTTGCTTATAGACCTAAGGTGGCGGACGAGTTCCGAAAATGAAACTTTTTTTTTGGGGGGGGGGGGGTAGTCTCAAATATTTGAGTCTGATTAGAATTGTATTTAAATAATCTGGACATCAAAAGTGTATTTGTTAAGATGGACACACAAGTTTGTGGCATTTGTTACCGTTACATCCCGTTTATTATCTAACACGCACAATTTTTAACACATCCCATCTGCTGGTGTGTATGTAGTCTAAACGAAAAGTGTGGAGAGAGAATGCTTAAAATAATAAAACTTTATGATATTTTGTTTAAACATTTAGTATATGTTTATAGATAGAACTGTAAGAATTGTTTTATGTAGCTTGCTGAAAGAACTCTGTATGTGTGTGGGTGTGTGTTTGCATCGCAATGGAGGCCATAACCATAATGTTGGCCACTGGTTGTTTTTAGCTGGAGCTGCCTAAAGGTTTAATGTTGACTGCTGTAGAAGTAGGTGCAGTTATCCTTTGAATATTAGAACAAATAGAAGCCTTCAAACATCATAAGAATAAACTATTAGATTGCATTAATGAGCAGCTACATTTCAGAGATAGATATTTCTTTGAACTATTCGATGTTCTCCTAAAGAATGGCTACTCTTTTGTTCCATCCACCAATTTTATTTTTCAATTTAAGCCACAAGGTCATTTTAGATAATGACTTCAGCCCTCACTAAAAATATATTTTAACCAAATAAGTGTATATTACTGATATACTTTGTAACTTTGACACATATGTTATTTATCTAGATCTTACTTTTTAGGAAAGGGCCATAAGAACCAAACACTTTATCATAAACCATTTTATTACAGATGTAATACATTCATATGTAGCAGTGAACTGCTGTTTCTTTTAATTCTAACATAATGACAACAATATTATAATTTATAATCAGACAATGGTAAAATAGTACCCCCGATTTCCGTTTTGGAAATCATAACAAAACTATCATTTGATTTTCTATGTTTCCATAAGCTACATATGTCTTTTACATGACCATATATATAAGGTACATTTAAATACTTTTACATTTTTGGACCTGATTAACTATTGTATATAATGATTTGGTTTGTTGGATATTTAAATCCATTGTTGCATAACTTATGTTAGAACTTATACCTGATTGGTGAACATTTGAATTAGAGGGTGGAGCTTCCAGTATTTAAAGAATGACTGCACCTACTTCTACAGCAGTCAATATTAAACCTTTAGGCAGTTCCAGCTTAAAACAACTGGTGGCTAACATTACGGGTATTTTTTATTCTTATTTTTAAATACTCACTTTAGAAATAATTTATGCCTCTAATATTATATTATATCTCATTACAGTTGTGGTCTGAATATGTCATGTAAGTGACCGAAACTAGTTAACAGAGTCTAGACTGTCTTGTTACATGAATTCATATTCTGTTTTTGCTTAAAGGTCGAATCTTGTACATATATTAGTAAGTTAGCTGAGTCAAGAAAATACTTTACGAATTAAGGATATCTTTATTGTAATCATAGTAATAATATTAAATAGGAAGTGTAGTGGTGTAAAGCAACCAAAGTTACTCTTATGCAGGGCATTTGATTGAAACACTATAGACCAATCAATGAGACACGTTAATTAAAATAGTTGATTGATGAGTGAAATTTGTAACTGATGTTTTTTTGCAGAACATATTTCATGAGATTGAAGAATGATGACCATTGCAAACAATGAGGCCACTTTCTTGTAATACACACAAACACTTGTGTGGTTGCACTTTATCCTGAAAGCCCAATAAGTTTATTTTCTTATGTAGAAATAGTCAGAGTGTGTTGAATCTCATCTCATGTCTGAAGGTATATGACACAGTATTGTGAAGCATATTTCTTGAGAATTGAGATCAGACAGTACCAAGCACTGCCAATTAGGTGGATGTTGTTTCGAATTCTCTGATAGGAAGACATAATTCTATTCTTTAATTAAGTAATGATATTGATTAATAGTGATAAAGATAATCGAAGCTTTAACAAAAAGTTAGAAAGGAAATCTATGTTTGGCTCATAGTAATGATTGATGATAGTTTGGTAATTATATATCTAAATTTTAATTATGCATAAATGAATAAAAAGGGAGGAAGTAAAAGGTTTAATTATGATAAATAACAGAATCCCTTGAGAAATATATTGTTACTATTGTAACAGACTTTGTACAATAATTGTCATTTTTATGTGATGCATATATAAGCGATGAACCAAAGGCGAGGCGAGTTCACAGCCAGATCCAGTAACACTGGGATCCACATACACTGTGTTCCACCCATACATCAGATTCAAACTACGGACACAACACTCTGCAGGTCATGTGTTTTGAGACGGACTACCAGTGCCATGTGCAACATGTGCAATTTCACAAGGCAGCAAAATTTTGGGGGTGGCAAAATTTTGCCATCGAAAAACAATTTAAAATATTGTTTTAATGTTGATTGAACCATCATTCTGGCATTTCATAATTTATTGGCAAATTATTCACAGATATTCTACTTGTCATTAAACTCTTTCTTTACTACTCGTAAAGATGTATAATGTCTTCCATGTGCAAACGTTTTAAGTCTCAGCCAGAAGGAGTGCAAGCAGCCTGAGTGGCTTCCAGCCACGCTTCACCTTCCTTGCCTGTGGTGTTCAGCATGCTTGTGATTTTCTACAGACACCGCAGCAGGAAAGTGCGCGAAAAAAGGGAGGAAAAAGGAGATAAACAGACTCTCTTGAGGAGTGCAACTGTATTTTTATAAGCTATACAATATTGTTATTATAAAAGTGTTATTAAAATGCAGAAATAAGAAGTAAAACTGACGTAGGTGTAAATCAAACAAGTTGTTCTAACATCTTCTGCAGTATCGTGTTATACTGATGTCTATAAGCCTTGAAAATATTCGTCCTTTTAAGCGAATATACCGCATTAGAGTAATAGATACTGATTGAGGTATTAAACTATGAAATCTTTTCGATTTGTGTTACATTTTCTTCGCTTCATTGCAGCAGGTACAAATAAAGGCACCAGACCGTTGTTCTTAGATCTGCCAGGTGGTCAACAGCTGACTCGCTCGAAATGAGTGCCATTCAACTGAATGGCTTGTACGTTGCCTGCACTGTGTGGGAACACATACACAGCCGACAGCAGTGGGCAACATCTAGTTCTCACCGCACCGGCAGTACATTCTGACTCCGCATTTAAAATCCACTCTTAGTTGCCGTCATACACAACACAATATTCAAACTTTTGGTTAGGTGTGAGTCAAGAGCCGTGATAGACTTTCAAAAAATGCATAGTCAATCATCAGCTGTTTATTGTATTTAAAACTTAACCGGTTTCGAATATTATCCATTATCAGAAGAGTCTGTTAAAAATTTTACAATCATGAATTATAAACATGTTACAATGAAATATGACATAACATAGTAGTGTCATCCAGAAGATACTTACAAAATTAAGCAGGCTGATAGAAAACTACATATTTGATCTGATGAACTTAGCAGAGATCGAAGTATTCATGGTGTGATAATAGTATACCTTTGACCGCCGTCACAGGATATAACTTTGATGGGGTGTCATGGCGATTGCTACAGGGAGTGTTATGTAAATATTACGTAAAATGACAGCTTGGACTATGAGAACAATAAATATGCCCCATAACAACCATTGTTTGTCAAAGTATAAAGTAAGGTAAATGAAATATGCATAAAAACGTAATTTTAGGGAATATTGCAGAATGTTATCCTGTGACAGAGTAGTACAATTATAATGAACATATACAGAGGTACACCAATGGATGGTATTGAACATAGTATTATAACATAGCATGCTTAATAATATGTATCTATAAGTTTGTAAATGACCTACAATTAACATATTATAATCACATCTAAAAGAGCAGTGCATGAAACAGACAGGCAAATATTGGGCTATGTAATACACGCAATGAGACATAAGGATGACAAGGTGTGTGCAGTTATGTAGTACAGGCTATATGAAGTTATATTAAATGTGGATATAGCATTCACTCACAGCAAGTACTGTAATACGATTTTGTCATGGGCGTTATCTAGTGGGTTAATCTTTAAATGAACTGATTATTACATGTTCAAGTCTAAAAGCAAATTGCATGAAATAGACAGGTAGACCTTAGGCTACATACATAACAGGTCAGGCATAGAAAACAAACTTTGTTTCAGTTATGTGGTACAGGATATATTTAGGTATAATAATTCTGGATACAGAATTCATTCACAGTGAGTAGCGTAAATGAATTACATCTTTAAATTATCTGATATTAACATAGAATGATTATGTCTGAAAGAACAGAGCATGAAATAGACAGGTAGACCTTAGTCTACAAAACACAACTGGTAAGACATAAAAATGAAATGGTGTGTACAATTATGTAGTACAGAATATATAAAACATTGTGATGTGGATACAGCATCCAGTACATTAAGTACTATCATACAATTCTGTCTAGAACTTAAGCTAATAAATTACATTTTTAAGCAGTCCAAAATTAACATAATGAAATAGAGCATTAAATAGACAGTAGGCATATGGGCTATGTAACACAACACGTAAGGCATATTATGTATAATTCATAATTGTAAAAACTTAACAGTCTCTTCTGATGATAGATAATATCTGAAACAGGTAATGTTTTCAATACAATAAACAGCTGATGGTTGACTATGCATTTCTTACAACACTAAATTATTTCTTAATTTAAAATCAAGGTATGTGCTTTGAGTGCAAACTGGATATAGTACAGTTGGTTCTGCTGTAATTGATATAATGATCGTACAGTCAATTTCCGAACTTATACAGAAGTTTTATTTTATTTTATACAGTAGTTTATGGTAGCGGTATGAATGGACGATCTACATTAAGTGGTGCTGTGTATAGAAGGAAAGCTGAAGAGAAAAGACAGAGGGGCAGAAGCCTTTACAGAATATAATGTGACTGGGCTCTTATTTTAATGGCGAAAGTGAAATTGAACTGTGTCCCTCAAACATTAAGGTGAAGCTGCGGTTGAAAACTACAATAATGAACAGTATAGCTCTGCAAGGGCAGGTCAAAGTAGCGTTCTAAACACCACATACAATCGGAATGTTCTGCATTTTGGAGTTCCAGAAGTATGTCAGGAGTCATACGGCCGAGTGCACCAACCTCGGTCAAAAGTTAATCGCGGTCAAGTCGGCATTTAACCGTGGTCAACTGAAGTTTTTGGTGCATCGACACCGATAAAAGTTAAACGAGGGAGTTGATCGCGGTTAAATTTGATCGCGGCTGATGCCCGGTTTTGTCGAGATGATCAGGGTTATAGGAGTGTGCAGTATCAAGATGGCGGCGCGTTTTGCTGTTTTAGACGGAATTGACAAAGATTTATTTTACCTCAATCATTTAAATCGGGATCAAAACCGGAACGTCGTGATTGTGGAAAGGGGGACTCTTTTGAAGATTACAGTGACAAAAAGTTCGAAGAAAGATTTTGTTTGTCCAAAGAAAGTGTGGTGGTTGTTAAACCAAATCAGTGACAGGTTAGAATTTCCTACCGATAGAAATAACCCTATTTCGCCTATGAACAGACTATCGATTACGTTAAGAGCATATGGAACTGGTGCATTTAACATACTTACTGGTGACAACAGTAACATATATCGCGACGACACATTGCCAGGAAGAGCAGTTCGCCGCTCTATAATTAATCAATATTTCCAGTAAGGTAACTATCAAATTCAGAAAAAGTTTTGAATAAAAAATTACGATATGTTCCGTAACTATAATCGAAAAGCTTTCGTGTTATTAAAATATGTTATCTGTATATTTCTGTTACCAGGTGAACATGCGGTGCATGGGAAAACGCGTTGTGAACAACAATCGCATTTGTGTTGATTTGTTCGAAACAATAAATCATAATTTATGTAATTATATACATCTGTCTTAGGGTGTTTCTTAATAATCATTTCTCTTTGCAATATGACTGGATTCGGTAAAATTTTACGACGCTTCTCGCTGGGCTCCAGTGCTTATGTCGGCAACAGATGAACAATGAAGTGTAGAATTGCGTTAATATTTTTCATAAGCTACAGAGTAAATGTTATTGCTGCTCGTTTCACTCGCAGCAAAATTAATGCTGTACCTGCTCTATCGTTGAAAGGTTCTTGTATGTACCCTTGTCCGTTCAGAAGAAAACAATTTTCGTTTTAATTGAAGTTGTCACGAAAAAATATTTATTGGTCATCTTAGTTGCCGTCATTACCATTGGTGCCAACATAACCACTGCAGCCCGGCGAGAAGCGTCGTACAATTTTACGGTATTTACAATCTTGTACATACAAATCACGTGGTACTGTCGTCATTCACCAAAGATAGAATACACATGTAGGTAAGCTCAACTAACACCTTTGCATCACTCGGGTGCCTTCCATTGCGCTACACGGACTTTATCCCGATCAAATGTACGATTGGCTGACGACGGTTTGCTGACCGGTGATTAACGTTGGTGCACCGCAGAGACGTTTTAACCGCGGTTAACGTTTGACCGTGTTCTCGGAACCCTTCATTATCGTGCTTTTTGACCAAGGTTGGTGCACTCGGCCATATATGTTCTAAAGCAGAAAATTTTTCTGTTCCCAGTGATGACCCGTTTTATTGGGAAAACACTGACCAAACAGTGGGTTATTTGAATGAAAATGGTCTTAAAACTGAAGATGTTGATTTTTCTATGTCATCATGGCAATATGGGATGGATCACAACGATTTTGCCGCAGGAAACTGTTTCAGAGAGTTTTGGTGAATGGGAAAGTTATGAACCGTGGCAATCCTTTGTATTCTCCTACTCAAGGATCATTGTTCTGTGCATGCTGTAAATTATTCGGTGGTGCATTTCAGTTTCCAACATCTGGTTTTAGTGATTTGAACCACTATGGAATACGAATAGTAGAACATGAAAATTCTGCCTCTCACAGAGACTGCTTGTTAAAATTGGAAAACAAAGCAAACGAATTGAACAGGATTGACAAACAGTTACTAACGCAGAATGAGCATTAATTCGCATTTTGGAGAAATGTGCTGAAAAGAATTGTTGCTTTAGCTTTCAGAGGTCCAGAATTTCGTGAAGACAAAGAGGAATTTGACTCTGTGAAAAATGGAAATTTCATTATGTTCCTGGAATTAATTGTAGAGTATGATTCTTTTTTAGCTGACCATATAGCAAGGTTTGGTAATACCAGAAAAGGATGTACTTCATACTTGTCATCAGCAGCTTATGAAGATTTAATACGCCTTATGGGAAAGTCAGTGACCAAAAAAGTATGCAATGAAGTTATTTATTCTAAATATTTTTCAGTCATTGTAGATTCTACACCAGATATATCCCATCATTAGATATGTAAGTGAAGATAGGCTCTCAGCTGAAAGATTCCCATGTTCCATAAAAAATGCAGGCCATACCAGAAAGTAGCTTTCAGAAGCAGTTTCGACTTCTTTACATGGACTGAAACTTGAAAACTGTAGAGATCAGTCATATGATTATACTGTGAATATGTCTGGTGTATATTCAGGCTTGTGAGCTAGACTCAAGGACCAAAACTCTTTAATTTTTTTCATTCCATGTTCAGCTCATTCGCTGAATTTAATCATTTCTAGAACTGTACAATGCTGCACAACTGGGAGATGGTTTTTGAGTTAATTAAAGGTCTATACAACTTCTTTTTTCGATTGTACAAATGTGACACTTAAGTCACTGTCTACAACTTGCTGGTATGCACATGAGGATTCTTGCAAGAGTTTGAATGCAGACTGGAAAGCAGTGTTTTCTGTTTTAAGAACAATTTCAGCAAATGAGAATGGTAGAGTTAGATGTGAAGCTGAGTGTCTTTTTAGAAGTTAAGTAGAATTGAAGTAGCTTTCATGGCATCAGTGTGGACTGTATTCTCCTACAGTTTGGCAGAGAAATGAAAAAGCTACAAGCTGTGGATGTAGACACTTGTACTTATGTTGAATTGTACGACTCTATTGCAATAGTTTTAGCTGAGCTTTAGACATCTGTTTCAATTCACTAGGATTCAGCTGGAAAGAAGCATATGGAAATTGGGAATTCAATTTCAGTTCCCCCTCCATCATCAGCTGAAAATAAAAAAGTAAAACGTAAAATTAAACGCAAGAGATTCTTTGATGATTCGTCTGACTCAGAAGAAGAATCGAAATATTCTGAAGAAGAAAAAGATTAGAAGCTGTTGATATGTGGAGAAGAATGGAAACATTGTATTCTAAGATTGTAAAAACTCTTCAGGATGAGTTACAGAAGAAAGTCAATGTCTACAAAGTATAGGGCTCCAGATTTTCATTTCTCTCAAATATTACCGAATTAGAAGCTGTTCAAATTTATGCTGCTGCAGATAAATTTAGACCCATTTTTAATTCTGTCATTCAGAGCAACTTTCGTGAAGAATCTACATATTTTAAAAGTTATTTATTGCCTCTGAAGAAAGAAGATGGTGACTTGTTATCCTCTCTTCCGTTTCTTTGTAGAATGTTGGTTTCAAAAACAATTGATGATGTCTACCCAAATGTATACAAAGCTCTCAAAATTTACAACTGCACGCCAGCAACCAACTGTTCCACTGAAGGTCTTTTTCTGTTCTAAAGAGGGTTACAAACTACCTATGGACTGCAGAGAATCAAGAACGACTGGTCAATCTTGGAGTTCTAGACATTGAATCAGACATGACAGTGAGCCTGCATTCTGAAGAAGTGATAAACGAATACACAAATACCAAAGTGAGAAGGAAGTCCTTTTTGTGAGTTTGCTAGATTTTGGAAAAGGTAGTTTACATGGTACTGTAATAGGTTATTCAGATTGACTATATTTCACATTAGATTTTGGTATATAGTATTTAAATGAGGTGATTTTCATTATATATTTACCGTGTATTGTGTCCAAGTTTAATGTTTCTATGACAGTGTTACGGTATATGTTACCTATATAATTAATTAAATATTATATTTATTCAGAGTTTAGCTGGGTGAGGCTGTCAATAATGGGTGCCTCATGACGTGGGAGTGCCACTGTCAAGTGACAGATGAATGCTAATATGCACAAACTCAAACTAAAACGCCCTTTTGTGTGTAATATAACCTCAAACAATAACGGCCTGTGTTGGGTGACAAAGAACAACATACTCCCTGTGGTGGGGGATATAAATTTGTAAAAAAATTACGAAATCTAATTGTATATGTGCACATGCATTAAAATTTTGTACACACACATACATTCACACACACACACACACACACACACACACACACACACACACACACACACACACATGTGTGTGTGTGTGTGTGTGTGTGTGAATGAATATGAATGAAATTACCCATAACCATGTGTGTGTGTGGGGGGGTGGTTATGGGTAATTTCATTCTCCCAAAATAGAGTAATTATATAAAATTTTTCATGAGTAATAAGTGAAAAACCTACCAGTACTTATTAAGAGAAAACATCTGCCTTATTTAGAGTACATCCTCCACAAGTGTGGGGTCGGATGTGATGATACATATGGTAGAACACAAGGAATAGGAATGAGAGTCAGAAGATGATTTTTTTCTCTCAGTTTTAAGATGAAATATTTGTTTATTTTATTCAGAAATGAGATATATTTCATTTGATCCTGTAAATTACAAAAAAAAACATCGATTGTAGAAGAGTTTCATAGCTAACATTAAATAACTCTGATTGAACAAGTGAAAGAGTAATGTACTATCAATTGTTTTAAGATAGATGAATAAAGTCATTATGCTACTATTTGTTAACAGAACCAGACATGATGTATTAGATGTTTTAACTTTAGGAACATAATATATTAAAAAAAATGTAACTAGTATTTGAAGTTATTTAGATTCAGTGTACAATAATTGGCCGGTAAAAAATTACAAATCTGCGAACGTTGAAATTACTCCACATATGTAAGATTTATATAGTTGGGCATATATTCAAAGCATTGACTCTTGTTCATAAATGGAATAATGACACTAAAATTTTCATACATAGCAATTTCTTGGTTCAATGACTTTTCAACTAATGATTAATTTTTAAAAACCAATTTTCAATGCATTTTTATTATTTTAAATATTTATTAATTTTAACATACACTGAAGATTATTTCATTGTAAATTACCATTGATGAAGATTCTTGATTCACATTAGATATGAATATGTTAGACAGTTAATACGAAACATATGACATAATTTATAATTTAGCAACTAGTTAACATCATTTGCAGAGATGACACAGACAGTAAAGCGAAGAAATAACATAAGATCACATTTCTGTTTTGTATTCTTCAGAAACAAAGAACGAGATATGGAAGAATCAGAAGAGAAACATAGTGTTCAAGTTACACACATCAAACAACGAGTGAAACATTTGCTTTATCTTCAGGAATGCAATATCAAAGACCTGGAGGTAAGAACGTCAACATAATTTCCTTAATCTTCAGTAATATGACAATTAATTATACACACCAGTCTACATGTTACGAACTATCAGCTCAAGTGTAGATGTACTACAAATGTATATTGACAGTTCGTAGCATGCAGATCTGAAATTTATGCAGATATGAGAAGTATGAACATAAACTTGAAATTGAACTCACGTCCGAGCAAAATTCTCAAACAATATGTGGACACAAAACTAAACAATAATAATAATAAATAAATAAATAAAATTCAGATGTTTGTAAATCTTATGGGACTTAACATCTGTGGTTATCAGTCCCTAGGCTTACTTAAAATAACTTAATCATAAATACAACAAAGACACCCATGCCCAAGAGAGGACTAGAACCCCCGATGGCGTACAACCGCGCACTCTGTAGCATGGCGCTTTAGACTGCTCAGCCACTCCACTGCAGCATGCAAAACTCATCCACTCAGTCAAATCATAGTGTGTGGACTTTGAAATAGTCTCAGATTACTTGCCACCATCTTTGAGTCTGGCTGTTCATTGTAAGTTCCTTGTATTTCTTGTCACATTGATTTTTCCAAGTTTGTACAGTCCATTGCCATATGGGAGTGGCTGTGAAGTCAGGGCTATCCCGTTACGGATTGCGCGGCTGCTCCCATCCGAGGTTCAAGTCCTTCCACAAATATGGTTGTGCGTGTGTTGTCCTTAGTATAAGTTAATGTAAGTGGTTTGGAAGTCTAGTCTTGCAGTTTCATCCTTTATGATTACGTAAATTTGAACATTTGGAGTGTTCATTGGTAAATTTGTTGAAACTAGGTAAACTCGGTCACACATCGTTGTGTCTCAGTCTAATACGAAATCAACGGGAGTACAAACAAAAGAATTACTGTGAACAGAGACTCACCGACAGAAGACAGTGTGTCCGTTAACTTATGCTGCAATTTTAAATCAGCTACAGAAAGGCAACGAAACAAAATAGAATCGTAAAACTTGCGCCAAATGGAAGACAAACCTTCCAGGTTTATGTTAGATAATTATCATTGTTGTGTGCATGCAATTAATGAATCAACAATGCATTGAAGTGAATTATGTAGATTCAGTATGTGAAGCCATTTCACTTGAGATGTGAATGGTGCAGAGGAAAATTCACTGGCTTGTGGCTTGTTAAATTTAAATCTGTTAATGTGTTCATCATGAATGTCGTAATGTGTTCAACGCAATACCGCTTCATAGAAGTAAGGTAAGACAGTGGGGTCAGCAGTTGAAAGAAATGGGCAGTTTGTTGGACCAAAAACATTATTGTAAGCATTCGGTTAGTGATGAAACTGTAGAAGCTGTATGGCACACCTACTTAAGGAGGCTCAAGAAATCGGTGCTTATATAGATGTATGCTCCAGAACTATACTTGCAATGAGGCCACAAAATACACTTGTGTGGCAATGTTCATCACTATAGCGTCAGTATATGGGTTGCTGAAAATCCTCTTCTTTACACAGAGTACCAACGTAACACCAAGTCGAACGTCAGTTGTACCATGATCTACCCATAACTATTAATATTCTTGTGTGTGTTTATGTATGTACAGTATGTTCCCTATGAACACCAAGACTATTCGATTAAATCTTCAGATAGGCCACTGGGTGATTCTGTGAAGTTTGATAGCAGTCGGTTTAAGATGTTAATTAACATGTACGTAAATGTTTACATCTGGAATTTGGATCCACAGTAGCAAACCAACCGTTTGATTTAATTTTGATTTGAGCAGGGAAGTCAAAATATCTTTGGTCCAACCCACCACTGTCCTCATCGAAACCGATCTTATTGTGAGATATCACTCCCTGTGTATCTACTAAAGCCAACAAATGCCCTTGAACAGTGATAGGAGTGCCTTTACCAGTTCTCTGATAGACGCAATTTCTTCAGGTCTAGTTACCATGAAAATTTTGATTACTTTGCTCTCCAATACAATGCACTCACATATTAGGTGTGATGTGGTTTCCTCGCCCTCAGCACATACCCTGCATTTAGGGACTTCTTGTATTACACCTGCTGTGTAAACATTAAAAAAAAAAAAAAAAAAAAAAAAAAAAAAAAAAAAAAAAGAAGAAGAAGAAGAAGTTCCCATGCATGGTCATCAGTCCAACCATGAGTTTGATCTCCCTCCTGTTCAAGCCCATGATTGCATAGCTTCTTTTATATCAAGGCTTTCGCATCATTGCCTTGCTATGTTTATTTTTATAGTCCCTGATGCAGTATTCTGTGTGCTCTTTTCTGACCCAGCTCCGTATTTCTAATATGATCATCGCCTTTGTGATTGTAATGCATGGAGTCTTTGTTCCCATCCGGACCAACCTGTCCGCTTGCTCATTGCCACTGACCCCTGAGGGAGAAGGGACCCACAAATGTACCCTATTGCTTTCTCCTTGGTCCACAAGAACTCTGTAACATTGTGCAACAACCTTGTTGCAAGGGTTGCCAATAATTTCGTGGCTTCATGGCTCTCTGAATAGATATAGATGTTACAGTTCTCCTCCATGCATGCCCTGATGGCAGTAATTTCAGCTTGACCCTAGACTCTTGGCTGTCCCCCATATATCGCTGCCACAAAGCGTTGGTCTGTTTTGATCAGTCAGTGAAGCATAAAATGCCCCCTATGGTGTCCAGTCATGTTTTAACACTGCTCCCTGCTTTCAATTATTATATTTTAAGAGTTGTTGGAGCAGTTGAAAGTTATTATATAGTTGGCCAGCATTTCTTTAACCATTCTTAAAGTTACCTCAGTCACCTCAGATGCTTCCTCCATCTTGAGCTAAATGTGTAATGGGTTAATGTCCAGCATGGTTTCCATTCCAGCAGTTGGTGTGCTCCTAATTACGCCTGTTATGGCTAAGCAGGCCAATCTCTGCAACTTAGCAAGCTCCTTAGCTGCAACCGACTGATTTACCTTCTTCCACCCCACTACAGACCAATAAGTAATCCTAGTTCTCACACCATGGTGTAATGGTGTATATACAGTAGATATCTCTGAGGCTTATGCCCTGCCAGAGTGTTTTGAGGGAAGTAGGTGTTCAGGAGCAATTCCAGTGTTTAATGTGCCGTGATAGTGGACTCCTCATCCACCTTCTTCAAAGTGCATCCTGCATCAGTTGGTACTCTAGAGAAAAGTTTGTGAAGTCTGACTTTAGCAGCCATACCTTCTACTTCCTCAAAGAATGCGTTCCAGAATGATTCCTTTGCGTGTCTAATTACAAAGTTGTAATTGACAAAAGCCTCATGATATTTTTCCCATTGTCCTTTCCATCTCACAAGGTTAAACAGTCTTCATAACTGTTTCCTTTGTAATTCTAAGTTCTTATTCCACCAAGAAACACTCCTATTTGTACACTTCTTGGTGACTGAACAGTTATCCTGATTTCTTGTCAGAGAAGACACAGTTCGTAGCAATCGATGGTAAGGCATCGACTAAAATAGAGGTGATATCGGGCGTTCCACAGGGTAGTGTTATTGGTCCTCTGCTGTTCCTTATTTACATAAACGATTTACGGGAAATGACGCCGTCATTTACCGTCTAGTAAAATCATCTAAAGATCAAAACCAACTGCAGAACAATCTGAATAAGATATCAGTATGGTGTAAAAATTGGCAATTGACTCTAAATAAGAGAAGTGTGGAGTCGTCCACATGAGTACGAAAAGAAATCCGTTAAAATTCGTTTACAAGGTAAATCAATCAAATGTGAAGGCCGTAAGCTCCACAAAATACCTAGGAATTACAATTACTTCAGACTTAAATTGGAAAGAACACATAGATAATGTCGTGGGAAAGGCGAACCAGAGACTGCGTTTGGGATCCTTATCAGGTGGGTTTGACAGAGGACATCGAAAGAGTCCAAAGAAGGGCAGCTAGTTTCGTATTGTCACGATACAGGGGAGACAGAGTTATGGAAATGACAACAGTGCTTATCGCTGCGGTGTGGGCTACTTACGAAACTACAATCGCCAACATTCTCCTCCGAGTGCGAAAATATATTGTTGACTCCCACTTACATAGGTAGAATTGATCATCAGAATAAAATACGAGAAATCAGAGCACGAACGGAGAGATTCAGGTGTTCATTCTTCCAGCGCGCTATTCGAGAATGGAAGGGGAGATAAAGTAGTATAACGGTGGCTCGATGAACCCTCTGCCAGGCACTTGGATGTGATTTGAAGAGTATCCCATGGAGATGTAGATGGAGATGTTTTCTTAGGATTTCTGTTGGTCAGGGTCTGTCTGATTCTCATTTCGAAGTTGAATTTAATATTCATGTGGTATCATGATGATGGCTCTAAAGCCACATGTTGTATTTTCTCATAGCTACCCATCAAAATGAAACTGAAAATTATGTCACTTACTTCTTCCCTTCTGTTGTTTCTGAATTTAGGTTCGCTTTCCCTATTCATGATCTATAAATTGTTGGATAATGGAAATTCAAGAATGTGCTCATTACTACTGATGGTGTCCTAGCTATCCCACACTAAACTGTGGGCATTGTCATCACATCCAACCAGCAGGTGGTCACCCAGCCATAGGCAGGTTGCATTCACTCTCCTTACTTCCTGAGGAGTAAAAGAGCTGTCCTTATAAGGTAGGTATGCCGATGCCAAAACAAATTCCCTTGTGGTACTTTCCTCATGTTGCTGCATCCTGATAGCTATAAGTCCCTGGAGCAGGATTTCACCATTGGCATCAAAGAATTCCAATCTTCACATAAATACACGTTCTAGAGTTTCTCAGAGTTCAAGCGTAAATAAACTTACCTCCTGTGCCACCGATGGCCAATATGCCCCTGTTTATATAGATATGTTTCTTGTATCAGAAACACGTCCACTTCTCATATTCCCAGAAGATGACTCTGGGCAGCAGTTACCTCTTTACTATGCTACAGATTTATCTGCAGCACTTTCTGTCTCCACCATGCCTACCATCGGTGCTGTCGAGACTTTCAGGTTTTGGGACTTTATTTTTTCAGAGTCTTGGGGGAAGAGGCATTCTTAAGGATTTTGGTACCCATTTCCTTGTGATACTTTCCTCTTGTTGCTGCATCCTAATGGCCATAAGTCCCTGCCACAAACGTCCACCATTGGCATCAAAGAATTCCATTTTTCACATAAATACATGTTCTGGAGTTTTACGGTTTTGAGAAGCTCAATCGCTGTCTTGATCAGCAGCTTCACCTTCTCCCATGGTAATACCTTGGGCACCTACTTATGACGCCTGTCCACTGTATTCATTCCCTCACAGACAAAACTGAGGGCTCCTTGATCGAGATAGACCTCCTGAATTTGACTCCTGGAGAAGCTCCACCCCTCCCAATCTTTTCGAAAACAGCCATCTGCATGAGATTCTCCTATGATGTTAATCAGAGGATATCTGTGTTGGATAACCGTTATCATAAGAACTGAGACTGCAGTACTATAGGTCTGTTCCCCTATTTCCTGCCTTGCCGTTTTCTGAACATGCTGAGCCTGAGAATAGCGAGTCTTGGATTCCTCTAGTGTTCTCTCATTGCCTGTCTTCGACATTGAAAGGGTCTGTACTTCCCCAACAACAGACATCGCCTTTTCTTGGGGTCTTGGCACAGGCATTTTTAATCCCCTCAACTTTTATGTAGACAGGCATTCTTTTCCTTCCTTTTGCTTCTGTTCCTTGAGACATTTCCTGCTCTGGGCTCCAGACAACACTTTAATCTAATCTGGTCCAATTTTTAGTTACAGTTCCCACTTCTTGATGAGATAGATTTTGGTTCAGTAATAAGAATACTTTCAATTGGTTCTGGCCCTAATATTAGTTGTCTGAGGTCGCTGCTCGCTCCTCAGGTCCTTTTTTTTGAGTCCATGTTGTTCCCATGGGAATTGCGCATCTAACTGGTCTACACCACAGAAACTGTATGTAGTGCAAGGCTAATTATTCAGGGAGGTCATCCAGTACCCTGAGGTTCTGTTTTCGACATATCTTTCCATGTACCATGTGTCCCTCGGCATGGATCACATCACACCTTGGGTTGGGAATTGGAGAAGGGCCAGGGATGGATAAGGAAGACAGGACATTGTGGTACACTCTTAATCTGATCTATTGGCTCAGGCCTTTCTGGCAGTATGTCCTCTATCTTTGGCATAATCCTCAGCTTCTAGTGAATACACAAGCCTCTTCACCTGCAAGGACAGTGTATGCTAAGGTGAGGAGCCAACTTCTTCTTTAACTCTAGTGCTGCTGCATGGAGAGCTGACATCGCTTCTGTGACTGTTAGTGTTAATGGTTCCGTGTGGTTGACTCTTTCTCCATCAGGAGCACAACTATCGTTCCAAGTGACAGACATAAACTTTTACATATATGTTACACTTTGTATGTAAACATTGTATATGAGGATCGTATAAGCATGGAGTTCAATTTGTTTAATTAGATTTCATAGGACATATTATCAAAAGAAATACATACACACACTTATTTTTATAAAGATACAGAATATAAATTCCACCCATGCTACGTCAAGCAGGGCGCTAGTGCATATTAAAATTATAAGCCCATATTTCTTTGTGGAGAAGACAGGGACGTCAAACAACTATCTAGGCATGTTACGACTGTATGTTGTGTCACAAATTCCAGATTAAAGTGAAGGTTTGTATAATTCAGCTAGATGGTGCTCCTCACTCTACACCAGAATGCTTGGGGTGTTTCTGGATACATTTTTCTTGCGATATACAGGAAGGAGTTCGATTTAAGGCATGGCTACCACGAATCTCAGACTTTATACTACAAAACATTTTTTTGTTGCGTTACGTTCATATAAACGATATTGACCATTCAAAGGAGAGACTCAAAGTCGCTATTCACTCTGTTACAACTGATGTCCTTCATTGTGTGCAGAATGAACTAGAATATCATTATGGCGTGTCTATACGAAAATGGAAGCCAAATTGAATGGTTCTCAACAGGTATGCAAACTTCAAGAGTTTGTATTTCGTTTGGTGGAAGTTTCTTATTTCTGTCTTATTTCATTGCTTTTATGTGACCCATTAAAACTGCCCCATGACTTTATGGACCTGCTGCAGCTATGTAATGCCTTTCATTTCACTGTTACTTCATTACTTGCATGTGCACAACAATGGAAAATATGTAACATAAACTTGGAGAGTTTTTCTTTCCTTTGGTGAAGGTTACAAATTTCTATCTAGTTCCGTTGCTTTCTGTAACCGCTTAAAACTGAACCATGACTTTACAACACACTGCAGTCAAATGGAACTGACCCTGCTTTACGTTTGTGATGAAATGGAATGAAAGAAAATTTCGAAAAACTATATTTTCTCAGAAAATAATTATTTACTGTAAAGCCAATGGATTGATATTTTTTGTTTGTTTGTCCCATTTTTACATAAACACACAGATAAGATATGGAGCACTGTGATGTGTGACATTCAGAAAAGCAATCATTTTTACTTTCTGTCTAATTACTCTCCATCCCTTTTCTGTGTCCATATTCTCATCCTCCATCATTCTGTCCCTCTCCATAATCGAAACTGAGAAATTAAAATTTAGCAACTTCCTTAAAATTTTGTGGAACAGCAGAAACAGAACACAAAGTTAACTCTAACGAAAAAGTAATTGAAGTAAATACATCAATAAACAACGTAATTTACAGACTTAGTTACTACAATGTTTTTATTTCTAATGCTGAAAACATTATCGACCTAGCAGTTATGGCGTTGAAAATGTTCAAATGTTTGTAAACCTAATATACCAAACTACTATGGTCATAAGTCCCTAGACTTAAAAACTACTTAAACACAGACCCATGCCCAATGGACGACTTGAATGCCCTACAGGAATGGCCACCCTGTTCATAGCATGACACTTTAGTCATGCGGCTATTCCACTCATGTGTTTTTTCAGGGAATTCAAGCCCACTTTCAGCAATAATAAAATTTTACTATCTTATAAATATGATTCCACATGATTATTTCTCAAGTTCATTATTGTAATATGATTACAGACGAGATCAGGGTCAGGACGATCAGGGGCATAATGTGGGGTCATCTGGTCGAGCAGGTGGTCAATTAAATTAGTTTGGTACCTAGCGCAAATGAACAGCAACTGGTGACGACATATTTTTCCAGCTGATAGAAAAGATACACTTCTATTTCCATGTTGAAATTAATATTTATCTCCATGATCCATTCTAGCAGATGCAGAAGTAACTGGAATATGCATGTTTGATAACTCTCCTTCACACTTTATACTAACTTATTAACAATGAAGGCAATGCAGGTTCATTGGAATATACCACCAGCATGTCTCAAACTTTTGTATACCTGTGGAGCACTTGTACTTAATAAATACTTAGACAGTAATTTACTTATAACAAATATTGATTTGACTATTGGTGTGTTAAATATGTTCATTTTAACTTATGTAACCATAGAACGGACTGGCTGAGTCTGTGAGACTGAAGTAGATTTTGTTTTATATATATCTGCAAGAGTACACTACTTACGAGTGAGCCACTAATGGTAGTTTTCAGTTAACGTTGCTAGAGGCCACTACCTGTTCTATTATTCTTTATGTTCGCCAGTTGATTGTTGGCATGGGAAGAAATGTGTTATGAGTCTGACAGATCCAGCTCGTCTGCTTATGTTAGCTTTTATTTGCTTGCATAGATTTATTGTTATACAGACCATGAACAATAGAAGTGCCTGAAAATGGCTTGGCAGAGTCCACTAAGCTAGGAAGAAATTGAAAACAACTGTTATTGGTAAGTGACAATGACAATTCGGATATAGATATAGATTTTCTTCCTTATAGTGATCACAACACAGAGTGAAAAGAGTGAGAAGCATCTGGACACTTTTTTATTTCATCATACTATGGAATAAATGTGTAATATGGTGTAATAATGCGTGTGATAATCCTAAATTCATAACATATACGAATATGAACTTTGAAAAGATAATCGATCTAAGTGTTCAGGATGACATGGAAATACAGCATAATAAGATTTTCAGATTTTTGACGGACTACAATGTATTTTTAAAGAAATTTTGGTGCATTAAAATACTAATAAACAATAAAAGAAGTATATTTTTGGTACTTTTGTTGAGAGCTTATTTTTTATTCGATTTAGAACGTAAATAAAGCGTTGGGTCTGTCAGACCCAGCCTGTCCATTTGTGTTTATTTTCACCTATCCGTTCTAGGGTTAAAGAACTATCATATGCCTGAGCAAGGTGTCTGTAATGCCTGTATATCTTATTATAAACTATTTTATAAAAGAACGTAATAATTTTGAGAATATAAATTGTACTAATGTGATACAAAATTTTTAGGATTCAGCTGTTTACTAAGCTTTTAAAGGGTTTAATCAGATTTTTTGTAGCTTGTTTTCAACAAATATTAGTACTCTGGTTGAATTTTGGAGACTTCTGATGCTGGCACAATTGTGTATTGGCCATGGCTAAAATCTTATTGTGCAGACTCCAAACAGTAAACTACAATGTGACTGCATTGACCTGCCAGAGGCATGAAATTACTTGGATTCAACCAAATGGTGCCTCAATAGTGTAATAAATACAGATAATGGTGTGTGGATATAATTTGAGAGGTCTATGTAATATTTATGTGTCACTAAGTAGAAGAGTTACAACGAAACCCTATGAAACTGGTATAAGCATGCTGTTCAGAGGAGATCTCCATTCTCTCGTACTCTTACGAATTTATGGGCAGCCCTGCAGGTTGGAAAATGGCAATTCCCTCCAGTACTCCAGTACTACTTCAGACGTTAGTCGAGCCCATGTTGTTTCGTGTTGTGGCACTTATGGGAGCCCTACATGATCTTAGGCAAGTATACCATTTTCCTTGTTCTTCAGTGTATGATCTCTTATAACATCAAGAACAATACTATCATTTGGTGTCAAAACTTTAGTTACGAATTTCTGCTAGTAAGTTGAAGTAATAGTTTTCATTACTTTTGCAGTACTGTATCAACCAGGTAATAGTATTTTTATTTAAAAATAATAATTGTTTTACGTAAAAAATTGGAACTCCTACCATGGTCTTGGTCTTATAGGGTCATGTACCTAATTATAATTCTTTACCCTGTGGTTCATTATTCCAACAATCCTATACTTTATTACTGAAGAGAGGACATCTACATAATACTCCACAATGTATAATAAAAGTGTTGGTAAGGAGAGTTGTCATGATTTCATATTCCATAGGTTGCATATAAGTGTGCACTCATGTAGTTATCAAAGTCAGTTAATAATACTAATATTACACTCTCCTACTCTACAGAGTGTGGTTCTGCAAAATATGTATATTGCATAAATCAGTGAAGTTAGGCTCAAGTTAATATATTTACTGTGTGCATAATGTATTGTAATGCAACAGTTTACTATTTGTGTTGCCTTTGTAACTAATGACCTTATTTACATTGTTGTATAAACTTACAAATTACTGTTTTTATTTTTCTTTATACTGAACAATTATACTTATGTAGAGTGGCTAGTTAGGAAAGGAGCAATATAAATGGTATTGTTACAGATAGAATGTAGTAGAATTAAGTCACAGGGTTGCTGATGACATTAGGTTAGGAGACGAGACAGTACTACTACCACAATAATGTAGTAGATGAGTTATATTATTTAGTCAATGAAATAACTTATCATAGTAGATAATACATAAAATGCAGAATGTCAATGGGAAGAAATGCATTTCTGAATTTTTAAACATATAATATTAATTAAAGTGTTAGGAAGCTTCTTCTAAAGGCATTTATATGGAGTGTAGCCTTGTGTGGGAGTGAAACATGGACGAGCAACTGTTCAGACAAAAAGAGAATAGAAGTTTACGAAATTCTGTGCTATGGAAAAAAGCTGACAGTCAGATGGGTAGATCATATACCTAATTAAGAAGTACTGTACTGCAGAATTGGAGAGAAAAGAAATTTCTGGATATATTAACAAAAAGAGGGGATCAATTAGTTGAGCACAGTCTGAGACAGCAAGGAATTGTCAATTTAGTCTATCAGGGAAATGTGTGGGGTAAAATCTCAGAGGGAGATCAAGAGACGAATACAGGAATTTGGATAAATGTTGGCATTCTGATTTAAAGGTGAAGAGGCTTGCACAGGATAGAGTAGGGTGGGAGCTGCATCAAACCAGTCAGGCACTGAATACCACATCAACAACCAATTAGATTCCTCCAGATGGTTACTTCTAAATATTTTATGCTTAGTTACTGTTTCAAGTAATTTATCATCAAGATTGTGACTGTGCAGTAGTGAGTTTCTTCACACATGTAAACACAATGTGTAACTTATTTCCATTTACGATCAACTGCCAATTAATGTACCATTCATCCATCCTCCTGTAGATCTTAACTTTCTTTGTCGTCTTTGTCGCCACTACCTCATGTTGAAACTATTGTAAAAAAGGAATTCTAGTCTCCATACCAAATAATTATATTAATTATATCATATATAATGTTAGTATGCCTTTGAAGAATATTCTTTGACTGGCTTACCTAGAGTAATGATAAATAATGCTACATTTTCCTTATTTTTCCAGATGAAACATAACGACATGACTTCTTCTCTGTTCCAGGCTGTATTAATGGCATCACTTGAAGAAGCAAAACGTGAGTACCAGGAACTACAGAAAGAGCTGTTACTGGAGAAGAAAGAGCTCAAAGCACGATTAATGGAACAAGAGCTGGCAAACCAAGAGGAAATTCGAAATATAATTACTGTGAGAACTTACCTCTCTGGTATCATTATAATTTCCTCTTCCTGAAAAACTAGTAAACTAAAATGAGACCTACGAGAAACTGTAACAGTTAAAATTATCAAGCAATCTATTATCTTTAAATGTGATGATAATATCATAATGTTAGAATGCCTGTTAAGAATATTCTTTGACTGACTTACTATTAAATATACTGAGCAATACTGCCAAGTAACAAAATAATCTGCTAGTTGCTATGGGCTTGAACTCTCCCTCTCACATATACCTTTAGGCACAGTAGCTTTGATCTCTGACAAATAGTTGTTCTGTTAGATGGGACACATATGTATTACCAGTGCTTGATTTGTAAAATGGGAGTTTCTGGTGTGCTCATATAACCAGATCTCAAAATTTGTCGTTCCAGTTTATTTTTTGTTAGACTTACCAATATTGCATACTGGTGTATACTAAGAGAAATCAAGCACTTTGTATTAATACTCAACTTTAACACTATTATTATATTCTTTTCAGGTCCATATCAGTATGATACAGTTGTGATGTTGTTTGAAGATTTATGGCCTTTGGCGATTTGTTCTAGGGCGACAGCTATCACTTTCATCTATCACTTTCTGGGGAGCTTTGGGGGTATTGCTCGGCCCTTATATCACCCTGAGTGGATTTCTCTATTTTTTGCTGAATTTATTATTTATGGTGTTGAAGTGGACATCACCACTTCCAACTATTGTTCCTTGTAGACAATAGTGACGGGAGTGAGAAACAAACATAATTTACTGCATTAGGACTTTATTATTAGCTGTTTGCGAAGTTTCAATCATCGACTTTTAGTTCTGAATGTGAAAATATTTTGCTAGCACCCACCTAATTAGGGAGACATGATCATCCCAATAAAATAAGAGAAATCAGGTCGAAAACAGAACGATTTAAGTGTTCTTTCTTCCCGCGCGCTATTAGAGAATGGAACGGTAGAGAAAAGTTATGAAAGTGGTTAATGAACCCTCTGCCAGGCACTTAAATGTGATTTGCAGAGTATCTACGTAGATGTAGATGAACGATACAACAATAATTTTTGACAGGTGTTCTCGTGCTTAATCACTGGTCCCGGAGGGTGCACACTCCCCCCTGATGTCGTTGTCGTGTCGCGTGAGCGCAGTCGACGAAGGACAGACGAGTGTCCACTGGTAATGCACGTTTACGAGCGGTACAAAAAATACTGACTCGACACTAAATACCGAGAGTGCCGGAAGTTACCAGAGAGTGAATTTAAGGTCGACTATGGAGTTTTGTGGTCGAATCATGTCAGTCGATGCCATGATCACAACATACACGTAAACAAACAGACTACGATTTGTGTGACATGCACGAATATGAATTATATTGCAACTCGTTTCACTCGCAGATGACCTGTTAGGGTCATACCTAATCACAAACTCGAAAATCGCTACTTATTCGGAGAAAAACTGCGAACCTTTTCTTTTAAGGGAGTGCGAGATATCTGTGATCAGTTGTTTTTAAATTCAGATTTATGGTTCTGGCCTTTATTACTGTACATGGTGGTGCTACATTATGTGTAAACGAAATAGGTTTTACATTTCTGTAATGTCTCGTTTCTGTGCACTGAAATTTTTCGATGTGTGCTCAATTATGGAACTTCACAACCTGGTTTGTGAAAATAAATGTATGGTGATTCGACGATTACATGTTTGTCACACATGTCTGACAATTTAAAAATTTTATGTGGCACATGAAAATGGATTTTTCGACAGAAATCATAACTGTGAATTACAAATAGTGGCTGACCATCTAATGTCCTTAAAAAATATGTTTGACTGATCCCCTACAAATGAAAATGATCGAGCAGACACCTATTAGGTACAAGGAATAATGTAAATGTCAGTTGTACTGTACTCGTTTCAGTCACAGTAATTCAAGCTGTTTCCAGATGTTTCTACCTAATTACACACTCGGAAATCAGTACATACTAGGTTATAAACAGGCAACTGTTTGTGAAAAGGCAGAATCTAAAAGTCACTTGCAGGTTACTCGTTTCATCCGCAGCGATTTAAACTTTCTTCTTAAGTTCCTACCTTAATACAAACTTGGAAACTGCCATATTCTGAAATAGATCGCTAGCAACGGCTATCTGAGAAGGAAGAATGTAAATAACATTCGTATTCGTTTCAGTCGCACAAATTTAACATGTACTGTGAGGTTCCTGCATAATGACACTCTCGGATATCGCAAAGTATTCGGGAAAAAATGCCAAGTACTGTATAATAGACCAGATACTGTTACGAAAAAAAAAAAATAAATAACGATCAGTTCTCACAGGACTCGAACCAAAAATTTCCCTTAGTATAACCTAATACTTCTAACAACAAGATCAGAGTGATTTCATGTCTGTGATTTCACGATTTCTATTCATATATGTCCTGCTTTGGGATTCATGGGTGTTGCATCCTTAATTGATATTTGTTCTTCAATGACATTTAATGAAATAAGATGAAGCGTCTGTGATAAATCTTCAATGTACTGTCTCCTTCAAATGATATATTGTCACGATTTTCATTTCAGCACATCCCCTGTAAATCAGTGACCATAGACACTAATGTATCAAGTGACAACGGATATGGTACGATAGAGCAGTTTACTTCCGGCACTCTCGGTATTTAGCGTGCATTAAAATACCGTGGGTCTCGACGTCGAGACAGCGATCGTATAGCGTGTCATTAATATTCGTGGGTGTGTGGAAGATCGTGTTTAGTTCGACGCACGGGATCGGCGTCGAATGGTTAGAACAGAGGAGGCTAGGAGACATCCGTCGAACTTGTACAGCGTGCTTTGAACGTCTATAGTGCTCACGTTTCCGCGCCCTTACCAAAATCCCACGTAACGAGAATTTGTGGGCGCGCCAGAGAATTTCCGGAAACGATTTGTGGTGGCTCTGCTTCCGTCTGCCGTTTCTCGGCGCAGCCACAACATTGTCGTGCAGCTATGAATACGTGGAATATTTTAACTTCCCTATTCTGCAGCCTCCTCTACGTCACCAATAAATGATCTTAGCACTTTGCATTTCTGATATTTTCTGGCATCACTTTTCCTTCGTGTTCCCTCAAAATGTGTTCAAATGTTTGTTAAGCTTATGGGACTTAACTACGGGGTCATCAGTTCCTAAACTTACAAACTACTTATCAACTAGCTTATGCTAAGGACGGCACAAAGATCCATGCCCGAGGGGGGATTCGAACCCCCGACCATAGTTGCCGTGCAGACCGTGACTGAAGTGCCTCACTCCCCTCGGCCACCGCGGCCGGCTCGTGTTCCCTGATCATGCATTTTGTGTCCCGACTTCGTCGCCGCTTTTGTGTGTCCCAGCCTCGTCGTCGATGTCGGTGGCCGAGTGGAATGAGACCGACACGCTGGTGCAGGTACGGAGGGGAGCAGCCAGAAACTATAAACACTAGAGTAAATTAGAAGAGATATATATTGCACAGAATGTAACAATACTTAACTTTTACATAGTACTGCAGAATGTTGATACATAGTTGTTAGAGGCCTGCCTAGTGCCTGTACAATAGCAAAGTCTTCACTGGTGCCTATCTGATTACGAAGGTCCTAACTCGTTGCTATCTCAGTCCGAAGTGCCCGGTGTCTTCCGTGGTGGCCACGAGCGGGGTTGCCGCAGAGGGCGCTCGTGGCTGTCGTCGTGAGAACGCCGCGCCGTGCGTGCATGGCGGCGCGCGGCGAAAGTAAGTGGCGCGCACTTTGTACTTGTGCGACACCACAATGCACATTGCCACTCTTTGCCTCTATTTGATTGAAAAGTACAATAGTGGATACTGGAAGAAGCAATGTATTAGAATTTGTACAAAGGCAGAGATTCGAACCCATTATTCCAACTTGCTAAGTACATGAGTAGTATAGTAATGCCACTACCACCCCACGCTCGGTCATTGACTTCGCTATCCGGAATTACCAGTTATCTTGAAATGTGCCAGAAAGTTGGTACTATGACGTCTAATGTTTGTTTACCCTCTGCAAAATCTTGGAAATATTGTGCAATACTTAATTTGTTGCTGCTGAGTAACTGTGGAGAATAACACAAATAAAATCAATCATTCATTGGGAGAAGATATCAAACTGTAAAATGTAAAATATTTTTACTCTTATTATCTTTTCCAAATAGATTTCTTAAAAACAGGTGGTAAGTTTAATAGCTACTGGAGCGTCTTATGTCAGCAGCATTGGCAGTTTTGGTACTCAGAATTCGTTTTTTGGGTGTTTCTTGATAGTGGATAAAACTTTTCCAAATGGGGAAAATGCCCTTTCTGGATAACAATTATTGTTAAAATTTTAGACATTTGGTATGGTTAGTTGTTTAGATATTTGCGGTCTTTGGTGCAAGCACCACTAAAAACCAGTTTATATAATTGTGTGTATGAGGGTGATATCTTTGGTCCTCAGGATCTCAGTAATGGATAGAGATATCGAAATAATTCAAGAAGTTTTTCGAAAATATCTCTTAAGAAAATATGGTGAAAATTATGACGATTTACATTGTACAGAAAGTATACAAGTGCCTAACCCACAATTTCTAATTTTGGTACTGAAGAAGGGATGGTTCCTTTGTAATCCATATAAAAGCCACCCAAAACCGCATATATTACACAGAAAACATCTCATTTGCTCAATGTGGCTTAGTTACAGGGAAGTATGTATTGCATATATTTTGATACAGTATTTTAAGATAACTGAATCTGTCTATTCTTCTTACAGATGTACAAAAGATCATTAGGCTAATGGCTACCAAAAACTCTTGTGACCATTCTATCGGTACTCACCAATTAGAATTGGGCAATACATATCTCACGGTAATAAAACGTTTATGGCTCGTTGTCTCTGTTCATAGGGTTGAGTTATGTATGTCAGTTTCTATGCCCTAAACAGCAACCCAATCTGTTTAAACAAGATCAATAATTCATCTGTAGTTTAGCCAGACTATCAATATGCATATGATGATACGAAGATATATTTAAACAAACATAAATTAAACCTCTGAATAACCAATAAATGGATTCTAAAATAAAGAAGTGATTCACTCACGAATTTATCTATATGTATAAGAATGAATGTTTGTCTGTATGTCCTCTATGTGTTCATAAACTATTCATTCAATTGCAATGAATCTTTGGTGGACTGCTCATCATACACCCAGAAACAAAAGAGTACAACACATAGCTCAGGGGATATGACATCATAAATAATGAGAGGCCACCACATGATAATGCCCAGATTTATGCGTCAATTATTGGAAAATGGGAGAAGTTATTAGGGACCTCCCCCTCACACACACACACACACACACACACACACACACACACACAAAATGATGAAATGGAAAGACGTCTACTGCTCACAAACGTTTCGCTGCAGATGCCATGAAACTGTCGCATCAGGCATGACCTTGTAAACAATATAGTTGCAACAAACTGCCACATAATGCGACGAGACTTTATTCACAAAATGTATGACAATGACAGTACTTAGCGACTTGTAACCAACTTTAAACATGATTTCAAACCTTTTTTGAACTTTTTCTCGCTGAAAACCATGGCAAAATTAGGAAAGGAAAATATTTCTTGCTTAATACTTTTCTGCTGTTCATGGACTAAAACTAAGGCATTCAGTATGACATTACAATTTATAATTTCTACAGTATAAATTATAGCCACAGGAAATTTTACAGTCACACATATAGCTGAATGTACCTTCTAAATTGTATCACAATGTGACACATAGTTCATGAGATATGAGCACATATACAGTAACGTTCATACAAAACCACCCACCCTATCATGCACCAGGTTTTAATATATTACTTCATTACTACTAATTGAATTTGGAAAAAATTTTATAGACATACAACGCTTATATATACTTGAAAAAGTATTCAATTTAATAACGTATAACTCAATAAAAATCGGATCATGTTAATTTTTTTTATGCTATTTGTATTTTGATTGCTATCTTCCGTTCTTTGGATACTGCATGTATAATTTTGTACGTTATGAAAGACAGCGTTATTTCTTATATATGATATAAATACGAGGCGCGTCCAGAAAGTAAGTTCCGTTTGGTAATAAAATGAAACTGTACACAGATACAGTAGAAATTTTTATTGCACAAAATTCTACAACTCTTAAACTACTTTTCCACATAACTGCCGAAATTTTGCAGGCATTTGTCATAGCGTGGCACCAGGTTTTGTATACCTTCTTCATATAAATCTGCCTCCTGTGTCTTCAACCAGTTGGAAACAGTTTCTTTCAGCTCGTCGTCCATAGCAATAGCACTAATTGTAAACCTACGGTTTTCCTGGATCTTGTCATCAATCGCGTGAACCAGTTCTTCTGTAACCAAAGGTGGACGCCCACTTCGTTCTTCATCATGCATATCACTACACCCGCCATTGAACTGTCAGAGCCATCTTCTCATCATCGAATCACTCATCGCATTTGGTCCGTAAACATCGCAAATTTGCCGATAAATTTATCTTGGTTTCACTTTCCTCGCATTCAGAAACCGAATCACCGACCTGATTTCACAGGCGGCAGGATTTTCAATCAACGCCGACATTTCAAACAAGCACAACTAAGCGTGCGTAACTGACAGCGATCTCCAAATGGCGCACGCTCTTCTCCTTGATACAGATCGTCTACAGCACATGTGCAGAACTGCAATCGCAGTGCTGCAGCGGAGATAAATTGAAACGGAACTTACTTTCTGGACGCGCCTTGTATAACATGTATTTAGAAAACAGAGATGGACAGGGAGAAGGGATAGGAAATGTACTATCTCAAGGCATATTTGCGATATGGATTTTTAGAATAATGTGTGTGGCTATATTGTATTTCAATTGCAATCTGGGAGAGTCGCCCTCACTCAGCCAAGAGTGTCGTTTCCAGTTTCCGAGTAGATCAGGAATATCCTAACAACCTATATTCCATTCACTGGGTCCAAACTGTTAGCCGGCCAGCTGGGTACCCAACAGCCTATCAAAACTCGCCTTTTACATGGAAGCAATCAGCTTCCCCCTGTATATGTAATGTCACGCACATCCATTTGATATGATACATTTGCCTGTCAAATTATCTTGTTAAGTAGCACCAAAGTTTTTGGCCATTTTCTCTTAAATTAATAAAAACATTAAAATCATTACCAACTACTATGCCAGAATAGTGTATAAAACTCGATTGGCGTATGAACCGGCGTTCCATTTGCGCATCATGTATAAGATTTAAATCTAAAGTAACATAAATTATAGATTTTATGGCATATTAACTAAATGTCCAGAGAAGTATATGTTTCTAAGGTGCGAAGCACACTAATTTCACTCAGCAAATATCACTTTACCGCGTTCTTGTGCCTCATTGTTCTGACGATGTAGTTACACCACAGCACTGTCACCAATTCTCCGCCAGTGTCGTACCTTGTTGGATTGTGTGTGACTCTGCAGCCGATTCCCCCAGACTAAATGAAAACACCTGTCGAAATTCTACTACGGTATATTTACCAAGCCGGCCGCAGTGGCCGAGGGGACTAAGGCGCTCCAGTCACGGTCTGCGCGGCCACTACGGTCGGGGGTTCGAATCCCCCCCCCAGGTATGGATATTTGTGCTGTCCTTAGTCTTAGTTAGGTCATAAGTAGTTTGTAAGTTTAGGGACTGATGACCCCGTAGTTAAGTCCCATAAGCTATACAAACATTTTTTTTATAGTTACCAATATATGGAAACCCATCCAGATCCCCAAGGATTCAGCTTTGAAAGCCTTCCCCCAGTAGTATCAATACACACTCTTCAACAGCAATGTAATAAAACATCAACATAAAAAAAAATTTCTTTTAGCATCAGTCTGTCCATGTTCCCACAAGACAACACGTCCACACTATAGTAATTTTGGTTATGCAACACTACTCTCCCCCCATTGCCGACTTACGGAATTTAAAAGGAAACTCAAAACAACAAACTATTACTTCCCTTGAAAAGATTTCCCTGTTACATTATACCCTAATTACAACACATTTTAATCCCCAAATATTAAACCCAAATTAAATTTCCATATCAAACCATATATAAACCGCTCATGTCGCTAAGATTCTTCTTATAATTTTCAATACAATGCAATTCTCAATGTATCATCTTTTTACTGAGAAATTAATCCGACCTCCTTGCACCAAAACTTGTTCGACAACACTGTTTAAAATAATACTACAATTCTGACAATTATCCTCATATTTTTAAATCACAAAATATAGAAACATTTAATAAATCATTCTCATCAACATTACCCCATCAAACTGCCGACCCCCACCCACCAAAATGCGCCCACACAATTCCTGTTTGTTCTCCTCAGCATAGCAACATATTTTAGACAACATACAATAAACACACATATATCCCCTAAAATTCTTATATAGTAAACATAAAGACACTAAAATAAGCATCCATAGCAAATATTTCACTTATTGATCTGTTCGCATTTAGGAATACTTTCCTCCTCTGCCCCAGTCATTACAATATCGACAACACATTGCTCCCTCATTAATAAGTTCTTGACTTTCACCTTTTGTCTTATTCCTTCTACTTCAAACTCGAGATACATTTCTATATAGTTGAGAGATGTTTTATATTTACAAAGAAAATCTGAATCTAATATAACATCTCTCACCAACCCACTTATCACAAAACATCTGATATTAAATTTGTATCCAAAACATTTAACTTCTAAACTCATCTTCCACGTGACGGGCTTACTCTTCCCCCCTGTCGATGTCTTAATTCTTAGGCTATTTCTGGGAATATAGCTAAATGCTTGTCAGAAAACTTTCTGACACAGCTGATATGTCACTTCCCAATTCCAGAAGTGCATTTACTCTTGCTTTTCCAACATGTATCTTAACTATTGGCTGTACAACAATTTGTTCTTCCCTGTCTAAAAGTTCTTCATGTTGAAAGACCACTGTTACATGTGCAATTAATTCTAGCTGAAAGGAGCCAGTTAAAAGCTTACTTTAAACATATAACTCTGGCTGAAAGGCCTGATAAAGGACTAAAGGATTAATGTGAACTACTGACTACTTCCTGCAACAGAATCTTGTTCCCTGGCCCAGAATTTACAACTGACTCAAACTTTAATTTAGCAGCAGGAAGACAAAGAGACAGCGGCCAATATACGTCGTAGATTACGAGAATTACAGCCAATCTATATATAAAAGGCTTGTGTGTGTACATGCTGACAGACTTTTCTCCATGACCACATACTGCCACCCACTCGTGGTTGTGGTGGTAGATAGCCCTTGGTCTAATGATGTTAGTAAGGGAGTTTGGTCGCGGTGCGTGGCAGTGGGTGAATGTGCCGAGCAAAAATTCGCAAAATATGCAATAAATACTCTTAGGAAAAGCTATATACTCTGTGACTTACGAACTTTACGGTACGAGTCAAAATCTGTTTATTCTTTCAATTGTCAGAGAATGCGGTCCTTTCAGACTTCAATAACGATAAGGAATATCAAATGCGCAATTTTTTTTTTTTTAAATAGATCACATATTTCTGTCAACCACACATTACCGACTATGAACAGAGACACAAAACAAAGATAAAAATCCAGATAGACTCAAAGATAAAAATACTCGTGGAACATTGATCACTGTCGTGGAAGCGTGGTGGAAACACAGAGATCATTGATCTCTATACTCTCTGGATGTTAAACTTCGGTTTTCTTAGCGTGCCAGCCATAGATATTCATATTTAGTTTCTTGCCAAATTCAAACATGGCTGCTAAGAAGCATTTAAAGAAAAAGAGAAGAAAATATGTTTCGATTCCGTTCCCATATCAGCCTACAACATCGAATATTGAACTAAATTCCTAGTCAAGATGTAAGCAAGGAATTCTTTGTCACGTAATAACTGATGGTAACTCGTTTGCCAAATTTAAACATGGCGGACAATGCGAAATCGTGTGCAAAACATATGAATGTGCAGGCACGCTGCAATTCAATGCTCAGACACCAGAGTTATACATCCAGTTTGTATAGAGATCACTGACAGAGATTCATTAATGAATGTCTCTTAGGCCATAGATATTGATATGCCTGTGCCAGTTGGCTCACTGGTCTGTGCTAATCAGTGATCTCTGATACATATAGCTGCGACACTCTGCTGTGAAAAGTGTTATCATTTGAAAGAAAAACTATGCGACGTAGTCCTACTCATATCCGGCGGCCTCCTGTGGTAATGTTGGCAACAGATGTTGAATAATGAGAATCATGTGACATTGTCATAAGCCAATCGTGTGACACGCAAATATTTTGTCGTGAAATCAAGCATACACCAGGAACAGCAGTATTTAACTACACTCTATGTGGTTCTGTCATTTTTGTAACGATTTTATATCGTGTTATTGATGTTGCTACCATAAAAACTCGAGGGCACCAGGATAGAAAGTAAAATTTTACCGAATCAGATACATCCGTTGTTATCACATTTCATCATGACCAGCACTTTTACGCGAAACTCTTTTGTATAGAGTCTCATGATTCACACAGTCTTACAATTCATTCCAAATTCCCATTCAACAATGTATTTGTGAAAACTGTTACAAATCAATATTCGCACTTATCCAATTTCGTTTTCAGAAATGTAATTTGCCAGCCGCTTTCAGCGCTGCTGTTGCAATGTGTAACTTTATGAACACAACCTAACATTGAATTTACATTGTTCCAAAGCACGGACTTAAATTAATTTCACTCTTCATATGAAAAATTTTATGAACATTCATTGTTTTCGACAATGACTTCTACTTAAATTTGATATCTTGCCTAGGAGGACTGAGTTTATTGACTGAGAGATCCAACAAGGATTGTGTTTCTGCTGACCTACGTCCGGAACCCAAAGAACCATGATATACTCAGGACCTTCTTTAACAACAGTTGTGAAGCACGGGCATATAAGCTAGTCATTAATATACAAGCCTCCCCAAACTAAACCATTTTATGAAGGCATGAGAATATTTATGGCGCAACAGAATTAAAACATGATAATTTGCATCTGAGTTTGTTCTCAGCACTGGTGAGAAACAACATTTAATAGAAAAAGGGAGGGTATTCATAAACTAATGTTTATAAGAAGGATAAAAATTCACTGATAATAAATTATTTATTCAGTTCAAACATGAGTAAATGGGGGAACCAATTTGGTTAAACAATAAAAATGCATCCCATTTAATGTTGAATTAAATTAATCTGAACTGAACAGCGTTAGGGGAAGGATTTACAGTCAACAAGCATTCATCCATTCACATGCGTGAAGGAAAAATTACATCAGATGACAACACTGAAATTTTATCCGATTTTACAGAAGATGATGTTTTAGAAGTAATATCCCAGTCACCAGCTTATAAATCCCCAAGTCCAGGTGGCCTACCAAAAGAATTTTATTTGAAATTTTGGAATCTAATTGGATCTACTTTTGCTGCAATTTTAAATGATGTCATGAAAAGCGGGTATATTCCCCAGGATATTAAAGAAGGAAAAATTGTTTTATTTCCAAAGTCACGGGGGCAAAATTACATTGAAAACTTCAGGCCAATAACCCTACTCAATTTTGATTATAAGGCCATTGCCAGGGCTCTCAATAGTAGACTGACCTCTCATATCACCAAAATAGTCGGTAAACACCAGTCCTGTTTTCCCAGAAGGACTTTCATGTCCACAACCTCTACATACACAGACATAATTTCCATAGCTGCAGTTACCGGTATTAAAAATGCGTTGCTCTTTCGACTTCTATAAAGCTTTTGACCTGGTTAGCTACGACTACCTGGAACAAATAATGATGAACGTTGGCCTACAAGAGAGACTTTTGCAAGTAGTTCGAAATGTGATCACGGGTATTAACGCAAAAATAAGTATCAGTGGACAAATGACACAGACTGTCATCATCGAAAGGGGTCTACCACAAGGGAGCCCAATCGCAATGCTGTTATTCGTCCTATCCTTTGAGCCATTCCTCAGGAGAGAGATCGCAAAACAGCCTGATATCCACATTTCAGGGGAATCCTTCATAGTAACTGCCTATGCCGACGATGTAGGGGTTGTACTACGCCAAGAAGGTGACGTAGCAATGCTGAAAGCCGAAATCGATAATTATAGTGCAGCCTCAGGAGCAAAGATCAATGCAGGGAAATGTAAAGAGGATTCGGTGATGCTGTTATACCATGGGCCCAAACCGTGGAACAGCATAAAACGTTAGGCATTACCTTTGACAAGTGTCCATTAAAATGACTGCTCTAAATTGGAGAGACACTTGTAATAAAATACAAGGGACCAGATTGAATGTACATGGAGATCAGTTAACCTCATTGAAGCAGTCAGAATTGCTAATATCTATGTCTTCTCTAAGGCATATTACGTTGCGCAAGTGTTCCCTATCCCCAAGATTTAGGGAAAGAAGATAATGTAATTAGCAGCCAGACATATTTGGAAGGGAAACATCTATAGACTTTCTTACGAAACTTTAACTAAACCCCACCTGAAGGGAGGATGCTAACTGACATCAATAGGAAGGCCACTGCATTGTATCTCAAAAGAACCATCCGCCTATTAAATGATAACCAGACCAACATCACAGCTAAGCTCTTCAAGGTGTTTCAGCCAAAGAGCATATTTCCACCGATTGATATCAGTACTATTAACTTTCAGCTGAAGCATGTCAGAGTGTTTTATATCGAGCTCAGTTACTGCGCGTGTGACATCACTAAGTATGCAAAGCATCATACAGACATGGCAGAAGACAGACAAGTTTAACAATATCACACTAAAATACCCCACTATTGACTGGGAAACGGTGTGGAAAAATATCAGTCTGCAGATCCACACAGTGGAGGGATCATCTACACGGTACAAAGTAGTAAATGAAACTATTGCAACGAATGAGAAGCTCCATCGCATTGGGCGCGCTGATTCAGACGAATGCCTAAAATGTGGATTGATAGACACGCTGCGACACAGGTTCACCTGTCGTGGATACATGGACAAGTGGAAATGGATGCGGAGGAGACTTGCCTTGTTGACGCACCGAAAGCAGCTATACGACAGACATCTTGTTATGGCCGGATAAAAAATTCTACCCGGAAACCAAAAATAACACCATTATGTGGCTATTAGGGTATTACGTGAATTACGTAATACATGGACCAGGAAAAGATAAACTAATCAGCTTTGAGTACTACATGGAGTCAGCAAGATGGAAGATAGAACAAGTCTGTAACAAGAAGAAGACCTTCGGCAATATGATCCATATTGCTTTTGAAAGGCATGGTATAGGATAAATACAAAGAAAGATAATCAAGAAGCACCCACTGCAAAGTGCCACCAACAAAGAAACAACATGTAAAACAGAAGAGAAATATAAACAAAAATAAGAAAACGCAAAGAAAAAGCAACCACAAAGTATATAGTAACAGTGGGCTGCGGGTGGTGGAGGTTGGCGTGTCTGACCTGCCCCGTTCTGTCCCTGTCCAGAAGTGATGTTTTATTCAGGTTCCTACAGTACACCAGTCTGTACTGGTTTACTAGCTCCACGGGGGTACTTTGAATTACAGCAAATATTGTTTAGTTTTGCTGGTTTTTAATGAGTTCTGACCTTTATTCTTGGTTTCTTTAGATTAAAATGCATTAATTTTGAAAAAAAAGAAAGAAAAGAAAAAAAGATAAAAAAACAGAATAACAGTTCCTTTATATATACAGGGTGTTTCACTATGTGTGTTTGCCTCTGTAACTTATAAAATAATAGGTGACGGGAAATTTTAATGCGGTAGGTCAACACAAGAAATATTACACTTTCTGCGGAGCTATGAACATAGTTTATTGTATCATTTTCCAAAGAGTTACAGCACAAAGATATAATTTTTAAATGGGACAATAGTTTATTTTATCGTTCATTGGATTCGTTGAAACCACCTGCGTCCAAATCAATTTAAACTACATTCCTATCACAGTTAGTTTGGGAGCTACAACCCTTCAAAGTTTCAAAGCAGACACCACAAACGCTGCACATAATGCAATGCGCCTTCTAAATGTGTTGCGGCCGAGTTGTAACGTCGCCGGTGTCACGGAGCGAGAAGCTTCCTCCATGCGCTGTTAGACTGCCGACTGTCGCCGCACACGGCCGTATACCCGACAGTTGGAGCTACACAAAAAACTTTGGCTCAATATATCACAGTTACTGACATCGGATGACGATGGCAAACACGAATAACGAGTACGTTGACATGTTGCTGATGCTCGGCGAGTGCCGACACGATGCCACTGAAGCAGCCACGGCGTATGCCGTGAGATATCCTAGGCAAAGAGCCACAGACGAACAACGACTTCGGGAAACAGGCAGCTTGGTAATGCGCCGCAGTAACAGACGAAGACCTGCAAGAAGTGAGGAGACGGAGGTGTTTGTTTTAGCTGCACTACAACATGATCCTCATGCTAGCTTACAAGCCGTTGCTGCAGTCGCTGGTGTTAGTCTCACATCTGTGTGGCGTATAGTACACGGCCACAGGTTTCACCCGTACCGCCTGTCACTGACTCAAGAGCTGCATGGGAACGATTTCCGTGCAAGAGTGACATTCTGTGAGTGGGCCATGCGTAATTTCACGCTGGAGTCTTTACAAAGTGTTATGTTCTCTGATGAGTCGACGTTAACAAATTATGGTGCAGTGAATCGCCATAACATGCACTACTGGGCCGCAGACAATCCTCGGTGGGTACGACCTGTCGACCATCAATGTAGGTGGTCTATTAACGTGTGGTTTGGAATCCTTGGGGATGAAATCGTCGGTCCACACTACTTCCCAGGTACATTGACGGGTGAGTTATATTGCGCTTTTATAGCCGACAGTTTGGGTGGTCTCCTTGAACATGTGTGTCTACACACGAGAGTCCATATGTGGATGCAGCACGATGGTCACCCAGCCCATTCTGCGCGTGCTGTTATGGAAGAACTAAACAACAGGTTTGCAGGAAGATGGTTGGGGCGCCATGGTCCTCATTCATGGCCCGCAAGGTCGCCTGATTTAACAACAGTAGATTTCTTTTTGTGGGGATATCTAAAGGATCGTGTTTATGTCACTCAGCCCACGTCCCCAGATGATCTAAAATGGCGCATCTAGGACGCATGTCGGACCGTCACACCGGCGATGTTACATCTCATCCGCAGATCCTTTCGATGGCGCATTGCATTATGCAAATGTTCAAATGTTTGTACAGCTTATGGGACTTAACTACGGGGTCATCAGTCCCTAAACTTACAAACTACTTATGAACTACTTACGAACTAGGACGGCACAAATATCCATGTCCGAGGGGGGGGTTCGAATCCCCGACCGTGATGACCGTGCAGACCGTGACTGGAGCGCCTCAGTCCCCTCGGCCACCGCGCCGGCTTGCATTATGCATTGAGGAACATGAACACACATTTGAACATCTCATGTAAATCAACTTCCCACCGCCAACACATCCATCACCCACCACAAAGCCATGTATTATGTACAGCGTGTGGTATCTGCCCCTGAAACTTTGAAGGGTTGAAGCTCCCAAACTAACAATAGGAATGTAGTTTAAATTGATTTGGACGCAACTGGTTTCAACGAATCCAATGCACGATAGAAAAAAACTATTGTTCCATTTAAAAATTATATCTTTGTGCTGTAACTCTTTGGGAAATGATAAATAAACTATGTTCATAGCTCCGCAGGAAGTGTAACATTTCTTGTGTTGACCTACCACATTAAAATTTCCCGTCACAAATTATTTTATAAGTTACAGAGGCAAACACAGTTAGTGAAACACCCTGTATATATATCACAGTGGTAAAGTGCAAGACTACAAACCCAAAGATCACGGGTTCGATCCCCGCCAGGTCCTACGATATTTATCTGTCACCTTCCACTTCTTTCACCTCTGGCAGTGTTGCTTATGTTAAAAAAAATTGAGTAGTACCGTGGTTCGGAACGCACGTGAAACTGTAGGTCTCCCTTTAACTGACTAGGTAAGTCAGTTCAAAGGTCGGAGGAAGGCAACGGCATACCACCTCCAAACAGGACCAAGCCTAGTATAGCACTGTGGTGTTCAAACCAATCTTCGGATTGTTGACTGCTTTACCTGTTTTACTTTCCATGTATGCTAGAACTTTGTTCAAACCCAAGCCCAGTTCTTTCTTTACAGTACCCAATTCTGCTTTTACATTACGCAAATCTGCTTTTAATTCTGATTTTATATTACCCACTTCTGATTTATACCAACCAAATCTGCTTTTAACCCCATTATCCATATATAAATTTTGCTTTCCAATGAACTTCCCGCCCAATCATCTTTCTTTGCAGCAACTGGTCTACTAGCCCAACTATAGCTCTCCCCATTTACATTTTCTTCCTCAGAACTCGGGCTACCAGATCCGCTAATATTTTCGGAGCCACAAACGCTTGGTGACTGCTTAATTACCGGTATTTCGTTAACGTAAGATCCAGCCCCAGACACACATTTACATCATCGTTGTTGGTACTTAGCTTTTCTGCCATGGTGCCTCTGCTGCAGCCGCCGATTCATGTTGACTGCCTCCTGGAACTTCCGCCATGTAGTACTCGAAGCCGTTGACCGCTGTCGACTGCGTCTGTGTCCGCGATGTGAAGTTCTGCGCCGTATTTGTAACTCGTACACCACGTTCATTCTCCGGTCTGAAAACCAAGTCTTATACCTCTCCTATCTTAGTATTATAACAGGCGCGAAACTGCTGTAGTACTATAAAGCTCTTGAGTCCCCACACATCACTCAATATGCATTACACTTGGCTTCTAAATGAGTGTACTGCAAAATTTACAGTAACTATTCCAAAAGAATTTTACCAAACCCGGAAAAAAAAGAAAAAAGGGACGAGAAAACCCATTTGTGACCTTCCTATCGGTACTCACCAATAAGATTTGGGCAAAACATAACTCAGGGTAGTAAAACGTTTATGGCTCTTTGTCTCTGTTTATAGGTGTGAGTTATGTATGTCAGCTTCTACACCCTAAACAGCTACCCAATCTGTTCAAACAAGATCAATAATTAATCTTCAGTTTAACCAGTCTATGAATCTTCATATGGTGATGCGAAACTATATTTAAACAAACATAAATTAAACCTCTGAATAACCAACAAAATGAATTGTAAGATAAAGAAGCGATTCACTCACGTAGTAATTCTTTATAAATGGAGCTTATTACTCTGTTTGGACATGAAAATGCAGAGGTGGTCCTACTTCATACACCAGTGAATAACTGAATATTTCCCCAACAATTGTTCATGAGAGGCACAATAAGTATCACTCGCACTCAAGAGTAAAAGTTCCAAATTATCACTCGTAAATTAGTGAAGTCCATCGAACATTGCCATTCCAGAATGAAACTTTTCACTCTGCAGCGGAGTGTGCGCTGATATGAAACTTTCTAGCAGATTAAAATCTTTGCCTTCCGCGGGCAAGCGCCCTACCGACTGAGCTATCCCGACACGACTCACGATGCCGCCTCACAACTTCTGTGAAGTTTGGAAAGTAGGAGGCGAGATACTGGCGGAAGTAAAGTTGTGAGGCGGCATCGTGAGTCTTGTTGGGATAGCTCAGTTGCTAGAGCACTTGCCTGCGGAAGGCAAAGGTCCCATGTTCGAGTCCCGGTTCCGGCACACAATTTTAATCTGCCAGGAAGTTTCATTGCCATTCCAAATTAATCCACGATTAATTACAGTATTTGTTATAAGACACAGTTTGTCATCACACGAGTACACGATTGATGAATTATCACAGTTATACAGCCCTACAACCATGCACAGTTTATCACTTTCACCAGAGATTAAGTTCTGCAGTCACAGTCCCATAAGTTTTCTAAGTCGACACATGTCTATCTCTTCAAATCACAAGTTCATAACACGGATTCAGACCACCCAGCGTCACAACTTTTGACCACCACGTCCAAGTTACGAGTCCTTTCCCAAGCATTCGAAAGCATGCTATCCCTGATCCCAAAATTGTATCCTTCTGCGCATCCTAATGCCTCATCTTTAAAATACAATTTTCCTACCAAAATCTTATACATTTGAATATCACAGAATTAAATACTTTGACCACCTCCCTACAAATGTTGTTTGCATTTAACAAACAAATATATATATATAACAATACTAAGGTAGCTATTAAGCATGGCGTTTCACTGTTCTAATATACTGCCACTGTCGAAATATAGTTACACGATTAATATTTAATTTATTATGTCTTTTTATGCAAATATATTCAGTTCTTGTCCACAAATACATATAATTGTTTATATATAAATTATCTGCTGCATATCTACTATTTTTAATCGCCATGGAATATTTGAGTGGCAGTATACAACAGAAAATGAACATTACTAAGAATAATATTAAATATAATAAAATACATACATAAATGCAATACACTTTGCTGCATTCATTTTTTGTGTTTCTGTGGTGGAATCTATGTTCTGGCATAAGAATATTACTACCTAAATGAGAAGCAGATCAAGAGGGTAAAATAAAGTTTATTGAAAGAATATGGAACTAATGTGGTGTGTCTTTCAAGGTAGGTAGCATGGTGCAATCCTGCCCATTTGCTTCTTTAACTTTTACTGATAAACACTATGCATCAATAATTGCAAATAAAAGTCTTACAATATTATTATTATCATAGTACTGAAATTTATTGGCTTTTTATCTGTAAGGGATACTGAAATTGTAACTACGGCATTTGATTCTCACAAGTCTCCTAACCATGCATGTAATTATATTTGCCATATGATAATTCCCTGATTTTATATGAATTTTTAGAATAATGTGTGTGGTTATATTGTATTTCAGTTGCATTCTGGGTTAGCCGCCCTCACTCATTCAAGAGCGTTGTTTCCGGTTTCCGACCACATAGGAAAACCTGACTACCTGCTGTATCCCATTCACTGGGTACAAACAGGTAGCCGGCTGGTGGGGGAACCCAACAGCCTGGCAAAACCCGCCTTTCACATGGAAACAATCAGCTTCCCTCTGTATCTGTAATGTCACACTCTTACCCCTTATCTCTGTGATAAATAGAACCTGAGATATAGACCCCTAAAAATTGTATTTTCTCGCCTGGCTTTATCAATCACATTACACTAATACCATGTACGACACACATCAGTGGTAAAAACCTTTAAGTGGTCACAATATAAATGATAATAGTGGTCTGAGTTGTATGTGTACAGTCTGGTCTTGTGGTTATAGGTGTACTGTTACAGAAACAAATCAAGTGGATTTTCAGATGCTATGTTAGAATATTTTCAAGTTTGTAACATATTCTAGTTCTCTCTTTTTCATGTAATAGAAGTATTATTAGAATATACTGCTGTAGTAATTCCTGCAGAGTTTTTGTAATAAATGGGTGTAGTGTGACTTTCGACTACCTTGTATTTCCACAGAACTTTGTAACAATGCTCCACATAGAACTGCATAAAGTATAAACAACTTTGACATTTCTCACCTATAGAGATCCAAATATTGCCGAATTTTCTTAAAATAAATGCTGTGTTTTATAGTTATAATGGACATATTGTGACTTTTGAATAATTCAATGGTAAAATGAACTGACTGTGAAACAAGTAATGTCATTTTCAGGAACAAGAAGATGAACTTCGCAGGACAGAAGCTATTCATTTTGAAAGACTGAGAAAAATGGAAGCTGATTATGAAAGAACTCTTGCAATTCAGAGAGAAAATCTTCGTACTAGACATGAGATGGAATTAGTGGAAGTAACAGAAAGAAAACATGAGCATGTTTTGCAGCTGAAAGAAAATCATACTAGGGATTTCTCAGAAGTGAATGATTACTACAATACAGTTGTACTGAAAAACTTGTCATTAATCAAAAGTATAAAGGTAACTATTGTGTTAATACTTTATAAAGTAGTTTAACATATCATAAATTTATGGTATGAGTAAGATATTAACACATTCATCTACAATATCAAAAAGTTGAAATATTTAACTTAAGTTCTGTTGTGAGTACTTCAGTATTACTGTGATACCTTTAGTGAATTGTCCTTTATATAAACAGGTTTGCTTGGTTGTGGTTATCTTAATCTATGTATGTAATTATGTGTGTAAAAAACTATATCACATTTCCTTGGAATCAGTGGTAATGGAGATATAACGTACCTACATAAAAGGCATACTTTGTTTATTTTCGATTTGTTACATCACATGGTTTCATATTTAGAAACAAATCCATATATTGAGAAAAAAATTTCATAATGCAAAAGCTTGTAATAAGTCTCAGAACAGCTTGCTGAAATATAATTGATGAAATGGAAATTTTTACTATTGCTTCTCACTGAATTTATTACTTAAAAATTGATTGGATGCAATATGTCCCTTTATCGAACTAATAACTGTATGCACTGCAGCAATACTATAAAAATGACAGTTGGAACTTAATTAGTGGCAACACTGCTGTGGAGACACTATACAATGGAATCTACTATTGTCGCTGATAGCACATATTGTTGGCATACCTATCTTACCTCCGAGCAAATGGACTCGCATGCCCCACATCACCAGCGTGCGCACAATTGAGGGAAACAAGTTACTTGCAAGCGAGCAGTCTTATGGAACGGTGTCACTATCTTTTTGGACTAGGAACAAAGTTGGATCAAGATTGGATGTGCCAGAGGTCGTACAGCACGAAAGTGTCATCAAGGGTTTCAAGAGACATCCAGGGAATCGGCATTGCTGTGTAGAGCAGTGGCACATTGTATAAAAGCCTTCAACAAATGTCAGAAAACCGCAACAGACATGCCGCGAAAATAGAAAATGCGTCAGAGCCCCAGTATGGTGAAAGTTATCGTGATTCTCATGTATGACTGTGATGGTGTTATCCTAACGCATTACGTTCCTCCATAGCAGACAGTCAATGCACAGTACTTATGTTCGTTTTTGGAGCATCACCTGCGACCAGCTTTACGAAAGAAGCGGCAACACTTTATGTGCAACTGACCCATCATTTTGCACGACAATGCGCGGGCACAAGTTGTGACTGCTCTGTTCGGGCGATGGCACTGGGAAGTACTGTACCATCCACCATATTCCGCGGACTTAACTCCTTGCGACTTTGATTTGATTCCCAAGATGAAGGAACCTCTTCATGGCATTCGCTTCAGAACTGTTTCAGAGGTTCGATAGGCAGTAGACTGCTCCATTCGTACCATCAACAGATCAGGCTCAGGCAACAGTTTCTACACAACACTGGTGACTACTTCGAAGATCAGTTACAGATGCAAAGATCTAACGCTTTTGTATTGGTTGCGAATATAGTTGCCACTATTTAAGTTCCAACCCTCGTAAAAGCAAATAACATGAAGCCTTATAATTTACACGAGTTTTCTGTTTTCAGTTGTTCACATCTTAAATCGACCTATCAGTAGTGGGTCTTTTCAAACATTATGGAAGGAAAGAATGTTAGGGTTTAACGTCCCATCGACAGCTTGGTCATTAGAGACAGAGCTAACGCTCGAAGTTTTGGGTAAGGATGGGGAAGGAAACCGGCCGGCGCTTGTTTATACCAGGATTTGCCTGGAGTGATTTAGGAAAATCATGGAAAACCTAAATCTGGGTGGCCAGAGGTGGATTTCAACCATAGTTCTCCCAAATGCGAGTCCACCGTGTTACAACTGCACCACCTCGCTCGGTCAAGTGTTACAAAATGTTGTTGTTTTGCTTGAAAAACTGAGAGATAAATAACGAATGTCCAGATTGAAAATTTTACACTGCAGCGGACTGTGCGATGATATGAAACTTCCTGGCAGATTAAAATTGTGTGTCGGAACCGGGATTCGAACCTGGGACCTTTGCCTTTCACGGTCAAGTGCTCTACCACTTTTTTTCCCCCCTATGGGTAGATCTTGTCCTTGTGGACGCTGATCGTGTTTGTTCGTTTTGGTTTTACGAGTTCTTTGGCTCAGCTTTTTTATTACAGAGAGCGTTCAGTCATCTGACCAGGCGCGGTGAACCACGGCGCCCGACCACTGAGCTATCCCGACACGACTCACGGTCACGCCCCACAACTTCAATTCTGCCAGTAGCATGCGAGGTACTGGCAAAATTGAAGTTGTGGGGCTCAGTGGTAGAGCGCTTTACTGCGAAAGAGACAGGTCCTAGGTTCGAGTCCCGGTTTCAGCACACAATTTTAATCTACATCTACATCTACATCGATACTCTGCAAATCACATTTAAGTGCCTGGCAGAGGGTTCATTAACCACCTTCATAACTTTTCTCTACCGTTCCATTCTCTAATAGCGCGCGGGAAGAAAGAACACCTAAATCGTTCTGTTTTCGATCTGATTTCTCTTATTTTATTGGGATGGTCATGTCTCCCTAAGTAGGTGGGTGCTAGCAAAATATTTTCACATTCAGAACTAAAAGTCGGTGATTGAAACTTCGCAAACAGATCACGCCGCAATGAATAACGTCTTTCTTTTAATGATTTCCACCCCAATTCGTGCAACATTTCCGTGACGCTTCCCCCCCCCCCCCCCCCCCGTAACGTGATAAAACAAAACGAGCTGCCCTTCTCTGAATCTTCTCAATATCTTCCGTCAGTCCCACCTGGTGAGGGTCCCACAAGGGGCAACAGTACTCCAAGAGAGGACGCACAAGTGTGATGTAGGCAGTCTCTTTGGTGGAGCTGGTGCATCGTCTAAGCGTTCTGCCAATGAAACGTAACCTTTGGTTCGCCTTCCCCACAATATTTTCTATGTGTTCTCTACAGTCAAAGTTGTTCGTAATTGTAACTCCTAGGTATTTGGTAGAATTTACGACCTTAAGGTTTGACTGATTTATCGCGTAATTGAAGTTCAGCGGATTACTTTTAGTGGTCATGTGTATTACTTCACACTTTTCTTTATTTAGTGTCAATTGCCAATTTTCGCACCAAGCAGAAATTTTGTCTAAATCGCTTTGCAGTTGCTTTTGATCCTCTGTTGACTTCACTAAGCCATAAACGACAGCATCATCCGCGAACAGTCTAAGGGAGCTATTCAGATTATCTCCTAAATCGTTTATAAACACAAGGAAGAGTAGGGGACCAATAACGCTTCCCTGTGGAATGCCAGATATCACTTCTGTTTTACTCGATGAATTACCGTCAATTACAACGAACTGTGTACTTTCTGATAGGAAATCGTGAATCCAATCGCACAATTGGGGAGATATTCCATAAGCACGCAATTTCATTAGAAGCCGCTTGTGGGGTACAGTATCAAAAGCCTTCCGGAAATCCAGAAATATGGAATCGATTTGAGATCCCTTGTCGATGGCACTTAACACTTCATGTGAATAAAGGGCAAGCTGTGTTTTGCAAGAGCGATACTTTCTGAATCCGTGCTGACTATTGGTTAATAGGTCGTTCTCTTCGAGGTAGTACATAATATTCGAACAAAGTATATGTTCCAAAATCCTACTGCAAATCGACGTCAATGAGATAGGCCTGTAATTTTGGGGATCACTCCTATTGCCTTTCTTGAATATTGGAGTAATTTGGGCAACTTTCCAGTCTTTGGGTACGGATCTTTCGCTGAGTGATCGGTTGTAAATTATAGCTAAGTACGGAGCTATTTCATCAGCATACTCTGAGAGGAATCTAGTTGGTATACAATCTGGCCCGGAAGATTTATTTTTGTTTAGTGACTTAAGTTGTTTTACTACTTCAGGAACATCTACTTCTAAGTTTCGCATGCTGGCAGCTGTTCTTGCATTGAATACTGGAGTGTTCACTTCGTCTTCTTTGGTGAAAGAATTTCGGAAAGCTGTGTTTAGTAATTCTGCCTTAGCAGTACTGTCGTCGGTAGTATTACCATTGCTATCGCGTAGTGAAGGTATTGTTTGTGTTTTGCCGCTAGTGTACTTCACATATGACCAGAATTTCTTTGGATTTTCTGCAAGATTACGAGACAGGATTTCGTTGTGGAAACAACTATAAGATTCTCGCATTGAAGTCCGCGCTAGGTTGCGAGTTTCAGTAAAAGATTGCCAGTCTTGCGGATTCTGTGTCTTTTTAAATTTTGCATGCGTTTTCCTTTGTTTCTGCAACAGTGATCTGACCTGTTTTGTGTACCACGGGGGGTCAGCCCCCTCTTTTATTAATTTATTTGGTATAAATCTCTCGATTGCTACTGATATTATGTCTTTGAATGTAAGCCACAACTGATCTACACTCGCATTTTTAGTTTTGAAGGACTGGAGACTATCACTCAGGAAAGCGTGAAGCGAATTTTTATCTGCTTTATTGAATAGATATATTTTTCGTTTATTTTTGGTACATTTGGGAATTTCGATATTCAGTCTCGCTACTACAACTCTATGTTCGCTAATCCCTGTATCTGTTTTGATGCTCTTTACTATCTCGGGATTATTTGTTGCTAGGAGATCAAGAGTATTTTCGCAACTACGTACTATTCTAGTGGGTTCATCAACTAACTGTTCGAAGTAGTACTCAGAAAAAGCATTCAGAACTAGTTCGGACGATGTTTTATATTTGCCCCCGGTTTTGAATACGTAATTATGCCAACATATCGAGGGTAAATTAAAGTCGCCACCGATTATAACAGTATGCTTCAGATACCTATTTGAAATATGATTCAAGCTTTCTTTGAAAATTTCTGCAACCGCATCGTCTGAGTCAGGGGGCCGATAAAAAGATCCAATTATTAATTTATTTCGGTGGTCACGTATAACCTCTACCCAGACCAATCCACAGGAAGTATCTGCCTCAATTTCGTTGCAGGATAAACCGTTTGTAACAGCAATAAACACGCCACCCCCTTTTTTATTTATTCTATCCTTTCTGAAGACCATTTGGCCCTTTGAGAAAATTTCGGCCGAATTTATCTCAGGCGTCAGCCAGCTTTCAGAACCTATAACAATTTGTGCCTCAGTACTTTCTATCAGCGCTTGGAGCTCTGGAATTTTCCCAACACAGCTACGACAATTTACAACTGTTACACCAATGGTTTTTATGTCTACTTTCTTCCCGTGTCTGACCTGCCCCCTTTGAGACTGAAACCCATTTTGTGTATTCCCCAGGCCATCTAACCTAAAAAAACCGCCCAGTCCACGCCACACAGCCCCCGCTACCCGTGTAGCCACTTCCTGAGTGTAGTGGACTCCTGACCTATTTAGCGGAACCCGAAAACCCACCACCCTTTGGCGCAAGTCGAGGAATCTGCAGCCGACACGGTCGCAGAACCGTCTGAGCCTCTAATTCAGACCCTCCACTCGGCTCTGAACCAAAGGTCCGCAGTCAGTCCTGTCGACAATGCTGCAGATGATGAGCTCCGCTTTCATCTTGCAAGCAAGACTGGCAGTCTTAACCACTTCTGATAGCCGCTCAAAACCAGAGAGGATCTCTTCCGATCCAAAGCGACACACATCATTGGTCCCAACATGGGCCACCACCTGCAGTTGGCTGCACCCTGTGCTCTTCATGGCATCCGGAAGGAGCCGTTCCACATCCGGAATGACTCCCCCCGGTATGCATACGGAGTGCACATTGGAATTCTTCCCCTCCCTAGTAGCCATTTTCCTAAGGGGCTCCATTACCCGCCTAACGTTGGAGCTCCCAACTACCAACAAACCCACCCTCTGTGAGTGCCCGGATCTTGAAGGCAGAGGGGCGAGTACAGGACAAGTGACACCATCCGTATCAGGAACATCCCCTGCCACAGACAGCACCTCGAATCTGTTGGCAAGACTAACCGGGGAGGCCTCCACTTCGGTCCCCCGGGAAGTCTTACGCCGCCTGACACGCGCTGAGGGGACCTCCCAATCCACCACGGATTGGGGGCTACCTCCTCACGGGCAGTGAGCGGGCTGGCCACAGCCGCAGGCCGATCGGATGGCACAACAGACGCACAGGGCGTCTGCTGTACCCCCGCGAGCGGCCCACAACAGCGGCGCCCACCCACCGCAGTCTCAAGCGTTGCCAGCGAAGCCAACGCCGCCTGAAGCTGCGAGCGAAGAGTCACCAACTCTGCCTCCATCCGTTCGCAGCAGTCACAGTTCCTAGCCATTCTAAAAACCTTTATTTCTTCCAAGTAAGTACGTCAGAGGACTCAGTAGTTTGATAAACAGTGAGCTTTGTAAAGTATAGACCTAACGCTGAACTGTTTATTAACGGCGAATCTGAAAAATATATACGCGAGCTAATAAATAAAAAATTCAGTAACTGAGCTGACAAATAAACGCGATTCTTAATAAACAAACACGCGAGCACACTAAAGTATAAAGAGCTGCAAGAGAAAGTACACACGAAATGTAAATAAGTCGCTTCTATTAAGAAGCCGGTTACCGTACAATGTAGAGCTGCTGCTGGTCACGTGTGCACTGGCCGCCGGTCACTGAGCAACTGAAGTGTAGGATTACCAACCGCGAGTACGATCAAAACAAAACAGAAGCAGTGAGTGGCGGATTTACACTGCGGATGAATACACTGAACTGACTAGTTGAACGCGAATCTAAGTAAATATACACAGCAGCAAGAGAAGTTTGATAAACAACGAGCTTTGCAAGGTATAAACCTAACGCTGTACTGTTTATTAACGGCGAATCTGAAAAATATATACGCGAGCTAATAAATAAAAAAATTCAGTAACTGAGCTGACAAATAAATGCGATTCTTAATAAACAAACACGCGAGCACACTAAAGTATAAAGAGCTGCAAGAGAAAGTACACACGAAATGTAAATAAGTCTCTTCTATTAAGAAGCCGGTTACCGTACAATGTAGAGCTGCTGCTGGTCACGTGTGCACTGGCCGCCGGTCACTCTACGGTCAATCTACCAGGAAGTTTAATAACGAGTGTGTTTAAAGGTAAAATTCTTTATACTTCGCTTTGGTAAGCACTGTTACTTGCTTTATTTATACCATATCTGCTGATCAGTTCGAGCTGAGCATGTTTGGCGGTTCTCATTACTGGCCACAATAAGTGTATTCATTCTCTTATGGCTACTTTAGATGTATAGACTGCATCATCTTTTCTCTGCTCCTCACACTCCTTTGAAACAAACCATGGTCTATCAGTACATGCAAGAACACAACCAAGACTAAATGCCTAATGTCTACATTAGTATAAAGTGTTAACGCAAAAAAAAAAAAAAAAAAAAAAAAAATAGAGATATGTTAGTAAGCAAAATCTGAAATATAGACAATATTTCGTGAGATCACTGACGAAATGTACGAATAAAACCGGCGATGAGTAAATGCGGTTTATCATGAGGAAAAACAGGATTGTTGTTCGCCCTATCTGTTACTGATGTCACTGAGAACCGATCTCTATGGCAGTCATCAGATGACCCTTACACCTCAACGTCAGACAATGGGGAGAAGAAAGGAAGATTAGGATTTAACGTCCCATCTACAGTGTTTTCATCAGAGTTGGAGCACAAAGTTGGATTTATTTGCTTTGAAACGAAACATCCAGACAACTGCCTGTAGTGATTTAGGGAAATCAGGAGAATCGCTTTCATTCTGCTCGGTTCAGGCAGTGGGTAAAATGAGGCTACTTCTGGACAGCAGACTTGGTTGCAGGCAGCATTTCTCAAAAATGAAAATTCGCAGCAGCTTCACAGCAGTCACTAGAACTATGTTAGTTTGGGCTCTGTCAATGAATACCAATTTCTCTAAAATGCTATAATGAGTGCCAACACGGCATTAGAAGGAAGATGTGTAAAATCAATGCAGCATAGTGTCGTCGTTGGCGGTCAAGCCTTGTGATAAAGCAAACTGTGATAGGTCCTGAGAAACAACAACAAAATATATTCCCTCGAGTTCAAAGCCCTAATTTTGAACGTCTGGCCTTCAGAGTGAGAATTTTAGACTTCACCACCCGATTCATTAGAGAATGATAAAGTTCAGAAATGTGGAATTCTAATTAACAAGCAAAGGAAAACAGCGGTTCTTTCTCAAACATAATTGCTCGAGGAAAACCTTGTAAATAAAAGGCAGAAAAGTAGTGCTCTGATAGTGCCAGCAGAAGTTGTTAAATACGTTGGGATGCCACGCGGATATTTGCTGTATTCACTGACTTCATAGACGACAATTGGCGATTTTGTAATCCAGAAAGGAACAGCAAAATCATTTTGAAAGAATTGCCAATTACTGTCAATTCAATGCTAACTGAAAGATACTTGGCGCAGCGACAACCGGTTGACCATGCAGAAATCGTCAGTGAAAGACGAAGAAATGTAAAGTGGCTTGTACAGTGTGTTAAGTGGTGGATGCCAGATCCCTCCCTAGTCTCGAATTGGTACAAGTTGGTTGATGTCGAAAGGCTTCGGCCAACAGTCTTTGATTTAAGGCTGCAGCCAACATTACTGACTGAACATGCTGAGTTGAGCATTATCGTCTGCTTTGTTATTATTTGCATACCAGCGTTCCGTATTGAGCAATACGTTATTAAAATGATTTCTACAATGAGGATCGGTATCAACCATGCTTATGTGGAAGCTGCTTTGTTTCATTTACAACCAACATTTAAAGTGATATGCGTGATTTGTACTTTGCTGAAGTACGCCTCTTAGTTTGTGGCGCAGCACAGTAGGAAGTAGGCACAGAGTAACATATACAGAGAAGAAGCCCCCCCCCCCTAAACCTCTGTCCTACACTCCCCTCGTAGTTCCGTAAGATGCCAGCAGATATCTGGCAGTTCCCTGGCTTAGTACCGGTAGAAGACACTAGAGGCGATTCTGAGGGTGTCTGTCGCACATCAGAGGGTAGCGTGGAGGGGAGGCTGAGGGGAGAGCTCGTTTCGCCTTCCACAAGCCCATGGCTGTGTCCGACGTGTCGGCGTTTGAGCGAGGTGGTGGTAGGGACAGCCGCTACCTGCCGTCTGCTCTGGCCAGTTTTAAAGGGATGCTTCTGACCTCAGCGCCATCATGGGACTGCTCTGGCCCTCCCTCCCTGCACCCCTGAGCGTACGACCAGGCCATTATGGAGGTTTCCTGTCTGTATATTTTTGTCTGTGACGTAGGCATGGCTTTGTCCCCCTTACCCCCTCCCCCTACCCAACGCTCGCCTTTCTCCCTGCGGCTTCTATAGTGTTGGCGGGGTTACCTCTTACTCCACCCTCAGAACTCTGCCATCTAACAGTTTACAGACAAAACAATGCAAAATGTGGCCCATTGCCGTTCTGTGATGGATGAACAAGTAAACTTTATCATTAACAAATCAGTCAAAATCTTCCAAAAGCCAGAATTCAAAATCACTATCAGAGTAAAAAGTTAATCTCTTTGCAGACTTGTTCCCAAATGTACCTTTTCGGTTAGACACTGGTGCTTAAGTCACATTGATTAATCAAGACACTTATGAGGAAATGGGACACCTTCAGATCCAAAAACCATGTTTGCACCGTACATCTTCAATTATGAAGGCAGAAGCGTAGTTAATTTATTATTTTAGAGGGGTGGTGGTTAATTTCTCTTATGGGGGTCGGGATGGGAGATCGTTTCTCAAGTACAAGAAGTTCGTTCAGACAAGTATGCAAAACGTCTGCAGCTGCACTGTCGAGCCATTTCAACATTTAAAGGTGGAACACATGTTTGCAATGTGGAAAAGAAGAAGAAGAAGAAGAAGAAGAAGAAGAAAGCAGCTCCATAGATTTGGTTCTGGAGGGGATTTGGAACTCCCCACCCTGGTTAACTACGCCACTGCATAAAGTTATCGTAGTTCTTTGGTCGTGCACTTCGGAAATAGTATTCACAAATGAAGTGTATGAACTTGATGTATGAAGACCATCATCATTCCAAATGACGCAAATATTTTTTGAGGAGTAAATCTAGAGCTATTCTGGTCACTTGACGGTTGGTAATATCCTTCAAGCTTTTAATTTTATTAAATTGACACTGCTGGACATCCAAAATTCAATACCAAGTAGGACCAGACATACTAAATCCAATTTATTTGGGCGATAACACGTTGTGCAAAGATCACATATTTGAGAATACACCTTGTGTGAAGTGTAAAGGCTGCTACACACTTCTTCATTAATTCAAAGAGGTTCTGGATATGTTGCTATGTTACAGTGGTCTACAATGATCGTTTTTGCTTTCACATATTTTCAAAAATGATATGGTGCAGCAGTAGGAGGTGTATGCCAAGCATTCCTTCTGCAATCATCAACCTGACGTTTCATCAGGCCCCAAAACTTCAGAGATTTAACCTTGGCTGGTTAGTGTACCATTAGTGGGTGCTATAGGAGACAGAAATGGAACCCATTACCGACCCAAACCTTTATAACAAATGCAGGACCAATATGGCGATGTAGAATGCGACAGTTCAAGAGTCTCTCTCACAGTGTCTGCAGGTTCTTAGTCCTGCCACAAGCAGAATTGTAATTCGTTGGCGAAAACAGTGTCGTTACAATCCTGATTCTGCCATCACTATCACAATGGTTGGTTTAGAGTCTGGAGACATCACGATGAGAGACTGCTGAACTGTTGATTTATGCATTGACTACTTATTTTGCTCTTGATCTTTTGGTATTATGATTTTGGGTGGTACTAGATTCCACTCCCAGGCCTCCTCCCCTGCATTACCTCTCTGAAGTGTTGGAGCCAGTTGTCTTACAATACCTTTGGAGATTGACAGCGACCATATTGCAAGGAGATAAGGCAGGAGTACATGTGTAAGCAATGTCCACAGTTTCTTCGTTGCCATTTGTATTGAACTGCTGCGTTGTCCTCTCAATTCTCCCATCCCGCCTAATGAAAACATCTACGCGATGAATATGGAACGACTGTGCGGGATGCAGCTCTTGGTACCATATCACATCTACTTTGGCAATGTGTGAAAGTAGCTTGCTCAGTTATACTAAACCAACATAACCATAGCCTCGTAGATTCAATGGTGATGCATGTAGTGCCATGTGGCTTCAACACCGATACGGATTTCATCGTCTTCCTCACTTCATATGGGGCTGTTTGTTCAATTCTACAATCTTTGTTAAACGTGTTATCTCACAAAAATTAATTGGATATCTCCAATCCTTCTAAATGTTGCATTTTGGATGGCTAACAGTGTACCTTACTGATAGATACTTCTTTAAATTCCCCAATGAAAAAACATGTTCGTTCTTATGTGATATGTTGAACGACTGAAGTGTTAAAAGTGATGGGTTACTTTCATAATATCGTGTCAGACCCGTTTTTGCCCCTTGTAGTGCAGCAGCTTGATGTGTCCCCAGAATTTTGTGCTCGAAATGATAACTTGATTATTTTCCATAATGTTCAGTTGGTTTCATGTTATGCTATTTGGGTTGCAAATTAATTCGCTGGAATTTTCCAGAATGTTCTTCAAACCAATTTCGAACAATATATTTCGGTGCCGTGATGCAGATACATCCAAAAAGTCCATCTTTGTTTGGGAATGAATGGCTGCAAATGTTCTTCAAGTTGCTGAACACATCATTTCCAGTTAATGATTGGTTCATTTGGGCCAGCGGATCTTGTCCATTCCATGAATAAATAGACCACACCAGTTCTTCAATAGTGCCTTGTTGCCAACATGGGGCCATTGGTTTCGTGGGGTCTGCCACACTCGAACATTACCATCAGCTGTTACTGATTGAAGTCGGTACTCATATGATCGAGTCACGGTTGCCCAATCGTCTAGGGTGAAACTGAAATGGCTACGAGCCCAGAAGAGATGCTGAAGATGATTTCGTGACGTTAGTAAAGGCATCAGCTCGATCATTGCAGCCATTGCTCTTTACACCGAATTCCGCAGTACTGTCCAAACGGATATGTTCATAGGAAAGGCATTTTTATACATTGCATTTTCAGACAGTAAGTGAAATCTGTTTGCCACCGCATTTTCCGTGGTGAGTGGTACAGCAAAAAGAACTAGCTTAGCATCTTCATGAATATAGAATGGCTAGTCTGATTATGGTTCAAGAACAACAAAGGACCTAAGACCAAATCTTGTGGGGCGCTATTTTTATAGCTCTCCAGTTAGAGGAATTAACTGTTTCCTGCATATTATGTGAACTGATTATTTCAACTTTCTGCACTCTTCCAGTTTAGTATGCTTAAACCGTCTGTGCACTGCCCCACTCATACCACAATACTTAAGCTTTTCTAGAAGAATTCCACAATTCATACAATCAAAAGCCTTTGAGAGATCACAAAAAAGCATAATGGGCGATGTCCGATTATTCAGAGCATTTAATATTTCATTAATGAAGCTATATATAGCATTTTCTATTCAAAAGCTTTTCTAAAAACCAAACTGATATTTTGTTAGAACTTTATTTTTACTAAAATGGGAAGCTACTCGAGAATACATAACTTTTCAAAACTTTTAGATAAAGCTGTCAGAAGTCAGATTGGTCAGTAGTTGTTGACATCATACGTATCCCCTTTTGTATGCAATGGTTTAACGATAGTGTATTTACGTCTACCAGGGAAAATACCATGCTTTAAAGCAGTGGCGGACTAGGGGGGGGGGCCTCCAGCCTTGGGGGGGGGGGCTCCGAATACCTCGAAAGCAAGATTTTTTAAAAATTTATTTTATTTTATTTATTTTTTTGTTTGGAGTGTGCTAGGGGCCTCCAATTCTTTTTTTTTATATAGTAATACATTTATTTCCAAGTGGACAGGGTGCCTCGTTTTGTTTCGCTGCCGTCCAGGGCCTCCAACATCCTTAGTCCGCCACTGCTTTAAAGAACTATTACATAAGTGGTTAAGAATCCTACTTATCTCTTGGGCACGAGCTTTTTATACCCTACTGCAAATGCCATCAATTCCATCTGAGCTTTTACTCTTGAGAAAGTTTATTATTTTCCTAATTTCTGAGGTAGAGGTGGGTGGAATTTCAATTGTAACAAATTGTGTAGGTACAGCCTTTTCCATTAACTGCCTTGCTACTTCTAATGAAAATTTAGATCCTACATTTAAATAATACTAATTCATAATGTTTTCAATTTATGACTTTTTGTTAGTAAACTTATCATTTGCTTTGATAGTAATATCGTTTTCCTGTGCTCTTGGTTGCCCTGTCTTCCTTTTAATAAAATTCAGAATTATATTAATTTTATTATCAGAGGAACTAATATCAGTCATGCACACAAGGTTTACGATTTTTAATAGCTTTTCATAATGAAGCACAGTAGTTTTTATAATATTTGATTGTTTGTGGGCCATCACTCTTTCTTGTGGATATAGTTCCGTTTTCCGATTGCAAGATATTTTTATTCCTTTAGTAAGCCATGGTTTTTCCATAGTTTCTTACAATTATATTTAACTAATTTTTATGTGAAACAGTTTTCAAATAACCTTACAAATGTATCATGTAATAAGTTATATTTTAAATTAGCATCAGGTTCCTCATAAACCTCATCGCATTCTATCTGCTGTAGATTTTCTCTGAAATTTTTAGTCGTTAAATCATTAATTGAGCACCCAACTCTGGAGGACTGCTTTGAATACTGAACAGAGCCATGTCATATACTGTTACTAGCTGTGCACCATAATCAGAAAGACCATTTTTAACAGGACACGTTGTTAAACTTATCTTGGTCTGTAAAAAAGTTATCTATCAATGTGCAGCTGTTCTTTACTACCAAAGTAGGAAATCAATAATGGATGTCAGACTGAAGGAGCCAAGTAAGGCTTCCAGGTCATTCTTCCTATTACACTCTTTCAGTGAATCAACATTGAAATCACCACAAATAATAATTTGCTTCCCCTTATCTGATAGATAGCACAACAAGGCATCCAAGTTTTCCCGAAATAACTGGAAGTTTTCTGAATTGGACCTATACATTGTTACAATTATAACAGAGTCATTTTTGTGTCTCGTCACCGCCGCTTGTCCTGGGTGTCAGTGGCTAAGTGTAGAGAGACCGACACCAGCCCCCCTGCGGGTTCTGGGGTAAGATTAGGCCCACAGTATTCCTGCTTGTCGTAAGAGGCGACTAAAAGGAGTCTTCATACGTTTCGGCTTTCCATCTTTGGTCCCCTATGTGGGTTTGACCTTCCATTTTGGAAATTTTTTCAGAAGAGCGAACCATTTGGGGAAGGACACCTTACTTGGTGCAACATGTACTTCTCGTGTCATGCCATCTTATGCACCCATCATGGACTGGACTTGCGACTGCAGCTTCTATTCTGCCATTGGGCATGTCATTTCTTTTTCTGTGCAAGTCGCGTCCATTGTGCACTGATATCCCAGCACCCTCCTTTATGATGATTCACATAGCGCCAGAAAGCCAGCATGGTAGCCAGCCCGTTGTGGTGGGGTTGTCATTTACCCTCTTGGCTGTAGCCCCCTGACAACACAGGGATCACTCTACTAATGCCAGAGCTGCATACTCTTCATGCAAGCCAAGGACTCGATGCTTGTCTCCCGGCAACTGTCATCTCGCCAGATGACATTGCTGTGGCTGGGTGGCGCCCATGAGGAGAGCCCCTGATCGGAGTGGGTGGCATTGGGCGGATCACCCGCAATGAAGAGACAAAAATCGGATGACGTTGGCGGACGCACAACCGCCATCTCTAAGAAGGGAAAGTTTAATGCTTCCACGTACTACCCCCAAACGTTCCCCTCCCTGACCGCGCCTTGGGAGGGACGTCAGGCCGCAAAACAGGGTGAAGATTATGCTCCTAGATATTTCGTGTGCAGCAGGACTGATGGGGACTCATTCTCGGCGACCAAGCCTCAGTTCTTTGTGGAACACCTGGAGGACAGGTTTGGGGAAGTGGACTCAATATCTAAAATGCGCAATGGTTCTGTTCTCATTCACACAGCACCCCTGCTGTCAAGGGCGCTACTCGCTTGTGACAGGCTGGGTGATGTTGCGGTGACCATCACTCCATACAAGTCCCTGAATATGGTTCAGGGTGTAATTTTCCATAGGGATTTGTTGCTCCAGACGGACAACGAGCTACGGGCAAACCTTGAACGACGAGGTGTTCATTTAATCCGGCGCGTCCATAGGGGTCCAAAGCATAATAGGGTCGCAACTGGTGCCTTCATCTTGGCCTTTGAAGGTGATACATTGCCCTAAAAGGGCAAGGTGATGGTTTACTGTGTTGACGTGCAGCCTTATATTCCTCCCCCTGTGAGGTGCTTCAATGCTGGAAATTCGGCCACATGTCTTCCCATTGCATGTCCAGTGCTACATGTAGGGACTGCGGGCGTCCAGCACATCCGGACGCCCCATGTACACCGCCTCCCATCTGCGTCAACTGTGGTCAGAACCATCCTCCCTGCTCGTCGTAATGTCCCGCACTTCAACTGGAACGGAAAATTACAGAGTACAAAACCCTGGACCGTATATCCTATAATGAGGCAAAGAAAAAGTTTGACCGTCTGCACCCTGTAACAGTGAAAAACTCATTCGCAGCAGTAACGTCGTCGCCACTCTCCTTGGCGGCGGCAGCATTTTCTACTTCTACTTCAACTGTTTCTGTGGGCCCCCAGGGCCGCCAACCTAAGCCTGCCTCCACAGCAGTTGGGGGTTATCCTTCCACAGCTCCCAAGGCGAAAGTCTTGGGGTTAGCTACCACCTCTCCGCTGGAGAAAGAACAACTTTCTCCGGCTTCCCTCACACGGAAGGGATACCTTGGGACACTTCCTACCGCCAGTGTCGATATCGACACTAACCAGCAGCAGGCGCGCTCGCAGACTGCCGGTCGCAGGGCTTCGCGCTCCTCCTCAGTCCCTGTGGCTGAGTCTGAGGAGCACCTTCCACCGGCGAAGCCCCCAAGGGAACGGAGGGGTAAATCACGGCCAAAGAAGGGCACTATACAAGAGACCACATTGGTTTCCATGCCACCACTCCCCTCCGCCTCCACCTCTACTCCTGAGGATGAGGTGGAGATTCTTGCGTCACCCGAGGACCTCACTCTCGGGGACACCCTTGAAAAACTGGGCACTGACGCTGATAAACCTCCGTCGGTGGGTGCAAGTGATGCTGAGATATGACCCGCCGCTTTGTCTCATTCATGTCTTCCCAGCACTCGAACAATGTCATTCTCCAGTGGAACTGCGGTGGTTTCTTCCCCCACCTGGCTGAGCTACGGCAGCTTCTGAGCACGACACCTGCTTTCTGCATTGCTCTTCAGGAAACCTGGTTTCCACCGATGCCGACCCCTGCCCTTCATGGCTACAGGGGATTTTACTGCAATCGTAGCATATATAACAGGGTCTCAGGTGGACTGTGTGTGTATGTCCTCACCTCTGTGTATAGTGAATCCGTGCCCCTTCAGACACCATGAGAAGCAGTGGCTGTCAGGGTGAGGACCACACAGGAGTTTACTGTCTGCAGTATCTACTTGCGCCAGATGGTGACGTATCTGTGAACGTCTTGGCTGCACTCGTAGCTCAACTACCTCCACCTTTCTTACTGTTGGGCGACTTTAATGCCCACAGTCCCTTGTGGGGTGGTTCTATGATCTCTGGTCACGGCAGGGTTGTTGAGGATTTACTAACTCAACTCGACCTCTGCCTCTTAAATACAGGTGCCCACACACATTTTAGTGTGGCACATGGCACATTTTCGGCCATCTGCAGTCACAGCCTTCCACCATCTGTTCACTGGAGAGTCCATGACGACTTGTGTGGCAGTGACCATTTCCCCGTTTTTTTGTCACTCCCACAACGCGAGTCCCCAGCGTGCCCACCCAGGTGGGTTCTGCACAGGGCTAACTGGGAAGACTATACTTCTGCTGCCATCGTTGGCCCTCCCCCACTTGAGAACATTGATGTGGTGGTTGAGAGCGCCACACATTCTATTATTTCTGCTGCGAACGCTACCATTCCGCATACATCAGGGTGTCCATGACGTAAGACAGTACCGTGGTGGTCGCTGGAGGTCGCTGAGGCCATTAAAGGCCGCAGTGAGGTCTTACAGCGATACAAACGGCACCCCTCTCAGGAGCACCTCATTAATTTTAAACGGCTTCGCGCTCGTGCTCGCCAGCTAATAAGAAGACGGAAACAGGAGTGCTGGGAGAGGTATGTTTCCACTATTGGGACAGGTACCTCAGCCTCACAGGTCTGGAGTAAAATCAGGCGGCTACAGGGATTACAGACACCAGCGGGAATCCCTGGGATCTCCTCGAATGGAGTCATATGTACGGACCCGGCCACTCTTGAAGTGATGTTTGCCGAGCATTATGCTCGTGCCTTTGCCTCTGCAAATTATCCATCGACCTTCCGTACAGTAAAGGAGAGGGTAGAACGCCAGTCTCTCTCCTTTTGTACCCGCCGCTATGAATCTTACAACACTCCCTTTACTGAGTGGGAGCTCCTCAGTGCTCTTCAACAATGTCCTGACACGGCGCCTGGGCCTGATAGCATCCATAGCCAAATGCTGAAACATCTCTCAGTAGATAGTCGGCGTAATCTACTTACGGTCTATAACCACATTTGGTGTGATGGTGTTTTCCCGTCACAGTGGTGGGAGAGTATCATCATCCCAGTGCTTAAACCCGACCAGCATCCTCTTTCCTTGGATTGCTATCGGCCCATTAACCTGACATACATTCCATGCAAACTGTTGGAGCAGATGGCCAGTCGGCGGTTGTGTTGGATTCTTGAGACTCGGGAATTACTGGCTCCATGCCAGGGCAGTTTTCGCCAGGGTCGATCAACCACCGATAATCTGGTGTACCTCGAGTCTGCAATCCGCACAGCCTTTTCCCGGCGCCACCACCTTCTTGCCGTCTTCTTCGACATGCACAAAGCATATGATACAACCTGACGACGCCACATCCTCAACACTTTACATGACTGGGGCCTCCGAGGCTCCCTACCGATTTTTATCCAAAATTTTTTAGCTGTCCGTACCTTTCGTGTTCAAATTGGTGCCTCCCTGAGTGCCTCTCATATCCAGGAGAATGGCGTTCCTCAGGGCTCGGTTTTAAGCGTTCCATTATTTTTAGTTGCCATCAATAGTCTAGCGACAGCAGTTGGATCGTCGGTCTCCCCTTCTCTTTATGCTGACGACTTTTGTATCTTTTTTAGTTCCTGCAGCAACCAGGTTGCCGAGCGTAGGTTGCAAGGTGCTATTCGGAAGGCGCAGACCTGGGTGCTTACTCATGGCTTTCAGTTTTCTGCCACCAAGACCAGAGTGATGCACTTCTGTCAGCATCGGACCGTTCACCCTCACCCTGAACTTTATCTTAACGACAAACTCCTGACAGTAGTAGACACGCATCGGTTTTTAGGACTGGTCTTTGATGCTCGGCTGACGTGGCTTCCCCACATTCGTCAACTGAAAAAGGTGTGCTGGTGCCATCTCAACCTTCTCTGCCAGCTGGGTCATACAACCTGGGATGCTGATCGCTCGGCACTGTTGCGGCTTACATGGCGCTCGTGCAGTCCCGTCTCGATTTTGGGTGCATTGCCTATGCGTCTGCGGCACCTTTGGCACTGCATCTCCTGGACCCCATTCACAACTGTGGGGTCTGCATCGCGACGGGTACCTTTCGTACCAGCCCTGTGACCAGCTTACTTGTTGAGGCCCGGGGTACCACCTTTGCCGATTCGCCACCGGCAACTGCTTGCAGCCTATGCAGGTCACGTGCACAGCTCGTCGAGCCACCCAAACCACCATGTTCTTTTTTCCCGTATGGTCGTCTATGACCGTCAACGACGACCCAGGTCGGGTCATATGATCGCCTTCAGGGTCCAGTCTCTGCTGCAGGAACTTGAGTCTTACCCACTACCACCTCCATATCGGGTCCACACACGCACGCCTCCGTGGTGCCTGCCAATGCCGTGTATTTGCCTGGACTTGGCCTGTGGACCCAAAGACTCAGTTCCACCTGAAGCTCTCTGTCGCCAGTTTTTAGCGGTCGTAGCTAGATTCCCTGGTCATGACCTGGTTTACACGGATGGTTCAATGGTTGATGGCTGTGTGATGCTCACGGTGACCATGTGAAACAGCACTCTCTGCCGAATGGCTGCAGTGTTTACACTGCAGAGCTGGTGGCCATTCACAGAGCTTTCGTGCATATCCGGTCCTGCTCAGGCGAGTCTTTTGTTGTTTGCAGCGACTCCCTGAGCAGCCTCAGAGCTCTGGAGCAGTGTTACCCGCGGTCCACCCTGGTGTTGGTCATTCAGGAGACACTTTGTACCGTTACACAGTCCGGGCGATCGGTGGTGTTCATCTGATCTCCGGGTCATATTGGTATCCTGGGCAATGAATGTGTTGACAGGCTTGCCAAGCAGGCTGTCGGTATGTCCAGTCTAGAGATCGGCTCCCAGCTGCTGATCTCCGTTCATTGTTGCGCCAGCGAGTACGTCAGATTTGGGATACTGAGTGGCATAGCCTGAGCATGGTTAACAAGCTTCGGGTGGAAAGGAAACTACGGCTGTATGGCGTTCCTCCATGTGTGGTTCATGACGGGACTCAGTGGTTTTGTGTCGCCTCCGCATTGGGCATACGTGGCTCACTCATGGACATCTCCTTCGGGTGGAGGACCCACCCCAATGTCGGTGTGGCTCCCGTCTGACAATCGTCCACAATTGTTGGACTGCCCCGTTTTAGCGGCCTTGCGGAGAAATTTTAACCTCCCTGCTGTTTTATCGGAAGTTTAGGTGATTATGCTACTACAATGGCAAATACCGTTTTACGTTTTATTCGAGCAGTGGGATTTTATCATTCTCTCTAACTGGAGATTTCTTTGTGATACCGAGTGGTTGACTTTTCCTTTTTTTTTTATTCTTATGGTCGGTCAACAACAGATATCGGCTTTTTCGTTGTAAGGTTTCTTAGTGTGATTGTCTCTTTTCGTTTTGTACCTTCTCTTTTTTGATGATGTTTTGTGGACTCAGTGGGATTCCTCTCCCACTTTTCAGCCTTAACCTCTGGGCGTATTTCTATAATGTCCTCGTTTTTACTTTTGACCCTTAGAGATGGAATGGGGGACTGATGATCTCCATAGTTTTGTCCCCCTAAAACATCCAAACAACAATAATAACAACAACAACCAACACCAGGATGTAGGATGCACGCATGTGCGGGTACAGAGTCTGAGGTGACCAGCCAGTGTGACAGCAGAAAATAGAAACACTAAGCTATATTAGTACAAGATGTATATTTCGTAGAAATATCACAACACTTAACTTTCAAGTGCAGACTAGTGGAATGCTTTCCTAACATACAGATACATAGTTTACCTTGAAGACTTAGAGTAAGTCTGCCTACTGATGAGATTCTTTCTAGTGCCTGTCCTTTTGTCAAGTGGCCGATAGAGTTCAGTGGTGGCTGCGAGCGTGGTTGCAGCAGAAGTGTCTAGAGTGTATTCCAGAAAGGTCCCACAAAGTTAATGTGTAAACATTCCCATGGTCCCTTGGGGCGTTGGCCACGTCTGAGACTTTGCGGAGGAGCTGTCTGATCCTCCCTTTGTATTTGCTTCGAGGAGGGTCTGGGGGGGATGCAGCATGGTCTGGGGGGCTTCGAGGATAGTCTGGAGGGGTGTACAGTTTGCCACTGCAGGTACAATGACGTCTGGCTAGTTGCTTTGTCCGAACAATACCCCGATGTCCTTGATGCAGGAGGTGTAAGAATTCTCGTTGCAGAGAACGAGGAACAATCACTCTTGTTTGGTCATTGTTGATATGTAACAAGAGAACATCCAGACTTAAAGACAATGCATGACGCTGTGCAAAATAACGTCGAATCAGAGGTCACTCAATGTCTTTGGCTCTGGCAGGCCACCCAGAGGAAACAAAACGTGCTACCACACTTAGATCTGCATTCGCAACTGTTTACTGTGCAATCCGACAAGAGTTAAAAGGGAAGTCTGCGACAGTTCAAGCATCTCTGGAGTCTATCTGACAACATGCCAATTCTGAAGAGTCAAACGACACAACCTTACCAACTGAAAGTCGGGAGAGTGTGTCCGCTTTGGCATGTTTAGTGGTAGGTCGGTACAAAATCTCATACTGATAATAACTGGACAGTATAAAGGACCATCTCTGAAGCTTCTGTGCCGTTTGTGGCGGAATTTGATTTGTGGGTGAGAACAATGACTTGAGAGGCTTGTGGGCTGTCCACAAATAGAATTTTCCACTACGAAGGTAATGATGAAAATTTGTGACACCGAAAATTATTGCTAAGGCCTCCTTTTCCACCTGACTGTAATTGTGTTGCGTTGGCGTCAGTAGCTTAGGTGCAAAGGCAATAGGGCGATCGTGAGATCCAATACGATGTGACAATACTGCGCCCAGACTGCTAGCACTACAGGCTTCTTTGGGTCAAAGGGAATCAAACATGCATAACTGATTACTGCAAACGTTAATTTGACAAATGCAACCTGGTACTCTTTAATCCATACAAAAGGAACATTCTTCCTACGTAAGCGATGCAGTGGGCCTGCAATCTGAAAGGCATTCGGAATAAATCTGAAATAATAGTTAATCTTTCCCATTACTGCTTGGAATTCGTGCATATTCTTAGGAGGAGGCAAGTCTTTGTTTCCTCGAAGATGTAACTGTAAGGTGTGGATTGCTTGGGCATTAATCACATAGCCTAGATAGGCTACTCTATTTCAGTTTGGAAAAGCGAACACTTTGCTTTATTTCAACTTACACCTGCTGCAATCAACACTTTGAACACGTACGCCAGGTTTAATAAATGTTCGTCAACTGTGCGTCCCGAGACCGCAATATCATCTAAATCGTTCGAGAAACCGTCAGCTGTTCCAAAAAACGCTAAAAAATAGCGGGGACGGAAGAACTGTCAAAGTGTAGGCGTTGAAATTGAAAACGGCCCATGTGATCATTAATGGCAAAAAGCTTTTTTGACTCATCATCGAGCGGAATCTGTAAGTATGCCTTTGCTAAATCAATCTAGAAAAAGAAGCGAGACTGTCCTAATGTGTCCATCAGTTCCTGAGACCGGGGCAGGGGGTAAGTATCTACAATTGTTTGACTGTTCACTGTGATTTAAAGCCCGCACACAGACGACGTTTTCCTGGCGGCTTGATTAAAATCACTAAAGGCGAGGCATACTGTCTTGAAGAAACAGGAGAAATCACCCCTCTATCCTGCCAACGTTGAAGTTCTTCAGCAACTTTATCACGAAGGGCGATAGGTTCTGGTCTAGGTTTACGAAATTTTGGTACTGTAGATTCTTTCAAAGTTACATGTGCCACGATGTCTTTTGCACAACCTGGTTCCGGCGAAAACAAGTCACTATATTTGCCACACAAGGCATTGATTTTGTCCTGAGGCACTACTGACGAAATCTGAAGCACATCTATTTGAATTGATAAGCCAAACAAGTCGAATGCATCAAGCCCAAAACTGTTCTGAGAAGATTTAGCCTGTAGAACTACAAAATCAACTGTTTTGGTAGGTGGAAAGGCTACACGTTCCCAGCACGGGTATATTTTGTCCTGTATATACTTTTACCACTTTTTAAGACGACGCCAATATTGACGAACCCAGAAGTTCATACATGTCTTTATTCATTAATGTGACAGCGCTACCAGTGGCGAGCTGAAATTACAAAGCCTTATTCGCCACGGAAAGTCACAAACGATTTTACTTGTGGCAAGCGACAGGTGCGCGAATGTGGGCGACATCTGATACAGTTTGCTTGCACCTCCGCTAAACTTTCTTACTGCAAATCAGAATCACAAGTACGCCATTGCACGCGCTAGAAACACTTTTGCTGCAAGTCACTGTCACTACTGGTAGACGGCTCTGCATTCGGATCGGCTTTCGCGCAAGCGTGAAAGGCTACCCAGATTCACCAACTACTGCACTAAACTTACTTTGAGTAGCTACATGAAGTATTCTGTCACTAGCTAAACATTACTGGGTACTTTTACAAGGACATGTTGCAGAAGACAGTAGGTTCACTACAGGATTGCATTGTTCATAGTCATGTTGCTTGTCTCGAACCCTTTCTGTTGCAATGTTTGATGTGCTCGACGGCGCTTACGACGTGGCTCAATACATATTTTTGCCATAGGCGCAGAAAAGCGTTTTTGCATTTGAGAGTCAAGTAAAGCACTGTCCACATCCCCAGCGTGTATGACATTTACTGCATGAACTGTTCTCGTACTCTGAGAAGCACTGTTTCTAACGGCACAGTTCTTGGAATTTTTGTTCTGCGCACACACTGCCTTGTACATGTCCTGATTTGCCACATTGATAACATATGGTGTTGCGACTAGGGCATTGCGCACGTTTGTGGCGAGATACATACTGGGGGCAAGATTTACGAACATTGTTCTGAAAAGAGCTGGCGCCCGTTATTCACATTACTTTCTCTAACACAATGGGGCTACAGTTCAGCACGGCCGGTATTGTAAGAATCACTAAGGCTAGAGTGAGAAATGGGACTAAGAAAGCGTTCGTTGTAGCGCTCTGTATTAACACTGTGGCTTTGCATTTCCATATCTGCCAAGTCATAGGAGTCATGTGCTTCAATAAGCTGCAGTACACTATCTAATGAGGGGTCAGATTGTTTCAGAATCGTTGCCTAATTCTGTGGTCCCGAATGTTCTGCGTAATAGCATCTCATAACATAATACCACTATAAGAAAGTCCACAAGAGCAAGTAAATTTAAATTTGCGGGTTAAGCCCTTCAACTCTGTGATCCATTGTTGATGTGTCTGATCCGGTAATGTTTTCAGTCTGAAAAATCGGTAGCATAGTGGCTACGAGGACTTTTCGCTCGTAATGAGCAGTCAGTGCATCGACAAGTTGATTAAAGTCTAGATCAAGAGGAGATGCGTGGGGACAAGAGTTTCTGCAGTAATACGAAGGTCTTGGTTCCCACCACAGCTAAGAATAAGTGCTTGGCTGTCTGACCTGTAAGTTGATGAGCCACGACGAGTTCTTGAAATTGCGCCAAGTAATCGCTCCATTCTTCGTCCCGTTCGTCATAATGGCGAAACGTAGGAAGCGGTGCGGTGGCATGTGTGGGCGGCTGATGTTGCTGAGCTGCCTGCGCTGTCAACTGGGACGCCGCTTGGAGTAGTTGAGTGATTTACGCTGTCTGTAACTGAATAATTTTCATTAAGTTTGGGTTCGGGGTAGTGGCCATCCCGAACGATTAGGCACCGAGCATTCAAGAAAATGATAACAAAAGTGAACACAGATGAAATGTGAACTGGACTCTCTGAAATAAAAAAGTCCACCAAACACGTATCAGAATATGTTCTCCCAAAATAAGATAATAAGGATGGGTGGGAGCTTTTTCTGCATGCTCCGACTGCTGCTATCTGGCTGCTGCAAGTGGGCTGGTCCAAGGTTTTTCTATCGCCTCTCGACGCCACTTTTGTGTCTCGTCACCGCTGGTGTTCTGGGTGTCGGGGGCCGAATGGAGAGAGAATGACACAGGGTAGTAGGATGCACGCGTGTGCGGGTACGGAGTCTGAGCTGACCAGCCAGTGGGACAGCAGAAACTAGAAACACTAAGTTAGATTAGTACAAGATATATATTTTGAAGAAGTAGTGCAATATCTATGTCTACAACTACAGGGGATAATCTGAAAATACATTTAAGTGCTTGGCAGAGGGTTCACCGAACCACCTTTATACTATTTATCTCCCATTACATTCTCGAATGTCGTGCAGGAAGAAAGAACACCTGAATCTCTCTGTTCAAGCTCTGATTTCTCATATATTATTCTGATCTTTCGTACCTATGTAAGTGGGAGTCAACAATATATTTTTGCATTTGGAGGAGAATGTTTAGTAAGTAGCTTACACTGCAGCGATAAGCGCCGTTGCTGTATTGATTCCCATCCCAGATCCTGTATCATTTCCGCAACACTGTCTCCCCTGTATCGTGACAATACGAAACGAGCGGCCCTTCTCTGGACTCTTTCGATGTCCTCCGTCAAACCCACCTGATAAGGATCCCACACTGGGCAGCAATACTCCATAAAAGGACGGATAAGCGTAGTGTATGCAGTTTCTTTAGTAGTTCTGTTGCATCTTTTAAGGGTTCTATCAATAAAACGCAGTCTCTGGTTCGCCTTTCCCACGACATTATCTATATGTTCTTTCCAGTTTAAGTCTGATGTAATAGTAATTCCTAGGTATTTTGTGGAGTTTACGGCCTTAACTTTTGATTGATTTATCTTGTAAACAAAGGTTAAAAGATTTCTTTTCGTACTCATGTGGACGACTCAACACATCTCGTTATTTAGAGTCAACTGCCAATTTTTACACCATGGTGATATCTAATTTAGATCGTTCTGCAGTTGTTTTTAATCTTCAGATGATTTTCCTAGACGGTAAAAGACGGCGTCGTCTGCAAACAACCTAAGAGAACTACTTAGATTTTCTCCCAAATCGTTTATGTAAATAAGGAACAGCAGATGACCAGTAACACTACCCTGTCGAACGTTCGAATCACCTCTGTTTTATTCAATGCCTTACCATCGATTGCTACAAACTTTGTCCTCTCGGACAGGAAGTCCCCTATCCAGTCGCAAATTTGGTGTGATATACCACCACAATTTGATTAAAAGCCGTTTGTGAGGTACGGTGCCAAAAGACTTCTGGATATCAAGAAATACTAGTGGAAATCTTTCCTAACATACAGATACATAGTTTATCTTGACGACTAGGTATAAGCCTACTTACTGATGAGACTCTTATCTAGTGCCTGTCCTATTGCCAAATGACCGATACAGTTCAGTGGCTGACATCTTAAGATCGCTGCGCCGTGCTTGCAGGGCGGCGCGCGGCGACAGTATGTGGCGGGCGCTTCACACTTGTGAGACACCACAGTCATCATTGAGTTTAAGCCAGAAGGCATATGTCTCAATATGTTGCTCTACAGAAATCGCTTTTGTTTCTAAATTTTTTTATACTGCAATAGCTTTTGACATACATGGCAATTCCTCCTCTTACCTTATTATCTCTATTTACATGAACAGCTAGTTAATAGCCACTGACATTCACCTATTCCATACCAGTGACAATGTGATGCTCTGTCTCGTTACATGATCACAACAGGTGTAGACAGCCCCACTGGTGTCGACAACTATACCTTATTTCCGGTAACTTTCAGTTGCTTAATTATAGACCGGGAAAACACACTTCAGACTCACACATACAGATAAAAAAATCTTGATGTAATTTTTTACATAAAAGAATAATAAGGGAAGTCCAGATATGCTGTGCCTCTAACCATCGTCTGAAAGTTATGCCTTGAAGGTAATCAGACGTTGTCTCATTTCGTAAATTCTTGGTGAATGAGACCGATTTCTTAAATAAGTGCTCAGAACAGTGAAGTTTCTAGTAGGAATACTCTCTTTTTTATTTGTCATAAATACAATTAATGAATTAGTAACAAACTATTGAAATATACAACTGCTCTCAGCACAGATTCAATCAAGAATGAAGACAAAAGTTATATTACATGGATCAATTATGATGGTCAAAGACTATATATATATGCATTACTCTATGAAGTTTAGTTGTCCTCTCTGAGCGTACACTGTGCAGTTGCCAACTGCTGGTCGAATCTGCAACAAAGACAAATCGTCACAGTAGCCACTGCTTTGCTAGGCCACTCTTAAGCAATTTATTGCGTTGATACTCTCAAGTCGATCCAGCAGAAAAATGTAGTTTATCTTCTAACATTACAGATTCCCCACTCAGGCTTGAGATATCAAGCTTCATTAACACAGTTATTACTTAACACAAACGTACATTGTATGTACTCACTTGTTCTGTCATATTTTCTCTAGACACCAGACTTCTCAATGTTACATTATTTAAAACTGAGATTTTCTTTAGAACAGTGACAAACTATCCTTGTCAGGAGAACCACGAATATTCAACCATTGGTAAGTAGCCTACAATTTTTTTTTCTTTTTTAACTTTATCTAAATGTAAGTTATAGCACTTTAATATAAAGAGACTTTGCAGGAGAGCAGTCAAACAAAAATCCTCAAGCAAACAAACAAACAAAACTTTTGAGTATCAAGGCATCCATTTATTTGCATACCCATAATACCAGCATCTCACATTTGGTGCCGCACAGCCACCTAACAGGAGAACAGTAGTTAGGTCCTCATTATGGGTACCTATCAAGAGATAGTAGCTTTTCTTTTAAGCATCCTACTATCGATAAAAACCACCAAGTATCCCCATTTTTCGTCTACTGAGAACAACTTCATCAAATGATCCTCTCTTGCATCTTCTAAAAGCTCTCTGTTCCTTACGAGTGTACATGAGAAACACCTCTAACTAATGGACCTACATACGTTGAAAGAAAAAAGAATAGAAAAGGCGTAAACATTAAGATGTACTGTTATGAGATATCATAACATTTTATTGTCATTTATTCCTCTAGATGTAATTGTCTCCTGTCCTATGGGTTTTAATAAACAAGGAAATACAAATAGACATACATAACGTAAAGTTTTATGTAAATGTGTGTGTATTGTGTACTGTTGTTTGTAAGTATTGACTTCTGTAAAGTGTAAAAGTAATATGTTTGTGTGTGTATAAGTGTTAGAGTGTTAATCCTCTGGCGAACCTCATAGGATAAACACTGGGATTTGGAGTCAGCAATAAAAAAAACTGACAAAGGAAAAAAGACGAGTCTTATTTGATATGATTTGATTTATTTGAGCAGCATTTGATGTAGATCAATGGAACATGTCCAAATACATATTTTCCTTGCCAGTATTAGTTGTACAATACAGAATAATAATATTTGCTTAAGTAATTAACAAAAATGTGACCATAATATTTTACAACACATTTACCAATATATACAAAGTTTTGGATACATATCAGCCTACTTGTTTAATTCATTTGACAGAAATTCAGTAATAGAATATGAAGGATGTTCTAATAGAAGCTGTTTAATAATATACTTAATTTCTGAATTGGAGTTAGTGATTTGAGGAGGTAACTAGTTGAACAACATCATAGCCATGTATCTACTGCTCCTCTCGTATCTACCGCTCCACTCAAAATGAGTTGTACAATGGAACTCATAACTTCATGCAGTTTCTAGTGTGGTGGTGGTGATGGTGTACATCTGTATTTCTTATGAATTTATCTTTATGATCCCAAGCTAATAGAAGAATTTTGTAAACATACAAAGTGTAGAAACTGAGAATCTTATATTTTTAAAATAGAGGTTTGCAATTGTTTCTTGGCCTTATGTTTCCTGTAACTCTTATTGCTCTCTTTTGTAAGTAAAAAAAATTAATTGCATCAGTTGAGTGACCCCAGATTTCTATTCCATAGCTCATTATGGAATTGAAATATACAAACTCTACAATACACATATCATCATCATTTATTAATGACCTAATCTGTTTCACAGCAAAAATTACACTGCTAAGTATACAGCTTATATTCGCAATGTGCTCTTTCCATCCTAAATAAATCTCTAAAAATTTTATGTTTTCAACCACGTCTACATTTAGTTCTTGCATTTTTGTTATATCCTTTGTTTTGCTTCTGTTGATTATAAAAAGTATTGCATTTGTTATTTCTGTTCATTTGAAACCAGTGTGAGATTATTTCAACCGTTTGATTACTTGTTCTTATGGCATCCTGTAAATTTGATCTCACAGCTATACTGGTAGTGTCATCTGCAAAATGTATAAATTCACTCTCTGAGTTTGACGGTAGATTATATATATATATATATATATATATATATATATATATATATATATATATATATATGAACAAGCAATCAAATGGTATATGATGTCTATATATATATATATAGGAGGAGTCCTAGAATGCTACCCTGTGGCACACCATGATCAATGTTTTGTAGATCTGATAGGTGTTTCCCTGTTTCAATTGACACTTCATATGTTTGTTTTATGTTCTGAAGATATGACTTTGTGATATGGGGAATTGAGCCTCTAATTCAATAATGGTGGAACTTACTGACTGACATTTGGTGGTTTACAAGATCGAAAGCTTTAGATAGGTCGCAAAACATAACAATGTGGAATTTGCCTTGATCTAGGCCTGCTAAGATTATGTTATAAGTTCTAAAGCAGCTACTAATGTTGATTTATCTCTCTGGAATCCAAATTGCCTACTGTTTATGACCTTGTTTTTCTCAAAAACTGATACTAACCTGACACATATTTTCTTGGGCCTTTAATAAATTGGGCAAAAGGCTGGGGTCCTCTTTTTTTGAAAAGTGGTAATACTCTAGCAATCTTCGTTCTATCAGGGAAGAATTCTTCTTCCAGACAAGCATTTACTTGGTGACGAAGGGTTTAGCTATTTCCTTATTGGTTAACTTCAGGATTTTGTTTGAGAGGCCGTTTATATCTGATGTTTTATTTTTATGTTGATCTATTATTTCATTTATCTCTTCATTAGAGTCCAGATGCAGATAAAATGAATTTTAGGGTAAGTTTTGTTTAACTATAAAAACTTATGTATTGTAGAAAGGGGACTGAAAGTCAAGTGCCCTTATAGGGTAATATGAAAAGAAAATATTGGAGTCAAAGAAGAAAAGAAGGTAGTCCATGAAAGACAGGTAACCCTTCCCACCCCCACCCAGAGAACCTGTGTCCCTTCAGTGTTCATCTACAACACCAGAAGGCACATTATGTCACACAAGTTGTTCATGGACCCACTAGAGATGTTGCAGCAACACCTTTGAGACCCTGAAGTAAAAACTCCATTCCCCACTATGGTGTGCCGATAATGAGTAACCAATGATGCTTATTTGTGCAGTGTGCATGTGTGTAAAATGTGTATTTGTAACTGTGTATGTGTAAGTGTACATAGTTTGTAGTGAATCCCACTATAAACTAAAGAACCTCCCCTAGAAAATCAAGTAATAACCCTTCCCCATGTTATTACTTATGGAATTATCACAAAGTATCAAATGACCCCATATAGAAGTTATTAAAAATGTTTGACTACTTTATTAGAAGTCTGTCTCTTCTGTGTAGAGGTAAATAAATTAATTCTGCCTCTCTATGAGAAACCTATCAGAATACAAAAGAAAAAAACATAACATCTTACAATTAAACATATGAATAAAACTGTCTTATACCAGGATTTTGTTTTTGTCAAGTATGAAATTGATGCCTCACATCTGGATTTTATTTTTGTCGAATATTTAATTTCTAGAATCTACTGTATGACTGAAAAATAAATATGTCCTCTTTACGTTTTCGATTGAGATTGTGCCCATATCAATATCAATATCTGGTAAGTATAGTTGTAAAGATTCCGTCCTAAGAAAATATCAGAATAGAAAACTCTGACAGACATTACTAACAGAATACAGTTATGAAGTCTAAAAAGGATAGGAAAAGAGTGAAAAATCTGTCCTGAAGAAAACAAAAAGAAAATGTCAGAACAGATGACTTGAGACCTGGCAGATGTGTCACTGCCAAATTAGCAAAGATTTCTCTGAGCATTGGTAATAATGTAGAAGATAACTTTTTGACAGATAAAAGAATAGGAATAGGTGAACTTCCCCTCCTGGATTAAATTTAGGAAGATGTTTATAAGGATTTACTCCAGATGAGAGGTTGAAGGTTTTCTCACTAGCACCTAGGGAAGGCCATGGTTCTCAATGGGAAGAACAAGTTTATTTGTTACGTTGCTTACAGTGAAGTTTATTTGTGTTTAAAGCTCCTTGGGTTTTATTTAGCTCTTCCCATAACCTATCAACCTGATGGCTAACTAAATCTGGTACTTATTGCCTATCACCCATGTCTAGTAGGTTTGTACCAGTTTCTTTAAGTTTTTATTGATTAAATTCTTCATCCTTTGCTCCCAGTTGCTGACGATCCCCAAGGATAATCCTTTTCTGTTCTCAAGAGTACCTCTCTCTATGTTATCAAGTTGGTCTTTGCACTACACATCCTCTCATTTAATTTTAAAGATTCTGTAGTGGAGGTATCTTCCAAAGCTGTTACTCTCTTAAGTCACACTTAGACACATTCTGGTCTATTAAGGACAAATTTTCAATAATTTCTCTTTTACCTCAGCTGCAAAATTACCCCCTTCTTTAAGACTCACTATAATTTCATCCTTTACCTCTTTCCTTTCCTTATCTAGGCGAGCTCCTACTATTTGTGATGCTAAAACGACTACTTTAACTGTCAATACCAATTTTTTGTTTCAGGGTATTTACCTCTACACTTAAAGAACTTATTTAAGTCACTCGTCTTACAAGGGTGAAATTTATTCGGTGCTGAATCGATATAGGTCAATTAATTTATAGCACATGAGAGTTTCATTACCTTTAAAGATTCCCACAGGATCATTTACATGATCAAATAACGTTCTAAAACACCGTGAAACAGCTTCCTTTAGGACTGACTTCCATCCCACATAACGAGTGAAATATCACTTAAGCTTTCACTAGAGCCCTTCGTAAGACTTTCGGAAACCTACTACCACACAATAGTCACTAGCACTTCACCGGCTAGTATGCAGGATTAATTTGGTTACCTGCCTACCCGTTACATAAATCTTCTATTCATGCCTGACAGAAGTTATTGGTACTTTTACTAGTACAGATAAGGCCAGCTAAGTTACATCTTTTACCTTTACAAGCAGTCGACGTCATACGCTTCATGCATGTTAAACTAATTCATATCCTTTGAAGATCCTAATTTTCTCTTTCAAAGACTTACGATCAGGTTGGTCTAAATTACTATACCGCCATCAATATCTAACCACTGCTCTTGTCAACCAGGACCCACAATGTGAACAAAAGACTAAATTATTTTCCCCTTTGCAATAATAATTAATTATTATTGCATAGTCGATAGTTAAGTTCTTCTAATGGCCAGTTACACCCTTGCGCGTAGTTTCTTGTGCAATGTCAATAGCATTCATGTAATCTCTGGCTGTCTGCCGTCGAACAGCCGCTTCAATGTTTACATTGCTGCCAGTTGCTCTAAAACATATTTCAACACAGCAGAAATTAATTCATATACAATATTAATTAATATACATTTCGTTGTAAACAAATTACTTTACACTAACACTTCACAATAAGTTGGAGCGAAATTACAAGCTTTTTCGTAACAGGTGTCAAATTAAAATAAATGTCCCATTACATTGTCTATTAAATCTTCTGGTCTCGGCAAAGGATAACTGTCTATAACTGTTTATGGATTCTCTTTGGCCTGGAAATCAACACAAATGCGGATGCTACGTGACGGATTCGGCAAAATAACAAGCAGACTCGCCCACTGGCTAGCTTGCATCAGTTCAATTGCAACATTTTCTTGCAATGTGCGAACTTCCTGTGCTACTGTGTCACATAAAGAGGACGGCTTTGCAAAACTTTGGTGTGGCATTTTCCTTTAGAGTAATGTGCACAGCAAAATACTTAGCTTTTTATAGTCCTGCAGAAAATAAACCCGGAAAGTCTTTCAGCAATCTGTCTACACTGTCTTTAGCATCACAAGTGGTCACAACTAAAAAATTGTCTTGCACACTAAAACCAAAAAATCAGAAGAATCTATACCAAAAATATTCTCTCCTTCATAAGACTGAAGCACTTGAAATATCACTGTGCGCATTTGCGAACGCTATTCTGCAAGTAGTGAACACTGTCCCAGTACAGGAATTTCGTTGCCATTGTACATTGTTAACCGTATGCTAGCGCGAGAAAGGTGCAATGATCCTAACTGTTGATAAGTTTTGTGATTGAGCAATGTGGCTGATACACCTGTGTCTAGTTGAAATTTTACAGAAATGTCATTCACACACAAACTGATATACAATTTTCTGGTCTAGCGAACAACTTGTGCTGCTTCCGTGTCTGTCATGTTACGAGTGGCAACCACAGGTTTTGAAAATACTTTATTTATTGAATAAGTATTGTTTTGTCGCCGTTTGGGCCGGGAAGGCAAATTCCGTTTCTTTTGCTGTAAGCAGACTGCTTTTATATGACCTTTCTTGCTGCATGCATAGCATTCCGCTAACCGGGATGAACAGTTCTGCTTTTTGTGCCGCGAGAAACATTTTGGGCAAGACTTAGTGGGCAAGGCTCTGTGACTATCAACTTGTTTACGCTAAGAGCGGTCAGGAGAAAGCATGTCATCCGGCCTTGCGCTTGTGATCGGATGACGACGCTACAGTACACAGTGGAATTGAATAAAAGTTTTCCGCTGCCGTGGTACTTGAAACGTACTGTTCCAAAATCTGTTCTACTTGATAGAAGGACGAATCTGACAATTTTAGAATGTGTTCTTGAAGTCTGCTATCAGAAAAGTTATAGACAATACCGTCATGTAACATTACATCTGCCTAAAGCAGAGCAGTCAACAATCCGAAGATTGGTTTGAACACCACAGTGCTTTACTAGGCATGGTCCTGTTTGGAGGTGGTATGCCGTTGCCTTCCTCCGACCTTCGAACTGACTTACCCAGCCAATTATAGGGGGACTTACAGTTTAACGTGGGTTCCGAACCACGGTGCTACTCGGTATTTTTCACATGAGCAATACTGCCAGAGGTGAAAGAAGTGGAAAGCGACAGATAAAAATCTGAGGACCTGGCGGGGATGGAACCCGCGACTTTGGGATTTGTAGTCTGGCACTCTACCACTGTGCAACCGAGGCGCACCTATCTTTCGGAAAAGGATCTGCTCAGGACGTATGGGAATGCGTAGACAGCTAAAACAGCTCTACAGATTAGTAATACAAGTTTTATTTACTAAGGTATACAAAATACTCAACTCTGGTTTATATGAGAGTATGTCTGTTCTCGCGGCGGCGTCTTCTGGCATGCTGCTAGCTGCGCTGAATCATAGTAACTGCCTAGCTCGGAGTCGAGTTCGGAGTGCTCTTCCAGACCCATGTCGGCCTAGTTAAAGCTGCTTGTAGACGCCGCGCTTCTCAGTTGCTCCCTTCAGGAGGCGCAGTGCCGGCGGGTGATTGGCTGCTGGTCTTTCGCTGCCTTCTTCACGATCGTTTTCGTGCGTCTCGCGTGTAGCGCTGACTTGACGCCACAGCATTATGTTTTGCATCCCCCACCACCTTGCGAAACCTTTGTGAATTCACCAGCCCACCTCCCCAACCTCTGTAGTGAAGTCTACCCAAATCAAAGTTGTATCTAGTCATCAAGCATGCAGCTTCATAGAAATTCAGTAATCTGCGCTAGCGACTATTGGAAACTGCAGTGTTTCTACCAATACACGAACACCAGCAACTTACAGAATGCCTAGATTTTCAACTTTCTAGAAAGGTGCTGTGTGCAGTATTGAAAAATGCCTTTGACACACACTCATCATAAAGGAGACAGTTAAGTAGGGATGCAGGGGTGCCCTATGGGTTTGATCTGGGTCTCCTGGTGTTTCTTATTTATACAGGGTGAGTCACTAACTATTACCTCAAAGAATAACTCCAAAAGTATGACAGGAACATAGGACAATGAGGGCCAGAATGTGACGTTGGATTTTTGTTGCCAAGTGTTGCTTCAGAGATATGAAGCGACCCCACCTGGTAACAAAAAACCAACCACTTCAGAGATATGAAGGTCAACATTGTTCTTTTTAATGAGAAGCTATAGTTTGCTACTTATTCTCTGATAGCCGCTATCAAGATGAAGCCAATGATATGTGACAGTGAGGTCTTTGTAGAGCAAAAGGGTATAATGAACTTCAATTTAGCGAAGGTGTTCATAGTGATCAATCCAGTATTGCAATCTTCTTATCATGGATTGAGTGATTTTCCTTATCACTTTGACACTTTCAGCCATTGCCATGGCAATTAGAATGAAATTTTTACTCCCCAGAATGCCTCCAGTAACCCATCTTGCTTGTCATTCTAGCACAACAGAACTGGTGGGCGGCTTCACAATGCATATTGCTGTCACCTTTTTTACCTTCGCTGACCTTCATATACCTTACTGCTATACATCATTGGATTCGTCTCGATAGCCGCTATCAGAAAATAAGTACCAAACCATAGCATCCCGTTACAAAGAATTGAGTTGACCTTCATATCTCTGAAGGCACCCCACCTAGCAACCAAAAACCAACGTCATATTCTGGGCCCTGTTGTTCCATGTGACTTTCGTCCCACAAACTTTATGGGTCCTATCATTCTTTCGGAGTTATTCTCGGTGGCAATATTTAGTGACTCCCCCTGTATACATGATATGCCTTCTAGGCATCATCATCATAATCATCATCATTAGAGTCTGATTATGCCTTTCAGCGTTCAGTCTGGAGCATAGAACCTCTAATAAAATTCCTCTACGATCTCCTATTCAATGCTAACATTGATGCCTCGTCTGATGTTATGCCTTTTACTTCAAAATCATTCTGCACCGAATCTAAGTACTTTCTTCTTGGTCTACTTCAACTTCTCTTACCCTCCACTGACGAGCTCATGAGTCTCTTAGGTAACCTTAACATAATATTCTAAACTATTTCTGTATGCTGATGGCACTAGCTTGATAGTGAAGAACGTTATTTCGAATATATCACAGTATCATATAATACAGGTTAAGACTTCAGTTCATGGTTTTTAGAAAATAAATTGATACTAAATCACAATAAGACTCAGATTTTACAATTTTTAACACACAATGCAACATAAACCGTCATTTTGATTTCACGGAATAGGCATATGATAAGTGAGACTGAACAGTTTAAATTTTTAGGTGTTCAGATAGTAAGCTGGAGTGGAAAGCCCATCCTCGGCATCTTCTTCAGAAACTAAATGCTGCATCATTTACCATTAGAATAGTATCTGAAAAAAGTGATAGTTGAACATCACAAGTAGTCTCCTTTGCTTATTTTCATTCGCTAATGATGTATGGTGTTATTTTTTAGGGATAACTCTGATTCTAAAGGTCGTTTTGAGCGATATATTGTATAAGCTTGAATTCTGATACTGGCCTCACAATACATATTTTCTTAATTGTTATTTGTTTTTAACAATATCAGCTTATTACAATTTCAGCAGTGTTACTCATTTAATACTAGAAAGAAATCGAATATTTGCATGATCACACATTGACTTTTTTGCAGAAAGGCATGCAGTATTCTGCAGTATCATGCACTTTCGAGTCTAAACTGAAGGATTTCATCATGACATTCTCTTTCTATACTTTTGAGGAACTCAGAAAAATTAAACTAATGGATGTGTTATGTTTTTGATAGTGTTTACTTACATTTAGACGTTTTATGTTTCATTTTATCTATTACTAGTATTCTGTTGCAATTTCATGTACTGAATCGATCCATAACCCATAATACTTGCTCCTCAAATGAGTCTTGTGGAACAAGATAAATATACAAAGTAGAAATAAATAAAAGAAGTGTTTCATCTATTAAGCAACTATCAGACATTGTACAGGACCAGACTGACAATAGGGCCCACAAACAGTCCAACACCATCCACCTAATTTTTCAGATAAACGATTCTAGCATTAAAATCCCATACCAATATTTTAGCAGTAATCCATACTCTTTGCTAAATGGAGCTTGATCAACAATTTTTACAGTGAACTGCAGTCCGATAATCTGTATGTTCCATAATTCTGACAAAATGCACTGAAATATCAAAGTGTTATGGGATGGTCGTCAGTGTAATATTTCTTGGAAGCATCACATTTTGTACAATTGGAGGCAACTAAAATGGATGAAACTCCTTTACATTTTTAGACAGTGATAGGCATTGGTGCAATACCAATTTGTCAGTAGCTGTGGAGTGTGATGTAGATATTTGTGAATATTTCTCACAGTTTCTTTTACTGTAGTGAGAAATTCAATAGCTGCATGTAACATACATCATGTACAGACGCCATTATCAAACAGTCCTGCAGCTTGTTATCTCTTGGACGACCCAGAAATTTTGTGCAAGCACTTAGGAAACTTCTAATAATTCATACATTACGTTTTGCATTCGCAACATTGTTTTTAGCTGTGAAAAGAAAACGGTGCATTACTTTCTGAGTAACACTCCTAGAACAAAGTAGTGGTGTACAGTTTTCAGTTAAATTACATTATTCGAAATACTGTAAAATCTTAAAGCCTGTCATATCAATATTAACGAAAATAGACTCTTTTCATAACACACAAAATTTGTGAGTGGATTGAGAATTTGTTGGCAGGTAGTATAAGGCAGGTTTTCTGGCTGAAGACTCATTGAAATATATATAAGTAACTACAGGGTACGCTGATATTTGTTGATGATCACACTATATATTAATGATCTAGTGGACAATATAAACAAGAATCTTAGACATCTCACTGATGATGCAGTTATCTACAATGAAGTACTCTCTAGAGAAAATATACACAAATATGCTATCAGAATTTGTTAATATTTCAAAATGGCCCAAAGATTAACGACTTGCTTCCAAGGCTCTTGGGAATACTAAATAGTGTGCTGTACACTCCCAGTAATTATAACTGCATGTCCAGAGTTCAGGCCTTACAGGCTCTGTATTCTTGCAGGAGGGTGGGGTGACTGTGAGGGCACAGTTGTCTGCCAACACTAGTCCTCATTGCATCTCGCATGCGAATATCACAATTTTCGTTAATTATACCTTTCTCTTCGAAATAATTACTGGGTGAGATGTAAATCACTTGTTTGATTTCATTCACAAAGTTGCGCAGAGCAAGTGTGAATTTATGGCGAGTTGGAGCTGTTATATCATGGGCAAGCTTTTGTTAGAGTAAACTAAATCTTGCCACATTGTAGAACTGTAAGCGTTCTCTTAGGAATAATGAAGATAAGAATTTTACAAGCCATATTCAGGCAGAAAATGTTAAGCAAAATCGCTAGAAATAAACGGCGATAGAAAAAGAAACTCAAAGTTCGGCTTCTTATGTTCGAGGGACTGGAAGAATTTAGAACGTGAAATGTGACATATAGTAACTTAATAACACAAGATCCTCAAATATAAAGCGTTATTTATGTACCTCTTTCTTGTATCGAATAAATGTAGGTCAAATTTGCCCTTCAAGTCATACAAATGACTATATCTCTGTCAGTATTGTTTTGATGATTTACCATCCTTCTTTTTGATTCAGGCTTTGGTCCGGCACTAGCAAAGTTAAAAACAGCTTTTTTAAAAAATTTTCTATACTTTTCTTATTTTTATTTAGTTTCTTTCTTTGCTTATTTTGTTATTTTTCTTTCTATTCTCAGTAATTCATTCAGAGTGTCACAAAAATTCTCTGATTTAGTCCCCAATCATTATTAATGCTTCTTTGTATGATAACTGTGGAAGCAGGGTACAAGACATAATAGAACATTGCAAGTTTTGCATTTGTATCTAGTTTCCTGGCGATTGTTCTGTTTTGTGCAAACGATGCATCTGTTCATTAACATACTTTTCTGCATATGTTCACTCACAACATCTGGAAAATGTCTTCCTATAAAACACAGAGGATTCTTGTCATCATAGCGCCTTCCCCTATTTTCTGTTCATTGGCATATTTTTCTACAATTTCCCTTTGTCCTGTTACTGACATGTGGAGACCATGAGCATTTAAAATGCACAAATCCAGAATCTGAAAAAATATTTCTTGTACCATTTCACAGTCTTAAGGAATGATCCCACTGAGCTCAGTAAAATGTCACAATAGTCAAATGAACTCATACTCGAATTGTAATCTACAATACATTGCGGGTTCATTATGTTTTTCATCAGTATTTCTGTTAGTCTTCTCTGTTACAACCATTTGTGGTGTGTGACATCTGGTCAAATTCAACAACTCTCTTTTATCTCATCACTTCATAATCAAAGAACTTGTCAGTAGATGTAAACTCAGATTCTCCTCCTCGTCATTTCTTCTACATTTTTGGCATGTTGAGCATGTTGTTACTAACAGTGCCAAATGCTACTGTTATAAGACTGTGAAGCCAGAGGAACAGATCTGGGCTGGAGTACCAATTCTCGACAAACACAATATGACCCTTTTCCAAATATGGTCCCATAAGAGTTGCCACTATGTCACCACGTTTCCCTAAATTGTGGAACCCAAATTCTGTTGTTGATCCTGTATATACAATAAAATCCAAAATGTACCTACTCTGAAAGTCACATAGAACAAATGTCTTCATCGCAAACCTGCTTCACTTGGGTGGCATATATTGCTTCTTTGAACAGCAAGAGACTTTCAAGTATACTAAGATTGTGATGTGGACGAAATGAATTACGAAACTTCTCATGAACTTTGTCAACAATCGTCCTAATTTCAGAGTGTCACCTTCAGTACTTGCAGAGTTATCATTGAAGTGTAACATTTTCAGAAGCAGAAGATGCGGTCTGGCAACACAATTTCGCTGGAGACAGGTGTCTTCAGAAGTGTATCTCTGGACCTATAATCACTTAATTTTAATTTCTTAAATTGCACCATTAGAAGGCAAATAGCAACAAAACATTTCCTGAAAGCCAGTGTCTTTCCACTTTGACAGTCGAGAATTCACATATTCTGTACTATTTTCTCTGGTGTAAACGTAAAATCGATTTGTTTCGTCTGCAATAAATTGCAACAGTTCTTCAGACATAAATATCACAAAAAAATGAAAGAATGCTTGAGTCAGTATCTAGTTGACATTCGTGTTCTGAACTCGAGTCATCAAAGTCACGGTTTAACGGCTGGAAATTGCTTTCTTTCCAGCCAAATGTGTCACTATAGCGAGCAATATTCAGAACTATTTCACTGTCACTTTCTGATTCTGAGGAACTGTCGGCTGTACATCTTGTTCTCGCTTCTGCTGTAGATGGTTGAGGAGTACACCTTCGAGATTCTGTTGAAGACTCATCACTGCTAAAGAATTCACACTCACTGTCACACAGAGTTAAGCTTATCAAGGATCTCTTTATCCGTGAAACCACAGCGACGTGACATTTCTAACGCAGAAAATAACAAAAATTACGAAAACACGGGAACCGAAGTCGAATTCTCCAAAGACGGATCACAGCAACAAACATATATGTACTCTTTAACTATACACCCAGAACAATGAAAAGCTACTGGAAGTGAAGGGCATGTTAACATGTCGGTAGCACTCAGGAAGCTGTGACTCAATGCGCCTAAACTCGTTCGTAGCAGTGAGGGGGAGGCAGTACTGGAAGTGTCAACACGTCGTTAGAGCTATAGGGAAACCCAAGGGCCGAGCTTAAATATGTCATGAGCGCTATTTGAACTTTGTCTGCTTATAGACTCGTCTGAACAGTCTTTGTCTATAAAAATATAAGTTAGGTAATTTGGTAGAATCCCTGTACATCGAAGGAAACAGCATTGACATCGATATATATCGAATGTTCGACGTAGTGTTTCGGAACCGGAGATTCGGGCGCTACGCGCCCTCACATACTGAAAAAAAAAATCTTGTTTAACCTACACCTAACCTTCTGAAGGATATGCTTCAGATAACTTTTTTAAGTCAAAGTTAGGTTAGGTATAGGTTAAACAAGAAGTTTTTTTTTTAGTACGTGAAGGCGCGTAGCGCCCGAATCTCCGGTTCAGAAACACTATATCGAAAATTCCATATATATCGATGGCAATGCCGTCCGATGCACACGGATTCTACCAAATTACCATAAGTTATATCAGAAATCCATGATTAATAGTTCTCACATTGCAAATCACTATCAGGCTAAATAGTGTGGACCAAATAGTACAATACATAGCAGATCACTATTCAGAAATGAATACTAAACAGAGAAATAAAAAATCGTGTTTGTTTGCCACAGGTAAGCCACAAAGTATGCTTAACGTCACCAACAAATAATGCTAATAACTAATGTGATGTATATAAGCAAATGTATATATTCAGTATAAAAAGTGTTAACCTTATTACTGCTTTCTGTGCCTCATTCAGTTAGAAACGTATGTCCCCATTTATTATCATATCCATCTTATGTACTTCAATTTCTTCTTCAAAAAGAGAGTCCAAAAATTGGTTCCTTTTGGCAAGAAGTTTCGTTTGCTGATAATGCAACGAGTGGCCATTCTCAATTCAGTGTTCTGCTATTGCTGACTTGCAGGCTGTGATCTTCAGCATTCTTCAGTAGTGCAGACCAATATAGATTTTTTAATATTGACATGAGACTTGGTGCATACTGTCCACCACCAAGAATGGCACAGAGCCTGAGAGACACAAACCCTGAAATGGTAGACCATTCATTCCATCAGTACCACCTGACAATGACAAAATGGTTGTACAAGATGCAGTGTACAATAAAAAATAGCACATTAAGCGAGCAGCACCTCACTTTACGAACCTAACACAATCTGTTAACACTAAGAATTAGAACTTCCTTAAATTCCTAGGCTTTAAACTGAGTATCAATGTAAGTTTAGAAAATGTAGGACGGTTTATAGAAGAAATACAGTCAGTTGGTGAGTGCAAATTGTGTATGGCAATGTTTCTCAACCTGTGGGTCACAACCTGTAGAGGTTTTCTGCCACAGGAGGAAGTGGATGCACCATACATTAACAGTCTAGTATAGGCCTAAATACTAGAGGTTCTATAATACAAAAACATTCTCCTCATAAAAGTGAATATATATTCATTTTGAACTGAATAGAATGTTTAGTGTTTTATGATACATACACTGTGTTATCAATGAATAAATGCAAAGCTTAAAACTCTTTTCAGAAACTAATTGATAGCTAAATGAACAAGATGCAGTATGTGATTTTGAGAAATTCGAAAAAAGAAACAATTTACTTTTTTGCAAATTGACTATATGATGGGACCTTGCTTAATGAGCATAATTCGCTTCTCAGTCATACCTGAAAATTGAAACTCTTGTTCTGCAAAAATCTGTCACAAATCACATAAAAATTGGATGTGTTCCTTTCTGAAAAATATGCAAAAATTCATTCTATAATGTATGATACCATGCATTCTTTTTCAGAGTTTATTCACAAAATGTAATTAAATTCGTCCCTTTTCAGATGTGTTCCAGTTCTGGGGGGAGGGGGAAGGTGATGGGGTGCCAGAATGTTTTTACTTAGAAGAGGGGGTTCTCCAGAATATTTTTACTTTGAGGAGGTCAGATATTCAAAAAAGGTCGAGAATTACTGGTATAGGGTATGCATACCTATCAAAATGCTGAAGGGCTTTGAAGATGTGAAGAGGATTCTAGTCAATGTGAACCAGGAATTTATCTTAGGTAATGGTGAAACTGATAGAAATGCTTGGCTCACTAGATTTGATATCAACTCACAATACAACAAGGATGTGTTCTAAAATTACTTTGGGGACTGCCCCATATGTCTGTAAGCAATGAAGAATGCATGAAACTTAAAATTGTTGGATCTGGAAAGCAGCTTTTGAATTTCCGGTCATGAGCACTTTTTGAACTTTGTCTGTCTACAGACTTGTCTGAACAGTCTTTGTCTATAAAAATATAAGTTATGTCAGAAATCCTTGATTAATAGTTCTCACATTGCAAACCACTATCAGGCTAAATATCGTGGACCAAATAGTACAATGCATAGCAAATCACAATTCAGAAATGAATACTAAACAAAAAAATAAAAAATCGAGTTTGTGTGCAGATGGTAAGCCACAAAGTATGCTTAAAGTCACCAACAAACAATGCTAATAACCAATGTGATGTATATAAGCGAATGTATATATTCAGTATACCCCTAAGAAACTCGCTATACAAAGAAAATTCTACAGAGATCTCGTAAACAAATAGCAGATAATGTCACAGCTCAAAGACACATGTCAAAATTATGTTACTGTATTAGGATTAAGGAAAAAGAAATATTTATACACTTGGATCTCTATTTACAAAATTTAAGTAAATTAGAGCGAAAGTTCATATGATGTACACAAAAAACTGTAACATGTAGCAACGATTTTTCAGACATCAAATGCAAACAGCCCCTGAAAATAGTTCAAAAAGGGCTTCTATATGTCTGAGTGAAAACTGCGAGAAAAAGTGTCTTGCATAACGTGGAACTTCTCTCCAGTTAATATAACCAAGCACAGAAGTAGAAAGTTAAGCATCGATATGATGATCAACTTACAGATTAATTGGTCTCAGAATGTATATGGTCTGATTTTTAATATGTATGATAGGTTTCATGCAGCATAAAATGATAGTGAAGAGTGACTTGTCTGTGCAAAAGAAGTTAAGGAACTAGATCTAATAGCGGCAGTAAATTATACCAAACAGAATATAATATTCAAATGTGATTTTGTTGAGGTTTACTTCGAATCTTAAGTCTCTAAAGGACCATTGGGCGAATTGAGATTCTGGGACAACCATTGTTGTCAGATTTCTGACCCTCTTTGGCCACCTGATCTGGCAACATCACGATGGTGCTATCCATTACAGCAGATCCAAGATGGGCTCAATTTCATATCCGGTTGCAAGATTGCTGCTGGCTGGAGATATGAACACTCCACTCTGATCACGCCTCCATTCTCGATATTGTCACTTTTACTACCACTCTTTCCACCGCCCCTTTTTTCAAAGCTTCCGACCCCACTTTAGAGAGAGATTAGAACTTTATCAAGTTTACTTAGTACACTGTTTGCTCCTCCCCCCCTCTCCATCCATCTCTTGCCCCTCCCAACTTTGGGAGCTCAGTGTATCCAATGGTGCTTCCCAGGAAAGATTTTTGTGGAAACAGAACATGTAATAATGGTGATTGCTTATGAGGTAGTTGCCTGAAAAATCCAAATTTACCTACTTGTTTGAAGAAACGAGTAAGCTGGATGGAGAATCAACAGATTTCCAGGGCATACTTGATACACATGTTGTCAGTTTATCCAATAGTTTAAACAAGCAAGCAACCTGGTTGCAGAGTCAGCTTATATACAAATTCCCAGGGCATATATGATACACTGTTTAATTTTTTTGTCATTGACAGTATACAACAAATATCACATACATACAAGTGCTATGTATTAACAATTGAGCAAGCTATCTGGAGATGCATTAAATAAATTCTGGTGGCACACAAGATACACATTGATCCAATTGCTTAAACAAATAAGAAATCTGGCTGGAGAATAAACAGTTATCAAGGCATATGTGAAACATAGTTTGAGGCGCCAGCCAGTGCTGTATACCTACAAAATTAATGTTTTTGGGTTGGAATGGAGCGTATACAGATGAGCAACTAAATTTCCTCACACTGTTTAAATATCTTTTCGCCTACACAGTAAGTCGTACATACATCGATGTACTCAGTATTAAACAAGTGGCTGGAGATTCATGAACGATTTCTGCAGGAAGTCATAAACCTTATGAACAGACATCCATGGCATTTTATTTTAATATTAATTTGTGTGTGTGCAACAAAGTTTGTTGGGCGCAACGAGTCAATGTATTGGAAAGAGAGACATTGTGTGTGCACAATGGAAGGTGCTCACAGCCTGGCGTCCAGTTACCAAATAACGTGCGTGCTGACCAGCTCATAACTTTCCCCATTTGCCCAACGCCTTCACTCCCTCCTCCCCACCCTCCCCCCAATCACACTCATCTGCCACCTCTCTCAACCAAACGCTAGCAACCCACATTTTCTAATCCTATCTGGAAAAACCAAGCAGACATTTACTTTTGAAAAGTAAGTGCCTAGGAAAACTCAGACACACACAGACATGAAGCTTAAATTCTTAAGAGCATATTTCATGCAGATAATACAGAGTACTTCAGTACTTTGGACCTATTGGGCTGCTGAGGTCTCATTTATCATTACTGCAAACAAGCCAGTCTGTTCTCTAACAGCATCTAACACAGCCCTCGTGGCATAGGGATGCCACGAGAGGCTGCAGATTGTGCTCCATGGTACCTGCAGTCAATCAAGAGGATGCTACACACTAGCTTGGCCATGGCTTCATGCTTAAGAAAATCCACTTATGCTGGATGTATAAATGTGAAAATTAGACAAAATATTTTAAATGAGCAGTTCTGGAAAACAAACAACCCCCTATATCAAATAAATTGACCTTTTTCTCTTAGAACCTGCTTGTCTGAACTCCATGGCAACCTCCATATTAGGTCTAGTTACACTATAGAAAATCAAAACTACATACGGAAAATTTGAGTCAGTTGGCGAGATAGAGGTATATTATATTTTTTCTAGACCTTACGTTGAAATGAAATACTAATGGAAAAACGATTGCTTAATGTATGTCCTTTACATTCAAGCTTTTAAACATTCCTTAAAAATTAATGTTTTTTAGATTTTTGTTAGTGATAGTATCATTCGTCATTGTATCGTCCAAGGACGGTACGAAGACTAGGGTACAGGTAAGATGACGAAATTAACATATTATTTAGAAAACAATGACATTTATTGATGCATTTCTATTTATCACGAAAGTTGCAAACATAGCATTTCTCATTTGCTTTCCCATGCTTTAAACGCAGGCATGGAGCAGAGTCTACTTCATCAGCATTTTTTTTTTTACATAGTGATATAAAGCAGTTTCTGTCTTTTTTATGCCTATGCATAATTCGTCATCTTAACTACAGTTGAATACAGACTTTAACATACACAGTCTTACAAAATAAATTTATTAACCGTTATTAATGCTTCAGCAATCCACAAGGTGCAAGAGAAGTCAACTGGTATTCATTAATATACAAGTGTTACTTACTTGAAATTTATTTCAAGCATACGAAAATGTGTTACAATAGCAGCAACCACTTCCAAGCCCATATCATCATCATCAATAACAAAAACAACAAAAATAACCAAGTGGTTCTAGTTCAACAGACATGCCTGGAGAGCATGTTAAGGTAGCAATATCACATTGCACATAGCACCAGCGGTTGAGTTATCAGAGAAATTCAAAATTCGTCATCTTAAGCTCCTCCTCAACTTATTCGTTCTTTCCCTAAGTAACTCCATAGATGTCCATATTCTCTCTAATGACCATGGTGTCGATGGTATGTTAACCCTTTCACTCCGGCGGTGTGATTGTTCCGCCATGCGCTGTGGACGAGCGCCAGTCGCGCCCCGCGTTGCCCGCTGTACGGCGCATTTTCAGCACTCCTCACAGCGCTACTCTGTCCTGCTTTCACACTCTCAGTGTTATCGCAATTATTGGACTTTATACTATATATTTATTAGGGAAAATTCATTTGGAATAGAAACAGTTTTTTTCCTTCTTTCAGATAATTCACGTAATTTTTGCATAAATTCTAAAAGATCCAAGTTTTGGATTCAGCTCTGGTTGGATGTGGACGTTATTATTATAAACGCATACTTCGCTTGTTAAATAATATTTATTTACAATTGCTTTACGTTACATTTCAGTAGCATTACATGACGATGTATGACGCGAGGCGAGTGGGTGGCACAGGCAGCACTCGACTGCTGCAGCAGTCCACCGGCTGTGGGGCACATTCGCTCCCGACTTCTGTAGAAGTTCACCGTAGCGAAAGGGTTAACACCTTAGCTTTCTTACTTCCCTCCTTGTTGCCCAAAATATTAAATTATAACTTTATAAATGTATTGCTTTCTTAGAAAAATGTAAAAATATTCAATTTTCTAGATGTGATGTCTTCAATGAATAAAGTATTTTTTGTTGAGAAATGAAAAACTTTTACACACTAAGACGGTGTTTGCTTTACTTACTTCAGTACAGATGTGGTCATACATTGGAACTGACACAGGAATCCGTAATGGCGATGTTAGAGGGCATGGGCAGTAGTGACACTACAGCCATAGTGTGCGACTTGTGGAGGTATGAGAAGGACGAGAGGCGATCACAGGTAGCCAAATGGTTAAGGCTACCGCTGGCCTGAAGCAGGAGTCCCGGGTTAGGATTTGTTATGGACTGTTTATGTGTTTGCTGTGTAGTCAGACAGTATATGGTCTGGGATTTTATGTCAATTAACGTAAATATAAGTGTTTAACATGCAAAATGACCTAAGGAGAGTACATTACATAAAGTCATTGAAACCTGTGGTGGAGAGTTGTAACGATGAGAGCTGTAGATCACCAATCAATCAGTCCTGTTGGCAAAACTATATTCTAGCAATTGTTTTACTTAGTTTTATTTCAATTCTATGTTTTCTGTAACCTGAAATTATAATACAGAAATGTGATTCTACACTCTACAGCAGAGCCCCTCATTTACATACACTACATTTACATGTGACACATCTTTTGGAACACAAAACCCGAATTTCATAAACCATTTTTCGCTGTTGTGTGTACTTGTGAAAACATAAATCCGATTTCGCAGTGCAGTCAATATGGTGCCTGGGAAACAGCTAATTCACTTTCAGGTTATAGACAACACTATTGCAATGAATATCTACTCAAATACACAGATTCTCATTTTAATATTTAAACTGCCTTTTTCACTGCAATAAAAGACAATTTATCAATATAAACCGAATATTCTTAAATAAAAGACGCGACCTGACAGAGCAGGCACGTTTATAAAACGGTTGCGTTTACGTTGGCATGAAAATCAGTGAGGATGTGGAAAATTGCTTACAAAAGCGGATTTCCAGATTCAGATTTAGAGCATTTGCAAGACTAACCAAAAAACAGAAATGGAAAATCAGTTTAGAAAAACCGGTTTTGGAAGCCCATTTAAAGGGGGTGATGGGCTCCCAAAACTGGATTTCGTAAACCGATTTTCCAACTCTGTTTTGATTGGTAATGTAAACACTCCAAAATCGATTCTGGAAATCCACTTCTGTAAAGTGGTTTTCCAAGTCCACAATCGATATTTGTACCCATATAAATACAGTCGGTTTTGAAACGTTCTTGTCTTGTCAGGTTGTGTTTTCTTGATAAGAATTTTCGGCTGATAAGAACACAGGGACATTTTATGCAACAAAATATTAGATTAATACTTGTCCCATAGATCATGAATACCAGATTTCATAATGATATGGAATGTGTCAGTTTATTAAAAGGTAACGTTACATGACATACATTTTTACTGCTTTGGTAGTAAAATTACTAATTTGTATGTAAAAATTCATCTACTGAATAGAACGAGCTATCAATCAGTACTTTTTTAAATTTGTTTTCATGTTGATTGGACATCTGTCAGACATTTGATGTTATTTCATAACAGACCAGAGACTTTTATGTCAGCATAATTTACTCAGTACACGCACAGTCTAACATATACAGTCATGACACTTCCACAGATTGTTATTATATGCCACAACAGCAGCGCTCCAAGAGGCTGGCGAAGTACATTTCTGAATACTATATCGGATGAGTGTGAACAGTGTCGTTTAAATTGAGTTTAACATATTTTTTACAATGGGGAAGGTATGTAGTACCATCAAAGTAGGTAACAACCAGAAAATAACTCCACATTTGTTGTTATGAGGTTTCCTCAGAACCATTGGAAGATGTGAAACGGTACTTTGCAGGACCGTTTATTTAAGATTATCTTGAAATCTATGACTTTGTAATCAAGAATTTCAGTTTCTGTTAAACTGAAACGTCTGGATTTCATCACTACAAATCTAGCCAAATCAGTAAGTATATACATGTGGTGTCTGTTCTGAAAGAACAAACGTCACTTATGATCCTATACTTGTTATTCTTTCATATTCATAGAATATATGACATCAGCTGCGAACGGGCAAAGCTGAAAATGTGTACCCAGCTGGGATCTAAACCTGGGTCTCCTGCTTTCTAGGCAGTTGCGCTGACCGCTACACTACTGGAGACACAGTGACCACCACACCTGCAAGGTCTACCTAAGCAGGCCTCCAGTCAGATACAAATTACCAGCCTTACCCTGCCCAGAGTACTCAAACTCGTAGTTTTGAAACTAATTCCCATAAGAATAAGGGCCTCAAACTTGCCCACCCCTCCCCAGGTTCGAATCCCATCTGGGTCACATTTTAGCTTTATCCAAATGCAGTTGATGTCATACATTCTGTGAATTCATATTGTTGTTTATATTTCCAACTGATTATAAAACAGGACGAAGGAAAGTAATTCCAGAGTATGTGCCGATTTCTGAGTGTGTGTTTAGGATAAACTGTCTGAACTGTAAATGTTATCATCATCTCAGATGGGTAAAGTCGCTTAAGACAGTACATGACGTGTTTTATTGGTGGGATGATTTATGAAGAAAAACGTTGCTACACTATTCCAAGTTTGTCTGGGTAATGTGTTCGTACAAATGTTTTTTAAACAGCTACCTCTCCAGCTGCAGAAAAGGGACCCTAAACGAAATAATGAATGACACAGTACGCATTAAAATGGTTTCTTGTAAGATAAATAACTGCTGCAACTATTGCTCCACAACACTGGGAAATACAGATTTTGTATACACTTGTCTCAAATTCGTCTGTTCTGTACATTTGAAAATTTCATGACCGTCTGTTGATATGTAGCACATTGGTATCCATCTCCAGATTTTCTTTCGACATTTGATCAGACGTTTCACCCATATAGAGTGTCGGACATTGCCCAAATTTCACGTTCCGACAGCAATAGAATGGGAAACTTTCACAGTACTAGCCAATCTTAGTCTGATATCGTGCTAGCGAAACGTCAGATGCAAAATTAGAAAACATTGGCCAAGAAACCCAAGGCAGGAGCCACATGGAACCATGTAGAACATAAATGCAAGCTATTTTGCAAGTAATCAATAGATTGATGTGAACACCAGTCGAAAGTCACCACAAAACAGCAGGATCAGCTGCTGTATTTACATTCTAACCTGTCACTTTCTGTTGCATAGCTAGCTCAAAGAGTTTGAAGACACAGATAGCATATTTGTGACTGCCAATATACAGGCATTTACTGTTGGTATTTTTCCGCCACTAAAGTCATATTAATTGCCTCCCTTCTATGCCACAGTTATATTTCACCTTTAATACCGTATATCATACTCCGAATATTGTAACTTTGCACATTGTTATTACTTTTGAATTGGGTTGGTTTATTAACAGTAAATTCATAAGAGAATATATAATTATAATCTCTTATGAAATTTGCTATTAATAACTGTGAAGATTTCTAATTCATTTGAAGTATGGCGGTAATCGCCGCTTACAAGAAAATTGTATTATGTACACAGATGTGACTACGTGACAAAAACTACCACGTCTGTAGGTGCATAAAACTATAATTTTATTGAACTTTAGATTTACAATATGTTTTCAGGCACTGGTCCTGGAGGGCACACACTCCCCAGTGACCGAATTAATTATCCAGTCATGGAAGCACGTGACGAAACAGCGGACGTGTGTGCACTAAAAAATTCGGCGGTGATACGGTGAGCGCGGGAGGAACAGGCGGCATATAATCTATTTCGTGTGCGAGCATGTGGAGCTCGCGAACAGCTCGACCCAGGTGGTGGCGCGGCAGAATATCCAACTACGGTCCACAAACGTCCTCAGTCCGACCACTCGACTCGCACTGACTTCGCCTTGTTTTTTACGAGCGCGTGCGTTTTTTTGCACTGTTGTCGCTATCCCGAGGTAACGGTCCATTGCGGGGGTGCTGGAGAATTCGCTGGAAAGTCAGCTAGCCCTGTGTCTGCTCTGCAGCATGTCGCTCGCGCATTTCTCGGCGTGGCTGCCACACAGATCCCCACCACTCACTTTCGTTTCCAAGAAGCTCTCGGCATCGCAGCGGTCCTGGAGTGCTTACGACCGCAAGCTGCTCGCTCTGTACTGTACTGTAAAATACTTCCAGTCTTCACGGGCCACAAGCCAATAACATTTGCCTTCCGGTCGAACAACAACTGTTCACCATGCCAGCTCCAGCAGTTGGAGTATGTGCTGCAGTTCACGACCGACATTCGTCACATTTTCGGGATGGAGAATGTCGTTGCATTTCGACGTCACACAAGCCCAAGGGAGCGACGAAGAACTGGGAAAGTTTCGCAGTCCCTGACTCACCCCAAAAAATTTGGTGCGATGTCATGATGGGAACGCATTGGCCGTTTCTCCTGGAGAAGTTCTGACGCGTCGCATTCGACTGCGTGCACACCCTGATATAAACACCATTGTGCCGCTCGTGACTGCATGTTTCGTCTGGCCGGGCCTCTGCAAGGACTGTCGGCAGTGGGCACACACCTGTACAGCATGCCAGCGCGCCAAAGTCGGCAGGCACGCGCACGCAACCGTCGGTACCTTTCCTAAAACCACAGGACGTTTCGCCCATATCCACATGGACATCGTCCCAAGGCAAACGCTACTTCCTCAAAATGGTGGACCGCTTCACTCGCTGGCTAGAGGCCTCGCCAATCGCCGAAATCATTGCCGGAGACAGTCGCCCCTAATTTTGTCAACACCTGGGTAGCACGCTTTGAGTGCCCCAGCCATGTCACTACGGACCGTAGCCGTCAGTTCGACTGCACGCTCTTCAAGCACATGACCAGGCTGTGTGGTGCACGACTACGCCACAGGACCAGCCACCACCCGGCGACAAAGGGTATGGTGGAACGACTGCATCGGACACTGAAGGTGTCGCTGATGTGCCACGAAGCCACCTATATGGAGGCACTACCACTCGTCCTCCTCGCCCTGCGAGTGACACCGAAGGACGAAATCGGCGCGTCACCGTTAGACCTCACCTACGGCCAACCGCTCGCCATCCCTGGCGAATTCGTCGAAGACACACCGTCACAGCCCCTCCGCTCGCAGAACACCTGCACAGTCACACGGCTGGCCTCTGACCACACCCAGCAACACGGCATGGCACCGCCAAGGCATTTATGCATGCCAATCTGCTGCGAATGCACACGTCATGCTGCGCACCGACACAGTTCAGCCCCGCTCCAAACGCCATACTCTGGGCTACACCGCTTGATCACCCGCAGCCACAAAACATTCACGATCGAGTACAACGGCAAGTTGTAAACTGTTACCATTGATTGTCTGAAGCTCGCCTTTTCTTCTCCGCTCTGGATGCCGTTCACTTCTTGACCCAGCAGAGAATGAGGCAACAGACGCCGCTCAAAACGCAGCTGGCCAGGGAGAGACAGGTGTGGGTGACACGTACGCACAGCTAGCTGTCAGCGGGCCGCCACATGCGCCGCAGGCTGACCCCACACTGCAGGCGCCAGCTTTTCCTACGTCACAGCCTCCCCCCTCTCCGCCCCAGCTGACCACGCCCTGGCCATCTGTTAGCAGCCCACCACATGCGCCACAGGTAGGCCCCAGGCCGCAGCCACCGGCTGTTCCCGCATCACAGCCTCCCACACCTCAGCTGAGCATGCCCTGGCTGTCAGCGGCCCACCATGTACGCCACAGGTTGCCCTCACGCTGCAGTTGCCAGTTGTCAGCGGCCTGCCATATGCACCGCGGCCTGCCCCTACTCCGCCAAATCAGCCGCCTACACTGCCGCCACCGCAGCTTCCATCTGACTACATGACGTGAACCGGCCTCCGTGTCCACTTTAAACGTCCGTGCTGCATTGTCGAGTCATCACGTCGCACCACACAGCCCGTATGCGACCGGCGACCTGCCCATCACTGAAATGCAAACTCTGGCAAGCCGCCTTAACAGAAGCTCGTTCCATCCAGCTTCAGGAACCGAGTTCGAGCCTGGACACTACTGTGTGCATGCACGTTACACTCTCAGGAGCTCCGCTACCATGAGCGTCGAGCCTGGATCGAGTACCATGTTGTACTACCACATCAGTTTGGTGCACCCACATTTCTGAGCCCTGATGGCACCGCGCCCTAGTGTCCTGTACATTCTCTGGAGCTCCACTACCACGAGCGTCGAGCCCGGATCGTCACGTGCTTCACAGTTCCGTAGACTTCGCTGCCACAAGCATTGAGACCGGTCCACGTCGTGCATCCGTGTCGGACGTCTGTGAAACTATTAAAACTAAGAACAATGAGTGGCCACATACATATTTTTTTATGTTTCCTTGTTTGTGTTTTAGTGAAAGTGACTTTTTACTACACAGTGTAACACGCTACACCCATGTACTGCCACTATGCTACACACAGTGTGCAGCCAGCCCAGCCTCTCGCCACTGTCACTAGTCGGCCACACTCCACCAGGCCCACCAGTGCCGCACCAGATGCACGCTGTCAGCTAAGTGCGGTGACGTCATCTGTCACTGCTGTTGGTAGTCGGCCAAACGCCAGCTCACATCATGTGCGCGCCTCCAGCTGCCCGCAGTGACGTCACATCACTCTCGTCGCATCCTGGCCCGCAGCCATCTTGCCTGCGCAGACGTCACCGATGCAGCGCGCGTGATGCCAACTACACGTGCGCCACTGAGTCTAGCGCCAGTGTTTCCTTGCAGCTCCAGAGCTCCACTCTCTGAGGGAGGATCTGTGTGGCAGCCACGCCGAGAAATGCGCGAGCGACACGCTTCAGAGCAGACACAGGGCTAGCTGTCTTTCCAGCGAATTCTCCGGAACCCCCGCCATTTACCGTAACCTCGAGATAGCAGTAACGGGACAGAAAACGCGCGTGCTCGTAAAAAACAAGACGAAGTCGGTGCGAGACGAATGGTCGAACTGAGAGGACGTTTGTGGACTATAAGTTGTTATTCTGCCGCACCACCACATGGGTCGAGCTATTCGGGAGTTCCGCATGCGTGCACACGAAATTAACAATACGTCACCCATTCCTACCGCGCTCACCGTTTCGCCGCTGAATTTTTTAGCGGACACGGGTCCGCTGTTTCGTCACGCACTTCCGCAACTGGACAATTAATTTGGTCACTGGGTAGTGTGTACCCTCTGCGACCAGTGCCCGAAAATGCAATGTAAATCTAAAGTCAAATAAAATTATATTTTATGCACATACAAAAATGGTAGTTTTTGGCACTTGATCATCATGGCCTACATATACAATGTAAGTGTCTACAAGATGATCTTGATAGAAAATAAAAAGAATGTATAGCATGTAATGTTATCTTTTTATAAACTGACAAGTTCCACATCATTAGGAAATCTCTTATTCAGAATCTAAGGAGCAAGTATGAATCTAATCTGTCTGTCACATCAGTTCTCTTAACACAATACAACAGTCTAACATATACAGATACAGTCAGGACACTCCCACAAATTTTTGTTATACTTTGCAGCAGGAGCACTCAAAGCGCCTTGCGCCCTGCAAGCTACATTTCTGAATATGATATTGCGTGAGTACAAATAGTATCGTTTATATTGATTTTAGCATACTTTTTATATTATGGAACATATGTAGTATCATGAAATAGGTAATAACTTTAAAATTGCTCCACCTTTGTTAGGTTTTGTAAGATCCCTGACAAGGTACGAAATGGTACGTTGCAGCACAGTTTATTTACAATTATCTTATAACATATGGGCTTTTACTGAATAATTTCATTTGCTATTAACAATAGAAAAAGGCTATAAAACACCAGTAGACCTGTCCTTTGGCAGAAAGACGTTGCTTTTCTTCTCAAGAACTTTAAGGTTTTTTCACTACAATTCCAGTGAAATTGGTGAGGGTGGAACATAGGAAACGAATATAGAATGCAATAACTATAGTATTTAAGATACCAAATCAGCCACCACAACTGTGGCTGAAAGAAAAACGTCACAGACAAAAAAACGAAAAAAGCAATCAAACTGTTTTCTACAAAAAGCCCAATTCCTCAATTGTTGCTACACATGAACCAAAAAAGACAAGAATCTTGAAGACATTGTCATCTTAAGCTAAAGTAATTACACGCAAAAGAATAACTGTGTATAAGAAAAACGAGTGAAGTCTAAAAATGTACAAATCATTAGACTCCATACTCAACTGATAAATGTCAAAACACTCTTTGTCATAGAAAGAACAGACCATAATAGAAATTTATGTTTCTCTTACGTTTATATTCTACCTACTTCTAGCAGAATATGTTGGAAATATACACATTGATTTTGTATGTGTCTGGAGTCTGAGTCATATAATTTTATCACTTTCTCCATTCGCTATTATGCTAAGAGAATTGAGGTGTAATGGCATGAAATAATGGCCAAGTCACACTGCCCATCATGTCACAGGAGTGTCACGCCAAGTTGTATTCAGAATGTCCATCATATCAATTCCTATATTCCAAAACCCGATGTTGAAAGTAAGTGACGATCTTTTATGTAGAAAGTCATAGTTTAATATAATATTTTACGATGTATGTCTTTTGTCAACTTAGTCGCGTAAAGTGCTGGGAAGTAAAACAACATTTCAAAACGTCAACATCTGTTTTCAAGCGAAAATATAAACATACGTACACATCAGACAATATTTATAACAGCATAAATAGAGCCTATGTATTTTATCCATTACGATTTCCCCACTGACATTGTTAATACCGTCGTAAACAACAGATATTTTGTCCTTCATTAACACTGCCTTTTACATTTAAAATGTTATTGAATGAAGATTGCGACATTATTCAAATAAACAGTTTGCATCAGTCTTTTCTATTACGCTATTGCAAAACATAAACTATTCTTCAGTTTCAGATGTCCGAGCTTCTCACTGAATTGAAACAATAAAAGTCGTCATGTAACATGCGCAATTTACCACTAAAACAATGTATAATAATAAAATGAAGATTAATAAGACACATTTCCGTAAAATTTGTGTAACCGTCTACTACGATATGAAAATCACATGATAAAAATAGGGTGCTTCTGGAGACGAAGGTTCCATCAAAACTTTCTTCCGAGAAAGCTTGAGGTGACGTGATGGTCCGGTGACGGATGACGCGAATGTCGCCTTTAGAAATACATTGTGGAATGTTCTGATGGAACTTCACGAGACGGACAGTGTTCTTGTATGCAATCATGTCCGTTCAGAAAAAAATAATTTTCGTTTTAATTGAAGTTCTCAAGACAAAACATTTATTAGTCATTTGAGGTGTCGCCATTAACCAATGGTGCCAACATAACCACTGGAGCCTGATGAGAAGCATCGTACAATTTAACCACAATAAAAGACTAATATACTATCTCGTTATATACAAAACAAGAAATCATGACAAATCCTTAAGTATGACATACATTTTATCTTAGAGTCTTTCACTTACATGCAACACTTCTTCCGGAAGTCGAAAACCGAATTTCGTAAACCGTTTTCGCTGTCTTGTTTACATGTGACAGCCTGCATAGGATTTCCTAGCTCACTTAATATAGGCCAATTCACACTGTGCGTCACGTCAACGTCACGTCACGGAACCGTCACGTAACTGTAAAGTTTTCTTTGGCCGTTAATAACATTTAGCGTTGTTGTTCCCCCTTTCTAGTATTAAACTATGACTTTCTACATAACACATCGCCACTCATAACCTCACTTTCAACATAGCGTATTGAGATGGACGAATTGACGTGACGGACACGGACGGACAGTGTGAATTGGCCTTATGGCGGTTGAAAAACCAGCTAATTCATTTACTGATTTAGTCAGCACAATCGCTACTTTTCTTTACTTAAATACACAGATTCATGCTCACCCCAATAGTTAAGGCCAATTCACACTGTCCGTCACGTCAACATCACGTCACGGCACCGTCACGTCAAGTTGTTTTCACACTGTCCGTCAATGTCAATTCGCCCATCTCAATACGCTATGTTGAAAGTTAGGTTATGAGTGACGATCTGTTATGTAGAAAGTCATAGTTTAACACTAGAATTGAGGGAACAACAACGCTAAATGTTATTGACGACCATAGAAAACTTTACAGTGTATGTTTTTGGCCATCTTACTGGGAACTGAAACAACATTTCAAAACATCGACATCTATTTTCAAGCGAAAAAATAAACATATCAAAACATCAAACAATATTTATAAGAGCATAACTAGCGCCTGTTTACTTTATGCATTAAGATTTGCCCGCTGACTTTGTTAATACCGTCGTAAACAACTGAATTTTTGTCTTTTGTTAGAACTGACTTTTTCATTTATAATGTTATTTAATGAGAAATGCGTAATCAAATTACAATCTTATTCAAATAAACAGTTTACTTCAGTCTTTTCTGTTACAATGTTAAGTAACATTAACCATTTTTTGGTTTCAGATATCCGATTTCGATTTTAGGGGGAGACTCAACTGACAAAAATATTTAAGTCGTCATGAAACATTTGAGATTTACCCCTAAAACGAAGTATAACAACAAAATAAAGATGAATAAGTCACATTTGCATATGAACAGTGCAATCGTCGACTGCAACATGTAATTCGCGTGACGAAAATAGGATAACTTTCGATGTTAGCAGACGGCCGTTCCGTTAAAACCTTCTTCGCGAGAAAGCTTTACGTGACGTGACGTGACGGTCCGGTGACGGACAGTGTGAACGCCGCCATTAGAAATACATTGCGGAATGTTCTGACGGACGGTGACGTGACGTGACGGACAGTGTGAATTGGCCTTTATACTTTTATTTCACATTACATTATAAATATGTGCCGAAACTTCTTAACAAGAAAAAGCAATCTGACAAACCAAGAATACTTTAAAAACAGTTGCGTTTACGTGGACACGAAAATCGATTGTGGAACTGGAAAACCGCTTCACAGAAGTGGATTTCCAGAATCGATTTTGGAGTGTTTACATGACCAACCTAAAGCCGAATTAAATCGGTTTACGAAACCCGGTTTTGGAACCCCATGTAAACGGGGTGTTAGAGGCATCAACCAACAACCCCCCCTCCCCCACTCTCATCAGGCGTTTAGGTGAACGAGTTCTTTGAAATGTAGATTTCCTACGCGGTGTGTAGAGTCTTTGCAGAAGCGTGTTCTCTGCATAGTTGTTTCTGTGTTTACAGTTTTGTCGATGTTTGTTTATGTTTGTATAGTTTTGCAGTGCCCTGAATGAAGCATAATTCTTTTGGTGATTTAGTGTTGCTGTCACCTCGTGGGCACACTTTCTATCTGGTAACGAATATATTCAGTATTATACAAACATGGTTAAATTATCATTTCGAGCACGAGCTCTTGATGCAACAAAACCAATGCCAATATATTTGGCAGAAGAACTGCCAGATTTGCCAGATTATACTGCAATCAACAGAGCTGTACCACAAATGCCTAGCGGTATGGAAAAAGAAGAAGAAAGAGAGCATCATCTACAAAGAGCAATATGTAGCGGGCTTATTATTCCAACTCCGGAGGTGCATGACATTGGTGACGAAGAAGCTTATAATGAACTGTACCCAGCAAACTATGAAATGCCAAGGCAACTTATTAGAATGCAACCTATTGCCATGGAGCAGGATGTCATAGAGTATGATATGGATTCAGATGACGAGATATGGCTTAAACGTACCTCAAAATTGGATTTAACTCCTGTGAAGTTTGAGGAAATGATGGACAAATTGGAGAAGGCTTGTGGGCGAACTGTTCTGTCGGCTGCTGAGGCCAAGCGCTTGCTGAAGGAAGACGAAGATTTGGCAATTGCCGTTTACGATTACTGGTTGAACAAACGGCTGAAGTTGCAACAGCCACTAATACCAAATGTCAAAACGGAACACAGGTTAGGTTCTCTTCCTAACAATCCCTATGTTGCTTTTAGAAGAAGAACAGAAAAGATACAGACAAGGAAAAATAGGAAAAACGGTGAGACGTCATATAAGAAAATGCTTAAACTTAAGAGGGATCTTAGCAGAGCTGTCACCTTGCTTGAACTTGTTAAGCGTCGTGAGAAAACTAAGAAGGAGGGCATTCGCCTTACATTTGAGATATTTAAAAAGCGCTACGAAGCTAGCGATTTTTCTGGTCAATTATTGGAAGAAGTTTCTGCAATGAAACAGGCACAGCCTAAGTTTACATCTCCTTTTTCGAGTCAATTTGGTTTAAGCGCACACGATAAGAAAGGAAAGATGATGGGAAGGGATGATGCATCTTCTCTTAAAGTTAAGCGACATTACAAGAAAAGGAAACATAAAATGGGAAGCTCGTCAGGAGCAGGGCTATCCATTGGTGGTGATTATCTTCATTATGGTTCCTCATCAAAACTACAAGATATTGGTACTTCAGGTGATGAAATTGATGGTACAACGGCAAGGACTATGGCCCTAGCTGAATCAACTGTTTCAGACGAAGAACAAGATCTCTGTGAAGGTCCATTTGCTTTCCGTAGGAAGGAAAATTGTTATTACCATGCTTCATTGTGTGGCACCTTTGGCAGTCGCAACAGCACTGGTAAAGATGCAACAGGTGTATCGAATCCTGCTGGTATTAGTAAAATTCGGTGTAGGGTAGGAAGAGGAGGGAGGATTATATTTGACAGGGGGGATGTTTTATCTCTTCATGATGATGATGCGGTGGAACTGCTTCCTAACAGTTACTCCAGATACAAATTGAAACCATTATCTGTGTTAAATTTTAAGACTGATTCTGAAGTTAGCAGTGGTGATGAAGAGGAATGGCTCCCTCGGCCAGTGAATGATAGTGACAGTGATACAGTGTTTGTGACTCTGTTGCAGAAAAATTCAGAAGGTGACTTTGATGCATCAGCCTTTTCTGATGTAGCTTATAGTGATCAAGAAGCTTTTACGGAGGATGAATGTGAAATTAAAAGTATTACTGGTCAGGCTGATCCTTTACATGTGATTATAAATGGTGGGAAGGTGTCCTATGAAGACAGACTTGTTGACAGAATAGGTTGTTCATATTTCACTGTAGAGTCAAGACCAAGTGTCAGTAGTGCATTGACTGCTCCTGTAGCTGCGCTGCCGTCAGATGAGTCACATTCTAGTTCTGCTCTCCCAGTGCAAGATGTTGCCGTAAAGACTGAAAATCAGCACTAAACCTTTTTTATATAATTTTTCCCTTTACAGGTCCTAACTACATTGTTGCACATCACAGCATTGCTGCCATGATTAAATGAAAACAGTTCTTTAAAATCAATCTGGAATATACGATAGTAACAAAATGTTTATGCTGACATTTCATAATCTGTAAGCATCACTATCGAAAATTGAGGAAAAAAGTAAGTGCTGTGTTGTGACTTCATATTGGTTTGCTGCAGAGCAGCTGTTCAAGGAAGTATGGAAACAGCTCCAGCTTTCTAATCGCTTATGACTGTAACACAGTCTTAGTATTTGTTCCTTGCACAGTAAAGTAGCTCGTGTTGAAAAGAAAGTTCCTTATTCTGACTTCTAATTTCTTTGTGAATATATTTAGTTATTCAATAAAAAAAAAAAAAAGCCAATTTTAGGCACTACTGACACAGCACTTTTAATTTTTTTTAATACAAAACAGTTGCAGATATCGGGTAAAAAATTGAGCATTATGTGCAATGATGTATAATAAAACTCTGTGATTAATGTGAAAGCTTTATAGTTCTGTGCCACAATTTTTATGCTTATCTTGGCTTTTGAGGGAAATATATTTTTGCAGTGGGAAAAAATTGAAATTCATTAATTACTGGTACTTACTTTCCGTTAAACTTTGTTGACAGAAAGCAAATGTTAGTGTACAATTTGTAATGTATTAGTCATTGTGTTTTGTTAAAAGTTGATGCACAGAAAATATCAGATCAGCAAAAACTGGAATAAGTACCATATTACATTGTTTTGATGAACATCTGAGTTAGGAAATCAAGACAATTGATAAAAGGTAGGGAATAATGCTGTGGTTTCAAAACTAAAGTCATTATCTTATAATCTGACTAATGTTTTAGTTGCCAACTGCACTTGAGGAAGCAAATCCAACTGTGTCATTGTAACATCAGCAAAGCAACTAGTGAAACTACTGGTGCACACTGAGTTCTTCATATCTAGTCAATATATAAAAGTATTGTTCTCTGTATTACACCCATTTTTTAAATTACTTGCTACAGTGGAAATAACTTGTTGTGAATGCTTCTATTTTTAACATATACGCAAAATTGAATTCAATATAAACTAGAAATTGGTTTTATTTGACACAAGAAAGCTTTGAAATAAATTTAATAGATCTTTTTTACTTCTTCTGTGACTTATACTTTATGCGTGCATTCAGCCTACAGTACTGCTGTACTGTCTTGGATCATTTAATGGCAGTAAAATAATTATTATTTTGGATTTTCCAGAGTGTTGTAAGGAATAGTATAATGACAACATACCACATTAAAGAAAGAGAATGTAGTTGAGTGACAGATCTTTGTCTGCTATTTGAATTGGAGTGCTGTTTTGTAGTATTGCACATCACTGGCAAGAACTGTAAATTAAAATCTCAGTTTTTTAACTGTACAGTTGTTTTACTAAGAACTATGTTTTCATTTTGCATATGTTTGTTTTGTCAAGGTAAAATTTTACCTACCATCCAGGCAGCCTTGTGTGATTATGTTGTCAACATCAACAACACTGTAGAAAATCTTTGCCAAGGTGTTAATATTCTTTTAAATCCACATAGAATGACTTGTTTAGTGTTTTGCACAGACCTTGATGTAAATAAATAATGCTGTTTGTGGTATATGGTTGGTTTTTGTATCCACCATTCTCTGCTCAGTGAATGATATTGTCATTATAAAATGAAAATTTCATAACAAAGAATTTTCGCTGTCATGTGATTGGCTACTGCTAGTGTTATATGATTGCCAACATTATCACACAAGACCACCAAGACAGTAAGTAAAATTTAACCTTAGTTGATAATAAAGTTTGATTGTGTTCAGTGTTGTATTATGGAAAGCAAGACATTTACTAGCAATCACAATAACACTGTAACTGTTCTGGGAATTTTTAAAAGACACTACAATTCAAAATTTTACAATCAACTTTATCTTGCATTCTGCATAAGGAATAGAAATCATGCCAAGATAAATTTGGTTTGTGGCACCATTTATTAATTGTTCGAAGTTCTGGAAGCAAAAATACTTGGTCATGAGATATCACAGGTAAAAAGAAATATGTTACATTTAATGCTGATGATAGTATCAGCATGACTGATAGTGGTTCTGTAGGTCTGCAGGATAACTACTGGTGAATGTAGTTGCACTTCCTATTCTTTTTTCATTATTATTTTGACTTGGTATCTTATGTGATAATTACTTGTCAGGCTTCAATTATGAGTTTTGCCACGTTGTTGTAATTGTAATCTGTTGCTCTCAGAACTATTTTTAAAATGTAACAGCCAAAAATGTACATAAATGCAATGTGACTGTTCCAACTCATCAATGCATGGTAACAGAGAACACGTGACTGTATCTAGTACTTGCACATCTGTAGCTACCCCAGCTATACTGTGTCTGTGGGTAACAGAAAATCAGCAACTTTGATGCTAAAAGTCTAGATACTTACTGTGATGTGTATGTGGATAACGCCCACCACAAGTGGTGATGGAAAGCTAAGATGATGGAAAACCTGATTAGTGTAGCTAGTAATGATGCTTTAGTTTCAAATATTGGATTTTAACCAAGTTTCTTCTTTCTCATTTGTTGCCTTCACCACGTCACAACCTGTTATCATCCAGCCTACCTTTGATCTCAAGATATGCTACAGATCAATTTGTAAGCCCAACAAGTTTATCACCTTTCAGTCATTAGCTTTGCCAACTCGCAATGAAATAGTTGTCTCCCAACCTAACCTAGGCATATAGCGATGTTACATCACAACCAGTTGTTCTAATCTTGTAAAAAATATATATTTTTTACTACTAATGGCTAACCTACTAGCAGAGGTGTTGCCAAAATCTATACCACAAACAAGATCATTGTGTGGATGGCCCATTCTCAAATTCAGCCAATTTGGCCATTTTTATGCTTATTATTCCTGTAACAAAACTGTGGTATGCTTACAACACTATACTCAAATTCAGGAGAATAGCAGTCAAGTCATTGTCAAACAATCCAGTTTTAGGTTTTCATCTATATTCTTAAGTTACCGAGCTAAATTCAGTATATTGTTTATTCAAATGGGATAGACATGTTGATTTTCTGCCCTCACCTTGCATAATTTGTCAATAAGACATTAAAGATTATCTTCTTACATTCTTCTAGTGTAAGTAATTTTGTTTTCTGAACTAGGTATAAGCAACATAATAGTAAGCAGCAGCCCACAAGAACTGTATGCTCTACTTTAAAAAATAAGTGGGTCTCCAGGAGACATAGTTAAGATAAATTAGCCAGATGTGATTTTTAGTTTACAAGTGTTGGAATAGAAGATAGTTACAGTGTACAAAGATGAATGTGGGAGAATCTGTCTGTATTAACAATTACCACCAGGATTCTGAGGAGCATTGTAAGAATCATCACTCTTAAATAACTCTGCAAGGAAATTCACTTTCTGGATTGAGTGGTTTGTAGATGGTCTGTTGAGTCACAGCTTACTTGTGTACAGTTACAACTAATGCAGTTAGCAATTTGTTAAATGCTATCCTACCAATAAAAATTGCTTTTGTCACCCAGTTGATAAGTTATTAATACAGTTTCAGATCATACTCATGCATCTACTAACACTATATTCTCCAGTGATATAGTGTGACCTACTGCTGCTAAAATGTGTAAATGTTGTACAAAACTCAGCTTCAGCATCTGCTGTACTTCCTTATAGTCTAGACAACATTCATGATGGAGCTGTCATGCAACATGTAAGTTTAGTCTATTTGTTGACATGGCTGTCAGAATAGCTATAAATTCAATTCTCCCTCAAGGTGCAAATCTGTGGGACTCAGGTCATAGTGATTGTTTATAGTGACAAGTCGCAGTGGCATATGTCCAGCTTCACAAACACGAGTATTCCTTTGTTGTTATGTGTATTCCCCACCCCTTCACTATAACTATTTGCCTTCATGCTAATTAATCAGTCAACTTACATTCAAGCTTCTTTTGTTATATCCTTCTGTTCTAGTCAAGGTAATATTGTAACAAAGTGAATCAGATGTTAAAATCTGCTGTTCAATTATTATAAATTATTTGTTATAAATACAAATAGTCTTAACATAGTAAAATTGAAAGCAAAACCCTACTTTGCTAAAAGTTGTTGTTGCTCTATGTTACTACATTCAGTAACAGTGTATGTCACATCCCTGTTATTCCAAAGCAGCATAATCTCTCTGTACTGTACTCTTATCACTGCACATTCTTGTCTTCCTTGATGTTAGACTCAACCTCTCAGATGAATAGAATTTGTACTTTGCCTTTAAAACACAAAATTCTCTACTGTACTTTTTCCAGTAGTTAGTCTAAGCACACAACTGAAAGATAATTGTCAGAAGGTAACTTAATTCAGAATAAGACACTGAAATTGCAGTGTCTTTCCATAGTGTTACTTAAGTAGGGGCATTAGCTTTTCCAGGCATTAAATGCTGTGTGGAATTGTCCACAATGAACCACTCTTATTTTTTGGAAAGTATTTGAACAATGATTCACGTGTCCTGTATAAATAAAATACTTAATTTTTAATCCACATTTTTTCCTGTATATATCATAATGATATAAGGGAAAAAGTTCCAGCTGGTATTAGAATACAGTCACTGTTGTTTATTCTTTTGGAAACAAGTGTTTGATTGTGCTACATTACTATAGAATCTGACAACAAAAACACCTCTTCACTTAACAATGAACTGTGTTCTGAAGAAAACACCTCCGATAAAATCAAAACTGTATTTGAATCTCATGTGCAACAGGTAGTGCATTCGAGAATCCACTTACTAATATTATGAATTATTTATTTATTTTTTCTTCAGTGTGATATGTCGTGACACAAGTTTTTATTGTAGATCTATAGAAAATAATCTTGATGATGTAAAATTATCATTATTATTATTCTCTTTGTTAACCCTTTTAACTATATTTTGTTTTATAAAAATATATTCAGCTTTTGGGGATCGGTATGTATTTTCTGAAACAGTATTTTATTGAGAGCAAAATAGGTCTGGAAATATGTATAAGTAATTTTGTGTGTGGAGGTGGGTGGTGCAGGCACTGAATTGTACATAAACTCCTGTTGCATTTCACTGTGAAATGAACAAGACAGTTGCAGATGTTCTTTGATCATGTGAAAATTGATTAATCAAAAATACCAAGGTTATGTATTATTTATTTAGACATCAAGAATTAAATGACTGTTAGGTCTTTCTTCTATATCACACAAAAAAGGCTTACATTTGTAAGAATACAGAATACTTAAAGTAGAATGTGCCATTCTGCTTTCTTGAGTCGAGCATGACTATTTCAAATAATTTTCTTGCATAATGTGGTGTTCAATTCATGGAAATGTTTTCAGATACAGACAGTGACTTCTATAATTTGCCAACAGAAAATCAAAATAATTTTAAATAACTAAAATGGCAGTAGTGGGCATTAACTTTCAGTGTCTATCTGAAAATTACTTATACCTTTAATACCCCACATTTTGTTTTAAAATTTTAATTTTAATTTTGACTTTTATTTCATTCTTCCTATATTATACATTCTTTTAAAACACCACTGAACTCAGGAGATGCACTCATCTCTATTACCTGCTAACACTGACCTCCTGCTCAGAAATTTTCCTTGCAACCAAGTTTTGCTGTCATTATTTACTAAGGGTGCAGCTCGTAATGCTGTGTGTATCATTACTTGTTATGCAACTTTTATTTGGAACATGCAGCAGTTCATTATTCATGTAGTAACTATATTGTACATGGACTTGCCTTGTAGGTGAGGTGGCTATTGTGTAACAATGTATCATCAGCAGACACACTGTGAAGTCAGGTTTATGATCCTGTCTGCTGTATCATCTAGTGAGGTGCTATATTTCCCTCTAGTCATTCCTCTTCGTTTTCTTTATAAATGCAATTTGGTACAAATATTTCAATCTGTTTATTTCCTGTCTTGTTTCATATTTCCAATGAAGCTGTTTCAACCGTGCACCATGGATGTGAATTAACTTTGTTCCATATGTATGGGAAACTAAGCTAAAAACATTAAAACTCTGTTTTAGTTTTGTGACATATTTCTGTGATATGTTTCTTGAAGCCATTGTGAATTTTGGCCTATTATTTTAGATAGCTTTAATAATGTATAAAATGAGACTCTTAAATGGTAAAGTGTATCATTGTGTGTTTTAATATATATATAACATGGTGTTTGTTACGGGTATCGGCATAACAACATTCTGTCAATATTACCTTGTAATATTGTAAGGTCAATATTTTGATTCTACAATAAAGCAGATCCAGATGTCAAGCATTGTAAATACAAATTGTGGTTTATATGTTGCAAGGAAATTTTACCGTCTCACAGGTAAATTGTTATGTTGGTGTGATGCATGTTCTCCTGTACTTCTGCCCATTGTGTTGTTATTGTAATTAATTCACTTCTATTGACTACCCTTCATTTAATTTCCTTTTGCAGTTCTTATCATTGCATCCATCTGCTATGATATTTTCTTAGCTCTCATACTGCCACTGAGGCTTCTTTCCATTCAGAGATTTCTTAGTTTCTTTTCATAATAGCATATCAAGAATACAATTCCATTAATCAATTTTCCATTTCATGTCATTTTGACATTCTCAATGTGAATTTGACAACTGTTGCCATTTGCTGATCTTGGTGTACAGGTTTATTTATTGACATGTAATTTACAGTAGGCCTATCTTTTGTTGTGTGTTCCACAACCTACTTCATGTCTACATCATTTTTAAATTTATTATTTTTATATTACTTGTAATCTAGAGATCTTACCTGGTTGCAACTTGATTCTTCTCAAGACACAATCTTAGTAAATAAATTTTCATAATGGTCCTTCTGCATTTAGGGATTCTACATTTCATTATCAATTATCATTCTACATTTCATTATCAATGGAAAGTCCAGGTTGGAATTCAACAATATAATGAGGATATGTTACAAGATGATTGTTGATCTGCAACTGGGTATGTATAAAAGACACCTACACACACACACACACACACACACACACACACACACACACACACACACACACACATTCATACAATTACACAGTTGTGTGTGTGTGTGTGCGTGTGTGCATGCGCGCGCATGTGTGTGTGTGTGTGTGTGTGTGTGTGTGTGTGTGTGTGTGTGTGTGTGAGAGAGAGAGATTTTCTTTTCTATATGCCTATCTTTAGCTCAAGGATTATCTTCACAGTGAATTGCAACTTATCCACATTGTATTGTTGAGACAGTGTCATTGGTACTTGATATATTAGCAGCAAAATATTTTTTATTATTGCTCTTCGATCATCAGGGTATTATACATGGGAAGGACAAGCCTCTTATGATATGTCTTGTATACCTATTCTTGGTCATTTTGTTGCATCAAACTGGAATAAATACAGGAGCTTTTGATTGTTACATTCATTACTTATATTGTAGGTGCTGCTTTTGTACCCTTATATAATGAATAATTGGATTGTGATTGGTCAACTTAAGTCATCGTGACATCATGCTCCTGAAGATGTCTGTAATGCTAGTGCCATCACTTCCCCTGCAGATCTTAAAATAACTCAACATATTACTTTGTACATTAACATTGAGAATTTGTTTTCATCTCCACCAAGATGATAGTTGCTGTTCCAGTCAAAAGTTTTTGCTAAATACAACCTCATGAATAAATATAATTTTATATTTGATGAAGTAAAACTCTTGGAATATGTTTTTGAGGTGATAAGAGGTGATGAAAATAGATCTTCTTTGGCAATTGAAAAGTATGATGTTACATTATTGTGAGCCCCTGCCTTTCATTTTTCAGTAATGTCATTTTATTTGTAAGCCTTATTAGGAATAAACATTCAGATTTCTCTTTAAATAATCATTCTTTCAATAGTCTCTCTTATTCTTGAAAGTGTTCTGTTTGGTATACAAAGTGCAGTTGTGGGCAACTTCTGATGTAGGTGGAGAGCCTTGCCTCCAGCACTACTTCTGTTTGGCTTTTGTTTCCTGGATAGGACTTGCTTCTTTTTTTTTTTCAAGATAATTTCACCAGATCAGCACATTGAAAGTAACTGAGAATTCTCCATCTTTTTTGTAATCTGCCAGTGTATTAAATACATAAAGAAGTTGTAACTTTATAACTAGGGAATAGTTATGAAAGTCGACATCATACATATTCTGACAGGTAAGTACACAGATGAGCCCATTATCTCAAAAACACCTGTACAAATTGGACAAGTGGGAAAAAATATTACCATTTGAATTTACTTAAATTATCTGAACAGTGTCGTGTGCATTTCTTATGTGTGTTTCCAGCTGTTTGTCTTTTATGTGAACATGAACCTCTGGGTGATTGTTGTGATTCAAATGGTACTGAGTAGTAATGTCAAACAATTACATTTGTACTTACAGTAAACACTCATAGTTAACGTGAATATCCACTTACATTGAACTTGTATCTGTAGTTTGAACATTTCTTCTTTGGTGCTATCAGGTTTACAATGTGTGTACATCCACAGGCGTAAAAGAAAGGTCAATGTGGAGAGAGAAAAATCAGCCCTGAAGAGCCCAGGAGACTTGTAAGAAGCAGCAGCAATATATTCTGTTTATACACAGATTTTAGTTTAGTTTTTGTCTTACTTGTTGGTATGAAGAAAGGAATTTTGTGTGTATATGTAACTAAATTGACTGCTGTATACTAACTTCATCTACATGTTTTGATAAATTTTAGTCATTTTGCACTATGTGAGATAACTATGTATGCAAAACTTACATGGCACCCAGCAGCTCCTTGGGGTAGGGTTGTATTAAATGGGGTGTGGAAGATAGGATACAGTAGGAATTGGCCACTGTCCGTATACTGCAGTAAAATGTATTGGCCTTAATCAACAGTCTTCAGCATGCAAAGCTCTAGGCTTCTGTTATGTTGGGGCACATAAAACAAATGCTTTGGCTCCTCTGGAACCTAGCATCACTGATGTCACAGTGTCTTCCGAGACACTGCCTGGCCGGTCGACACTTATGCGACGGTAATTGACTTGTAAACAGTGGCAGATTTACAAATTGCTGGGTGGAAAGTGAAAGTAGGTACTGCACAGCTTTCCCTTTGTTTCTTAAAAACAGGTTTCAGGCACTTCTCATTGCTGAAATACATTTGAGCCAGCATGGGATGCCTTGTCTGTTGGGACTGGTTTGAATTTAGGTCTGAATATGCACTGAGGGCGAGATTGCTTGTTATTAGAGTTCCAACATTTGACATTATGGAGCCACATATGGAAGTAATGAGTAGGTTCAGAAAAACAACCCGTTTTAAAGATAGACGAGTTAGTGGCTGGATAAAAGCTGTCAGGGCAGCCCGTGGGTGTGCACAGATAGCTCACTAGGTTAGAGTGCTTGCCTATAAAAGGGTAAGGTCCTGGATTGATTACCAACCTGGCAAACATTTTAAATTTGACAGAAATTTTCAGTGTCCACACTGTTGTTTTATAAGGTCACATCCAAAATGTGGAAGAGGCTTTGCTGGAAATAACTGAATGTACCCACAGCAAATTGTGTATCATGTTAGCTCAATGATGCCCATCCTTAATCTCCACAGCTGGCTGGCTGTTTTGGTGAAGATAGCTATAGTTGAATCACTGTAAGTAGATCTCTGATAGTTGTGGTTTTTCAGTCACAGCAATTAGCACTTTCATGTGCCTGCTGCCACCATTCAAGTTTGATAATTTGTAAATGTCAGTGTAGCACATTGCAGTGTAGTTTTCACTGGAAGCTGTTTGCACTTCTTTGTTGAAAATTTGCTGATCCAACTTATGGTTTGAGGTGGAAGCAGAGCTAACATCTTGCAGTGCTACCCACAGATTCAAGCTTTGATGGGGATGGATAGCCTCACTTACAATATGGAATCAGACCTAGCTGTTGTTCTCAGAACTGACCACTGTGCTCAGGTTTGAAGTTCAGTGGAAAGCTTGGATAATTCTGTAATGGACACGGGCAATGGTTCGCAGACACAGAATCAATTATTTATTTGAAATTTGGAAATTCTGATGAGTTTAGCTGCAATTATTAAGGCTGTCTATTATTTTGTGACAAATTAAAATTTGTGTCAGTTGGGGCCTCAAACCTGGATCTTCTGCTTTTCAAGAATGGTTACCTCAAACACTCAGCCACCTGAGCTTATTCCCTGGCCAGACCCAAATTTCTGTGCAAAGGTCTACTTCCTTTAGTTCTCATACACATTTTAGTGTGATTCCTGCAATGGGGAGAGATACTTCTATACCATAAGTGTCTTGTCTCATCAATGACTATGAGACCTTTGTTCCAAAAGAACAGACATTCATGATCATCCGCAGCTATATAAGCATCCAAAATTATACAGAATCTAATGATGGAAGCTCCAGGTTGGAATGCAACAATATAATAAGGACACTTTACAATTCACTGCTTAGACATAACGATAATCTGCAACAGGTAAACAAAAAAGGCGCGCGCGCACACACACACAATATGTAAGCTATCAGCCATGGCCTTCTTCAAAATAATGAACATCCACAGAGGCACACTTCTCAGTCACACAACCTTCATCTCCAGCTCACAGGGAGGGGGATAGGAAGTCTGTGTCATCGTGGTGGGAACAGATACAACACGGTCTGATGGGCATGTACATAGATGGGTGGAACAAGATGTATCATAGGAATGACGTGGGGAGGCAGGTAAGGGGGAGAAAGCAAAATAAACAAATAAAACAACACACAAAATGGGAGAAGTGTAGGATAGTGGGGGTAGGGACTGTTGAGTGTGGAAAAGAGGAACTTATCAGGGGTTGATACATGGATAATTTCGGGATTGGAGAATGTAGAGTAAGAATAACTCCCATCTGTATAGTTCAGAAAAGCTGGTGGTGGGTGGAAGGATCCAGATGGCCGGTTGTGAAGCATCAATTGAAATCAAACATATTCTCTGTTGCAGGTTGTGCCGCAAAGTGGTCAACCTGGTTTTTGGCCACAGTTTGGCAGTGGCCGTTTATCCTAATGGACAGCTGGTTATTGATCATGCCAATATAGAAGGCTGCACTGTGATTACAGCACAGTTGGTAAATTACATCGCTGTTTTCACAGGTGGCCTGGACTCTGATTAGGTACGCTAAGCTTGTGATGGGTCTGAAATAGGGGTTGGTCGATTGCACAGGTCTTGCAGTGGGAACTTCCACAGGGATATGATCCCTGTAGCAGTGGACTGTGTTTTGGGGTGGCATAGGGCTGGACTAGGATGTTACGGAGGTTGGGAGGGCGATGGAATAACACTTTGGGAGGGGTGGGAGGGATCTTGGGCAGGGTAAGTCTCATTTCTGGGCATGAGGACAGAAAATCAAAACCTTGTTGAAGGATGCACTTTACTTGTTGCAGTCCAGGGTAGTACTGGGTGATAAGGAGAGTGCTCTTTTGTGGATGGTTACTGGTGGTAGAGCGAGGATTTGGAGTGTGTGGGTTACGGCACAGATCTGTTTGCAGACTATGTCTGTGGGGTAGGTTTTGTCTGTGAAGGATTTTGTGAGAACTTTAGCTAGGGCCTTATTTAAGGTATACACAATAAACAGATTGGCATAGGAGTGTGCCATGCGGGCGACCATGGCTGTGCCACGGATTTGATGGTAAACTTTCTCCTCGAAGGAAAAGTAGTTGTTTGTTAGGATAAAGTTTATGAGGTACTGGTTTGTTACGATAAAGTTTATGAGGTACTGAGCTCAAATTTAATCCAGGAGGTAAAGGGGTGGAGATGGTGGAGAGTTGGCAAAGGAAGTGGTTGGCATGCTTGATATGGGAGGATAGATTTTGGACAAGCTGTGCTTATTCATCCTCACCACAATGACCCAACCTTCCCATCCTCCCTTATTCTTTCATCACAGATCGTGATTCAGTGTGGGGAAGCTGGGGATGATGGTTATGTGACTGAGATGTGTGATTGTGTGAATGTTCATTATTCTGAAGAAGACACATGTTGTATGTGTATGTTTTTTTTATGTGATTGTCGTATCTCATTGTTACATCCTTGCAGTGTGTTGTAAACTGTCCATATTGTATTGTTGAATTCCAAACTGGAGTTTCCATCATTAGATATTGCCTAATGGCCACCCTTTCATCCTGTAACCCTGTGACTTTTTCCTTTATTACTGTTTTCTAAAGGATACCTTGATCAATATTTCCTTCTCTCTTGTATTTTCATTTTTCTCATAGCCTTTATAACTACTCACAGTCTGACTTTCAAGCCACACTACATTAATGATCCTAGCCGCTTTCAGCAGACTGCTTTGTAACCATGCCTATTGTTGATGCAGTTAACTCCTCCCTCTTTCAGTTATTCAGCTGTACACATTTCCTTCCTCTCCCTCCCGTATTTTTATGTGTGGTTTTGGTTATTTATATGTTTAACCAACCAATGAATCTCGTAACCCGTCTGTTTTGAACCAATGAGGCCACACTAGTATATTCACACCAACTCATCAATGTCATGTCTCTAAATCCGCCTTCCCTTCTGTCTTGGTACAGAATTTAGGTGATTTTGTGTGAATGTGTGTAATTCTTCATAATTTTTTGTAATCTTGAAGTGCCAGTATGCATCCTTTCTTTGCATTTCAATTCGTAAATTTGCATACTGGTACTTACATTTGCTTATTTGTGCACAATTTTTCCAGTATGTTGCATGCTCGTGTGCTTGATTTTGTGTGCTTCTGCATGACTTTGCATTCTTGGATGCAATTTTGTGAGCTTGAGTGTGATTTTTCGTACTTGGCCCTGATTTTGTTCGGTGTGTGTTTTTGCATACTTGAACTTCTATGGATTTTTGTGTGTCTGCTGTGTATTTTAAACATTTAGACATGTCCTCTCAGGCCCTAGGAATCTCCTGACACCATATACCCCAACATTTTTCTTTTTTCTTACACCATCCCTGCTCCAATGGACCCCTACTCCACCTATCTGCACCAGTTAGGAAAAGTGTCCTATTCCTAAAATGCTACTGAAATCGTAGAATTGCACACAATGGTCTAACTATAAAAAATACATTCTCTGGATCCCACCCCTCCTTTCACAGTGAACTTCCACCTTTTTAGATTCTACCAATCCTTGTTCCTCGTGATCCTAGTTATACAAAATCATCTGTCCATGGCTCATAAATCCCTTAAATACCTCCTCTCCCTCCTCAAGATACTGTTATTGTGCAAACCAAACTACATACATCCCATCTCTCAGATCAAATCCTTAGCTTTCCGCCAACTGGAAGAGCACTCCAAATACCAGCCTGCTGACATTGTTTTGCCATCTTGGAGCATCAATATCCAGAGTGAGAATTTAAACAGTTTTTTGGAACACTGAAATTCAGTCCACCGAATATTCAGTTTACTATGAAGGTGGAAAAGAATGGCTGCCTTCCCTTGCTTGATGTGTTGCTTAGAAGGAAGGTTAATGATACATTGGGACATGCTATTTATAGGAAGCCTATTCACATTGATTTGTATCTACAAACTGATAGTTGTCACCGTCCAGCTCAGCATGGAATACTTCATATCTTGGTTCAAAGGGCCCATGTCATTTCTGACCTTGAAAATTTGTCAGTTGAGTTGTCCCATCTTGTGGTCACCTTTCGTCAGAATCGTTTAGAGAGAGGCAGATAAAAAGTGTGTTGTGCTATCAGCCTAATGTGCAGCGAGTGAGTGACGATAGTAATGAAGTGGTACCTAAATCTTGCTTTATACAGGAAGTATTTCCAACAGGATTGGTCATATTTTATGGAAATATGATGTAAAATTTGTTTTTGGGCCACCTTCTAAGATAAAGGCCCTGTTGGGCTCCATAAAGAATGATCTTGGTTTGTGTAAGGCTGTTGTCTGTTGTATTCCTTGCAGTTGTGGCATGTAATGTATTGGTCATTCAGGACTGTGGAAGATCGGTGTATTGAACACAAACATCACACACGCTTATAACAGCCAAACATCACTGTTGTAGAACACTGGTTTGGAACTGGTCATCTCGTGGAGTACAACACAGAGATTCTGGCATGCACTTCCACCTATTGCGATACAGGTAGTGTTATTAAGGAAGCTGTTGAAATTTAACTAGAAAGCCACCTTATAAACTTAGATGGTGGTTTCTATTTAAATTCTGCTTGGAATCCGGCTCTCTCTCTCTCACCAAAAAAACAGAGGGGCAGAATTAATAAACTTAGTTTCGGTGCAGGCAGTGGCGGGTTGGTCCAAGATTGTTTTGGCTTCCCTGGAAAAATCAATTAATGCTGCCTTACCTGTTGATTTGTAGTCACTATCAATATTTTTGACATTTGGTCATCTTTGGTTGTGTTGACTCTATAGTGACTTGTATTGTGTGTATGTTAGCTTCCTTGTTAACCCTTTGTAAACCGAGGTATTAAATTCACTTGCTCATTGCGTCCTTGAGTGGAGTTGTGCCTTGAGAATTGGAGGGTGTGCTCCTGTCGAAATATCTGCAGTGGTCGACGACGTCACCTGACAGCATACTTGTAAGTTGTTTGAACATCAAACAGTATGTTTCCCATAATACAAAATCAACCAGTTATCAAGTAATTTGTTGTTTATTTCTTGCAATCAACTGTTTCCTCTTTATACAATACAACCGTAATGAAAATTAAATTCAGTTTATTTTCCTATTGTATAGCATTGTTGTAACAAAAATGAAACACAAATTACTGTTTCCACTTATACAAATAATACAACACATGTTCAAAATGGTCCCCATTTGATTCTACACTTGCATACCTACTTTTATCACAGTCATTACACACTTTCTCATTTGCCTTTATGTTATTGGCAGCATCAACATATCCTCTGCGTTAGTTCGTCAAAGTATTTACTAGCTGAGCATAAACAAGTTCTTTCTGATGGTGCTAAAAATAAAAATCTCGTGGATTTAAATCAGGACTGTGTGCTGTGTGCAGACAAAAATATCTATCCATCACCCTGAAAAATTTCTAGTCAATAGTATATGTACTCTGCCACCCCCATGAACCACAGAGATTGCTGAGGTGGGGTGGCTTGCGTGCCTTTACGATACAGATAGCCATACCGAAGGTGCAACCACAGCAGAGGGGTATCTGTGGAGAGGCCACACAAATTTGTGGTTCCTGAAGAGGGGCAGCAGCCTTTTCAGTAGTTACAGGGACAACAGTCTGGATGATTGACTGAGCTGGCCTTGTAACATCAGCTAACATGGCTTTGCCATGCAGTTACTGAAAATGGCTGAAAGCAAGAGGAAACTACAGTCATTACTTTTCCCGAGGACATGCAGCTCTACTGTATGAATAAATGATGATGGTGTCTTCTTCGGTAAAATATTCCGGGGGTAAAATAGTCCCCCATTTGGATCTCTGGGTGGGGACTACTCAGGAGAATGCCCCCATAAAGAAAAACAAGACAGGCATTCTAGGGATTGGAGCGTGAATGTTCTAACCCTTAATCGCATAGGTAAATTGGAAAATCTGAAAAGAGAAATGGATAGGTTAAAGTTACATATGGTAGGGATTAGTGAATTTTGGTGGCAGGATGAACAGGATTTCTGGTCAGGTGAGTACAGGGTTATAAATACAAAATCAGTTGGTGGTAACACAGGAATAGGTCTAATAATGAATAAGAAAATAGGAATGCGGGTAAGTTACTATGAACAGTGTAGTGAACACATTATCATAGTAAAGATAGACACAAAACCAACACCGATTACAGTAGTACAAGTGTATATGCCAACTAGCTCTGTCGATGATGTTGATATTGGACAAATGTATGAGGAGATAAAAGAAATTATTCAGAAAATTAAGGGAGATGAAAACTTGATTGTGATGGGGGACTGGAACTCGGCCGTAGGAAAGGAAAGAGAAGGAAATGTAGTAGGTGAATATGGACAGGGTAAAAGAAATGAAAGAGGAAATCGCTTGGTAGAATTCTGCGCAGAGCACAATTTAATAATCGCCAACACTTAGTTTAAACATTGTGAAAGAAGGCTGTGTACGTGGAAGAGACCAGGAGACAATGAACGGTACCAGATTGACTTTATAATGGTAAGGTACCGCTGATAGTAACACAAATGAAGAAACAGAAAAAAGGGGACAACTTCATTTGTGTTACTATCGGCGGTACAGCACAAAGGTAAGTACTGGCCATCCATTCTATTTTGTTTCAACAATATTTATCGTCTCTGAGGAGAATTTTCATCATTAATCGAATTATAATGGTAAGGAATAGATTTAATGACCAGGTTTTAAATTGTAAGGCATATCCAGGGGCAGATATAGACTCTGACCATAACTTATTTGTTATGAATTGCAGATTAAAACTCAAGAGACTGCAGAAAGGTAGAAACGTTAGGAGATGGAACCTGGGCAAATGGAAGGAACCAGAGTTGGTGGAGGGTTTTGAGGGAGCATTAGGCAAGGATTGGCTGAAATGGGGGAAAGTAATACAGTAGAAGAAGAATGGGTAGCTCTGAGAGATAGGGTAGTGAAGGCTGCAGAGGATCATATAGGCAGAAGGACAAGGCCTAATAGAAATCCCTGGATAACACAGGATGTGCTGGACTTAATTGATGAGAGGAGAAAATATAAAAATTCAGCAAATGAAGAAGGCAAAAGGGAGTGCAAACTGAAAAATGAGGTTGACAGGAAGTGCAGACTGGCTAAGCAGGAGTGGCTTGAGGAGAAATGCAAGACCATAGAAGAATGTATAAATAGGGGAAAGATAGATATAGTCTATGGGAAAATGAAAGAGATATTTGAAGACAAGAAATGTAGCGGTATGAATTTCAAGAACTCGGATGGAAAACCAGTACTAAGCAAAGATGGGAAAGGTGGAAGGAATATATAGAAAGTCTGTACAAAGGAAATAAACTTCAAAGCAGTATTCTAGAAATGGAAGATGATGTAGAGGAGGATGAGAGAGGAGATACTATACTGCGAGAAGAATTTGACAGAGCACTAAAAGATTTGAGTAGAAACAAGGCCTATGGAATAGATGACATCCCATCTAAACTGCTGATATCCTTAGGAGAGCCAGTCATGAAGAAATTGTTCCACCTAGTATGCAAGATGTATGAGACAGGGGAAATACTCTCTGACTTCAAGAAGAATATAGTAATTCCAATTTCAAAGAAAGTAAGTGCAAACAAATGTGAAAATTACAGAACTATCAGTTTAATAAGTCATGGTTGCAAAATACTGACATGAATAATTTACAGACAAATGGAAAAACTGGTGGAATCTGACCTTGGGAAAGATCAGTTTAGATTTAGGAGAAATTTTGGAACATGGGAGGCAATACTCACATTACAACTTATCTTAGAAGATAGGCTAAAAAAAGGCAAACATACATTTTTAATGTTTGTAGTTCTGGAGAAATATTTTGACAATGTCGACTGGAATACACTTTTTCACATTCTGAACATAGCAGGGGTAAAATATAGGGAGCAAAGAGTTATACTCAACTTATGCAAAAACCAAACAGCAGTTATTAGAGTCGAAGGGCATGAAAGGGATGCAGAGGTTGGGAATGGAGTAAGATAGGGTTATAGCCTTTCGCTATTGTTGTTCAATTTGTACATTGAGCAAGCAGTGAAGGAATGCAAGGAGAAATTTGGAGAGGGAAAAGTTCAGGGAGAAGAAATAAAAACTTTGCGGTTTGCCGATGACATAGTAATCCTGTCAGAGACTGCAAAGGATCTGGAAGAGCAATTGAATGGAATGGACATTGTCTTGAAAAGAGGTTATAAGATGAACACCAACAAGAGTAAAACAAGGATAATGGAATGTAGCATCAGAAAATCAGGCGATGCTGAAGGAATTAAAGTAGGTAATCAGGCAATAAAAGTAGTAGACAAGTTTTGTTACTGGGTAGCAAGATAACTTCTGATGGCCAAAGTAAAGAAGATATAAAACGCAGAATGGCTATGGGAAGAAAAGTGTTTCTGAAGAAGCGAAACTTGTTGACATCCAATATTAGTTTAAATGTCAGGAAGTCCTTTCTGAAGGCATTTGTCTGGAGTGTAGCATTGTATGGAAGTGAAGCGTGGACAATAAGGAGTTCAGACAAAAATATGATAGAAGCTTTTGAAATGTGGTGCTACAGACGAATGATGAAAATTAGATAGGTAGATCATATAACTAATTAGGAGGTGCTCAACAGAATTGGGGAGAAAAGGATTTTCTGGCGTATTCTAACTAAGAGAAGGGATAGGTTGGTGGGACACATCCTGAGACATCAAGGAATCATCAACTTAGCATTAGAAGGAAGTGTGTGGGGTAAAAATTGTACAGGCAGACTGAGGGACGAATACAGCAAGCAGATTCAAAGGGATGTAGGTTGCCAAAAGTATTCTCAGATGAAGAGACTTGCATAGGACAGATTAGCGTGGAGAGCTGCAGCAAACCAGTCTGCAGACTGAAGACCACAACAACAACAATGTACTCTGACCGATGTAGGGGTGGAGCACCATCATGGAGGAACTACATGTTATGATCTATGCCTAACATAATATCTTCTAATAAAGTTGGTAGCAATGCTTTTTCTAGAAATGTTCAGTAATTGTTACCAGTCAATTGTGCAGGTAAAACATATGACCTATTAATGTAATTACAACTGTCCACACGTTTAGGGAGATGCATTGCTGAAAATGTGTTGCTACTACTTGGCAACAAATGTGTACACTCCTTGTGTGAATGTTATGGAAATTAGTTGTTCTGTCATGAGTGAAACGTGCTTCATCTGTGATGAGTATTTTGTTTAGAAAATGATGCTGTTCACTTTGTAACAAAAACTACTCCGAGACTTCTTCTCTTGGGGAGGAGGGGATCTTGCTCTTCCAATGTTTGTATGCAATAAATGTGGTAAAGTCACAGACACTCCTCTTTCAAGTGAGATGAATGACAGTATGCAATACACACACTTGGTGGTTGATGCTTATTGTACTCTCAGTAGAATCTACCTGGAAGCAGTCCACAATTCATTCATCAGCTTCTGATGTATGGACATAATGTTGTGGGCCTCTGACTTCTGACTGGGGCAGAAAAGAGTCAGTTTCTCTCTAAGCAAATTAAATATGTATTTGTAAGTTTTAGTCTGTCATGATTTATTTAACAGATAAGAAAACATATCAGAACAAAAAATATGTTTTGCTTACAGCAGTAAATTTAAAAATGTAAATATGACTATGTACTTTATTAAGAATGAATTGCAAAGTAGTTGTATAAAAGTAGAGCATTATGATGAAACAAATCTTTGGTGAATGGCAACAAATGTTGATAATGCAGGATCAATATTGTTGAAGGATTCAACAATATTTTGGAAAGGACAGGCTGCTTCTCACCACAGAGACACCCAATGAACCGCAGAAAAGCATGCATAACAGAAAAACATAAAATATAGCTTTCAGCTGCTAAGCCATCTGCCAGAGAACACGCGTACACACACACACACACACACACACACACACACACACACACACACAAACTTTGGAGGGATGAGGTAAGTTAAAGAGGTCAGCTGGTAAGTTAAAGAGGTCAGCTAGGCAACATGGAGTGCTATTAGGGCTTCACAACGAGGAACACTGTGGATAGGATAAGGATTTGATATTTGTGCTCCAAGACTGGACAGTAACACAATGTCAGCAGGCTGAATACTTGTAGGGGTGGTGTTCGGAGTGCTCCTGCATTTGGTGGAGAGCAAAGAATTCAATCTGAGATATGGGATGTATGTAGTTTTCGTTCCACAATAACTGTCTCTTGTCAAGGGAGAGGAGGTAGTTAAGGGATTTATGTGCCATGGAGATATGTGTTTATAGAACTAGATATGTAAGGAACAGGAATTGGTGGTATCTGACCTCCCCCCCCCCCCCCTGCCAAAGCCCGTGATGGGTGGTGGGAGAAAAGTTTGAAATCTTTTATATTGCAATATTTTTGTAGAGGTTCTTGTTTTCTTTCTTTCTTTCTTTCCCCCCCCCCCCCCCCCCCTTCTACTCACGCTGCAACTGCGAAAGAGCTGGAGTAGGCCTTCCCTGTTTTAAAATCACCAACTTGTCATCATATTTCAGCTGCAAGAATGGTCTGTTCGGTAACTGTTTAATTAAACACTGCCCATCCATTTTGAAGAATTAGCACTAAGAACTGTCAAAGTTCACTGCACACAATGAACTAACAGCAATACAGCTAATGTGAAACGTAACAAACACACACACATACATGCTCTGTTGATTTAAACTGATGCTGAGTTTGCCGAGAGTGAGTCATGTCCGTTTGGCACATTTAGGAAGTGTTCATGCGATGAGAAATACTGAAGCCTTGGCCTGCCGTTGGCCGTTGGGTGACCATGTCTCGTTGCTTCCAACGTCCATGGTGACTGGCACTCTACAACCTCACTGAGCAGTTCTTTGAGCTGTCAAGCCGCTTATCTTCCGTGTGTTTTTTTAACCTCATACTATGTTCACCTGTCTCCCAGCTGCATGCTAAAATGGAACTTTTTTGTGGCTGACATTCCAGAATGGAATGGATTTTCTGGCTCAACACAAACTTTCTCGCAATGTTGTACATCATGCCATCTTCCACCATACCTCAAACAGACACTATCCATGTGATTCATCGAGCTCTACCCCTCCTGTTGCATGTACAAAGACAGTTTGCAAGTGTTTGACAACAAGTGAACCTGATGAACTGATTAAACTGTGACATGAAAGGGAAAACATTGTCTGCAAGTGCTCTGACACTATTAAACAGTCGGATTTGTTTATGTCAAAGTGGTCTACTGAACATGAACAAGCGTTTTGTCTTCAGCACGAGAGAAAAGTCATCATTCACCGCCTCGCCAAAGCTGAATCTCAACTGTCATTTACCAAGCTAAACCTTGTCTCTCTCTGAGCGGTTTCAAAGGACACTAATTTCAATGTTAGTACTAGTTTTCTCAGTCCGCGCACAAGGTTAACAATGATTCTGACAGTTTGGTACCATCTCTCCACTCCTACAAAGAGATGTGTAAACAAAACTTGGTTGACATGATGACCCTGTGTGCTGTCAAAGCAATGCACTCATCCTGCCCTCTCGTACCTGCTCTGTTCACCATGCAGCCCACAGCCAACTTGAGAACTAGAACTTTAACTTCCACAGCCTCAAGCCAGCCTCCCCATCACATCACCGTGGTGAATTGTGCTAAAAAAATATTGCAACGCATGGTAAATGTGCTCCTTCTTGAGCTCTCAAACCTTCCTCTAGTGTTTTCATCAAATCTTATAGTGTTTAAAGGGTGCAATCTCCAGTTGTTATCCGTGATACTCGATCGCTACCTTCTGCGACAGTGGTGCCCCCACTCATGCCAGCAGCCACTTGCAGAGCATCATCCTCACTCGGCTTGTGTGCTGCTGCCCAGCCTCCATCTTGTTTTTGTGTGCAGGTGGCATTTCCAAATGTACCAGTGGCCAACTACACTACTACCCAGCCTGCCGATGTGTTGGCTGCCATGGCTCGGCAGCCATCTTGCTCACGCAAACCAGTGCCTCCAGCAGCTCCTGCAACAGCCGACACAACCTTGCTGCTACTTGGCCTCCTAACAGCAGTCACAACTGATAGGGTCTTTGTCCACGCTGTGGCCCAGCTGTCACTGGCACATGCAGTGCCTCCTGTCACAACAGTGTGTATGATTATTCTCTCCGCCATGCCGCCTGAAGACTTGTGTGAACCCACATTAGCCTCTGCTACTTCCTCCTCTGCTACACTTTCTCAACAGTGTGTTTCAGTTGTCACCCACAGTACTGTACACAAGCTTTGACTAACATATGACACTCCCACCATTAGCAACCTACACTGTCTATGCGCAGAGAACTTTGTGGCGGTCAAGACACAGATTTCTGAGCTGCTCATTTCTGGCATTATGGAACCATTAGTCTGTTCATCTATGAGTAACTCATTGTACTTTCAATAGATTTTTGTAAAAAGTTGCTCAAGAGTGAGGTAGAACTGTGATTGTGAAAACCTTATTGTTCAGTTATTTAAAGTTACATATGAATAAATATGCTTCTCAAGTGTAAATGAACGAGAATGCTCATTCAAGTAGTTTGAGAAGTATAACTATTTGAGTCAAACATATAAGAAGAAGACCAACTGTTTTATGGTGGTTTTATTATGCTAGACTACATACACATCATGTATGATGAGAGTGAACCATCTCAACCTTCATCAAACAATTGGTCTTCTCCCATCCACTTAGCTAAAAAAGGCAATGGTTCTTGGCAAATGTGTGGAGGCTATCGAAAGCTCAACACCAAGACAATCATTGATAGTTATCCAATTCCAAATGTTGCAGACTTTACCCATGTACTCGGGGGTTTGAAGATTATTTCTGTTGTGGACTGTAAACAAGCATATCATCAAATTCTGATGGCTCCGGAGGAAGTTGAGAAAACTGCCATCACTACTCCAATTGCCTTTTGGAATTAAGAATGCCACACAGACTTGGCAGAGGTTCTCTTTCCACTTAAATTCTGTTCTGTTTACCTGGACAACATCCTAATTGATTGCTTCTGTTGAAGAAAACAAACAACACCAGCAGATCCTCTGCGACACTCTAGCTGGGATGAGCATTGAGTTAAACTACAACAAGGACCGACTTCATCAAACCTCTGTCCACTTTTTAGGCTACACTGTCTCTGTAAATGGCAACCCCTCTGCTTGAGAAAATTAACTCTGTTAAGGACCTACCTCACCAGTCAAAATTCAAGGAACTTAGAGGTTTCCGGGCACAATAAACTATTATCAGCATAATTTGCCAGTCGCTCCTGACATTCAGGCTCCACTTACGAATGCACTAGCAGTCAAACACGCCTCTGGCACTCACCCTGTGCCCTGGACCCCTGAAATGACTGACTTGTTCATGGCATTTAAAGACGTTTTGACTTTTGCTGTCACTATTGCTCACTTCCACCCAGATGTGGACATTTTCATCACAACAGGTGCCAGTGACACTGTGATCAGCGCAGTTCTCAGCCAGCCCCTCGCCGGTGTCATTTTACCCCTATATTTTTCTCTAAAAAAACTTAACAATGCACTAAGAAAATATTCAGCCTTTGACCATGAATTGTTGGCCCTTTACGAGGGAATCAAACACTTTAGTTCGGACATTGAGAGTCATCCTTTTTGTATACTCACAGACCACAAACCTCTCATGGCAGCAATTCAGAACCCCCCAGCCAAACCCCCTCCTTTGCCACTTCCGCTACCTTGACTTCATCTCACAAGTCACAACTGACATCAGGTACATCAAGGGTAAGCACAAAGTTGTAGCTGACATTCTGTCTTACCTCCGTACAAGCTGCTGATGATTATCTTAGGCAACTCATTTCTAACCACACTTCCTCTCTCCACTCCATCTGCACCTCTTTCCCGGGTGTCATGGACAAAATTTAGTGTGATGATTCAAAGGGGAAACTTTGCTCCCTAAACCCTTGGCTGCTACAATGCAAGATCTTCCAAAAACTACATGACCTGGCACATCCTAGTATTCACGCCTCCAATAGACTAGTGACTGAATTTTTGACTGATGGGACATGAAATGTGACTGCAAAGGTTGGGCGTGCACTTACCTACTCTGGCAACGAAATAAAATCTTGACACACACTTCCCCTCCTTTGGGTCCCTTCCCTGTTACTGCAGGCAGATTTCAACATGTTCACATCAACCTAGTTGTCCCTCTCCAAACCCAACCGATCTTCCCACCCTAGTCGACAGGGCTCGACTCCACTGTGCAAGAGTAAATCCTCCACCTCCATACAGTCACTCTGATCCTTCTGTCCACATCCTGCAGGAATTGACTCCTGTGACTTCATAATGCTATGTGATGACACAGTTGGTCCCCCTCCCAGTCCTCCATATTCTGGCCCACATCGGGTCCCTAAAAAATCCCCACTTTCATAATCTCAATCCCTGTCAAACAAACCATTGTCTCAATAAATTGAGTTAAACCAGCTCATGTTAAGCCAGCTTCCCCTCCTCAGGACGAGGTCACCCTGCTTCTGCTCTCATCGCAGGAGGCTACCCCCTCCCTCCCTTCTCCATCTGTCTCTCCTGTGCCTGCCTTGGGCAATACGCCCTCTTCCTCTTCCTCTCTGTTTGAGGGCATCCTCACCCCTCCCCCCAATCTCCCCCCTTTCAAGGCTTCCATCATCTCTGCTTCTGTGGTCAAATACGATTTGCCTCCCCTCCCCCACACCCCCTGCGACCGACATAGCACTATTTTTACTGGAGAGTTCACTATACATAATCTGCCTAACCACCAGCAGCTCTACTCCTTCTCAACAGACCAAGTGTGAACTGCTAAAGTGTTTTGACCCCCCCCCCCACCTCTGCCCCCACTTCAGTGGATGTGGACACTACACATGCATTTCTTCTCCCTATTATGTGTGGTGTGCATCGTCATCCCACTCCACCCTTCTGCCTGGCCAGCCACATGTTTACTAGTTTGCTGAGTCTGCCCCCCTCGACACGTGGTGGATTTCTCAGTCATCCAACCCAGTGCTCGCTGTCTCCATGCTCCGTTGAGCCTTCCCAATGATGTGGTGGAGCTCACCATCGTTCAAGCTCCAAGGTCTTTGATGTCGACCTATAAACCATTGACCACATCCTTGGAAGTGTCATTTCTGCACAAATGTCTTTGGGTGAGCCACTTCTCTGCCACCATGTTCTTTCGTAGGTCAGTCTATGTATGTTCATGCTCTGAGTAACAATAAAGTTTGTCAAGTTGTGTATCGTTGTTTCACTGGCGCTACATCCCTCTAAATCCAATAATGTCTAAGGTTGTGATGGTTAAAGCCAGCCAACTGCTAATCGAAGTAACTACATTTGAAGAATGTATTTACTACGTATGGCAAAGGAAAAAAATCAGTAACTGCACCACTCACTGGTTCAAGGGGTTAAACAAAATGTGCTGGTACAGTGGCCTGAAGAAATGGGATCTGCTTTTAAGGAAACAAACAGTTTTTGGCAAATCCAGTACTCTTTACAAACCTCAAACAGGATGCTGCCTTTAGCTCTGGTGGTAGACATGACTCAGGAGGCTGTCATCATAGTTCTCCAACAATGGATTAACAATCTGTTTTGGCCACTCACATATTTTTCATGTAAGTATTCACTCACAACAGAGATGGAGGACTTACACTTCATATTTATTGGTGTGAGTGTGTCAAGCAGCACACCACTAATGATATATTCAAACCGTATGGGATTTTTTCCCCTACTCATTAGCATCACCTTAAATAGTTCTGCATTTAAGGCTAGCCGCCATTCCTCATACTACACCATTATTGGGTGGGAGAGTTCAGTCATTGTCTCATAACTTATAATCATTAGTGCCTTATCTCTGAACACACAGTAGAGGAATTCTCTAAAATCTGCGTGATTGTGATCCTAAAGGATTGGAAAATCCAGTGAATAATGTGTAGATTAGGTGCAAGTAAGTGCACTTACTGTCTGATGTTAGAACCATTATATAGGGCAGAAGGACTGTATCCATAAGCTTTAATATTTTAGCAGTTATTTTCGTTATGCCTGCTGTAACAAAATGCATTTTCTGTAGGGTAAGTAGCAATCAATCTTTTCAACATTTTAATGGGTATCAGTGTAAACAGAGGATCCAAGATAACTAGTTTAAAATACCTTTATTGAAATCAATTTTGGCAAATATATGTTGCCATCTTCAACTTTTTTAATATTTAAGTACTACTAATATTTCATATTCACAAAATGTATTATAATAACTACAGGATCAAAAGTGCCATCCGTTCTGTCAGAAAGAACGACACCTCTTATATATAACTTTACTGTATTTCATCATGTTTAACTTCTGTCTTTGATTGGACATGGGTATGTCAAAAATAATTAAATGAGTAAAATCTGTTGCACCCATATTGCAAACCCATCACTCAGACTGACTGTTTGCAAACAAAACAGACAGTTTTTAAACAGACATTCTGAGTAATGGGCTTGCAAGTAAGATGCAACATAATTTTCCCTAGACATATATTTTTATTTTTATTTTTCAAACAATGGAAATACCTTGTAGGATTCAACAATATTTTGGAAAGAATAGGTTTCTTATCATCACAGAGATGTCCGATGAGCCGCAGAAAGGCACACATAACAGAATAAACAAAATAAAAATAAAGCTTTTGGCTGTTAAGCCTTTGTCTGTCATAGAGAACGTGCATACACTCTCTCTTTTTCACACACACACACACACACACGCAAACAAAAACCCAACCACCATCTCTGGAGTGTGTGTGTGTGTGTGTGTGTGTGTGTGTGTGTGTGTGTGTGTGTGCGCGCGCAGATGAAGGCTTAACAGCCAAAAGATTTTATATTATCTTGATTGTTTTGTTATGTATGCCTTTCTGCGGCTCATTGGGCATCTCTATGGTGAATAGCAACATATCCTTTCCAAAATAATGTTTTATTTTTGACATACTCATGTCCAAGCATTGACACAAAATAAACAAGAAGATATATTACTAAGTGATACGTAAACATTAAAAGACTTGAAGATGACAACATAGATTTGCTGAAAGCAGAATTAACATATAAAGTTTAAACAAGTAATCTTGTGTCCTCTTCTTAGGCAGATTCCGATTACAATATTTTAGTAATTGTAGAAAGCATAACGGAGGATAGCGACCGTAACAATGGCTAAAATTAAAACAGTCTACATCACAGAATTGTTACTTTTATTTCATGACTGGTGACAGATCTAGACTGTTACTATTTTTATTTTACAAGATATTAGATTGCACCCCCAGCTTGAATGATGTCAAGCATATACAATTTTCCAAACTGTTGTTGTTGTTCTGTCATGTATCTTCCACTGTTTAGTTTAATAATGATGTAACTTGAAACAAGATTTATGGACAAAGGCTGTAAAACACTTTTTAAAACTACAGGTTGACTGTGTTAAAGTTGTTTCATTTTATCATATTTCTTGAAATGTTGTAAATTATCAAACCTGCAATAAGATGTCACCTCCTAATCATAATAAACAATAGTGTCAGAATAGCCACAGCAGTCCGTCAGTGAACTTACAATATGTACCAATATAATTCTTGTTACATGAACAACAAAATTATTACTAATTTCTGGAGTAAATGTAAGGGATCTTGGTCTAAGAATGACACAAAATTATAAACAATAACTAGAAAGTAAGACACTAGAAGTATACTTTTATTGAAGAATACTCAGTGGATCTTTGGAAAACTTTTATTTCAGGAACAGACAAAGGAAATTAAAAATAAAGAAATTCCAATTAAAAAAGAAATTGCAGAAGTGCGAAAGATTAATAAAAAACTAATACTTCCACTCCGTGAAGCTGAAACCATTGCTGCTGATCGCATTCGCCGAATGAGTCATTACGAAAAAGAAAAATTGTCATTGAAGGTAAGGTATCTATAAATTTGCCAATAATTTTGTTTGGATAAATACGCAATATTTTTAATGATTTCACTGTTATTAGTGTGGTGGATGTTAGTATTATTAATTGCCAGGATGGTTGTCTCAGTAGGCTGTGTGCAGGATCATGTGTCACTGTACTTTCAGATCCATGGCAGTTAACAGCAACTTTATTTCATTCAATAAGTTGTTTGTAAAGAGGTTAATGGTGGAGACTCAGTGCCAAGTGCAGACTTCCAAGCAGCAGTTACTACCACAGCATAGCACATTGTGCCACACTCGGTCCACAAAATGTGTTCATTCAGGGTGGAAGTGACAGTGGCTGGTGTGCTCTAGTAGATGCTACATTGATGTGAGGTGTCTGGCAAGTGGCATGTACATGTGCTGGACAGATGGCTATTCCCAATTGCCAGTCAGGCACTCATAACACTAGCCACAGGCTAGAGGATGTTGTCCTCAATGCATTCACAGTATCATTGACTCAAGCAATAGCTCTCAGACTGGCAGCTAGTGGATGGTGTGGCTATAAGTAGGTGATGGTGATTGGTCTGAGGAATAAGTACTTATACTTGACCTGCCCAGCTTTATTATGACAGGGCTCAATCATTGGTCATGATAATGACCAAGGCAGCACAGCAGTAGGCCATAAATGAGGAAATTTAGCTCACCAATGCAGCAGACTAAGGTATTGTTCAATGCTGTGCCAGCAATATTCCAGCCACTGCAACAAGATTTCATAGGTAACTTACTTGTCAAGTCCAACATTGGAAAATATGATTAGAATGTCAATAATGGAGGATAGATAAGAACTCATTAAATTGTGCTCTGTGCAAAATTCTACAAAGCGATCCCCTCTTTCATTCCTTTCTCCCAGTCCATATTCACCTACTGAATGTTCTTCTCTTCCCTTTCCTACTACCGAGTTCCAGTCCCCCATCACAATTAAGTTTTCTTCTCCTTTAACAATTTGAATAATTTCTTTTATCTCTCATACATTTCTCTGATCTTATCATTGGTGGAGCTAGTTTGCATATAAACTTGAACTACTGTGGTTGGTGTTGCCTTTGTGTCTATCTTTACTATGATAATACATTCACTATGCTGCTCATAGTAACTTACCCACATTCCTTATTCATTATCATACCTACTCCTGCATTACCACCAACTGATTTTGTATTTATAACCCTGTACTCACCTGACTGTAGAAAGGTAGACAAGTTAGGAGATGGAAACTGAACAAATTAAAGGAACCACAGAGTTTCAGAGAGAGCATTGGGCAAGGATTGGCTGAAATGGGGGAAAGTAATGGGTTGCTCTGAGAGATAGGGTCAGGAAGGCCACAGAGGATCATATAGGCAGAAGGACAAGGCCTAATAGAAATCCTTGAATAACACAGGATATACTGAACTTTATTGATGAGAGGAGAAAATATAAAAATTCAGCAAGAGAAGCAGGCAAAAGGGAGTAGAAACATCTGAAAAATGAGATTGACAGGAAGTGCAGATTAGCTAAGCAGGAGTGACTAGAGGACAAAGGTAGAAATGTAGAATAATGTATAACTAGGGGAAATATAGATACCACCTACAGGAAAACAAAAGAGATATTTGGAGACACGAAAGGCAGCTGTATGAATGTCAAGAGCTCAGATGGAAAACCAGTACTAAGCAAATAGGAGAAACCTGAACTGTGGAAGGAAAATATAGAGGGCCTATACAACATTAACAAGAGTAAAATGAGGGTAATGGTATGTAATGTCAGAAAATCAGGCTATGCTGAAGGAATTAGATTAGGTAATGAGAGAATATAAGCAGTAGATGAGTTTTAACATCTATGAAAGGTCCAATAAGGAATGTCAATAACAATATGTAGATAGGGAATAACTCACCATAAAGACGAACGTTGAGCTGCTGACAGACCACACAAAGACACACACAATTCTAAATTTTTGAACGTGGCCTTCCTCAGACAGAGAACTCTCATCAACACAATCACTCAGGCACACTCATCCACACACATCAGCCATCTTGGCCACCCAACACACTCTGACTCATGGCAAGCGGAAAAGATGGGAGGGGGGTGGGGGAAGTTGAGATGGCAGATAAGGATGGGGATACAACAAGCAGAGGTGATGTCAGGCAAAAAATGAGATACAGTATATAGTTTAACTTGCCCAAAGCACAGGCTCGTTCACAGATCTGTCAACGAACCTGTGATTTGGGTAAGTTAAACGATTTTTATTTTTTATACATATTTTTCTCACGAGGAAAGTTTCCTTCTATGAGGGGTGGGGGATGGGGTGGGGGTGGGGGGAGGGAATGTCACTTTGGTGCAGCTCCCCACCAGCACCCCACAATATCCACAGCCAAAATAACCTCAGAACACTGTGGTCAACCTATCCAGCAAAACCTTCAATCCCACAGAAGTTTCAGTCCTTTTCAAAGGTCTCACCTTCAGCCCCATACCAAAATTTAATCATGTTGGACTTGTCAAAGATCTCCTCTTATTCTCCTGATCCCTTCAGTGGAAACACTACTTTGCTACCAATCCCTCCAACCAAAGCAAACCTAATCCTGACATTGAACCCTGCCTCTCCCAGTTCATACCACCATCCAACCGTGATCCACCTGCACTCCCACTTAACCACCCCCTTGTCACCTTTCAGGAATTGCACCCCTACAACCTGGCATCACCATCCTTTTCTAAGTCCCTTCCTAAGATTGCCAACCTTTTGGCAGAAGAAACCGGAGCCCTACACAACCTCAAGAAAGATCTCAACCTAATCATCCTTCCTGCAGACAAAGGTTCCACCACTGTAGTGTTAAATCACAGTGACAATGTATGCCAGAATGATCCCATTCCAAAAGTCCAGCAAGACCTTCAATCCCTGATAAAATCCTATGGCCCTTCCCAGAACCTCTCACTTGAATCCAACCCTCTCCTCACTCCAGAGACACCCTGCACACCTAGCTTCAACATGCTTCCTAAAATCCACAAACCTAATAATCCGGGATGCCCAATTGTGTCTGGTTACTGTACTCCCACTGAAAGAATCTCTGCCCTCATTGATCAACACCTTCAACCTATTGTCTGGAATCTACCCTCCCACATAAAAGATATGAACCACTTCCTTCACTGACTCTCAACTGTCCAAACTCCTCTACCTCCTGGAGCCTTACTCGTCACTGTTGATGCTACCTCCCTGTACATAAATATCCCTCACACCCATGGTCTTGTTGCACTTGAGCACTACCTTTCCCAATGTCCTTCAGACTCCAAGCCTAATACCTCCTTCCTCATAACCCTTGCCGACTACATCCTAACCAACAACTACTTTTCCTTTGAGGGAAAAGTATACAAACAGATCCACGACACTGCCATGGATACCCATATGGCACCTTCCTATGCCAACCTGTTCATGGGCCATCTGGAGGAAACCTTCCTAGACTCCCAAATCAACAGACATCTGGTCTGGTTCAGATTCATTGATAACATTTTCTTGATCTCGACTCAGGGCCAGGACACCCTCCTCATTCCTCAAAAACCTCAACTCTTTCTCACCCTTCCATTTCACTTGGTCCTTCTCAACCTATCATATCACCTTTCTGGATGTTAATCTGCATCTCTTTGACAGCTCCATCCACACCTCTGTCCACATCAAACCCACCAACTCTCAACAGTACCTTCACTTTGACAGCTGCCATCCTTTCCAAATAAAAAAATCCCTCCCATAAGGCCTTGCCACCTGTGGAAGGCGTATCTGCAGTGATAAGAACGTCCTTAACCAGTTTACCAAAAACATCACAAAGGCCTTCACAGACAGAAATTACCCACCAGACCTAGTCCATAAACAGATTTCCCGTGCCACATCTTCACACACCAACAGTCCTCCCTCCAATCCTACTAACCAGCCAAAAGGAGTTGCCCCTCTTGTCACCCAGTTCCATCCTGGACTGGAACAACTGAAGCATATCCTACGTCAGGGCTTTGATTATCTGTCAACATGCCATGACATGAGAGACATACTACCTAATATCCTCCCCCCCCCCCCCCAAGTGGTATTTTGTTGCCCTTCCAATCTCCACAACATCATAGTCCATCCCTATGCCAGTCCTAATCCCAACCCATTACTACAGGGATCATATCCCTGTGGAAGACCCCGGTGCAAAACCTGCCCAATCGACCCACCCAGCACTTCGTATTACAGTCCCATCACAGGCTTGTCCTACCCTATCAGAGGCCAGGCCACATGTGAAAGCAGCCACGTAATATACCAACTCTGCTGCAATGACTGCTCTGCATTCTACATGGGAATGACAACTAACTGGTTCTCCATCAGGATGAATGGCCATCATCAAACTGTGGCCAAGAGCAATATGGAATATCCTTTAGTGTAGCATGCAGTGGAGCACAACACCTTGGACTTTAACAGCTGCTTCACCACCTGAGCCATCTGGATCCTCCCCTCCTCCACCAGCTTTTCTGAACTGTGGAGATGTCAGTTATCTCTACAGCACATCCTACGGTCCTGCAACCATCCTGGTCTCAACCTCAGATAACCCAACATCCTACATTCCATGCACCACAGTCCCCCTCCCTCTCACATCCTACATTTCCTTCTGATTCATGCCCCTTTTCCTATTGCAAGCTTCCTGTTTACCCCCCCCCCCCCCCCCACCCTATATATTTCATTTCATACTGCATCTCATTTTTCGCCTGACATTGCCTCTGCTTGTTGTATCCCCACCCTTATCTTCCCTCTCCACTTCCCCTCTCCTCCGCTCTTTCCTCCTTCCCCTCACCCTACCAATCCCTTCCGCATGCCGTGAGTCAGAGTGTGTTGGGTGGCCAGAGATGGCTTATGTGTGTGCCTGATTGATGATGAGGATGAGTGTTATCTGTCTAAGGAGGCCACATCCGAAAATTTAGAATTTTGTGTGTGTTTGTGAGTCTTTTATTTGTGTCTGTTGGCAGCTCAACGTTCATCTTTACAGTGAGTTGTTCCCTATTTACATATTATTATTAGTAGATGAGTTTTGTTATTTTGGTAGCAAAATAACTTCTGGTGACCAAAGTAGAGAAGATATAAAATGCAGGATGGCTATGGGAAGAAAAGCGTTTCTAAAGAAGCGAAACTTGTTAACATCCAGTATTAATTTAAATGTTAGGAAGTCCTTTCTGAAATCATTTGTCTGGATTGTAGCATTGTATGAGAGTGAAACGTGGATGACAAGAAGTTCAGACAAAAAGATGATAGAATCTTTTGAAATGTGGTGCTACAGACAAATGATGAAAATCAAATGGGTATATCATTTAACTAATGAGGAGGTGCTTAACCAAATTGGGGAGAAAAGGAGTTTCTGGTATGTCCTGACTAAGTGAAGGGATAGATTGGCAGGACACATTCTGAGACATCAAGGAAGTGTCAACTTAGCATTAGAACAAATTGTGTGGGGTAAAAATCATAGAGGGAGGCTGAGGGATGAATACAGTAAGCAGATTCAGAAGGATGTAGGCTGCCAAACATATTATCAGATGAAGAGACTTGCACGGGAAGGGTAGCATGGAGACCTAAATAAAACCAGTCTGCAGACTGAAGACCACAACAGCAACAGTTGAGCACTCACTGTAAAGATGTTCACAGAGCCACTGACAGGCATGAAAAATAGACAATCACCTTTACACAACTTAAATTTCCGGCCATGGCCTTCATGAGAAAAGAAACACACACATTCACACAATCACTCAGACAATTATTCACAAACAACCACCCTCTCCAGCTGTTGTACTGTTGTGATTATGTGGCATCAAATGGATCCATGCGACAGCCTGCCATCCACAGAGCAATGGCCTGGTAGAACATTGGCACAGGACCCTCAGAGAAGCTCTCCATTGTCATGCCAACATGTGGACCAAAGATTTGCCATTTAGTATTACTGGGCCTCCACACCACCTTCAAAGAAGACCTGCAAGGAACGACTGCAGAATTTGTCTACAGACAGAAACTAGTGCTGCTAGGGGGCTCATGCAACCAGTGCCATGGCCATCACTTCCCAAGCTGCCAACACTTCTAGACTGTGTCAGGCTACATTGTACCAACATGCACCTCTGATGCCAAAGAGTCATACACCACCGCATACTTATGTACTGCGCACCCTAGATACATCCAGTCACATGCTTTTGAGCGATGACATGGTCAAGTCTCCCCTCCAACAGCCATACAACGGCGCATACCAAATGCTCAGCCGCACTAGAAATACTATGGACATCGGGTACAAAAATGCCGCTCTGACTGTTTCCTTAGATTGAGTGAAGTTGATCCATGTCTAACAAGTCACATGCAACCCTCCAGTTGAGGACACTCCTGCACAAACTACTTAATGAATAAACTCCATCAAGGTGCCCTCTCGCTCACATGAGCAATAGACGTACTCTGCCGAGTAGGCCACCAACACACATTTCGCCAAGTCAGCTTACTCCGTCAAGTAACAGCAGCAGCACAGTCTCCCCTGTTGAGGACCTCACCATCTCCACCAGCCTCCCCCTTCCAAGGTTTTGTCCTCCCACAGCACTGCAGTATGTGATACCAATACCAGCAGACCTTCTCAATGACATTTCATTCATGCTCCGAGACAGGTCACTGTTTGTCATGTGCATTGTCACACACACTCTGAGCTGCATAAAGCCACTAGAATGCCATCTGGTGAAGTGCATTGACCTTGTCCCCCTGTCGACCTCACCAATGTTATAGCCTTTGCCCTGCCCATTGTTGAAGGTCATCGTCTACACACCCAGCGAGACGACAACCACCCCCCCCCCCAATCAACCAACACACTGGGCACAGCCCCCATGACACCTGCTGCACTGTGTTATGGGCAGCCCCACAACTACACAACTAGAGGCCACCCCACTCCTACACTGCTACTAGACGACACCATGGAGCTGGTGGTAGTGCACTTACCACAGACCACAGGAACCAACACCATGGGACCCTCCCTGCCCCTTGCCCCAAGAGAGATACTCCGTGCTGCAGGAGGGGGGGGGGAGGGAAGGGAGCTGTGTGGTGGCACCAGTAAAAGAGATATTCAAATATACATTATTTTGTGTATATTTGACCCTGTGGTTCATATTTGGAATTTCCTTTCCAGAAGTCCCAACTGCCATGATGAAAAGTTAAGTTTGAATTTTTGGTTTGTACTTGCTTGATCTGAATAAAGTGTAAGTTCATATAAAGTGGATTTCTCTGTGTATACCACATAGGAAATCCCACAATAGTATTAAATTTGCCACAATCCAAACAGCAGATTGCATGCATTTCTATGGACGGGTGCATAAAATAGGCCTTGTACAGAGAGTGTTAACAGCAGTCTTTTTTTGCGAAGACCTCTAGTCTGCCTTTAACCTTATTCCTGATGTCCTGCTATTCCACATTTCCTGCTCTGCAGCTAACATATCTCTCTCTCTCTCTCTCTCTCTCTCTCTCTCTCTCTCTCTCTCTCTGTGTGTGTGTGTGTGTGTGCATGCACATGTGCAGACACATTCTGGGTACCCACAACATCAATAAAAAGTCTCACACTTACTACAGACTCAGGTCATGTATCTGTGTCATTCAATGTTGTTGGCATTTCTATTGTTTTAACTAAGTTTTTATAAGAGTATACCCATTCCTTTCTTGATGCAGCAGGTGACAATCCCATAAAAATGTGACTAACACTCTTGATTCAATGTCTTGCAGAAGAACTTTGTTAGGATCATCACTTTCCATCATCTCATGTGCATTGACATTAAGCTTACTTATCCTGTCCACAAAACTATCAGTGGACTCACCGAGTTTTGTAAAACATTATTTAATTACATTTGATAATAACTACATTACAACTGTTTATATTCCAAAACAATGTCTCAGCTCTGTCCTTAGAACTTGAAATATCTGGACACATCTTACCTCCTCAAGAGTCACATCTGCAAACAACTGTATCTTACCCTTACACAATAATTATTCCTATGTGATCTAAGGCTTTCTTGCTGTTTTCAAGATTCTCTGGTGTCCAACCAGATCCAATCATCAAAGCACCATGATATTGGTGAATAACTACTCTGCCATCATCAGGTGAACCTGATGGAATGTTCTGTCTGTTCTCTGTCAGTGGTACTTACAGTCACTGAGTCCAGGTTTGTTTCTCTGCACTGATGGCTGGTGGCACACTGGATTTGGTGGGAGGGGGGGGGGGATCAGTCAGGAGGTGGGGGACGCAGTTCCTCTCCAGTGGCTGTGGCATGCACAATTGCTCCTTGATGGTGCTCAGAATTGGTTTCAGACCTCGCTTAGCTGAAATTGGTGTCATGTTCATGATGTCATTCATAACGTGAATTTTAATAGACTCCTTGAAGACGTTGTTCCAGTAGGTAATTGTGGAAGCCAGAATTTTTGTCTCTTCATAATTTTCTGTGTGTCTGGTGTTGATACAGCATTCTGCTGGAGCCGATTGGCTAGGTTGGCATAAGTGGGAGTGGTGTGGTGTTTTTTGAGTTGATCTTCGATAGTGTGAACTGTCTGATTGTTGTAGGATTTACCACAGCTTCATGGGATTTTTACACACTCTCTTTATTGAGCCCTAAATTGTCTTTCACCATTTCTAGTAGGGCATTTGTCTTAGCTGGTGGTCAGAATACTGTGACAATATTGTGTTTTTTTTCAATAGTCTCCTTATTTTTGACAACACACTGTCTACGAATGGCAGAAATGATAGAGTTTTCTTCTCTTCTTCAGTTTGTTCTTCATCTTGGTCCCTTCTGCACTGCTGTTCTTGGAGGGCTCTTTGGATTTGGCAGTTGCCTTACCCATTCTGTACCTTACCGGGTCAAAGTTCATTGTTTCTTGATGTTCTCGTTGATTGTTGCTGTTGGTAGCAGCTGGTTGAAATTTTATGGGGCAAAACTAATTTGCTACAAATAACATAGGTGACATGTAGGATTGCAGTTCATTGACATTTTAGTTCATTATTAGTGCCCAATTGTCCCCATTTATGGCCAGCATACAAGTCTCATTAATTACAACCTCTACAATCCGATAAGTACATTCCACACATCAATAATACCAATTTACACAGTTTTTGTGTGGAATACTAAAGTTTGAGGTGTACAGTGTGGCACAGAAGAATTTAGTTTTTAATCATAATGCTAGAAACACTTCCACGTAACTAACACTGAAGAGCTTTTACATAACTGTTCAAAATTAAACTTCAAAGTTACATGGGTTGTGCCCCAGATACATCACGACACAAGACTCAAAACAATACTCAGAAATGGCATGGATTGTGATCAGTTTGAGGATGAAACAATACTCAGAACTGGTGTGGATTGTGCCTCAGTACACAGACAAAACAATACTCAATTACATGATGTGAATGCATCCTATTTATATCTTCCAAACAATGATACTGGAAACTGTGTATTGTTAATTATGTACATTAAATTAATTATAATTGAAAAGTAAACAATTACATGCAACTGTCTATAGTAAAAGATAGCGTAAATAATACTGAGTAAATTGATTTACAAATTTATGTTAAATTAATATTGCCTCCCTTTCAAATATATCTAAATAGTTTTAAACAATTACTTCATAATAAACAGTAATTATACAGAAATAATGAGGGCAAAACTTTCCTAACAGTACTCGTGAAATACAATAATACCTACTTTAATATTATGAGAAAATAATTTAATTAGTTTTAACAAAATACTAATTAGCATACTATCTTAACTCTAACAATATACCTCTGACTCAAACTAATTAATATTTACTAATTAAATAAACTTCTGCAGCACCAGATAATAGAAAATAACTTCAGCTATTCACATTAGAAAAAAGAATAACAAAAGTTTTGCAAAAGAAAATGATAATAGACTAATTATATTCATATCTATTATTATGCAACAGTGGTATTGGAAGGTTCCATATTGCAAGCAGATGGGAATAAATCCCAACATCCTTCATTACAGTTCTTGCAGAACACACTTTCAAGGCGCTTGAGTTCAGTTTTCAGTTGGTTTTCACCTGAGGTTGACTGCCTTCTGTGTACCAAGGTGTTAAGTTAAGCATTCCATTAAGCTGTGCCAGATGGTGTGTGAGCTTGGATTACACACTGTGCCCAATCAGCCATCAGACCTGTTCTCCACGGAGACATAAAGAAAGGGTAGTTTTACATCTTTCACGATTTCCATATTGAACCAAATATTGCTGTGGAGTGAATTTAAGATGTTGCAGAAACACCTGTATTTTGTACTGTCTGTACTGAAAGAAGATGAATGTATCACCCATTTACCAAAAGAAACATACAGGTTTCAGTTCAGCAGTTCCCATGAATGGTTTGGTCACAACTGGAGAGTGTGGTCTCCCCATGGCTACTCTATCGGTCTGCTTGTAGTATTGGCCACTGAAGGTGAAGTAGGAAGATATTAACACATGCCTGAACAGTTGTGTCAATTCAGAGCTAAATTTCTCACTGATTAAACTGACTGAATTTTTTAGTGGGATGTCTATAACTGTGTAATGATATCGAAGCTCACCATGATATCAGATTCTTGTAGGGTCAGCTCCTTCTGTAGGTCAAAAAAGTTCATCGAATTCTGGACACTGTTCACACATGTGTCCATGTAACATTGTAGCAGGCCTACCAAGTATTGCACCAAAAGATACATTGGTACCCCTATGTTGCTGACTATAGGATGCCATACATCCTTGGTGCTACTGCTGAACATTAGCAAAGTCTCTTGATTTCCTTCTCCTTGAACGCACCGCTTTTCAGCAATGTGATGGTGCTTTGTTGTATCTTCTTGATCAGACCTCTTTTAATTTTCCTATGTAGTTTTAACAGCTTCTGTTCATAGATGTGTCTCTCCAGGAAGACTGTGGTATTTCCTTTATTGGCTGGACGAACAACTGTCTCCATGTTTTCTCTGAGGGGGTGCATTGTTGTTCTTGAGATGTTGTTTATGGCTGGTGTTGCCTGTGAGAGAATTTGGCGTGTTTCCCTCCTGATTTCTTCTGACTTGACTTCTTCGAGACCCCAGACTGACAAATTAATTCCATGTCGGTGCAAAGTTGAGTCCTTTTTCAAGTATGGCCATGGCTGTCTCATCTCAATTGGTTTTTCCATGAGGTTTATCATTGTGGACTGGTGGGCTGCATCTCATTCTTCAGCTTGCCAAGTAGTTGTGCAAACTTGACAACTTGCTTCTAAGCACCATCAAGGAGCAATGGCGTACAGGGACATGGATCCTTTCACCACAGCCACTGGAGATCAGCAGAGTAATAGCATTTAAAATGGATACTGATTTACTGCAAAGATGTGGCAACGAGCTGTGACAGGCATATACAAAGGACAAACACACATACTCCACTTTCAGCTATCAGCTACAGCGTTCTTCAGAAAATGGAACATTCACACAATCACACAGGCACACAACACAGTCATACAACCGTCACTTCCAGCTGCCGCACTACAAATCATGCTCTGTGGTGTGTAAATCGGGGAGGGGAAGGGAGAGGGGATAGGAAGGTTGGGTCACGGGGGTGGGGATAGGTACAGCACAGCCTAGATGGGAATAACAAGATGCAGCTTAGGAATGGAGTGGGGAGGTGGGTGAGGGAAGAAAAATAAAAGCTACATCTCATTATTCCCATCTAGGCCGTGCTGTACCCATCCACAACACCATGACACAACCTTCTTATCCCCTCTCCCCTCCTCTCCCCTCCCCGATTTACACACCAAAGTGCGACAGCCGGAGGTGACGGTTTTATGACTGTGTTTTGTGCCTGTGTGATTGCGTGAATGCTCTATCTTCTGAAGAAGGCCATGGTCGATAGCTGAAAGTGGAGTATTTGTGTGTCTTTTGTATGTGCCTGTTGCAGATCGTCACCACATCTTTGTGGTGAGTTGTACACTGTTCTTATTACAATATTATTTATTCTAACCTCAACTTTCCATTATTAGATACTGATTTACTGAGTATCTATCCCTTTTAGTATGTCTAACCACTTGTGTAAGTCTGTGATCTAGCTGCATTTGTGTCATCTGAAAAGGACTTAATACTAATATTACTGTTCCATTTTTCACTACAGACACTTCAAACCTTATGCTTGAGTGCTAAACAACTCCAATTAACTCTAGAAACCATAAAATTATATGTTTTTAACACAGTTGATGTGTGTGTTTTTGGGGTGAGGGAGGGTTTAATTGTCACTCACAATGTTGGAATACACAGTTGCTTGTGGTGTTTATATGTGATTGTAGATAATAAAAAAAATGAATTAGTTACTTTACATGGTCTTTCATCTTAATTCAGTAAGTTGGACATTACTCAATATGTTTCAAATGATTTTACTTATTGAATTACCATACCAAAATATTTTACCAGTGTTTAATAACTGATTTACATTGTGTACAATGTATGTCACTAATTATAACATTAAAGGATTTTTCCCTTTTTTTCCAGAACACCACAATATGTCTAACAAAATTTTTAGAAGAAAAGACCATTCTTCTGCGACAACACATTGCACTTGAGAATGAGTTTGATAAGGTAAACTTAATAAAAATCATGACATAGTTACATTTATGAGTTCTATGTAATTCAAAAAACAAAGATAGTGAAACATGCTGACTGTTACCAGAACAGCATCAAGTCTAATATCTAAAATACATATAATTAGATTGATTATACTTTTTGATTCATAAATCTTTATTCTTTGCCTTGTTCCTATTTATCTTAATAGTCCATGATTCCTTAATTAGTTTTTATTTAGTGAGATTGTTTTTAATGCAAAGTTGTATTACTTTACTCACCATGTATCCTATGCATTTGTGGCCTTGATCCCCAGATCAATAGACTAAAACATGATCTGTGTATATCTTTGATGTATGATCTTTGCATGTATACTTCCAGGACCTCAGTTCCTGCCTAGTCTTCGACCTGTACGGATATTTAGTTATAAAGTACTAGCGATTAGAAGAGAGAACTGTAGTTATTTCCATACCTCCTTGATATTTCCTTCACATTTATTATTGGATGCTGGTGTTTACTCTTCCAAAGTAGTGATTCTAAATGGTTATGTTTCATGAAATTATGAATCTTAATGACACAAAGGTAAAAATGAACAGATGGGTGCACTTTCAGCCATTAATACCTTGCCATTGTGATCTCAATGACAGACAGATAAAAAATGAACAGATGGGTGCACTTTCAGCTATTAATACCTTGCCATTGTAACCTATGTCAAATGTGGCAGTGCTAGCCACCAATTTGAGTGTGTGTGTGTGTGTGTGTGTGTGTGTGTGTGTGTGTATTGACCATAGTCAATAACCGAGTGGCACATCTTTATGACAGTCTTTGGTGTTATAACATTTTTATACTATTTAAGTAATTACAGTTTCATTCTACCGATACTCAGCTTTTCATAATTGCGATGTATGGGGGTTCTGCTCGCTGCAACATTATTCTCCTGGGGCGTCGTGGTAGAAATAAATACTCATAGATACAGTTTTTCACTTCTTCTTTAATTTGAATCAAAACTTTTTCTCCACCAAAACATTACATGATTACAACGTTAAAACATAAACAAAGCATCAGAGCTTCGCTGACAGTAATTCCATTTAAAACGCAGACTGACATAGATTCCAGAGCACTTCAGAACTGCCGAAACTCGAAATCCCCCACGCAAGGCAGTGAGGCAAATATATAACATTGACAATAATGACGTTACATTAAGCATTGTTTATAACAATAGAATATACTAATTTACAATTACCAAACACAACAGAAAAACATTTCATGTACACAAAAATAATCAAAATATGAAATGAAAATTATACATACAATAATTTTACAAGCCACATATCGTTTTAAGACTTAATCATGCTACTTTTTGTTTGACAACAAACCAAAATATTAAATGTCAATTAATTAGTTAACGAGTACATCATACATGTTCCTAACATATACTGAAATATCACATATCTCGGCCATTCTGAAAATAAGTTCAATATCTCACTTCAGTCAATATATACAAAGAATTACGATATTCAAATTTTGGCAATTATGTTAATTAAGACAATTAGCTGGTCAACACAACTTGTTTATGAGCCTGACATATATACAATGCTATTTATTTTAATGTATTTACGTGGATACAAAAGTTTTTACCATTTGTCTATCTGTCTATTGAAATAACATACAATGTTGTTTATAGAACTGTCTGGAAAGCATCTAAACAAATCTCTTAATTAATGAAATCTATCACTTGTTTTAATCAGTATCACCGAGACACTGTCCTACACTGATTTCTAGGCTGGCTATATTGTTTTTAACTAACTTCACACGCAACTTGTATCACTATTGAACCACACAATTGCGGAGCCGACACAGACGGTATTGTACAATAACATTGAGATGAGGGGGTCAGCAGTATCGTCACAGTGTGTTTCCTTGTTCTTATTCACCATGTTTAAACCAGTAGGTGTTTGTGCTCTGTAACGACAGCATCAATAAAGTTATTGTTCTATATAGCGTATGGTCATTGGGCTCCACTGCCCTGAGTAACATCCACAGTGTAGTGTTACATTGAACACTAATACCTTCTTTTACGTCGATTTGAGGTATCTACATATTAATTAAGTTGTCATTAGGCTGGACCAGAACAGAACTGCCAACAGAATCAATGTTTGTTGCAGATTCTGGGGGTGGAGGCCAGTGCATAGTAATCGCAGATGGCATAGGACATAATACGAAGAAATTTCTCCATGATTTAGAAATAACACTGGAAAAAACAATTGAAGAATTGTTCTTGTTGATTTATATGTATGTTCATGGCACTATTTGTAATATTATTCATTCATGGTTTGACTGATGTCCAATGTATTCATCCATAAGGCGAATAAATTGATTTAAGAAGTTTCTCAAGAAAAACAGAGTTCTTCTTTATATTCTTATTTATTATGGACATCTTAAATTAAACAATTCATATCAAGAAGAATTTTATTCATTATAGCTGCACATTCTAGTAATGTCAGAGCACAGCTGAGGCTGGATATCTTAACAGCTACGTTAAAGTTACGTGCGTAATCCAGCTGAGACAGATTTTTAATATGAAATGTTTGTTCTTGCCAGTTGAAGATTTTAAACAGCGGCGAGAACATTTCAATCTGTAAATCATGAAATATTACACAGCTGCAGATCCATGACGATAAGAAACATTTCATCTGGTGACAGTGTAACAGGACCAGACTACACATCTAGCACAAAAATGTTTCATCTGGAATTATATGTTGCAAATAGTAGTTTTTGATGACGTCTGATGAATTGTGAAATTTTAATCTCACAAAGGAAATGATAAATTTTATCTCCTCGATGAGAAAAAATATTATTGTGCACATCTAGCACTGGAAGAAAAGAAGATTTAGTTCAGAGATCAGAGAGCTGCCAATAGATGCAGAATTCAGGACTCAGTTACGCTGACATGGGACAATCGCTGATTACTCTTTACGACTGCGAGGCTTCGACATTGTTTGCTGCACGTTGGTGAGCGTACCATTCTTTAATTTCTTTCAAGTTGTAGTGAAAGTGATGTGTCACTGTGAATTGGAGTAACAGTTCATGTATTTAATGCGACTTCAGTATAGGAAAATGGCAGATTCAAATTCTGTTTCCCCATTGTTAGAACTTCTAATTCGAGAACTAAAAAATGATCTAGTAAAATATATTAAGGAACAAAACACTGTTCTAGTAGATCAGATGGAAACTCAGAAAACTCTTCTAGTAGGTCAGATGGAAAACCAGAGAACTGCTTTAGTAGATCAAATAGAAAATAAAAAAATCTGAACTACTAGAACAGATAAATAACCAAAGTTGAAAGATAGAGGAACTGTCAGTCTCTGTACTTAGTCAAAGAATCAAATTTCATGAGAATTTGAAGGAACTGAAATTCGATATAGGAAATGAAGTATCTAGTTTAAAAAGTGAAATGAATGTTAGGTTACAAGTACATGATGAAAAACTTGGCTCCTTTCAAGATAATTTAAAAATGTATATGGAAAGGTGTCAAGCTAACTATGATAACTTTAAGTCTGAGGTAGAAGAATTAAAACCGAATGCTTCTATAGATAACATAACAGCTGTGGTAAATAAATCGGTAGAAGCTAAGTTTGTTCCCAGTAAAAAAAAGAAGTAGTAGCAGATATTTTATAAAACATGAAGGAAAGCAACCTAGAAATACAGATTATTAGTCAAGCAGTCAATGAAAAATTAGGCTCTATTAATGAAATTCTATCTAACTACTGTAAGAAATTACATTATTTAGAAAAAAGATCTATTTCTGAATTAACTCAAATTAAGAACAGAGTACTTAGTACAGAAAATCAATTAGGCATATTAAAAAGAGTCTATTATGAAGATAGTGAAAGAGGAATCTCAGGGTTGTAAAATGTTTGTGAGCGAAAGGTAGAGGACTCAATACATACACAAAATAAAGGCAATTGTTTTAATTCATATAATATAAATGATGAAACGTCTGAAATAAAAATTAATAACAACCAGTGCAATAAACGGTGGGATAAGGTAAATAAGACCAAAACAGCCTTAAACTTAATTGGACCTGCTACTTCCAACAAGTATCGACCAACTTCTCCTATGCAGTCAAGAGAAGATACATCCAATCCTGCTCAGTGTATAAACATATTGAAAGAGTTACCCAAGTTTAAACCAGGGGGAGTGGTGCACCCTAACCAATTCTTATGGTTATTCAATAGAACCTTTTCGAATAGTTGGACAGACTCTCAGAAAATTAATTTTACACTTTGTTATTTAGTAGGGGATGCTTTAGAATGGGAATCAGCAAATGTTGAAGAGTTCTTGTCATGGATTGATTTTGAAAAGAAATTTAAAGAAAAATACTGGTCCGAAAATACACAGGAAAAACTAAAATTCGATTTGTCAGATCCTATTCCATATGATAGGAAACAAGGTACAATCAAACAGTACAGTGAGAGCCACCTCACGAAGGCGAAATTCCTTGACAAACCAATTGATAAAGGATATCTTGCAAATATATTAGTATGTAATCTACCCATTTCAATACAAAATAATATTTGGTGCCATGGTTGGAAAACAGTTAAAGAATTACCCTTAGGGAAATTGACATCTTTGTCAATTTGATGGAGTGATGACCGTCAGGGCCCAGTCTTATTTTTGGATATTTCTTTTTCTTAGTTTTCTTCCAAGCATAACTATCACTCTTTTACTATTCTTTACTATATACTTAAACTTCTTCCATGATATTCTACCTTCACAATACTAGACAACGATATGCACCATACAAGGATCATGTCAGTTGGGTTGAATTGAGGTGTTAAATTTTAGTTAGTGGTCCAGTACTAGTTGACATGTCAGTAGACAATTGACAGGGACTCGCCACCTTTTGACACCTATTGTTTGCCAGCAAAGAATTTATTAAGATTGACTTTATGGCGATTTTAGCACAACACATGTCACCTAATCAAATTACGACATAAACGGTAGTAGTATTGGCTACTTTATGTAAATGATATACCTGATTTGTACGACTTTCACATATGACAGTAATTTTATGAGTGTAAAATTATATAAAGGTTATACCAGTTATAAGGAAGGACGCTTAGGATTTAACATCCCGTCGACAGCTTGGTCATTAGAGACGGAGCTAACGCTCAGAGTTTTTGGGTAAGGAGGGGAAAGGAAATCGGTCGTGCCCTTTGAAAGGAACAATCTCGGCATTTGCCTGGAGTGATTTAGGGAAATCACGGAAAACTTAAATCTGGATGGCCGGAGGTGGATTTAAACCACCGTGCTCCTGAATATGAGTCCAGTGTGTTACCACTGAGCCACCTCACTCAGTATATACAAGCTATACATTATTAATATACAGGGAGAGTCACCTAACATTACCGCTGGATATATTTCATAAACCACATCAAATACTGACGAACCGTTTCCACAGACTGAACGTGAGGATGTTTTTTAACACAAACCTACATTTTTTTAAATGGAACCCCATTAGTTTTGTTAGCACATCTGAACATATAAACAAATACATAATCAGTGCCGTTTGTTGCATTGTAAAATGTTCATTATATCCAGAGATATTGTAACCTAAAGTTGACGCTTGAGTACCACTCCTCCGCTGTTCGATCGTGTGTATCGGAGAGCACCGAATTAAGTAGGGATCCAAAGGAAACGGTGATGTTCCTTAGGTACAGAAGAGACTAGAACAGCACGTTACATCCACATGCTAACACCTTTATTGGTCTTTTTCACTGACACACATGTGCATTACCATGAGGGGTGAGGTACACATACATATGTGGTTTCCGTTTTCAATTATGGAGTGGAATAGAGTGTGTCCCTACATGTCAGGCCAATAGATGTTCAAAGTGGTGGCCATCATTTGCTACACACAACTGCAATCTATGTTCTAATGAATGTTGTACATACCGCAGTACATCTGGTGTAATGTCACCGCAGGCTGCCACAATACGTTGTTTCATATCCTCTGGGGTTGTAGGCACATCACGGTACACATTCTCCTTTAACATACCCCACAGAAAGGATCCCAGAGGTGTAAGATCAGGAGAACGGGCTGGCAAATTTCTGTGTCCTCCACGTCCTATGAAATGCCCGTCGAACATCCTGACAAGGGTCAGCCTAGTATTAATTGCGGAATGTGCAGGTGCACCATCATGCTGATACCACATACGTCGACGCGTTTCCAGTGGGTCATTTTCGAGCAACATTGGCAGATCATTCTGTAGAAATGTGATGTATGTTGCAGCTGTTTGGGCCCCTGCAATGAAGTGAGGACCAATGAGGTGGTCACCAACGATTCCGCACCATAGATTTACAGTCCACGGTCGCTGTCGCTCTACTTGTCGGAGCCAGCGAGGATTGTCCACGGACCAGTAATGCATGTTCTGTAGATTCACTGCCCTGTAGTTTGTGAAACCCGCTTCATCGGTAAACTGGTAGAATTGCAACGCATTCTCTGTTAATGCCCATTGACAGAATTGCACTCGATGATTAAAGTCATCACCATGTAATTACTGATGTAGCGACACATGAAACGGGTGAAAGCGATGATGATGAAGTATGCGCATGACACTACTTTGACTCAGTCCACCAGCTCTCGCAATGTCCTGTGTACTCTTGTGTGGGTTCATGGCAACAGCAGCTAACACACCAACTGCACCCGCTTCTCCTGTGATGGGCCTGTTACGGACCCGTTTGCGTGCTACGACCATACCTGGTGGTAGATATTTTGAAATGTGCGGCACGTTGGATGCTCTCTGTCTGAGTACCGTTCTGCATACACCCTGCAGGCTTCAGCTGCATTTTGTCGACACTCGCCATATATGAGTATCATCTCCGCCTTTTCAGAGTTTGAATACACATATGGTCACAGTTCCTACAACACTACACTATCACAGACGTCTGGTAACACAGTGTACTACAGTTAGAAAATGAATGCACAATAACAATAGCAGCAAGTGCTACATGCAGACACTGCAACAGCTAGACCAAACCACAACAGTGCACTATAGCCACACTCGTAAACACAGTCGTCATCGTAAACATGTCCCTGCAGATGCTGCTTGCTGACTGTGGCCCGTGTTTGTTACAACACACAACTGAACGTTGGAGGTTTCAAGCGTCAACTTTAGGTTACAATATCTTCAGATGTAATTAACATTTTACAATGCAACAAACAGCACTGATTATTTATTTGTTTATATGTTCAGATGTACTAATAAAACTAACGGGGTTCCATTAAAAAAAACGTAGTTTTGTGTTAAAAAACATACTTCTGTGCATTTTTTATGGCTTGTATTAACCAATTACACTAGCCCCTCTCCTCATGTTCGGTCTGTGGAATCGGTTCGTCAGTATTTGATGTGGTTTAGGAAATATATCCAGCAGTAATGTTAGGTGACTCACCCTGTATATATATAATTAATGTGTTTACATTCAAAGTTCTGTTTATAGTACTGGATGTCGTGATTGTCTCTATGAGGGAGAGACTGACTTGACAGTTAGTCATCTAACTAGATATTAAGATTTTTTCTAAATTTTTTATGTATGAATTATTTCTAATCTTGGTTACTTAATAAGTTTTATATGATTATTTGTTTTATGGGCAATGGAATATTATTGTCTTGATGTCCTATGTTATTACAGTATTTATGTGTCATTGTGATGGGAATACGTAAGAATGATTTCGAAGGACTATATATCCCATGGATTATTTACCAGTCGTAGGTGGAATTTATTCTCGTTCACTCATTTCAGGTGGGGGGTAAAGGAGTAGCATGATGGATACGAGTTCACAATAGGGTAATAACTTGATGAGTACATGTACAATGCAATATAGAAGGAAGTTAGATAGTGAAATCACAAAATTTGAATTATATTTTAGAGGTGTTGAAGGATATGCAGAAGGCAGGTCGAGAGTAGTTGTACTTGGTAGATCATGGGAATGATGTTGTTGGGAGTAACATACCCACAAGGTGAGGCTGTTTCTCCTGTTAGGTACCCACAGTGATGTCCTAACTTATATAGAGGGGTGTGCAGTCCAATTAAGAGTGAATGGCACCTTGGGTATGCAAGCATAGAGCTTGATACACTAATTTTTGTTGTTGTTTCTTTGGTCTGGCAAGAAGCGATCGAATTTTTATTTTTTATACTCCAATTAATTAATTAAAAAATAAAATAAAATAAAAATCTAATAAATAAAAGATCATAGTTCACAGATGTTGAACAACCTAGAGGTGGTTTCACTACCCTCATATACGTGTGCTATTTTTGGAGCTAGGTGTACATTTTCACACCTTTTCCGAATGCAGTTCAAAGTACTCTTTTACCCTTAATTTGAGATTCTTCCAATATACCTGCATTTATAGAGGGTAATTATGTTTAGAAAGTTACTATCTGTTGAAAGTCTTTAAATTATCATAGTTCCTTTACACTCAAAGAATTTGTAAGCAATGATGTTACTATAGACTGCCCATATTTAAATAGTTTTGACTCACATATGTTCATTAAACATTGAAGCATAATGTATAAAATTGAAATATTTGATATCTCAAGTCTGAGGGAGAGATTATGTAGTGTTACATTGAACACTACTACCTTCTTTTACGTCGACTTGAGGTATCTACATATTAATTAAGTTGTTATTAGGCTGGACCAGAACAGAAGCTGCCACCAGAATCAATGTTTGTATTAGATTCTGGGGGCGAAGGCCAGTGCACTTCTTTGCTTTTTTACAAATGTCTGTCTAGGTGTGTTTGCGTTTGGATATGTTTGAGTGTGTGTGTATTTGTTTACCTTCCTTTTTTTCCCCTAAGGTAAGTCCTTCCACTCCTGGGATTGGAATGACTCCTTTTCCACTTCCTTAAAACCCATATCCTTCCCTTTTCCTCCACACACACACACTTCACACAATAACACAGTTCATCAAGAGTAGTGACTAGTGTATTGTGACGAGCCAGTTGCTCGGCCACCATTGACCAGACGTTTTCAATTGGTGAGAGATCTGGAGAATGTGCTGGCCAGGGCAGCTGTCAAACATTTTCTGTATCCAGAAAGGCCCGTACAGGACCTACAACATGCTGTCATGCATTATCCTACTGAAATGTAGGGTTTTGCACGGATCGATTGAAGGGTAGTGCCACGGGTCATAACACATCTGAAATGTAACAGTCACTGTTCAAAGTGCCGCTGATGCAAACAAGAGGTGACCGAGACATGTAACCATTGGCACCCCCATATCATCACGCCAGGTGATACGCTAGTATGACGATGACGAATACACGCTTCCAATGTGCGGTCACCACGATGTCGCCAAACATGGATGCGACCATCATGATGCTGTAAACAGAACCAGGATCAATTCAAAAAAATGATGTTTTGCCATTCGTGTACCCAGGTTCGTCATTTAGTACATCATTGCAGGCACTCCTGTCTGTGATGCAGCATCAAGGGTAACCAAACCCATGGTTTCTGAGTTGATAGTCCATGCTGCAACAAACATCGTCAAACTGTTCGTGCATATGGTTTTTGTTTTGCAAATGTCGCTATCTGTTGATTCAGGGTTCAATACATAGCTGTACGCCATGCGGATAAGATGCCTGTCATCTCAACTGCTAGTGATACGAGGCCATTGGTATCCAGCATAGCATTCCGTCTTGCCCTCCTGAACCCACTGATTCCATATTCTGCTCACAGTCATTGGATCACGACCAACGTGAGCAGCAATGTCGCAATACGATAAGCCACAATCATGACAGGCTACAATCTGAACTTTATCAAAGTCGAAAACATGATGGTACGCATTTCTCCTCCTTACACGAGGCATCACGATAACGTTTCATCAGGCAATGCCGGTCAACTGATGCTTGCATATGAGAAATTGGTTGGAAACTTTCCTCATGTCAGCATGTTGTAGGTCTCGCCACCAGTGCCAACCTTGTGTGAAGGCTCTGAAAAGCTAATCATTTGCATATCACAGCATCTTCTACCTGTCAGTTAAATTTTACGTCTGTAGCACGTCATCTTCATGGCATAGCAATTTTAATGGCCAGGAGTGTACTTTATAGAATAAGAAGGTATGAATATCTGATCTTTTGTTAATCTGTAAAATATTTTTATAATATTTTTATTTCTTCGCATTCTTAAAGGGTCTTCTGCTTGGTGGATTCACTAAAACACCCTGAAACAATTTCAATGACTGATATTTTCAGTTACAGGAAGAAGTCTTTGAACTTCGAAATAACTTCATTGCCACTATAGGTGAATTTCAAAGAAGAAAGGAATTAAAAAATGGAGTCTTGGAAAAGAAAGTTCAAAATATTAAGGAGAAACTAGAAGAAACAGAGGCTGACATCAATGAGATGCTAGTTGCAAGTAAACTGGATCCAGCAACTATAGCAGCTGTTACTGATAAAATAACAGTATGTAACAAAGACATTTTTAATTGTACCTGAGAATACATTCACTATCCTTATTGTGCAGTGGATAAATGTGAAAATACACAAAAATGTATGTATCTTTAAGAAAACACAGAAAAAAATTGCAAGAACTACGGATCAACAGACAAAATTACACATACCAGATACCACCCCCATAAATTATCCAGCCAGCTGACATCCTACTGCCAACTTGGTATACTACTAGCCAACACCTATCCCACCCAAAGTGTTCCTAATTCTGAACCACTCACAGTACCTACAACTTGCCTTGTAGACCTTTTCCACTTGCCACATCCCTGAAAACTCCTCACCAGCAATCCACAATACCCAAAGCCTAAACAATCCCAGAATACTGTTGTTAACCTTTCTGCCAAAACCCTCAACCACACTGAAGTTTCAGTCCTATCCAAAGGTCTCACTTTCAGCCCCATGTCAAAAATTAATCATGATGGACTTGTCAAAGACCTCCCCTCTTTCTGCTGATCCCTACATTGGAAAAACTTCTTTGCCACCAATCCCTCAAATCAATGCCAACTAAATCCAGCATAGAACCCTGCCTCTCCCAATTCATTCCACCATCCAACTATGATCCTCTCTCACTCCCACCAAACCACCCTCTGGTCACCTCCAGGAATTATTCACTTCCAACTTGGTATCACCATTCTTTCCCAAGTCCCTTCCCCACCTTTCAGCGAAAGAAAAGACAGCCTTACACAACCTCAAATAGATCTAAACCTAACCTTTTACCCTGCAGACAAAGTTTCCACCACTGTTGTGATGAATCACAGTGACTGCATGACAGAAGGCCTAAGTCATTTGTGAAAGGATGACCCCATTCCAAAAGTCCAAAATTACCTACAGTCTCTACTAAAAACTTATGGCACATCTCATAACCTCTCCTTCCTCACTCCAACAACACCCCACACACCTACATTTTACATGCTTCCAACATTTATAAACCTAACAATCCTGGATACCCAATTGTGGCTGGGTACTGTGCTTCCACTGAAAAAATTTCATCCTTTGTTGACCAACACCCCCAACCAATTGTTTGAAACTTAGCTTTCTATATCCAAGATACCAACCACTTCCTTCACCAACTCTCCCTTATCCCCACCCCTTTACCTGCTGGATTCTTACTTGTCACTGTTGATACCACTTCGCTATACACCAATATCCCACAGGCCAATAGTTTTGCTGTTCTCAAACAGTACCTTTCACAGTGTCCTTCAGCCTCCATTCTTTATAACCCTTACCAATTACATCCTAACAACAATTGCTTTTCTTTTGAAGGACAAGTATACAATCAAATCTGCAGCATAGCCATGAGCACCCATATGGCACCCTCCTATGTCAACCTATTTATGGGCCATCTAGTGGAATCCTTCCTAGCCTCCCAAAATTTCTGATCTGCTTCTGGTTGATCGATGATATTTTCATGATGTTGGCACAGGGCCAGGGCACCATATCCTCATTCCTTCACAACTTCAACTCCTACTCCCCAATCAGTTTCACTTGGATCTTCTCAACCCGGCAAGTCACTGTCTTGGATGTTAACCTCCACCTCATTCACAGCTCCAGGGCACACTTCCATCCGCATTAACCTACTAATTACCAATGTTATATGCATATAACAGTTGTCATCCATCTCACATCAAAAAATCCCTCCCATACAGCCTTGCCACCCATGGACAGTGAATTTACAGTGATGAGAAGTCTCTTACCCAATTACCCATACAGTGCCCTCCTGACCTAGTCTGCAAACAGATTTCACATGCCATATCCCCACACACCACCAATTATGCCTCCAACCACAATAACCAGTCACATAGGAGTGTCCTTCTTGTCATCCACTATCACCCCAGACTGGAACAATTAAATCACATCCTTCATCAGGGCTTTGATTATCTGTCATCATGCCCTGAAATGAGGGACATCCTAACCAAGATCTTTCCGTTCCATCATAAAGTGGTGTTCTGTCACTCAGGGATCATATCCCTGTGGAACACTCTGGCACAAATCCTGCCCACCCACCCAGCATTTCCTACTCCAGCCCTGACATTGGCTTATCCTACCCCATCAGAGATTAGGCCACCTGTGAAAGCAGTAGGTGATTTACCTACCAACTCATTGCACATCGTTTTATATTGGTATGGTGATGAACCAGCTGTCCATCAGGATAAATGGCCACTGTCAAACTGTGAGAAAAAGCAAGATGGACCTCCCTGTGGCACAGCATGCAGCTGAACATAGCACTCTGGATTTCAATGGCTGCTTTACTACCTGAGCCGACTGGATCCTTCCCTCCACCACCAGCTCTTCTGAACTGTGCAGATGGGAGTTGTCACTTCAACACAGTCTATGGTCCCGCAACCATCCTGGCTTCAACCTAAGATAACGTGCCATTCCTACACCCTATACCTGACATTATTCCAACCCCTCCTTCCCCATTCATTATCCTGTATTCCTCCAATTCATGTCTTCCTTGCAACTGTGTACCATCCCTTACAATATCCCTTTAATTAATTACTGTTTTTACTTTTATTTTTTCCTTATTATTTATATGATTTCAAATTCCTCCACACCTGCCCCATGCTAATCTACACCAGCCTTTTATCCTCCCCCACCCCTTCCCATTACTGCATTCAATGTTGCATCTCACATTCCCACCTATCAGAGACTTTAAAATCCATTGTGGAATGCGAAACTTTCCATCCCCCCCCCCCTACCTAGTATCCTACCCTCTCCACTCTCCTCCTCACTCACAGTCAAGATTCTTGTGATGCTAGAGCAGCCAGACATGGTGGTTGTGCGTGTATAGTTGTCTGAGTGTGAATGTATTTCTTTTTCTGAATAGGTGTAGTGACTGATTGTCAATGTTCTTTTCTGAAAGATCTTTTCCTGTGATTTCTTTTTTGACAAAAATTATTCTGCAGTTTTTCTCCCTGTGCATTTCAAAACTTTATTGATCTATCCTCCTTAATGTAAGGAAACCATGCATTTTATATGCATTTTTCTTCAGTATTAGGTTATTCCATTTCTTGTTATAAACATGAAGCTATTTTCTATGAATATGGCATGATTTTCAATTGTGTTGTTATGCTGGTGCCTACTACCACAGTTTTAATTTCTATGAGTAAAAGGAGCAGCTATAACATTTATAGTGTAAACTTCTCAAACCGTTTACACAAATGATTCATTTTTCTGTAATATGATCTTGTAAAAAATAGTTAAACTCACAACACCAAATTGTTTACAAAATCAAAACTAAAGATGCATTTTTATTGGTCTATATGACTGCAATTTATGATTAGCTGCCGTCACCTCCCACTCTGCCACCTACATCTGCATATAAAGCATCAGCTGGCAACAAGAAAACTGCACTTTAACAAGTTTTACAATTGTAGCCTAAAATAATATAACGTTTTTGTGACAATGCAGTTGACAAAGGTTTTACATTTGTGTCCTAAATATATATAATTTGTTTTAATTCATAAAAGGGGTGTTCAGTAAAGGTTCCAAATGTCTTCAAAACCCAACCATTTGATATTTGAATATGTGGCTTTGGGATAATTAAGTGTGACATCTAGTTATGTGAAGCATGTTCCATCACCTCCCCCTAAAAATTTCAAGGCTATGCCCTCAGCAAACAAGATGATGCTTACCATCTTTTTTGACATATGAGGTCTGATACTCATCAAATTCCTCAAGCACGGAAAACCCATTGGCAGTGACATGTACTTTGAGCTTTGAGACAATTAATAGCCTATTCAAGTCGCTCAATAGCAAACAGCCTGGGCACCTCATGGAGGAAATGATTCTGCTTCATGACAAACTATGCCACTCCTCTCCAGTGTAACACAAAGTGTACTGGCCAAGTTCTAGTGGGAGAGCTTGAGTATCTGCCAACAGCCTGGACATGTCACCCTATGACTTCTTCTAAAAAAACATCTCAAAGGAAGTGCTTCAACTTGAGTGACAAATTGAAGGACACAGTAGAGGATTGGCTATTGTCACAGTGACAGGAATTCTGAGAACAGGGAATCCTTTGGCTTATTAAACAGTAGGATAGTTGTGCTCAGGCCTCTGGTGATAACTTTGAATAAAGACTTCAATTACACCCACAATGTCATTTTGTACCTTTTCATGTGAAAACCCCTTATATATATCATCAACACATTATGAACTTTACCTTTGCTAGTTGTAGCTAGTGAGAATTGAAGTAAGAAATATGTTTACTTTCAGTCTACACTTGAATGTAAAAACAAGACAATTGAACGACTGCAGTATAAATTATGCAAAGTTAGTAAAGCTCATGACGATTTATTGGAACTATATGAAAAGAAACTCCAACAACTGGGAATACCAAAGGAGGACTTGGTAGTAGTTCCACTGAGAACAAATGTCATGTCTCATGCACCAGCTGGATTAGTAACACGTAATCGTTAGTACATACTTGTGATTATTGTGACAAAATTTCTTTATTTGTAGTGAAATAAAGCATTTTTCTAAATAAAAAAAGAACAGTCATTTTAACAAAAAATAATAAATTAAGTTCACTTTTTGTTGCAGTATAGATGTAAAGAAAAACTGTAACTTAGCCATTGGTCAAATCCACATATGTATCATATACTGCAGTAGTGTTGACCTATTTTTTTTTCATTACATTCAGTTTCTGGTAGTCTAATATTCAGTTCTTACAGTTTACATAGAGTATTAGATTTATGTTTTGTTCCTGATCAAAACATATTTTACTGTTTAAGAGGCACACATGGGTGGTGGTGTTACATACCTGTCATCTAGTGGTAAAGGTAAAGCAGTCAACAATCCGAAGATTGGTTTGAACACCACAGTGCTTTACTAGGCATGGTCCTGTTTGGAGGTGGTATGCCGTTGCCTTCCTCCGACCTTCGAACTGACTTGCCCAGCCAGTTATAGGGGGACCTACAGTTTAACGTGGGTTCCGAACCACGGTGCTACTCGGTATTTTTCACATGAGCAATACTGCCAGAGGTGAAAGAAGTGGAGAGTGACAGATAAAAATCCCAGGACCTGGCGGGGAGCGAACCCACGACCCTTGGACTTGTAGTCTGGCACTCTACCACTGTGCAACCGAGGCACACCATCTAGTGGTATATTCAAAATTAAAATATATTAAAAATTACAATGATACCATAGATAACTGGGACTGTGTTGCACATAGAAATGTAAAGGCATTAGCCATTTGTGTCCTCGGCTTCTACCAAGTAATATGAAATAGTGGTTACAGTACTAGGCTAGATATGTATTCAGGATATTAGGATGTCAAATGCTAATACTTTAAAAGCTGAAACTGATTTTCTGCTCCATCCTTTTCCAGTCTGGGTTTGTGATTCAAATTTAACAGCTATTTCATCAGCATAAACTTAAATCCTAATCTTCATGTCATCATTCAGCTCTGATAATGAATAGCAGTTGGATATCTGAAGTTTTTGCAGTTTTAGTATATTTGTTTCACTTTTCATGATTTTGGCTGTAGAGTAAATACAGTGCAAAAGTAAGTACCAAATGGGAAAACATCATAGGAATACACTATGTGATCAAAAGAAATCGGACACCCCAAAAATATATGTTTTTCATATTAAATGCATTGTGCTGTTACCTACTGCCAGGTAATCCATATCAGTGACCTCAATAGTCATTAGACATTATACGAGGACAGAATGGTGCACTCCACAGAAATCATGGACTGAACATGGTCAGCTCATTGGTTGTCACTTGTGTCAAAAGTCTTTAAGTGACTTTACCACACTCCTAAATATCCCTAGGATTCTGACATGTTAGTGAAGTGGAAATGTGAAGGGACATGTATAGTGCAAAAGTGTACAGGCCAACCTTGTCTGCTGACCAACTGAGATCGCCAACAGTTGAAGAGGCTCATACAATGTAAAAGGCAGATACCTATCCAGGCCATCACACAGAAATTTCAAACTGCATCAGAATCCAGTCGAAGTACTATGGCAGTTAGGTGGAGAGTGAGAAAGATTTCATGGTCATGCAGCTGCCCATAAACCACACATCACACAGGTAAATCCCAAATGATACCTCACATAAACATTGGACGATTGAACAGCAAAAAAAAAAAAAAATAAATAAATAAATAAATAAATAAATAAATAAATAAATAAATAAATAAAAAAAAATGTTGTGTGGAGTGACGAATTATGGTAAACACTGTGGCGATCTGATACAGAGTATGGGAATGACGAATTGCAATTCGGGGATGGTGACTGCATCTTTCAACATGATCAAGCACCTGTTCTTATTGCACAGCCTGTGACGGAGTGGCTAAATGACAATAACATTCCTGTAATGGATTGGTCTGCACAAAGTCCTGACTTGAATGCTGTAGAACACCTTTGGGATGTTTCGGAACGCCAACTTCATGCCAGACCTCACTGACCTACATTGATACCTCTCCTCAGTGCAGCACTCTCTGAAGAATGGGCTGCCATTCCTCAAGAAACCTTCTAGCACCTGATTGAATGTATGCCTGTGAGAGTAGAAGCTGTCATCAAGGCTAAGGGTGGGTCAACACCATACTGAATTCCAACGTTACCGATGGAGGGCACCATAAACTTGCAAGTCACTTTCAGCCAGGTGTGTATTTTGTTCAAACCAAAATTAGTTTCAACACTAAAGAGCATTTCTTAAACTATTTTGTACATAGTTTTGATCATTGTTCAGACATTTACAGTAGCAGAAAACAATCTTTTGTATGCCTTTTTAGTGGAAGGAATACTTTTATTTGGCAACATCATTGTTGTTAAAAGCACATTCTTTGAAACTCACACTTTACACTCAGGAACAAAGTCAGAAAGTGTTTGATCAAACTGCTCCTAAGAGAATTATTGAATAAGGTTGCGAGTGACTGTGATTGCCATGAAGCAACACAGTGTCTTAATTGAACATTCCTATAGTTGCATGCTGTGCCACAGAGTGGTCCACCTTACTTTTGACCACATTTTTCCAGTGGCCATTCATTCTATGGACAGTTGGATGACTGTCATACTACTGTCAAAAGCAATGCAGTGAATGCAACACAGTTTTTAAATCACATGGCTGGTTTCACACGTGGCCCAGCCTCTGATGGGGTGGGATAAAGCTGTGATGGGACTGAAATAGGAAGTCCTGAATGGGTGCATTAGTCTTAACTTGCATTGAGGACTTGCATGGGTATATGATCCTTGTAGTTAGGGTTTGGGATTGGAAGTGGCATAGGGATGGACTAAAATGTGTGGAGGTTGGGTGGGGGAAGTAACACAACCTTAGTAGTGGTTGGAAAGATCTTTGAAGGATTCTACTCATTTCAGGGCATCATGACAGATAATCAAAAACCTACCATTGGATATGATTCATTAATTGTTCCAGTACATGATGTATTGGGTGACAAGGGTGAGACACTGATTAGTTCTTGGGGGAGGAGAGATGTTTGATGGTGAGAGAACTATGACTAGGTGTGGGGGTAATGCCTTTGTGAGGCCTTCAGCATATTAGATAATGAAGATCACTACAAATATGTCACCCATGAGTGGCACACTTGTATGTAAGGGATTTTTAGATGTGAAATGAATAGCAATCGTCAAAGTGCCAGGGTTGTTAATGGGTGGTAAGTTTAATGTGGACAGAGGTGTGGGTGGAGCCACAATTGAGGTGGAGGTTGTAACTATACTCCTTCTAAGTTAATGTACACTAACAATTTCTAAAATATGCTTTATAGACGATAGCCCATGATTTCATATATTAATGTTTCAAAGGTGAAGTCAGGTACAATTTCTACTTATCCTGAATTTTTGAAGTTGATGATCTCATTGTCATAGATTGTGTGATTAAATTGTTCCAAGGGTTTTTAATGTGAAGGTCAGCTTAAAATGATCATTTAATTCAGATTTTCATAAAAAATATTTACTTCTTGTTTTCAATTCTCACATACATCTTGTCTTCCCACTTTAACACATCTACACTCCTGGCCATTAAAATGGCTACACCACAAAGATGATGTGCTATATCTGCAAGATTTAACTGATAGATATGAAGATATGATATGATACTGTGAAGATCATGAAGATATGAAGATACTGTGATATGCAAATGATTAGCTTTTCAGAGCATTCACAAAATGTGGCGACACCTGCAATGTGCTGACACGAGATAAGTTTCCAACCAATTTCTGATATGCAAACAGTAGTTGACCAGCGTTGCCTGGTGAAATGTTGTTGTGATGCCTCGTGTATGGAGGAGAAATGTGTACCATGTGTCAGTCCAGTGCCAGCTGTCACCAGTGTCGCTGCGTTAACAGCGCTAAGTATCTGAATTTAATTTGTGTCAAATTTAATTTGCCTGTCTAGTTCATTTTCGGTAGTACTGTTTTAAGAGGTTTATTCCCGCGTACTTGCAGATTTCGTTTGTACTACTGTTTTAATAGTTTATTCTATCGTATTTGATAAATAGCGTTTTGTTTAGTCTTCGTCTTTGACCGGTGTATTTCAAAACAAGTCAGAGACCGTTAATAAGCTCGTTATCAGTAAGTCCAGTGCCAGCTGTCACCAGTGTCGCTGCGTTAACAGTGCTAAGTATCTGAATTTAATTTGTGTCAAATTTAATTTGCCTGTCTAGTTCATTTTCGGTAGTACTGTTTTAAGAGGTTTATTCCCGCGTACTTGCAGATTTCGTTTGTACTACTGTTTTAATAGTTTATTTTATCGTATTTGATAAATACCGTTTTGTTTAGTCTTCGTCTTTGACCGGTGTATTTCAAAACAAGTCAGAGACCGTTACTAAGCTCGTTATCAGTCAGTCCAGTGCCAGCTGCCACGAGTGCCGGACTCAGTTTTGTTGATTCGACAGTGTAGTTACCACTGACCACAGTTAAGTCAGCAGCCAGCCGCCTTCATTAGAGTACTAGGCTTCTTTAAAGTTGTTAATTGCTGTTAATTGTATCGATAGGATGGATAGGATGTGTGCCTGCTGTGTGCGGACGCAGGAGGAGTTGGCCGCGGTTCGCGAACAGCTGAGCGTGCTGTTGGCTACGGTCAGCCGTCTTCAGGCTGCTGTCTCGGGGTGCAGCAATGGTGGGGACTCTGGTGCGTCGAGTGGGACACCTCAGGTGTCTCACGCTACGCTCTCTGTCCCTGCTACCGAGGCACCTTCAGGTGTACCGGACGTCGTCGAGCCGCCTTCTCCGCAAGGGGAGTGGCGGGTTGTACGGCGTTCGCGTCGCTCGAGGCGGAAGGCCAATGTGGAGGCTGGACGTCCGTCCGCGCCCGTTCGTCCTGTGAGTGAAAGTGTGGCCACTCCTTCAGCAGGGTCCGAGCAGGTGCACGGGGGGAGGGGATTATTAGTTATTGGGAGCTCCAATGTCAGGCGCGTGATGGAGCCCCTTAGGCAGATAGCGTCCAGATCTGGAAGGAATTCCAACGTGCACTCGGTGTGTTTGCTGGGGGGCCTCATCCGAGATGTGGAGGCGGCCTTGCCGGCGGCTATCGAGGGTGCGGGGTGCAGTCGACTGCAAGTCGTAGCTCACGTCGGCACCAATGACGCTTGTCGCTTGGGTTCTGAGGACATCCTCAGGTCCTACGAGCGGCTGGCGGAATTGGTGAAGGCTGCTGCCTTCGCATGCGGGGTGCAAGCAGAGCTGTCGATTTGCAGCATTGTTCCCAGGGTTGATCGGGGTCCTTTGGTTTGGAGCCGAGTGGAGGGTCTGAACCAGAGGCTTCGCCGACTCTGTGACAGTCATGGCTGCAGATTTCTGGATCTGCGTTATCGGGTGGGGAATTGTAGGGTGCCCCTAGATAGATCAGGGGTGCACTACACTAAGGAAGCGGCTACTCGGGTAGCAGAGTACTTGTGGAGTGCACATGGGGGTTTTTTAGGTTAGGCGCTAACTCTGATGAGCACTCGCCTGTCAGCATTCAAACAGCGAATTCAGGCCATGTTCGGAACAAAAATTCGAACAAAAAAATATTAGCCGCGAACTTACAGAGTATTAGAAACAAAGTTCCCGAATTTGCAGCGCTGCATGTAAGTTATTGCGCTCAGATAGTTTTAGGCACCGAAAGCTGGCTAAATGATGATGTGGCAAGTTCAGAAATATTTAGCGAAGCGTGGAATGTATATCGGAAAGATAGATCTGATACAACTGGAGGAGGAGTGTTCATCGCTGTGGACAAAGATATTGTTTCTACTGAGATCGAGGTTGAAAGTAACTGTGAAGTTATCTGGGCACGCATAACAGGTCTAAAAGAAGTAAAATTAATAGTTGGGTGTTTTTACCGGCCCCCCAGTGCTGCTGTAGCAGTTTTAGAATCATTCAAGGAAAGTCTACACCAGGTAGTGCATAGGTATCCGGACCATGTAATATTAGTCGGAGGTGACTTCAACCTTAAGAGTATAGATTGGGACCTCGCTAGTTACATTTCAGGCGGTACAGACAAGCAGTCTTGCGAACTACTTTTGGACACATTCTCCGAAAACTGTCTTGAGCAGTTAAACCGGCAACCCACGCGCAATGGAAATATTCTAGACCTTATAGCCACAAACAGGCCTGACCTTATTAACGATGTCTGTGTAGAGACAGGAATTAGTGATCACGATATCGTCATAGCGTCGATGGTGACCAAAGTTCATAAACCAGTCAAGAAGGCTAGGAGCGTGTTTTTGTTGGGAAAAGCCGACAAGCAAATGTTACGATCGCACTTAGAAAATGAATGGGCATCGTTTAATTCTGGGACTATGGATGTAGAGGAATTGTGGACTAAATTTAAATGCATTGTTAATGAAGGGTTAGAGAAATATGTGCCAGTAAAGACGATTAAGGATGGAAAAGATCCACCGTGGTATAATAATAATGTTAGAAAGCTGCTGAGAAAGCAAAGGCTGTTGCACTCTCGATTCAAAAAAGAACACGCAAATGATGACAGGCAAAAGTTAGTAGAGATTTGTGTGTCTATAAAAAGATCGATGCGCGAAGCATACAATAATTATCACAGCCATACCTTAGCAAAAGATCTTTCCGAGAACCCGAAAAAATTCTGGTCCTATGTAAAATCGATAAGCGGGTCAAAGCCCACTGTCCAGTCACTAGTTGATCATTCCGGGGCCATAATAGAAGAAAGCAAACGGAAAGCTGAAGTTCTAAATTTAACCTTTAAGAAATCTTTCACGCAGGAGGACCGCACAAATATACCATCATTTGATCAACGTACTAATTCCGAAATGGGGGACATAGCAATAGGTATTTCCGGTGTAGAGAAGCAGCTGAGAGAGCTAAATACGAAAAAGTCTGCTGGTCCGGATGGTATACCAGTTCGGTTTTACAAAGACTATTCTGCGGCATTGGCCCCCTACTTAGCTTGCATTTATAGCGAATCTTTAATTCAGCGCAAAGTTCCTAGTGATTGGAAAAAAGCGCAGGTGACTCCCGTGTATAAGAAAGGAAAGAGAACTGACCCATACAATTACAGGCCAATATCGTTGACATCAGTTTCATGTAGAATTTTGGAGCATATTCTCAGTTCGAATATAGTAAATTTCCTTGAAATGGAAAAGCTTCTTTCCATGAATCAGCACGGGTTTAGGAAACATCGTTCATGTGAAACTCAGCTTGCCCTTTTCTCACATGACTTCTTGCGAGCCATGGACGAAGGGCAACAGGCGGATTGTGTTTTTCTCGACTTCAAAAAGGCGTTCGACACGGTGCCACACTGCAGACTGCTAACGAAGATACGAGCTTATGGAATAGGTTCACAGATTTGTGACTGGCTGGAAGACTTCCTAAGTAATAGAACGCAGTACGTTGTTCTCGACGGCGAGTGTTCATCAGAGACGAGTGTATCATCAGGCGTGCCCCAGGGGAGTGTGATAGGACCGCTTTTATTTTCTATCTATATAAATGATCTGATGGACAGAGTAAGTTGTAATTTGCGGCTGTTTGCTGATGATGCTGTGGTGTATGGGAGGGTGTCGTCTGTAACTGACTGTAATAGCATACAGGTTGACTTAGACAAAATTTCTAGTTGGTGCGAAGAATGGCAGCTAGCTCTCAATGTAGAAAAATGTAAGGTGATGCGCATGAGTAGAAAAAACAGTCCTATAATGTTCGAATACAGCATCAGTAGTGAGCTTCTTGATGCGGTCGCGTCGTTCAAATATCTAGGCGTAACATTGCAGAGCGATATGAAATGGAACGAGCATGTAAGGACAGTTGTGAGTAAGGCAGACAGCCAACTTCGGTTTATTGGGAGAATTTTGGGAAGATGTACTTCACCTGTAAAGGAGATCACGTATAAAACGCTTGTATGACCACGTCTTGAGTATTGCTCAAGTATTTGGGACCCGCAGCAGATCGGTTTGAAGGAAGACATAGAGGCGGTTCAGAGGCGAGCAGCTAGATTTGTTACCGGTAGGTTCGACCAATGCGCGAGTGTCACGGAAATGCTCTGGCAACTCAATTGGGGATCGCTGGAAGAAAGACGATGTTCTTTTCGTGAATTTCTGTTAAGTAAATTTAGAGGGCCGGAATTTGAGGCTGAGTGTAGTGCGATCTTGCTGCCGCCTACTTACATTTCGCGTAAAGATCACAAAGACAAGATAAGAGAAATTAGGGCTCGTACGGAGGCATATAGGCATTCTTTTTTTCCTCGTTCAATTTGGGAGTGGAATAGGAAAGGAAATGCCTAGTAGTGGTACAGTGTACCCTCCGCCACGCACCTTACGGTGAATTGCGGAGTATGTATGTAGATGTAGATGTAGACCATTACGTTTCCGAATTTGATAAAGGTTGGATTGTAGCCTATCGCGATTGTGGTATATCGTATCACGACATTGCTGTTCGCATGATCCAATGGCTGTTAGTAGAATATGGAATTGGTCGGTTCAGGAGGACAATACGAAACACTGTGCTGGATCCCAAAAGTATTATATCATTAGCAGTTGACATGACGGGCATCTTATCCACATGGCTGTAACGTATCGTGCAGTCACGTCTCGATCCCTGGTTCAACAGATGGGGATGTTTGCAAGACAACAACCACCTGCACAAATGGTTCAACGATGTTTGTAGCAGCATGGACTATCAGCTTGGAGACCATGGCTGCAGTTACCCTTGACACTGCATCACAGACAGGAGTGCCTGTGATGGTGTACGCAATGACGAACCTGGGTGCACGAATGGCAAAACGACATTTTTTCAGATGAATCCATGAATCCAGGTTCTTTTTACAGAATCAAGATGGTCACATCCATGTTTGGCGACATCTTGGTGACCGAACATTGCGTGTATTCATCATCATCATACTGGCGTATCACCCGACGTGATAGTATGGGGTGTCATTGGTTGCATGTCTCGGTCACCTCTTGTTTGCATCAACGGCACTTTGCACAGTGGCTGTAACATTTCAGATGTGTTACAATCTGTGGCTCTACCCTTCATTCGATCCCTGCGAAACCATATATTTCTGTAGGATAATGCACGACCACATGTTGCAGGTCCTGTACAGGCCTTTCTGGATACAGATAATGTTTGACTTCTGCCCTGGCCAGCACATTCTCCAGATCCCGTAGCAACTGAAAACATCTGGTCAATGGTGGCCGAGCAACTGCCTTGTCACAATATGCCAGGTCACTGCTCTTGATGAACTGTGGTATTGTGTTGAAGCTACATGGGCATCTGTACTTGTACACGCCATTCAAGCTCTGTTTGACTCAATGCCCAAGCGTTTCAAGGCTGTTATTATGGCCAGAGGTGGTTATTCTGGGTACTGATTTCACAGGATCTATGCACCCAAATTGCGTGAAAATGTAATCACATGCCAGTTCTAGTGTAATATATTTGTCCAATGAATATCCATTTATCATCTGCATTTCTTCTTGATGTAGCAATTTTAATGGCCAGTAGTATACAAAGAGCTCCAGTATCACAAATATGACAACACTGATTTATTTATGCAATAAAATTCCAGTTGATGCTTTAAATACAAGTATATTTATTACTCTATAGGACCTGTTTCAGCTTTAACACCATCCTCAGGTAATGACAGATGGTCATAACATCCACATATATCAATGTTTTTCACCCTGTCAATTTATTTATTGCTTTGTAAATTTTATTAAAGCAATATTTGTTCTCAAAATATCGCTTTAATAAATTTTATGAAGCAATAAATAAATTGACAGGATGAAAACCATTGATATATATCATATTCACAGAATACATGACATCAACTGCGATTGGGCAAAGATGAAAATATATGGATGTCATGACCATATGACATCACCTGGAGATGGTGCTAAAGCTGAAATAGGTCCTATAGTGTAATAAATGTACTTGTATTTAAAGCAGCAATTGGAATTTCACAGCATAATGTCTTTAAATGACATTTATAGCGCTGCAGACCCAAGAGGGACCAAACTGATGTATTTCTTGAGCCCCTGACACAGCTTTCAGGCCGTATCAGGCAACATGCATAGTTACAAAAAAGTGTTATCCCTGTTGCCATACATGGTGAACAGCCTAGTAGTTGTTTTTATTATTCTACAATAAATAGCTGGTGTACAGGTTAAATTAAATTTTTGGTAATCATTACTCAGTTACATATATGCCTTTGTGGTATCCTAATAACGGGAAGTCCAGGTTGAAATTAACAATATAGTAATGAGGACAGTTTACAGCTCACTGCAAAAACATGATGACAAGCTGCGACAACAACATAAAAGGGACATACACATATGACACTTCAGCTATCGGCCATGGCTTCTTCAGAAAATAGAATGTTCACGCAATCACATAGGCACACAACACAGTCACACAACTGTCAGCTCTGACTGCTGCACTTTGAATCATGCTCTGCAGTGTGAAAGTAGGGGAGGGGCGATAGAAATGTTGCATCATGGTGGTGGGGATGGATGCAGCATAGCCTTGCAGAGCATGTGTGTATTAGATGGGAGGAACAAGATGCAGCTTAGGAATGGAAAAGGGGTGGTGTGTGAGGGGAGGAAAATAAATAAAATAAAACAAAAAATACAACAAATAAATCAAATGCACGAATGTCGAACACACATGGGCATGCTCTCTCTCTCTCTCTCTCTCTCTCTCTCTCTCTCTCTCTCTCTCTCTCTCTCTCTCTCTCTCTCTCTCTCTCCACTCAACATAGGAGAGGTTCGGGATAGAGAGGTAGGAATTGTTGGGTGTGGAAAAAAGGAAAATTATCGTAGGTTGAGACCTGGATAATTTCAGGATCAAAGAATGTACTGTTGGGATAACTCCCATCTGAAAAGCTGGTGGTAGGTGAGATGATCCAGATAACCCGGGTTGTGAAGCAGCCATTGAAATCAAGCATGTGCTCCACTGCATGCTGCGCCAGAGACTGGTCCACCTTATTTTTTGCCACAGTTTGGTGGTGGCCATTCATCCTAATTGACAGCTGGTTAGTGGTCATGCCAATATAGAAAGCTGTGTAGTGGCTGCAGTACAGTTGATAAATTACATGGGTGCTTTCACATGTGGCCTGGCCTCTGATAGGGTAGGATAAGCCTGTGACAGGACTGGAATAAGAAGTGCTGGATAGGTGGATTGGACAGGTCTTACAGTGGGGTCTTCCACAGGGATATGATCCCTGTGGCAGTTGGCTGGATTTAGGGGTGGCATAGGGTTGGACTAGGATGCTATGGAGGTTGGGGGGGGGGGGGGGTGATGGAACACCACTTAAGGAGGGTTGGGAAGGATCTTGGGCAGGTTGTCTCACATTTTTGAGCATGAGGACAGAAAATCAAAACCTTGGCGAAGGATGCAATTTAGGTGTTCAGGTCCAAGGTAGTATTGTGTGACAAGGGGAGTGCTCTTTCGTAGTTGGTTACTGGTGGTAGAGGGAGGATTTGGGATGTGTGGGAACATGGAATGGGAGATCTGTTTACAGACTAGGTTTGTGGGGTAGTTTCTGTCTGTGAAAGCCTTTGTGAGATCCTCAGCATATTGAGAAAGGGAGGTCTTGTCACTGCAGATATGCCATCCAACTGTGCCCAGGCTGTAAGGGAGGGATTTTTTGACATGGAAGGGATGGAAACTGTCAAAGTGTAGGTACTGTTGGTGGTTGGTAGGTTTAATATTGACAGAAGTGTGGGTGGAGCCATCAGTGAGGTGGAAGTTGACATTAAGAATGTGGCATGGTGAGTTGAGGAAGACTAGGTGAAGTAGATGGAGGAGAAGGAGTTGAAGTTTTGAAGGAAGGCGGATAGGGTATCCTGAATGAAACTTTCACGCTGCAGCGGAGTGTGCGCTGATATGAAACTTCCTGGCAGATTAAAATTGTGTGCCGGAACCGGGACTCGAACCTGGGACCTTTGCCTTTCGCGGGCAAGCGCTCTACCACTGAGCTACCCCGACACGACTCACGATGCCACCTCACAACTTTACTTCTGCCAGTACCTCGCCTCCTACTTTCCAAACTTCACAGAAGTTCTCCTGCGAAACTTGCAAGACTAGCACTCCTGGAAGAAAGGATATGGTGGAGACATGGCTTAGCCACAGCCTAGGGGATGTTTCCAGAATGAAACTTTCACTCTGCAGGCAAAGGTCCCAGGTTCGAGTCCCGGTTCCGGCACACAATTTTAATCTGCCAGGAAGTTTCATATCAGCGCACACTCCGCTGCAGAGTGAAAGTTTCATTCTGGAAACATCCCCTAGGCTGTGGCTAAGCCATGTCTCCACCATATCCTTTCTTCCAGGAGTGCTAGTCTTGCAAGTTTCGCAGGAGAACTTCTGTGAAGCTTGGAAAGTAGGAGGCGAGGTACTGGCGGAAGTAAAGTTGTGAGGTGGCATTGTGAGTCGTGTCGGGGTAGCTCAGTGGTAGAGCGCTTGCCCGCGAAAGGCAAAGGTCCCAGGTTCGAGTCCCGGTTCCGGCACACAATTTTAATCTGCCAGGAAGTTTCAGGGTATCCTGGCTCTGAGTCCAGATTATGAAAATATCATCAAGAACCTGAACCAGGCCAGAGGTTTGGAGTTTTGGGCTGCTAGGAAGGATTCATCAAGATGGCCCATAAACAGGTTGGCATAGGAGAGTGCCGTGGCTGTGCCACGGATTTGATGGTAAACTTTCCCCTCAAAGGGAAAATTGGCAAAGGTTATGAGGACTGAGGTATTGAGCTTGAATTCAGATGGATGTTAGGAGAGGAGGTGTTCAAGAGCAGCAAGTCCATGGGCATGTGGGATGTTGGTGTATAGGGAGGTGGCATCCTCTGTGACAAGTGGGGATCCAGGAGGAGAAGGGGTGGGGATGATGGAGAGTCGGTGTAGGAAGTGGTTGGTATCCTTTACACAGGAGGATAGAGTTTGGACAGTTGGATGAAGGTGGTGGTCAACGAGGGCTGAAATTCTTTCAGTAGGAGCACAGTAACCAGCCACAATTGTGCGTGCAAGATTATTTAGTTTGTGGATTTTGGGGAGCATGTAGAAGTTGGGTGAGTGGGGTGCTGTTGGAGTAAGGAGGGAGATAGTTTCAGGGGAGAGTTCTGAGTGGGGCTGTAGGATTTTAACAGAGATTGCAGATCACGTTGGACTTTGTGGATGGGGTCATTCCAGCAGTGGAAGAGTCAGAGAGTTGGCAGAGCCCTTCTGCCAGGCAGTGAAAGCCATCCACAACCTCAACACTAATCCCAAGATAATCATCCTTCCATGACTCAGGGCAAGAACACCTCATCCTCCTTGCTTGAAAATCTCAACTCCTCCCCCCCCCCCCCCCCATCCACTTCACCTGGTATTTCTCAAACCACCATGACAGATTCCTGGATGTCAACCTCCACCTCACTGATGGCTCCATCCACACTTCTGTCCATATTAAATCTACCACACATCAACAGTAAGTAGACTTTGACAATTGCCATCCCTTCCACACCAAAAATCCCTCCCTTACAGCCTGGCCAACCATGAATGGCATATCTGCAGTGACAAGAACTTCCTTTCTGAATATTCTGAGGGTCTCACAGAGGTCTTCACAGACAGAAACTACCCCATAGACCTAGTACACAGACAGATCTCCTGTGACATATCATCACATGTTCGAATCCTCCCTCCCTCACACACACACACACACACACACACCACACACACACACACACACACACACACACACACACACACATCCATCACTCAAAATGGGAGAGGTTTAGGCTAGAGAGGTAGGAACTGTTGGGTGTGGAAAAAGGGAAAGTTATCATACATTGAAGCCTGGATAATTTTGGGATCGGAGAATGTACTGTAGAGATAACTAACATCTGTGCAGTTCAGAAAAGCTGGTGGTGGGTGGGAGGATCCAGATAGGCCAGGTTGTGAAGCAACCATTTAAATCAAGCACGTGCTCCACTGCATGCTGTGCTACAGGGTGATGTAATCCTGGACACCAAATTGTGGCTGTTTACTGTGCTCCTACCAAAAGAATTTCAGCCCTCATTGACCATTACCTTCAACCAATTGTCAAAAATATATCCTCCCATATCAAGGATACCAACTGTTCCCTCACCAATTCTCCACCATCCCCACCCCTTTGCCCCCTGGATCCCTACTTGTCACAGTGGATACCAGCTCCCTATACACCAATGTCCGACATGCAGAGGCGGTCAGCAGGCACAAGAAACTCGCTCGTTACTTGTTTGTGCATCCGCTACTTGGGAGTGGTGCAGTGAGCAGCTCATAGCTTGAGCACAGGTGCTCGCGAGTGAGGCGACTCGGACAGAGTCGTAGCGGAGGAGAAGTCGGCCAAGTGTGGTGTACCATCTCTTGGAATGTGGTTTAGGAAGAGACATAATAATAAACATGATAAACTGTTAACAGCTTTACTGTGTGTTATAAACTAAATCTTTTGAGAAAATATAACTTCTGTGTAAAAATAAGGTGATAATAAATGACTGTATGATGGTGAACAACGGCAGAGGTAAAAAAAGTACAATACCAGTAAACTAGATAACGGAAAGTGCCAATGTTTTGTCTGGTTGTCTGCTAGTCTGGTGGTACTGATCTCGAGCTACTCATGGTTCTAACTAGTAGTGTATTTAGTTTTAAAAGAAAATATATTTAGCTGCATTTACATGTTTTTATTAATGTATAATAGTATTCTTTCCCGCACATTAGCCTGATTGCATTATTTGCTTGCAAGATTAGTACATTTCTTCAATCCACTGTTGTTGAATGCCACCAATACAATTTCACACAAACAGGACCACAGAAACCACTAACATCTAAACGAGTATAGTTAATTACTTGCCTTTTATACAATCTAAATGTCGCAAGAAGGACTCCAAAATCACTTAAAACTACAACAGGAACATCTTATGTATGATGTCCGGTATGTGTGTGTGTGTGTGTGTGTGTGTGTGTGTGTGTGTGTGTGTGTGTTTGCATACAAATCTACAATTTTATGCTAATTTTGATGGACTTCTGCACAATTAACCTTCAAAACAAGAGGAAAACCACTGGCCATATAACATTTTGTATGCTGCGTGAGACAGGATACTTTACATCAGACTTCGACATTGTCTGACCAGTGACAACTGACGAATGCCTGCATGCATGCATGTATGTATGTATGTATTTATGTATGGATAGGAGTTGTATACTTCCCAAGTCACCATATGATGCATCGCTGAGGGTACACGTTAATGCCCCTTTCTTAATTTGCTGTATTATATATTCCACTTGTGAATTGGATAATGGAGACATTACTTCTTATGAGAGTCCACAATAAAAGTACTCGAAGGTCAGAAATACCACTTTGTGATGAAATAAGCAAGGAACATCCACGAGCCGTGGAGGAATAGCTGTGTGCACTAAGGTGCATTCCTGCGGTGCGTGCGGCAGTTCGCTGATGGAGGTTTAACTCCTCCCATGAGTTTAGGGACCAATGACCACTGCAGTTACATACCATAACTTTACAAGGAAGGATGATTTGAATCTGAACATCCGTGAGCACTGTCAAACGACATAAGACAGAGAGCTCTACCACCTGTAAAGCACTATAAATAGAATTACAATGCTCTTTACCACCTGGCTGATGTGGCGGGATGCGTGACCTGCCACCAGACACTCATCCCGCCCAAACTCCAGCTGAGCACACTGTAGCAGTCAAAAGGGGCATCGGCAGCACCTGCGGGACAGGTACAGTACGACTGAGGCATGCGGCATGCCATGTGCGACCTACTGACAGTTTGCCAACGTTTCTGCTTTAGTTTTGCAGTTTTCTCTGTACCCAGCAGAATGACAAACTATTGTAAACCTGTAACTTCCTGGCAGATTAAAATTGTGTGCCAGAACCGGAACTCGAACCTGGGACCATTGCCTTTCGCGAGCAAGTGCTCTACCATTGAACTATCCCGACATGACTCACGGTCACGCCCCACAATTTCAATTCAATTTTCATCTGAATTTGAAAACAGCCAACAAGACTACGTATTGCATTTATAATATATTGAGCCATAATTACCAGGAACTTTAACCCTGTTGTGCCTTCTGTCCAGAAACCAATACAGTTCGGTAGATTACATACTTCTCAGCAAACAGTAGCCAATTTTCATTTATTTATTTATTTTCTTATTTTGTTATTATTATATTTATTTTTTTATTTTGTTATTATTTTATTTATTTATTTTTTATTTATTTTTGGTAATTATTTTTAGAGTTATCGACTAGCAATTCAGAAAACAAATGTTTTCTTATTGTCTTTGACGTGAAGCCACAATTTAACAGCAAATAAAAATGAAATCCACAATTTAAGAAAAATTTATTGTAACAAAAACTTCTAAATACGACATTGATACAAAACTTTTCGTTTAAATAATATAATTGGATGTTACTGACACACATTACTTGTATTATGTAAAATGTCTTTATAAAATTAAAATAATTTACTTGTCCCTCTTATTGTTATGAATAAACAAAATGTCCTTGATGCGATCTGGATTGATAGAGCAGCACTTCTCTGTTACAATTAATCCAGACCAGCTAAAATTTCTCTCGCTTGCAACGCTGCTAGCAGGAATGCATAGGATCTCTCTAGCCAGTTTGAAGAGTTTGGGGAGTGCACAAGCATTGGCCTTCCACCAGGACAAAATGTTCCTGAAGTTATCACCTGGGCTATCCATATTCAAATATTTATCAAATTCATCTTTACGTTTGGAATTTGATGAATGCCAGCCTCAGAACTTCTTAACAGGAGAAGAGGTGGGTTCTTCTCGCCCTTCTTCCACAATTACATCAGTAAGCTTCTGAAGAATGGTTTCATATATATTTTCTCTCTTCTCTTCAGTCATCACTAGTAGTTCCTTGAAATATGGATGCAAAACTGTAGCAATGTAATGAGAATCTTGCAGTTCGCTAATGACTTTCTCTTTTAGGAATCTTTCTGCACGCTCTTTCAACAATTTAACTACTGCATTTTTATCTTCACTTTGGCATGTATCTAGTAAACTAAATGCCCACGGCACTACAAATGGAAGGGTTGGCTCTTCTTCACTCTCCAGGCATTTATGGCCTCTTTAAAATGTTCGAGAAATTTAATAATGCCCTCCATTATATCTGACTGATATGAAGCTGTCATTTCATGCTTGTTTTTATTTTTTTTTCAAACAGCAAATTCTCAATTTCATTTTTTTGAGAATGAAATTACTCTAACATCATGTACATGCTATTCCATCTACTTTCAACTACTTGACGAAGTGTTTTCCCTAACCTTGCCACCAATCCCGAGCATTTCATATATCCCACTGTTTTGCACATGGCCTGTATGGATATACGAATATCAGGCAATCCTTCACTTATAAATGTTTCATCAAATGTATGCCTTAATGTTGTATTTATTAAGTGCACTGTGCATGGCAGACGGTTATGGTTTTCAAGAGCTTTTTTTATGTTTGTCCCCCGTTACAAATGTCACTTTTGCTAGTTCCAGTGGAGATTATATTTATTTCACACAATTTTTCATATAACTCTGTCACAATATGCTCACTAGTTTGTGAAACATCAGGAAACTTTGTTGTGAGGAGCACATTGTTTCTTAGTTCACACCTGTCCTCAAAATCTGCAATAATACTAAAAGTGACTGTCATATAATGTATTTTGTGATAATTGTCAGTCCAAAGGTTGCATGTCATAGCATACTCGTTTTGGTCAATAGCCTTCTTTACCTGAGGCAAGATTTCACTTCTAACTTCATCTGCCATATTTTGTATATATCAAGACACAGTTCTTGGAGAAGGTAGTATCTCTTCTGCCTTAACTGCACCGTACTTGGCACCAATGTCAATTAGTCCTTGTGCAAGGTTAATAAACCCCTCCCCACTAACAAAGGTGAATGGCCATAGATCCAACACACACATTTCCACGCACCTGTCACCTGTCCCAGATTGTCCCTTTGTTGCTGTTCGCAACTGTTGCGCACACAGAATCTGTGATTCTTCTGCACGAATGCCTTTTCACACTCGTGGTGCTTCCTTTGTATAGGAGTAATGCTTTGCATCCTTCTGTTTGGCACTGTACATAACCCACAGGATTACTAGACTCCTTTTCTGCTAATATCTGAATTAAAAACAGCAGTAATAAACATCTATTCTGTTGAATGTAGCACCTATTTCTTATATCTATTTAAAATAATGATGCAATTTTTTGGAAACTAGAATTCCACAAAAAGGAAAGTGTAAAATGTTATTATTACTTCCATAATAATTCCAAGTTGAAATCTCATCGCCACTATCTTCAGTAAATGAAAACTATGATTCAAATTTCAGTGAAAACAAAGAACACAGTTTCTAATTCTTACCACAAAAATTACTGTCCATTATAATTTGTATTTAATTTTTTTAATAGCATGCTTTTTGCTGATACTGAGCTTTTAACTTTATGTGGAAGTAAGTTAAATTAGACTGTGAACAGAAAAAAAAAAATACTACAGTTGTTACAGTCTTAATTTGCACGTCCAACCTTCTGGCAATAAGGCTTTAATCTGTTTTAAACCTTAGAATTAACATCAGTATCCTACAGAACCCACTAAAACCTAGTGCAGATTCCAAATATGGCGAGAAAACAAACTGAACATGTAAATATCATAATTACTGCAAGTTTAAAGCGTAACTGTTTATAAGGTAAGTGATATGAAACTAAACCTTTCACACTCTTATTTAAAATAGATATAAAATGAACTTAAGAAAATTCCGATATATTAATGTGAGCACTGAGATTATCTAACATGAAATGACATAAATTTCTAATGAAATAAGTACCTTAAAATTGTCCCAGCAGGAACTACCACAGCTTCTTCTGGTCCTGTCCAGCAGAATGTGTTTTCCATCTGCCAACAGTTGCAGAACATCCTCTTTCGTTGTCATTGCACTGCGAGATTCTATGAAAGTCGCGAGTCTGCAAGTCTCACGAGCGTTAATGAGTCTGTGAGACTCGTGAGTGCAGCGGAAACTCATAGCAGACCAGCCGTGACTGACTCGCGGTGCCCCATTCCCCCCCCCCCCCTCTCCCCCGTGGCTGCGAGTCTGGCGCGAGGTGGGGACGAGCTACGAGCGCGCATAAAGGCTGAAATGACAGGCTCTATCCACATGGCCATGGGCTTGCTGTTCTCAAACACTACCTCTCCCAATGTCCCTCTGAATTCAAGCTCATTACCTCAATCCTCATAAATCTCACGAACTTTATTCTAACTAACAACTACTTTTCCTTAGAGGGGAAAGTTCATGATCAAATCCGTGGCACAGCCATAGGCACCCGCATGGCACCCTCCTATGCCAACCTGTTTATGGGGCGTCTGGAAGAATCCTTCCTAGAATCCCAAAATCGCAAACCTCTGGCTTGGTTCAGGTTTATTGATGATATTTTCATGATCTGAACTCAGGGCAAGGACATTCTATCCTCCTTACTTCAAAACCTCAACTCCTTCTCCCCCATCCAATTCACCTGGTCTTCTTCAAACCACCATGCACATTCCTGAATGTCAACCTCCACCTCACTGATGGTTCCATCCACATGTCCATCCATATTAAACCTACCATCCACCAACAGTACCTACACTTTGACAGTTGCCATCCCTCCAACACCAAAAACTCCCTCCCTTACAGCCTTTCCATCTGTGGATGCCATTATATGTAGTGACACAAACTCCCTTTCTCAATATGCTGAGGGTCTCACAAAGGTGTTCACAGACAGAAACTACCCCACAGACCTAGTCCACAAACAGATCTCCTGTGACATATCCCCACATCACAAATCCTGCCTCTACCTTCAGTAATCATCCACAAAAAGGCACTCCCGTTGTCACCCAGTACTACCCTGGACTCAGCTAAATTTCATCCTTCGCACCCCTCCTAAAGACGTGTTACATCACCTCCCAACTCCCATAACATCCTAGTCCATCCCTATGCCACCCCGAAAACCAGCCCACTGCCATGCCCCATATCACTGTGGAAAACCCTGCTGCATGACCTGGCCAATGCACCCATCCAGCACTTCTTATTCCAGTCCTGTCATAGGCTTATCCTACCCATGTAATTTACTAACTGTTCTACAATCACTGCATAGGTTTCTATATTGGCATGTCCACTATCCAGCTGTCCATTAGGATAAACGGCCACTACCAAACTGTGGTGAAAATCAAGGTGGACCACACTGTGACACAGCATGCAACAGAACATATGCTTGATTTCAATGACTGCTTCACAACCTGAGCTATCTGAATCCTCCCACCCACAACCAGCTTTTCTAATCTGCACAGATGGGAGTTATCCCAACAGTACATTCTCTGATCCTCAAATTATCCATACCTCAACCTACAATAACTTCCCTTTATTCCACACCCAACAGCTTTTACATCTCTATCATACACCTGTCCTATTTTGAGTAGTGTATGTGTGTGTGTGTGTGTGTGTGTGTGTGTGTGTGTGTGTGTGTGTGTGTGTGTGTGTCCACCTCCCCACTCCATTTCTAAGCAGCATCTCATTCCTCCTATCAAATACTTACACACTCTGTAAGATCATGTTGTATACATATACACCACTGTGATGCAACCTTCCTATCCCCCCTCCCCTTCTCTATTTCCACAACACACCATAGTGCAGCAGCTGAAGATTATGGTTGTGTGACTGTGTTGTCTAGTTGTGTGATTGCCTGACTGATCTATTTTCTGAAGAAGGCTTTGGTTGATAGCTGAAGTATTGTATGTGTGTGTCTTTTGTGTGTGCCTATTGCAGCTCATTGTCACACCTTTGTGGTGAGTTGTACATATACACTCAGCCTTGTCTGACATTTGGCATTACCCCCAAGGGCCTCACACTAAAAGTTCCCATCTCTGTAACCCATCCTTTCACCATGCCTTATACCAGTTCCCACCCACAGCCTTCACCCACCTAATCCTTAATATATACATAAACTCCGCCAATGAACTCACCTGTCAACTCCTATCCCTAATAAAAATCTCCAGCCTTTCCATTCCCACAGTTCAGATCATCCTCTTACAGGCCAACTGCAAATTGGAACAGCATGCCACACTCCACCTCAAAAAACTATCCAAGCTCCTGGTCGCCCACCTCCGGAAAGGCAATACACTCTCCCTCAACAACCTCTCCAATAAACCTCAAGCTCTTATTGCACAGAAACTCAGTCTCTCCCATCTACTCAATCTCCCACTTCCAGCTTCACTCCCCCCCTACTCCACCAAACCTCTAAATCCTAATTGACACAATCCGGAACCACAACAATCCAATTCAGTAATCAACCTCTCTTTTAAACCTCTCTCCCAATCTGAAACCTCTGTCCTATCCAAAGGCCTCACCTTTAACCCTACTCCCAAATTCAACCAAACAGCCCTTGTCAAAGATTTACTATCCTATACTCGTAGCCTTTGCCAGAGATATCACTTTGCCATGAAGAAAAATAATCCTACTCCTAATGATCCAGCTCCCCAAGACACCATAATCCAACATTACCACAGCTGAATCCCAGGCTATCTGTGATCTGAAGGCTGACCATTCCATCGTCATTCTCCTGGCAGACAAGGGATCCATGACTGTGGTACTTTATCAGCAGGAGTATGTGGCTGAGGGACTGCATCAGCTTTCAGATAACACTACATACAAAGTTTGTCAAGACAGTCCCATTCCTGATGTCCAGGCAGAGCTTCAAGACATCCTCAGAATCTTAGGCCCTGCTAGAAAACCGTTCACCTGAGTCCATCAACCTCATGACCCCACTGACACCCGGCACCCCTACCTTCTACCTACTTCCTAAGATTCACAAACCTAATCATCCAGGCTGGCCCATTGTGGCCAGTTACCAAGCCCCTACAGAACGAATCTCTGCCTACATAGACCAACACCTTCAACCCATTATGTGCAGTCTCCCATCCTTCATCAAAGACACCAGACACTTTCTCGACCGCCTGAAATCCTTACCTGTTACCTCTGGAAAACATCTTTGTAACCATTGATGCTACTTCCTTATACACAAACATCCCACACGCCCAGGGCCTTGCTGCGATGGAGTATTTCCTTTCATGCCGACCACCTGCAACCCTACCTAAAACCTCTTTTCTTATTACCCTAGCCAGCTTCATCCTAGCCCACAACTTCTTCACCTTTGAGGGCCAGACATACCAACAACTAAAGGGAACAGCCATGGGAACCAGAATGGCCCCCTTGTATGCAAACTTATTTATGGGATGCTTAGAGGAACCTTTTTGGATACCCAAGACTGTCAACCCAAAGTTTGGTACAGAGTTATTGATGACATCTTCATGATATGGACTCACAGTGAAGAAGAACTCCAGAATTTCCTCTCCAACATCAACTCCTTTGGTCTCATCAAATTCACCTGGTCCTATTCCAAATCCCATGCCACTTTCCTTGATGTCGACCTCCATCTGTCCAACAGCCAACTTCACACATCCGTCCGTCCACATCAAACCCAAAAATAAACAACAGTACTTCCACTATGAGAGCTGCCATCCATTCCACATCAAACGTTCCCTTCCTTACAGCTTATGTCTTCATGGCAAACGAGTCTGCTCCAGTCCCAAATCCCCGAACCAGTTCATCAATAACCTGATAACAGCTTTCACATCCTGCAACTATCCTCCTGATCTGGTACAGGAGCAAATTGCAAGGGCCACTTCCTCATCCCACCCAAACCCAGAACCTTCCACAGAAGAGCCCCAAAAGTGCCCCTCTTGTTACCGGAGACTTTCTGGGACTGGAGCGGACTCTGAATGTGGCTCTCCAGCAAGGATACACATGCAAACAATCCTAGGCAGACGTATTGTAGAAAGCAAAGAAGTTGGACAGAGATACCACTTGAGGCAGAGGTTCTGTCCAGAGAACCGAGGCAAAGATTTGTAAGATGGTGGGTGGAAATTTGAATTTAGCAGAGGTTGAGACTAGGTAGCTAATGGGAAGAGAGAATATACTAAAGGGCGAGTTCCCATCTGTGGAGTTCTAAAAGATTGGTGTCGGTGGGAAGTATCCACATAACCCAGACGGTGTAACACTGTGCCAAGATGTGCTGACCGTGCACCAAGATATGTTTAGCCACAGGGTGATCCTCATTACCAACAAACACTGTCTGCCTGTGACCGTTCACATGAATGGACAGTTTGTTGCTGGTCATTCCCACATAAAATGCTTCACAGTGCAGGCATGTCAGTTGGAAAATCATGTGGGTGCTATCGCAAGTGGCTCTGTCCTTGATTGTGTACACCTTCCAGGTTACAGGACTGCAGTAAGTGGTGGTGGAAGGGTGCATAGGGCAGGTTTTACAATGGGGACGGTTACGTGGCTGGGAGCCAGAGGGTAGGGAAGGTGGATTGGGGAATTCATAGGGATGGACTAGGAGGTTACGGAGGTTAGGTGGGTGGCGGAAAGACACTCTCGGTGGAGTGGGAAGGATGTCATGAAGGACGGATCTCATTTTGGGGCAGGATTTAAGGAAGTCGTATCCTTGCTGGAGAGCCACATTCAAATCCGCTCCAGTCCCGGAAAGTATCCAGTGACAGAGGGGCACTTCTGGGGTTCTTCTGTGGAAGGATCTGAATTTGGGAGGATGATGTACTGGTTCAGGGATTCGGGACTGGAGCAGACTCATTTGCCACAAAGACATAAGCTGTTAGGAAGGGAACGTTTGATGTGGAATGCATGGTAGCTGTCATAATGGAGGTATTGTTGTTTATTGGTTGGCTTGATGTGGACCAATGTGTGAAGTTGGCCATTAGACAGATGGAGGTCGACATAGAGGAATGTGGCATGGGATTTGGAATAGGACCAGGTGAATTTGGTGGGACCAGAGGAGTTGAGGTTGAAGAGGAAATTCTGGAGTTCTTCTTCGCTGTGAGTCCAGATCATGAAGATGTCATCAATGAATCTATACCAACCTTTGGGTTGACAGGCTTGGGTATGCAGGAAGGCTTCCTCTAAGCTTCCCACAAATAGGTTTGCGTACGAGGGGGCCATCCTGGTCCCCATGGCTGTTCCCTTTTGTTTTTGGTATGTTTGGCCCTCAAAAGTGAAGAAGTTGTGGGTTAGGATGAAGCTGGCTAGGGTTTTAAGGAAAGAGGTTTTAGGTAGGGAAGTGGGTGGTCAGCGTGAAAGGAAATACTCCATCGCAGCGAGGCCCTGGGTATGTGGGATATTTGTGTATAAGGAAGTGGCATCAATGGTTAAATGATGGTTTCTGGAGGTAACAGGCTGGGTAAGGGTTTCAGGTGATCGAGGAAATGGTTGGTGTATTTGATGAAGGATGGGAAACTGCAAATAATGGGTTGAAGGTATTGGTCTATGTAGGCAGAGATTCGTTCTGTAGGGGCTTGGTAACCGGCCACAATGGGGCGGCCAGGATGATTGGGTTTGTGGATCTTGGCAAGTAGGTAGAAGGTGGGGGTGCGCGGTGTCGGTGGGGTCATGAATTGAATGGAGTCAGGTGAAATGTTTTGTAGCAAGGCGTAAGGTTCTGAGGATTCCTTGAAGCTCTGCCTGGACATCAGGAATGGGACTGTCTTGACAAACTTTGTATGTAGTGTTATCTAAAAGCTGATGCAGTCCCTCAGCCACACACTCCTGCCGATCAAGTACCATGGTTGTGAATCCATTGTCAGTTGGGAGAATGACACTGGAATGGTTTTTCACTTGGTATGTTAAACCATCTTTATTTTTTATATACATTTTTCTAACCAGGACCATGTCCCTCTACAATATTCATATATAAATTATTATTATTATTTTCCAGATTCCAGAGTCTGCATTTCCTATTTGACTCATCTATAGATTTTTCATTAGCCTGTCTTTTAGGTCTGCTTGTTTCCCATCTGTAAATTCATTTCGTTTTCAGATAGTCTGGCTTGTACTTATTGTTACCATATGACATTTCATAGTACAACTTCAGCTGAGATTTTAAACTAGACAGTTAACAATTGTACCATTTAGTTATACAACTTTTACTGTTTTTCTTTGAGCTTGATCTTTTAGTAATTGCTGGGCAGCATTTATTAAATGTGTCCACTATAGTGTCTAAGAAGAGTTCACATGCTTCACCAGAAAAATGATACCTGTTGAGGATGGTGTTTGCAACTCCAGTCAGTCTCAAGAGGATGCCATCATGGTCTGGGAGCAATGGTCAAGTCACTCTCATCCTTATACATATCAGTAATGACATTATCTAGGCACACCTTTTGTCTAGTAGGTTCTCATTACGACAGGAAAAATTGTATGACTTACTGCATTTAGAAACAGTCTAGTTGTAGAATTTTTCTCTAATATATCTTTATTAATATTGCCAAATATTAATATTTTATTTAAGTAATGACAGCAACAGAGCCTCTGTAAGTCTGTAAACTCGGTTTTGGGAGGGCAGTATACAGACATTATGATCATTTTGGAATCAGGGAGTTGGATAGCAACAGCTTCAAATTTTCATTGTACTGATAAGTGTTTAATACTTATTACTTTGGCTTTGAGGGTTATTTATTCATTAACTAAGGCTGCTACACCAGCACCCACACAAATGTTGGTCTGTTGCCTGCTGTTTTGGTTCCTGTTGAGGCTATAGATAAGTGCCACTTCACAAGGCATGGCCTCCACTTCAGTAGGAAAGGAAAGGGTAAACTGGCTGGGTTAATATCAAAACCCTTAAGAGGGGACACTGCAATTCATGAATGTACCTCTTTTTAGGCTAAGACCAGGGTCCAATGGGAAGCTCAGGCAGGAATGTGCTACAGATGCTCAAAACTCACATGAATCTGACAAAAGTAAAATGAAAAGTAATATTACCATATTTCACCAAAATATTGGGGGATTAAAGAATAAAGTTGAGTCTCACAAAAGTAAAGTAAAACATAATGTTGCTGTCTTTCACCAAAATATTGTGGGATTAAAGAACAAAGCAGATGAGCTTCTGTTTGTTTAGACGACCCAGAATCAGAGAATGTAATAGATATACTATGCCTGTCTGAGCATCACATTGTGACAGATATGGAAAAGGTAAACATAAGCAGTTACAAAGTAGCAGCACATGTGAATAGAGAGAGAATGTGAGAGGAGTTGCCATCTATGTCATAAGTTATCACTGTGTAAAAAGTTTAGAAACACAAAAGTTTTGTGTAGAGCAACATATAGAAGCATGTACCTGTCCGCTTATTTTATAATCGTAACAATATATAGGTCCCCTTTAGGAAACTTTTAGTTATTTATGGAAAATTTTGATGCCTTGTTGTGCTATCTGTCAGATAAGGGAAAACAAATTATTATTTACAGGGATTTCAGTGTTGACTCACTAAAGGCAAGTAATAGGAAGAATGAACTGGAAGCCTTACTTGGTTCTTTCAATTTGTTGTCTGTAATTGATTTTCCTACTAGGGTAGTAAAGGACAGTAGCACACTGATAGATAACTTTTTATAGACCAAGATAAGTTCATTGAGAATGGTGTTTCTTATCATGGTGCACAGCTAGTTACAGTAAATGACATAGTTCCTCTCTGTAATTCAAAACAGTCCTCCAAAATTGTGCATTTAATTAACGATTCAACAATTAGAAATTTCAGGGAAAATCTTCAGCAGTTACATTGGGATGAGGTGTATAAGAAAGCCGATGCTAATTTAAAATATAACTTATTTCATGATACATTTGTAAGAGTATTTGAAAATTGTTAACCCCACAAAAATAGTGAAATAGGGCCTATAATGATAAGAAACCATGCAAGAAACCATGGCTTACTAAAGGATTAAGAAAACATTGTAACTGAAAAAGGAAACTATATCTAACAGCAAGAAAGAGTAGTGACCCAGAAACAGTCAAATATTATAAAAACTAATGTGCTACATAAAGAAAAGTCATTGCAAAGTCCAGAAGCATGTGCATGTCTGAGATTAGTACCTCTGATAACAAAATTAAAACAATTTGGAATATTATTACCAGGGACACAGCATTACCATTAAAGTGAATGAAAAGTATACAACTAAAAAGCCAGAAGCTGAAAATATTTTCAATAGTTATTTTTTAAATGTTGTGGAGAAAATAGGATCTAAATGTTCATTAGAAGAAGTTAGACAGTTAATGGAACAGGCCATACCTACAAAATTTGAAAGAATAGAAATTCCACCCACCTCTCCTTCTGAAACTAAGAATATAATAAACTCTCTCAAGAGCAAAAGCTCATTTAAAATTGATGGTATTTCCAGCAGGGTAATAAAGGCTTGCTCTCAAGAAATAAGTACGATTCTTAGCGATATATGCAATAGTTCTCTGAAGCACGGGGTTTTTCCTGATAGACTGAAGTATACTATTGTTAAACCACTGCACAAAAAAGGGGGTACATCTGATGTCAACAACTACTGCCAATCTTACTTCTGACAGCTTTATCCAAAATGTGTAAATCATGGAATTCCTTTAGATAACCTAAAGTATTGTGGTATGAATGGACAGTGTAAAAAAGGTTTAAATCATACCTAACAGAAAGAGTGGCAGATTAAAATTGTGTGCCAGAATGTGACAGGAAGTTTCATATCAGCACACACTCTGCTGCAGAGTGAAAAGTTTCATTCTGGAAACATCCCTTAGGCTGTGGCTAAGCCAAGTCTCTGCCATATCCTTTCTTCCAGTAGTGCTAGTCTTGCATGTTTCGCAGGAGAGCATCTGTGAAGTTTGGAAAGTAGGAGGCGAGGTACTGGCGGAAGTAAAGTTGTGAGGCGGCATCGTTAGTTGTGTCAGGATAGCTCAGTCGGTAGAGTGCTTCCCCACGAAAGACAAAGTCCCAGGTTCGAGTCCCATTTCCGGCACACAATTTTAATCTGCCAGGAAGTTTCAGTGTGAATGCTACTTGTGGAGCACAGTCACTATGCACTGGATTGAAAGCACTGAACGATGGACACTGTGGAGAGGTAAACAGTTGTGCGCCAGGGTCTGTTGAGTTACAAGAGTGTGACTGCAGCATTGTGAAATCAGAGCGTTGTGGTTCACGAGCACCAGAATTCACTTGCGATTGGGGTAGGTTTGTAGATGAACGGAAAGCACTAAGTTTCTCAACCTGTAAATCAATTAAGTCTTGAGGCAGGGAGACTGGTGTGGGTACAAAACGTGGCATGAATGTAACACGGTCATACAATTGAAACGGAACATTCACCATTATTGGGAGTGCGCTGTGAATGGTAGAAGATTCATTCTGAAGCACTCATGAAATAGATGCATATCATATATATGACGGTACAGTTCTGTTGAATGATGAGGCTGATGGCGGGGGATACCCATGTGCAACTTGTACAGCCAGCGTGTGCACGTGGAGTGGCGGTTGCCTGGAGCAGGAGCATGCTGAAGTGGCACTATAATCTTCCTGGTTAGAGAACAAAGTTTGATGTGCTGGCAATGTGTTCTGCTGTAGATTAGCTGGTGTAGAGGCAGAGAATGCAGCTCGTTGAAACTTGTAGAGTCGATCCATTTTCTGATGGTGGTTATGTCGCAGAAATAGGGCGGTTAGTGCACTACATGGATGAACTGTTGTTGTTGTGGTCTTCAGTCCAGAGACTGGTTTGATGCAGCTCTCCACCCTACTCTATCCTGAGCAAGCCTTTTCATCTCCTCATAAGAACGACAACCCACATCCACTTGAATCTGCTTACTATACGCGTCTCTTGGTCTCCCTCTGCGATTTTTACCCCACACACTTCCCTCCAACGCTAAATTCACAATTCCTTGATGTCTAAGAATGTGTCCTACCAATCTATCCCTTCTTTTAGTCAAGGTATGCCAGAAATTTCTTTTCTCCCCAATTCGGTTCAGTACCTCCTCATTAGTTACGCGATCCACCCACCTAATCTTCAACATTCTTCTGTAGCACCACATTTCAAAAGCCTCTATCCTCTTCCTGTCCGCACTGCTTATCGTCCATGTTTCACTCCCGTACAAGGCAAGACTCCACACAAATGCTTTCAGAAAAGACTTCCTTACGCTTAAATTAATATTCAATGTTAACAAATTTCTCTTTTTCAAATACGCCTTTCTACCCATTGCCATTCTGCATTTTATATCATCTGTACTGCGACCATCATTTGTTATTTTACTGCCCAAGTAACAAAACTCATCTACCTCCTTTATTGTTTCGTTATCTAATCTAATTCCTTCAGCATCACCTGATTTTCTTACACTGCACTCCATTACCCTAGTTTTACTCTTGTTAATGTTCATCTTATATGCACCTTTCAGCACACTGTCCATTCCGTTCAATTGCTCTTTCAGGTCCTTTGCTGTATCCGACAGAATTACTATATCGTCGGCAAAACGCAATGTTTTTAATTCTTCACCCTGAACTTTAATTCCTTCTCCAAATTTCTCCTTGCTTTCCTTTACAGCTTGCTCAATGTACAAATTGAACAACATTGGGGAAAGGCTACAACCCTGTCTTACTCCCTTTCCAACCACTGCATCCCTTTCATGCCCTTCAACTCTGACAACCGCTGTCTGGTTTTTGTACAAGTTGAAAATAACCTTACGCTCCCTATATTTTACTCCTGCTTGCTTCAGAACTTTAAAGAGTTTATTCCAATCAACATTGTCAAAAGCCTTCTCCAAATCTACAAAAGCTAGAAATGTTGGTTTGCCTTTTCTTAATCTATCTTCTAGGACAAGCCGTAAAGTGAGTATTGCCTCCCGTGTTCCTACATTTCTCCTGAACCCAAACTGATCTTCCCCGAGGTCGGCTTCTACCAGCTTTTCCATCCTTCTGTATATAATTCGTGTTAATATTTTGCAACCATGACTTATTAAACTGATGGTTCTGTAGATGAACTATATTTGGCAAATGAAACTTTCGAAATCGGGGTTACCAGTGTGGTAAATGTCTTGCTACCATTAAATAATATACACAGTACCGGTACTCGAATTAAGTGAGTGATAATTTATTACCAGACAGTAAATACAGAGGCTTATACATACAATTAATTCAGAATGCAGACTCCAATGTTATGACTTCCGGCCGTTGAGTGTGCCCTGCCAAAGCACACCATGGGCTGGAGATATGGAACACTTCACCTGAGGTACCACAAACCATTCAATGTTCCTAAAAAGAGCTTGAGCAATATGGAATTCGAGGAGTGACCCAAAACTGGTTTAAGAGCTATATGGACGACAGAAGACAATTTATTGAAGTTAGGAATTGGAAGCAAGGTGCATCCTACAGGTCTAATTCACTCAGTACAACCTATGACGTCCCACAGGGCTCTATTCTCGGCCCTATCCTATTTAGTGCCTGCACTTTTTATAAATGACCTTCCAGAACACATTCCCAAGATTAAAACATTATTTATGTGGATGATACAAATATACTGATATCAAACAGCATAAGAAAATACCTCCAATCTACTGTATTGGTTTGACGCTAACAATTTACTTATACCCAAAAAAACAATCAACATCAGCTTTTACACTAAACAAAACACCACTCCCTCAAACCCTTATGTACTGATTGGAAGAATCAATGTAAAAGCTGTGAACGACACCAAATACCTTGGAATACCTATAAGTGATACACTTAGTTGGGAAATACACAGAGACATGGTCTCTAAGCAGCTCAGCAAATTCCGTTTCTTACTAAAAACAATAAGAGATACTACCTCTGCCCCCACTACTGTATGACTCTTGTATACCATGCCTTATTTGAATCCGTGATGAGCTACGGTCTGGTTTTCTGGGGGAACAGCTCAGTATCCAATAGTGTATTTTAAACGCGGAAGCAAGCAGTAGGGATACTCTCATTTTTAAAAATAGATATGAGCAGTGTAGGCAACTTTTTAAACAACATAAAATACTACCCCTACCATACCGTGTTTGTACATACTCAACATAACCTGCTTTATAACTAAAAATTTACACTCACTACAAAAAAACAATGACCGCCATTTTCATTATCCAAGGAACAAAAACCAGTTGCAGGTCCTTCCATATGCCTACAACACAAAATTATATGAAATCAGTGCGAAGAATACATGGGAATCAAGATGTACTACCACCATCCAGAAGAATTCAAATTAATCAAAAAGGCATCCAGTGGTGTAACTAAGACTTGGCTTTGGGGGGGGGGGGGGGGGGGGAATAGATCTGCTTGACGAGCAAAGTTTTAGTCAGTTTCCAGACAGACTACCAGCATCTACCACTCCCACTGAAGAAACTAATTCACTCCCATCCAATGAAAGATTATGGTAAAACACCCCAAGTTTTCAATCTTTACCTTTACCAAATTGCTATTGTACGATTTCTTTTTCCTTTCTCTCTCTCTCTCTCTCTCTTTTTTTCGGGTTCTGGGGGGGGGGGGGGGTTCTATCCCCCTCATCCCCCCCCCATAGTTACGCCACTGCTTACAACATTTCTCTTAAACAACTGTTTCTACTCTGTATAGGAATTCCTCGATTCAAAATTTTAATACTATACTCAACTTTCTGTCATATTACTATACAATTTGGCTCAGGCCTTTTCTGCAGTAGGACCTGGGCATAATTGTGTTCTGCCGGTGCCCGCAAATTGCTGGATCAACTCTCAATATAATTTTTGCTCTAGCATCACAAACTTCTCAATTGTCCTTTATATCACCTGAGATGCAGTCCCATAACTTCTCGTGTTGAAAATATGTTTTAATAATAATAATAATAAACTGCCACTATTGTAGTTCTCCCTGCCTTTCAGTTTTTCTATCAGATGCAGTGAATTAAATACATTGTTTCAACTTCAAATAGATCGCTAAACTGGGCTATTTTCGTTTCTTAATTTTCTTAATTATCTGCGATTACTCGGTGTACTGGGATTTCTGGGCCCTTAACCTGTTATTGGTAATTTCCTACAACGCCCGGGAATTAAATACGGCGTGATCTGTTTGCGAAGCTTCAATCACCGACTTTTAGTTCTGAATGTGAAAATATTTTGCTAGTACCCACCTACTTAGGGAGACATGGCCATCTCAATGAAATAAGAGCAATCAGATCGAAAATGGAACGATTTAGGTGTTCTTTCTTCCCGCGCGCTATTAGAGAATGGAACGGTACAGAAAAGTTATGAAAGTGGTTAATGAACCCTCTGCCAGGCACTTGAATGTGATTTGCAGAGTATCTATTAGATGTAGGAATCGAAGCCGGGCCGATATATACATCGCTATGACAGCTCGAGCGATATATATCGAAAAGGTTGACAGAGGCGCGATGGACAAATGACTTTGGGGATCTGAACTTTCGTTGTTGGAAGTGAGTTTACGTTGTGTGCAATAATTATTGCGTGAAAATTATTGAACTCACTGTGATGGAAAAAAAAACTTTTCATCACCTATCAACAAGTTAAGTTGTTTCAAAATCGTCTTTGTCTTAACGTAAGTGCTGTTCCACATACGTTCGTAGTTTGCCCATTACGCGTTTCTCACAATTACCAGATTTACTGTATGTTAAATAGCACGTCTTGATACTTTACTTCAATACATCTGATTTATTTACCGGACAAGGGTACATCGAGAATCTGTCAACCATAGAGCAGAAAGAAAATTAATTAATTTCCGCAAATTTGTCGTGAATTCTGAGGGCAGTGTTTCACAAGGATATCTAATTTATTGACCGGACAATAGCACATCGAGAAATTGTCCACCATGGAGCAGGAATAGGATAAATGTTTACAATCAGTGGCGTAACTGGGACTTGGATTTGGGGGGGGGGGGGGGGGGGATAGATCTGCTTGACGAGCAAATTTTACTCAGGTTCCACTCAGACTACCATCTGCCACTCCCGTTGAAGAAACTAATTCACTCCCTTCCAATGAAAGCTTATGGTAAAACACCCCAAGTTTGAATCTTTACCTTTACCAGATTGCTGTTATACGATTTCTTTTCTCTCTCTCTCTCTCTCTCTCTTGCTTTCGGGTTCTTGGGATGGGGGGTTCTATCCCCCCCCCCCCCATAGTTACGCCACAGTTTACAATTTGTGTCGCGGCGTGGTGTCAAGTGTTCAAATGTTGTCTGCAGCCAATTAGCAGATGGTGACAGCTAGGGTGACCATCTCTCCCGTATTATTCCGGCTCTCCCATATTTTAGTCCTTTTTAAAAAGTTCTCCCGTGTCCCTTATTCTCTTCATGTTTCTTTCGTATATTTCTACAGTGATCACTGTTATACCACAAATCCGTGACGTATTATCGATACTTCAAATTTCCTCAACGAGATATCCCGGGTAACCTTTCTTTAATCGATACTATTCCCGATTATTGTTCGCGCTTCTACGGCGTTTTGAATGCATAGGGCTGTGAGGAAATACTCATTGGTTACTTGCTTAATACTGGCAACTCAAGGATGCGATAGCGTAGTACCTATCAGCAGTTAACGTTTCTATACCATAACAACACGCGTATGACTCGTGAAAGTAAATTATAGAGATTAAATGTAAGTATCATTTCACAAAACTTTTCGCAACGTTTCTATGAACCAGTACTGATGGATCACTTGACAGCTACAGAAATCAGAGGAAGGTTAGCACCAAATGTTTGTGCTGTTTTCTTTGTTTTTTCCGTAATACCCAATATAGGGAGGCGGCATTACCTATGCTGAGAACAAACATTGGTTGAACCCAGGGGGGCATGCTTTTGTGCCCAAAACAAGGATTTCTCGCTTAAAATCCTGTGTGAAATTTCCCTCTTTGCGTAAAGCCACTAAATTGGTAGTCACATCGGAGTATTTACTTAGATATGACGACTAGAACTACTTTACCACGCAGTACGACCAAGGGTTAGGACACTAACAAATGCCGGAATGCGCGGTTTGCTGGCTTCACTTTTTCATTGTTAGGGCATCTCCAGGGATTCTAACATCCTACTGTGAAGTGTTCATCTTTATAGAAACTTTATAGAAACTGTTTACTCTGTTCAATATAACAAGTAATGAGATAAAACGTGACCTTACCATCTTGTCACAAAAAGACACTAACTCTTATATGCTTTATGGTCGTCAGTCCAACTTAAACGTCCACTTGAGAATAGCAAAAACCGAAACAAGCGTCTAGTGGAGTCCATTTGCACAAGCTGAATAAATATTGTTAGCAGCAAATTTGGATTTTTATATTACGATAAAACATTAGCGTTAATTTTTAATGTGAAAATATAGACACTCGTTGTGTATCGCGCCTCCGTCAACCTCATAGATCGAGCGATATATATCGATCCGTCTTCGATTCCCGAGTGTTCTAGGAAATTACCCGGTTGTTTTTAGCATTAGTAAACGGTAACTCAACTAAATAAAGCTATTACTGTTTGAAATGAACTAAAAAAATATTTAATATAATAATGCACACGTACATGGAACACATGCATCATGGTGGTTGGGGAGGGGGAAGTACATAATAAGAAACGTACGTGGGATCTACATACAATAGTAAAGGCATACATTCTAATTTCTAACACGTTTAATACCTATTTGATCAGCGAAAGCAGGCTGTTGTTACTTTAAACAGAAAGTACTATAACCGCCTTACTTCATTGTTTCATCAGATGACTATCTTTTATAGTCGTAAGAATAGTTAATACCGCTTCGGGTACACGTACAACACGTCGACGGATTAGGGGATTTCAAATTATAAAGTTAGAACACTGCGCCAAAGGCGCGAACGTCGGCGTGAAATGAACGAGGTGTATATACTACTGTTGCCATAGCAATGCGATTGTAAACAGAAGTGTGAAACACAGGTACCATATCTGAATGTGTTTAATCGGCAGACTATACATTTACTTTGCGCCACCTTTTGTTTCACACAGGTAATTGGCTTCTGAACATTCTATAGGGACAAAGGTGACTAGAACTAGATACATTTTTGGAAGATTAAAATATCGAACCAGTTCGTGTTGATTGACACGGTATTGTTAGTATTGGAGTCCCGTCAGATGTCAATTTCCTGTGAGGTACGGTAATGAGGAAAATAAAAGCTAACAACTTTCACACTGTTGCTACCGATTAATTTTCAAACTTATGTACGGTATTCGATTTTTTTTAAATGAGATGTCTATGTTATTGGAATAATGTAACTATAAAATGTTTCTTAGCACCATCAGCTAATACAGTGTTCCAGATATCTGTTTTAATTATATGGTGTTTTATTTATGACAGGATATAGAACAAGTAAAGTACCGGTAGGTCTATATAAGAGGTACGGCTTATGCATTTATTTATTTATTTATTTTTCGTGTTCCTTGTACCGTTGTCGCTACGATGTAGAACGTGTCAGATTGATTACAGACAGAACCACATGAAAATGATCATGTGTTTTACAGTTTGAACCATATATAAATATGCAATTCACTCAGGGGAAACTTGGGCTTAAGTCCAAAATAGGGTCGCGGCATTTCCGTATCGCTTGATAGGTTGGTCTCGCACTGCATTTCCAGTAGCGATTGGCATATTTCCACGTAGCCCACGACTTAGCCAGCGATAGGCGAGAAAAAAAATGCAATGAATTTATAGTGCTGCAGGCCTTTGGTTTGGTGTATTTGCTAATGATGTTTGCGATTGTGTCATTCTTTCTCCCATGCTTAGGCGCCTACCACTTTTTTATTGAAATATCCAATATTTGTTTTTATTTACTACAATACAAACTGATAGATTTACGTCCACAAGTCTGCCTACCGAACGATATGTTTTAATTAACAAAACACTAAACATCTGAAACATTGATAATTTTTAGTAAGAAGCAAAAACACTTGGCAGAAATCTAAATTCTGATGAGGGCAAAATATTATTTTAATTGTTATGCAAAACCTTGTACGCTGTAAGATAGAGTTTTTGTTAGTGCTGCAGGAAACGAAAAAAATTTGACGCGAGTTTCGTAATAAATCAACTTATCTTTCACGATTTTTACTGCAAACTGTGTGTAGGGGCCTACATATATTTCACGTGATGAAATACCGGCGTAACCCATCTACATACATACTCTGCAATCCACCCAAAGGTGCGTGTCGGAGGGTACTCAGTACCTCTTGCTTTCCTGTTCCACACCCATGCAGAACGAGGGAAAAACGAGTACAGTATTTATATACATTCGTATGAGCCCTAATCTCTCTAATCTTATCCATGCGGTCTATGTGGCCTTCAGTAGCTATACGAGGAAGACAGAATCATAACTGCACTACCATAATTTGAGGAGGAGAATTATATGTAATGGAACATATTGCAACTGACCAAAATATATTTAATTGGGATTTTAACCTTTTGTGATTGTTAAACTCGGGACAGCTGGATGTTCCAAATTCACTTGAAAAGGTTTTGGTACCTTATGGAGCTACAAAAATCTTGACTGTCCCAGAAAGAAAGAAAATCAGAATTAATAGGAACTTCACTACCTTCTAGGAAAATTTTAATGGGTACATAGAAGAGCAACACAAATTGTCACTGTTCCTTTGAACATAGTCTACTAAAGTTGCAATGTGGCACTAAACCCTAATCTTCCTTTCTTCCTATTAAAGTTGGCTGTATTTTGACTGGTGGGAGAGAGCCACAAATGTCTTCAAAATAATTTAAATGACTTGCTCAAGGGTATTAACACATACTAACCTGTGAGGACCTACTTGCAATGTTTTTAGAACCAATTTTGTAGTTTGAAACTAAGAATGTGTTATATTACAATCTAATCTATTAATGATGGAAATTCTCCTCGGAGATGATAAATTATTTTTCAAAAGAGATAGATTAGCTGGCCAATACTTACCTTTGTGCTGTATCACCGATAGTGACACAAATGAAGAAAAAGAAAAGAAGGGACGAAAAGGACAAACTTTCGGAACACAGTTCATTCGTCAGTTGGGAGAGTGGGAAGAAAAAGGATGGGAATGGAAGGGAAAGGTTATTCATGACCTGGGTCATGAGGGAGTGTTTGAGGAGTGTGGAAGTCAGAGATACTGCATATTAGTACTGAGCGAAGCCAGAGAGGATATATATAAATATAAAAGTATAAATATATATCCTCTCTGGCTTGGCTCAGTACTAATATGCAGTATCTCTGACTTCCACACTCTTCAAACACCATCCTCATGACCTAGGTTGTGAATAACCTTTCCCTTCCATTCCCATCCTTTTTCCTTCCCTTTCTCCCACCTGAAGAAGGAACTGTGTTCCAAATGCTTGTCCCTTTCATCCTCCCTTTCTTTTCTTCATTTGTGTCAATATCGGCAGTACATCACAAAGGTAAGTACTGGCCAGCCAATCTATCTCTTTTGAAAAATAATTTATATGACAATCCGCTATAAATCACTTCCACAGGGTCTTTGAAGGCAAGATTAGACTAATTTCAGAATAATTCAACCTCTCTAGAAGTAAATGGCACAGAAATAAGTCTTTCACTGGGAATGTACAATGTTAATGACATTCCTGGATAAGAATATAATCGATACAGATCCCCAATATGCTTTCAGGAAAGATGAAACTATGATTATTCTCATCTGTCATTACATGCTGTAGCAGCAATGGATTAAAAAGAAATAGCAGCAATGGATTAAAAACAAAATGCTGCTCATACTTACTTCAACACTTGGATCTCAAAATACTGTGGCAGAAGTTTCAAAAGTTCAGCATTAGATTGTACTGCATTACATCACATCTTACTGGAATACATTTATACATGCCATATTACAAATTGTTAATAATATGTAGATAGGGAACAACTTACCATAAAGACGAATGTTGAGCTGCCGAGAGACACAAATAAAAGACACACAAACACACCCACAATTCTAAATATTTGGCCACGGCCTTCCTCAGAGGGAGAACACTCATCCACACACATCAGCCATCTCTGGCCACCCAATACAGCTACACTGAGATGCAGTGGGCTATTTACATTTTTTCCCCTTTTTTTGGGGGGGGGGCTGGGGGGATCTATGATTTTCATTTTACAAAAGATCAAATTGAAAGTCAATGTTATTGATCCATACTAATTTAATGCTCAAAATTATAAACATTTGTTTCATTAGAACACTAATGACATAACATAAGCAAGAGGGGGAAAAATTGAAGTAGTTTTCGCAACAGTACATCAAATTTGTAGTTTTCATAACAAAGAGCTCAATGAGACAACATTTTAGAATAGTTACTCACTGAAAATTTAAATTACAAAAGGAAGATGGCAGTCTCTTAGTTTATCAATATCACTTAACGCAGTTTGGACATCAATCTCTTCTCGATGAATTGTCATCATGGTGAGCAATTCAGACGTGCCTTGCTAGTTGTATTTCTTAGGTACGTCTTGATTCTCTTCAGGGTTGAGAAACTGCGCTCATTTGTGGCTGTTGTCACTGGTAGAGTTGCCAAGAGCTGTAGAAACTGAAACACATTAGGATACATCGGATGGCCGCAGACAGACAAAGCTTCCATTGCGTTTTGAGGCAACTGCTCCAGTTGCTCAGACATTGATGAAAAAGTCTCAACTCAGCCGTTGTTGTTGTTAAATCTGCGACTAATGGGTTTGAAGCATAAAATGAATGGAGTTTCGTAACTCCATCAGTGTTACCTAGGTATTCAGTTGTTCGTGGTAGAAGACAATTGAAGCTGTTAAAAAGTTCACACTGTGTCAAGAACTAATCCTGCAGTGAACTAATGAAGGAATCAAGAAAGGGTATGAACACAGACACTTTGTAGTAACCTTCAACATCATCACCAGTGTTCTGATTTGCACGATGTGCTTGCTTTGTAGAAATGTGTGGTTGCTTGATTTCAACTCCACTGGCCGAAGCCAATACTTGGCTTCTAAGAAAAGCCGGCTAAAAGTATTATCAACATTTTCTCTCATTGCCAGGAGTTCCCTTTTGAGATCCCTGGCAACGTTGATTAACTCTGCAAAATCTATATCTTTATTATTAGATTGCCTTATAAATTTATCTTAATATAGGCCGAATGTTTTTGCTTGTTGAATTTTTTTTTTTTTTTTTTTTTTTTTTTTTTTTTTTTTTTTTTTTTTTTTTTTTTTATGGAATCAGGATTTAGCCAAAAATTATCAACTTTATGGTTTTTCATGTAATTTCATGTGTGTTGAAGAGAGTGTATAAAATGAACATTAACAATAGCAAAACGAAAATAATGGAATGCGGTCTTAGAAAATAAGGTGATGCTGAAGAAATTAGATTAGGTAACGAAACAATGAAGGTGGTAGGTGAGTTTTGTTACTTGGGTAGTAAAATAACATGCGATGGTCGCAGTACAGAGGATATAAAATGCAGAATGGCAATGGGAATAAAAGCATTTTTGAAAAAGAGAAATTTGCTAACATTGAATATTAATTTAAGCGTAAGGAAGTCTTTTCTGAAAGCATTTGTGTGGAGTCTTGCCTTGTACGGGAGTGAAACATGGACGATAAGCAGTGCGGACAGGAAGAGGATAGAGGCTTTTGAAATGTGGTGCTACAGAAGAATGCTGAAGATTAGGTGGGTAGATCGCATAACTAATGAAGAGGTACTTAACGGAATTGGTGAGAAAAGAAATTTTTGGCACACCCTGACTAAAAGAAGGGATCGCTTGGTAGGACACATTATTAGACATCGAGGAATCATAAATTTAGCATTGGAGGGAAGTGTGTGGGGTAAAAATCGCAGAGGGAGACCAAGAGACGCGTATAGTAAGCAGATTCAAGTGGATGTGGGTTGTCATTCTTATGAGGAGACGAAAAGGCTTGCTCAGGATAGAGTAGGGTGGAGAGCTGCATCAAACCAGTCTCCGGACTGAAGACCATAACAACAACAACATGTAATTTTTCAAATCACATTACTTTTGGCTCGAGTTTCTTACCGCTATTGTCAACCATGAATATGTACATTTGTTTCCAATTATCCTCAACTTCATTGGGAATGCAGTATTGAAATAGTATGGAAATGTCTTATGTAAATAATTGAACATCTTGTTTACCGTATGTAATTTGCTTTGTATGTTTATATCCAATACTCAGTCTTTAATTAATAATTAAAAAGGCTTATATTTCCATAATTAAATTGCCTTTGCATTGCAGTTTTTGTGGGATATTGCTTTTTAAAATCATAGTTAGAATCTGGGCATCTTTGTTTCTGTAACTTGTGTTGATGACTTTGATAGAGTTTTATAGTTTATTTGCATTTATGAAAATCTTATCTAGAACTCTTTTTGAATTTTCAGTTGTTCTGGATGAGATTTTTACAATTGATAAGTTGAATGAATTTCTAATGTTGAACAACTATTCCTTGTTTTTCTCAGGTGTAAGGAAGTCAGTATTAAAATCTCCAAATATAAGTACTGTAAATTTTTGGCAGTCAAATAAATTGAAGTTAGTTGTGCTTCAAGCGAATGATTGAAAATCTGGATGTTTCCGTCAGGGGCTCTATGCATGTTCAGTATCAGTATGTCATAGTCTTTTAATAAATTCAGAATGTTTCCTACTTGCCGGTTATGGTACTTTGTGAGGTTTTTTTAATATACATAATTTTTAAAATAGATGACTGTACCATCTCCCTTGCTTTTCTTCCACCAAGAATAGCTAGCAAGATTATGTTCACCACTTGGAGTTTTTCCATTTATTTAGCCAGTGTTCAAGATGCAGAGAACATATAAATGTAACTTCGGTTTTTAAAAACAGACCTATTTCTAATAATTTATTGAACACTGACTGCAGTGTAAAATATTTTAAAGGGCACTACTTTCTGATTTACATTCAAATGGGTGGCATTTTTCTGTGCTTTAGACTCTAGAAAAGGTTAGTGGGCACCTCTCTCATTTAATTAGGGTGTATGGCATACTAGCAACATCTTTTGTATTTTGGTGAGCTCCTAGCTGAGAGCTGTTATTCCTGCCCACAGAAAATCCTGGCTGTAGGCTGGAGGTCTGTGTTTCCATGTTGAAGATCTTGCTACAGCTTCTAATGATGTTGATCCAGAGTGGAGATGTACATTTTTTGAATATCATCGGATGTTGAACTTAGGTGAGTTGCTTTTCTTGAGCTAGATGCTGCAGCTCGTATCACTTCTTTGTTCAAACCTCCACAGTTTTGATCCTCTGCATCTTTTTTTGTATTATGGAAGTGTTGTAGTGGACTTTTTTTGTGATTTCTTATTTTTATTTTATTAGGCCTTGCTGTTGAGTTGGATAACTTTTTTTACACTGTGGATTCTTCTTGTTTTTTCATTTTTATATTTGCTGAAAAGTCTTCTCACTGAATGTTTATTAGCACTGGTATTTACTGCAGACTGATATATACTGTTTGTTGTACCATCCTTTCATAAGTAGAGTCCACAATTTGTATAATTGCTTCTGTGAGAAACAAGTTTGTAGTGTTTCTGAAGTGTTCGTTAATAATTTGTACATCATATCTAACATTGCATTAAAATCGTATGTCTCATAATTAACAACTCAGGAATAGAAAGTAGTAATTTCTCATGAACAGAATGAATGATAACATTAAAACACATTTTTAAGATATAATAAAAATAAATACTATTGTACTTTAAGGGTCAATGGGCATATCCTTTTCCTCCTATACATAAATGTGTTACGTTTAAGCAATGAATAACAAATAAATAGGCCTACCTTGTTTGCATTAGGACATTAGGATCCTTCATATAGGGTGGACTCACTTAAAAAAAAAAAGAGATATTGAACTCAAGAAAGTATCCTACAGTCAATGTTTACTTTACACAAAGTAAGTCTCTACACTGTTGTTTGGTTATGTCTAACACAATCACCAGTGTCTGATGGATGATTCAATACAATTCTTCTTCAGTTGAACTCCAACCAAAAAATATACACTCTCTTCTATGAGGCATACTGAAGCTGCCTACACAAAATAACTGCACAAAAGAACAATATCAGTATGTCTGCAAAGCCGTCCATTCCTCCTTTATATACAACTTGCAGGTTGTGCTACAGGCACCCATTATGTGTGTGTGCTCTGAAATGCTAACTATGTACATCTCTTGTTGCCACAAACACATGGGTATGTTGCTGTAAAGCAGAACACATTTAATATGACATAACAGCAGCAAAATCAATCTGAGAATGGTCGTAAACAGTATCAGTTTTGCTAAATACTAGCTGTAATGTGGCAGCACTGATGTGGCCTGGACCAGCATCTGGGACCAGTCGCGTACATACACACCTTGGCGTGTGCTTTTCGACCTTGTGCGTGCCACAGATTTTACAGGATTCCTCCCCCCTTAGTAGAAATGTCTATTGGGGATGAATGAGTTCAAGCAACGTTCATGGGAGTCACAGAACTGGGTGGTGGCTCATTCAGGAGGCTGTGGGCTGGCACTGGAGCATACAGGCAGTAGTGATGTTGGCATTGGAGCTGAGGGCGATGATTGGAGACCTGTGGGACGACGACGAGCCCAAGACAGGAGGGGGAGGAGGTTGTAGATTAACAAGAATGGTGGAGGGTGGCAGATCTTCCCACTTGGGCAGTGAGATGTCAGACAGCAAGGGGGTGTCACTCCCAAACAGGAGACGATGACAGGCACAGCATTGACGCTAGCCTCAGCTGGAGGCACCGCAAGTAGTGTGGCAGTAAGATCAGTAGCAGGCACCAGGGACGATGTAGCCATGGAGACAGGGAGAGGTGCCCGAGTGGCGTGGTAGCGGAGACAGCCAGAGTCACTCCTGCTGACAGGAACAGCAGGAGGTGCCCACAAGGGTGTGGCAGTGGCAACAGTGGGAGGCGCTAGGGGCTGTGTCTGCGTCGAACTCTCAGAGGTTGGTAGTGGGGGTGGAGACTGTGCGACCCAGCCTCCCTGGGCACAAGGGGGTGCAGCTGATCCCAGTGTCAGTGCACCATGCTGTCATGAGTGTTTACTGAGCACAGGTGGTGGTTTAGGCAGGTCGCGATGATGGCTGGCACCCAGTGGGGGTGGCTCCCAAACCCCCATGCCCAGATGTCGAAGTAGTGGTGCTGCGACGCTCTAGGAACCTGCCACAGCTACAGCGATAGCAGGTGCAGCAGTGTCCAGGGTTGATGACATGAAGCAGTTCAGCAGGGCTGCAATTCCCCGCCAGTGTGAAGCAGTAGGAGGACAGGAAATGCAGCACTGCATTGTCAACAGAGGAGGAGAGCACATACTTCCACATCAGAACTTTGAATGTGTGCACCAGTCTTTCAGCTTCACCGTTCGACTGGGGGTGAAAGGGAGGAGCAGTGACGTGGCGAACTCCCAACTGAACACAACATAAACTGGCAGTCGTTATCAGAAACCAAGTTGAGAGTTAATCCTTCAATAGCAAACATGAAGCACACTGAGAGCAGGCAGCCTCGAGGCCCACTACGTCACTGTCCATGCCAGACCAAAACACATGCTGATGAGCAAGCACTTTCGTGCGGGATGACTCCCAATGCCTGTGATGCAGCATCTGTAACACTGGAGCATGGAGAACCACCAGAAAAACATATGCGGTGACTGACCTTTTGCAGCCAAAAGAAGTACCCCTGCATACTCAGACAGAGGTAACCAAAGAGAATAGTTGTTCCACAGAGGTTCGGATACCTGGCACAGAGGAATGTCGGGCCAACCTTCGTCAACAAAGTGCAAAACATGTTGAAGCACAGGGTTGGATGCAACAGCGGTTGACAACAGAGAGGAAGTAAGGGGAAAACTATTCACAGTAGCTTGAGCTTTAGTATTGAGATAAAAACATAGGAGTTCCTCTCAGTTCAAGCAGAGAGTCCACCTTTTCCTGGACCATAGGGCAGAAATGAATCTCATAATTGTACCGAGAAAGAAACAGGGGCCAGCACTGCAGCTGATGAGATGCCCTATCCGGCAAGGATGCAGTAGGGTTGAAATATGACACTAAAGGCTTATGATCTGTAATAAGATGAAACTTCACACCATACAGGTACACATGATAGTTTTTGAAGGCATAAATAATGTCTAATGCCTCCTTCTCAATTTATAAGTTTTTGGTGTATATGTAATGGGGTGTTCAGACCCATCAGAGTATTTACACACAAGCACTGCTCCTACCAAATTCGTCCATATGGAGAGATGTCTATAGGAAGCACAAGGTGTTGACCTGGAGAATAATCAGTCAAGCATGGAACATACACAAGTTGCTATTTCAAGGTACAAAAGACGCATTCACTATCCGCGCACCAGACAAAAGGCACATCTTTAAGCAAAAGGCGATGAAGTGGATGCATGACCGTAGCAGCCCCAAGCAGAAATCTATGGTAATATTTGATTTCACCCAGAAAAGCTTGCAACTCTTTAAACATGTGCCAAGGCAGGGAAACAATGGTGGCCACTCAGTCCAGAAGGGGACGTTCCCCAGCAGAAAAGATCTGAAACCCAAGGTACGGAATAGATGGTTGAAAGAAACATGACTTGTCCAAATTACACCAAAGACCTGCCACCTCGAGAGTAGAGAAAAGGACATGCAAGTTCTGTAAATGGTCAGCGGAATAGATGGTTGAAAGAAACATGACTTGTCCAAATTATACCAAAGACCTGCCACTTCGAGAGTAGAGAAAAGGGCATGCAAGTTCTGTAAATGGTCAGCGGGGTGAGATCCTGTGACCACAATATTGTAGAAATAGATAACACAGAGAGGGGCAGGATGCAAAAGTTGCTCCAAAACACATTGAAAAGTAGTCAGGGCATTATCTACATCAAATGGCAGTCACTGGTACTGGTAAAGGCCACAAGGGGTCTTTGCAACCAACAAGCGATTAAGAGTCTTGGTCTAGTGGAAGTTGTAGATGAGCTTCAGCCAAATCCAGTTGAGAAAAAGAGTGAGGCCCAGTAAACTGGGGCCCGGTTCATTAGTGGTTGACAGGAGACAGGAATCAATAACAGAATGAGCATAGCAACTTTAAAGTCGCCACATAAATGTAAGGAACCCAGGGTTTTTTGACAATCACAAGAGAGGTGGCTGACTCACTAGTGGAAACAGGTTTAATTACCCATACAGTCTGCAGGCAGTTGAGTTTGGCCTTGACTTGGTCCCTCAGAACCACTGGAACATGGCGGGTATGTAAAAAACCTGGGGCATGCCATAGGTTTCTTGGTGATGTGCGCAGTAAAAACAGTAGCACAACTTAAGACATCGGCAACACAAGGACGAAAATTCCTGAAAAATTAACTCAAGGTCATTAAAAGGAACAGAATCAGAGACCAGCTTGACAGAGTCTGAAATAGAGAAACCAAAACATTGAAAGTATCAAGACCAAAAATGATAGCAACTGTGGTATTGTTGACCACCAAAAAAGTCACAGGGTAAACCACAGATTAGTAAGTTGTAGGAGCTGTGAACTGACCCAGGACAGGAATGCACTGACATTGTGGATTTTTAGGTGATATTCAACAGGTGACAATGGTGACGAAACAAGGCCAATGATTGTGTGATAATTCAGGAGAGAAGCTGAGGCCACCGTGTCTACTTGCAAGGTGACAAATTTGTCAAGCAATTGAACATTGATGAACAACTTCGCAGGGCAAGCCTACAAACTTTCCATAAAATTAACACCCACATCCATGTCAGCAGGAGCGGCCTGCAAGCGTCACACAGAGGCCATTTGGCCTTTTGCAAGACAACTGTTGCAAACTACCCAATGCTTAGGACAGATAAACCGATCATGATCCACAAAGCAAACCAGATAAGAAGGAATATATAGTAGTGCATGTGGCTGTCCACACTGCAGTCTATGGATGCTGTTTATCAAGCGCTCACCGATGGCTGTGAGTGCGGTGAGTGGGGCACTCCTGCACTGTGGCAACTATGGCAATATTGGAAGCAGCCAGCTGACATACATCGGAAGAGACACAAGCCATATCCCCCATGCCTTAATCTGTTCCCCAGTAGCACAGGAAACCCTGAATGACTAAGCAATATTCAAAACATTAGCAAGAGTTGGGTTTTAAAATTGAAGAGCACGTTAACAAACCTCGTGGTCTGGCGTCAGGCCCAGAATAGCTTCAGAACCATGTTGTCCACATAGAATTTCCATAAGTAGTGGTATGGTGGTGACTAAGGGCATGGAGTTTGTCCACTCACACATGACAAGACTGATTAGGCTTCTTGTGCGACCAATAAAATTCCACACAGGCCACAATAACATAAGTATGGGGTCGGTAATAAGCAGACAGCAATCGACACATTTCATCAAAGGATAAGATCACCGATTTTTGGAGAGAGGTGAGCTGGCACAGTAACTGATAAATGAAGGGAAAAATCCAAGACAGAAAAAGAGCTTTACACAATGGTATGCCAGAGGCACCAAAAAGTGAGGAAATGTTAGCAAAACTGTTTCTCATAAGAGTCCCAGCCTTCCAAAGAGTCGTTGAACCTAGAAAATGGCAGGGGAAATAGAGCAGAAACCTGGAAGATAGTGGAAACCAACTACATTGCAGGGGGTGGGGGGCAAAGCCAAAGTTGTAACAACAGAAGTGTTAGTATCCATGAATCTGCCTGAGCCAATATAACCATAACCAGCTGTTGAAATGAATCAAACACAATTGTAACATGGTCTGAAGTACCTTGAAAGTCCAAGGTAGTGCCAGCATCCTGTGAAGTCATAGTCACACACACACACACACACACACACACACACACACACACAGCAGAACACATTTAATATGGCAGCAACATCATGCTGAGGCTGGTCGTAAACAGTATCAGTTTTGTTAAATACTGGCCCAAGCCAGCGTCTGACATAATGTGGTGCATGCTGTTCGATCTTATGTGCACCATGGAGTCCTCTAATTTGATGCTTTCTTGAAGGCATTGCAGTATGGGTAGTCAGCAGTGTAGAGACAAGAATATATTTGAGAAATAATTTTTAAAAGATAAAATTTTATTTAAATACTTTATAGGTAAAATGACAACCTTCAAGTCCAGCCAACAAGTACATTGGCCATTAAAACCTCTACAAATAGAGATATACAAATGTTCAGTGGTCTGCTACATAGAACAACAATTAATTCCTCATTTTCAAAGTTTTATAAATCTCCTAGGCATTCTTATTAGATCTACACTTCCTATTTCTCAATAAGTCAATCCTGTTGACATCAGATTACTTTATATTCATGCTTGGGCCAAAAAATGTGTAAAAGTAATATATCAGGGCATCTTCACCAAAGTCATATCAGTTATGTACTCAGTTTAGTTAAAAAAAAGGAGTAGGAGGTTTTCCGAATTTTATTTGTTAAATACAGACTGGAAAGATGTACACGACACATTTTGATCAATTAAAAATGTAATCTACTCTGTAACGTAGTCAGTCCTGTTAAAAAATTAAATAAACTTTGTTCTATTTTTTGCACATATTAGTCAAACATAGAAATTAATGACAGAATTTGGTGTCACAGAGACATCTGGAACATACTTTGAGATAATGTTTGTACATTTAGGCTCAAAACGTTATTTATTTTTCACAAATATTTGATATTCCCACCATCAGACACACAACAAAGATCCATAAATTGTCAGATTCAACTTATTTTCGTATGTGCATGCTGGAGTTAGTGCATAAATTGTTGTTGCAATGTGATATCACTTTTGGAACTTAAAGCATAGTTGGGTCTTTCACAATTCCCTCCCCTTTCCCACAGTTAAAAGATCATGTTGCACAGCTGTAATTGAATTTCATTTGTTGGAACTGAGAACATAAAACAGTTTTTGTTGCCGTGTGCTTGGTGCAACCCACATTGAGCACTGAATGAGCTGCTCTAGGAAGACCACACTGGGAGCTTACAGCTGGCCCTAAGGTTATCTTTTAATTCAGTGCATAAGTTAAAATTCTACCCCCATTAACCACAGACATAGCTGAGGTGGTGTGGCCAGTGTGCTTCAACAATACAAACAGCCAGGCTGGTAAGTGCAACCAGCCAGCAAATTATGTTCTGAAGAGGAGCAGCAACAAGACAGTGACTTTAATGGATGTTAATCATGACTTATTATGAAACTGTGGTTGCAACCAGTTAATTGTTTCAGTGCGCTATTAATAATATTATTTGAATTTTCAGAAGTTGACATGTTTCTGGTACTGAAATTTTGTATTGCCAGTGTATGTGACTTAATAAATTTTTAATAAGAGCAGTAGTGTACATAAGAAGCTTTCCTCAGTCTGAAGGTTAGTATGAACAGGGCTGTGTTTAACTAGGCGCAGACCTGTTGGTGATGTAGATCTTGCTTTCACTGACAAAGTGTAATTTACTCTTAACTTTTGAAATACTGACAGTTCTATATATTGTGATGTGGTTTAATAATCTGAAGGAAAAAATGATTATTGTTTTTCAAGAGCACTTTTTACCTGATTCTATAATTGTTTTACATTTTAAATTAAACCTTACCCAAAAATTATTGAAGGAAACTTTCCTTGTGGGATTAACAAATATAAAGAATAGAAAATAGAAAACGGATGACTTACATAAAGGACAGGCTCATCGCCAGACACAAATAAAATCACACACAAACACACATACAAGCTTTCGCAACTGTTGGTAACTTCTTCAGGAAAAGAGGAAGAAAGGAGAGGAGAAAAGGAAGGATATGGGTTTTAAGGAAGTGGAAAAGGAGTCATTCCAATCCCAGGAGTGGAAGGACTTACCTTAGGGGAAAAAAAGGAAGGTAAACCAATGGACACACACTCACACATATCCAAATGCAAACACACCTAGACAGACTTTTGTAAAAAACAAAGAAGTTGGACAGAGGTACCACTTGAGGCAGAGGCTCTGTCCACAGAACCGAGGCAAAGATGCTAAAGATGGTGGGCGGGAATTTGAATTTAAATTGGACAGAGATACCACTTGAGGCAGAGGCTCTGTCCACAGAACTGAGGCAAAATTTAAATTCAAATTCCCGCCCACCAACTTTAGCATCTATGCCTCAGTTCTGTGGACAGAGCCTCTGCATCAAGTGGTATCTCTGTCCAACTTCTTTGCTTGTTACAAATGTCTGTCTATGTGTGTTTGCGTTTAGATATGTGTGAGTGTGTGTGCATTTGTTTACCTTCCTTTTTTTTTCCCCTAAGGTAAGTCCTTCCACTCCTGTGATTGGAATGACTCCTTTTCCACTTCCTTAAAACCCATATCCTTCCTTTTCTCCTCTCCTTTCTTCCTCTTTTCCTGATGAAGCGACCAACAGTTGCGAAAGCTTGTATGTGTGTTAGTGTGATTTTATTTGTGTCTGTTGATGAGCCTTCCTTTAGGTGAGTCATCCGTTTTCTATTTTCTATTCTTTATATTTGTTTACCCAAAAATTATACTGATACTAGTAGATATGACTTTTCATGACAAATGCCATATTCACTATATTCGGTTTCTTCCATATATATCCAAAGGCTTATGTCTTTAAAAAGTGTATTGTTAATAAGTCAACAAAAGTTAGTGAAGTCTGTAATTTTTCATTACTTTTGTGGTTGTCAAAAAGTTCATATGGTAGGTCAGAATAACAGAAAGTTATAGAGAAAACTGAAAAGAATAACATTAATGGAAGAAGAAGTGAAAACTGTAATTAGTAATGATTCATAACATCCTTTATGCATTGAAATATTACTGTACACATTATTTAATGATAGAAACAGAAAAAACTGTGTTGTGATTCATTCCATGTAAATCACAGTGGTTACATTTTCTACCATGTCCTTGTTCCCAAGATGGCAAAAAATAAAAGTAAATATTGTTTATTGTTATGATATTCCAAGTGCTAGGTAAAAAGTCACCTAAAATAATATGTTAACATGTAGCATCATTACTCTTTTCTCTATTCTATAAAATATATAATCTAATATTACTAATCAGAAAGTTGATATAAGTAATTCACATAATATACAAAAAACAGCCAAGTCCTCAAACTGGGGAATTATCAAGCATGGGGTGCCACAGGGTTCAGTACTGGGACCTTTGCTGTTCTTAATATATATTAATGATTTGCATTTCTATATTCATATAGATGCCAAACTAGTGATGATCCAAGTATCGCTATCACAACCGAATTACAGGAATTAACTGATGAAATTGTCAATGAAGTATTTCAGAGAATTATTAGGTGGTTCTCTGTAAATTGATTCTCTTTAAATTTTGAAAAAAAAAAAAAAAAAAACAAAAAAAAAAAAAAACCACAGTATATTCAGTTTCACACAATAAATGGCATCACACCATTAATTAATATTGACTTCAACCAGAAATCTCTAGCTAAGGTAGAATATTCAAAATTTTTAGATTTATGCTTTGATGAGGGATTGAATTGGAAGAAACACATTGAAGATCTGCTGAAATGTTTGAGCTCTGCTACTTATGCTATTAAGGTGATTACAAACTTTGGTGATGTACAACTCAAAAAACTAGAATACTATGCCTATTTTCATTCTCTGCTTTCTTATGGCATCATATTCTGGGGTAATTCATCATTTAGTAAGAAAGTATTCATTGCCCAAAAGCGGGTCATCAGAATAACTGCTGGAGCCCACCCAAGATCATCCTGCAGACAATTATTTAAGGATCTAGGAATCTTCACAGTAGCTTCACTTATGAAATTTGTTATTAGTAATCGAACTGAATTCAAATGTAATAGCAGTGTGCATAGCTACAATACTAGGAAAAAGGGTGACCTACACTATTCAAGGTTAAATTTAGCTCTGTCACAGAAAGGGGTTAATTATTCTGCCACAAAAGTCTTTGGTCACTTACCAAGTAGTGTCAAAATTCTGACAGATAGCCAACTAGCATTTAAAAATAAATTAAGAGAATTTCTGAATGGCAATTCCTTCTACACATTAGATGAATTTCTAGATAAAAGTTAGTACTTTAGTGGAAGGGGAAAAAAAATCAAATATTGAGTGTCATGTAATATTATGTATAGACACATTTCATTTAACTGATACGTTCCACATTATTACAAAGTGTCGTATTCATGATCTAAGGAACAAGTATTAATCTAATCTAATGTAGTAGTTGATAAAGAAGAAACATACATTCAATATAAAATAATCATTTTTCTCACTTGCAGTGATATAACATGAAGCATGCATTTGAAAACATCAGAGACGTAGATGTAGTTTGAAGAGTTGATTCCCAAACATTCTTCAGCATTTGAAGAAATATAAACATGGTAAGTAGTGACAGAGCAAACTTAAATACATTAGTACAGAAAATATGCTGCTATGTTCCTGTGATTACTTGCTTCTAGTTTAATTTTTCAGTATTACATTATAGATAGATTCGTAAGTCATGTATAGGCACTAAGTTGTATTTCCAGAATTGACAAATGACATATAATTTTAAGTCTCTCAACATTTACTTAAAAATTAGTTTGTTATTGATATTTTTATTGTAAATTCTTATTACTTCTAGCCTCCAAAAAAGAAAGGAGGTAAAGGTGGCAAGAAAGATGCGGGAGCCTACATTGTGGACGGTGTGTCCACAACTGAGATGACACATGAACAACTACAACAATTTGCTCAGAGACTGAAAGAAGAAATTGACAGAGAGCGAGAAGAAAGAAATTATTTCCAGCTTGAACGTGATAAGTTGCAAACATTTTGGGAAATCACTCGCCAACAGTTAGAAGAAACCCGTGCTGAGTTAAGGTATGCAAACACTTATATAGTTAGCTACAGCAAGCAGTTGTTATTATGTGTGGAGCTTTTTATTTATTTGACAGCAGTTATAAAAGTAGCTCTGTAACAACATCCTCTCAAAAATGTTACTATTCTACAGAGTAATTTATGATTTTAAATGTTGTAGACATAGTTTACTACAGTGCTGATTTCAGGATTTGGGCAAGGGAGGGAGTGGGAGGGGGGGTTAGAGGACATGGCACTACTGTACTCATAGAAATTTTGCATCATCTCCAAATGTTGTAGTGTAATTGAAGATACTTCTAAGTCAACCATTGTAGCAAATACAGTTTTAGAGACTGTTATACCTGAATGCTCCTCTTTGGGTATTAAGAAGAAACATTATGTGCTGCTGACATGACACAACAATAATGACATCAAAAAATAAACTGGAAACATCAGAAAGGATAGCAGTTAGCAGAAACCTGTGCTCAGTTAAGGTATCTAAACAGTTACATAATTGAATTTGAAATATTGAAATATCTCAGCTGTTGCAGTGCATTAAAATAAATTAAATAGCAAAGTTGAAAATTTGTGCTGGACCGTGATTCAAACATCGATTTTTTTCCACTTCAGACCAGCAATCATCGTAATCAATTACACTATCTGGACACACTTCCTGTCCTGTCCAAATTACGAATAATATCACACACTGTGATGGTAGTGCCCTCTGCCAGTTACTTCTTTTTGATCACATCTATGATCATATTCCTGCAACAGATTGGGCCTCTATGCATCTGCACAACAGGCACTTATTACTATGTTTGGTACTATTCATTTATTTGACAGCAATTTTGAATGTAACTGTTTGCAATGACATCCTGTCCCAATAGTTAACTATCATATATAGTTACTTACCATTTTAAGATATTCTATACATAGTTCACTGCACCATTGATTTAAGGATTAGGCCATGGGAAAAAGGGGGGGGGGCATAATGGTGGAGTCATAGAAGTCTTGACATCTCCACATGCTCTTGAGTAAATTAAGGTATTTTTTTAAATATACTATCTACAGAATGTGCTACTGACACGACACAGCAATAATGACATGATTATGGATTTAATATCTCCCAGCATTGAACGGGAAAAATCGGGGAGGGCAGAAAAACAACAAAATTCAACTTACTGTCCATATACAGCATAGTAGGAAGAACACTGAGCAAATTTGCCAATTAATTGAGTTGTGTGGGGAGTCCAGTATGCAAAACTGTTATGCCTGGTAGTAACAATAGATCTGCGCATAATCAACCTGTACTTGGATGACAAATCTATGCTGCTTCAACCCTAGTGTAGAATTCATACCTTGCAGAAGATGGTGAATGTCAACATCCCAACTTATCAGTAATTATGACTGGCTAATGAGAGATTTGGAAAACTTGGTGGGCAGATTAGCAGTCAAACTTGCTCCTGTATCAAGATAGGTCAGGGTACCATGGGTGACATGCAGTCTTACTTTTCCTTCATGAAAGATTATGTTGCTAACAATGGAACATTCAAAAGTGAAAATAAATGAGCTTGGTGGAACATGGTAGGTATGGAAAATGGTCAAAATAATGCAATACATATTTTCTCATTTGTGCCCAATTACAGTTTGATAGGATAAAACACATCCTGAAGACAATTTGGCATGTTAGGTTTGGAGGAAATATCTTTGAAACCATGAACCATGAAATCTTTACTAAAATAAATAAATAAATAAAATAAAGTGTTTTATTTAAAAGTTTGAGTCTTACTAACTTTCTTGCAAATTTTATATCATATTTTGTAAGAATTTGAGATTTTCCATTATACTCCAGGGCCAATAATTCATTTTGCCAAATGAAAATTTGCACTGGTTGGCACATCCAGTGGGACCCATCTTTACATACTCAGTATTTACAATAAAACCATGCTTTCATGTACCCGGATTTTATGTTTTTCTATCATTTACACCATTTTTTGTCGGTCCCATCAAATTTCCTATGTTCACAATGTTAATTCGCCTCATTTTTTTCATTAACATATTTGCACTCTTCTCACATTTTACACTTTTTGAAACCACATTCATGAAGAAAAAAGATGTAATTGACAAAAATTGATGCTGGCATGGCTTTCAACTTCAAGTATAGTGTTTGTAAATGTTACACAGTCAATTTTCTTGACACTTTGCATTTATTGAAATATATATTATACGTTTTGTTGCTTGCAGTACACGCCGAGTTGAATCATGATGCTGTGGTTGATGGGAGTATAGTATCCCATCAGCCACCACACTGATTGTTAGCTTGGCTTTGTTTATGGAACTGGTAGTTTTTCATGCTTTGCCTGAGGTGTTTTGAGAATTCATTCTTATTGTGAAATGCAAGTATTTATCTAAGTATTTTTTTGTGCCGTTTTATAAATGGTGAGACTGATGGTTTGCTTGTGTATGTTTTTCTGCACATTGAAGGGGGGGGGGGGGGCAGTATATTATAACCTCAGAAAAGTGATATACTGTGAGATGCCGACCCCATGCAAATGGCACTTATGCATATACGGTATTTGCACTTGAGAATGTGAATAAATTCTCAAATATCATTGTGCAAAACATCAAAAAATACAAAAAGATCAGAACATGTGAAGTTTTACTATGTAAATAATTAATGCCAGTTAAAGGCTTGCTGACAGAGTCGATTATGATGAAAGAAATTATGTAAAAATTTCTACTTCTTATAAAATTACCATTTCCTCTTCTGCCTGGTGCTTAAAATGGTAAAAGTTTGCATAACCTTTATCTATACTAATAATAAATCTGTAAATGTAGGCCCATTGCTGTTCACTTCAAACTTCAAAACTACTGGACGAATCTTCATGCGGTTTTCACAAGAAACATCAGAAAAGTTTAGGTCAACATATAGACATAATTTTATCAAAATCAGATCACAGCAAACAAAGATATCATAATTTTAACTGTTTTCAGTAACCGTCGTGTCTATTTGTTCAACTATTAAAAAGCTCTTATCTCCAAAACTACTCCACAAATGGGGTTTTCACAGGTAACTTGAGGGTAATTCTGGCCAACATATAGATTTTGTTTCATAAAATTTGGATCACAGAAAAAAAGAATATCGTAATTTGAATTTTCTTATCTATGACTGTCATGTCTGCCTGTCTTTGAACACATTTATCTCCAAAACTACCTGACAAATTTTCATGGGGTTTTCACACGTAACTTGAGCATATCGTGTGGTTACATAAAGGCTTTAATAATTAAAATTGGATCAGAGAAAATAATAATATAATTTAATCATTTGCTTAAAACCCATTGTGTATGTTTATTTGTTGAGGATAATCTCCAAAAGTACTACACGATCTTTCATGGGTTTCTACAGGTAAATTGAGAATAGTTTGGGGAGTAACATAGGCTTCATTTCATAAATATCTGATCGGAGTAAGGAAAGCTAACGTAATTTGAAGTTTTACGTGTGTAGTATGCTTATAAGTATGATACAGTACAACAAATCTCCAAGAGTACTCCACGACCATTCTTGGGGTTTCATAGGTCAACTGAGAGTACCTTGGGGCAACATATAAGCTTCATTTAATCAAAATTGGATCAGGGGAAGAAAAGATATAATAATTTGTAGTTTGTGGTGTATGCTACACTTGAATTGCAGCGTAGTATAGCAAAGATCTGATAGAGGCACTGTTACTGACATAGAATACCAAATAACTAATGGATGACGATACTGCATTGTTTATTCTCATAACTAAGATGTAATACACTGAAACAAGGGCTACGATTTTCCTTATGACAGCGGTGAAGTGTATTGATGTTGGCAATGGCCGTTGAATACTTTTTGAAAAATCAGAAACATACAATGAGGGGAATAATTCTTTGTGTTGATAATGAAATAAATAATTAATGTTGTTCTGATCAGTTAATTATGATCCCCCTAAAGCAAATATTTCGTTGCCAACATTAACATACTAAACCGCTGCCACTGCAAGTAAAATTTAACCCAGGTAAGGCAAAATAAATAAATAAATAAATAAAATAATAATAATAATTTACTAGCTGTATCCCGCATGCTTCTTTCCGCAGGTATCATTTGAATTTAAAACATAACGACATTCCTTCGCATATATCATTGTTTTCATTTACTAAGAATTCTTTGCAAGAAAACACGAACTTATGTAATTTCCTTTCTGATTACAGTACTTACTTATTATATCTTGAGTCCATTCTGTTTAGAAATGCCTAGAAAGCTATACTTAGTACAGAACAAATAGAGGCCCTGTTAGTTACGTAGTGCACTGAAGAATTATTAGTTGGCACTGCTGCATTTTTATTTCTTTTCGATGGTTATACCACAGAACAGCAATGAAACACTAAAGGTGCTGTTGGTTTTGTAATGCTCAAGAAGGTTAGAATACAGGGAGTCACCCTTACACTGAAAAAGTGAAGCCTACCTCTGCCATATTGCTGAGTTTTGGAGAAGTGTACATGTTGTAGAGCTTAAGTTTCATGTCACTTAGAACAGGAATAAAACATCGAACCGTTTTGCTGTGATGTACAATGTGTTAGAAGAGTGTCAATTAACCATTAAAAATTAAGTTTTCAAATCTATTATGATGAGTATTTTTTACTATTTATTGAAGAAAGTGTATTGTTTGAAAGTACATACTTTGCAGTGACTGTCAGTTCAGTGCATTAACAGTAAGAGGATCGACTTAATGCATAGTTTTAATGGAGTAACATCATTCCAAAACTGAACACGATGGCGGACAGGCTTCAACTGATGTATGAGCTTGGCACAGATAATGCCATCTCCCTTTATTCTAACCTCCTTGCTGCAAAGAAACAATACATGATTGTGTTGTGCATATTCTCTCAGTAACAGAAGTATTTTGAGTTATGAGCCACAGTCTTATCTCTGCAAATAGAAACTAACATTCAACAGCGAGTTGCTGATTACACTTTGTATATTCACAGCTTAACGACATTTCTTTGCTTCTTTTGGTAGGCAACATTTGAATTTAAAACATAATGACATTCCTTCATGTCTAATTTACATAAAAATTCTTTGCAAGGAAATTGTAATTTTTGTAGTTCCTGTTCTGATTTCGGTGTATTCTTAATACATTTTGAGTGCGTTCTGTTTAGGAATGCCTCAAAAGTGCCATAGTACAGTAAAGGACAAAGTCAGGTGACGTTAGTTACATAGTACACCAAATAACTAATCATGGCATTGTTTTTTTCATTCTCATAACAATGGTGTAATACACTACAAGAAGGGGTACAATTTTACTTATGGTGGTGGAATTGTGTGCTGATGTTGCCAACGGCCGTTGAATGCTTTTTAAAAAGCCAGTCACTTAGAATTGGGGGGGGGGGGGGAATAATCCTTTTTGTTCATGATGAAATAATTTATGCTGTTCTGGTCAGTAGATTAATCATCCTCCTAAAGCGTGTAATTCATTGCCAATGATAGCAAACTAAAACACTGCCACTGCAAGTAAAATTTAATTCAGGTAGGGGGAAAAAAAATAAATAAATAAATAAAAAATAAAAAATAAAAAATTGTTCTTTCTAGCTGTATCCCATATGCTTTGCAATGTCATGGAAAGAAAAGAAGTGCCCCTTTCAATTGGTATAACCACTAAATTGTACATAGAGTTGTAATGTCTATGGAGTGAGCATTGCATTATGTGCATCTTCTCAAAATTAAGCTGGAATTGTCACGTGATATTAAGAAAAATCCACTCTTTCCACACATTTATTTGCTCTTATGATTGGTTTGTATCACATTGGCTGCAAAGAAACCCCCCCCCCCCTCCCCACCTCATTTTTGCAGAGCAACCACATAACATGAAATATTATCTAAATAAATGTGTCACAGAAGCAATAAGAAAGTTGAGGAAGCATCACTAAAAGGGCCATTTACACATATCTGTCTTCACCGAACAAAAAAGAACCAAGGTAAAGTCAGTGATTAGTAGATTTTTTCCAATATCACGTGGCATTTCAACCCTTATGTTGACGACACAAAATCTGTTCTGTGCATCTGAATGCTCACTCCAGAGATATTTCTGAGCTGTGCTAGCCACAAGAGATAATATGCATATGTGAGCGACAAACTCATCAGAAACCTCTCTGCTTTCATAATTGTTTGGTACAATATTTTGATTAAAATTTTTAATTACTTACTTTTGGTGCAGCCTACAATAAGATAATAAGACATCTTTTTTTGTAGAGACAATTGTACTTAGAGTTATAATCTGATTTCTGAATATATAGTTCTATTACACAATGTCAATTTCAACTTTGTGCTTTACGAAGTAATCACTGCAGGATGTGGGGACTTATATTAGCTGAAAGAGTGGGCCATGCTGCTAACACAGTCAAGATAATTAACTGAAAATACTAAATACTATATTTAATGTAAAGTTCTGTATAGATGATCAGCTGATGCCATTCCTTCAACGATTATCCAGACTTACTTTATGCACATTTCCACCACCATGACGTCTTCTTTAAACAGACATGATCTGCTCTGTTGATTGAATTACCAGACTTTTAGCATTAGTTGAGTTTTCAGTAATAGGGAGTACTGCATACAGAACAGCTGCATTGTCCACAGTGCAACACTGCAACATACTAATACTTCAACATACACTTACTGTGAGAGATAAACAGTTTGGTACTTCACCATGGCGCTGTTATTATTATTACTATTTCTCATCTCAACGATGGAAGTGTTTTCAGTAGTTTAAGCCAAACAGACAATTACACACTGCAGTATTACCTTTATGAACACAATGTAACATTAAATTTTACATCGTTGCGGAGTATGGACTTAAATTAATTTCACTTTGGTATGAAAAATTTTATGAACATTCATCTTTTTCAACATCTTGGCTATGAGAACTGAGTTTACTGACAGAGCGATCCAACAAGGATTCTGTTTTTGCTGACCTAGGTCTGGAAACCTAAACAACCATGATATAGACAGGTCTCTCTATAACAACCATTGCGAAGCACGGGCATATAAGCTAGTTACATAATAAACTTCCTGGTAAGTATTTTGATGCCTGTTATGTACACATATCACAAATAAACTACGAAAATGCAAGAGTGATCCAGTAAGCATATTTTACCATTTAAAACACTGACCATGGAGGTAAACAAGTCATTTTCCATGGGGATGGGTTGATAACAGAAAGGGCACCTGGCTACCTGTTAATTAATTAACCATCCCAAATCAATAGTTAACCACATGATCAGGGACATAACCAGGGGAGGGATGAAGGGAATCAATTTCCTCCATCCCCCCCTCCCTGCCCCCCCCCCACTCCCCTGAAATTATTTTGTAATACTTTACATGTTAGAGTACAAGTCATTATTTAATAATGGAAGCCCAGGTTGGAATTAACAATATAGTTATAAGACAGTTAACAACTCACCACAAAGACGTGATGTCGAGTCGTGACAGGCACACAAAAAAGACACACACATACAACACTTTCAGCTATTGACCATGGCCTTGTTCATAATTAGAAACATTCACACAATCACAGGGGCACACAACATGGTCACACAACCATCAGCTCCAGCTGCCGCATTTCAAATTATGCTCTGCAGTGTGGCAATAGGAGAGGGGAGGGGGGATAGGAAGGTTTCGTCATGGTGGTGGGGATGGATACAGCACAGCCTTACAGAGTATGTACATATGTACATGCTGTATCCATCCCCACCACCATGATGCAACCTTCGTATCTCCCCTTCTCTCTCCTATCTCCACACCGCAGAGCATGATTCGAAGTGCGGCAGTCGGAGCAGATGGTTGTGTTACCGTATTGTGTGCCCATGTGATTGCACGAATGTTCCTAATTCTGAAGAAGGCCATGGCCGATAGTTTAAAGTGTTGTATGTGTGGTCTTTTTTGTGTGCCTTTCACGGCTCGGCGTCATGTCTTTGCGGTGAGTTGTAAACTGTCCTATTACTATATTATTAGCTACTATTTAACAGTTGCAAAATTATCTGATCGCTCTGCAAAGCAAAATTCTTACTATGGCCCTATACATGACCCTGCCCAAGTTGGGAAATCATTAGAAAGAGAAGAAAAAGAGATTATATCAAAATATTGTTGAATTGTCCTACTGGTAGGGAGGGAGCAGTTATGGAAAGTGTAGCCCAATTGTAATGAGTGCAAGTCTTGTTGTCATACATATTTTATTAAGAAAATCATTAAATTGTAATTCAATCCAATCAAGGTGCTTTACAAACAAGTTGCCATAAGGACCAAAATCATTTGATTCACAATGCCTAAACAAACAATTAACTGTAAAATTAAACTAAAAACAACTATAATCCAGATAACAAGAAGATACAAGCAAGTCTCTCTTAAAAACAGGGCAGTAGTTGCCCTTAAACTGTGAAGCATTAATCGTAAGATTTTAGGTAACTTTTCTTAATAATTTTTCTTGTAAGTAAACTTTTTAAAGGAAATACAAAAGTTTAAAATCAAGCAATTTACTGTTAGGGCCAAAATCAAAGCCAATTGCTCTACTAAGAATTCTTAAGGCTAAAGCAATTAACAGTAAAATTTTTCAAAACCTGAAAACAGTTGTAATTCAAATAATGAGGAAATATAAGAACAAGCCTGTTAAAAACAGGGAAACAGTTGCCCTCAAGCTGTGAAACATTAATTGCCAGATTTCAGACCCATTTGCCTAATAAATTTTACAGCACGGGGCAATAATACCAGCACAAATTTCCTAAGTCAGAGAACAGGTAATTACAAATAAAAATACAATTTGTACATTCACAACTTTAAATGCAATGTGTCGCTACGAGACACAGCACGCAACTACCGAGCAACAAGCCCAGCTAACAGGCGTTAATGTTTAGGTTGCCTAGAAGGAATACGCCTTTGAGAAATAATACCATCGGTTAGTTGTTTAGTAATGATAGGCTTTCAACAAGACACAAGCGAAGTCACAATACAATATGTTTATCAATTAGCAGAGAAATTTTCTTAACTTTAGCAATGTCTGTGATCCAACAGGTTTGCCAATGAACAATAGGACAAGCAGTCCACGCCGCCACAGACAATATGGGGCTCCACACTATGACCTTACTAAAACTCAAATACATAACATGAAATATTGGTAAGATAAATCACTGCTGAACAAGATAAATAACACATATAACTTATGAATTATTAACAATATACTCTGAGGATAATTATTAAAACAAACACAAATTTAAGTTCCAGTCTGAGCCACAGAAGATCAGTAACCGCAAGCTGACCAGGGAGAACTTCACAAAAGTACTCCAATTCCATGGGCAAGATATCTGACATTTAGGCACACAAGTGCAGATCATTTTGCTCAAAATTTAAATATCAACAAGTCCCAGCCATCCATATTGCCACCGATCGCATCGGCCCAAGCGCTGCCACTGCCTTCCCAGGATCAGTCTTCGTCCTTCTGGCACCACACGTCAACTCTCTCACTCACAGCCACAGACCTGCCCCGTGTCCTGTCGGGCGTGCCCTCTATCCTAGTTGCACAGCAGGGGTACCCTCTAGATCAGGAAGGAAGATAGCAGTGGGGGCAGGGGCTGGAAAACAAACTACCCAAGCTGTGACATGGCTCAATTGTGTAAAAGTGAAAGACCAAGAATTGCACATTATTTTTTGTTGTTGTCATCTTCAGTCTGCAGACTGGTTTGATGCAGCTCTCCCCGCTACCCTATCTTGTACAAGTGTCTTTATCTGAGAATACGTTCGGCAACCTACATCCTTTTGAATCTGCTTACTGTACTCAACCCTTGGTCCCCCTCTACAATTTTTACCCCATGCACTTCCCTCTAATGCCAAGTTGACGATTCTTTGATGTCTCGGAAGTGTCCCACCAATTTATCCCTTCTCTGAGTCAGGATAAACCAAAAAATCCTTTTCTCCCCAATTCATTTAAGCATCTCCTCATTAGTTATGTGATCTACCCAGATAATTATCAGCATTCGTCTGTAGCACCACATTTCAAAAGCTTCTATCATCTTTTTGTCTGAACTCCTTATTGTCCAAGTTTCACTCCCATACAATGCTACACTCCAGACAAATACTTTCAGAAAGAACTTCGTAACAATTAAATTAATATTGGATGTCAACGAATTTCACTTCTTCAGAAGTGCTTTTTTTCCCATAGCCATTCTGCATTTTATATGTTCTTTACTTCGACCATCACGAGTTATCTTTTACCCAAATAACAAAATTCATCTACTACTTTTATTGCCTCATTACCTAATCTAATTCCTTCAGCATTGTCTGATTTTCTGACACTACATTTCATTACTTTTGTTTTACTCTTGTTAATGTTCATCTTATACCTTTCTTTCAAGACACTGTCCATTCTGTTTAATTGCTCTTCCAGGTCATTTGCTGTCTCTGACAGAATTACTATGTTGTCAGAAAACTGCAAAGTTTTTATTCCATCTCCCTGAACTTTAATTCCCTCTCCAAAGTTCTCCTTGCATTCCTTCACTGTTTGCTCATTGTACAGATTGAACAACATTGGGGAAAGGCTTACTCCCTCCCCAACCTCTGCGTTCCTTTCATGCCCTTCGACTGTAATAAACACTGTCTGGTTTTTGTATAAATTGAATATAACTCTTTGCTCCCTATATTTCATGCCTGTTACCTTCAGAATTTGAAAAAGTTTATTCCAGCTGACATTGTCAAAAGATTTCTCCAAATCTATAAATGCTAAAAATGTTGGGTTTGCCTTTCCTTAGCCTATCTTCTAAGATAATTCGTAATGTGAGTATTGCCTTCCATGTTCCTACATTTCTCCTAAATCCAAACTTATCTTACCCAAGGTTGGATTCCACAAGTTTTTCCATTCACCTGTAAATAATTTGTGTTAGTATTTTGCAACTATGACTTATTAAACTGACAGCTCTGTAATTTTCACATTTGTCTGCATTTGCTTTCTTTGGAATTGGAATTACTATAGTCTTCTTGAAGTCAGAGGGTACCAGGTGGTACAATTTCTTGTTGCCTGGCTCTCCTAACGATATTAGCAGTTCGGACGGAATATCATCTATTCCAGGGGCCTTGTTTTGATTCAAATCTTTCAGCGCTCTGTCAAATTCTTCTTGTAGTATCGTATCTCCCATCTCCTCTCCCCCCACTTCATCTTACATTGCTAGAATACTACTTTGAAGTTTATTTCCTTTGTACAGGCCCTCTATATATTCCTTTCACATTTCAGCTTTTCCCTCTGTGCTTAGTACTGGTTTTCCGTCTGAGTTCTTGATATTCGTACAGCTGCTTTTCTTGTCTCCAAATATCTCTTTTATTTTCCTGTAGGCGGTACCTATCTTTCCCCTGGTTATAAATTCTACTATGGTTCTGCATTTGTTTTCTAGGCACTCCTGCTTAGCCAGTCTGCACTTCCTGTCATTCTCATTTTTCAGACGTTTGTAGTCCCTTTTGCCTGCTTCACTTGATGCATTTTTATATTTTCTCCTCCAATCCAGTATATCCCATGTTATCCTCGGATTTTTATTAGGCCTTGTCCTTCTGCCTATATGATCTGCTGCTGCTTTCAGTACTCTAGCTCTCACAGCTACCCATTCTTCTGCCACTGTATTATTTTCCCCCATTTCAGCCAATCCTTGCCTAATGCTCCCTCTGAAACCCTCGACCACTTCTGGTTCCTTCAATTTGTCCAGTTTCCATCTCTTAACTTTGCTACCTTTCTGCAGTGTCTTAAGTTTTAATCTACAGTTCATTACCAATAAGTTATGGTGAGAGTCTATATCTGCTCCTGGATATGTCTTACAGTTTAAAACCTGGTTCCTAAATCTATTCCTTACCATTATAAAGTCAATCTCGTACTGCACAGTGTCTCCTGGTTTCTTCCACGTATGCAATTTCCTTTCATGATGTTTAAACAAAGTGTTGGTGATCATTAAAGTGTGCCCTGCACAAAATTCTATGAAGCAATCTCCTCTTTCATGTCTTTTCCCCAGTCCATATTCATCTACAACATTTCCTTCTCTTTCTTTTCCTACTACCGAGTTCCAGTTCCCCATCACAATCAAGTTTTATTCTCCTTTAATTGTCTGAATAATTTCTTTTATCTCCTCATACATTTCTTTCATGTCCTCGTCATCAGCAAAGCTAGTTGCCGTATAAACTTGTACTACTGTGGTCGGTGTTGGTTTTGTGTCTATCTTCCAACAGACTAGGTGCCCATTGACTGCACAGCACTGATTTATTAAACTACAATAAGGAGTTATAAATTCAATTAGTGACATGTGTAATTTCTCAATCACTGGTACAGCTGGTGTTTTATCTTTAGTTAACAATATAATTATCATAGTTTGCAACGCATTTCAAAGACATACATCAGGCTGCAACAGGTGCACAAAAAAGACGCATACATATAAAACTTTGGCTTTTCGCCATAAGTGTTCATCAGTAAAAAATCTTCAAAGTGTGATTTGTAATGCAGTGGCCACTGATGGTTGTGTGCCTGTGAAGTGTGCATGTGTGAGTGGTGTCTTTTCATTTTTACAGAGCAACCACATAACATGAAATATTATCTAAATAAATGTGTCACAGAAGCAATAAGAAAGTTGAGGAAGCATCACTAAAAGGGCCATTTACACATATCTGTCTTCACTGAACAAAAAAGAACCAAGGTAAAGTCAGTGATTAGTAGATTTTTTCCAATATCACGTGGCATTTCAACCCTAATGTTGACGACAAAAAATCTGATCTGTGCATCTGAATGCTCACTCCAGAGATATTTCTGAGCTGTGCCTGCCACAAGAGATAATATGCACATGTGAGCAACAAACTCATCAGAAACCTTTCTGCTTTCATAATTGTTTGGTACAATATTCTGATTAAAATTTTTAATTACTTACTTTTGGTGCGGACTACATTAAGATAAGAAGACATCTTTTTTTGTAGAGACAATTGTACTTAGAGTTATAATCTGACTTCTGAATATATAGTTCGATTACACAAGGTCGATTTCAACTTTGTGCTTTACGACGTAATCACTGCAGGATGTGGGGACATGTATTAGCATGGAAACTGACTGCTGGCCTAGCGCAGGGGATAGCGTCACCGACTGCGGTGCTGAAGGTCGCCGGTTCAATCCCATTCACCGGCAAAAATTTATTTCTTGTAATTAACAATTTCAGAATGTTCTACAGCTTTCTTATGTTCACTTGTAAATTCTACTTGTTTCTTATGTTAACTGTTCTTCTAATTTCTGGTACATTCTGTCTGTGTATAAATAGCAGAGCATTCTGCCCGAGAGGCAGTCAGTGCTGCGTGTATGTTAAGTTTGTAATAAATGTGCTTTCAGTATAAGTGCTGTGTTCAGTTGCCTTCAAAGTCAAGTCAGTTTCCATTTCAACATGACATTGTTTGCTGGAGGCGTTGGGTATCCTGTGCAACAGCTGCATCACCGTGGCTCCGATTAGGCAACGTAAGAGCCATCACTTACACGGACTGGAACTGGAATACAAGGGATTTACCGAGTACATTCTTCCAAAGGTCTGTATCATCAGATGAACCATGGACATGAAACCAGCAGTAAGCCAGCTGCACATCAGACACCTGTCGGTATTCTCTAGAGAGGCTGGACAGGACCCCAACAAATGGCTAAAAGGGTTTGACCGAGTCGCCACGTACAACAGGTGGGATCATACGATGTGCTTGGGAAATGTTTACTTCTACCTGGACAGAACAGCCCAGCAATGGTTTGAAAACAATGAAGACAATTTGAATGAATGGGAGACGTTCCAGTCGGAACTTAAGAAGACTTTGGAGACCGCCAGCGACAAATCCGCTCGGCGGAAGAACAACTGAAGAACCGGGCCCAATGACATGGTGAACCGACACAGTCATACATACAGAATGTTTTGGCCCTGTGTAACATAGTGAATTCAAATATGACTGAGGCCGACAAAATCACGCACCTGATGAAGGGTATTGCAGAAGACATGTACCAAGCTCTTCTGATAAAAGACATCGCTATGATGGAAGAGTTCATTAAGTGGTGCCAGCATATTGAAGAGATGCAACAAAGGAGGGTTGGACGAAAGAAGTATGACAGGCTCCCAAATGCAGTCCCCATGGCCATTATGGAACATCAGCATGACTTCACTTCTCTCATACGACAAATTGTGAGAGAAGAATTACAACAATTTATGGCAGCTGGGATTATTAGAACGAGCGAGCATCAGATCATGGCCAAGGATTTAAGCCTTGTAAGTGACGATGGAGCAGATGCTGCTGAGGAAGAGGTACATCAGGCCATAGCTCCTGTCTGCCCTGCCAATCGCACCCAACGTGAAGAATGGTGTTGACCTGCTATGACTTACGCTGTAGTCGCCAAACGGCAGCCCATGAACCGGTCGATGTGGCCACAACCAACTTCTCCGGCAACTATGACGCCCCCCAGAAGAACAAACGTCTGGAGGACAGAAGACAGCACAACACTGTGTTTCCACTGTGGGCGCCCTGGACATGTCGTATGCTACTGCAGAGAGAGAAGGCAAGTATTCAACGATTATTTTGCCGCAATATGTCAGCCATCAGACCAGTTCTATCCCAGGCAATCACTTGCTGATGAGTTCAGTTGACCTATGGGAAGAAGCCCACCGCCGTACCCTAGACGAGGTCGCTCCCCGACACTCCACAGCTGTTCACCATCGCCATACAGAGGTACCAGCTGCTCCCCTAGCAGCCGCCCCCAGGAAAACTAAGCGAGGCGACCATCTACGGAGGTGAGGCTGCTGCTGATGAAAATCCTCCATGGACAACATTCACTAAGATGTCGGAAAATCTCATCGACGTCATAAGCGACGGCTAATCTGTCTGGGCACTTGTTAATTCAGGAGCGTCTTTTTCTGTATTGTTGGATAATTACCACTGCACACTAAAGAAGACAATGTTCTGTGATACAGGGGCAACTGTGCTGAAGGTCGCAAATGGAAAGTACGTCCAGCCAGCATGAACTTGTGTCACAAGAATAATCATCAACAACAGGACCCAGCTGTTTGAATTTGTTATGTTAACAGAATGTAGTCACAATGATATCCTCGGATGGGACTTCCTTCAGGCAGCCCAAGCTATCATTGACTGTGGAAGATCTGAGCTGCATATTGAAGAAGTTGTTCCGACGTATACACGTAATATAGAATTTTCTGGGAAGTTATTTGCCGTTGACAATGTGACGGTCCCGCCGTTTATGATGAGAAGAGTTGCAGTCACAAACACAGATGAGCGATTAAACTGTGAAGTGCTTGTTGATAGTAATATGTTTATCAGGCTCACCAAAGATATTTACATACCAGCAGCTATCATAAGCATTACCGGAGGTTGAGGTGAGATTTGGATCACTAATTGTCACGAGCAGTCGCAACTAATCCCCAAAGAAATGTGTATCGGGACAGCTGAACCAATCCAGGACGGTGAGCTCAATGTCATTAACGAAGACTCATGATCTGCTGTTAGTACAGACAACACGCTGGAGGAAACAAACGTGGAACTGCCAATAGGGCCTGGACTGACCAAGGAACAATGCTAGCGTATGTTGGCTGTACTACATCTATTTTCAGGTGCATTCACACCTCAGCAGGGGGAAAGTCAGACTAAATGGCTCACAATAAGGCACCATATAATTACTGGGGATCACGCACCAATTAGCCAGCGTTCGAATAGAGTGTCGCCAGCCGAAAGACGGATAATTCGGGAGGGAGTGGAGAAGATGTTGCATGATGACATTATTCAACCTTCGGAGAGTCCTTGGTCATCTCCGGTGGTCCTTGTAAAGAAGAAGAATGGCACGCGGCGATTCTGTGTTGACTATCGGTGGCTGAACAAAATCACAAAGAAAGCTGTCTACCCACTGCCGCACATTGACGACACCTTAGACTGCTTGAAAGGAGCTACATACTTCTCGACTATGGACATGCAGACAGGTTACTGGCAAATCGAGTTTGACAAAGCTGACAGGGAGAAGACACCTTTTATTACACCTGACGGTCTCTATGAATTTAAAGTAATGCCATTTGGATTATGTAATGCTCCAGCCACATTCGAACACATGATGGACAACTTGCTTCAACACCTTAAGTGGATGACATGTCTCTGCTATTTAGATGACATTGTTGTTTTCTCGAAAACATTTGACGAACATCTGAGTTGCCTGTCAACTGTGTTGAAGTGTGTTCAGGCTGCAGGACTCCACCTCAATCCAAAGAAGTGCCTCTTCGTCACCAAAGAGGTAAAAATCCTGGGGCACCTAGTCAATGGAGATGGTGTCCGTCCTGATCCAGATAAAGTAAGGGCAGTCACAGAATTTCCAACTCCTCAGCACATTCGTAATGTGCTCATACTACCAACGTTTCCTAAAAGGATTTTGTAACAAGGCACATCCATTACAAGAACTTCTGCAGGGAGACACCAAATTTTACTGGGATGAGGCAAAAGATAGAGCTTTCCGGGCACTTAAGGAGGCTCTAACTTCCACACAAGTGCTAGCCTTGTACGACGAGAATGCGGAAACGGAACTTCACACAGATGCCAGTGGTTATGGGATTGGTGCAGTGCTTGTACAGGTTCAGGAAGGTGCTGAAAAAGTGATAGCTTATGCGTTAAGAGTACTCTCAAAGTCCGAGATAAACTACTCTACAACTGAGAAAGAATTTCTCGCAGTTATCTGGGCTGTCAACAAGTTCTGGCCTTATTTATTCGGCAAACAACAGACCACCGTTCTTTATGTTGGTTGACTAGTTTGAAGGATCCATCAGGTCGACCAGCAAGATGGGCACTAAGACTCCAAGAGTACGATGTCACAGTGGTATTCAAGAATGGGCCCAAACACAAGGATGCTGACTGCCTTTCGACGAATCCATTAGTGAAACACAACAGCATGAATGAAATTTCAGCCCTCACTGAATTAGATGATGTTACTGCTGAACAGAGGGAAGATCCAGCACTATTAAAAATGATAGAGGCATTGGAGAAAGGGGAACCGACCAATGGAGAGTTCCAACTTATCAAATGTTCAAATGTTTGTTGAGCTTATGGGACTTAACTACGGGGTCATCAGTCCCTAAACTTACAAACTAGGACGGCACAAATATCCATGCCCGAGGGGGGATTCGAACCCCCGACCGTAGTGGCTGTGCTGACCGTGACTGGAGCGCCTCAGTCACCTCGGCCACCGCGGCCGGCCAACTTATAAACGAAACATTGTATAAGAGCATTGTATGATCCACTGGTCATTCCAGCTCATCTCCAACCAGCTATTCTCTAATATTTCCGTGATGCTCCAATATCCGGTCATCTGGGATTCGTGAAGACCCTAGACAGAATCCGACGCAGGTATTACTGGAAAGGTCTCTGCCGATCTGTCAAGCAGTATGTGAGTCACTGTAAAGAGTGCCAGAGATGGAAGCACGTGCCACAATTACCTCCAGGGCATCTCGTATCGACACTCAGGATGACTATGTTAAACAGCTCATCACCAGGTTCGAAGAAGCAAGACAGCTGGCTCGCAAACGGACACTGGACACCGAGGAGAAGGACCGTCAATGATATAACGACAACCACCGACCTGTTGTGTACAACCCAGGAGATCTGGTATGGATTTTTACCCCTGTACGGAAGGTTGGACTGTCATAAAAGTTATTGAAGCGATACTTTGGTCCGTATCGTGTCATACACCGCCTGTCAGATGTCACATACGAAGTTGAGGATTATGAGCTGTCGTCGAAATGAGAAAAATGAAGAGACGTTGTTCATGTCCTGCGCATGAAGCCTTACTACGATATTGAAGAGCAGGTAGGCGACAATGACTTCTTGTACAAGGTCTCTAAAAGCAGTCAACAATCCGAAGATTGGTTTGAACACCACAGTGCTTTACTAGGCATTGTCCTGTTTGGAGGGGACTCTAAGGACGGTAATGTTACTGATGAAGCCATGACAGGAACGTCTGTCATCGAAAATTGTGGAGAAGGGAAGGAATCTCTTAAACTGCCATACAGAGGACCCATGACAAGGTCAGGATCCAGGACACTGCAGTTGTCTCCACATGGAACAAAGAGCAGGTCACTGATTTTCCAGGAGAGGGAGCAGTGCCACTATACACCAGCATAGTGCAGGGCATAGTGTCACCGACTGCAGTGCAGAAGGTTGCCGGTTCAATCCTGCCCACTGGCAAAAATTTATTTTTTTATAATTAACAATTCCAGAATGTTCTACAGCTTTCTTATATTCACTTGTAAATTCTACTTGTTTCTTACATTAACTGTTCTTCTAATTTCTGGTACATTCTGTCTGTGTATAAATAGCAGAGCACTCTGCCTGAGAGGCAGTCAGTGCTGCGTATATGTTAAGTTTGTAATAAATGTGCTTTCAGTATAAGTGCTGTGTTAAGTTGCCTTCGAAGTCAAGCCTGCTTCTATTTCAACGTGAAAAAAAAAAAAAAAAAAAAAAAAAAAACATGAAAGCAGCTAAACTACTATGAACAGCAAAGTGATCACATTATCATAGTCAAGACAGGTACAACCAACACAGACCACAATAGTACAGGTTTATATGCCAACTAGCTCTGCCTATGATGAGGAGATCGAAGAAATGTCTGAGGAGTTAAAGGAAATTATTCAGACCATTAAGGGAGAGGGAAAACTTAATTGTGATGGGGGACTGGAATTCGGTAGTAGAAAAAGGAAGAGAAGTAAAAACAGTAGGCAAATATGTACTGGGAAAAGGAAATGAAAGAAAAAGCCACCTGGTAGAATTTTGCACAGAACATAATTTAATCATAACAAACACTTGGTTTAAGAATTACAAAAGAAGATTGTATATGTGGAAGAGACCAAAAGACACCAGAAGGTAAGAGATATATTTCATAATGGTAAGACATAGATTTCGGAACCAGGTTTTAAACTGTAAGACATACCAAGGAGCAGAGATAGATTCTAACCTCATCCTGTTGGTAAAGAACTGTAGGCTGAAACTGATAAAACTGCAGAAAGGTAGAACAATAAAGAGATGGGGCCTGGATAAATTGAAGGGACCTAAATTTCTTCAGGAAATTTCTTTTGTATCACAGGAAATACTGAATTTAATTGATGAAAGGAGAAAATATAAAAATGCAGTAAATGAAACATGTTAAATGGAGTACAGATGATTAAGAAATGATATTGACAGGAAGTGCAAAATAGCTATGCAGGAGTGGTTAGAAGGCAAATGCAAGTCTGTAGAAGAATGTATAAATAGGGGAAAAGTAAATACCGCCTACACAAAATTAAGAGAAATTTGGAGACAAGAAAAGCAGCTGTATGAAAGTAAAGAATTCAGATGGAAAACCAGTTCTAAGTAAATAAGTGGAAGTTAAAGCTGAAATGAATTTTGAGACAATATTGTAGGAAGGGAAGAGGAAGTAGATGAAAATGAAATAGGAGATATTATACACCTACTGAGAGAAGACTTTGACGAACACTGAAAGACCTAAGTTGAAACAATGCTCCTGGAGTGGACGACATTCCCTCAGAACTACTGAAGTCTCTGGGAGAACCAGCCATGACAAAATTATTTCACCTGGTGCATAAGATGTTTGAGGCAGGGGAAATCCCCTCAGACTTAAGAAAAAGGAAACATCCCCAACTCCAAAGATAGCTGGCACAGACCAATGTGAAAATTATAGAACCATCAATTTAATCAGACATGATTGCAAAATTTTAAGATAAATTATTTACTGAGGGATGGAAAAGTTGGTAGAAACTTACCTTAGGGAAGATCAGTCTGGATTCAGGAGAAATGTAGGAGGAATACACTCTTTCAAATTCTGAAGCAAGCAGGAGTAAAATATAGGGAACGGTAGGTTATTCACAACTTGTACAAAAACCAGACAGCAGTTATCAGAGTTGAAGGACATGAAAGGGATGCAATGGTTGTGAAGGGAATAAGACAGGGATGTAGCCTTTCTCCAATGTTATTCAATTTGAACATTGAGCAAACTGAAGAAATAAAAACATTGTGTTTTGCCAATGACATTGTAATTCTGTCAGAGACAGCAGAGGACCTGGAAGAGCAATTGAATGGCATGGACAGTATGTTGAAAGGAGCATGTAATATGAACATTAACAAGAAGAAACAAGGGTAATGGAAAGCAGTCTTAAGAAAATCAGGTGATGCTGAAGGAATGAGATTAGGTAATGAAGCAGATGAGTTTTGTTACTTCAGCAGAAAAAAACATACGGTGGTCACAGTACAGAGGATACAGAAAACAAATGGCAATGGGAAGAATGGCATTTTTGAAAAAGGGAAATTTGTTAACATTGAATATTAATTTAAGTGTAAGGAAGTCTTTTCTGAAGAGTGTTGAGTGCTGCCTTGTACGGGAATGAAACATGGGCTATCAGTTTGGACAGGAAGAGGATAGAGGCTTTTTAAATGTGGTGCTACAGAGTCAGAGAGTGACCAAAAGATGAATACACCAAACAGATTCTAATGGCTGTAGGTTGCCATTATTATGAATAAATGAAGAAGGTTACTCAGGATAGAGACGAGAGCTGCATCAAACGAGCCTCCAGACTGAAGACAACAAGAACAACATTATTTGTTTCATGAGCTATTTTCAGGTTTTATCAAATATTAGAAGTTTTCATCTTTTTAACTACAGATGCTCATCTGTATTTTCTGATGGTTAGAAGTTTAATTGAAGTAAAATGTGTTTGTTTAGTAAGACATGTAAAATTTGGATTAGTGTATTTGATTTTGTTCCATAGCGACAGTTTCAGAAGAAAACTAGAATTGGTTTCAAGAGAAACAGTACTTTTATAGATGTTTGAATAAAAGCTTTTTGTGTAACTTTTTTTAATTTTATTTTTTAATTACTGCCACTCATAAAAATTAAGTAATAGCCTACTCATTTCTCCTACCTTTTCAGAAATAAGGATCGAGAAATAGAAGAAGCTGAAGAAAAGCATCAAACTGAAATAAAAATTTATAAGCAGAAAGTGAAACATCTTCTTTATGAACACCAGAACAATTTGGCAGAATACAAGGTAACTGGCAAACATTATCTCATGCTTGCTGTTCATAGATCTGAGACCTAAAGTAAGCAGTATTTAAATCTCCTTGAATTTTTTTATAAGAAATATCATATGAAATCCAGCTGTCACTTACAAGGAAAGTACTTTGGCTTGAACAAATACATCTGTGTGAATGTTTGGTTACAGTTCCATTATGTACCCCTCATTGTGCTGACGGGTGTCATTTCTCTGCAAAACTGTGCTTTTCATGCTCTTGATACCACTGTAGATGCAATTGTAGATGCCATATACAATGCAGAAATCTTACATAATAATCATTGTACATATTCTCTAGTGTGTTGTCATCATATGCTGTGATGATGTGATTTTAATCTTCTTTCGGGAGAAAGCTACTGTCACAGCTATCATCGCCTCGTCCCGCACTTACCATAGCGCTACTGCTTGCAATGAGTTGTTCATCATTATCATTATGTGTTCATGTTGCAACTGTATTGTTTCAAACTTGATCTTTTATTTCTGCACCATAATAGAGACCGCAAAACACCTGAATGATTCATTTGCTACACTAATATCATCTTCATGAAGAAAGGTTATACGTAACTTCATCTTAACAATTCACAATACATTAACAGGATTGATTCCCAATCGCTGACTCAGCTGATGCTTCACTACACAAATAACATCACAGAATGCAACTTCAGAGGCACATTGCACCGTCCCTACTGGTCTCAATTGGCATACTGACATGTCAATTTTGCAATGTGGCATGGCCCATGCAGAGGCCTCTAATGGTCAACTACAGAGTTTTGTAGATGTAGGAGTATCACTATTGCAATAAGGGACCTTTTCATTATCTCTCAAATGATTTTGATTTATCTGTGTTTGTTTGAGCCCAAGTACTTCTTAGTGCATTTAACCGAGACAGTGCTGACGTCCTTCCAGAAGGATGAGAACGGCAGCTTACTTTTTTATTCTTCTCCATAAGAATTCATGTACAGTGTCATATTTTATTTCTTTGAATCACCTGCTCCTATATTTTAGTTTGTAGTGTCAACTGCAAAGTGGTTGGATACAGCTGGAAAGTTGAGGTTCATACAGAAGATACTGATGACTCCCTTGTAGTTGTGTTTATATTTCTTGAAATTTCTTGAATTTTTGAGACATTTATATGTATACATTTCATCTTAAATGATGTTTTAATAAAAATGATTTATCAGATTAAAATTATAAAACATTTTGACGTAATTCCAAAAAGAAGGGCAGTACTGCAAAACTAATGGTGTGATTGTGAAAAAAATCACTTACAACGATCTTGTGCAGTCATACGAAGGTAATTAGTAGCTTCTGAGAAAAAAATTAAACCAAAAATAATTACATGCTATCTGGGTTAATGTCTTTAAAATTCAATGAATTCTTTAAAATAGTAATAAGGACAGTTTACAACTCACCGCAAAGATGTGGTGACGAGCCGTGACAGCCACATGCAAAAGACACACACATACAAACACTTTCAGCTATTGACCATAGCCTTCTTCAGAAAATGGAACATTCACACAATCATACAGGCACACCACACGGTCATACAACCATCACCTCCGGCTACTGCACTTAGAATCACGCACCACGGCGTGTAAATCGGGTAGGGGAGGAAAGGGGAGAGGGGATAGGAATGTTACGTTATGATGGTGGGGATGGGTACAGCACGGCCTAGATGGGAATAATGAGATGCAGCTTAGGAATGGAGTGGGGAGGCAGGTGAGGGTAGAGAAATAAAATAAAATAAGAAAATAAACAAAATAAATATACATTAAAAAAATGCACACACAGGCACGCACTCTTGCGCGCAAGCACGAATGCATACACACGCGCGCGCACACACACGGACACACACACACACACACACACACACACACACACACACACACTCAGGCACACACACACACACACACACACACACACACACACATGCAAGCACGCACACACATTCACGCACCACTCAGTTGAGGCTCGGGATAGAGAGGTAGGAACTGTAAGGTATGGAAAAAACGGAAGTTATTGTAGGTTGAGGCCTGGATTTTTTTGGGATCGGAGAATGTATTGTAAGGATAACTTCCATCTGTGCAATTCAGAAAAGCTGGTGGTGGATGGGAGGATCCAGATGGCCCGGGCTGTGAAGCAGCCATTGAAATCAAGCATGTGATCTGCTGCATGCTGGGCTACCTTGCTTTTAGCCACAGTTTGGCGGTGGCCATTCATCCTTCCATCCATGCAGCGGAGCACATGCTTGATTTCAATGGCTGCTTCACAACCCGGGCCATCTGTATCCTCCCATCCACCACCAGCTTTTCTGAACTGCACAGATGGGCGTTATTCCTACAATACATTCTCCGATCCCGAAATCATCCAGGCCTCCACCTATGGTAACTTACCTTTTTTCCATACCTTACAGTTCCTACCTCTCTATCCCAAACCTGAGTGGTGTGTGAATGTGCTTGGTTGTGTGTGTGTGTGTGTGTGTATGCGGTCTTGTGTAAATGCAGTGTGCGCACATTTTATTTTTATTTTGTTGTTGTTGTGGTCTTCAGTCCGGAGACTGGTTTGATGCAGCTCTCCACAATACCCTATCCTGAGCAAGTCTCTTCATATCCACATAAGAACGGCAACCTACATCTGTCTGAATCTGCTTACTGTATCCATCTCTTGGTCTTCCTCTGTGGTTTTTACCCCACACACTTCCCTCCAACGCTAAATTCACAATTCCTTGATGTCTAAGAATGTGTCCTACCAATCTATCCCTTCTTTTAGTCAAGGTATGCCAGAAATTTGTTTTCTCCCCAATTCTGTTCAGTACCTCCTCATTATTTACGCGATCCACCCACCTAATCTTCAGCATTCTTCTGTAGCACCACATTTCAAAAGCCTCTATCCTCTTTCTGTCCACACTGTTTATCGTCCATGTTTCACTCCCATACAAGGCAACACTCCATACAAATGCCTTCAAAAAGGACTTCCTTACGCTTAAATCAATATTCGCTGTTAGCAAATTTCTCTTTTTCAAGAACGCCTTTCTACCCATTGCCATTCTGCATTTTATATCCTCTGTACTGCGACCATCATTTGTTATTTTACTGCCCAAGTAACAAAACTCATCTACCTCCTTTATTGCTTCGTTTCCCAATCTAATCCCTACAGCATCACCTGATTTTCTTACACTGCTCTCCATTACCCTAGTTTTGCTCTTGTTAATGTTCATCTTATATGCACCTTTCAGCACACTGTCCATTCCGTTCAATTGCTCTTCCAGGTCCTTTGCTGTATCTGACAGAATTACTATGTCATCGGCAAAACGCAATGTTTTTAATTCTTCACCTTGAACTTTAATTCCTTCTCCAAATTTCTCCTTGCTTTCCTTTATAGCTTGTTCAATGTACAAATTGAATAACATTGGAGAAAGGCTACAACCCTGTCTTACTCCCTTTCCAACCACTGTATCCCTTTCATGCCCTTCAACTCTGACAACCGCTGTCTGGTTTTTGTACAAGTTGTAAATAACCTTACGGTCCCTATATTTTACTCCTGCTTGCTTCAGAACTTGAAAGAGTTTATTCCAATCAACATTGTCAAAAGCCTTCTCCAAATCTACAAAAGCTAGAAATGTAGGTTTGCCTTTTCTTAATCTATCTTCTAGGATAAGCCGTAAAGTGAGTATTGCCTCCCGTGTTCCTACATTTCTCCTGAACCCAAACTGATCTTCCCCGAGGTCGGCTTCTACCAGCTTTTCCATCCTTCTGTATATAATTCGTGTTAATATTTTGCAACCATGACTTATCAAACTGATGGTTCTGTAGTTTTCACAACTGTCTGCACCTGCTTTCTTTGGAATGGGGATTATAACATTTTCCTTGAAGTCTGAGGGTACTTCACCTGTCTCATACATCTTACACACCAGGTGAAACAGTTTTGTCATGGCTCGTTCACCCAGAGACTTCAGTAGCTCTGACGGAATATCATCTACTCCAGGAGCCTTGTTTCGACTTAGGTCTTTCAGGGCTCTGTCAAATTCTTCTCTCAGTACAGTATCTCCTATTTCATCTTCATCTACATCCTCTTCCCTTCCTACAATAGTGTCTCGAAGTTCATTTCCTTTGTAGAGCCCCTCTATATACTCTTTCCACCTTTCAGCTTTCCCTTCTTTGCTGAGAACTGGTTTTCCATCAGTGTCCTTGATATTCGTAGAGCTGTTTTTCTTATCTCCAAATGTTTCTTTTATTTTCCTGTAGGCTGTATCTATTTTACCCCTATTTATACATTCTTCTACATCCTTGCATTTGCCTTCTAGCCACTCCTGCTTAGCCATTTTGCACTTCCTGTCAATCTCATTTCTTAGTCGTCTGTACTCCATTTTACCTGTTTCATTTACTGCATTTTTATATTTCCTCCTTTCATCGATTAAATTTAGTATCTCCTGTGATATCCAAGGATTTTTTGTAGGTCTTGCCTTCCTACCTATGTTGTCCTCTGCTACCTTCACTATTTCATCTCTCAATTTTACCCATTCCTCCTCTACTGTTTTATTTTCCCCTGTTTCTGTCAATTGTTGCCTAAATCTCCCTCTGAAATTCTTAAGAACTTCAGGTTTCTTCAATTTATCCAGGTCCCATCTCCTTATTTTCCTAACTTTTTGTAGTTTCTTCAGTTTCAGCCTACATTTTTATTTTATATGTATATATATTTAAAAATGAATATTATAGAAGTAAAGTTTCCCGGTGAGATAAATATGTATAACAATAGAAATCGAATAACTTACTCAAAGGACAGGTTCCCCTTAAGGTAAGTCCTTCCACTCCTGGGATTGGAATGACTTCTTTTCCCCTTCCTTAAAACCTGCATCCTTCCCTTTCTCCCCTACTTCCTCCTCTTTTCCTGAAGAAGCGGCCAACGGTTTTGAAAGCTTGTATCTTATGTTTGTGTGTGTTTTTATTTGTGTTTTTGTGTCTATCATGAGCCTGTCCTTTGGGTAAGTTATTCAATTTCTATTTTTTATTCATATATATATACATATTTATTTTGTTTATTTTCTTATCTCATTTTATTTTATTTTTCTCCCCACTCCATTCCTAAGCTGCATCTCATTATTCCCATTTAGGCCGTGCTGTACCCATCCCCACCACTGTGACGTAACGTTCCTATCCCTTCTCTTCACGCTACAGAGCGTGATTCTAAGTGCGGCAGCTGGAGGTGATGTTTGTATGACTGTGTTGTGTGCCTGTGTGATTGCGTGAACATTCTATTTTCTGAAGAAGGCCGTGGCCGATAGCTGAAAGTGTTGTATGTGTGTGTCTTTTGTATGTGCATGTCGCAGCTCGTCGCCACATTGTGGCGCATTTGTTTTTCTTGGTATACATTAAAGCCACATTTTTCTATACATCACCTGTTATATATGATCAGTGGTAGAATGCTCGTAGATCTCGTTGCTCGCCTGCCATTAACACATTGCAAAATAATAGGACGTCGGGTTCTTAAGGCGTCTTGGAAACTTTTAATATGACACATTTGATTTTTACGTAAGGTAAAGGTAAAGCAGTCAACAATCCGAAGATTGGTTTGAACACCACAGTGCTTTACTAGGCATGGTCCTGTTTGGAGGTGGTATGCCGTTGCCTTCCTCCGACCTTCGAACTGACTTACCCAGCCAGTTATAGGGGGACCTACAGTTTAACGTGGGTTCCGAACCACGGTGCTACTCGGTATTTTTCACATGAGCTATACTGTCAGAGGTGAAAGAAGTGGAATGTGACAGATAAAAATCCTAGGAATTTATTTATCCATTCTTGATGAAGCACATGAGTAATACAAAAGTAAGACTGCATGACTACACTTTGACTGACAACAATGCTAACTACTCCATTAGTAACTTCATACTTCTCCAGACTACTCCATTACTACTAATACTCGTTACTTCATTCTGAATTAATACTACAACTCCTGTTCGCGCCAATTCGCACGTATAAATACAGGCTAGTATTTCTAGAACCTTCTAGAACATGGAAGTACAACATTTAAATATTTAACAATTTGTTCATGAAACATATGCATATTTTGCTTTACGTAAAGATACATAAAAGTATGACAGATGTAATAAAAATATTTCCATATCAAAATGAATAATACAAAAGATCGTAAGTAAACAACAATTAGTGCTGTTTTAATATATGTTTACATTATTGTTACAACTTTCAATAATTAATTAATTTAGTTTGTCAGAAGACACTAGTAATGCAAATTATAATGAGACTTGACAGAAGCGCCATAAGATGCTTATACATTATAAATCTGGAATATTAGGTTACAATACTACGACCAACTATGGTATTGAATACTTCAATTATTTAAACAAATGGGACCCTCCTAGCTAAATATATTACAATAACTCCCCTCACACAATGTCAGACATCACATGTGTGTGACATTGTGTGACAACAGAATTGGGGAGTATTTACAATCAGAAAGATTTTAAATTTATATCACACAAGACAAAATTATGATCAGTTTTTAGGATGAACAAGAGCACAAGGTTTTTATTTTCTTTTCTTTCTTTTTTTCCTTTTATATAAAATAAAGATTTTTGACTTACCTAAAGTACAGGCTCGTTGACAGAAACATAAAACACACACAAAAACACACAAACATTCAAGCTTTCACCTCCACTGGCAGCCTCTTCAGGAAAAAGAGGAAGGAAGGAGAGGAGAAAGGGAAGGATACGGGCTTTAAGGAAGTGGAAAAGGAGTCATTCCAATCTCAGGAGTGGAAGGACTTACCTTAGGGGACAAAAAGGAAGGTAAACAAATACACACACACTCACACATATCCATATGCAAACACACCTAGGCAGACAAATGTCTGGTCATAATAATCATGTGAGGATTATTGCTATGTGAATATTAACAGCAAAATAATCAGTAATGTGTCTTAATGACATAATAAAAGTGCAAAGCTAGATTGTAACAATACATTAACAAATGTGACCAGAAGTTTTATTAAACAGAAACCCTAACAGTTTAGCACTTGTGTGAACCCCACACAAACACCTAAAAATTTGCAAAAAAAAAAAAAAAAAAAAAAAAAAAAAAAAAAAAAAAAAAAAAAAAAAAAAAAAAAAAAAAAAAAAAATTTGTTGCTATAAAATTTACATCCACAGCCTGTACAGCTACAGGTCAGCAGATGGGCACAACACCACCAAATACACGGCTGTTGAGTTTACCAAAGAAAATTCACTAATAAAAATTATTAAATTCATATTGTTTCATGAATGCATAATTCTTTCATATTATTTTATGAATGTAGTCTACAAGACAAGTCTTATCTCAAAAACCTTCATGAATGACAACAATAGACCCCAGTCATCAAAGTCAAAGTTAAAGTTATCCACATCAAAACTTTCATATAATCAGAGTACAAAATGCATAGTCAAGTTAGGTATACAAAAGTCGTACTCATAGTTTACATACAATGTGTCAGATCAGTTAAATAATCATAATCAAATTTTTAAATGACAGATACCCCATCAAGTTTCTTACACAAAGGTCATTTAACCCCCCACTTTATAAATAATTTTGTACAAGACTGTTGTTAACATAAAAATGGCAACAATACACAAAAGTCAGCAATTAATTTGCAAAATGTCATGAAAGCACCTAATAATGAAAATGTCTGTTGCTCATACAGTTCAAAAACATTTCATGATTATAGTGTATGATACTAATGTGTTTAACAGATTTAGTGGAGCATGAATGATGCAACTTACTTACAGAGATCAATTTGCAATGTATATAGTAAAGCATGAATATACAACCTGCTTACAGAAACAATTTTGAAGTTCCATGAAATGAAAGTATCCAACCATAAAAATTACTTATTCAAGATCTCAAGATTTAGTAAAAAATTAAATGTTAGTAACAGAAGCATGTAACATACAAGTATTTCTGATTAGTCAAACAAGAAACTGTGTGACATGAAAATACCATTTTATCCAAAAGTTTAACATTACAGAGAGTTAATTTTAATTGTGACTAAAGATTCCCAGAATATCTTATATAAAGCACTTTGGATAGCAAAGAAATCATCACATCAGAAACTTGATCTAGCGGTTTAAACAATAAACATTTCACAAATATAGCCTATGACATCTGTAGATTATTTGGATTATGCAACAATTTTAGTTTAGTACAAGAGATACTGTTATCTGTTGAATCAATTCAAAAGTTTTCTTACAATGAATGTGTCTACTAATGGCTGTTACAATATTTTCATGACAGTGGCAAATACTGTAAGAAAATTTTCATATTACTTAAACAAATGACTGTGTGTGATCAGAAAAATACTATCTTATCCAAAAATTTCCATTATGTACAGTTTTACTTGATTATATTATTAAAATTCTCAAACGTTTTTGCACAAAGTACTTCAGAAACAATACTACCATCACAGAAACCTAATCAGTTTAAGCAATAAACATTTCTTGTAATTTTCACAGAATATAAAAGCACATCTGAATGCATAGTATGTAGTAAGACACTTTTACCAAGAAACAGGATGCATAGAAAAATATGAAAAAGAACCTAGCTTACAAAATGATATTATAGTCAGTTTCATGAAAATGTACCTCATTATGTTTCTTATACTAGGACACTTCAAAAATCAGTCATAGCAATTACACAGAATATTGTTTTACATCATACACAGGCCTACCATCAGTAAATATTTTAAACTTACACATTAACATTTACCAACATTTCAAAAGAATCTACAGATGACTAATAGTTTACTAAAAGTTTATAAACTAAGGTCAAAAATAACTGTACAGTCCAGTTTAAAGCAAATAAAATTAATTACAATTCCTGAATCTGCTTGGGATTGTGTTTCAGTTATGAGAGATCCCATACTAACTATCATATGCCTATTCGTTTTTACTTTACGGTGTTTCCACCACTCTGGGTACAATTTTTCCCAGGTCAATTCTATCTTTTTCCATATAAAGTATATGTGAATTTTAAACTTCTGCCTTAAAGTTTTCTTTACAAAAGTCAAATCAAGTAAATTATGGTCAACTTTAGTTAAGACAGTATCATCCAAGTTTACATTCTCAGTATTATTTTTATTAGCATGTTCCCTACCTTTAAAATTTTCATCGCAAATATTTTTGAACCCTTCATCATTATCATTAAGATTCCTATTTTCAACATTTACATCTTCAACATAAAACATACTATCAGTTTCATTACCATTTCCACAAATTTTTCATCATATAAAGTATTCTCCTTACCAGGCATAATATTCTCATCATCATCATCATCATCATAAACATCAACATTTTCATTATATTGTTCTGTACATAACTCCATAGACACATTATTGTCAACATTATTAGATACTTCACTTATTTCAACATGAACCTTTTCTTTTGCCTTAACAATACAATTGTCACACTCAGGTAAAATGTTATGCTTTCATTATCACAAACAAAGTCTAAGTTACCATTATCACATTCAGATACAAATACATCATCACATTTAGGTTTTATTTGTGTCTTAGCATGTTTGTAGTTTCTATTCTCATTAAAATGTGTATTACCATATTTATTGAGTCTGTTTCTTTGCCACCCCCCACTCAATCTATTATTGTAATTAGACCTTTGCCTTTGAAGAAGATTGTCAATTTTGTACACATAATTCAAAAATTTATCTATATCATTATCAGGTGTATGTATTAAGTCCCTTTGCAAATACTTTGGTAGCCTACTTTTTAACACATTAATTTTTGTCCTAACATCTAAGGGATACTTCAAGTGTATTAGTTTCTACAAATCATTTTTACAAAAATCAAACTGTCCTCCTGGTCTTCCATTATATGTTGGCCCATACAAAAATCTACTTTTAACCCTGTGTTGGTCATTTTCTGACCAAAACTTATTTAAAAAACTTTCTTTAAATTCTTCAAAATTTTTCCAAAGTTTTCTGTTTGTATTAGCCCAGCTTAATGCCTCACCTTTTAAGTGAAATATTACATATTTAATTTTGTCTGCATCAGACATGCCATCAATAAAACTATTTTCACAGCTTAAAATGAAATCTACAGCATGTACATCGTGTTCTGGAAACATCTTTACAGGAATTTTAGACCATGAATCAAAATTATGTATGACATTTGTTACAAGATCATTGGTAACCTTTTCCCTATTAATTTCTTTAACAAAGACTGCACTTTTTTCTAATGTCTGATATGCTGATTCTGTTTCATGAAAACAAGTCTTCACATAACTCTCATTTATTAGGCCTAACTCAGTATTTCCACACAAAATTTTAAGTTCGTCTTTAATTAGATTTTGCTGTTCTGTTAATGTTTTTAATAATTTATTTTTCAGTTCGTTCAGTACTGATTGTAGCATGTCCGAAGCAAAATCCCCGTCTACATTTGACATTTTAATATTTTCTTTGTCCATTCTGAATAAACCGCACTCAAATAACTAAAAATCAAAGTTAAATTGCACTTACAGGTTTAGTCGTCAGGTCCATATCCAGTTCAAGCATTCCAAAATTTTTGTCTTGCTTCAGTGTCCTTTGTAACAAATTATTTCATCTTCGTTTCGTTCCAAAATTTTTGTCTGTTATATTTATTAGTACTTCATCCATAAAATGTGCGTACATATATCGTTTCTTCTTCATGTTGCGTCTTCGTCGTTTCTGAAACATTGTCACATTTGTAGGTTTCCAAAAATCGACAAGTTTCCCATGCCGAATGCACCATATGTGGCGCATTTGTTTTTTTACTTGACATAAATTAAAGCCACATTTTTCTATATATCACCTGTTATATATGATCAGTGGTAGAATGCTCGTAGATCTCGTTGCTTGCCTGCCATTAACACATTGCAAAATAATAGGACATCGAGTTCTTAAGGCATCTTGGAAACTTTTAATATGACATGTTTGATTTTTACGTGTATTTATTTATCCATTCTTGATGAAGCACATGAGTAATACAAAAGTAAGACTGCATGACTACACTTTGACTGACAACAATGCTAACTACTCCATTAGTAACTTCATACTTCTCCAGACTACTCCATTACTACTAATACTCGTTACTTCATTCTGAATTAATACTACTACTCCTGTTCATGCCAATTCGTGTGTATAAATACACGCTAGTATTTCTAGAACCTTCTAGAACACGGAAGTACAACATTTAAATATTTAACAATTTGTTCATGAAACATATGCATATTTTGCTTTACATAAAGATACATAAAAGTATGACAGATGTAATAAAAATATTTCCATATCAAAATGAAATAATACAAAAGATCATAACTAAACAACAATTAGTGCAGTGTTAATATATGTTTACATTGTTGTTACGACTTTCAATAATTAATTAATTTAGTTTGTTAGAAGACCCTAGTAATGCAAATTATAATGAGACTTGACAGAAGCGTCATAAGATGCTTATACATTATAAATCTGGAATATTAAGTTACAATACTATGACCAACTATGGTATCGAATACTTCAGTTATTTAAACAAATGGGACCCTCCTGGCTAAATATATTACAACGTCTTTGCAATGAGTTGTCCTTATTACTATTTTATTAATTCCAACCTGAACTTTCCAGTATTATATCAATGAATTCTTTGTTACTTCACCTGTGAAAAGGCTTTGAATCTGTAACACATCAGTTAAAAAAATTTTAACAGAGTTATTATGGTTAATCAAAGTCTAACATAATGTCAAACAAAGTGCACACCCAAACCTAAAATGACTCAAATTTCCATGTGTGCGTACTCAGTGATTGAAAATGGGGTGCAAGCTGAACTTTATATCTCACTATACAGTCAATTATCTCAGTTCAGTATTGACTCAAGAAAAGCCAGAATATGTTTGGAGGTTGACTAGTAGTGAGTTATTCTGATTCATTTACTTTGCAATCTCAAATTGTAGGAGTAAATATCACATGGCAATAATTTACCTACAATAGTGTTGAAGTTCAGTTCCTTTAATTGCACTTTTATATAGACGGAGTTACTGTTATTTTCAGCTGAGGCCTCACTGTTTATTAACAGAGGGGAGAAAAGCATAAATATGCATAAGCTATACTATTTTATGAGGTGTCCTATATATCCCTACTGCAGTAACTCTACACAATAGTGTAGATTGATGATAAAATTTCTTCAGGTTTCCAGCCGCATCATGTGGTTTACTGTCCATGACATTTTTGACCGAGATCTCTTCGGCCATTGTCAAGTGTTTGACTTTTGAATGATTGCTGCTGTCATCTTTATACAGCTGCACTGCTGGCTGTGACGTCACTGGTGCTCTGCAACATGACCACAAAAGGCAATATTTTGGTATTTGATATTTGTGCCATAGATCAGGAATACAAAACTTACTTGTTATTGGAATGACTGTCAATCATCTCCACAGTCACCGACTATCTACTATCACGTAATCTAGGTCACTTTGTCACATTCATATGTTTGTACATCCTGCCAAAACAGGAAGGTTTCCTTATGCAGTTGTACCAGTGTAGCATATGTATCTTCACCTGCTTAATCTTCTTTCTCATCAGCTACATCTCTGTTGAAACTGACTGAGAATCATAAGAGGAAATGATGTATGATAATAATATTATCTATACCAGAGTTATAGTTCTGTACTGTCATTGCAATTTAATGGAGAGTGAGTACCACTTATGGCCCGTTTGGATCTCACAGTTCATTAATAGCCAAGCAAATGAGTAAATACATAATACACAACTCTATGAGGTGTCCTGAATAGTCCTAAAAATAATCATAATCACTTTGGAAGTTCATAACATTGGTTAACAGACTAAAATCCACTACTGAATCATTAGATGATCTTCTTTACGTGTCAATCACACTAAAGAACTTTCCCAATTCCCTTCACAAGAACACCAACCTTTCAGCAGAAGAAAGGACAGCCTTGCACAACCTCAAAACAGATCACAACCTAATCATCCTCCCTGCAGACAAGGGTTCCACTACAGGTAACTTTTTTTAAAGTGAAAGTGTTCAAAAGCCTCATCACATTTTGTTACATGTCAGGAATAAAATCAAAACTCTTTCCTTCCAAGCCGAGGGAATAGGAAGACGGCTGCAGGATTGGGATTCAGTGAGTGTGGTGGATGTTAAAGTTGCACCACCACCTGGAATTGTTTGATGATATTGGCTTTGAGTGGGTGAGAATTGTCAAGAACAAAAAACCAAGAACCTTGCTGTATGGACTTGGATCATACCCTGTGTGAAATTGGTCAAAATTTTAACATACCTTGCAGCATTCAACTTTGTTCCCTCAGATAGAAACTCCTTGTGGATAATGCAGTAACTTCTGAAAAAAGTGATGAGCATTGTTTTGATTTTTTCCCCAACAACGTGATGTCAGAGAATGCCATTCCATGCTAGATTTGGTGTCATGTCCACTGTTTTGACAAAATCACATGAAGCATCTAAACATGCTTGTTTCTGATCGTCAGTCAAGTGCTGAGGCACAAGACAATATCTTTTCTTCTTCCCTCATTTCTTCTCACACAGATTCATGATTAAACTGCACTTCATCTGCTATCATGCACACAGTTAAACAGAGATCTTTCATGATTAATGTCCTCACTTTCTCAATGTTTTAATGACTGATGGTGGTCGCTGGTCGTCCGCTATTAGGATTGTTAGAAACACTTTCCGGCCTCCTTGAAAACAGGTGAACCACTCGTACACACACTTCATGGACAGTGCTTGAGCCCCATAGACACATACAAGGATCACATGGGTTTCTTTAGGTTCTTTGGCAGGCTTCAAAGAAAACTTTATATTGATCCTTTGCTCATTCATTGTCCTGTTCTCACTTCATAACCAGCACACTAAACAAGAACTTCATCCAACAGGTATAATACAGAGAACACACAATGCTCATTTGAACCACGATAAGGGTAGGTTGTCAACACTGGCCTGTGTCACCCACTTGACTCTTATGACTTCATTCACTGAACTTTATTGTTAGAGGTTGTACAAAATTTCATTTCAGTTACACTAAATGAATTATTTATCCCAAGCAATTTACTCCTAAAAAATTCACTAATATAGCAAACATAAGTACTTTAAACAATAAAAAATGTCACTTGAGATAACTGAGCTGCATTATAACTACCTGCACAAACGTAACCTGGCTATTCTACAGTCCATGTTGGCTTGATAGTGAAACCTGTTATCAGATGCAGTAAGATGAATGGGCCCCTTGAAGCTTTACAGATTTGCAGGAACCCAAGTCAGCCTCTTTACCCACTGTGCTTTGACACACATCTAGTATTGGGTTTATGTCGTTACAGGCTGAGCTGCTCGAATGGTTGCATTGGAGAATGGGGAAAGCAGGCTGAAAGGAGAATTTGTACACCTCTAGAGAGAATTTGGTGTGTGGCTTTATTGTGCAGAAAAGCTGTTTGCAGATTAGCACTGTGAGATTGTGTGTGTGAGTTCTAGTCACTGCATCTGCGCTGTCTTTGGTGGCCAGGCTGTTTGGGAGGAATTTTGATAGCTGTCATCCCTTCCACTCCAAAAAGTCCATCACATACATACTAGCTAGCTCTGTACAATGTAACTGCAGCGTTGAAAACTCCCTTGCACATTATGCTGCAGGTTTTACAAACCCTTCTCAGACATTGTGTTGAACAGGGTCAGGCTGCTCTTGCCTGAGTGCACTGTGTCACACAGAAAAGTAATTAGAAATGAGGGAGAGGCAGTGCTGCCTATTGTAGCATCCAGGTATTAGGTGTGGTAAGGCTGCTAGGTGCAAAAGAGGAGGGAGCAACCTGGAGCTAAAAAGAAGGGAACAGAGAAGAGGAAAAGACATGTTGGGTGGATTGGCAGAGAGTGGAGCAAAATGAGGGTGAGGGGATGTGAATTAGAAGGAGGTAATAGGATAGAAGGGATAAAAACTGTTGGGTGGACAGTAGCTTCCTGTATGTTGAGGCATGAACAATTTTGAGAGTGGAGAGCATGCTGTTAGGATAATTTCCATCTGTGCAGTTAAGAAAAGCTGGTGATGGAAAGTACGATCCAAATGGTCTGGGTTGTTAAGAAGCTATTGAAATCAAGCATGTTATGATCAGCTGTATGTTGGGCCAAAGGACATTCCACTTTGCTCTTGGGTCACAGTTTAATGGTGACTGTTAGATTAGATTAATACTTGTTCCATACATCATATATGCAAGATTTCGTAATGATGTGGAATGTGTCAGTTTAGTAAATGTTGTCTATACATTACAATCAATATTTTAAGAATATTTTATTTAAATTATTTTTTTAAAGGTTTATCTAAAAATTCATCTACATTGTAGAAGGAGTTGCCATTCAGAAATTCCTTTAATTTCTTTTTAAATACTAGTTGGATATCTGTCAGAATTTTTATGCAACTTAGTAAGTGACTGAAAACTTTTGTGGTAGCATAATTCACACCTTTCTGTGCCAAAGTTATATTTAACCTTGAATAGTGAATGCCACTCTTTCTCCTAGTGTTGTAGCTATGCACATTGCTATTACCTTTGAATTGTGTCAGATTGCTAATAACAAATACCATGTATAAAATAGAAAACGGATGACTTACCCAAAACAGGCTGGTCGACAGACACAAATAAAATCACACTCAAACACACATACAAGCTTTTGCAACCGTTGGTCGCTTCATCAGGAAAAGAGGAAGAAAGGAGAGGAGAAAGGGAAGGATATGGATTTTAAGGAAGTGGAAAAGGAGTCGTTTCAATCCCAGAAGTGGAAGGACTTACCTTAGGGGAAAAAAAGGAAGGTAAACAAATACACACACACACACACACACACACACACACATATCCAAACACAAACACACCTAGACAGACATTTGTAAAAAGCAAAGAAGTTTGACAGAGATACCACTTGAGGCAGAGGCTTTGTCCACAGAACCTAGGCAAAGATGCTAAAGATGGTGGGCGGGATTTTGAATTTAGCAGAGGTTGAGACCAGGTGGGCAACGGGAGGAGAGAATAAGCTGAAGGGCAAGTTCCCATCTCCAGAGTTCTGAAAGATTGGTGTCGGTGGGAAGTATACTGATAACCTGGATGGTGTAACACTGCGCCAAGATGTGCGTTAGCTTTCAGAAAGCACCACATATAAAGTCTGTCTAGACAACCCCATTCCTGATGTCCAGGCAGAGCTTCAAGGCATCCTCAAAACCTTAGGTCCCCTACAAAACCCTTTACCTAACTCCATTAACCTAATGACCCCTCCGACATCCCGCACCCCCACCTTCTACCTACTACCCAAGATTCACAAACCCAATCATACCGGACGCCCCATTGTGGCTGGTTACCAAGCCCCTACAGAAAAAATCTCTGCCTACATAGACCAACACCTTCAACCCATCATGTGCAGTCTCCCATCCTTCATCAAAGACACCAACCACTTCCTCGATTGTCCGAAATCCTTACCCAGCATGTTACCTCCAGAAACCATCCTTGTAACCATTGATGCCACTTCCTTATACACAAATATCCCACATGCCCAGGGCCTCGCTGCGATGGAGTATTTCCTTTCATGCCGACCAACCACTTCCCTACCTAAAACCTCTTTCCTTAATACCCTAGCCAGCTTCATCCTAATCCACAACTTCTTCACCTTTGAGGGCCAGACATACCAACAACTAAAGGGAACAGCCATGGGAACCAGGATGGCCCCCTCGTAAGCAAATGAGGAAGCCTTCATGGATACCCAAGCCTGTCAACCCAAAGTTTGGTAAAAATTCATTAATGACATCTTCATGATCTGGACTAACAGTGAAGAAGAACTCCAGAATTTCCTCTCCAACCTTAAGTCCTTTGGTTCCATCAAATTCACCTGGTCCTATTCCAAATCCCATGCCACTTTCCTCGATGTTGACCTCCATCTGTCCAATGGCCAGCTTCACACATCCATCCACATCAAACTTACCAATAAACAACAGTACCTGCATTATGACAGCTGCCATCCATTCCACATCAAACGTTCCCTTCCTTACAGCTTAGGTCTTCTTGGCAAACGGGTCTGCTCCAGTCCCGAAGCTCTGAACCAGTACACCAATAACCTAATAACAGCTTTCACATCCCGCAGCTATCCTCCTAATCTGGTAGAGAAGAAAATTGCCAGACCTACTGCCTCATCCCCCCCAAATTCAGAACCTTCATCAGAAGAATCCCAGAAGTGCCCCTCTCGTCACCGGATACTGTCCGGGACTGGAGCGGACTGTGAAAGTCGCTCTCTACCAAGGATACGACTTCCTTAAATCCTGCCCCAAAATGAGATCTGTCCTTCATGACATCCTTCCTACTCCACCGAGAGTGTCTTTCCGCCACCCACCTAACCTCCGTAACCTCCTAGTCCACCCCTATGAAATCCCCAAACTACCTTCCCTACCTTCTGGCTCCTACCCTTGTAACCGCCCCCGTTGTAAAACCTGCCCTATGCACCCTTCCACCACCACTTACTCCAGTCCCGTAACTCGGAAGGTGTACACGATCAAAGGCAGAGCCACTTGCGATAGTACCCACGTGATCTACTAACAGCCATGCCTGCACTGTGAAGCATTCTATGTGGGAATGACCAGCAACAAACTGTCCATTTGCATGAATGGACACAGGCAGACAGTGTTTGTTGGTAACGAGGATCACCCTGTGACTAAACACGCCTTGGTGCACAGCCAGCACATCTTGCCACGGTGCTACACCATCCGGGTAATCTGGATACTTCCCACCGACACCAATCCTTCAGAACTCCGGAGATGGGAACTAGCCCTTCAGCATATTCTCTCTTCTCGTTTCCCACCTGGTCTTAACCTCCACTAAATTTGAATTCCTGCCCACCATCTTTAACATCTTTGCCCCAGTTCTCTGGACAGAGCCTCTGCCTCTAGTGGCATCTCTGTCTAACTTCTTAACTTCTTTGGTTTCTATAGTATGTCTGCCTAGGTGTGTTTGCATCTGTGTAAATGTATGGGTATTGTGTGTATTTGTTCACCTTCCTTTCCTTCCCCCAAGGTAAGTCTTTCCTCTCTCGGGATTGGAATGGCTCCTTACCCCCTTTCTTAAAACCCTCATCATTTCCTTTTCCCTCTCCTTCCCTTCTGCCTGAAGAAGCAACTGGGTTGCAAAAGCTTGCATTTGTGTGTATGTGTGTATTCATTTATTTATTTGTGATGCTGTCACACCCGTGCTCCTTTGCCTGGTGAGTAATCTTTGGAGAAATTCCTAGCAGGAAAAATATATATAAAAATAGATGAAGATTACTTACCAGCAAAGGAGCACAGGTAGTGATAGTAGCATAAATAAATTAATAAATTCACACACACACACACACACACACACACACACACACACACACACACTAGCTTTTGCAGCCTAGCTGCTTCTTCAGGCAGAAGGGAAGGAAAGGGAAAAGGAAATGATGAGGGTTTTAAGGGAGGGGGTAAGGAGCCATTCCAATCCCAGGAGAGGAAAGACTTACCTTGGGGGAAGAAAAGGAAGGTAAACAAATACACACACACCCACACATTTACACAGACACAAACACACCTAGGCAGACATACTGTAGAAAGCAAAGAAGTTAAGAAGTTAGACAGAGATGCCACTTGAGGCGGGGGCTCTGTCCAGAGAACTGAGGCAAAGATGTTAAGATGTTAAAGAAGGTGGGCGGGAATTCAAATTTAGCAGAGGTTGAGACCAGGCGGGCAACGGGAAGAGAGAATATGCTGCAGGGCTAGTTTCCCTCTCCGGAGTTTAGAAGGATTAGTGTTGGTGGGAAGTATCCAGATAACCCGGATGGTGTAACACTGCGCCATGATGTGTTGGCCGTGCACGAAGGCATGTTTAGCCACAGGGTAATCTTCATTACCAACAAACACTGTCTGCCTGTGACCGTTCATGCGAATGGACAGTTTGTTGCTGGTAATTCCCACATAGAACGCTTCACAGTGTAGGCATGTCAGTTGGTAAATCACATGGATACTATCGCAAGTGGCTCTGCTCTTGATCGTGTACACCTTCTGGGTTACAGGACTGGAGTAAGTGGTGGTGGAAAGGTGCATAGAGCAGGTTTTACAATGGGGGCAGTTACAAGGGTACTGGAGCAGACTTGTTTGCCACGAAGACCTAAGCTGTAGGGAAGGGAACTTTTGATGTGGAATGGATGGCAGCTGTCATAATTCAGGTACTGTTGTGTACTGGTAGGTTTGATATGGACGGATGTGTGAAGTTGGCCATTGGACAGATGAAGGTCAACATCGAGGAAAGTGGCATGGGATTTGGAATAGACCAGGTGAATTTGATGGGACCAAAGGAGTTGAGGTTGAAGAGGAAATTCTGGAGTTCTTCTTCACTGTAAATCCAGATCATGAAGATGTCATCAATAAATCTGTACCAAAATTTGAGTTGACGGGCTTGGGTATCCAGGAAGGCTTCCTCTAAGCATCCCATAAATAAGTTTGCGTACGAGGGGGCCATCCTGGTTCCCATGGCTGTTCCCTTTATTTTGTTGGTATGTCTGGCCCTCAAAGGTGAAGAAGTTGTGGGTTAGGATGAAGCTGGCTAGGGTATTAAGGAAAGAGGTTTTAGGTAGGGAAGTGGGTGGTCGGCATGAAAGGAAATACTCCATCACAGTGAGGACCTGGGCATGTGAGATATTTGTGTATAAGGAACTGGCATCAATGGTTACAAGGATCGTTTGTGGAGGTAACAGGCTGGGCAAGGATTTCAGGCGACCGAGGAAGTGGTTGGTGTCTTTGATGAAGAATGGGAGACTGCACATGATGGGTTGAAGGTGTTGGTCTATATAAGCAGAGATTCGTTCTGTTGGGGCTTGGTAACCGGCCACAATGGGGCGGCCGGGATGATTGGGTTTGTGAATCTTGGAAGTAGGTAGGAGGTAGGGGTGCGGGGTGTCGGTGGGGTCATGAGTTTGATGGACTCAAGTGAAAGGTTTTGTAGGGGGCCTAAGGTTTTGAGGTTTCCTTGAAGCTCTGCCTGGACATCAGGGATAGGATTGTCTTGACAAACTTTGTAGGTAGTGGTGTCTGAAAGTTGATGCAGTCCCTCAGCCATATACTCCCACCGATCAAGTACCACGGTTGTGGATCCCTTGTCGGCTGGGAAAATGACGATGGAATGGTCAGCCTTCAGATCACGGATAGCTCGGGATTCGGCTGTGGTAATGTTAGGAGTAGGATTAAGGTTTCTCAGGAAAGACTGAGAGGCAGGGTTGGAAGTAAGGAATTCCTGAAAGGTTTGAAGAGGGTGATTTTGAGGAAGAGCAGGTGGGCCTTGCTGTTACGGAGGACAGAACTGTTCCAAGCAGGGTTCAATTTGAATGATGTCTTGGGGAGCTGAATCATTACGTTCAAACTCTGGCTTTTCACCACAAACAATGACCATGTTGCTGTTCGATAGCCGCTAAGCTGACAAGGACGTGTATGATCCAAAGTGAGATTACCCAGCATCCTCACCAGACTTTTGTTTTGTTAGTGGTGTTCTAGGACATTGCTAGTTTTTAACAGTAAACAGTAAACACTGGTTTACTCTCAGCAGTTATTCATTAAGCTTTTGTCACACAAGTACCATAACACACAATGAGCTGACCGTGAGCACCTTCCTTTTTTTCCCCTAAGGTAAGTCCTTCAACTCCTGGGATTGGAATGACTCCTTTTCCACTTCCTTAAAACCCATAGCCTTCCCTTTCTCCTCTCCCTTCTTCCTCTTTTCCTGAAGAAGCGACCAACTGTTGCGAAAGCTTGTATGTATGATTTTATTTTTGTCTGTCGACGAGCCTGTCCTTTGGGCAAGTCATCCGTTTTCTATTTTTTATATTTGTTTATCCCACCAGGAATGTTTCCTTCTATATATATAAATTATAGAGGGAAACTTTCCCCGTGGGATAAACAAAAATAAAAAATAGAAAAGAGATGACTTACCAAAAGGACTGGCTCGTCGATAGAAACAAATAAATAAATAAAATCACATACAAGCTTTCGCCACCACTGGCAGCTTCTTCAGGAAAAAGAGGAAAAAAGGGGAGGAGAAAGGGAAGGATATGGGTTTTAAGGAAGTGGAAAAGGAGTCATTCCAATCCCAGGAGTGGAAGGACTTACCTTAGGGGACAAAAAGGAAACACACTCACACATATGTTTGTGTTTGGATATGTGTGAGTGTGTGTGTATTTGTCTACCTTCCTTTTTGTCCCCTAAGGTAAGTCCTTCCACTTCCTTAAAACCCATATCCTTCCCTTTCTCCTCCCCTTTTTTCCTCTTTTTCCTGAAGAAGCTGCCAGTGGTGGCAAAAGCTAGTGTGTTTTGAGTGTGATTTTTATTTTTATTTGTATCTATCGACGAGCCGGTCCTTTTGGGTAAGTCATCCGTTTTCTATCCCAAAGGACAGGCTCGGCGATAGACACAAATCCAGGAAAGTTTACTTCTATAATTTATATAGTGAAGCTGCAGTGAAGATCCCTAGATCCATAAGTAAATGTCCGTAGGATGCTCTTGGGTGGGCTCAAGGAATAATTCTGATTACACGTTTTTGTGCTATGAATACCTTTTTACTCAATGTTGAATTTCCCCGGAATATGATCCCATATGTAAGCAGTGAATGAAAATAGGCATAGTAAGCTAATTTACTGAGATGTATATCATCAAATTTTGTAATGACCCTGAATAGTACAAGTAGACGAACTCAAAAGTTTTAGGAGATCTTCAATATGTTTCTTCCAATTCAATCTCTCATCAATGTAAACACCTAAAAGTTTTGAACATTCTACCTTAGCTACAGATTTATGTTCAAAGTCTAAATTTATTAATGGTTTCATGCCATTTACCTTATATACTGGGTTTGATCAAAGTTTAATAAGAGTCCATTTGTAGAGAACCACTTTAATAACTTTCTGAAAGATGTCATTTACAATTTCATCAGTTAATTCCTGTTTGTCAGGTGTGATAGCTATACTTGTCTCATCAACAAATAGAACTAGCTTAGCATCTTATTGAATGTAGAATGGCAAGTCATTAAAATATATTAAGAACAGCAAAGGACCTAAGACCAAACCTTGTGGGACTCCATTTTTGATAACTCCCCAGTTAGAGTAATTAATTGTTTCTTCTGTATCACTTGAACTGCTTATTTCAATCTTCTGCAGTCTTCCAGTTAAGTTTGATTTAAACCATTTGTGCACTGTCCCACTCATACCACAATACTTATCTAGAAGAAGCCCATTATTTACTCAATCAAAAGCCTCTGAGAGATCACAAAAAATCACAACTGGTGATGTCAGGTTATACAAAGCATATAATATTTCATCATTTAAGCTATATATAGCTTTTCAGTTGAAAAGCTTTTTTGAAAACCAAACTGACATTTTATTAGAACTTTATTTTTATTAACATGTGAAGCAACTCGAGAATACATAACTTTTCAAAAATTTTGGATAAAACTGTCAGAAGTGAGTTGGGGTGGTAGCTGTTTATGACAAACTGGAACAGGTAGTGTTAGGTGGGTGGATTGCACAGATTTAAATGGGATTTAGATGGAGTAGGATATTATGTTGGATGAATGACACAACAGTTTAGGATGGGATGAAATGATGTTGTGTAGGAAGGCTCTTGTGGGTCAGTTTTCCAGCTCAGGGTGGGATTGGGTGATGGGGGAGGAATTCCTTTGTGATTGATTATTGATGGTGGAGGGAGGATTTAGGGACTTATGTCAATATGACACAGAAAAATCTGCGGACTGATGAAGGATGTGGTCAAAATAGTTAGTTGTATGATCATGACTGTCTTCTGTTCATGCCTGCCTGTGCCTCAGCAATTGTTTTTTTAGAGAGTTGCAATGTATTCTTTTCACAGTATTGTTAATATCCGATTCTGTTATACTCTAAAGAAGGTGATCTATTCGTATATACCAATAATAATAATAATAATAATAAAGTTCGGGTCAAAGACTGGCCAATCGGGCTTGACTGACCACTGTATCATCCATCCATCATTCCATTGGTGCCATGTTAGTGCAATACGAAGGGGTGTGGGCCAGCACACTGCACACATGGGGGTCGGGTAAGTAGCAGTGTTGACACTACAACTTCCCATCAAGGAAAAACCCTTTACACTTTCAGGATTCAAACCTGGGTTCTCCCCATGATGGTCAGCCACATTGACCAATCAGCTGTGGAAGCAGACAGGTTAGTATGTAGTTCAATTATTGTACTGCATTAATTATAACCTTTGTGCTTCTGTGTTCACAGGCAGAAAGTATGGTTTCTCTCAGAATGGATCAGGATGATTATACTGAACAAGAAATGGAGTTATTGACAGACAAGAAAGAGTTGAAAGGTCGTTTGAGGGATCAAGAGCTAGCACATCAAGAAGAAATGAGAAATGTCAAATTGGTAGGTGGTTATTTTGCTCGTGCTGTGATGTCTTTGATCAGTTGTTCTGCAGTTGTTGGTGCATTTATAACAGTTTTGTGATATCACATTATGGTCTGCTCAATTACTTTCTCATTTACAGGCACATAGTGAAGCACTTAGTAAGGCAAGAGACAAATTTGAGTCAGAAGCTCGAGAAATAGAAGCAAAGTACGAAAAAAAACTTGTTACTCAAAGAAATGATTTATGCATGAAGTATGACATGGAACTCAAAGAGCTGGAAGAAAGAAAAAACAAACACATAACTGAACTTATGAAACACCATGAAAAAGCATTCTCTGAAATAAAGAGCTATTACAATGACATTACCTTGAATAATTTGACACTCATAGCAAGTCTTAAGGTATCATTGTGACTTTATTTTAGTCCTTATTTATTTTTAAGATCAGAATCGGTAATATACATGATGTTTATAAAGTCTGGGTACATAGGAAATAATTTTTCTGTCCTGTATGGTGGCGGTGCTACAAAAGTTTGCACACAGTGTAACCACTCACGATTCCGTGGTTCATGACAGTCCATGTATATGCAATAAGAGAGTGCTATCAGTGTTGGGTGCCATGCCTTGTTGCCGGGCTTAGTCACAGGTGGTTGCCACAGGATGGTGCCACCTAACACTTCGTCTCTGGTAGTGGCGCTGTGCAGGATGATGGCCGCTCGTAACCTCTGACATATCTAAGTCAGCAGAAAGCGGGGAATCTGAATCACTATTGGATACTAACCCCCTTCCCCCTTTAATTGGCATGTAAGGCTGGAAATGGCCTGACCGATGCCAACCGATCTGTGAATTAGGTGGGGGAAAACCCGGACTCCCCATCAAAGGCCCACACGGCCTGCCTAATATGTGAGGAGGTACAAATTGCCGAGGCGACACACTGGGGGCCGAGGTGCTACTGGAGCCAGCCTCCGGAGAATGGTGCGCATGGATTAGTGGCCACATATTCTTCTCCAATGGCACATCCATCCTAGGACCCACAATCATTTCCAATCATGTTTGGACTCTGGCACTGGCAGATAGAATGAGACATGAACCTGACTTCACAATAGGAGGGAGAGGGTCCACATCCATGGGTTCCCACAGATGCTCTGTGTCTATTTTCTACTGCCGCCTAACACAGGGTCGCAGATTGTAGTGGGAAGGAGGTGGTCTGCAGGCCGTTACATTACGTCACGTTGTCACCCATCCACAAGTACAGGAGATGCAGCAGGGGGTGGCATATCATGTTGTGGCTGAAGCTGATTTTGATGAGAAATAAGTCTTTCGTGCCCCACTGGCACCTTGAATATTTGCCTTCCCCTTTGTGACACTGCAGCCTCTTCACAATGCTTTGCGCCTTTCTTCTTATCCTGAGTGCCATGAGGAGCCATCTCAGAATGTTACCTAGAAGACTAAGACATGACAGTTTGCTTCAGATGTCTTTAGAAAGACACCTCAAGCTGCCTCCTCTCTTCCGCCAATCGTTCTTCTCTTTTCTCGACAATCTCACCCAGTGAACTGAACCAGCATAGCTGGAGCTCCCTCAATAGCAAAAATAGTATCCAGAGCCCTGACTGTCTCCTCCGAGGTGGTTGTTGACAGCCACATGACATAGGGGAAATTAGAGAGGGCATCAATGACCAATAACCATATAGCTCCCTGGAAGGGGCCGGCGAAATCGACATGTACTTGTTGCCAGGGGTGATCAGGGCATGGCCAAGTGTCATAATGCTGTGCTGGGGCCGATTGGTTATGTGCACAAGCTGAACAGTCCTGTATGGTGTGTTATATGGTGGTGTCCACACCAGGCCAATATACATGGTGCCGAGTGATTGCCTTCATCCAGCACATCCCCCAGTGTGCGCATGCAAGAGCTGCTATATGCAAGGGTAGAGCATGGGAGGGACTACTACCTTTCATTCTGCATTCTCTGTGGATAATAAGAGAATCCCGTCAAGAACATTGAGCCTATTCCTGAGGGAAAAATAAGTACGCCATTCTGGATCTGCATCTTTTGGCACATTTTTCAGCCAGCCCTGTCACACAGTGTCTAACACCTTGCAAAGTAATGGGACACGATCTGTCGCAGCTGCGATCTCACATGCTGTAATGGGGAATTCGTACAATGTGTGCCGCTGCTTTGTGTCCAAGATGAAACACAAATCCCCATCTGGGCCACACGGTAAATGGGAGAAGGCGGGCATTTGTGTGCTGTGCAGTGGGTCGGTAATGGATATCATAGGTGTAATTATTAAGGAACAATGCCCACCACTGTAGTCACAGCGGCGTTTTGTCTGGAAGTTTTGCACGAGGACCAAAGAGGCACTAGGGGCTTGTGATCCCTAAGTAGATGAAACTTAACACCATATAGGTAAATATGGAACTCCAGGTGCCATATATGATGGCCAACACCTCTTTCTCAATTAGTGAATAATTTTGCTGCACTGAGTTTAACGTCTTTGATGTGAATGCAATAGGTTGTTCTGTACCGTCAGGAAATTTGTAAGACAAAATGGCACCTACCCCACAATCAAATGCATCTGTGGTAAGAGCTAAATGGATTACAGGCTGAAACATTACCAAACAAGATGCTGACCTAAGGCATTTCTTAAGTTGTACAAAAGCCTTCTGTTACACCTCAGACCACACAAACGTAACACCCTTTTTATGCGTTGAGAATAAACTTAAGATAATATGTCACTTTGCTGAGAAAGGATTGTAATTCTTTGAGATTAGTAGGGGCCAGCAAATTTATAATGGTAGTCACGAGCTCTTGTGTGGGCATGAGCCCATCTTTACTTAAAATATAACCTAGGTACAATACCCATGATTGTGGTACATGCTGAACAGCATATTAAGAATCAGAAACCATTTTGTTTCCACATCAACCCGTAACTGAAAATACGCGCCAGCCAGATCAACCTTTGAAAAATATTTCCCACCAGCCAACTTAGCTAATAATTCCTCCTGTTGAGGGATTGGATACAGATCAACATTTGCTTGTGCATTAACAGTGGACTTAAAATCTCCACAGATCTGCAGTATCTCATTGAGCTTTACTACAATAACCATCAGAGTCACCAACTGACTAAAGGATATTGGGGACTGAACACCCATAGCCTGCAATCTGTTGAGTTCTGCCTCGACCTGGTTGTGCATGGTGAATGGAATCGGACGAGCGTGAGTGAACTTTGGCACTGCTGATGGCTTTGGAGAAATGTGTGCCTGAAATTCCTGATCACAACTTCAGGTAGGTTCAAAGAGACTTTTAAACCTATCACACAATTCGTCTAATTCTGTGAATGGTTATAGCTGGGGAAACAAAGTTGACCTGGTCTTGTCTTGTATTGTAAAACCAATTAGTGCGAAAGCATCTAAACTAAAAATGTTAGTAGTCATCCAGGAATAAACTACAAGCAAGATTAGGTTCTGAGTTACATGTTTGTTCTTAGCTTCAACCATAATTTTACCCCACAGCGGGATAATTTGAATGTTGTATGTCATTACTCCTGTGCTGTGGTGCACACAGCGACGGGGAGCCAATGTGCCAGTATGTGAACTCATTGATTAGAGACACGGTTGCACCAGTGTGCAACTGTAATTCCACAGTCCCCCATCGATGTCTGGTTGCAACATGATGCACTGCATACCATTGGCTGCTGTCCCTGGCAGCGGTAGTATGTAGCATGCTGGAGACCGATGTTGATGCATGCTGGCTACGGCAGACACTTGCCAAGTGTCCCGGCTTGCAGCATGTGAAACACGTGGCTTCACGGTAGGGACAGTCATGCCGCTGAAGAGAGGGGCCAAAGTCCGGGCAAGACTAGGCAGTACAATATGGGTGGCGATTCTCTGACAGTGCCAAGGAAGAAAACACATTTTGAGTCCACTCGCTTTGGGATACATTGACGGTGAACTAAGTGCTTCTGTCTTTGCATTTCTACCAATGATAGGGATGGGGAATTACTAACTGCTGAAGCCTGTGACATCTAGCTACCAGACACACATGAGCTCGGTGAAGTAGATGATGACCTCGACTGGTCGTCATCAGTTAATCGAAGAACGGCGACAACCAATACTACTAATGATGTAGCACACTGAAGAATTAAACAGTGGTTGTGCGGAGGCAGTTACCATTGGCAATTTTTAACACATCACCCGAAGCAGGGTCCGACGTTTCTAATGCTTATCAGGAGCTAGACGAATCATCACACCTGTAACTAATGAATCTGCATAAGACATGCCACACTTTTGACAGGAAAAATCACACTTGCAACTTAAGACTTGTAAGTCTGAAGTCCATGCTGTGTAAGATTGGTTAAATTGCCTAAAACACTGATTAAATTGGAACCTAGATGCAATGACATGTGTTTGGTGTCCATAATATTTAATCAGTAAACTGCAAACTTCAGAAAACTGCAAACCATAGATTCCAAGAGTGGGCATAATTTTGGCACCTTCATGTAGGGTATTACTGGAACACAATAACAATGCACACTGGTGGGTAGGATCCTGAATTTGACTTGTCTTCCAGTAGAGTTCAAAGTGTCATAAACAAAGCTCACAACTTTCATTTGCTTTGTCAAAGGAAGCGAAGGACAGAGGGAGAGGCAACGACATGGCAGACGCTGACTTTTGATTTTGCAGAAGCTATAGTAGTAATGCCTGGTGTTGCTGCTGCTGTGTCTGCTACTGCCATTGCTGCAAGAGCTCCCACTGTTTGCTTTGCTGGAGCAACTGTTGCTGCCATAACTTTGGGATTCATTCTCACGAAACAAACTTGCATGATGAGGAAGTCCTCGTTGCCACTTTTCTATCCTATGTGGCGATGGCGCTACTAAAGTCCTCACACAGTGTAACCATAAGTGATTCCGTGGTTCACAATAGTCTGTGTATACACACTAAGTAAGTGCCATCAGTACAAAGTGCCGTGCCTTGTCTCTGGACCTAGTCGCAGGTGGTTGCCACAGGATGACGCCACCTAACACTCTGTCTCCGTCAGTGGCATCATGCAGCACCTCTAACTTCTCTACATCTGCAGAAGGCAGGGCATCTGAATCATTATTGGATACTAAAATAATAATAATAAAGCATGTTATATCCATGATAGAGGATAAGTAACAATGCACCATAAAGAGGCTCGCTGAGCTGCTGACATTCATACAAATTAAATTTTCGGCCATGGCCTTCATCAGAAAAAGACACACATACATTCATGCAATCACTCAGACAACCACACACACACACAACTATCTGGCCACTCCAGCGTCACAAGCATCTAGAATGCGAGTGAGGTGGGGAATGCAGGGGGAAGGATGCTGGGTAAAGGTGGTGATGGAAAGTTGTTGATATTCCTATCGGATTTTCCGTTGTTAAAACATGTTTTAGTCAATTTAATGTTAATAAATGGCACTTTCAGCATGATTTCCACATTGCTTAGTGCATAATTTGATGTTCTTTGCAAGATTAAGGTGAACTCAATGGAATAGGTCTGAGCTGCTGTCAGTTTTAGCACAATAAGTGCAATGCATTTTTTAATTCACTGAGTAAATGGGTTTTGTTGAACACATTGCCCATTTCTTTAAAATTGATGATTGATTTCCCGAAGACATGAAAACAAACATTTTGGTATAAGACCCTCTTCCTTATCAGCTTAAGAGTACCAACCCCACTCATTCTTCTTTATACAGAGCCATCAGTTTATCTGCCAAAAAAAAAAAAAAAAAAAAAAAAAAAAAAAAAAAAAAAAAAAAAAAAAAAAAATTATTAGAACACATTATGTGCCCAGACTTTTTGGTCACCATGTAGAGAAATTATGGGGTAAAGAGATCATGTTAATTAGTGTGTGTATATACATATAGAATATACATAGCACAGTTCACATAAGTGTGTCAAAAATGGAGAAGTGTAATAATTTTTGCAGGAACAAATGGAGGAAACAAAAGAACATGAAGACCGTATGGAAAAAGAACTACGTGAACTTAAAAATGAAAACAGAAGATTAGTGCAGCCTTATGAAGAAGCTCAAGCTACTGTTGCAGATCTGACTCGAAAAATGACGAACTATGAAAAGGACAAAGAATCTCTGTCAGTAAGTAGTAGAAAGGATTTAAGAGGACGTATTGTATGAAAATTGAAATATGACTACATCAAAATAACTTGGTTTCATTACATAAGGATAATTTGGAAAATAAGCATCGTTTTATGAAATTAGTTTTTCCTTACTAGCTTTGCCTTGCCTGTGAAAAAAATAAAAAGGCCAATTTTCATTCCACACGAGTTTTTAGTTCCGTAACGCTCCTCACACAATTTTGATGAAAGTATGCGTTAAAAAAAAATTGATTTTTGGACACATTAAAGTAAAACATCTTAGCTTTCGAATAAGACATTCACCTTTTCGTAATTCCTAACAGTCGTTTTCAAATGACGCTATTACTCAAGTATATGCACTTGATTTACAAATCGTGTATTGAAAAAGTTAGATAGCGGGCAGGTTACTGTTCTATGATTTTTAGACCATATATTACAGCGAGTGAAATTGAGCTAAAAGAACTAAAAAGTTTTTGAAATGGTAATCACACTGATATCTACCTCCTTTCACAAGTAATTGCAAGTTATCTGAGTGCCCTCGGGTCGCGATCACAAGTCTTTGAACTCGGCCTGTGTTGAGCGTAGCGTGAAGCACTACAGTGCCAAAAAATCTGCATTGCTGGCTACGTTTGTTGGTCCCTCATGATGTGTTAAAGATCCATAATCAGAGAACAATAATGAACTAATTTTTCTTGGGTGGTAACCGATTACAATGGACAACTATCTGCTACGGTTTTACTGCAGATCTTACTTGACTTTGAGAGGCACACATCTGGTTTTTTCCACATAATCAATTCATGGAATTTATATTTCGTGTTTGGAACTAGAAGAGAAGAACAAAGTAATGTAAACTGCGACTTTGCTCTTAATGGACTGAAATAAAATTGTGACATTACAGTTAACGGCTTTCTAGTTGCAGATGAACGAGAAAGTCAAAAGATATTTATATTTATTGATGCATCTACTGCTAAGACACAATATATACCTTTTTGCTTTTGTAGCTTTCGGAAAATGTGTTCCCACAGGGTGAAAATAATTTTATACAGTGTGTCCGACATAAATGCGGTACTTCCACGTCTGAGATGAAAGTAAAAATGAACTGAGTTGCTTTTAGTAACCTGTCTGAGACGAACAACGTTTCTACGAACATTTTGCTGTATCATTTGAAGACAATTTTCTTTGTCTGCAAGATGGTACTTCCGAATTTTCAACATACGCTGGTTTACTTTAGCCTCAGACACTGCAGGACAGGTCAGTAAAGGATGAGAAGCGTCTGTCACATTTTCCTAATTTTTTCCCCGAGGCAAGGGGAGAGCTTGTCCCCAGCTATAAGGAATCCCAACCCACTGTCAGCAGAAGATCGATTGCTGGCCACTTCAAGAATTCAGCTAACAGTTCATTGATTTTATTATATTATATATTAAAAGGTATTTATTCGCAGATTCATCATCAAGTATCATAATTAACTTAAGTCTTTCCTTGCTTTACTTTCATTCAAACGCGGGATCCTTCTGTCCTTGCATTGAATATTTGAATCGGTTTGTTTTAGGATATCTTCGGTTCTAAATAAAGTACACAGTTCTCTTTGACCTAACAATGCTCAACGGATCAAGATCTTTCATTTGTGCTTTTAAACACTTGCACGGATTGATTCTGAAGAAAGCTATGCGTGAACATTCAACTTTACTTCCATGTCTTCCCAACGTTTTAGTCATTTTACTAACAGTGTGAAGTATTCGCACGGGTCCTCTATCTTTCTTATATATTAAAATAATCTATTTTATAATTATAATTGATTTTAAATAAGTGTTTTGATATGAATTTAAGAAAACACAAGCTTATATAATATTCTGTATACTGTTACTATCTATAATAAATATTTTTAAATGATAAATATTTAATTTTACTTATTTTCATTTCACATGAATGGCCACTAATGCTGCAAAGTATTTGCACAGGTCGCCTAGTTTTATTACTATTGTTCTCACACTGTAGTGAACCGTCGAATTTTATGAACATAAGAAATAGATGGTAATGCACTCGTTCCATCCATATAGACTAACATTTAAGAGAGTATTTCCTTCCTTTAACATTCAATATCTTTAATATTCCCGGCGCGAGTCGGCACCGGCACAAACCGATTGGGATATGGTGTTGCTTCTGCAGCACAAGTATCACAAGTCTCCAGCCTGCTTTCAGCTGAAGATCCTCTGCATGATTTTTTTTCAATTATACTTATGATAATATGTTTATTTTTCTTCTATTACTATTAATCCTTTAATATGAATTTAAAAAATTAAGAAATGTTTAGTTTTTCACATAAGAAAAAACTCTCCTAAATGTTAGTTGAAATTAATGGGATGGGTCCATACCACATATTTCTAATGTGTTTATAATTATACGAGTCACTACAGTGTGCAAACAATAGTAATAAAATTACAAAATCAATTAACAGTTAGCTGGCTCAAAGTAGATGGCAGTGAACAAGTACTGGTCACACCCGTATTTCCTTCGATCTTCCAGTGACAGTGGGTGACGATCCCTTGTTGCTGGCCACAAGCCCACTAAGAACGAAAAAACAAATCACAACATGAAACAAATGACATCTGCTTCTCATCCTCTACTGATCTGCAGTGTCTGAGCCTAAACTAAATATGCGCGTTTTCCTTTCATTTAAAGTATAAAAATCAATATGAAAGTACCATGGAGACAAGGAAAATTGTGAGAATCAGGAAATGTTCATAGAAAAGCAGTTCCTATCAGACAGCTTCCTAACATAATAAATAAATATTCTGAGAACTGTGTAGAGTTCTTTCAAAGTGGAGATGAGCTGAAACATGTACAGCATGTACCACATAAATCTGGCACACTTGACGTACCCCCATGGCTGTAAGTTGCAGCATCCCTTATCAGGAGGTAACTATATGTCTTTAATTTTACTGTTCTGTACTCCTACCTTTAGTCTCGGTGTGAAGGATAGTGCTTTTGTGTGAGACACTGTATATAAATTGTTTCACCTTGTAGCAGAACATTTTCTGGGAGTTACAAAAGCGAAAATTAAGAGAAGGTTCAAATGTTTGTTAAGCTTAAGGGACTTAACAGTGGGGTCCCTAAACTTACAAACTACTTATGAACTACCTTATACTAAAGACGACACAAATATCCATGCCTGAGGGAGGGATTCGAACCCCCGACCGTAGCGGCTGTGCAGACTGTGACTGGCGCGTCTCCTCGGCCACCGCGGCCGGCTTAAGAGAAGGCTAAATAGTGTAATCTTAGGTGTAGATGCATCAATAAATGTAAGTATATTTTTGGGTTTTTTCCGTTTATTATCCTCAACTAGAAAGTCATTTGGTAGAATTTCAGAAATTTTATTTCAATCCATCAACAGCAAATTCGCAGTTTACATTGTTTCTTCTCTTGTATTTTGAAACACGAAATATGTATTCCATTAATTGTACAATGTGGACAACAAACTACTTGTATACCTCTTTAGTGAAGTATTACCTTACATAAAACCATAGCAGATCATTGTCCATTGTAATCGGTTGCCACCCAAGAAAAATTAGGGTATAGCTATTTTCTGGCTATGAATTATTAACACAACACGGGGGACCAACATACGTGTCCAGCAAATAATTTTTTCGGTACTGCAGTACTTTACGCAATGCTCAACACACGCCGAGTTCGTAGGCTTGCGGACGCGGCATGATGCCTCTCAGATAACTCACAATTACTTGTGAAAGGAGGTAGATATTAGTGCGATAACCATTTCAAAAACTTTTCTGTTCTTTTAGCTCAATTTCACTCGCTATAATGTATGGCCTAAAATGCATAGTACAGTAAGCTGCCCGCTATCGAACTTTATCAATACACGATTTGTAAATCAAGTGCGCATACCTGACAAAAAGCATCATTTGAAAACGATTGTTATGAATTTCGAAAAGGTGAACATTTTATTGGAAAGCTAAGATGTCGTACTACCCTGTACCCAAAAATCAGAGTTTTTAACCGAATACTTTCATCAAAATTGAGTGAGGAGCTTTACGAAACTGAAAACTCGTGCGGAATGAAAAGTAGACTTTTTATTTTTTCACAGGCAAGGCAAAGCTTGTAAGGAAAAAAATAAGTTGATAAAACGATGCGATGTGGTCTTATATACCGTCAAAATTTCTTACAACTTGAAAATCGAAAAAGTTGTTTTCTCCCTCTTTTTCATCTTGGCACATCCCCCGCTCGGCTCGGACTGCCCGGCAGTGTGATCACACCGTCGTAGACGTGTGCCGGACGGGCGCAATAATTAACAGTGTCGTAAGGGGGCTGGCCATGTGCATGCACACTGCTGTCGGCTGTTCCACATGCCAGCTGGGAGTACCGAGTCTTCTCGCTCCCGAGACTGTGTTATCGGCACTGCCGGCTCCCGGGTACGGCGGTCTCACTAACCACTCCCTCTGGTGGGAACGAGCGGGGGCCAGGCCGCATTTGACAGCCTCTAGTAGCCATCCACTGATGATTTACTTGTCATCCTCATCAGTATGACAGTTCTGACATGGTGATTATGTCTGACCACTGCATCCAATTTTGCAAGAAGATCATCATTCACGACAGACAGTCAGCTTATTTGGTCTTCATCTTGGTTGTTAGTAAGTCTGCCATGAAATGCATAATGCATTTAACAACACTGTCATTCCTGCACTCTTCAGTAACCTTGTCATGAATTGCTGCTGGTGTTGTTTGTTTTGCCCACATAAAATGTACTGCTTCATGTTCATCACACTCGATGGGATCATCTACTACTGCCCACATATTAAATACTTGTATCGATGAGAGAAATGGCTAAATACAGCATCACAGTATTCCTTCCACTAGCATACTAAACTGGCTACATACTGGAATAAAGTTGGCAATGCTAGTGCCACTCATTCATGTCATATAAGAGACCGGAACTTACTTGCTGAAGAACCTTCATAATTTTTCACATTGTTTAAGTTTTTTTGTTTACACTGATTTACTTTAAAATATTCATTTCATTGTGAATAAAATTTTGTTGTCAAGCAGAATCTACTATTAAAATATTACTGTATAATCTTAATTTTTCTAGAAACTATTGAAACACAAATATTGAAAACAGCCTGTGGGTGTTATCTAAAGGCCTCGAATAAAGTAATATAGAATAAAAAGACAATACAATGTGTTTGGGAAATAAACTATACATAAAATATAAGAATGGAAAAGTCTTTTTCATAGTCTGTCATCCCTTTTTCAGTGGCATTTGATTTAATTCAATACCAAAATTTAGTCAGTTTCAACTACTGTGTCCTCTGTCATAGTTAATGTCATGTCTCATTGATGCTGAAAGTGACTAGTTGCTCTGGAACTGCTATTTTTTCTAAATATTTTATGAAAGTGAACAAAATCAGCTATTGTTGTAAAATGTGGGTAATATTGCTCTATAATAAAAGATTTTCCCATAATACAGGTTGTGTGTTTCCCCTCTCACTGGTATGTAAAGCTTTCATTAAAAGAAAACAATCATTTCTCAGCTACACCATGGAGAAAGAAGTTCATTCATGGCTAACAATAATCAGGCTTTCTATGTTGACTGTATTCACAGAGAGTACAATTGAAACCGCAACACCAATATAAAGGAATGGAAATTCAGTTAACTAAAACTCAACAGGTTCAACATGTAAACTTGATTTATATTAGTAAGAAAACAAATGTTCTGAAAACTTGATGAATCCACTAGCTGATAAACACAGAATTCTCCAGATGTTTATTTAATCCAATTCATCTGTTAGTACATCTCTACATCTCCTTTTTCTTTCTCTTTCTGTCCATCTCCTCCTTCTCCTCTCCGTTCATCTGTTCCATTGCCAATTGCTATCACTCCCCCCCCCCCCCCCCAACCCTGCATCACCTCCTCCTCCACCTCTCAATCTATCTCCTCGTCCCTAAGCCAGGAAAAATTATATGTATCTACCAACCTTCATGTTGATTGTTGAAATGGTGATAAAATTTACTGCGAGGTACCCTCCATCATGCACCATGAAAACATGTGCCAACTTTCATGTTGATCAATCATATGGTGTTGCAGTCTGTAAGGTACCTAGCCCAATGATGTGAGGAGAGGAGCAACTCATCATAAAGACTATCACTGAACCACAGGCATCCATGTAAAAAACAATCATATTAAAGAAAATTTATATTTTTGGTCACAGCTTTCACCAGAGAGAGAAAACATACAACAATCACTCACAACTCAAATATAAAAAATAGACGAAGATTACTCACCAGGCGAAGGAGCACAGGTGTAACAGCATCACAAATAAATAAATGAATACACACACACACACACACACACACACACACACACACACACACACAAATGCTAGCTTTCACAGCCTAGCTGCTTCATCAGGCAGAAGGGAAGGAGAGGGAAAAGGAAATGATGAGGGTTTTAAGGAAGGGGGTAAGGAGCCATTCCAATCCCGGGAGAGGAAAGACTTACCTTGGGGGGAAAAAATGGAGGGTAAACAAATGCACACACACCCACACATTCACACAGACACAAGTACACCTAGGCAGACATACTGTAGAAAGCTTGCTTGTGTGGGTGTGTGTGCATTTGTTTACCCTCCATTTTTTCCCCCCAAGGTAAGTCTTTCCTCTCCCGGGATTGGAATGGCTCCTTACCCCCTTCCTTAAAACCCTCATCATTTCCTTTTCTCTCTCCTTCCCTTCGGCCTGATGAAGCAGCTAGGCTGCGAAAGCTAGCGTTTGTGTGTGTGTGTATTCATTTATTTATTTGTGATGCTGTTACACCTGTGCTCCTTCACCTGGTGAGTAATCTTCGTCTATTTTTTATATTTAAGTTTTCCTGCTAGGAATTTTTCGTCTTAATATTCGTATCACTCACAACTCATGTACACATAACTGCCATCTCTTGTTGATATGGCTCTTACCCTCACATTACTGACGTTCTAACCTGAACATGACTGCCATTCTGACTGTTATGGCTCATATCATCACATTATTGATATTCCAACCTGGACTTCCCCTTGAAATGTCTAGACATCCTTCAAACATACTGATTGAAAATATGTGCGAGACCAGTACTTGAACCTGGATTTACAGCTTTAAGCCAGCAGTCACCTTAATCATTACATTATCTAAACATGCTTCCCATCCTGCCTGAATTGTCGACATACCACATATTACTATTGAAATGTACTCTGTCCAATCCTACTCTCACTCTTGATTGTTGATGCAGTGTCTGTTATCTTGAATATGTCCAAAAGAACATAAACTATGTACATACATAAAACAGGTGTTGCATCACCATGGCTTAAGGGTCTCCTGAACACTGACATTGAATGTGTGTATTTCATCAACAACATAGTTCCTTAAATTGTCCTTAGATATCACCCAACCCACACAAAGATGTAAACTACCATGCATGAGCAGGGTCAGTGAGATGCAATGGGTAAGATGGCTGATCAGTTCCAGTCAGAACATCAGGAAGAAAAGTACACTGCTCGTGTTGAGCATGTTTCTGCAGTTGTGCCATGCCTGAAGCTCAGTTCCGAAGTATTGTATCTGCATTGTGACTGTGTCAGGAGGGAATCTCATCAAAGGAAATTTTCAGAGTAGAGTGAAGCAAAGCAACATTGCTTGAATGTGAGGAGGTACAGGAGATACAGAAAATGTCAATGACTTACTTCTCTCTGGCCACCCAAAGGCTATCACAGCAGCTGATGAGCATTACTTAGATTTCAGCTAGGAGGAGCCCTGAAAGGAACACCGCCATTCTGAATAATGATTTTAGTATAGTCACAGCAAGTTGTGTTTCGAATCAACCTGTATGTAATAGGCTGTAGTATTTGCAACTTTACTCCCAAAGTCCATGGAGAGGTCAACTTTGACACATGGTCACCATGCATCACAGTAAAGATGAGCCCAACAGCATGCTGAATGGACTCATTAGAATTGTCATCAAATATTATTCACAAATGAGACTTATCTTCTACCAGACAATCATCGAAGACATCTTTGGGGGCATCCTGGTCAGCATGCATCACAGTAAAGATGAGCCCAACAGCATGCTGAATGGACTCATTAGAATTGTCATCAAATATTATTCACAAATGAGACTTATCTTCTACCAGACAATCATCGAAGACATCTTTGGGGGCATCCTGGTCAGCCTGAACATCTTAGACTCATTGTCCAGCGATTGCAGAAGGTGGTGGTTCCCTGATGTCTTGGGTGGCACTATGTGGGCCCACTTTATGCCAGTGATGGTTGTAGAAGGCAATCAGATGGCTATATGGAACTGAGATGACGTCTGACATACAGTGCAACCATATCAGCAGCATTTCAATGATTGATTCGTCTTAATACGCAACAATTCTTGCACATCTCATGAATTCATTCCTTCATGATAACGACATCACAAGATTAGAATGGCCAACATGTTCTCCGTACATGAACCCTGTCGAACATGCATGGGATATATTGATAAGGGCTGTTTTTGGACGAGACGACCCACTAACCAATCTGAGATATATGTCCAGTTGCCATTGAGCAATTGGACAATCAGGATCAATAGTCCCTTTGTTATTGTACAGCACTTAATCTTTATCCTATGGATGATAGGAAAATTATACAACCCATCCCAGTGCTGCATCAATAAAATGGGTTGGAAGCGTTGTCAGGATGGATGGCGAAGCGGTGAAGGCTTGTGGGTGCCCTAGGAAAGGGTGGCTGACTGGCAAATAAAAGATAGAATTCAAGTTAATATTTGGTATATTCTAAAGTACAGAATACACGTTGGGACTCGCCCTGGAGTCGGATGCAATGAATGAGTGCCAGTCTAAGTTAGAGGATTAGAAAATGGCAAAGGTTACGGTGATGATTCACACAGTTGGTGGCTGATACCGAACAGCTGGTAGGCGGGAGCGACCGTTCACCCCGCACAGACGCCGAGCCGCTGGAGTGCATCTGTTCTGTACGAGAACTCAAACTGAAGAGAGTGAAGGAACTGATTCTCGCACCTCTGAGTCCTGCAGCAGTAGCACACATGATCAAATGTGGTTGTCTGGCATTGGCTACATGGTAGCATGGAAACATCAGTAGATTCAGCATGGACGCCAGAATCAGCAGTCAATACTGGTTCTGTACGGCTCTGTCCTGCTTTGTGGACAGCCTTGTTCGTATTGTCGAGGCATATGTCACTTGTAAAACTTAGGCGAAGTTTTGAAATAAGATTTTTGAATTATTTCCCTGAACTATTTTAGACTGGCTGGTCATCCTGTACATTATGTACTGGACAGTATGCCAAAATGAATGCATACATGCATGCATCAGTGCAAGAGGACCTGTTACTGGGTAGTAGTAGAGGTACTGGTGTCTGCTGCAATCTAGAACAGAAATGTAAAATGTGTAGGTTATTTTCATACAATTTATCAATTTTTGTTTTCATGAGCAATAAAGAGAACTGAAATGTTGTTTTTACCCATCTCTATTCAATTTTTATGTAAGGGGCCATGAACCCCTAGAAGCATGGTGATGCAACTCCTTTGTTGATGTGTGTCTAATTGTAATTACCATGTAGGAAGTGAAGTACTCTTTACAGAAGTTTATTACCTTTTCTGAATTTTCCTGTACTATGAGAGTACAATTTGTATACTTTGACCAACACTCCAACATAACAAAAGGATATGTAACTCGTCCTTGACCTCAAGGAAGGGGACTGAAAATTTGCGGAGACCCACACCAGATAGAATCTTTAATAGAAATGTAGAAAGAAATCACAGGTTTTTTCGATCTGTGCATGAGCATCCCTGACATTCCGTAAACCTGAACTGACAGATGCTTGAAGATAAATACCAACTATCCCATGAAGGAGCATTTAAAAAGTAAGAACCAGAACGTGTTAACGATTTTAGTACAAACCCTGGTTCTACTTCCTGTAGGGCCATTAAGAAAATATTAGAGTAACATTCATTTTTTCCCTCTTCTGAAAGTGGCAAAATTGTTGGTTTGCATTATTGTATTTTTAATATTAATTACAGTAATTATCTGTTTCATCAATTTCTTTGAAATTTCTTCCATCAGTCCTAATGACTGTTAACTTTTATGACAGATATAAGTACAAATCACCCCATTTGACAGTACACATTAGTCTTGTAACTCAGTTAAGAAATATTTCTATGTGTTGTGAAAGAAGAAATAGAAATGCCCTTTTTTGATACAATTTTATGCTTACTATTTACAAGTGTTTAATCAACATTGTGTAGTTAAAATCATTGCAAAAAAGAATAATATAATTTTTCTAACATTTCAGGCTTGCAAAGTACGATTAAACTTGTGCCTAAAGGAGTTAGAAGATCTCAAGTGGGAGAATGAAGTACTCAAACTGCGATTTGATAAAGTTAGTATTATTATAGGAATTATATCAAATCTCATAACAGCTAATGTGTATGTTGATTGTTCCATTCTTTTAACAACACCTTCGTCATCATAAAGTTGTATGTAAATCAGTAAATAATTTCAATAACTAATAATGCAGTCAAACTACATACCTTATATATTTTAGAGTTCTGTGATGTGAGTGAATCTTTAGAATGTAGAATTTGTAAGGTAATTACAGAAATACCCACAGGTAAATGAGGCTTAAAATCTAAGTCATATATAATTAAACAATGGAAATTCCAGGAAGGATTCAATAATATTTTTGTGGACGATAGTTATCACTGAGAGGTCTGATGAGCTGCGGAAAGGCACAAATAATAGAAAATAACTGCAAAGCTTACGACTGATATGGCCTTCATTGGTTGGAGAACACACACACACACACACACACACACACACACACACACACACACAAGCACCATCTCTGGCTGCTGCGGCCCGTCTGTGGGTCTCAGCACAGCTGAAGCTAGAGCAACCAGTGGTGAGGGTGAGGAAGTGGCAAGGAGAGGAAAGCAAGAGGGGAGTAGAGAGATGTACAGCAGGGGTGAGGGAATACGCCAGTGCTTTCTGATAGATAGGGTGGAAGGAGGGGAAGGGACTGGAATGTGTGGAGGGATGGGAGACATATATAAGAATAGAGTGGCAGAGGGAAGGGGAGGGGATGGTGGTGGGGGCAGGAACTGGCGAAGATTTAGGCCTGAGTGATTGTGGAAGTGTAGGATATATTGTAGGGAGAGTTCCCACCTGAGCAGTTCAGAAAAGCTGGAGTTAGTGGGAAGGATCCATATGGCATAGACTGTGTAGCAATCATTGAAGTGAGCCATTATGCAGGGCTCCATGCTCTGGAACAGGATGGTCCAGCTGTCTCCTGGCCATAGTTTGATGGTGGCCATTCATTCGAATAGACCGCCAGTTGCTGGTCATGCTCATGTAGAAAGCTGCACAGTGGTTTCAGCTTAGTTTGTAGATAGCATGACTGCTTTCACAGGTTGCCGTGCCTTTTATGGGATAGGAAATGCCTTTTATGGTGTGTTGTTGGATGATGACCTGTGTATGAAGATTTCTATTGGTTTCTGTAATTACACCTCATATCCCTTGTATACCAATTTGCTCAGTATTAAACAGGGAAAATGCACCTAACATCTGTGCGTGCAGCTAGTAAAATCTTTTTGAAGCCACTCATTTATCTCTTGAGTAAAAATTAATAATAAAATGCGGTCCAGCTATGCTGTGCCGAAAAAAACTTTTTCAAACTCTTATGCCACCAGCCTCACACCTGCAAAAAATGTTCAAATGTTTGTTAAGCTTATGGGACTCAACTACGGGGTCATCAGTCCCTAAACTTACAAACTACTTATCAACTACCTTATACTAAGGACGGCACAAATATCCATGCCCAAGAGGGGATTCGAACCCCCGACCGTAGAGGCCATGCAGACCGTGACTAGAGCGCCTCAGTCCCCTCTGTCACCGCGGCCGGCCTTACACCTGCATAAAGAGTGCTATCCACCAGCTAAAAACTGATCCAGACCTTATGATCCTACCTGCTGACAAAGGTTTTAGACCGTAGAGACTACATCTCAGACGGTCTCTGCCAACTGTCAGATTCTTCCACCTACACACCCTGCCACAATGAACCCATCCCCCAAACCCAAAAGGATCTCCAGGACCTATCCACATTCCTTCAAAACCTCAACACCTTCTGCTCTATTCACTACACTTGGTCATACTCAACACAACAAGCCACCTTCCTTGATGTTGACCTACACCTCACAAATGTCCTTACCAGTATCTCTGCCCACATGAAACATCAACAATATGTCTGATTGACAGCTGCCAGCAATTCCACATCAAAAAGTTCCTTCCATACAGCCTAGTCACTCGTGGTTGATGAATCTGCAGTGACAAGCAGTCCCTCTCCAAATATGCCAAATACCTCACTGAAGCCTTCACCAACCGCAATTACTCTCCAAACCTTGTGCAGAAACAGATCTCACACGCCTTGTCTGTCCAGTCACCCACCACCTTCACCACACCCACCGCCGTCCAACCACAAAGGAGCACCCCTCTTGTGACCCAGAACCATCCAGGACTGGAGCAGTTAAACCACATTCTCCCTCCGCCAGGGTTTTGACTACCTTTCATCCTACCCTGAAATGAGAAATACCCTGCCCAGTATCCTCCCACCCCCACCCCCCTGCCAACAGTGGTATTCTGCAGTATTCTGTTGGCCACCAAACCTACGTAATATCCTTGTCCATCCCTACTCCATCCCTGTTCCCAACACCTTACCCCCATGGCTCATATCCCTGCAATAGAAACAGATGCAAAACCTGTCCTATCAATCATCCCATCACCACCTACTCCAGTCCTGTCACAGGAGTTTCCTATTCCATAAAAGGCAGGGCAACCTGTAAAAACAGTCATGTTATCCAGAAACTGAGCTGCAACCACTGTGCAGCTTTCTATGTGGGCATGACCAGCAACAGGTTGTCTCTCAGAATGAATGGCCACCATCAAATTGTGACCAGGAGACAGTTGAACCATCCTGTTAAAAAGCATGCAACCCTGCATAAAGTGGCTCACTTCAATGATTGCCACACAGAGTGTGCCATAAGGATCCTTCTCACTAACTCTAGCCTTTCTGAATTGCGCAGGTGAGAACTCTCATTGCAATATATCCTACACTTCCACAATCCCCCTGGCCTAAATCTTTGCTAGTTCGTATCCCCACCACCCTCCCCTGCCGTTCCCTGTGCCACTCTATCCTTATGTATATCACCCATACATTCCAGTCCCTTTCCTTCCTTCTGCCCTAGCTGTCAGACAGCACTGGCATAACCTCCCCCCCCCCCCCCCCCCTCCGTGCCATGCATCTCTCCTCTTCCCTCCTGCTTCCCTCTCCTTGCCACTTCCTCACCTCCACCACTGGTTGCTCTCACCTTGGCTGTGATGAATCCCACAGATGAGCTGCAGCGGCTGGAGATGGTGGTCACATCTGTGTGTGTGTATTTGTTTCTCCAACTGACGAAGACTGTAGCGATTGAATGCTTTGCAGGTATTTTCTATTGTTTGTGCTTTTCCGTGGCTGATCAGACATCTCTGTGGTGAGTAGTGGCCTATCCTTCACAAAAATATTATTAAATAATATATAATTAGATGCAGTACAATTATGTTCACATAGCTGTGTCTACCATGATAAGCCCAGGGTGATTAAAAAAAATAAAATAAAAAATAAATAAAATAAATAAAAAATAAATAAATAAAAAATAAATAAAAAAGAAACATTAAATTGGAGGAGTACATGCAACCATTCACTTTCATTGCTGTACTGAGCTGTGTACCACACAAAACAGTCATGCCTTTATTGCTGTGGCCTCATTGATTCTCTTTCCCCTGCTACCCCTCATCCCCATAATAATCATTATTTGCCCTTCCCTTCCCTCCTTTCTTTGCTTATCTTTTCCTGGTTCCTCTCACTTGTTCCTCCTGAGACAACCTTAATTCTTTTCAGGTTGCAGCATCTCTAAAATCTATTCCTAAGTCCTCAGCTTAGCTATGAGTTGAGTCTTGTTTTTGTGTCTTTGTTTACCCATACTCTTACAATGATATCCATTTCCATCCAGTTTCTTTGCGTCTTTTATGTTTTGTTATAATTCAGCAATAAAGGTAACTTCATTACCATGCAGTTGAAATTGTGTGTGATCAATAGGCATGTGAACAAGTTTAAAAACTGTCTCTAAGCTACCAGTAATGTCTTACCGTGAGCTAATTATCAAATAAAAACTCACATGTATACAAATATCATTACACTGTTCCTGTAGAAGTTGTGTGTTGCTTTGATTATTGGTCGGTTTGGTTTGGTATGATTTTGAAAAGTGACTAAACGACAAAGGTTATCAGTCGATTATTAGGTCATTTAATTATATCTTCATCCCTGACTTTACCACTCCTCTTCCACAATATGTTCCTGTTACTGTTTAATATAGTCCCATCTCGATACAACCAACAAGGCTAAATTTTCTTATGTACAGTACAATATTCTCATACTTCAAAATTCTTGCAAACTACAGCAAAATCTCCAGATTTATTTTGGTTTCAGAACCCCTAAAATAATTTTCCACAAGCTTCTGCTTAACCATCTGAAACTTGCATTGCCTTTAGGAGTACATCCAGGTCCATCTTCAATATTCTCTTAGAATATTTAATATTTGTATACACATGTGGCATTTGTTCCGAAAGAACAGACATCACTTCTAATCCTGCAATTGTTATTCTTTCATATTCACAGAATATATGATATCAACTGTGAGTGGGCAAAGCTGAAAATGTGTGCCCAGCCAGTATTTGAACCCAGGTATCCTGCTTTTTAGGCAGTTGCGGGGACCACTGCACCACTGGGGACACAGTGACACAGTGATCACCACACCTACAAGGACTACCTAAGCACGCCTTCCGTCAGATACAAATTCCCAGCTTCACCCTGCCCACAGTACTCAAACTCGTAGTTTTGAAACTAATTTCCGTAAGAGTAAGGGCCACAAACTTGCATTGAAAGCAGGAGACCTGGGTTCAAATCCCGGCAGGGTACACATTATCAGCTTTGCCCATTCACAGTTGATGTCATATATTCTGTGAATATGAAAGAATAACAACTGCAGGATCACAAGTGAAGTCTTTTCTTTAGAATCAGATGCCACATGTATATGCCGGTCACAGGCAATGATCCTTTTGTTAGTGGCGAGGGGTGGGCAAGTTTGTGGGCCTTACTCTTACAGAAATTTGTTTCAAAACTATGAGCTTGAGAACTATGGGCAGGGTGAATCTGGGAATTTTTATCTGAAGGGAGGCATGCTTATGTAGTCCTTGCATGTATGGTGATCACTGTGTCCCCAGTGGTGTAGTGGTCAGCACAACTGCCTAGAAAGCAGGAGACCTGGCTTCGAATCCTGGATGGCTACACATTTTCAGCTTTGCCCATTCGCAGTTGATGTCATATATTCTGTGAATATTTAATATTTGTGTCAATTACCAATGCTATTTAAATTCCTTTGTTCTTCCTCTAGTCATTAAACCCCATTCATAATGGACTCCTGGAACATCTACCTGCAAAGATATGGAAAGAAACTGTGAGGTTTCTTGTAACATATGTGATGGCAAGAGTCTGAGACAATACCACCTTGATATATATTTTAAGGTATTGGTTCATATTTTCATGTATAGAGGGATGATTTGGCTTATTGTTGTGCATTTATAGGTATTAGTGTGATATTCATGCATATTAGTTTGAATTTTTTGTGCGTTAGTTCATATTTTTGCATAATGGTGTGTAATTTTGTGTGTTGGTGCCCAATTCTGTGAACTTTGCTTTTGGATGTGTCTTTTTCATCTATCCATCTCCCCTCACAACCTCCTAACTCCTCCATCTGTGAATTTCTCCATCATTTCCTATTTTCTTAACACCAGCTTTGCTCCATTAGATCCCCACTCCACCTTTCCGCTCCAAGTCAGAAAAGTTTTCCCATCCATGGCTAAAATCCAGCTCTACATTATATTTGTTAAATGCTTCATAAACAATTGAATCCCTCCCAGTTGTCTAACTATTCAGTTATCAGCCTGTTGTCATCTTACTGCCGGAATACACCACTAGCCACCACATTTTGTACCCAAAGTGTTGCTCAATAAACCCTCATAGTACTCAGATATTGCATTGCTACCTTTTCCACTTTCTACATCCCCAAAATTCTCCACCAGCACTCCAAGCTGAAACAACCCCAGAACACTGTCTTTAACTTTTTTGACAAAAATGTTAACCCCACAGAAGTGTCAGTACTATCCAAATGTTTCACCTTCAGCCCCCAACCAAATTTAACACGTTGGAATTGTTAAAGACCTTCTCTCCTTATGTTGATTCCTGCAGCTGAAACACTACTTTGCCAGGAAACCCCCCTAACCAAAGCCAACCATATACCAACATTGAACCCTGCCTCTTCCAGTTCATACCACCATCCAACCATGATCCTTCCTCACTCCCACCTAACCATCTTCTGGTCCCTTCCAGGAATTTCTCACTGCCAACTTGGTATTACTATCCTTCCCCAAGCCCTTAATACCACCCTTTCAGCAGAAGAAAGGGCTGTTTTACACAACCTTAAAGCAGATCCCAACCTAATCATCCGCCCTGCAGACAAAGGTTCTACCATTGTTATGATTCACAATGATTACTTGACAGAAGGCCTCTACCAACTGTCTGATTACTCCACCTACAAATTGTGCCAGTACAACTCTTTTGTGTCCTCATGATGCTTACTGTAAATGGTAGGTTCAGGAGGTGGGCCATGGCTAGCAAGGTTTGGGGACAAGGTCTGCAACTGAAAGAAGTGATTAGTCCACATATACTTTTATTACAAATTAAAGGTAATACTCAACTTTAGGTGTGCTTGTTGATGCAAGGTCCTCTCTAATACGTAGTACACAGTTCTGCAATGACTCTTCCTAGCTTCAGTCAATAGTAGTGTAGCTGTAGATAGAACTCCTGGAATGGTACCACTGCTAGCTCTGTTTCGTACTCTGCTATACTCCTGGTAGATTGGTTGACTGAACTGTCATGGCTGTGGTGTGCCAACATATCTGGCTGAGCTCTCTTCTTCTGATTGGCCAGTGTTCGAAGCAAGGCAGAGAGGTAACATGGCTGGAGGTGGTCCCGGAGGCTGAAGTACCACGGGGCTACTTAACGCTTGTTCTTGAAGTGGTGTGGCACATGTGTAGACCGCTGGCACTGTGGTGAATGGTAACACCACTACACATCCCATCCAAAATGCCCAAATGACATACAATCCCTGCTAATTTTATATATAAGAAACAGTCTAGAGCATAATATTGGTTATTTATTACCAGCCAGTTTCAACCCAATGTCGGGCCATCTTCTGGGTTTTTCTCCAAGATGATTTGGAGTGAGGAAGAGCTGTGAGTTTTCAGGTGCTGTCAGTACACCACCATTCCCAGTAGCCAGCCAGAAAGTATGGAATACTCGGAAATTGATGTAATTCACAATTCATACTCCCCACCATTCGCCACGTGCCACCAGAGACCGCTTGGGAAACATGATGGGATGACTGCTGTGAGAGGACATACAAGGAAGCAGGAAGACGCAACAAGGATGCCACATAACAGGAAAAGCTTGTTCTAAGTCGGGTGGCCGAGCTGCTCACTCAGTTGCTGTATGGATGCAAATCTGTAGTGTGTAGTCATTAAAGTAAGTTGAAGTCATAAAAGTGATCCCATCCTCATTGACACTTTTATGACTTCAAATTCTTTTAGTGATTACAAAATACAGGTTTGTACCTGTACAGCAATTGAGTGAATGGCTTGGCCGCCCGGCCTAGAACATGCTTTTTCCCATTAGGTGGCATCCTGGTTGCATCGTTCTGCTTTTCATATGTCCTCTCACAGTGGTCAGCTTGTTGTGTTTCCCATGTGGCCTCTGGTGACGCGCCACGAATGTGGGGCATGAAAATTGTGAATTACGTCAATTTCTGAGCATTCCAGAAAGGAATGTCCCACTTGTTACCACCCCAGACTGGAACAAATATACCATATCTTTTGTCAGGGTTTTGAGACAAATGACAGGCACAGAGAATCAAGTAATACTATTCTAAGTGATGTATTTTGAAAATTACCTTGAGCTGTTAAATAGAGAGCCGACTAGTGGAGGTAACATGGTAGACCTGTTGATGACAAATAGACTTGAACTTTTCCATTCTGTTAGTGTAGATAAGGAATCAACTATAATAAGGCCATCACAGCATCAATGAATACAGCTGTAAATATAAATATCAAGAAAGATAGGAAGGTCTTCTTATTTAGCAAAAGCAAAGAGAGTCAGAGTTTAGAGTATTTGTCTGCTCAACATGATAGTTTTGTCCCTAACACAGACAGTGTTAAGTAACTGTGAATAAAGTACATTCCAAATAAAATTATGCAGGTTGGGGCAAAAGTAATGGCAACTATCCCCCCCCCCCCCCCTTGCAGATACCAGTCCGTTGGGAAAATGTGACATTTTCAGACGAAAGGACACGGTGTTGACAAAATATGTGGACAATGAATAGCACTGAAATATCGTAACACACTAATTTATTATTTTAGTATATGGGGCAATATGACCTTCACAGTACAATAGAATGACAACACAGTACCTACAGACCCTCAAAGTAGTCCCTTGCTGCTGTCACCAAACACTGCCAACGATGTGGGAGGCACTAAGTACTATCTGCCTCAGCATTTGCCTGAATCAGGTTACCTGTTTGCACACAGCATTAGTAATGTCCTCCTGTGTTGCAAACTACCTTCCACATAGTGGTTCCTTCATCTTTGGAATGAGATTAAACAATGTCACAGGGCAAAATGTCAGGAGAGTACTGTGGGTCTCCAATTCTTCCCATCACCAACATCACAGTTGCTGCCCTACACATTTGGCTTTATATGGTCTTGCACTGTCATGCAAGATTATTACACTGCTCACAAGATCCAAACATTTCTCCTGAACACCACATCATACCTGTCACACCAGGAAGTTCCTGCAGTACTCTGTGGTCACTGGCACTCATCACTAGTTGAAACATGTCCTTGCTGAAACTTCCTACCCACTGTGCTACTGTACACTATGGTAGGGCATTATTCCCAAGGGTTTTCACTAATTCACTGTGGCAGTCCATTGCATTTCTTCCTCAGAGAATGGCTATTTAAATGTAAGCGCACTGCTCAACAAGGGTTACTTCCATCTCGCACGACACTCACCAACTGACTGATTTCACAGCCCTTGCTGCCCTATTACCAGCTATCATAGAGCCATCTGTTGTTCTGTGTACACACTATGCCTGCAGAGTTTCCACAAAAAACATATACATTTGTGATCTGTTCATAAATCTACAACAAGAAAAACAGTTGTGATGACTTTTGCCCTAACCCTTGTTTGAGAGATACAAAAGATCCACCATGGTTCAATAACTGTTTTAGGAAACTGTTATGAAAGCAAAGAGAACTTCACCGCAAATATAAACATAGTCAAAGTCTTGGAGACAAGCAAAAGTTAAATGATGGCAAAAGTCCAGTGTAAACACTCAACCAACCTTTAGTTGTGAGGATGGAAAATAGTGGTATGCAACTTTTGAGTACAACACAAGGTGCATAACATAGAGAACAAAAGGGACTCAGATTGTCTCCTCACATCAGTTTTCAAAGAGGAGGGCAGCCAAACTTGGAAAGCCAGGTGACAATGAAAGCTCGTGTGACTAAATAAGATATTCCACCCAATGGTCAATAATAGAAAAAAATGTATCAATAACCATAGGAGGGGGGGGGGGGAGAAAGGAGGACTGATAATGTCAAGATGAATGCCCCAATAGTGGCTGAATATGATGTCCAACTTTGCTGCATTGGCAGAGATTAGGTATGAGAATTCGATTAATAATGGAAAATCTCCTCAGAGATGATAAATTATTTTTCAAAAGAGAGAGATTGCCAGGCCAGTACTTACCTTTGTGCAGTACTGCTGATAGTGATACAAATGAAGAAAGAGAAAAAAAGGGATGAATTAGGACAAGCTTTCGGAACACAATTCCTAGGTCATGACCTAGGTCGTGAATTACCTTTCCCTTCCGTTCCCATCCTTTTTTCTTCCCTTCTCTCCCACCTGAAGAAGAATTTGTGTTCCAAAAACTTGTCCTGTTTCATCCCCCTTTTTTTTTTCTTTTTCTTCATTTGTGTCAGTATCGGCAGTACAGCACAAAGGTAAGTACTGGCCAGCAAATCTATCTCTTTTCAAAAATTATGTAAGAGAATGCAGTTTATATCAGATACTTATATATTTATATATACAGATATAACAAAAATTATAGAAGGAAACATTCCTGGTGGGATAAACAAATATAAAATGTAGAAAACAGATGACTTTGTGTGTGATTTTATTTGTGCCTTTGGGTAAGTCATCTGTTTTCTATTTTTTATATTTATGTACAGATATATTTACAGATACTTACTAACTTTGGGGTAATATTAGACAATGCCACAGACTTAGCTAGGTGCTCTTCAGAAGTGTAATTATGGCCTTGAAAATCTTGAATAGGCATATAAATAGTGCTATAAAGTTAAGATCAAGAAAAATGTTGTACTGAAAGGCATCAACCAAATTTAATATATTGCTTTTAACGTAATGTAATAATACAAACCCTCTTATTATTGGAAGGTCTCCTGTCTTAAGCACCATCGAAGATAATAGACTTGTTCCTAGTACTTTATGAGGGTTTCCTTTTACATATATCATGAAAGGATATCTCAACAAATATAGATGAAAGAAAATTGCTTTCCTCATAACGTACCTCAAATGAAAGTCCCTTACAGTTCTCTGATTTCCAGGCACATTCTTAGCAATTTTACCTGACAAATTCTGAGATCTGAAAGGTAAGTAAATTAGGCAGTTGACAAAAAATGTAATGACTTCTATATTTCTGAGCCAATTGATAAGTCTAATTTTGAATGAACATTATATTATTGTCTGTTTACAACTCACCACAAAGACATGGCGACGAGCTGCAACAGGCACATACAAAAGACACACATACAACACTTTCAGCTATCGGCCATGGCCTTCTTCAGAAAATAGAACATTCACGCAATTACACAGGCACACAGCAGAGTCATATAACCATCACATTCGGCTGCCGCACTTCGAAGTGCGGTTGTATGACTGTGTTGTGTGCCTGTGTGATTGCGTGAGTGTTCTATTTTCTGAAGAAGGCCATGGCCGGTAGCTGAAAGTGTTGTATGTGTGTCTTTTGTATGTGCCTGTTGCAGCTCGTCGCCATGTCTTTGTGGTGAGTTGTAAACTGTCCTTACTATATTATTAAATCCAACCTGGAATTTCCATTATTACATTATTGTCTTCTTGACAGGATACTAAGTAAACAGAAAGTTGTTAAAAAGCTATTGTTAGTTAAAGGATTTGCTGGTGATGGTTTGTGTGTGAGTGGTGTTGTGCATAATAGAGAAGGCACAGTACTTTATAATCTTGAACTGACTGCAATGTGAGAGAGGTGGTACAGTGCTCAAAATACCTACCAGTATGTAAATATATAATCTTGACAGTGATAAAAATGCTTGTGCTAAGCATGAAAACATATTTAATTCATGCAGTGTTTTATTATTTAAGTAATGGATTTCCTTTAAAAGAATATCCAGAATTTCACACTTGCTGTCTTTGATGTATAGCCAATAAAACTTAATACAAAAGGCTTTGCACATGTGGGGGTTTATCTCTTCGGAGCATGGTTATTAAACACTTTGTAGTAAGTACAAGAATTTTCTCTTGCAATTCAGACTCTAGACTAACTGCAACTCTAACAACTGACCACCAGTAATATTCCATTGGAACTGGGTGAGTGTGCAATTCGTACACTTGACTGCAGTTTTGATGGTTCTGATTGCAACTTGAACAAACCTAATCATTTCATATTTTTCTTTACGAAATCCATTTGTCAATTTACAGTTGGACTGTTTTTTTTTTACAGGTTTGAAAAGGAAGTTGAACTGGTACACTTATAACATGTTTGGAGTTTAGGGAGTATGCCATACCAGTCCCACTTCGGCACTGATATTATCACTTGGGTGTAGAGAAAGCCATTTGTCCATCAACCACTTTCAGGAAAGAATGGCTCACTTTCAGATCAGGGCTGTACACATCTCAGAGACCTATGCAATGCTGATCACTTAATGATAGGCTGTCTGGATATTACCTACCCCCCCCCCCCCCAAAAAAAAAAAAAAAAAAAGATATTTATTCATTTGAAATAGCTTGGCAGGTTATGTGTATAAGACACATCATCAAGATTCCAGTAAAGGTTTTGAAATCACAGTTGAAGAGGATGATGGATGATAATATTCAATTTATCTCCAGCTTGTTTGTGCACCAGATTGAGGTCTTCCTTAAAGCTGGAGGTATGGGAACAGCTAATGGGGCCAACTGGTTATACATGTCTTTTCGTCATGGGGCCATTAGATGTTTAAGAATACAGTAGAAATTCAATTGAAAGTCATCAGTATTTGGCAACTTATTAACTGCCCACTTGGCAAACGAGTCCGCATCAAAATTCTTCATGATTTCCTCTAAAAGGGATGCCAAAGCTGCAGCATCAACTTTACTGCTGGTGTTCTGGAGGTCTATGGCTGAAGACACGTAATTGCGGTGCACATCCTGATACAGTTGGCAATTCCTCTAGAACCATATGGGAGATATACACTGTACATTCTTTCTGCCCAGTTTGACATATTCGAGCAATCATTGATGGATACCTCAACAATTGATGTTCTTAGTTACCAATGTCGTGAATATGTATGTCTTTGGAATAGCTAGTCACCATGTACACCTTCCAAGTATTGGCAAGATGCAGATGACGACCAAAAGACACACTTAGGGACAATGAGAGTCTATTTGTTAAGTTGGGAGTGCAATGTGCTGACCAAATGCTCATCCATGCTGCATCTGAGGATGATATCAATGGCTGAGGATCATATGGCAATTGTTTGACAATTGTGTGTTCTTCAAAACCTGATTGTGGGATTTCTTTTTCTCCCTTTGACTTTGTGGTCCACATTTCTTTTTTACTTCAACACTTAAAATTTGTTCTCTAAAACTGATCCATATCTGAAAAATGACATTGTTCCACAAAGGAATGTAGGAATGTAGATAAGGGTTTGACGACCCATATACAACATGGTTATTAGAGATGGAGCATATGCTCTAATTGATTTCTGCTAAGGATGTGGAGGGAAATAGACCATGCCCTTTTATAGGAACCATCCCAGCATTTACCTGCAGTAATAATAATAATTTTGTGTGGCTTAGTGGCCTTGTGCAAGTCTTTTAATTGGACGCCACTTCGACAACTTGCGTGTCCCTTGCTGACACCAGTTATCCAACCGGGGAAAGGGGACCTACAGATTAACGTGGAATCTGAGCCACGTGTCATTTCTGGCAACTCCTCACATCATTGAGAGGTGAAGGATGGGTTAAAGTGCAGACTGAAAAAATCCAAGGTCCGACTGGGTTTTGAACCCCCGACCTTCCAGTTTCCAGTTGCGTGCTTTACCCCAAGACTACCAGGCCTGACACTCATGGTGATTTAGGGAAATTACAGAAAACCTAAATCAGGATAAGTGGAGGCCATCCTCTCTCTTTTCCAAGAGGCTGCAACAATGTCATTTTTTGAATTTATTGAGACTGTATATCCCCACTAGAGTGTCCCAAAAATGGAACATTTTTTTCCTTTCTTTTTTATCGCATACCCTTTAGTTTATTTGTATGACTTTAAAAAAATTGCAAATAAAATTTCAAATATGTATGATATCAGTAATCTGTACCAACTTGTATTGAAAAGTGTCAGGTTGCAATACCAGGTCAGTAAGGCGAATACACATTCTCATGTCAATGTGTAACATAGTTAGTAAACATTGTTGTCAGTCAGTGTACATGTCAGTGGTTCGAAAAGAGGTCCCATAGAACATCAAATAATAGATTCAAAACTGCTCTCTAACAGACAAGTTATGGCAGTTTTATTTTATAATATTCATGAAGTGAATGTAACTGTTATTGAAAATGCAAATCTCACTATTCACAAATGTATTATATTTTGGGAAAGCCACTTGTACCTCCAAATCTGTACCTAATGGGGTGAAGAAATTAGTGGCCCTGTAGCAAGATTGGAGGGAGTTACAAAAATGCACAAAAAATCCAAAACTTATTTGAGCAGTGCTGAGAAGAGTTTGTCCGGAAGTTAAATGATTTTTTTGACATTGCATATACCCAAGTAATTCATTTAATAAAATAAATAAAGTAAGAATTTCTTACAGGAAGAGGAAGTTCCAGATTGACCTCGCCACTTAGTGTGAGTGAAGGAAAACTGGCTAGTAAAGAGGAAAAGCTGCTTCTTGTAACTATTGAGCAAGAAAAGTGACATGCTAAATATTTCTCTACACAACTCCTTTGAATCATCTTATAAAGTGTTACAAAATGACTCGTCTTCTTCTTCTTCTAATGATGCAATGTCCCAGTTGTGATCAAGAATGTGCATACTGGAACCAATAAAACAACTATAGGGAACATTTTTATAACTCCAAAATTAGTAGCAATAGGTAGGTGTCAGTTAAGTATGACAGACGGTGTCTATGCTTCAAGCTACCCTTGAGGTAATTGGAAATAATAGTGATGAATTTCTGATAAGTAAGTCTTCGATTTAAAGAACTTGTAGCCTACAGTAAACCGGAAAGACTCCAGAAGCTAAGTGTTAATTTTCAAAATGGGTTTTCACATCTTGTCAGTTGAGATTGCAAACTGTTAAATACTTTACTCGCTTAGAAGTCTAAAGCAGAAAGTATTCCTGTAATCTTTTCATGGTTATTGCTGTATCAAGGTTGGAAAGTGCTTAAGGATACGAACAGGTGAAGACTGGCAATTGTAGACTGGACTCTTGAATATGAAGTGCATTTTCTTCATTTGGGTACTATGGATTCAAATACATATCACATCAAAGCTGTCTGAATGATTAATTTTGCTTGCCGCTATTACTTGTATGAATTGGTGTTAAAAAGCATGTTCCAAGTAACATCAGTTTACTGACAGTGAATACTGACATTACAATCTTAAAAAAGCTCCAGGATAATTGGAAAAAAGTATATATCCAGATAAAATACAGTGCTATAAAGAAAAGCTCACTTTGCATCTAATGGTTTGTTTAGTTGAGAATCTGCTTGAGTTTTTGTTATCTGAACTGACCAAAGAAATAGTCATGACTATTGAGAGTTGTTAGAGTTTTCTTTGGTAATTTTAGTTAGAGATGTACGCAGAAAATGTAAGATTTGACATCTAGGTTTCATATATCAAGCTCGATGAATGGCAAGAGCTATTTATTACCTGAAAATATCATTAGTTTGTGCTCAATTCAAAATTGCAAGCAAGAACATGGCGTGACAACCAAAATCAAGTTTTGGCTCCATAAGCATTTCAAAAGCAGATTTAAAGAAGACAGAAAACATTTATGGTATTTATAAAATGAGTTTCTGTTGGGTCACTGATGACTATGTGGATCAGGAAAATAAAGAGGAAAAAAAATTGCACATTTAAGGGAAGTTAATTTATCAGCTCATGGTAATGGCTACATCTCATCAAAGGAAGAACTTTTTGATCCAATGTATGGTAGGTTACATAAGTGAATATAGAATTTGTTTCTTTAACTTTCTGTTTACATGATTTTCTCTATTTTAGTTATGAAGGAAAACATCTATGACTTCATTTCAGTTAAAAGCAAGTCATTGATCATCTTAAAATTGATAATAGTTTCCTCCAAGAATGTCCTAACATGTAGTCAAATAATGCTTCATTTCAAGAAGCCAGAAGCATGGTTTCTTCGCTAAGGGCACTGAATGTTAGAGCTGAAAAAGCAGTTCACGGTTTCATTACGGTTAAGAATAATCAAAAGCAATTTTCATTGTAATGCATATAAAAACACCAAAAGATTTATTGCAGATGCAAAAAGTAAATTCTGAAACAAAATTTAAATAATCAGGTCTTTCATATGTTAAACAGTAATGGCATAGAAACATGGTTTGGTATTTTCTTTAGCAAATAATCATGAAGTTACAGATTTCTTCCATTCTCACTCCATAAAAAGTCTCATGTTTGGCATCGAGTTGACACATCATAATTTAATCATTGTAATATTTGTGTGCGGGTTATTTAGGTGAAATATAAAAGAGGGTACCGGTATGTGTTTTTGATTTTATGAAAAAAAAAAAAAAAATATCCACATCTATGTATTGTGTCAACCTGGTGCCCACAAGAAAATGATCTTCAGTGGCTACTGCATTAACTTAATCTTGACAGTAAAAATATGTTCATTGTACCCTATTGCAATACACCATAATACTGTATTCAGTATGTTGTCCAACATTTAACTGAGTTCGCTTTGTTTTTACTACAGCTGCAACGTGAGAGGGATGAAATACACAATCGATTTGTCTCTGCTATAATGGATCTGCAGCAGAAAACTGGCTTAAAGAATGTTTTGCTGGAGAAGAAACTGTCAGCAATAAATAGCATGCTGGAGCAGAAAGAAGCCGAATTGGGTGAGATTTTGTCTGCTGCAAATTTGGATCCTACCACTGTCGGCGCCATCAACAAGAAATTTGAGGTGAGCCAACACTACTTACCCTTCATAAAGAATTTAAACTGTGTACCAGATTATGACTGAAACTTGGTGCCTAATGGCAGTTTCTACTGATATTGCAAAACATGGCAGACAAATACCAGATTGAAAAAGCATTTACATATGTCGGTTTTAATCTGCCCACAGAGTGACATTTTCTTTGCTGTCGTTATCTTCATCTGGAAGATCATTTTCATAAAGTTCTCATCACTGTTCTATCCCGTGCAAATCTCATCATATCTGTATAACGCTGCATCCGAAGTACATTGGAACTTGCTCACTGTACTTGAAGGCTTGGTCTCTCTCTCTCTCTCTCTCTCTCTCTCTCTCTCTCACACACACACACACACACACACACACACACACTCACTCACTGTCTTTCATTACTACAGTGACTGTACCTCCATGCCACAAAATGTCACCTAACTACTGAGCCTTTCTTTCAGTCAAGTCCTATCATGAAGTTTTTTTCCTCCCAATTCGATTCAGTACACCTACCTCTTTATTAACTATCCCATCTGGCTATATAATCACCTACCTCTTTATTAATTATACCATCTGGCTATATAATCATCAATATTTCTTATGTAATACAACATTTTATAAAATACTTTTGTTGATATTTTGTTTTTGTTTCTTTTCTGTACATCACTGCACTTCTGACAGATACCTTAACTTTCAATTTAGATTTATTATCAACAAATTTCTCTTATTCAGACATTCTTTTTTTACTCTTACTAGTTTGCGTGCTATTATTTTGGCCATTGTCAGGTTGTTTACCGTCCAACTAACTAATTCCATCTACTACTTTTTGCTTAACATTCATTATCTGATTTCCTCAACATCATACAATTTAATTTGATTATATTACAACATACTTTTTCCATGTTCACTGATGTTTGTTGTACCACCCTACTTGTTTGCCATATATTACAGCATTTTCTTCTTCCTCTCCTTTTTTCTCAAATTTTCTGTTACTCCATTGCTTCTTCCTCCGTTATCTGTTCATCTCCTTTTCCCTCCTTTCCCTGCCATCTTCTCCTTATCCCTGTCTATTCACCTCCTCTTACCCTTTTCTCTGTCCATCTGCTCCCCCTCCCCCTCTGTTCATTTTATCCCCCCCCCTCCCCGTTCATCTGCTCATTGTCCATGATTTCCTTATGCACACTCTGTCAAATTCCTCCTCTCTCCTCTCTTTGTTCATTTCCTCCTCCCCCCCTTTCCTCTGTCTGTGCCCATTCTCCTCCTCCTCCCACCCTCAGTCTATCTTCTTCTCATGAATCTATTCTTTGCTTCTCGTGCTCCACTCATCCATGTCTTTGCAACATTACACATTTATGCCATGTTTTGTCATAATCGGTGCAAATGTGTCAAAGTTTATTGCAAGGTACCCCCACTATGCATTATATGCAGTCTCAAGGAAAACAGAAACCCTCTTGATGAAAACATAAATACATGTGCCAACTTTCATCATGATTGTTATTCAAAGTATTTATAGATCCACCTACAGTCGTAACTTTTCTGATGTCACAATAATATAATTTTCAGTCCATGTCAATACCAGTCATCTCTTTCCATGAATAGTCACAATGACCATATTTCCCAGTTTTCCCCCAGCTCCTGAAGAAACGTGTACTCTTCACATGTGTGTGTCTGAATAATTTAGACTCCCAAGAACAGTGCATTACATATGTCCAAGTTGAGAAGTACCAGTGTATCCAACTCTAGTGGTCTATGGAGCTTCAGGTTGGTGTTTACAGTTAGGATACAGTATATATTGAGTTTGATTGTAGTTTAACTCACTGTATCATCTGTTTTGCAAATCATTATCAAGCACTGAGAAATGACTGAAATATAAAAACTCCATGTGGGTAGAAATACTATAAGGAGCACTGTTTCGCAACTGGTTTAGCATGTTGGTGGATAGGATGATGGTTTATGAATGAAAAGAATGAGTGTTCAAATCTAACTGGTGTCATTTGTTTCTCTCTCTCTCTCTTTATTTATTTTTTCAAACTTAGTTTGCTGCAAATTGTGCAGTTGTAGGCTTTCTGGGTTCCACATTTGTTCCAAAGATTCAATTTTATGATAGTTGTTAAATCATTAAACAAACAGACAAAGGGAGTATTTTTTCGCTTTATCAGCATTTTGAAGTGGACCTATGGCATATACTGATAGCTGATACATTTCTCTTAGTTGAACACTATAGAGATGCCTGGTGATGGTGCAAGTGATTACAATTAATATACCCATCTGTTTTCAAAATTTCTACTTTGAGCATTTATCTGTTTGTTTAATGATTAGACTGTCATAAATTAGGATCTTGTTAAAGAGTGTGGAGCCCAGAAAAGTCTACTACTGTGCAATTTCTACCAAATTAAAGTTTGAAAATATTAAATGCACAGGTCTCAATAATAATAAGGCAGCAACTCGAGTTAGATTCTATTGCTGATTCTCTGCATTTGTAAAATATCAGTTTACAACTTAGCCGCTAAATAAGTTGTGAAACAGTGCTCATTGAAGTAACTCTACTCATACAGTGAGTTAAACTGCAATGAATCTGGACACATATTGTAACCTATTACAGTGCTTCTATTTGCTAATGTTAACACCAAGCTGATTCTCCATAGACCACTAGAGTTGACAGCAGCAGCACTTATGAACTTGGGCATGCATAATGTACTGTTATTTGAGTCTAAATTATTCGTGCTGGGCAATCTTTTGGTCTCTCATTGCACATACTGATATCGGCACATATACTGCCCCAGGTGCCTCTCCACAACATCAATATTGGCTGTTGATAAATCAATAAAATAGAATAAAATAATGAACACTGTTCTGCACACAGGCAGATGGTGTATATAAATTCCATCGGGGAGAGGATGTCATCAGGAAGGGCATATGGCTATTCAGTTTCACTAACATTGCTTCAGCCCATCTTATAATCCCTTCTCTTTAGGATAACAAGAGAAGGCAAGGGAAACAAGAAAAAGAAGAAGAATAAGTACTTATAATCAAAACCCAGCAATATCAATTAGTAAATATGATCATTAAAGTCTCGACGTGTTGTCTAAAGCATGAAAATATCAAAATTTCTGATAGAGTGCTGTTTCATTGCCATCACCAATCATATGCAATCAACTATGTACATTTTTCACAATATGTGCTCATGTGCAGCCAATACCGGTTCTAACATACCGCCGGCCGCGGTGGCCCAGGGGACTGAGGCGCTCCAGTCACGGTCTGCACAGCCACTATGGTCGGGGGTTCGAATCCCCCCTCGGGCATGGATATTTGTGCCATCCTAGTTCATAAGTAGTTCATAAGTAGTTTGTAAGTTTAGGGAATGATGACCCCATAGTTAAGTCCCATAAGCTTAACAAACATCTGAACATCTAACATACCAATCAAGTGACAAAAACTTTGAAGAAGTCCTTGTGACTTTATTGAACTGAGTACATTATGGTATGGAAAAGAAAAGGTTGTTGGCACTTTCAATAAAATTATTCCGGGCAAGAGACCGCGTCATCATTATATAAACTCTATCGATGTTTCGGCCACTGTTGCAGGTGGCCTTCATCAGGGTCTGTGTCTGACAAAGACCCTGATGAATGCCGCCTGCAACAGTGGCCAAAACGTCGGTAGAGTTTATATAATGACAACGCGGTCTCATGCCCGGAAGAATTTTATTGAAAGTGACAATGGCCACGGAAGCCTAGGTTTGCAGGTTGTTGGCAGTTTACAGGTGGAACATTGTCGCCAGGTCAGCAACATGTTGCATCCCCTCTGGCTGCAATGCAAGCCCTTACACAGTTTGAAATGGTAGCAAACAGCCTTTTTATCTTGCCCAGGGTGGTGTGCTATCACGGGTAGGTTGTACCATCAGTGTCTACAGAAGCTCCACTAGAGGTGATCTGAATGGATATTCTAGGTCTCCACACACCATGATACCATGGGCTACGCCATTGGGGCTTTCCACAATCTGGAAAGGATGTGCCTTTTGCCCTTGATGCTACCAAACCCAAACACCATAGTCATCCAGGGTTATGGAGAAGTGAGACTCAGCACTGAAAGTGATGCTTGGCATTCTTCCTCTGTCCATGCCTTCCCGGCACAGTACAGCATGGCACCACTCTAAAAACCAGCATTGGTGTTCCACTGCCAATGGCAAGTGGTGCATGGGATGCCAGCTCCCCAATATTGCAGTTGCGAGTTGTCAAGGCACTCTGTGGGAAATCACAGATTGTTGTAGAGTTTCCAGTACATGTCCACAGAAAGGTGTTTGCTGAGGTCATGAGATTCTGCATTGCTTGGTGCACCATACAATAGTTTTTCCTCAGGGTGAACCCGCAAAATGTGCCTGGGTGCCATCATGTACCTATTGATTCCAATATTGGTTCACTGTGACATCTGCATGACCCACATGCCTGGAAATTGTATGATACAATCATCCCATTTTATGCACTCCAACGAAGTGGTCTCTGCATTAAATTGGTGGATAAACAATGCATCTACGAGGCCTGTCGGGTGCTTTGTACTGTATGTAAATGGCTTGTTTCACTGTCTCACTGATGGCAGTTGATTGGAAGCAAACTTGCACGAAAAGGGTGGTGATATTACAAATGTCTTCTGTAGTTTGACCCATGAACAATGGTAGGTTGTACAAATCTAGACAAAGTTGGGGAAAGCATATAGTGCAAGGCTGGGCACAGTGGACCATATGGCCCCAGGGTTTATAGTTTAACGTTTTAGTTACCACATCGTCTTGTATGTGTGATACCTTCCTACATAAATCTATTACATTTTGATCACATTTTGTACACATTTCAGTACACGTTTTTCTACATTAGTGATTTTTACATCTAAATGATCAACTTTAGACTGGGTTTCCTGTCTATGAGCCTGAATTTGTTGTTCGACCTCTACTTTGTGCTGTTGCATCATATCACTTTCAGTTCTGACAACTCTTTCTAATGCAACTATATGTTCAGTATTGTCAGTGATACCTTTGGACTACCCCCACGAACCACAGACATTGCCGAGGTGGGGTGGCTTGCGTGCCTCAACGATGCAGATAGCCGTACCGTAGGTGCAACCACAGCGGAGGGGTATCTGCGGAGAGGCCAGACAAACGTGTGGTTCCTGAAGAGGGGCAGCAGCTTTTTCAGTAGTTACAGTCTGGATGATTGACTGAGCTGGCCTTGTAACATCAGCTAATGTGGCTTTGCCACACAGTTACTGCAAACGGCTGAAAGCAAGGGGAAACTACAGCCATTACCTTTCCCGAGGACATGCAGCTCTACTGTATGAAAATATGATGATGGCATCCTCTCGGGTAAAATATTCCGGAGGTAAAATAGTCCCCCATTCGGATCTCCGGGCGGGGACTACTCAGGAGGATGTTGTCATCAGGAAAGACAATACTGGCATTCTACGGATCGGAGCGTCGAATGTTAGATCCCTTAATCGGGTAGGAAAATTAGAAAATTTAAAAAGGGAAATGGATAGGTTGAAGCTAGATATAGTGGGGATTAGTGAAGTTCGGTGGCAGGATGAACAGGATTTCTGGTCAAGTGAGTACAGGATTCTAAATACAAAATCAGTTGGGGGTATAACAGGAGTAGGACTGATAATGAATAAGAAAATAGGAATGCGGGTAAACTACTATGAGCAGCACAGTGATCGCATTATCATTGTCAAGATAGATACGAAGCCAACACCGACAACAGTAGTACAGGTTTATATGCCAACTAGCTCTGCCGATGATGAGGAGATCGAAGAAATATATGAGGAGCTAAAGGAAATTATTCAGACTGTTAAGGGAGAGGAAAACTTAATTGTGATGGGAGACTGGAATTCGGTAGTAGGAAAAGGAAGAGAAGGAAAAATAGTAGGTGAATATGGACTGGGCAGAAGGAATGAAAGAGGAAGTCGCCTGGTAGAATTTTGCACAGAACATGATTTAATCGTAACAAACGCGTGGTTTAAGAATCACAAAAGAAAGTTGTATACGTGGAAGAGACCAGGAGACACCGGAAGGTACCAGATAGATTTTATAATGGTAAGACATAGATTCCGGAACCAGATTTTAAACTGTAAAACATACCCAGGGGCAGATATAGACTCTGACCATAACTTGTTAATCATGAACTGTAGGCTGAAACTGAAAAAACTGCAGAAAGGTAGGAAAATAAAGAGATGGGACTTAGATAAATTGAAGGAACGTGAAGTTCTGGAGAATTTCAAAGTGAGATTTAGGCAACAATTCACAGATATAGGGGGAAATAAAACAGTAGAAGAGGAATGGGTAGCATTGAGAGATGAAATAGTGAAGGCGGCAGAGGACAATATAGGTAGAAAGCCAAGATCTACAAAAAATCCTTGGATATCACAGGAAATACTAAATTTAATTGATGAAAGGAGGAAATATAAAAATGCAGTAAATGAAACAGGCAAAATGAAGTACAGACGACTAAGAAATGAGATTGACAGAAAGTGCAAAATGGCTAAGCAGGAGTGGCTAGAAGCCAAATGCAAATCTGTAGAAGAATGTATAAGAAGGGGAAAAGTAGATACCGCCTACAGGAAAATAAAAGAGACATTTGGGGACAAGAAAAGCAACTCTATGAATATCAAGAACTCAGATGGAAAACCAATTCTCAACAAAGAAGGGAAAGCTGAAAGGTGGAAAGAGTACATAGAGCAGCTCTACAAAGGAAATGAACTTAGAGACGATGTTGTAGGAAGGGAAGAGGAAGTAGATCAAGATGAAATAGGAGATACTATACTGAGAGATGAATTTGACAGAGCCCTGAAAGACCTAGGTCGGAACAAGGCCCCAGGAGTAGATGACATACCCTCAGAGCTACTAAGGTCTCTGGGAGAGCCAGCCATGACAAGACTATTTGAACTGGTGTGTAGGATGTATGAGACAGGCGAAATACCCTTAGACTTTAAGAAAAATGTTATAATCTCCATTCCAAAGAAATAGGTGCAGACAGATGTGAAAATTACAGAACCATCAGTTTGATAAGTCATGGTTGCAAAATTTTAACAAGAATTATCTACAGGAGAATGGAAAAGCTGGTAGAAGCTGACCTCGGGGAGGATCAGTTTGGATTCAGGAGGAACGTAGGAACCCGGGAGGCAATACTCACTTTACGTCTTATCTTAGAAGATAGATTAAGGAAAGGCAAACCTACATTTTTAGCTTTTGTAGATTTGGAGAAAGCATTTGACAATGTTGACTGGAATACACTCTTTCAAATTCTGAAGTCAGCAGGGGTAAAATACAGGGAAAGGAGAGTTATTTACAACTTGTACAAAAGCCAGACCGCAGTTATTAGACTCGAAGGGCATGAAAAGGAAGCATCAGTTGGGAAGGGAGTAAGACAGGGTTGTAGCCTTTCTCCAATGTTGTTCAATTTGTACATTGAGCAAGCTATAAAAGAGGGCAAGGAGAAATTTGGAATAGGGATTAAAGTTCAGGGGGAAGAAATAAAAACATTGCGTTTTGCTGATGACATTGTAATTCTGGCAGAGACAGCGAAGGACCTGGAAGAGCAGTTGAATGGAATGGACAGTGTGTTGAAGAGAGAGTATAAAATGAACATTAACAAGAACAAAACAAAAATAATGGAGTGCAGTCTTAGAAAATCGGGCGATGCTGAAGGAATTAGATTAGGTAACGAAACAATGAAGGTGGTAGATGAGTTTTGTTACTTGGGTAGTAAATTAACATGCGATGGTCGCAGTACAGAGGATATAAAATGCAGAATGGCAATGGGAAGAAAAGCATTTTTGAAAAAGAGAAATTTGCTAACATCGAATATTAATTTAAGTGTAAGGAAGTCTTTTCTTAAGGCATTTGTGTGGAGTGTTGCCTTGTATGGGAGTGAAACATGGACAATAAGCAGTGTAGACAGGAAAAGAATAGAGGCTTTTGAAATGTGGTGCTACAGAAGAATGCTGAAGATTAGATGGGTAGATCGCATAACTAATGAAGAGGTACTGAATAGAATTGGTGAGAAAAGGAAGTTTTGGCATACCTTGACTAAAAGAAGAGATCGCTTGGTAGGACACATTCTTAGACATCGAGGAATCGTAAATTTAGCATTGGAGGGAAGTGTGTGGGGTAAAAATCACAGAGGGAGACCAAGAGACGCGTATAGTAAGCAGATTCAAGTAGATGTGGGTTGCCGTTCTTATGAGGAGATGAAAAGGCTTGCTCAGGATAGAGTAGGGTGGAGAGCTGCATCAAACCAGTCTCCGGACTGAAGACCATAACAACAACCTTTGGACAGTTTGGTTTCTACATCGCCTATTTTACATTCTAAGTTGTCCATTCGAGCATCAAACTGGACGTGCTTTGACTCAACTGATACTTTAAATTCAGCAATTTCGCCTGTTAGTTGTTTCAATTTGGTGTCAAATTTGACATATATGCCTTTTATCTGCTCAGAAAGTTCACTCTTTGTCTTCTCTAAATTTTCTGCAAGTTTGCAAGTATTCTTATCCACTCTTCCTAGATGTTCTGAAAGCTCTCACGTATTTCTTTCCAATTTTCCTAGAGTTCACAAGTATTCCTAGCCACTTTTTCTATTTTAGCTGAAATCTCATTTAATACTCCGAGTTTCTTCAATATTTCTGACATTGTATCTACTTAGACTCTTGCGTATTTTCGTCCCTACTCACATCACTAGTATTTTCTTCAAAATAGTCAAATTCTTGCTTTATCACAACGCTATCTTCCCCTGTCCCTGACATTTTGGCTAATACGTCTATTTTCAGAACGTCACATGTGAACAATCTAACAGTTTTCACCAAACAAAAGAGGTAGAAAAGAAAAAGTTTGATTACTTATCATTTCTGGAGTCCAGATGACAAGTCCTTTGTCGATATTTTATAATGCTGTAGATTTATTCTTAGCAGGTTCACCTTTGTTTAGTTTTCTTGCAGCAACACCGTGGTACGTCGTAAATGTTTTTTTTTTTTTTTTTTTTTTTTTTTTTTTTTTTTTTTTTTTTTCCGTCATTGTCTCACAGATGTTCCTCTTCATTTTTTATTATCTTAGTCATTTTTTATTGTCCTTTGTTTGATATTATGTTTCTGCTTTGACCTGGAACAGAAAGTCTTTAATACACTTGTTCACAATCCCAGCTCCTCCACCATATTTGACAATCCCTCTTTGAATAAGGTGATCGCCTCATTTAATAATTAATCTGTTATAAAATTTGAACTTGACGATAAATATTAATTGTGAAGGGGTGTTTTTCGAAAAGAACAAATACTTCTTCGAAATCCACTTTGATTTATTGCTACAGGCATGATACACAGATCTGACATTGAACTCTAATTCTGAAGAACAACCACTGACTACTAATTCCCACACATTACAGGTATTTATTACATTATTAACAATGTCAAGTGATGTATAATTATCACAATGATAATTTATGAACCGGTTCTTTTATAAACAACAAATCCATGTAATTTGCATTTGTCATACAATGCCAATGTCTTACTATAGCAAATAACTGATTAAATAGTTTTAATATTTTATAAATGAAGTGAATCCTATTGTTTGGTTAAAGTTAAATAATCTGCTTTACAATGAACTACAATGTCTGACAGTTAGCCATAATGACAATTAGATATAACAACAACTTTAAATTACAATTTGTACTGGAATTTAGTCAGGCCAAAAATACTATGAAAATTAATCTAATCTTAATAAAGGAAATGAAAGGAAATAAATGCTGCAAAATAAATACTACGAAATTACTGGTGTTTAATAATGGGAACAATGGTAATAGAGCATTATGAAATTAATGAGTTTTGATAATGGGAAAATAAGGCAATAGTAATTATGAAGTTATAAAAATTTAGTAATGGGCATAAAAGCTGTAATTAGTATGAATTAATGAGTTTTATAAATGGGAATAAAATGAGGTAAATACTTAGTGACATAAACAATGTAGTTGTTATAATGTAGAAATGAATACGGGTGGTATCAGACTTCAGACTTTACTACAGGATAGAAAGGTTTACAGGTGGTAATCATAAACTTTACTACAGGAAAGAAAGGTATCCGTAACTTCAGTATATAGGAAATGGTATGCTAAACTACACTATAAGGAAAGAAGGGTATCCTGGGTTTCAGTAAAGAGAGGTATCATATACTACATTAGATGGAGGCTGATGTTGTTACATTACAACACACACCCACACACATACACACTCAAACACAACAAGGTAGACATTTGTAGAAAGTACAATGTAAATAAATTAAAGATTTTATTAATTAAAAATACACTAATTATACTTACATCCATTTTAATTGCTTAATTAAATGAGTATTTTTCCTCTGAATATTTTTTGTAAATGTATCATTTTTTTACAATGAAACAGAGGACGGATAAATTTAAGGCATAAGTACAATTTAAATAAATTAAAGATTTTATTAATTATAACAAAAATAGACTAATTATATTTACATCCCTTTTAAGTGCTCAATTAAATGAGTATTTTTCCATTGAATATTTTTCGTAAATGTATCATTTTCTAACAATATATTGGAAATATTGGCTTTCTACAAATGTCTACCTTGTTGTGTTTGCCTGTGTATTTGTGTGGGCGTGTGTATGCTTGTTTACCTTTCCTTTTTTCCCCCTTAAGGTAAGTCCTTCCACTCCTGGGATTGGTATGACTCCTTTTCCACTTCCTTGAAACCCGTATCCTTCCCTTTCTCCCCTCCTCTTTTCCTGAAGAAGCTACCAACGGTTGTGAAAGCTTGTATGTGTGTTTGTGTGTGTTTTTATTTGTATCTGTCGATGAGCCTGTGCTTTGGGTAAGTTATCCAATTTCTATTTTTTATACATATTTTTCCTTCTATAATAGTCTGTACTCAATAATAATTGTAAACATGTTATATGAGATTTTTATTGCAATTTGTTTATAGTATCACCTTCTAAAATATTTACAACTGCTCTTGAGACAGGCTGTATATATAGGAGTCGAACAAATATGTTCCTCTGAGTAGCCTACACATTTATCAAACAAATTCACGACTTGGCTCCGTTACCCACTCGGTCGTCTGCAAATGCGTGAAGCACTTCCATACACATGTGAATAGGATGTATCCTATACCACGTACAACTGATCGTATGAGTGCATCTTGTGGAAGTGGACGTATCTACACGATACCAGTGAGCACAAAATAACATAGAGAGGCAATACAGTCTACATCAGCGTATAGGCAGTGAAGCCCGACAGCCATCTTGGTTGGGTGTAGAAACGGAGTTGGGCCGAAATTGCATCATTCTTCAAGTGGTGCTCGCATTAATTATATTGTCATTTGAACCCCTTAGGATAGGAAAAAAATACCACATTTTTTACATAGACAGGTGAATATTGAAGGAATGCAACAGTGTTCTTAGCAAGTACAATATGTATTGTGTTTGTATAAAAATAATAATTGAAACTATTACTTTTATATGAAATACAAATTGTAACATGAAAAAGTTAGTCGCCTGCCACTTTTTTGTTTTGCGGTCAGGAAATTTTTGTCAGCAAGAAAGTTGTAGGTAATGAAATGAACTTCTCATTTTATTTAAACTACTTTTTTATAGCTCCCCTGGTTTTCTCACAAATTTGGATACAATAGTGCGGTGGAATTTTTCAAATTCTACTCGTTACTTTCAGTGAGCTTGCCTACCAGCAAGCATAGTTATTGTTGCTCACTCGCCTTGTACTTTGTGATCAGTAATGATAATCATTTGTAATTTGGGATACAATTTTTAGTATCCAATAATTATGACTTAACAATTTTTATTTATTTTATTACTAACTAGCTGAGCCACTCCGACTTTGCACGAGTAATCTTTAAACTTCTTTAACTCAAGAACTGCAGAACGTATCGTGATGCGGTTTCTTTCAATTTCTTCGGTATAATCCTGTGTTCAACTAGGCTATAATAAATGCCATTACGAAAATGAGAAATAATTGAAATAATAATAATAACATAGAATGGTTTACCATTTCTGAACTTTCATGACCTTTGTAGCGTTAACTATGAGATCTGCTCCAAAGTACATAGTATAGAATTATAGAACTGACGACAACTTTCTTTGTAGATGTTTGTGAGTTCTGTTATACTATGTACACTGGCCTAGCTCTTATAGTTTAGGCTCCAGAGGTGACTAAACTTCAGAAGCGGTAAACAATTCTACTTTATGATTCTTATTTTAGTTTTTGTCATACATTCGTATTGATATTAATAGCGTAAGATTATCCCAGGATTCTACCATGTAGAACGGACTTAACAAATCAGTTGATTCCGAGTGAACAGTAACTGTCTTATCACACTTTGCCTCTAAGTTAGTGAAGTGGTGTGTTTGCATGTTGTTGTGCAGGAACTGCTGAAGCGGAAGAACAGTAAGATCCAGGACCTGCAGTACGAGGTGTCGCGGGTGTGCAAGGCGCACGACGACCTGTTGGAGATGTTCGAGGGCAAGCTGCGAAAGTATGGCATCCCCACTGAGGAGCTGGGCTTTGTCCCCCTGCGCGCCAGCCGCCAGCATCGCCAGATCTCCGTCTGAAGGGCTTCCTGCCACCTCCCTCCCTGTGTGCAACTCGCCTCGTTCTAGTCCATTTAACATGAATAAATGTCAGTCTCAGTTTCAGTTATGACTTCTTCATTACAAAATAGTAATGAAAAAGCTGTGACAAGGGTTTTTTTATTTAAAAAAAAAAAAAAAAAAAAAGAGAAGTGGTTACAATCAAACAATTCCCACACTGCCTTTTACCATCTTGTTTGCAATATAGATATGACCTCTTTCCTATGTAAATTGTCCAGTTTCTGTTTAGGGAAGAATCACCAATTATTAAGATTACTTACAAGTATTATTTCCTCAGCTTTGCTGATAATAGTTAACCTTTTGTCTCTGCTATGAAATACATATAATCACGAGGTAAGTATTAGTGCACCTTACTTGTATTGCTCTTTGTGTTGGTCTGGGGTTATGTTTACACTGGGATATATGTCTCACACCTTGTATGAGCAATGTGTGAGTCCCACATGTAGCGGTACATTACCTCATACAAAAGTACATCGAACTTTTATGCGGACTTTCCCCCCTCATGCAAGTCGCATATACATTTGATATCTGGGGGCACAGAAGTGTCCCCGCCAAGTCGAGCGCACGGCCGTACCACCCCCATGTATCTCAGTTGTGGATAAAGCTGAAAACCTGAATTTTCGGTTGTCAAGAGTATCTACTATAACTAGCTATACTTTCAAATTATACTATTCTACAGCTTATAGTTTACTAAATATTAGCAGTTGAAAATCACTAATTCTATCACTCAAATTCTAAGGTACTTCTAGCAGACACACAAACGTCAAATTTTGTATTTAGATAGTGTTTAGCCTTTAATGGAAGGAAAAATTCAAACATCTGTCAAAATTAATTCTTTTCTAAAAAATATTTTTGCTTGATAGAATAGTATCTGCAGGCTTACCACTTTCAGCATTGTGTTGTTGGTGGTCTTGCGATAGTGCATTTGGTTCATGTGCAGAAGATCGCGTGTTCGATTCCTGGTGCTGTAATATTTTTTGTCCTTTTTTTAATGTAGTTGTCAGCTTTCTACTAAGTGAAGAATTGTCAGAAATGACATCAGGTACCTGATAGAGAATGAAGAGTAACTGATAAGATATAGCTTAAATTGCTACAAATGAAAACAGTACCAATGACACCCACCTTGATTTCAGTTGTAAATGAGAAACCTGTTGCTCATAATGATGAAAATTCTGTCACATGACACGGGGCAAAAACTTCAGACTGGGAGCAAAAACGTTAGATTATGGTTTCAAACCACAACAGGGCAGACACAGGGAGACGCCATTGATCTGGGAGACACACAGTGTATGTTATCTATGGTCTGTGCCATAGAGTGGAAACTCATTGGAGTAAGTCTGTCTTCTCTAGGAGGTACTGCTTCTGCTCATGTTATCAACACTAAGCTAGGATTGTCTCGTGAAATCATGATATAAATATGCAAACTTGAAACCTGAAGTGCTGATTTTCTACGATAATTTTATTATATGATTGTTTTTACTTATTATACTCGAATTTCTTGAGCCTCTATCAGGAAACATGCAGTGTATGCTGTTACACTACACTGGGTAGTTAGTTCAATAGGGTGGAGAAAAACGAATTTCATGCGGTCATTAAACATTTTTATTTGAAGGGTTGGAGAGCTGGACAGATCAATTCTGAGTTGTATGAGGTCCATGTTGGTTCTGCAGCAACACTGAAGACAATTTACTCATTTTGGATCAGTGAGTTTAAACGTGGTCGGAGATGCACGGAAGATGGAACACGCTCCGGTCTGTCCATTGAAGTCAGCACAGGAAATCATCGATAACGAGCATATTTGTTAATGGAAGATCTAAGATTAAAAGTTCGCTAGGTAGCTGATATTGTAGGCACCTCAACTGAACGAGTGTATTACATCCTCCATGAAAAACAGAACATGAAGAAGCTCTGTGCGCGATGGGTTCCGCGCCAGCTCACTTTGGACCAAAAACGGAAATGAAAGGACATTTATGCTCATACTATCACTGTTCAGGTGCAATTCTGAGGACTTTTGTGCAAATTCATAACTGTGGATGTAATGTGGATCCACCATTATACTTCGGAGACCAACAACAGTGGGGAGAGTCCACCAAAGAAGGCGAAGACTGTTTTGTCAGCTGGAAAGGTGATGGCCGCTGTCTTTTGGTATTCGCAGGGTATAATTCTGATAGATTATTTGGAAAAAGGCAGATCATAACTGGGCCATATTATGCTGCTCTGCTGGACCGTTTGAAACAGGAAATAATTGAAAAACGTTCAAGATTGGCACAGAATAAAGTGTTTCATCAGGATAATGCTCCAGCTGTTGTTGTTGTTGTTGGGTGTTTAAAGGGGACTCAACTGCTGGGTTATCAGTCCCCTGTTCCCAGCTAGGGGTGAACTGTTAAAAGTTTCCTTTTCGTCGCATAGTACTCGAAGTCCAGTATACTCCGGGTACAGAGAGACAGTCAATGGTAAAATGATGACATAACAATGAATAAGACAGGAGTTGACAAAATAGACAGAAAACTGAAACAAGGCTGCAGAAGCGTGTGGCTGGCTGATCACAAAATAATACAGGATAAGCCAGCCACTCTGCACACTTTAAAATCCTTAATGGAAAAACAAGTCATAAACCGTAAAATGACAGTGGCCCATTGTCCTGGAGGGGGTGAAGCCCGACAGGGCGGGCTCATAGGCCCCACCACTAAATAGACCCATAAAAGCCAGTTGCGCGAATAAAACCTAAAACACGATCGACCATAGCAGCATCGTCTCCTAACATAAAAGAAAGCGCATCTGGTAGATTAAAAGATTGTCGCAAAGCAACTAAAAGTGGACAGTCTACCAGAATGTGGACCACTGTCAAGGGGGCGCCACAGTCACACTGTGGTGCGTCCTCCCGCCGAAGAAGGTGGCCATGTGTCAGCCATGTGTGGCCGATTCGTAGGCGACAGAGAACAACCGATTCCCTACGAGACGACCGCAGTGAGGACTTCCATGCAACCGTAGAGAGCTTCACTGCACGAAGCTTGTTGGGTTGAGCGGAGTCAGCCCACTCGGAATTCCACAGGACAAGGATCCTCCGATGGAACTCCAGTCGGAGATCGCTCTCCGGAAGACCAATAGCCAATGGACCGGAGGAAGTAGCCTGCTTAGCCAGCTGATCCACACGTTCGTTTCCAGGAATGCCGTTGTGGTCTGGGGTCCAAACAAAGACCACCGAGCGACCTGACCGAACAAGCCTGAAAACAGACTCCTGGATGGATTGCACTAAAGGGTGTTTTGGGAAACATTTGGCGAGGGCTTGCAAGCCACTAAGGGAGTCAGAACAGATGACCAGAGATTCCCCAGGGCACCTTCTGAGATGTTCAAGTGCCCGATAGATGGCAACCAGTTCCGCAGTGAACACGCTACTTCCACAGGGCAGTGAATGCTGTTCGAAATGCTCACCGTGGACGTATGCATAGCCAGTACGGCCGTCGACTACAGAACCATCCATGTACACGACTTCTGCACCACAGAACGACCCTAAAACCGCCTGAAACTGGCGACGGAGACTCAGTGGTGCTACAGAGGGTTTCGAGACATGTGCGAAGTCCAGCCGAAGCTGTGGACGTGAAAGTGACCAAGGAGCGAAATGGTAAGGCCAGTGAAAAGCAGGAGGGATAGGAAGGGACTCAAGAGACGACAGGACGGAACGAACATGGACCGCGATTGGAAGACCCGACCTCGGCCATTGTTGTGGAGATGGAAGTGCAGCAGCTGGAAAAAGAAGCCTGCGATTCGGATGGTGCGGTATTGCATGGACATGGACAGCATAGGAGGATAACAGCTGCTGCCGCCGAAATCGCAGGGGAAGGATTCCAGCTTCAGCTAGTAGGCTTCCCATTGGACTTGTCCGAAAGGCCCCTGTCGCTAAACGGACGCCACTGTGGAGTACTGGGTCCAAGACCTGCAATGCAGATGGGGCTGCCGAACCATACACAAAGCTGCAAAAGACTCGTACGGGCGGCTCCCCATCTAGTATGGCTGAGGCAGCGTAGAATATTGAGGTACCTCACACACTTCTGCTTAAGCTGGCGAAGATGGGGCACCCAAGTGAGCCGGCTGTCGAAGAGCATGCCAAGAAATTGGTGAGTCTCTTCGACACGAAGAAGTTCATCATATAAATATAGCTCTGGGTCCAAATGGACAGCTCAACGGCGGCAGAAGTGCATAACCCGAGTTTTCGATGAAGAAAACTGGAACCCATGGGTTGAGGCCCACAACTGTGCCTTTCGAATGGCTCCCTGTAGACGTCTTTCAGCATCAGCGAACAAAGAGGAAGAAACTGATGACCCCACTGCCTCAGCCAGTCCATTGAATAGGGGTACACTAAGGACGGAGCCCTGTGGGACACCGTTCTCCTGGACGTGAGAGGAGCTGAGGGAAGTACCAACCCGTACCCGAAAAGATCGGAAAGAAAGAAAGTTTTGAATAAAAAGTGCGAGCGGACCTCTAAAGCCCCAAGCGTGCAGTGTAGCCAGAATGTGGTGGCGCCAAGTGGTGTCGTACGCCTTTCTGAGGTCGAAAATGATTGCAACAAGATGCTCACGCCTGCTAAATGCCATACGAATGGCAGACTCCAGGGCCACTAAGTTATCAACAGTGGAGCGGCCTTGGCGGAAACCCCCCTGATGTGGGGACAACAGACCTCTATGTTCAAGTACCCACATAAGCCGCCAGCTCACCATACGTTCGAATAGCTTGCACAGAACGTTGGTGAGGCTGATTGGGCGGTAACTATCCGCCACCTGTGGATCAGCACCAGGTTTGATCACTGGAATAACGATGCTTTCTCGCCATTGTGACGGAAAAGCCCCCTCCACCCATAAACGGTTAAGCAGGGTGAGAAGCTGGTGTTGAGACTCCACGGAAAGGTGCCGGATGAACTGGCTGTGGATTCTGTCTGGTCCTGGAGAAGTATCGGGGCATGTGGCAAGGGCAGTGTCGAATTCCCATTCACTGAAAGTGGAGTTGTACAATTCGGCTCGACGCGTGTGAAAGGACAGCCGTCGCTGTTCAACCCGCTCCTTCAGTGCACGGAAGTCGACACTGTATTCGGATGTTGCAGAGGTGCGAGCATAATACTCGGCCATGTGTTCTGCAGTGGAAGTCGGGTCGGTGCATAGGGTACCCTGGATGCGTAGGCTGGGAATCGCTGCCGTTGGACGATACCCAAATAGGCGCCTAACCTGGGGCCACACCTGAGATGCAAAGGCGTGACGGCCGATGCTGGCGACATACGTCTCCCAACAGTCCCGTTTACCCTGGCGGATGAGCTGTCGAGCCCGGGCCCGGAGCCGTTTAAAAGCTATTAGGTTCTCTAAGGTGGGGTGTCGACGATGCCGCTGGAGCACCCGACGACGATCCCAAATGGCCTCAGCGATTTCCGGCGTCCACCAGGATACAGACTTACGCCGTGGGGAGCCAGACGTGGTAGGAAAGCAGCTGAAACTATCGTACTGGTTACCTGGTGAACCGCCATGACCAAGTCAGCTGGCAGTGGAACAGGAACCGTAGCAACTGAGGTGTAGCGTTGCCAATCAGCTCGACGGAGAGACCATCGAGATGGGCAGCCCGGAGGTTGAAAATCCAGGAGCGACATGAGGACAGGAAAATGGTCGCTGTAGCAAAGGTCATCATGGACCATCCACTGGAATTGCGGGAGCAGGCTCGGGGTACAAATGGAGAGATCTATTGCTGAGTATGTGCCTCGTGCCACACAAAAATGTGTGGGTGCACCAGTGTAACAGGCAGACGTCTTGCTGCGATACGAGCATCTCTATGTCCCTACCGCGGCCTGTTGTCTGCGCTCCACCCCACAAGGGATGGTGAGCATTGAAGTCCCCCAGAATCAGAAATGGTGGGGGAAGTTGTGCCACCAGAGTAGCAAGGTCAGTAATTGAAATCGTCTCATCTGGAGGAAGGTAAAGTGAACAGATCGTCAGTTCCTGCATAGCCCGCATTCGAACAGCCACCACCTCAAGAGTCGTGTGTAGAGGCACAGCGGCACTGGGGACAGTGGCAAGGATATAGATACACACACCTCCAGAGACCCTGTCGTATATGAGACGATTTTTGTAATAGCCCCGATACCCACGAAGGGCTGGGGTCCTATTAGCAGGAAACCAGGTTTCCTGCAGGGCTACACAAACCGCTGCGAAGCGGCACAACAATTGCTGTAACTCTGGTAGATGGCGGAAAAAGCTGCCACAGTTCCACTGGAGGATCAGAGAGCCTCCTGGTCGCTGGGACTTGCTGAATTTGGCGGCGCAGTAGGAGACGCAGTATCTTCTGCCGTCGCCGATTTCTGAGGCAGAGCCTCAACGTCCATGGCTTCCGAAGACTCGGTAATTGCCAAGTCTTTGGGGGACGCGAGGATCTCTATCTCGTCCTCAGAAGAAGAGGTGGAGGGGGGTGGCGGCAAGGTGGCCACCGGGGTATCCTTCTCCTTGGGTGGTTTCTTGTCCTTCTTCTTGGTTTCGCGCTTCTCTTTAGGTTTCTCATGCTGGGAGGGCGCTGCCAGCTCAGTCCCCAGGACGGAGGAGTGGCGTGCAGCCCTACGACCAGCTGGCGGCACTTTCTGCCAGCCACTGGCATCCGCTGATTCAGCGAGAGAAACCTTAGAGGGAAGGGATCCAAGGGACCCCTTCCTAGCGCGAGGAGCCAGAGCAGGCTGTAGTGACTCTGGCTCTGGGGTGGGGACCAATGTCCCCTTTGGTTTGGTGGTTACCGCTCCCAAAGCAGAGTCTTTGGGGGCGGTGGAATTTGAGGTGCCCCCAGTAGTTAGGGGGGCAGAGGTGTTTGGTTGGGCCTGGGAGCCCACTAGGACCGACTGTACACTTGGTAACTCTTTAGATGAAGATGCGGCTGCAGCAAAGGATGTCTTCATGCTGATGGGATGCAGTTTCTCGTACTTCCTCTTTGTCTCCGAGTAAGACAGCCTATCCAGGGTTTTATATTCCATAATCTTTTTCTCCTTATGCAGAACAGAGCAGGTGGGCGAGCAAGGGGAGTGGTGTTGTCCATAGTTCACACAAAAGGGAGGAGGTGCACAAGGGACTTTAGGGTGTTCCGCACGTCCACACTATCAACAGGTGGAGTTGGCAGTGCACGTGGAGGACATGTGCCCAAACCTCCAGCACTTAAAACAGCGCATAGGGGGAGGAACATAGGGCTTCATGTCAATTCGGTAAATCATCACCTTGACCTTCTCAGGCAATGTGTCGCCCTCGAAGGCCAAGATGAAAGCACTGGTAGAGACCCTGTTGTCCCTCGGACCCCTATGCACTCGCCGTATAAAATGAACTCCTCTCCGCTCCAAGTTCTTACGTAGCTCGTCATCGGTTTGCAACAGAAGATCCTTATGGAATATAATACCCTGTACCATGTTGAGGCTCTTATGAGGAGTGATCGTTACGGGAACATCACCCAGCTTGTCACAGGCAAGCAGTGCTCATGACTGTGCTGGGGATGACGTCTTAATAAGGACAGAGCTGGATCGCACCTTTGACATGCCCTCCACCTCGCCGAATTTATCCTCAACGTTTTCAACAAAAAACAGGGGTTTTGTGTTGGTAAACTACTCACCGTCAGTCCGGGAACATACTAAGTATCGGGGGGCATATGCCTCACCTCGATTTCTTGCCCTACGTTCCTCCCATGGCGTTGCCAAGGCAGGGAACGACTGAGGGTCATATTTCTCAGCATTGAAGTCAATCTTACCACGCTTTGAGACGCCGTTTTCGCGACCGGCCACGCTTTTATTAGCTCGTTTCATCTCGGTCCCACGAGCAGCTAGAGAACTAAAGATCCACCCAGGCAGAGCCCTGTTTGCCTGGGTAAGCCTTATCCTTATACAACTGAGGTGCGGCAGGTTCCTCAGAGGTTGCTCGCTAGTGGCTGTTCAACCTCAACAGCCATGCATCTCCTCGGCACGTAGCACACCTTGAGATTGAGTTTTTTTTTATAGAGGTTTGTACCGTCCTCGCGACCCAGGCGATTAAGCCAAGATCCCCGGGCTCTGAAACATACAACGTTCCATCGTCGTGCCGAATGATGGTCGTTGAAGCACGCACAGAGCTTATGGTGTAGCAGACTGTTGGCGCGACACAGTCCACAGCTCAGGACCCCGGGTTCGCCAAGCCCATACTCAGCAAATGAATGCTGAGCCCCTGAGGGGCAATGCTCCAGCCCACACAATAACTATCGCAATGGCCAAAGTGCACGACTTGGTTCTTCTCCCGCCATATTCACCATACTTGGCTCCGAGTGACTTATTCTTATTCCCAAACTTGAAAATTTGGCTTGGTGGGAAGAATTTTTCATCGAATGAGGAACTGTCCGCCGTGTGACAGACTATTTTGCAGAGTTTGACAAAGCCTACTTTGCCGATGGGTTGAAAAAATTGAAAACTCGCTGGACCAAGTGTTTAACCTTGCAAGGAGACTATGTTGAGAAATAAAGTGAGTTTTCGCCTTTAAAATAAGGTTTAATCTATTTTTACCATACTTATCAAACCGCCCTCGTAGTTTGATGCCACAGGTATACAAACTTTTGAACATGATTTGATTTTCCCACTCGCACCACAGCATTGACGTGCACGACTCGACTGTTGCTGCCAGAGGATCATTTGGAATGGCGGCCTGTGGTTGTCAGCGGTGGTAGCAGATTCTGCCTGCACGCAAATCTTGGTCATTTGCGCCTACGACATAGACATGGCGAACAAAGTCTCGTAGACCGCATTCGCCCAAGTCTCACTGCCCACACCCCAGGCCTTATGATCTAGGTTGCGATCAGCTAGAACTCTCTTTCTCCCCGGGTGTATGTGGAGGGAATGCTGACCAGCGTTCGGTACGTGCAGAATGTTGCAACAGGCAGGCGAAGTGTTGTTCCAACTGGATTATGCTCGCCCACACACTGCACTCGAAACTGAACGTGCTGTGCAAGACCAGCTGCAATAGTCATCATGACCTCCGGACTTGTTTCCGATCGAGCACGTGTCGCATATGATGCTGCGTCAACTGAAACTTCCAACTCGTCAACCTACAACTCTTGCAGAAATACGTGAACAGTTCGAGCAGTCGTAGAATAATGTATCCAAAGACAGAATTCGTCGTCTGTATGACCGAATGGATGCTAGAATCAGCGCCAGCAATGTAATAATGGTGTTTTACTATAGATCGAACGTGGTACCTCAGTACCGCTTGAGCTATTGAACTTTAAACGTAATTGTCTCATGTACTCCATGTGCACTGTTTCACGAATACATCTTAGACTAATTAGGAAACTCAGTGTACTATTATTTTATCGGCAGTGTATTAGAATCAAACATAATCTGCCAATATCGACCACGATTTCTAGTGAACAAGCATCTTTCGTTAGTATTCTTGGCTTCCGGCCTCCTCCACATTATGTTGACTTTCAGTTTCATTAATAATGTACTGCAGCTGATTAAGGGAGAGAGAGAGAGATTTTGAACCAGGTAACACGTTTTTGTAAGCATGGTTTTGACTCGTGGACTTAGTTTTCTCGCGGAAACTGGTGCTTTTTAGGTGCGCAAAGCTGGCTGGACCTTTGATTTCCTCCCCCAGGGAGAGCCAGTCTCTCGGTTTCTCCATGTTGTAGCACTCTTCCCAGCCTTGACAGAGAACTATTTGGGTTTCTAAAATATTTGACAATATTTTTGATAATAGCCACAGCACCAACGTTCAAAGAGTTCTCTATTTAGTTACGTTTTTTTTCGTTTTTGCATGACAAAAAATCCTTGTTCTGGCGCTAAAAGTTCGCTCTTTTGTTGAATAAGAATATACATTTTTGTAACAATTACATTTATGTTGTGACAGAGTTCCCTTTATCTAAAAATAGTATAGTTTTTGTAATTACGTTAGCACATTGAAATGTAATTATCGAGATTGATTGAAATCGATTGTCATTTTCTTAACTGCTGTAAATGAAACAACACAAAACCCTTGGTACTATAGTCGAAATGAATTACAGGTGAAATGTGCATGAGTATCTACCGATATCATATGCCCTACCGAAAGTATATTATCGAACCTTATATTGCCAATATAGCCTGCATCAAACATGAACGTTACGTATGTTGTCTTGATTTTTCATAACCTAAAATCTCTTACCATTTTTCGGTGTAAGTACACCACTCCACCTCTGTGTTTCACGTCGTCCATCGTTACCTCCTCTTTGTCCTTAACAATTATTTTTCCAGCAGTGTAGCTTAGATGAATTGCCAGGAAGGAGCAACAGAAAAGTACACGTTGATTTCTTCTGCACCCGTGGTCAGTCTAGGCCTATGTTAAACCTGCTATGACCAAGTCGTCTTTTTAAGCCTTAACTTCTCAATATTTCGAAGTCTTCACAATTCCGCAAAAAATTGAAGTTCAGTTTGTGGATTACACCGTTGAGGAATGCTTCACATATTGGCGGAAAACGATAATTCCACGGAAATCTATAAAGAAAATATCACTTTATGGAAAAAACTTTTGTCGCACCTGCAAGTATTCTGATAAGACGTCAGCGCAAGACGTACGTCGGCGCACTTTTCTCATAGACCTCCTACAGGGAAAATAGCTTCTATTAATTTGGTTGGTCTGTGAAGGACGTACAACTGGACAGGCTCATTTTGCAAACTGTGGAGTCAAATGTTACTGATGCTATAGTCCGAAGGACCCTGACAGTTCTCGCCCGTGGGCCGCAGAGGGTGGGGGGACACTCAAGCACCAACCTGAGCTCTGGAATTCGTAAACGTTGCCAGGGTAACGGTGCCGCGTTGCCACCCAGTCACTCAAGGTCGCGCGGGGTGGAATGCTTCAGCCGCTGCAAAGCATCTGTCGTTACCGGTTTTGTTCGTGTCGTGTTACGTGTCGTTAATTTCAGACGTGTGTGAGATGGCTTCTTCCTCTAACCGTAAGAAAGTCACTTCTGTGACCAATAGACTGGCTGTCGAAACTGATCTGATGATATTACTCAGACACTATACTATGTCAGTCAACAGCGACCGTAAATGAATGGGGAAAAAAAAATCCTCTTCCTTTTTATGTAAGAAGACTAATCATTTCACTGGAGAGGCGACTTTACTACTTGTAAAGTGGTAATCCTTCTTTGTTTACCCTCTCGGCAGACTGCCACAATACAGTGTCCGAGTAATAACACCGAGTTTGTGGACAATGGTTATAGAAGATGAAATGTACAAACAAAATTCTTCAACTAGCGACCTTTGGCTGAAGACTAAATTATACATTATATTTAATGGAATACTGAAACATATGAACGTTTACTTTAACTCGACATATATTTCTAAACCTTTCTTATTAACTGCAAAAAAAAAAAAAAAAATCATCACTTCATTGTTGTTATCGTTCATTCACGCTTTAGTAGTACATAGCAACGGTTCCAAAATATCCGGACGTGATATTCGTATGCCGGCGACTTGCACGGCGTAACAACAAACAGCCGCGTAACAGCATTGGCAACAGCCGCTAGCTGTCAGAGTCGTTCTTTCGACGGCTCGACTACAGTGGGCCTTGACATTAGCAGTGGCGGCGTTAGGCGTCGGCGACGTCGGCCACCGCCGACGGCCTCGCGCCTGTGGGGGCCTCGCAAAACATCGTTAACATTTTAGTTTTTTTGTTTCTTTTTTAATATTTGATGTTTAACGGTGCTTTCCAACTGATAGGTTACGTAGCGACGACTTACATCTAATTTACAGTAGCTTAACCAATGGACGAACACAACATTCGTACCCAAGGGTGGGATTTAACCCCCGGAGAGAGCGATCTCGCTCACTGTGGTATGATGCCTTGGTGCGCTCCGCCATTTCCGCATGAGTGCAGTAGTGATGCAATTTTTAGTTAAATACTTACATAACAATTTCTTCAGTACATTTTAGAAAACGATTTGGAAGAAACTTCCTGGCAGATTAAAATTGTGTGCCGGAACCGGGACTCGAACCTGGGTCCTATGCCTTTCGCGAGCAAGCGCACTACCGACTGTGCTAAAATTGTGAGGCGGAATCGTGAGCCGTGTCGGGAATAGCACAGTCGGTAGAGCGCTTGCCTGCGAAAGGCAAAGGCCCCAGGTTCGAGTCCCGGTTCTGGCACACAATTTTAATCTGCCAGGAAGTTTCATATCAGCGCACACTCAGCTGCAGAGTGAAAGTTTCATTCTGGATTTGGAAGAAGTATATCCAAATTTTTACATAACAGTCAGAATCATCCCCCGTTCCATTCAGTACAGCTTCAGCCGAGAGAAGCTTCACAAAGTAAAAATTGATTAAGGCAAACTTGAAAAGCAAAATGATCCAAGAAAGACTAACTGCGTTGTCAGTATTATCAACTGAAGCCAAAATAGCGGCTTTGTGGTCTTAAAAAATTCAGCGAGACGAAAAGGTGAAAAGTTCCTCTAAATTGTGTTTGTTTATTGTAATTTTTGTCATTGCAACAATATAGAATTTTAGTATAATGATTATTGATGTATAATTCAGCTCATTTAACATTTTCTTCACTAATGAAAAAATGAAAGGGGCCTCGCAAAAAGGAGTTCGTTGACGCCCAGTTTTCGTCTAGCGCCGCCACTGGACATTAGCGCCTCCATTGTGATAAGTTTTTACATACACAATTTGCTTCTTCCATGAACTTCACTTTCCGTATCCATTTCGACCACTATTGTTTGAAGCTACCTCTGCATCCTCTGGGATACAACATTGTTGCAGACATTTCGGGATTTAGATACTATCCATGACCGTAAGTCAAAGTCTATATATATGATTAAATAGTCTTAGTGTACAGCCATAGGACAAAGTCATAATTTGTAGAGATAGAGAAAATACAGACAGACGAATGCATGCTACAAGCGTACTGTGATCGTACAAACCAAATGTTACATCAACATACAGTAACGACCTGAAAGTAAGCAGATTCCAAGGGACCTTGAACCCTATCAGAGGTAATTCAGGGAATGCTGAGTGACATTGATCCCTACCCAGACGTCATCACTAGAATGCATATGAGGTAACACCCAGGTCCACGAAATTGGAGTATCAATTCATACAATTACGTCTTTATGATCACGACCAAGAGCACATTAACGCCCCACTCCCCACCTTTCCCTATCGCCGGTCCCCTTATGGATGTTAGACAATGTATGGCATATGGAAGCTTGTGTCAGTTCTGGAGGTTTGTAGGAATAGCGGGATGTGTAGCTGTCACAAATAAAATTTAACAAACAAATATACATTTAACAATACTAAAAAACGTTTGAGACTGAAGCTCTTTGCTCAGATAGCCATTAAGCGTGGCGTCTCACTGTTCAAATATACTGCCGCCGTCGAAATATAGTTACACAATTAATATTTAATTTATCATGGCTTTTTATACGAATATTCAGTTATTGTCCACAAATACTTATAAATTATCTGCTGGATATCTACTATTTTTAGTCGGCCATGAAATATTTAAGTGGCAGTCTACAACATTAAACACGAACGTTACTAAGAATAATATTAAATATAATAAAATAAATATATAAATGTAATGTGCTTTGCTGGGTTAATGTCTTCCGTCTTCCCTCTATGGATTCAGATAATGCTAGTTTAGGTAGTCGTTCCTCCTCCATCCTAATTAGATGTCCAGGCCACATCACTCTTCTACTCTTCATCCTTCGTCTAATATCAGCCTTTTGATATAGCTCTTTCAGTTCCTGGTTTTTTTAAATATCCCCCACTCTCCTGTATCTGGATCTCTCTCGGCGCCAAAATTTTTCCGTAATATTTTCCTTTCAAAAAATAATAGTTTTTGTTCATCTGCTTTTCTAAATGTAGGCCAAAGGGTTGTACCATGGGACGGTTTTACCTTGGGACACTTTTTAATAAAGGCAGTGCACTTTAGTGGAAAATTAAATAACTACGCCGCGGTGGGATAGTCGAGCGGTCTAAAGCGTCTCGCTGCGGAGCGCGCGGTTGCTCTCCGTGGAGGTTCGAGTCCTCCCTGAGGCATGGATGTGTGTGTTGTCCTTAGGTTAGTTTACCTTAGTTTAAGTACTTTGTAAGCTACGGACTGATGACCACGCAGTTTGGTCTGATAGATTTACAAACATTTGAACTTAAAGAACTATGAAGTAAAGTTATCAGGCCTATTTTCAGAGGGAATAGGAGGCCATGTTGTATTTGGATGGTGTTTGAGATCTGAGGAGAAGTTTTAGAAGTTTTCGTGTTTGAAAGTAAAATTTAGGCACTATCCTTAGAAGATATAAGTTAAAGCTAAGCATCATTATTGATGTTTCTTAAATACAGTGTTGTGGGTCATTGTTTAAGTAAGCTATTGATACCATATAAATGTGTACATACGTTAGGATACTGTTTTCTGTTATTGTGTATTTGGTTTTACCTTGGGGCACTTCTCTGGTTTCACCTTGGGACACCTGGAAGGTATATGATTGTCACTTATACACCAGAAAAACAAAGAATTGAAGAGAAAACAGAAAGAAAACTAGAAAAAGAAGTCTTTCCCAAAGAAAGAAGCCACTAAAAGGACAAAGGAGTTTTCATCTTCCACTTCTTTTGATGAAGAAATTCCCGAACTTGGCAGTAGCTATGGAAGTAGCATATTTGATTTGTCATCTGAAGAAAAGTTTTTCTCATCCTTCTTTCCATCTAGAAAAGTAACACTTTCTTGTTGTCAAGCTAGTTGGGTCTTGGTAAAATTTGACATCAGTGGCGGATCTCATCTTTACTATGCAGTAGTAGTTTTAGAAATTCTTAAGGAAGCAATGTTGAGAACATCAGCATTGTTAATCACAGTAATATAGTGCAAGAACAACCAGCTACAGTGGTGTGTCATGGGTTTCATTCATTTAATATTTTATTCCCACCATATCTTGTTTTAAGGTAAAATAACTTTTGTATTTGGACTAACAAACATTTACTACATAATTCCAATACGATTTTTTCATTCATAAAACTAAGAAATTGGAATACATCACCGTGTCCCAAGGTAAAACCACCACTGTCCCAAGGTGAAACCATAGGCTGTACTTTGGAACAAATCTCACAAAAGTCTTTATTGGTTAGTAATTGCGTAAACTGCTGTTCGTTCAACATTACCTAAAATTGATGCCTGTGATGGGGTAAATTTTAAAATTTCTTGTAAAAAAATCATAGTATAAAAAATTAAAATGTAAAAAATGTCCCAAGGTACAACCCTTTCCCCTATAGCTTTCTGACCCGTATTGAGCTACTGGCAGAATTACATTCTGGTATAGTCGAAGTTTGAAGCTTCTCGAAACAGCTCTACTGCGTAACACATCTCGTAAGCCAAAATAAGCTTTATTCGCTGCTGCTAGCCTCGAACGAAGTTCAGTCATTAAAATAGTCAGTTTATAGAACTGCATTATTGATAAATCTGAAGCATTGAATTAAAATTTGTGGTGCGGCCGGGAATCGAACCCGGACTTCCATGCTTACTAGACAGACGCCTTTTTTTTTTTTTTTTTTTTTTTTTTTTTTTTTTTTTTTTTTTAATGAAAGCCACAGTTGGCATTACTATATTTATTTTGTGTTATGTTGGTAGTGTGAGCTATTTGCTATGGAAGAAAAACAAACTAACAGTGGTTACTAATAAAGTCGCTTTTGTCAGAAAGATGTTTGTGTTGTGCTTCGTACTAAAATAAAATACCTCAACTAAGAAATATAAAACGAGATTTTAGATGAAAATGAAATTGTGTTAAATTCCATTTTCCGCGAATAAAACCAACAAACTCGAGTGAAAAAGGATGCGATGCGATTCTAGGAAAAATTATACATTAAAGAAATAGGGTACTTCCCTATTTGGCAAATTATAATTTACCGTACATAAAAACGTTTTTACTGTAACAAAGTTGGACAATTCTCTTTCGTTGGAGCTCTAATACCAAATCTACCAAGGTCAGTGGCAACAACAACAATAACAACCTCATTACATGTAAATTATAATTCGGTACCAAACGAGTGTATAAATAACTTCTAGAATTAGACTACCACACCACTAACGATCAAGGCGCGTGTACGATTTCCCTCCACATCATAAACTTTAATTCAGCTTCTGTGTTCCAAAGGTAATTGCCACTACTCCCAAGGCTCTCCATGCAGCGGAATAGCACCTCGGCAATGGACATGGTGGATCAGTCCTGTTAAGGTGATAATAAACAATCCCAGAGACGGATTTACGTCTCAAATATGTCAAAGACAGTAGTGGCAATTATCTTTAGAACACAGAAGCTGAATTAAAGTTTATGATGTGGAGGGAAATCGTACATAGACTATTCCAAGGCGCCTTAATCGTTAGTGGTGTGGTAGTCTAACGGTTACCGGGCGCCGTGGCTCAGCGCGTCGGGTCAGGGGGCTGAACACCCTCTGTAATAAAAATGCTGAGCTAACCATTGAACGAACAACCACGAACAAACGACCGCGAACCATAGATCTACCAGATGGAGAGGAAAAAAAAAAAAAGTTAAGACGTCTGCCTAGTAGGCATGGAGGTCCGGGTTCGATTCCCGGCCGCACCACAAATTTTAATTGAATGCTTCAGATTTATCAATAATGTCTTTGACATATTTGAGACGTAAATCCGTCTTTGGGATTGTTTATTTGTTGTTGTTGTTGTTGTTGTTGTTATGGTCTTCAGTCCGGAGACTGGTTTGATGCAGCTCTCCACCCTACTCTATCCTGAGCAAGCCTTTTCATCTACTCATAAGAACGGCAACCGACATCCACTTGAATCTGCTTACTATACGCGTCTCTTGGTCTCCCTCTGCGTTTTTTACCCCACACACTTCCCTCCAATGCTAAATTTACGATTCCTCGCTGTCTAAGAATGTGTCCTACCAAGCGATCTCTTCTTTTAGTCAGGGTATGCCAAAAATTCCGTTTCTCGCCAATTCTGTTCAGTACCTCTTCATTAGTTATGTGATCTACCCACCTAATCTTCAGCATTCTTCTGTAACACCACATTTCAAAAGCCTCTATTCTCTTCCTGTCCTCACAGCTTATCGTCCATGTTTCACTCCCGTACAAGGCAACACTCCACACAAATGCCTTCAGAAAAGACTTCCTTACCCTTAAATTAATATTCGATGTTAGCAAATTTCTCTTTTTCAAAAATGCTTTTCTTCCCATTGCCATTCTGCATTTTATATCTTCTGTACTGCGACCATCGCATGTTATTTTACTACCCAAGTAACAAAACTCATCTACCACCTTCATTGTTTCGTTACCTAATCTAATTCCTTCAGCATCGCCTGATTTTCTAAGACCGCATTCCATTATTTTTGTTTTGGTCTTGCTAATGTTCATTTTATACGCTCTCTTCAACACACTGTCCATTCCATTCAATTGCTCTTCCAGGTCGTTCGCTGTCTCTGACAGAATTACAATGTCATCAGCAAAACGCAATGTTTTTATTTCTTCGCCCTGAACTTTAATCCCTATTCCAAAATTTTCCTTGCTTTCCTTCACCGCCTGCTCAATGTACAAATTGAATAACATCGGAGAAAGGCTACAACCCTGTCTTACTCCCTTCCCAACTGATGCTTCCCTTTCATGCCCTTCGAGTCTAATAACTGCAGTCTGGCTTTTGTACAAGTTGTAAATAACTCTCCTTTCCCTGTATTTTACCCTTACTGACTTCAGAATTTGAAAGAGTGTTTATTTGTATTAATTGATATTTATAGAACTGCGTACATCAATATCATTGTCACTTCGTTGTGTGTATGTGGGAAGGGCAGGTGTCGTTTTATTCCTTTTCTTCGTGACTAATTTTCCCCCGACAGTGCCGGTATTTCCATTATATTGCGCTCCCCAGTTATATTGACTTAGGTACGGCGCGGCCCAGTGTTTGTGGCTTTCTGAGTTTAAATGCGGCAGTCCGCGGCTCTCCATATGTCACGGCCTCCTGAGCCCCTAGCGCTGTCGGGCCGTATAAGCCCCCGAGATGAAACCAAACGGCAGCGCGCGGCCGGTGTTTTGTGCCCGCTATACCTGTGTTATGTCGCCTCCCTCCGGATCGTAAAAAATTTAACAATAAGAATCCGGCCCGCGAGCGCGCTCCCGGTAAGCCATATTTCTGTGCGGCGCGCCGAGGGAACGACTTTTGACCGAATCCGGGGGCAGTTTTTTGAGTTACGCGGGTCGCGCATTTGACTTTCAGTGAGGTGTTGTTCTGCATCCGGCGCAGCTCTCCTGTTTTGCTGCCGCGGGGGTGACCCGAGTTACTGCAGTCAACAACTCTGCCATGCCGTGGAATTGTCCTTGCGTTATTTGGGTTCACTGGCGCGATGCAATTGAAATTAAATTTCCTGGCCATCTCGGAAGAGTTTGTCTTGTATTTTAAGCGCCTCGGTTGCACAGTGGTAAAGTGCCAGACTACAAATCAAAAGGTCGCGGATTAGATCCCCGCCAGGTCCTAGGATGTTTATCTGTCACATTCCACTTCTTTCTCCTCTGGCAGTATTGCTCATGTGAAAAATACCGAGAAGCATCGTGGTTCGGAACCCACGTTAAACTGTAGGTCCCCCTATAACTGGCTGGGTAAGTCAGGTCGGAGGAAGGCAACGGCATACGACCTCCAAACAGGACCATGCCTAGTAAAAGCACTGTGGTGTTCAAACCAATCTTGGGATTGTTGACTACTTTACCTTTTACCTTTATCTACTCGCGTACAGCTCTAGGGAGAACTAGTGATTCGTCTAGTAGAGTAACCCATCTAGAAAGATCGAAATGATAAATCTTCATCTACAAGTAGATTACAACTCTGCAGTTCACACTTATGAACCTAGCAGAGGGTTCATTGAGCCACTTTCAGACTACTTCTCTACCGTTCCACACGCGAATCTTTCCGTTCGAGCACTGATTTATCTTGTTTATTATGCACGAGGTCTGTTAACCATTTTCAGCCCAATGATGCCATATGGCATCGTCATCTTTATCTGTTATTTTTGGCCCAACGATTTGATCAGTGATTATAAAAACACCACAAGAGTGTGCAAACTTCATTGCGGCTAGTTTAGCTACCATTACTTCGAGGAAACAGAGGAGCATTAAGCTACGACGCATTTACATAATATGAATTGTTTCTTAATGTCTAAATTAGAGTAAAAACAGCGAGACTTTCAAGATATTATATAAAGATAACGGAAACAATATAATTTGAAAATTTCATTAAGAAATTATTGTAAAATGTCTAAATTAGTAGTAAACAGTTCGAAAAAGGTGTCAGGTACGCTACAGGAAACTTATCCTGCCCAATGATACCATATGAAGTCTTCCCAAATGTCCCTCCAAATGTCTGTTATACTCCGGCCACTGAAACTTCACATGAAGAACGAGAATCATGAGGCACTAGGCGCTGGGTGCGAGCCAATTACAGCGTAATAATCAGTGCGGGTTGTCACGTGCCATGACGTCATAGTTCCCGCGTTGACGTCTTTGTTTAGTGAGAGCAGAAACAATGTGTCTTTTGTATGGTGTCTATTCCCGTGCTTGTGTTGCGTTATGCTTTGTTTCGTCGTGATTTGTTTCGCTGTGTTCTCGATAGTTATTATACCTACGAAAATTAGACCGAAAAGGTGCCTATTTTGGAGTATTGCTGCGCGTTGTGAGATATACATTCCCCCCTTTTTAAGTAACATTGACTAGGTGGGACTGACGGACGATTTAGAGAAAGTTCAGACAAGGGCAGCTCGTTTTGTATTATCGCGATATTGGGGAGTGAGTGTCACGGAAATGATGCTCGTGAGATATTTGGCCCTGTCACTATCAGTGGACCACCCTGTATATGTCAACTATCTCGGCAGATTATGCAAAAATAGGAAGAATGTATGATGAAAAAAAAATTCAAAGATAGAGAAATTTTGATTGCCAATAGTACGAAATGGTGCATCGATTATTTTTTCCGTCGCAGAAAAATATAATATGTATATTTATATTATATATAATGTAAACTGTGACTTATAATAAAGTTTAGGTTGTACGGTATAGCTTTAATTGGGTGAACCACATACCACATAGAACAGCAAGACAAACAAAAAAGGGTTATTCTTCTTTTTACTACGGATATTTTTAAAATAGAGTAAACCCTTAATTGGTGTAAACTAGCGCGGTGTAAGAGAATCACAATGAAGTGTACACTGTCGTAAATAAAAATTAGTACACCTTCATAGAGTGTTCCAATTCAATCAAGATTTATAGTTGAAACAGTGCATATGGTAAACATGAAATGATTGCATTTATAGATCTATAGCTCAAGCGGTACAGAGCTATCAGGGTTCATCTCTACTGGGACACACATTATAGAACGTGGTGTAGCCTCTATGGGAAGGAATGCTGTCGCCAATTATGGCGTCCATTCAGTCATAGAGATGACGAATACTACGTTGTTACACGCCTGCTCTAATGTTCAAGCAGTTCTGCTAGGGTTTTGCATTGAAGAGTTAGCTGTTGTCCTATCGTGTCCCATACGTCCTCGGTTGGAGAGAAGTCTGGAGATGGTACTGACCAGGGGAGGTGCTACACGTCTTGCAGAGTACGTTGAGTTTCGCGCGCAGTGTATGGGCGAGCATATCTTGTTGGAACAACACATCGGCATTCTGTTGAAAGACAGACAAAAGAAGGTAGGGATCCTACAACATTTTGCAGATACGGGTCACTGTCAGCGCTCCGTCCAAAAACACCAAAGGTAAACGAGAGCTGTAGCTTATCGCGCCCCAGACCATACTATTTTCCTTTTAATAATAACCGGTTTCGACCATTTTATTAGTCACCTTCAGATGTTAGACCAGTAAGAGCAGATACAATAAAGCAACAGAAGTTCTGAAAGATACTGCGCTACAGGAAAATATAGAAACATATACCGCAGCATTTACCCATATGGTTGCCGCTGACAGCTCCACGGCTGTCTTGCTGGTGGCGTGGATGTAACTGCTGAGTGATCGCTACAGAGCTGTTGGTTATATAGCGTGCAGTTTGTGCGCCATACCAGGATTTTTATATTATAATTTTCTAGCCCCTGTTAATAATACTTACAAACTTTGTGGAGCTGTTACATATCACAGTTCGTACAGCGTTTACCATTTTCTGCTACTGACGTCATCGACGTTTATCGCAAAAATTGCGCGATACATAACCCATGTCTCTATAACCATCAGTCAGTAGTTAAATCCAGGCCACCAGCAAGATAGCCGCGGAGTCACCAACAGGAAAAATATAGGTAAATGGTGTGTTACATGTTTCTATGTTTTCCTATAGCGCCTAATCTTTTATATCTTCTGTAAGTTTATTGTAGCTGTTCTAACAGGCCTATCTTCTGAAGATGACTAACTTCATAGCCGAAACCGTAATTAAAATAATAATAATAATATTGCAATCTGCAATGTTATTTTACCAAGTAATTGGTTTAATGGCAAAAAATTATTTGATAGAAAATTCATTAATTAACACTAGATAGCTTTAATTTACTATAAAATTCTTTAATTCAACGAATGTAATTTACCATGATGGACTTTTAATTGATTCTCTTTCCAACAGCTGTCGTAACACAAAAGTGACTCCATATTATTTTCTAACCCTTAACTACTATATACGTTAACAGGAACGCAACTATTATGGAGGGGTCTCTCAGACCGCTCTCTACAGAATAGCAAAGTTGACTGGTTTCGATTATACACAGAAAGATTTGTGGAACTGCTGCTGCCTTGTCTATTTCCTTTCTTTTCTCCCGATCATCTGGGTTGTCAAATCGTAAGAATACAGTTGCAAACAGGCTGTAAACCGATTCGTGCCCCGATTTGAAAACCTCTGAATACACTAACAGGCCAATTAGTGCCTTCAATTCAATGACATCAACATCTTGTAGATAGGACAAGCAATCATTCGCATTCATTTGTCCATAGAATGATTTCGTCTAGAATATCTTGTGTAAAGAACAGATTCCATACCTCCAAAGCAGAAGGGTTTTCTCCAAGACTTTGAGCCGTCTGTCCTAGTCCAGGATGCTGTAAGACGAAGTTGTGTTACGTTGTTCTTATGTTGGCTGGTGGCTGCTTTTTTCACCATTGAAAACATCTGTTCTTACCGAATACGTAAGCTGCTTCGTCATCGTCAGGTACCACATCTTCATCACTTTCAGGTTCCTGCTCTGAATTAGTGTCATGTTCACTAAATACCTCAAAATCAGGGTCATTTATCGCTGTCGTCAAAATCTAAACGTTCTTGATCATCCACATCTGCTTCACGTAAAATGCTTTACACAGAACGTTCCAGCTTTTCCTGCCATGGAGGAACACGACAGGGAACAACAACTTCGAGAGAGAGCCCACAGCCACAGCGCTGTCACTTAGCAGCCGACTGGCCAGGCGCTATGAGGCAGAGCCTGCGCCAGCGCCAAGCAAACACTGTGGTCGGTCAGTGAGGCCACTCAAGGCTCATAAATACGGAACAAAGAGCAGCAGCACAGCAAGAATGCTGGAGCGTGGATCTTGTCGGCCACCAGGAAGGTACACGGAAGAGTCCTTTTAGCTTGGCAGGGTGCGTGAAATATCTCGACTCAAAAAGTCGTAGCTGTCTGAGAGACCGCAGATAGTAGTTAAGGGTTAAATATTTAAAAAATTTAATGTGATACAGTGTTATCGATTAGAACTCAATATAATACGTCTATGGCATTTATGACTCTGCATATATATATACCCTAAGAACCTAGAAATTTTGCGACAGCAGATACTAGGAGCACCGAGCAGTTCAACGAAGCAGCCAGATGTACTTGTGACGTTTGTCGAATTTGCATTTAACACCACGTGGCTAGTATTTGCATACAGTTAGTGTCCCCAAAATGTGTCTTTCGTTTTTTTTTTTTTTAAAGTACTTCTTGCAGTGCATTTAAAGTGTCGGCAAGCTAAGGCCGTTGGCTGAATTTCAGTTTTGCGACACAACTGGCAACAAACGGAAGTCACCAACAGGTGTCCTCGACATGGTCTCTAGAAGGGTCTCCTGACACGAAACTATCAGTATTGTCAAACAAGGAGGTCTTGAATACTGCTCGTCAGTATGGGATCAGTACCAGATGGGAATGATCGAGCTCCAGGGATAGGTGCTTCAAGAGAGGGTGTGGGTTACTGTCAAAGTTACGAGACCGTATATTTCTCGAAGAGGCGTCCAGTGTATTGCTTCCTCCTACACATATTACGCGGAAAGACCGCGAGGATAAAGTAAGACAGATTAGAGTCCACATGGAGGCGTAGCTGCTGTCCAAAGTACCCTCCGCCCCTCTCACTGTGATCTGCCTTGCCGAGTATTAACATAGATGAAAATATAGAAGTGTTTAGTTCTGAAGACAACGTGGGGTCGAGAATTCTCGGCTGTCGGTTTGCCGTACACTTATTGGAGCCTTTCAAAGAGTAGTGACGCCTGAAGGGGTGGCAACCTGCCTAACCTAGCGACATGCCAGGTAGCCTTGTCTCCAGCGCTCCCCATATGTTGCACAGACCTGTGTAAGCAAGCCGTACGTATCGATGTGCAATGTCTCCTCGACTACTAGACTACTGTGGTTGATGATGAGAACCAAACAATTTGCACATTCGTGCCGAATGGAAGGAAGAATTCAGTTTTTTTTCCCGATCAACCGTGCTGACTTTTAAGCTGAGTTATTTCCTTCTCGTAAGTTTGCCTTCCATTTTTCTCTATCATCCGTCTGATAGATTTCGAATGCTAGCTCATTATGACCAACTTAAGTAAGCACCGCTCGAATATTCGGTTTCAGTTTCGGCCAAAATATTGGTTTCGGCCGCAGTTTCGGTTTTGACCAGAAATCAGCCGAATCTTAGGCTTTGTCGGAACTAGGTTTCTAGAACCTACTGATGAAGTCCGGTCTGGATGGAGTCAGTCAACAATAACGCTCAACCTCAGTTGACAGAGCGTAAAATTTTTGGGTATTTTGTTGTTAATCACAATATAAGCAATCTTATGTTATAGTGATATACTATGTTAGTAATAATTGGACTTAATCAGAATTGTAAGTAATGGAAAGAGTTATTACATTGTTATGCTGTGAAGTTTTATTAATGAGTTTCCTTGAAAGAGAGGAGCTGTTTTAATAATTAATATGGGTTTAGGAAACATTGATCATGCGGTACATTGCTTTTCATGTTAAATTGGCGTAAATTTGTACTGACAACATTCATACTGTTAGTCAGAACTGTGACTTTGTTTTTCGAAATACTTTCTGCAGCTGCTATGTACTCAGGAATGCCAAAAAGAAGATATGTAAGGTTATTTATCTATTGCAAAAACCGGAAATGAAGATGGCAATATAAAACTAGCGCTCTCAGGAGCAAAATCGCAAAGGCTACTTATGGGAGCAAACAAATGATTGATTTCTGCATATTTTGTATTGTGGAAGTTATGTTGAGGCTCTGGCGTTTCGCAGTATCTATTTAGCATGTTTGCTATGTACCTAAATACTATCTTCCTATAAGAAGGTATACAAGACTGTGGAATTTGTGGTCGTAGATGAGAGTTGAACGGGACCAGGATCACATCGAACTATAGAAATTTGCGTATAAAAAAGAAGAAATTTACCTAGGAAAGAATGCACGTGTAAAAAATATGACCTTTTTTAAAACAAAGTTTTTAAATAGTCATGTACATTCGCAGCCTAAAGGTCTTAAAGTCTTTTCACTACTTACTTGGCCTTATAACGGTGGAGTGCCTGTTTCTGTGAAGATACAATGTACCCGCAGTTGTTGGTTTGCTTTATGACGTTCATATTTATGGGAAACTTGTAATTCCGAGACATATAAAGTCTCCACTGTATCGAGTTCAGTTTACTTCTTGTCTAACTTCATTTAATATTTCTCTTATTAGGTAGAAAATGTCACAAAGGGGACGATGTCTTTTGTTTCCGTAATTGTAATGAAATATAGCATGTACTTTACCGTACGCTACGCCCAGTTACCTGTAAGATTCCCATACAAATTCGTCTAGTGGTTCCGGAGATTAGCGTGTACAGACAGACAGTCACGACGATTACAGATGAATCTTTTAAACACTATATCTTCTTTCTCCACGATCGAATTTTTATTAAATAATACATATATGTTGCACTAAACATCGTTCAAGTACATGTGGAAACTATGTGGAAATTTGTTTAGTAATATTGAATATAAGTGTGTTCAAACAGATGTATGATATATACGGCGATTTTATGATTTCATTATAGTTGAGATGTTTACGAAATCCTTTTTTGCAGAAAATCTTTTCTTGTTGTTGTTGGTCTGCATTTTTTATATCTTGTCTACTTCGGCCATCGCCAACCCAGACAGTAAACTCATCGACTACTGTTAATGTATCATTTAATAATCCAATTCCACCAGTGTCGCCTGATTTAACTGGACAACACTCAATTACTCGTGTCTTACTTTCGTCGATTTCTTTTCAAGAAACTACCCACTTCGTTCAACTGCACTTCCAATTCCTTTGTTGTCTCTGACAGAATTACCTTATCATTGAAATCATCAACGTATTTATTCCTTATCCCTACACTTATTCTCCGTTTCCAAATTTCTTTTCGGCTCTTTATTGCTTGCAAAATATACACACTGAGTAACGTCATGTTTCAGCTACTGCTTCCCGTACATATCCTTCCGCTCTACACTCTGGTTTCTGTAAAAGTTGTAACTTTTCGCTCCCTGCAATTTCTCTTTGCTACTTTCAAAAGTTCAAAGAATGTTGTCCAGCCTATATTTGCAAAAACTTCCTGTAAATCTACAAATGCTATAAACGTAGTTTTGCTTTTATCAGTCTATTGTTTGAGATGACAATAAGGTTGACTCGTTTGTTCATACATTCCTCCGGGTGATCGACCACGAGGTCGACTTCGGCCAGTGTTCCTATTCTTCTGAAAACAATATTCGTGTCAGTTTGCAACGAAGACATATTAAACTAATGATTCAGTACTCTTCTAGTCTGATCGTAGTGAACTAAATTTCTCATCGCTCCTCTTAAATACTTCAAATGTTTGTTAAGCTGTCCCTGAAATTACAAACTACTTATGAATTACCTTATACTAAAGACGGCACAAACATCCATGCCCGAGGGGGGATTCGAGCCCCGACGGGGAACGGCCTCGCGCATCGTAGCATAGCGCCTCAATGCGCTCGGCAGCTCCGCCGCGACGGATGGGCTGAAATAAATAACATGTACCTAATGTACGATTGCAAAGATCACAAGACGTTTCATTTTGCCAAATGGGGGAAGGATTACTACCCTGATCTCTGTTTCACTAGCATCTGACCACTCTCTTTTATGTGATCGAAAGTCTCTGGGCTCATTCCCACTCAGTCAGCAGAGACGGATAGTTCTAACAATTGGAGCTCAAGTCTCACTAATTAGGACAGTGCCATTTCTACGATTGAATTTTAGAAAAGCGAATTGGCTTTCTTTCCAACAAGCGATAGAAACTAATATTCGACAATTATCGCCTTCCGCCACCAATTACAAGAATTCTCAAAAATTCTGCAAAGAATATACAACAGATACAGAAAATATCTACCAAAGATATATAAAATCAGGTGATGCTCAAATAGCAAATTATGTACTTAAATGTTTGGATAGCGATAGGGCAAGACGGTGGACAGAAACAGTAGAAGGAATCGATATTACACACTCAAGCAGGAAAAGCTGATCCGTTTTGAGACATCTTGGGGCTCCATCTTCCCCTCTAGAGAAGATTGCAAACATGTATCTTAATGGAGTGGCTAGTCCAATGATTCACGTAAGTAAAGTGTATCCATATGGACAAAAATTTTGCCCGTGACATTAAAACGGCAGTTAATTCATCCCGATCTACGCCAACGGAACCTAAATGGTTACATCCCTTCACAGAATTAAATAATGCTCTTAATGAAATGAAAGTAAGAAAGTCTCCAGGACTTGACGTCTTCTCAGAGTTCCTTACAAATCTTGATGAGACTGCTAAGTACTGGTTTCTTGGAGTCTTCAATAATATTCTCTTAACAAGCAATCTCATGCTCAATTTCAGAGAGTCAAAGATCTTGGCCATCCCTAAACCAGATAAATCCCTCAAGCATGTCGTATAAGTTATTAGAACGTTTACTGTATAAGCGAATCTCCTCTAGTATTGACAATATTATTATAAAAGAACAAGCTGGTTTTAGAATAGGTCGTAATTGTGCAGATCAAATTCTCGTCCTTACTTCGCATACTGAGGCGGGTTCCCATAGGGGGCTAAAATCAATTGTGCTTTCGTAGACTCTGTAATAGTGTGGAACGTGTTCAGTTGGAGTGATTTGGGACACCTGATACGTCTAGATACGACTGCCAGGTGACACGTACGTACGCATCCTGGCTGATCACCTGCATCCATTCAGGTCCATTGTGCAGAACAATGCGACACTCCACACGCGTAGAATTACTACAGAGTGGCCCCAGGAACACACTTCTGAGTTTAAACACATCCGCATGCCGCCAAACTCCCCAGAAATGAACATAACTGAGCACATGTGAGATGTCTTGCAATGTGCTATTCGTAATAGATCTCCACCGCCTCGTATCTTACGGATTAATGGACATCTCTGCAGGATGCATGATTTCCTCTCCAGCATACTTCAGACATTTGTCGAGTCGATGCCACGTCGTGTTACGCACTTTTGAATGCTTGCGGTGGCCCTACACAGTATTAGGCAGGTGTACCAGTTTATTTGTCTTTTAGCGTAATTTAAAATGTTACTCCTGATACCGAAGAAAAATATGTAGAGAGGTTTTAACTTTATTTTTATTTATTTGAGGGAGGTGGGGAGTATGGGAGGAAATGAGCGAGAAAAATTTCGAGTCGATTTGAAATTTCATGTAAGTTTAGTTGAAAGTCGCTGACTGTTTTCATTCTCAAATAATGACTGAATATAGTCGGGATATTTGTCCGTCATCAGTTACGTAACCTCAAGACAAATTCACTGTTTTTAACTTTAATATTTAGCATGTTGTTTTATACTTTTAAAGTGAGATTATGCGTCTTTATTAGCAGATTACGAGAACATTTCAAATTTTTAATTTCGTTCAATAATTATAGGTTATATATATAGTATGGTCGATAAACAATGTGGACAGGAAGAGGATAGAGGCTTTTGAAATGTGGTGCTGTAGAAGAATGCTGAAGATTAGGTGGGTGGATCGCTTTACTAATGAGGAGTTACTAATCAGAATTGGGGAGAAAAGGAATTTCTGGCATACCTCGACCAAAAGAAAGAATCGATTGATAGGGCACATTCTTAGACAGCAAGGCTTTGTGAATTTAGCGTTGGAGGGAACTGTGTGGGGTAAAAATCGCAGAGGGAGACCAAGAGATGAATATAGTAGACAAATTAAAATGAGGAGATGAAGAGGCTTGCTCAGGATTCTAGGGTGGAGAGCTGCATCAAACCAGTTTCCGGACTGAAGACCACAACAAACAAATACATATAGTGTCAATCTATAATGGTATATATGCCTTCAACAGGTAAATGACCGTTACTGTGCGTATAAACAAGTAGGCTTATGTTCGATGCCTTACGCGCGTACAGATCAAGATGCGAGCAAGTGCAAATAATGAACACTGGGCACTACAATCGTAGTGTACAGTTATGTTTAGAATTTTGGCAGGACGAGAAGCGTGTCCGGATATCCGATCAACATAAAACAAAAACGATCTCACGTCTGCAAAGAACCGCACTGGGTTATGGCGACCACTGGACGAAGCGGGAAATCCGGGTTCGAGTCCCGGTTTGGCATGAATTTTCAACTTCGCCATTGCCCTGAAACAGCCGAGTTGTAAAATATTTCTTTTTCAATAATTATGAGAAAATCATAAATCAAATTTATGTTGTTTCTATCTATATAAATGATCTGACGGAGTAAGTTGCATTATGCGGATGTTTGCTTATGATGCTGCTGTATACAAGAGGTTGTCGTCATTGAATGAATATAGTAGGATGCAGGATGACTTGGACCAAATTTCTAGGTAGTGTGAGGAATGGCAAATAGCGCTAAATGTAGAAAAAAATTAAGGTGATGCAGATGAGTAGGAGAAACAATTTCGTAATGTTCGAATACAGTATTAGCAGTGCGCTGCTTGACAGAGTCGCCTCATTTAAATATCTAGGCGTAACGGTGCACAACGATGTGAAACAGAACGAGCAATAATGTGGGAAAGGCGAATGGTCGACTTCGGTTTATTGGAAGAATTTTGGGAACGTGTGATTCGTCTGTAAAGGAGATCGCACATAAAATTCTTGTACGACCCCGTCTTGAGTATTGCAAAAGTGTTTATTATCCCCACAAGATCGGTTTAAAGGAGGACATAGAGGCAGTTCAGAGGCGGGCGGCGAAGTTTCTGACCGGTAGATTCGATCAATGCGTGAGAGTTACTGAAATGTTTTGGGAACTCAAATGGGAATCGCTGGGGGAAAGGCGACGTTATTTTCGAGAAGCACTGTTGAAGGAATTTAGGGGGCCGGAATTTGAGGCGGACTTCAGAATGATTCTACTGCCGCCAACCTACATTTCGGGTAAAGACCACAAATATAAGATTAGAAAGATTAGGGCTCGTACAAATGCATAAAAACATTCGTTTTTCCCTCATTCTATATGGAGTGGAACAGGAAAGCAAGTAACTAGTAGTACTGAGTACCTTCCGCCACGCGTATTTGGGTGGATTGCAGAGTATGTATGTAGATGTAGATTTGGTAGCTAACTCGCAGGGTGACAAGGTGAGCGTTTTAGCTTTTAAGTAATACAGACGTTCTTTCCAATTGTTCCTATCATTAACGTGTTTTTTTATTCTTTTCTGATATTCCAATCCCTCTTCTTGTTAATAAATAATCCGAAATCTCGGCTCGTCTCTACACTTTCTACCCTTTGAAAATGTCATTTAGTAAGTGTCTAAACAACAACATTGGTAGTGTCATTACATAGTTGCAATGACTATTCTGTTACTTTTAAAATGTTGTTTGAGTCTGCCACATTGTTATTGGAATTTCGTAGAATGCCGTTTGATTGTGCCACATTGACAGTGAAATTTCTATATTTTCCTAGTCTACATCTACATCTACATGGGATACTCTGCAAATCCCATTTAAGTGCCTGGCAGAGGGTTCATCGAACCACCTTTATACTATTTATCTCCCTTTCCATTCTCGAATAGCGCGCGGGGAGAAAAAACACATGAATCTCTCCGTTCGAGCTTTGATTTCTCGTATTTTATTCTGATGATCATTTCTACCCATGTAAGTTGGAGAAACAATTTATTTTCGCATTCGGAGGAGAATGTTGGCGATTGGAGTTTCGTAAGTAGCCCACGCCACAGCGATAAGCGCCGTTGTTGTAATGATTACCATCCCAGATCCTGTATCATTTCTGTAACGCTGTCTCCCCTGTATCGTGACAATACAAAACGAGCAGCCCTTCTTTGGACTCTTTCGATGTCCTCCGCCAAACCCACCTGATAAGGATCCCACACTGGGCAGCAATACTCCAAAAAAGGACGGACAAGTGTAGTGTATGCAGTTTCTATAGTAGTTCTGTTGCATATTTTAAGGGTTCTGCCTTAAGGATTCGCCTTTCCCACGACATTAGCTACGTGTTCTTTCCAGTTTAAGTCTGACGTAATAGTAATTCCCAGGTATTTTGTGGAGTTTACGGCCTTCACTTTTGATTGATTTGTCTTGTATACCAAGTTAACGGATTTCTTTTCGTGCTCATATGGACGTTTCGTGCTCATATGGACGCCTTCACACTTCTCATTATTTAGAGTCAATTGCCAATTTTTACACCATAGTGATATCTTATTCAGATCGTTCTTCAGTTCGATCTGATCTTCAGATGATTTTACTAGACGGTAAATGACTGCGTCATCTGCAAACAACCTAAGAGAGTTACTTAGATTTTCTCCCAAATCTTCTATGTAAATAAGGAACAGCAGAGGACCAATAACACTACCCTGTGGAACGCCCGATATCATCTCTATTTTAGTCGATGCTTTACCATCGATTACTTCAAACTGTGTCCTCTCTGACAGGACATCCCTTATCCAGTCGCAAATTTGGGGCGATATACCATAACCACGCAATTTGATTAAAATTCGTTTGTGAGGTACGGTGTCGAAAGCCTTCTGGAAAAAAGAGAAATACGGAATCGATTTGCGATCCCTTGTCGATAGCACTCATCACTTTGTGTGAGTTAAGGGCTAGTTGTGTTTCGCATGAACGATATTTTCTAAATCCATGTTGACCTTGGGTCAATAGATCATTCTGTTCAAGATCGTTCATAATATATGAATACAGGATATGTTCCAAAACCCTGATGCAAATTGACTTCAATGAAATAGGCCTGTAGTTTAGTGGGTTACTCCTACTGCCTTTCTTGAATATGGGTGTGACCTGTGTAACTTTCCAATCTTTTGGTACAGATCCTTCTTTGAGAGAGCGGTTGTATATGGCTGTTAAGTAAGGAGCTATCACTTCAAACATAATCAGATATAAATCTTTACTTTATTTGAAACTAATGTCACACCCAGCATGTGGGCGTATTTTCATTTATACTATTGTTTCATTGTTAATGGCTAATTTGATACTATCTCGTTCGCATCCTTGTTAGTTTCATCTCTTATTAATGTGGAGATATTGCTTAGTTCACGAGTCAGTGTTGTCGATCATACTCCGTTGCAGTTAAATCCCGTCCTCCTTTACAAAGCGTGCTGTGATCAAAATAGCACTGTTTGTGTTTTTAAAAATTCTGACGGTTTTTATCTTTTATTTATGACATCGTCAATATGTAAATTAAGGAAATTACCCTATGTTAGACGCCCTTGTCAAACTTCTTGCATTATCTCAGCTGGCTTCATTCCATATAAAATATCCTTGTCATAAAAATGTTCAAATGTTTGTAAACGTACTGGACCAAACTGCATGGTCATCAGTCCCTAGACTTACAAACTACTTGAACTAACTTAAACTAAGGACAACACATACACCCGTGCCCCAGGGAGGACTCGAACCTCCGACGGCAAGTAACCGCGCACTCCGCAGCAAGGCGCCTTAGAGCGCTCGGCCACTTAACCGCGGCCCTTGCCTTAGGTGCTTCGTATTACCGTTACTAAAATCTGCGTAAGATATTTGTCCAGTAGCACCTGAAATACATTGTATATGTATTCATTGCATATGTTTATTAGTTTTGGAAATATAGACGTGACAAATCGAATGTTCATATTTGTACACTTTGTATTATGAAAGGTGGAGACTTTAATACACGATAGGGAAGGTAACATCAGAGTTATAGATTTGAAAACATTTACTTCTTTGTGCCACTATTAACGGCTGCGTGCACATATCGTTATCTTTTTGTGCATATCCATAGCACTTTCCAATTTTAAAAGCTTCGCTGACCTCGTTGTGTAATTAATAATAAAAATCGGTATTTTGGTTTCCATGTTTAGTGTCAATATTGCAAGTACTGCCTGTGGTTTAAATTACCTAATTGAGTTTACAAAGTTACGAAATTCAATTTTTTCTAATGTAATTGGAATTTATTGGTACGCATATTCTTAGTTACCCACAGAACCCTATATTTACATATAATAAGGTAAATAGGAAGTCACAGCTATTCAAAGTGAAATAATTGAAAATCTGGAATTTACTTGAATTCTCTGGCAGCAACAGCAGAAGACCATAAAGTTTTTCTTTCAGAATAACACGCAAAATAGCGTCGCCAAGAAATAGCGTTATTTTGTTACCGCGAAATTTTGATTTCCACTCGTGTCAACGCGGTCAACCACGTAGTTCCATCCATTCTACCGCTAGATGGAATTTCACAGGGAATCAAAAATGTTCAAATGTTTGTAGAGCTTATGGGACTTACCTACGGGGTCATCAGTCCCTAAGCTTACAAACTACTGATGAACTAGCTAAGACTAAGGACGGCATAAATATCCATGCCCAAGGTGGGATTCGAACCCCCGACCGTAGTGGCCGTGCAGACCGTGACTGGAGCGCCTCATCCCCTCGGCCACCGCGGCCGGCTCACAGGGAATCGTTGTCTAATACCCCCTTATATATGAAAATATTTACAACTCTTCACGGCTCCATACTCGCATTGTTTTTGTTTTATGCATATCCACGGCGAAGCCCGAATCGAATCGTATATCTCATTACTCTCGTTGTATAATTAATACTGAAATATGGTACTTCAAGTTTCGTGTTCACATACTTATACAACGCCAAGAAATCACTCTATATTTCGATTTCCACTACTGACAATATGGTCGACCTCGTAGTTTCACACGTTCTACCGTTAGTAGCCCAGACACAGCCATACTAAACTTTAAAAAATCTTAGCTTTGATGATTAAATATGGCAGCAAGACCTAGCTAATAGCTTCGAACCAGTTCTTGGGTGGTCTATGTAGAACTTCACGGAAATCTTTATAGGAATACAGATTTAGAAATTTTATTAAACCGTTCACCATCTACTCTGCTTTACAATAGTTGATCCTCATATTAGTTACGTGAGTCCTCCTGTGCTGTTTTTCAATGTTTCCACAACCGCACTTGATGGAGTCACAGTCAAGAATGAATATTTTGAAGAATTAGGAGTGCTAAGAATTATTATTATATTATTAACTACTTTAATTAGTAGTAAAACAATTCCATTGTATCTAGCGTAAATCCAAACAATTCGACAAAGCAGTCATATGTCTTGTCTCACCCTCTTTGATGATGTCATGTCTATGCTTGGAGACGTGCTATTTATTAGTCTTTCTATTCCCTCCATCACATCCTACAGAATTGGTTCTTCGAATAATGGCTGTACGTTCTGGTTGTTCTCTGAGCTTTTTTCGTTTCATATGTGTCTACCGGCTTATTCAGCGATTCTTTGAAGTATCTCTTAAAGTTCTCTAAATTCTCTTTATTCATAGTGATCAATTTTCCATCCTCTGAATATTATTGCTTTAAATAGTGGTTATTTCTCACCATGGCCTGCATGGCTGACTACTTGCTCTGTACTTATTTTCTAGACGTTTCACTGAAAAATGCCGCGGTGGAGTAGCCGACCGGTCTAGGCGTCTCGCTGCGGAGCGCGTGGTTGCCCGCCGTGGAGGTTCGAGTCCTCCCTGGGGCATGGGTGTTTGTGTTTGTCCGTAGATTAGTTTACCTAGGTTTAAGTAGTTTGTAAGCTACGGACTGATGACCACGCAGTTTGGTCCGATAGATTTACAAACATTTGAACATTTTGTACACTGAAAAATGATTTACATTCGCTTTTGATATTATTATTATCTCCTAGTGGTTCATGTGCTGTCCCATTTATAACTGTTATCGATGTATGATTTAAAGTGAAGATTTGGATCTTGTCATTTTCGCCTTGGGTTCAACGTATCTTTCGGAAATATGTACATTAGTGTATTTGTGTAATCATTTTCATAGCTTAATTTCTCCTTAACTTTCTTCATGTTCAAAGTTCTTATATCGATTGACCTCACATGGAGGCGCAGATTCTGTTGCTTGTAGTTATTGAGCGACGTTATTCGGGCTACTCCATGTTCTGTATGACGTAAGACTTACTTCTGTAATCTATTGCTTAACGTTAATGAAGTTAGGTAACAAGATGGTCGTACCAAAATTAGACATGGTTGTCCGCAATTGTGTAAAATATGCATTGAGTTATTGCAGAAGGAGTTTAGTTCTTTTAAAATGCTTTATTTCAGTCTAGATCAATTTGTACAGTTCTGAAGATAAACAGCTGTCCCGAAACTGGTCATACACAGAAAAATAAACCCGAGCAACAAACGACATTGCATAGTTTTATACAAAATATTTCTTCCACAGCGAATGACGAGTTTTCAAATAGAAAGCCTAACTGACCGAAGGAAAGATTTAGTTAAAGTGATCATTTTCATTATCAAACTTATGAGATCAGCTTATCAGAAAATACTCAATAATTTTTCTCTGTTCCATTTTTATTTATTTTTTAACGTGTTATTAATTTACCGAGAATGTTGACGTAAAAGAAAACATAAGAGCGTTGTGCAAAGTATTTTGATATGTTTACCATATACTATTTTTCATCGGTAATACTGTACGCTTATTTCACTCACTTATCTTGCCTCAACATATTTTAACGATGTGACTAACGCAAAACGCTTATAGTCCGGTCATTCATTAATGAAGTTTGGCGATTACAACGAATACCAGTACTTCTGAATAATGGTTGCAAATGTCTTGAAACAATGTTAGAAACAGTTAAAATGCATATCCACTTTTTAGGTAGACACTATGTGCTTTACTTCCATTTGGTTGCCATTTCCTCTAAAAGTATGAAAACCGCCTTACACCCTTTTGAGCTAAAGAACACGCTTAGAACTGCATTCACGTCGGTGGCTTGATTATATTCTTATCCTCATGTCGACGTCATTGATTATCCATCACAGGGCCCGAACCAAGTTTCTTCATAAGGCAGGGTATTGTCGCCGACATATGGTGCCCGCGCGTCATACTTTTTTAGTCGTTACAAACTTTCGCCGACAGCCCTTCCGAACATGCAATGAATGCCAGTGGGAGCTGAAAGGTAACAGATTACACAGCTGTGGCTTTACATTCTCCCTTTTAAAGACGTGTTAACATGCCTCGTGCAGCTGTTGCCTCCGTGGAAACTATCACCGCGCATAGCTTGTTACACAATGCTAGCGTCTCCTTGCACGATAGTCTATGTCGTACAACATAGCATCGCATTAGAATTCGAATTTATACATCTTATAAAATAGGCTGTGAGTGTGTATTTGGATATGTGTGTATGTATGTATGTTCCACATCTCCTCCTAAACTAATGGACCGATTTCAACCAAATTTGGAACAAATATTCTTTAAGGTCAGGAATCATATGCTATGGTGGCAAAAGCTACCTTCGATACGTAGTTCATACGATATCACGTCATAAACAATGAAAACTGCCCCATTTTGCGGCGCGTGATAGTGTGATTTTATTCGTCAACTATTTTAGAATGAGAACACTTAGCGACTTGCAATATACTTTGAACATAATTTCAAATACTTAGGAAACTTTCTCTCGTTGACAACGCCATCAAAATGATGAAAGAAAAAATGTTTATCGCTGACTACTTTTACGATGTTCATGACTTTACAAGTAATTACTTCTACACTGTAAATTGTATTCGCGAGACAATTCCCAGACAGTACACATACGTACCACTGAATGTTCCTTCGATACCATATCACAGTTCGACGTATTGTTCATGCGATATGAAGTCGTAAACAATTTGGTTGATGGAAAATCGTATCATCAGGCATGAGGTTTCGATTTATTATGACTATACTGCTAACACCATTCACGACATAGTTTGTAGACATTGGGCACGTATACCACTGAATGTACCGTGAAATATTTTTCGAGTTTTTTATTTTAGTTTGTAATATAAGACTGGAAAAATGCATATATACCCGGACAATGCCGGGTTTAGCAGGTAGTCTAATATATAAAGCAGAGTGTCTGTATGTGTGTAAGTGTTTAATACAAATATACAGTTTTGATTCAATCTTTCTCAAATTTTATACAAGTAAGCTTCAATCCAAGTGTAAGAATCACGTACGTTACATAATTGACGAGATATGACGTCATAAACAATGAGATGCGCGAAAAACTGCTGCATTTTGCGACAATGCTGCTCATTTTCTCCTAAACCATTGGACCGATTTCAACCAAATTTGGTACACACTTTCCTTACCGTGAGGTAACAATTGCTGCATGGTTAAGAATCACACTCGTCACATGGTTCAAAAGATATTACGTCATAACCAATAGAAATCGCAAAAAATGCCATCTAATGCGTCGAGACTTTCGAAATACACTGTATGAGAATGACTTGCATCCAACTTTAAACATAATTTCAAACCTTTATTAAACTTTTTCTCACTGGCAACCATAGTAAAATGATAAAACGAAAAAAAAGTTTCTCGCTTACTACTTTTCCGCTGTTTATGGAGTAAACCTACGGCTCTCGGTATGCCGTTACAATTTATAATTTGAACACTACAAATTGTAGCGACAGGAAATTTTACAAAAAGTATACACATATATAGTTGAATGTAGCTTATAAATTGTATCACATTCCGACACGTAGCTCATGAGATATGAGCACGTAAACAGTAACGTTTATGGAAAATTGCTCCATCCGGCTGGAAGCGAAAGCAGTTTGCTTCCATAGAGCTACAAGGAAAAGAACAGAATGAAACAGAGTACACCCAACGAATACCCATTATATCCCACAAATCTACCTTCAAGAGAATGCAGTTTCCATTGGAACTTGCATTTTCTTTTACGATTAATAAATTACAGGGCAATCTATTAAATACTTCGGAATGGATTTGGCATCTTCATGTCAGGAGCGGGCTCACCAAAGAATTTATTCATATTAGAGCCTGGAAGATATACATATGTCGTGTGTGTGTGTTTTATGTAGAGGGGGAAAGGTTATTGCATTAGGAAAAAAGAAATCTTAAAAATTCTTTTACTTCAAAATTTTGAATGTTTGTTAAGGTTATGGGACTTAACTGCGGGGTCATCAGTCCCTAAACTTATACACAACTTATGAACTACCTTATACCAAAGACGGCACAAGCATCCATGCCGGAGGGGGGGGGATTCGAACCTCTAAGGGGAACAGCCTCGCGCATCGGAACATAGCAAAATGATGAAAGGAAAAAAGTTTCTCGCTTACTACTTTTCCGCTGTTCATGGAGCAAAACTAGGACATTCAGTATGACGTTACAATTTATAATTTGTACACTACAAATTGTAGCCGCAGTAAATTTTACTGACAGTATACACCCGTATAGTTGCTGTACCTTCTAAATTTTATCACAGTACAAAACATAGTTCATGAGATATGAGCACATAAACAGTAACGTTCATTAAAAACCGTCCCATCACGCACCAAGTTTTAATCTGTTACTTCTTTACTACTGATTGTATTCCAAGAGATTTTATAGACATACAGCTCTTATACAAATGAATATATACCTGAAAATGGCAGGGATAAATAAATAAATACCCGGGCAACGCCGGGTTTTCAGCTAGTATAAAATAAATACCAACTGAAAAGATCTTTGGTTGGAGAGTAGCATTACATTAAATATTGTTACTAAAATTATGTCTGCGATGCTTGTCGCTTGCGTATCCGTTCTCACTTCAATAGATGTCTCTGTTACGCGATTATCAATTTTTTCATCCGGCCTGGAGAGAGAACAAAAGCACCCTTCGTCTTTCTGTTCTGAACTCTTGTACTGATCAGACGCCTCTTCATACTCTCTGCTAATAAGATGTAAGTATGAGCTTCCCTTATTCATTCTTATTGTAATAAAACCCCAGTTTAATTTCAAACATTTTTAAATTCAACATGACCTTATCCTATTTCCAATAATTTTTTATTTACTGTTTTCACAATTCTGTCAGTCTTAAAGAGATGCTCGGTCATTATTACGACTCGTTTCGCGATTACATAAATTAGGTTCTCCTTCATTAAATTTATACTGATTTGATTTTCAAAACTTGCAGTTAATGTTTTTAATCAACGATACCCGATATATTGCAATTTTATTCCCCTATTGTGTTAGTGACTTAACAGTATCGTGCAACTATGTTACGCGAAGCGTAGGCCTACGATAGCTATGCATCGACTTACTGCGGTTAGTTTAATTTCATTCCATATTACAGCACAAAATGTCTACAGCTGATTCACACCGCATTCTGCAAGTAAAGGTAACTATTCGCCGACTTTCTTTTGTAGTGGTGCTTTCCGGTGTTGTCTTAACTTCAACAAGCCTATAGAAGTTTTTTAACGCCTATGTGATACTTGCTCTGGTCTTTCAAAGAAATTTAATTCCTGTAGATATTGAGAGATTCATTCAATTCTAAAAGCGGTATTTAATGCAAATCTGTACAACACCAAACTTAAAAATTACAAAAGCATCACTACAGGAGCACAAAAAGGCTAAATATATTCCTTTTTAAACAACACTGACAGAAAAGTGGGGAACTAACTGCCTCAGTCCTCATTTCGCTTTCCTCACCAAAATATTTGGCATGGCAACATATTCGCGCTCTTTTAACACACAGCATCCTACATCCTTTTACCCAGTCTCTCATCGCATATTTCACTGCCACTGTCTAGATACATCTCTCTCCCACTGTCCCATTAGCACTTTTTTCAGCCTGTGTCTCACACTGCCACTGTCTCCACCCCTCCCTCTCCATTTTGGCTCCTTTCTTGTGCCTTTGTCTATGTCCCATTCTTCTCATCTTAACATTGCTACGGCGTCTTTCTTTCTCGCAGTCTGCTGTTACTTCATTAACGAGTATCTCCTTTTACACCTACCCCTTGAGGATGCTTTGCTGGAGCTGATAACTCCTTGACCGAGAAACTAACACGTAAGTATGGGAGGTGGGGGAAAGCGACGAAAATTTTTGTAATTTCCGCAGCAAAATAGCCGAGTGTATTGAGGTACTGTGCTCCGATGCGCGAGGCCGTTCCCCGTCGGGGGTTCGAATCGTCCCTCGGGCATGGATGTTTGTGTTGTCATTAGTATAAGTTAGTTTTTAAGTTTAGGGATTGATGACTCTTTTTTTACTTTCACTGCCTCTCGAACAGTGACTATCGTTCTCTTTCTCTCCTAGTGACAGCCTCTTCTTTCTTCCAACCGCCACTTTGCTAATCTCTTTCAGCGCAAAAAAGTGCGAATATGTTCGCATGCGATACTGTTTGGTGAGGATTCAGATAGCTGGTTTCCCAATTTTCTGTCGGTTTTATTTAAACAGGATCATGTTTGCCTTTATTGTGCTCCGACAGGAGCATTTTTCGGCTGGTTACCATCTCTTCCTTGGAACAATAGGGTGTGCTGCTTATGTAAAACAAATTCTGTGTATCAGTAAAGATGTGGCACTTTGTTTCTATGGCTCGATGTTTCTATAGCTCGATAGATGTGGCCCTTTGTTTCTATGGCTCGATGTTAATGTGGCTCGATATATTTATAAAGAAGTATCACAAATAACAATAAGAAATTCAGTAACTTATAGAGAGAATATATCAGACCGTATAATGTATAAATAAACTTTCTCACATAATAGTTTTTTTGAAATGGAATAAGTGATTCGCATTAGAGGTAGGTAAGATACGAGGGTTCGTTCGCCGGATATTCGGATATTAAACCAATGTTTCGAGAATGCAATGAGATATTGTGTTCTCAGTTTTAAACAAAATTCAGATATCTCCTATAAGTTCGATACGCTGCTATGTATTAGGTAAAAATCAAACTTGTAAAGCCTACATATGTTCTTATCTTTGCAAACTCTTTACATTGTGTTGCAATACGTAATTCGATGCTGCACTCAAATTTTTACGAATAATAAGTTTGATAGCGGTCTGAACGCCGTCTCTTAACACAGCTAACACTTTGGTACCAAAGATTAATCGTTTCTCGATTGTAGCTTGATAAAGTATAAAAATTTTCGAAAAGGAGAAAATGGCTTTTTATAGATAAACGTCTATTTCTTCCAATAAAATACTTAGGTTGAAACGATCTTGAGAACCTTCGCCATTGTCGTGCAAAACTTGTCTTTTTAACACATTAAGATAAATGAAATTAAATAATGTAGTGAATGCATCAGAAACATGCATTTGAAGGCGGTAAGAATTACTATTCCACGAAGGTTTTAGAGCTGCACAGTATCATTTTTTCTGCGATTGGTAGTGCCACTATTAACCATTTCTTGGCTTATCGTAAGTTAATAAGAATATATGTGCTGAAGGAAAAATGAGTAAAATGTTCAACTATTTTAATCGAGACATTACAAATTATCTGCGATTGACAGAGACATTGTTGAGCCGCTGTAGAGTAGCCGAGCGGTCTAAGGGGACTCGCTGCGGAGCGCGCGGTTGCTCGCCGTCGGAGGTTCGAGTCCTCCCTGGGGCATATATATATAGATTTTTGTTAGACACAATTTACGGTAACAAGTAAAGGGCATACCCATCATCTAAATTGCAAAGTTTTTCAATATAGCCTCGGTGAATGCAACGTCACAGACGCGATTTATGGGTATATTCGTGAAAAACCCCCGACCGTAATCTTCTGCCGCTGATTTCGAAAGATGCAAGACAAATGTACGGTCGTTTCGAAGTGTTCCCAGTGTGGAAAACGACATCGATGGTTTCAATGGACACATTGACTTCGAAGTTGAATGCAAATAATAACAACTACCTCTAATTTTGTTCTGTATAAGTATCATTATGTTCCATTTTACTGGGTTTGTACAGTAGGCCCATTGTGATATACATTTCATTACACTTACTTCCGTTTAGAAGGTATGTAGTGCTGTCATAGACATTCGTAGATGATCCATAAAGTGTCTGTAATGTTATTTGCATTGTTACAATTGGTTTGCCGGCCGCGGTGGCCGAGGGGACTGAGGCGCTCCAATCACGGTCTGCACGGCCACTACGGTCGGGTTCGAATCCCCCCTCGGGCATGGATATGTCCTTAGTATAAGTTATTTCATAAGAAGTTTGTAAGTTTAGTGACTGATGACCCCGTAGTTAAGTCCCATAAGTTCTACAAACATTGGAACATTTTGAACTGGTGAAACAAATTTCGAAAATAGATCTAGCCGCAACGAATAACGCCTTTCATTTAATGATTTTAACATAAAATCGTGCATCATTTCCGTGACACTCTCTACCATATATTGCGATAATACAAAACGAGCAAACGTCCGTTAGTCTCAAACCTACCATCAAAATGAAAAAACTAATCAGAAAAATGTATGATTTATGTACATCTTACAGATTGATATCTCCCTTGCATAATGGCGTGATGTCATTTTCGTTATTCATCACAGTTAATGCATTGCATCCAGTTTAGTAAAGCGTTGTAACCTATTTTAAAGAGTTTGCAGACGTAAAAACACATTGCGTAGAGTTTTAGAACGGTTTATTTTAGATCATACAAAGCTGCGTATGAAATGTAAATAAAATATTTAAATTTAAAGTTGAAAGTAGAATGACGTATCATTTGCTTCATGAGATATGGGTCCGTGCACGACAGTAAGAGATATCAATATGTTCGAAAATGCTGCTTCTTAAGACGCGTATCTTGGGAGTAGCAAATGACTCAAATGCTATCTCTACTTTATTTAGGTGTCTATCAAGAAAATCCGTTTCCTGTTTTCGAAAATTGGTATTCGGTAACACGATACACTAGAAAAATCATAATTTTTGCTATCAAAAGTACCAGTTGTGTGGATTGGTATATTTACAATTTTTATTCGTGACAAATCGTCATATTTTTTACGATATGTTAGATGATCGCAGAAAGCCTTAAAAGTTTGTTTCATAATATAAGTTACCAAGATCCATAGTTTCCAATTTACCGTACAAATGCACGTAAAACGTACACATAATATCCGGTCTGAAGTTTTAACTAACGTAGTGCTGTCATAGACATTCGAAAATCAAGCGGACGGTGTTATGTATAACTAGACAAGCGCCAAAATGTCATAAGCGAGATAATGGCGTCCAAAGTTATCGTTCCCTTAAAAATGTTATGTATAGTTGAAGTTTCCCAATTTTTTGCACAGACAAATGGTTATTATTGTTTCACTTATTAGTGGAAGATCACCGTAATTGAAAGCTAAACAACATGAAAAATAACACAATTGGATGTTAGACTATTAATGCTTAACTGCTGCTTGTACAGTTCTGTTATGCATCAGTGGACTGAAGGACTTGAACATCCTTTGGTCTCATTATGTGTAACTGAACTGTGCATTAGGCCTATTCTAAAAATGAAGCCTTAGGAAGCCATATGCCTTTCATATCCTGAAACAACTTACTCAGGTCACGTTACTGAAAACGAATCTTTCATCGGGTACAAATTACATTCTGAAAGCTAAGCATTGTGAAAAACATGCAGAAGGTATCAATACTGATGTTCTTGTAACATTTTGTATCACTGACATTTTACTTATAAAATTGTATGAGACACAAACCAATTGTTCAAAATGTTCAAATGTTTGTATAACTTATGGGACTTAACTACGGGGTCATCAGTCCCTAAACTTACAAACTACTTATGACCGTAGTGGCCGTGCAGACCGTGACTGGAGCGCCTCAGTCCCCTCGGCCACCGCGGCCGGCTGTTTCGCCAGTTTTCTCTTCAGAATGCCAACATATTTTATTTGAAAACGGAAAGATTTTGGTGTTCATTTTCCATGGGCGCTATTAGAGAATAGAACTGCAGAGAAATGTAAATGCCGTTCAATGTGACTTGCGGCGTATTTACGTAGATGTAGATGTAAAGCGACCTGAACGCCGTCTTTCAGCACAATATATAATTCTGCTAGCGAAACATCACGGTTTTTCGGTTGTATCTTGATAACAGAGAAAGATTTTCGAAGAAAGGATAAATGCAGTTTCTAGATAAATGTACACGGGATGTATTGTAAATATTTGAATCATATGCTATGGTTAGTTACTCAGGTTTTGCGTCTCACGTTGCAAAAAGGGGAAAAATCGGTTTTTGTGATTTTTTGCAAAACTACGATCAGCTTGAAGTTCTGTATCTCGCCAACGAATAAAGATACAGAAAAAATTTAAAAAAGTAATTTTCAACATATGGTAAAAATTTCGGCGATTTGTAATGAGCCCGCCTCCGTGGCCGAGGGGATTGAGGCGCTTCAGCCACGGTCTGCACAGCCACTACGGTCAGGGGTTCTAATCCCCCCTCGGGCATGGATATTTGTGCCGTCCTTAGTATTAGTCAGTTCATAAGTATTTTGTAATTTTAGGGGCTGATGACCCCGTAGTTATGTCCCATAAGCTATACAAACATTTGAACATTTGTAATGAAGAGAAAATAACGAAATGTCCATGTCAACACTTCGTGATTTGATACCCAAAATTGAAGTTTTCTGAGAAACTGTCCATGCCGCGGTCGAGTGGCCGAGCTCTGCAAGGCCCCTTGCTGCGGATCGCACGGTAGCTCATCGTGGAGGTTCGAGTCCTCCCTCGGGCATGGGTGTGTGTGTTTGTCCTTAAGTTAATGTAAGTAGTTTGTAAGACTAGGGACTAATAAGTCCTTTAGATTTTCAAACATTTGTTCATTTTTTAAAATTGTACATGACTTGTGCTATTGTAGCTTTATAAATCTTACCAAAGACCACACACAATGTGAAAAAACCAACCCTCTGCTCAATTTCGATGGATCCAGGCAGTGTGTAATATTTAAAATTTTGAGAGTGAGCCAGCTACAGTATTCAAAATGTTCAAATGTTTGTTAAGCTTAAGGGACTTAACTACGGGGTCATCAGTCCCTAAACTTACAATCTACTTACAACTAAGGACGGCACAAATATCCATGCCCGAGGGGGGATTCGAAGCCCCGACCGTAGTGGCCGTGCAGACCGTGACTAAAGCGCCTCAGTCTCCTCGGCCACCGCGGCCGGCCAGCTGCAGTATTGGCATTCTTCTAATAAGTATACAAATGATCACCACACCAAGCGCTACCCCTTAATTCTGTGATGAATAGAACTCGAGATATGGGTCCCTGAAGAATCGCGAATCCGCACGCGCCGTTTACGAAAATATTAATACCACGCACTGCCCTGCGCTGTATGTATCCAATTTTCGGTGTCCTGACGGCTTACAGGGACAAAAAATAATAAAAATATAAATCAATATTTCGTCTAATTTTTGAGTGAATTAAAAATTTTAAAGTATGCCATAACCCATTAATTAAGAGATAAAATCTTTCGTAAATTTCAGTACTTATTGATTTGATTTGATTTTTTCAGGGAAGCCAAAACAGTCTTGGTCCAACCCGCCACTGCCCGCACCAAAACTAAGTTTATTGTGCGATATCGCTCCCTGTATGTCTAGTAAAGCCAACCAATGCCCTTCAACAGTGCAAGGAGTCCCTTTACCAGTTCTTTATTAGACTCAATTTCTTCGGGTCTGGTTGTCCCAAATTTTCTGTGCCTTTTACTCTCCAATGCAATGCATTCGAAGATTAGATGTGATGCAGTTTCATCACCGTCATCACAGATTCTACATTTAGGGTCCTCTTCTGTTATTCCCATTGTATGTAGGTGTTTTTGAAATTCTCATGGCCTGTCAGCAATCCAACCATGAGTCTAATCTCTCTCCTGTTCAGAGCCAGGATTGCAGAGCTTCTTTTAAAACATGGCTTTGGCATCATTTCCTTGCCATGTTTTTGTTGATGGACTTTGGTCCAATATTCTACGTGCTGTCTTCTGAGCCAGTTACGTAGCTCCAATTTGATCATTGCCTTGGTGATTGTCAGGACAGGTTCCGGTCCAATAAATGGAGCCTCTGCCCCCATCCTGGCTAATCTGTCGACATATTCGTTGCCACTGATACTCGAGTGACCAGGGACCCACAATAGGTTTACTCTATTGCTTTCCCCTAGCTCCACCAGAACCCTGTTTCCCTAGAGAGATGACGCCCTCCAGTCTTGGCTGCACCCCGTATACCCCGGCCCCAACACCTTGATCTGATTTTGACCCCCAGACAATATCCCCCATACGGTGTCGAACTATTTTCTCCCACTGCTCCCTACTTCCAATTGTTATATTGAAAGGCTTGTTGAAGCAGTATGGGGCTATAATATAGTTGGCTGGCATTTCCCCAACCTTTCCCATATTTACCTCACTATTTTAGTGTGTGATTCTGGATATCCCACAGAGTTCCAGTTGTTGCCAGTTTTGAGCCTGTATGCACCAGCCGCTGCCTCCATCTTGACCCAAAGGTGTAATGGGGGCATATCCAGCATGGTTTCCATCCCAGCAGTTGGTGTGCTGCTAATTCCGCCTGTTATGGCTAAGCAGGCTAATCTCTGCACCTTACCAAGCTCCTCAGCAGCAACCTGCTGTTCTACCTTCTTCCATCACACGACCGCCCCATAGGTGATCCTGGGTCTAATCACCGTGGTGTATATCCAGTGCATACCCTTGGGGCTCAGGCCCCAATTTTTACCACAAGCTCTCCTGGTACTTACAAGAGTACCTTTTGCCTTGGAGCAGATATTCCTAATGTGAGGGGTCCATGTCAGTTTCTCATCTAGGGTAACCCTTAGGTATTTCACAGTCCCCTTCACAGGTAGCGCTTCATTGAAAAGCTTTAGATTCCAACTTGAATGTTGGATATGTTTCTTTGTGAATGGTACAACAACAGTCTTCTTAGGGCTAACCCCCAGATCCTGTTTTCTGCACCAGTCTTGCACAATGTCCAATGCACCTTATGCCATATTCTTCACTGTGTCAGCCAATTTGCCAAGTATTACTATGAGAAGATCATCTACGTATCCTTGGCAAAAGTACTGCCTAGAGTGTAATTCTCCAATGAGAACATTCACCACTAGATTCCACAATAAAGGGTCAGTACTTATTACTTTTAACTATTTATTAGCAATCAACTTTGCAGACAGTATCTACTTACGGTACATCACTGAACAGACAACCAAAATTTAAACAATGGGCGGCACACAGTTGAGGACGTCGCCTCTGCCGTACAGTGCTGCCATCTCTAGCACGCATTCATAGTGAGTGTGCGCGTATTTTTAGACAAAACCCACGCCTCCATCACTAAGCAGTCGTGAGAAAAAAAGTCTATGTAATAACTTGATTGAAGCTCGTAACGACGCTGATTTTAATTTTGAATTTGAATTCGATATCTCTGTCGCTGTGCCGTCTCGATCCGCGAGTATCAAGACTCTGGAACCCCGCCTGAGGCAAGACGCTGAATTGAGGAAACTTGGGGATTTCGCTGTGGTTCCGCGGCCGGCGGATGACAAGGAGAGGGAGAGAGAGACAGAGAGAGAGTGTCGTCCAGCGCGGCCCCGATGGACGTTTGATTGTCCGGCGGGCCATGGTTGGGCCATCAGCGCGTCTCCTGGGGCGGCGCGGATACCGATTCATTTCTATGCTAATTCCCCGCCGACCGCCGCCGCCGCCGACCGGATTTGCGTGGCTTCCCGCGAGCAGCGAGCAGGCGCCGCTAAAGCCCGCTTAGGCCGCCCCCACCCAGGGGTGACCGCCACCAGCCCCAAAGAAAAGGGGCGGCGTGGACAATTACACACCGTGATCCCTAAACAGGGATTCCTTACCGTGACTCTCAGCGCGAGGTTAAGCCAAGCAGACACCACCTGCCATCATTAGCACACTTCGCTTCGTCAACCGGGACGCAGTATTCCTGCAGCTTACAGCTTACGAGGGAAAGAAAGAACAAAGGGGAAACCTGAACCGTATACCATATCACGCATAAAAAATCCTTTGTAAACTTCTAACGAAGGATAAAATCCAGAATGATTTTACACTCTGCGCCGGCCGCGGTGGCCAAGGGAACTGAGGCGCTTCAGTCACGGTCTGCACGACCACTACGGTCGGGGGTTCGAATCCCCCCTCGGGCATGAATATTTGTGCTAGCTAGGATTAGGTAGTTCATAAGTAGTTTGTAAGTTTAGGGACTGATGACCCCATACTTAAGTCCCATTAGCTATACAAACATTTGATTTTCTTTACACTCTGCAGCGGAGTGTGCCCTGATATGAAGCTTCCTAGCAGATTAAAACTTAATGCCGGGCGGGGATTCGAACTCGAGGTCTTTGGCTTTTGTATGTAGGCGCTCTTCCAACTAACAAGGACAAGACGCCTACTCTTCAACGCGGAATTTGTTCACTTAAAAGTGCCACAGTGGGAACTCCAGATGGCCAAGCGTTTAGAAAATAAGAGGAATTTTGATACGGATCTATCACCATGTTCACCTTATCAGTTGTCCTGTCCACTTCGGAAGCGGTGTTTGACTCAAGCGCCCTGCTACGGTGCGCTCGGCCGTTCCACATCGGGGGCTCCTCTCTCGGGCATGGATATTTGTGCTAGCTAGGATTAGGTAGTTCATAAGTAGTTTGTAAGTTTAGGGACTGATGACCCCATACTTAAGTCCCATTAGCTATACAAACATTTGATTTTCTTTACACTCTGCAGCGGAGTGTGCCCTGATATGAAGCTTCCTAGCAGATTAAAACTTAATGCCGGGCGGGGATTCGAACTCGAGGTCTTTGGCTTTTGTATGTAGGCGCTCTTCCAACTAACAAGGACAAGACGCCTACTCTTCAACGCGGAATTTGTTCACTTAAAAGTGCCACAGTGGGAACTCCAGATGGCCAAGCGTTTAGAAAATAAGAGGAATTTTGATACGGATCTATCACCATGTTCACCTTATCAGTTGTCCTGTCCACTTCGGAAGCGGTGTTTGACTCAAGCGCCCTGCTACGGTGCGCTCGGCCGTTCCACATCGGGGGCTCCTCTCTCGGGCATGGATGTGTTGTCCTTAGGATAAGTTAGTTTGTTCAAATGTTTGTGAAGCTTAAGGGACATAACAGCGGGGTCATCAGTTCCTAAGCCGGTCGCAGTGGCCGAGCGGTCTGCGGCGCTCCAGTCACAGTCTGCACGGCCGCTACGGTTGGGGGTTCGAATCCACCTCGGGCATAGATGTTTTTGTCGTCTTTAGTATAACGTAGTTCATAAGTTTAGGGACTGATAACCCCGCAGTTAAGTCCTTTAAGCTTAACAAACACTTCAACATCAGTCCCTAAACTTGCAAACTACTTATGAACTACCTGATACTAAAGATGACACAAACATCCATGCCCGAGAGAGGATTCGAACACCCTACGGGGAACGGCCGCGCGCATCGGAGCATAGCGCCTCAATGCGCTCGGCGTCTCCACCGCGGCTATTTTTTCAATGGTATTTGATTTAACATCCAGAGACCTGAGGTTTTATGTCTTGCTATTATTTCTGCTTGGGACGCGCTAGAGTGAAGACTTCCCTGAGCGCACCGAGTCTACAGCAGTTTGTTTACGCTTTGCACGTACTGTTTCGTCTGAACTTTCTCTGTTTCGCGTGTGTCTTTTTGTGGTTCGTTTCTTTACTGCGTGTCATATGCAATTAGACCTTCTGGGTTAGTTGTCAAACAAGGCCGCGAGAGTTCCCAGGAAAAACACGCTGAAATTCGAATTTGACAATTCAACCAAGTTATGTGAAATCACACGATTGGAATGTGCGCACGATTGGAATCACGACTGATCAAGTACATACCGCTTACCATGACCTGGAAATGTACTGCGTTTTTGTCATCAAGGAGCGTTTGCTGCTTGAACTTGGTGGCACTGCTGAATTCCGACACCGGGATGGCAGGGTGAGTACCGTTCAGATTTAAAATGCTGAGTTAGTGTACAAAAATGTCCCCATATTCAACCTCCCGTCTGAAGTGCAAGACTGTTTCCTGAAAGAATGTTTATTGCAATATGGTGACGTCAGGGCTATTTGTCATGAAATGTGGTCAAGTCGACACAAATTGCAATGGTGTAATGGAGTAAGAAACGTTGAAATGCATGTCAAAATGAATATTCCCTCAAGTCATATATTCTGGTCAGGTTTCTACTTGTCATTATTGTAATGAGAGTTGTCATGTGCAACAGGAGTGTCCTAAGCGTGTAAAAGTCTAAAACCCTCGTTACAGCGATGTAAAAAGTTAACCTTAGCCGATTTGTTACCTGAAAAGCAGTTGTTACCTGAGAAACTGCCTGCTCCTACCGTTTACGAGAACGTGAAGGACCTCAACGTGGTTTCGTATATCCTCCACTGCCCCGCAAGCCGGACAATGATTAGGAGCCTCTTAGAACTGTTATGTCAGCTCCTACCAACGAAAGACGGAAAACGTATGAAGGGAATTGCTCCGATAACCACCGGACCTAATGTCAATGAAAGATGTAGTGCAACCGATTACTGACGTAATAATGTCCAGCACACCCGTACAGAATGCCGCGACACAAAGTTCAAAACCCGGACAGTCGGGTATAGTATCTCACGTAACCTGACATACGCCGTCAGCAGCTGATTGTCAGGTACACAGCAAACAATACAACACGCTTTACCGCTTGTAAACACTCTTCCCATGGACGTGATTGAGTGTCAATCGACGATATCGCAGCAACATCAACTAGATGCCAAACAGAGCAACGACTAATCTGCATACACACATCCTGTCTTACCGAGTGTTGGTAAACAACTTGACCCCGGCGGTGTATTCATACCACCCAGTGTCGGTAAAAAACTTGTAGCTGACAGTGTTTTTAAACTGCCCAGACGCGAGAGTAAACCGAGCGCCATGCGGGAAGACAATCCCAAGGAAGCACGCATCCATGTCTGCGCTGTCATAAAATGTATATTGTATTTTTGACCAGCTTTTCCCGGTGGAGAGGAACCACTCAGTTCTTTATTTGCTGCTTCAATACATTTGCTTGGGCATAGTGCCTTTATTACTTTCCTTTTTAGAATTACGTAGTTTACTTGAAGATTGTGATGTACTGCTGACACTCTCAATGTTATCGTACGATACCGTCTGCGTCGGACCCTGAATCGTGTGGTCTAATAGCGATATATGTTGCGTGTGAAGTTAGTTACAAACGAAATAGCCAGCCTAGGAATCAGTGTAGGACAGTGTCTCGGTGATACTGTGATTAGTTAACAAGTGATAGATTTCATTAATTAAGAGATTCATATATGTGCTTTCCAGACAGTTCTATAAACAATAGTTTTGTCATTGTACATTATTTCAAGAACTTGACAGACGAATTGTAGAAATTTTATGTAAATCCTAAATACATGAAAATAAATAGCATTATATATATGTCAAGCTCATAAACAAGTTGTGTTGACTAGCTAATTGTGTTAATTTATGTAATAGTCGAGATTTCAATATTGTGATTTTTTGTATATATTGACTGGCCTGAGATTTTGAGTCTATTTTGAGAATTGCCAAGATATTTGATAGTTCAGTCTATGTTAGGAACATGTATGATGTACTCATTAACTAATTAATTGATGTTTAACATTGTGCTTTGTTGTCAAACAAAAAGGACAGAGATTAAGACTTAAAAAGATATGCACCATCTAAAATTATTGTATGTATAGTTTTCACTTTATATTGTGATTATTTTAGTGTACATGAAATGCTTTACTTGTGTGTTCGTTAAATGTAAATTAGTATATCCAATTGTTATGAACAATACATAATGTAATGTCATTATTGTCCATGTTATATATTTGCCTCACCGCCTTGCGTGCGGTAGTTCGAGTTTTGGCATTTGTAAAGTACTCTGGAATCTATGTCAGTCTGTGTTTTAAAATGGAAGTACTATCAGTTAAGTTCTGGTGTACTGTGTACGCAAGTTATGAAGTTGTAATGTTTTGCTGCAATAAGAAGCAGTTTGATTGCAAATTAAATAATAAATGAAAAATTGTACCTACGAGTATTTATTTCTGCCATGACGCCACAGGTGAATAATTTTGCAGCGAGCGGAACCGCCATACATCATAATGTTGAAAAGCTGAGTATCGTATTTGATATGTTTGAAATTGGTAGAATGACTGAACTGTAATTATTCATTAACCTATTAACGTTTTAAGATGAATATAAATTTTATAAATCAAGGGAAAGCAGTAACATTTGTGGCCGAGTTGTTACGCGAAGCAACCTGCCCTGCCCCTTTGTAACAAGTTACCTCATACTACACCGTTCTGTCTTATTGTGGAAAAATTAATAAAAAAGGTACAGACGTTTCACACATATCACTAAGCACCTGAGTGAAAATGAAATGAAATGTTTGTTAAGCTTATTGGACTTAACTACGGGGTCATCAGTCCCTAAACTTACAAACTACTTATGAACTACTTACGAACTAGGACGGCACAAATATCCATGCCCGAGGGGGGATTCGAACCCCCGACCGTAGTGGCCGTGCAGAGCACCTGAATGGTGGTCGCTCAACTGTTGCAAAGACTGAATTGAAATCCCCACTGTTCTGCGAACTATGATGAAATACACACAGCGTAAACAAATTACTCCATAACAAGAAAAACACTTTCTGTCACTAGCGTCTCATTAATAAGTGATGGTCAATAGGGAAACGATGAAAGGAGAGACTATCATTTATAACATCTGGTGGAGAAACGAGGAAACTGCTCCAACGCTTAAATTCTTATTGTCAAATAACAACTCGCAAAAATGAATGTCCAAATGTTTGTAAATCTATCGGACCAAACTGCGTAGTCATCAGTCCGTAGCTTACAAACTACATAAACTAAGGTAAACTAACCTAAGGACAACACACACACGTATGCCCAAGGGAGGATTCGAACCCCTGATGGCGAGCAATCGCGCGTTCCGCAGCAAAGCGCCTTAGACCTCTCGGCTACTCCACCGCGGCTAACAACTTGCCTCTTGTAACAACTATTCTTCTTCTGCTGCTGCTTGCAGGCATAATTGTAGCACTTCTTGGCTTGCTGGTCACACCACATAACATTTAGTCACACGATTTCACTATCAACACAGCTGACAAACTAAACAAGATGGCGGTGTGACCAGCAAGCTAAGAAGTGCTACAATTATGCCTCCAAGCAGCAGCAGAAGAAGAATGCTACTTCACATAGAGATCGTGAGTAAATAAAATGTAAACTTTCATAATCAAACGAAATATCAGGACACAGAGACATCATCTCAAAAAGTCTTATTTGTGTTGTCACAGGTCCATTGTAACAGACCGTAAGAATGTAGTATAATATACCTGTAATAATAGTTTTGTGTATGCCAAATAGCCAGAAGATGAGGCACATGCCTCGAAACATGTAGCTTAAGAAATAATTTTAACAGGTATATGCATTGTGACTGCTAGCGGAAAATTCAATTACTCCGTAAATCTAGGAATGATAACTATGATGTGTAATTATTAAATAATGAACTAAATGTTCGAGGACGTATGAGAGAAGTGTCATGGACTAGAAGTTATTTTCTCATAAAACGGAAAAAAGGCACTGTAATCTTAGATCCTCCTCACTTTTTGTTATTTCTATGCTGAAGTTAGTATTGATCGTAAAGTGTGTATTTGTGTAATTTATTTTAAATAGTTATATGAAAATTGTACTGATTTTAATTCACTAGTTAGTGAACCCCATACCGTACGTTGTGTGTTCTACGTGAATTACTTTGATTGAGATAGTTTCAGACCACGTCAGCGATTGGCCGTATGTGATAGAAAAGCAATCTGATTCCTTTTTTTAGGCCGGCCGCGGTGGCCGAGGGGACTGAGGCGCACCAGCCACGGTCTGCACGGCCACTACGGTCGGGGGTTCGAATCCCCCCTCGGGCATGGATATTTGTGCCGTCCTTAGTATTAGCTAGTTCATAAGTAGTTTGTAAGCTTAGGGACTGATGACCCCGTAGTTAAGTCCATAAGTTCTACAAACATTTGAACATTTTTCTTTTTTTTTAGTTAAACTTCTACGCCAGGAATTTTAACTGTAGTCTTAGCTAAAGTATTTAGGATAGGCTTAGTCATGAACGTAAAGATTTTTTTGGAATTTTTTTCCAAATTACAAAGTTGCGGAATTTCTCTTGAGTTATATCTTGAGTTTTTTGTCTTAACATACTCCCATGAATTTAATTACCATTAAATTATGAGAGCAACAATGACAGGTGAAATTTATTCTTATTTGGTTTCTACTGCGAAGGCCCGACCACGCATTGAAAATTTAATTGCTTAAGTTTTCAAGTGGAGGATCTTATTGCGTTGAGTCTTCATTGCACGATCGACCAGCAGTGTAGTACTGCAAGATTTATTTTCTAAATTTATCTCATTTTAACAAACATAACCAATATTTACCAACATAAATTAATATCGTTAGGTACAATACCAAGGGAGATCCTTTAATACACAGTGGCGAATGGCATCAGCTCGCAGCAACCTGTCAACTGTGACGCCGTGGATGGTCTCCCCAACCGCCTCAAATCTTGGAGACCCACTGCACCGCCGTCTGATGAACTCGCCCTCTGTGCCCAGCGACTAGCCGCACTCCTGTCGACTGCAGATACTTCATAGGCTTTGCACAAATATTTGCGTATATTCCTTACAGTTTCTCTCTCTTCAGGAAGAAATTCATTGTTAGGTGGTTCCCTAAAACATTCCTTTGTGTGGACCTGATTACATCTCACACGAACTTCTGAGAGTGGGTGTTTTTGTGCCATTCTCCGGCACCTCAAAGTGAATCATGAATCGTAGCAGAGTCAGAGGGTGACAACACAAGGTGCCGCTTTACATAGCAAGCCAATTTTCAGACTTACGCGAGGCAGTGGAGGTTTCAAGGAAATAATCTTTGGGTTGGGAAGGATAATAGCCCTCTCTCGTTGGTTTCGACGAGACGTAATCAGTCTAAGGCCTCATTATCAACAACCTATACGAATGTCAGTAAGGTTTTTCACCTTAACGCCTGTTTTTTATTTTTACTTATTTGGTATCTGTGCCAGTGCCTCACTTCAGACAACTTATTTAGGTATTGTTGTTGTCTTCAGTTCGCAGACTGGTTTGATGCAGCTCTCCATACTATCCTGTCCTGTGAAACCCCTCTAGTTTACGAATAAGAACGGCAACCTACGTACTTTCGAACCTGCTTACTGTATTGGTCTCTCAGTCTCCCATTACTTCCTTCTAAAGCTAAGTTGACGATTCCTTGATGTCTCAGAATGTGTCTCACCAATGTCCATTCTATTAGTCAGGATTTGCCAGAAACTCCTTTTCTCCCCAATTCTGTTGAGCATCTCCTCATTAGTTACATGATCTACCTATTTAATCTTCATCATTCGTCTATAGCACCACATATCATAAGCTTCTATCATTTTCTCTGAACTCCTTACCGTCCACGTTTCACTCCCGTTCAGATGCATTCAGAAAGGATTTCCTAACATTTAAATTAATATCGGAGTCAACAAATCTCGCTTCTTCGGAAATGCTATTCTTCCCATAGCCATTCTGAATTTTATATCTTCTTTACTTCGGCCATCAGAAGTTATTTTGCTACCCAAATAACAAAACTCATCTACTGCTCCTATTGTGTCATTACCCAAGCTTTTTCCTTCAGCACCACCTGATTTTCTGACACAGCATTCCATTACCCTTGTTTTACTCTTGTTAATGTTCGTCTTATACTCTCCTTTCAGGACACTGTTCATAACGTAAATGCTCTTCCAGGTCCTTCGCTGTCTCTGACAGAATTACTATGTGATCGGTATACCGCAGAGGTTTTTATTTCTTCTCCAAATTTCTCCTTGCAGTCCTTCATAGTTTGCTCAAAGTATAAATTGAACAACATTGAGGACAGCCTACAACCCTGTCTTACTCCCTTCCCAACCACTGCGTCCCTTTCATCCTTTCATGCCCTTCGACTCTTAATAACGGCTGATTGCTTCTTTCCACAGGTTGCATATAAGTCTTCGCTCCCTATATTTTACCCTTGCTACCTTCAGAATTTGAAATAGTGTTTTCCAGTCAACACTGTAAAAACCTTTCTCCAGATCTACAAATGCTAAAAATGTAGGTTTGCCTTTCCTTAACCTATCTTATAAGTGGTAATGTGAGTATTGCCTCCCGTGTTCCTACATTTCCCTTGAATCCAAATTGATCTTCCCCAAGGTAGGATTCCACCAACTTAATTTCATGCAACATAACGATGTTTTTTGATCATCTATAACTGTGTTATTCACAATTTGTATGAAGAAAACCCACCACTTACTTGTTTTAATGCTCAACATAAAGCGTTTCGAGAATTCATTTCCATCTTCAAATTCTTTTTTGTTACGTATTTGTATTTGTTGTGATGTCTCCATTTGTGGCACATGGCAGGAGAATCATAACACTACAAATGGAGACATCACAATAAATAAAAGTATGCAACAAAAAATAATTTGAAGATGGGAATAAATTCTGGCAACGCGTTATGCTGATCATTAAAAACAAGTAACTGGTGCATTTTCTTCATATAAATTTCGAATTCCACCATTTTTTCCATTCGTCTGTAAATAATTGGTGTTCGTATTTTGTAACCATGACTTATTAAACTTTAGCAATTGCTAAACAATTTTATTGGTTGTTGTACCAGCCGCCCCTTAATGGAGTGGAGAGTATTTTTTAATAACTGATAGTTCTGTATTTTACACATTAATTGCACTTGATTCCTTTGGCATTGGAATGATTATATTTTTCATATAGTCGAGGATATTTTCCCGGTCTCATACATCTTGCATACCAGGTGGAACAATATCTTAATGTCTGGCTCTGCTAACTACATCAACAGTTCACTCGGAATATCATCTAATACAGAGGTCGTGTTGGGAATCAAATCTTTCAGCGCTCTGTCAAATTATTCTCGCTGTATCGCATGTTCTATATTATTTTCCTCTACTTTTTCTTCCATTTCTAGAATACTGCCTTCAAGTTCATTTCCTTTGTATAGACCCTCTGTATATTCCTTCGATCTTTACGCTTTCCCTTGTTTGCTTAGAACAGGTTTTCCATCTGAGCTCTAGATATTCATGCAACAGCTTTTCTTGTCTAAAAATATTTATTACATTTTCCTGTAGGCAGAATCTAACTTTCCCCTACTCATACATTCATCTAAGAACTTTCATTTGTCCTCTGGACACTCTTTCTTAGCCAGTATGCACACCCTGTCACCTTCATAGTTTTATTATCTGCAGTCCCTTTAGCCTGCTTCACATGCTGCATTTTTAAATTTTCTCCTTTCATCAATGAAGTTCAGTATCTCCTGTCTAATCCAGAGATTTCTATTAGGTCTTCTCCTACTGCCTACATGATCCTCTGCGGCCTTATCACTCAGAGCTACCCATTCTTCTTCTTGTTCTTCTTCTTCTTCTACTACTGTCTTACTTTCCTCCATTTCCTAATGCTCCCTCTGAAGCTCCTTCAATTTATCCAGGTTTCACATCCTTACTTTTCTAACATTTTGCAGTTTCTTAAGTGTTAATCTATAGTTCATAACTAATACGTTATGGTCAAAGTCGATACTTGCCCCTGGATATGTCTCAGTTAACAACCCGGTTTTGTAATCTACGTCATACCATTTTAAAATCAATCCGAAACCTTCCGGTTTCTGCTGGTCTCTTCCACGTGCACAACTTTCTTTCATGCTTTCACACCAAGTGTTTGTCATGATTAAATTGTGCACTGCGCAAAATCCTACCAGGCTACCTCCTCATTCATTCCTTCTCCCCAGTCCATATTCACCTACTACTTTTTCTGCTCTTCTTTTTCCTATTACTGAGTTCTAGTCCACTATGATAATCAAGTTTTCCTCTCCCTTAACTGAAAATGTCTTTTATCTCATAATCCAGACTGTTGCCCCTGTAACTGTAACTACTGAAAAGGTTGTTGCCCCTCTTCAGGAACCACACGTTTGTCTGGCCTCTCCATAGATACCCCTCCGCTGTGGTTGCACCTACGGTACGGCTATATGTATTGTTGAGGCACGCAAGCAACCCAACCTTGGCAATGACTGTGGTTCACGGAGGTGGGTAAGAATGTAAAATATCTGAAACATGCTTAACGCTTGTCTGGTGATTTTTAATGTGGATGGACCTAGCTATTTCCGAGGAAAAGAAATTTTTACCACCCAGAATTTGTCAACAAATATTTCTCTATATCGGCTTTCCAGTCAACTGTTACGGTGGACCTAGCCGACCGATATATTTCAAATTCTGTCGTCTCGATAAAGAGAAATGTGTGGAATGTAAAGTGAAGAGGTTCAAATATTTAATTTGTGAATAAAGCATTTCCTTGTAGCTACGTAATGATTAACATGTATTTTTTTGACAGCTTATTTTTCTCCTTCTAAATGTTTCAGACGCGATCGCCAAATAATTCACTTTTTCTGAGGTTTTCATTTCTTGAAACCATCATATATAAATTAAATTAGATATTTTATTTCTTGTAATAGATCTGTTTTTTATTTCACGGAGAACCAACTTCAGAAAAGAATTAAATTTGTACACAGTGTAAAATACAATATTTCACTTATTGTGTGACTTACCTACTGAACACTGACAAGAATTTGTACAAGTCATCGTGCTAGCCGCGCTGGAATGGTCGTTCGCTCTAAGGCGCCTTGCTGCGGAGCTCGCGGTTGCTCACCGTCGGAGGTTCGAGACCTCCCTTGGGCATGGTTGTGTTAGCTTACGTTAGTTCAAGTAGTTTGAAAGGACTGATAATTACAGTAGTTAAGTCTGACTGATTTATAAACATACTAGCTGCTAAACCCAGCATTTCCCGGGTATCTCTGGTGTTTTCCAGTCTTATGTTAGAAACGAAAATAGTAACTCGTAAATGTTTCATTTTTATGTATCCATGAAAACAGCTTAAAATTATGAAACAGTGAAACAAAGAAATAGGCAAACTGTACAAAATTTTATGTCCAATATTCAAAGAAAGAAAAATAGTGATAACATACATATGATGTGTGTAACATTATTCAAAACTTGACTATAAACAACATTTATTAATACTTGTGATGGGAAAGTTTTTGTGACTCATTGTTTACGACGTCATACCTCCTGAACTATGTGTCGTAGGTAGTTTTAACCACACAGCGATTGTTGTCTGCTAGTAAGCAATATGTGTACCAAGTTTAGATGAAATCGGTCCATTATTTTAGGTGGAGATGTGGAAAAATAGCGCATGACATAGCAGTTATTCGGAAATTTCATTGTTTATGACGTGATATCTCCTGAAATATGTGGCGTACTGTGATGTAAATTCGAAGGTACATTCAGTGGTATATGTGCCTAATGTCTGAAAAATATGCCGTGTATGGTGTTAGCAGTAAAGACGTAACTAATCGAAACCTCGTGCGTGATGATGCGGTTTTTCGTGAACCAAATTGTTCATGACTTTATATCTCATGAACTATATGTAGAACTGTGGTATAGTACCGAAGGAACATTCGAAAGTATGTATGTGTATTGTCTGTGAATTGTCTCGCGAATACAATTTACTGTGTAGAAGTAATAACTTGTAACGTCATGCCAAATGCCGTAGATATAATTTACATCATGAACATCGGAAAAGTAGTAAGCGATAAGCTTTTTTTCCTTTCATCATTTTGTTGCAGTTGTCAGCGAGAAAAAGTTTCGTAAAGATCTGAAATTATGTTCAAAGTTTATTGCAAGTCGCTAAGTGCTATCATTGACAAATAGTTGACGAATAAAATCACGCTATCGTGCGCCGCAAGATGGGGCAGCTTTCATTGTTTATGTCATGATAACGTTTTAACTGTGTACCGTATGTGGTTTTTGCAACCATAGGAAATGATTATTAATATTAAAGAATATTTGTACCAAATTTGATTAAAATCGGTCCATTAGTTTAGGAGCAGATGTAGAAAAGTATCGCATGAAGCGGCCGTTTTTCACGACTGTCATTGTTTATTACTTCATATTTTCTTACGTTTTTGTCGTAGGTGGTTCTTACCCTGACAGCAATTGTTGCCTTATAGTAAGGAACATGTGTTCCAAGTTCGTCTTCGCTTCAATCACGCCTCTTATCCAAAACATCTACATCGGATCAACGTCTACGATTCGGCGGATGTGAGTGTGATTCTGAAACGGAAGCTGATGTCAATCACATCCTGTTCAGGTGCCCCAAATTTGACCGAGAACGTTTGAACTTCCTGCCGACGTTGGTGAAGATGGGATTTGCCCTTCCCCAGTCAGCTTCTTCCCTTTTGTTTACAAAAGACATTCGTGTATATAAAACCATAATTAAGTTTATTAAGATCACTGTACACAATCTATAAGCATCAAGTGTGTTGATAATATAAGGTTTTGCTTGTGAATATGTGAAAATGTTCCAACATTATTTAAATTGTAATGTAATGCAGTTTACGCTTTGTTTCCACTTTCTCATTTTGACAAAATGTACTTCTGTTTTGTCTGTTTATTTAAATATATGTACATTTCCACTGTGTGTCGTAGATGGCCACATTGAGTTAACAGTCAGTAGGCCAAATAAATAAATAAATAAATAAATAAATAAATAAAACAAAAGTTGGGTTGAAATCGGTTCAATAGTTTAGAACGAGATGTGGAACACACATACACACTCACATTCCCACATACCCACATAAAACTACAAAATACAATGTAAGAGAACAGCGTTGGATAAAATTTCTTTCCACGGGTCTGCGCATTTGCAGTTTATGGGTCACATCGGAATGGCGATGTCTTTCGAAGTCTTCGGCCATTCTCGAAAGTCTCTTGTGCCCCATCAATTCACCCCAGCGAAGCATTCCTTTCGAAACCTGGAGTCGAGGGGCACCCGATGGCAGAAATAAAAGAGGAAAAGTCCCATCTGACTCGTAGCCATTATCGGAGGAACATTTCTCTGGGATTTAAAAATTACGGTAATGAAAATGGCGTGCCGTCGCTCCGGATTAGAACTGCAATAATACGGTAGGTGAGCGGAGACTATGAGCAGCCGGGAGCGACGCCACTTTTACTGCCCCAAGTTCGCGAGCGCCCCGAATTATCTCGATAAAAACGGACGGACGCCCGCCGTACAAGAAATAGTAATAAGGATATTAGTATCGGAAGCGGACGAACGGCCGGAAATAAAAGAGGAAGGTGTTATGAATCAGGCCATTTCGAGCAGATCGCGTCGCCGCCGGGTATGAGAATGGCGCTAATCTTGTCGCAAAAACTAAGAGAGTAATACTAAAAAGTTAGGGCCGACAGACCCCGCCAGGGCCGCCGCCCGCCTTCGAAAACTCATCCATTTCTTCGGCCGGTGACAGAATTATAACTGCGGAGATTAAAATTAAATGAAAAATGAATCATTCTCTGGACGGAGGAGGTGGCGGAGGCGGAGGCGAAGGGTGGATTTTTCGAAATTAAAAGTGCCGTGTCCGTCGGGCGGGGCCCGCGCGGTTATTACCAATCATAGGACGGCGCCATCGACTTGCTCTCTCCTCTCCTGTGCTCTGCTCGTGTTCCTTAATTAGGACCCGCAGGCGCCCCCCCCCCCCCCCCCCCCCCCTGTTAGAGACTGTTCTCAAGTCTCAGCTGCGGCTAAGACTTCGGAAGCGGCCAGCGCGAGCTACTCCCTCACAAAGTAGTGCTCGCTCTACACCGTACCGGGTGGAAGCGAACACCACGTGTGAACTTCGACGGTTTATGTTCTCCGCCAAGTTTAGAGTTGTGAAGCTGAGAAAAACATCTCGGAATCTAACAATTGTCGATTGGACGCTGTAATGTCCTTCCGGTTTGATTAATTTGTGACAATAAAACTGTGTATGTAATTAGACTATTTCAAATGCGCCACTTGTGTAAACAGGAGATGACACCGAAGACATTTATGTTTATTAACACGCAACGACTATAATGTAATTTTAATAAAAATATTAATATCTCTGCTATAATCTATATCTATAAATATGAATGTCTGTTCGGTGTACGTTTATCACGTCTGAACCACAAGACATAAAGAGCTAAAAATTTGTACAGTTACTAATGTCTACTCGGGAAAGGCTTTGGGCACAGTTTTATGGCGATCGGATAGCTATTTATCTATGTATATTTATGTAATTTATTATAATTTATGTAATTTATCTATGTATATTAATGTGAAATATATGAGGAGCTAAAGGAAATTATTCAGACAATTAAGGGAGAGGAGAACTTAATTGTTATGGGAGACTGGAATTCGGTAGTAGGACAAGGAAGGGAAGGGAAGATAGTAGGTGAATATGGTCTGGGCAAAAGGAATGAAAGAGGAAGCCGCCTGGTAGAATTTTGCACAGAACATAATTTAGTTAGCCGGCCGCGGTGGCCGAGGTGACTGAGGCGCTCCAGTCATGGTTAGCACGGCCACTACGGTCGGGGGTTCGAATCCCCCCTCGGGCATGGATATTTGTGCCGTCCTAGTTCGTAAGTAGTTCATAAGTAGTTTGTAAGTTTAGGGACTGATGACCCCGTAGTTAAGTCCCATAAGCTTAACAAACATTTGAACATTTTTTGAACATAATTTAGTTATAACAAACACCTGGTTTAAGAATCACAAAAGAAGGTTGTATACGTGGAAGAGACCAGGAGACACCGGGAGATACCAGATAGATTTTATAATGGTAAGACATAGATTTAGGAACCAGGTTTTAAACTGTAAAACATACCCAGGGGCAGATATAGACTCTGACCATAACTTGTTGGTTATGAACTGTAGGCTGAAACTGAAGAAACTACAAAAAGGTAGGAAAATAAGGGACCTGGATAAATTGAAGGAACCTGAAGTTCTTAAGAATTTCAGAGGGAGCTTTGGGCAACAATTGACAAGAACGGGGGAAAATAAAACAGTAGACGAGGAATGGGTAGCGTTGAGAGATGAAATAGTGAAGGCAGCAGAGGTAGAAAGGCAAGACCGACAAAAAATCCTTGGATATCACAGCAGATACTAAATATAATCGATGAAAGGAGAAAATATAAAAATGCAGTAAATGAAACAGGCAAAATGGAGTACAGACGAATAAGAAATGAGATTGACAGGAAGTGCAAAATGGCTAAGCAGGAGTGGCTAGAAGGCAAATGCAAGGATGTAGAAGAATGTATAAATAGGGGAAAAATAGATACAGCCTACAGGAAAATAAAAGAAACATTTGGAGATAAGAAAAACAGCTCTATGAATATCAAGGACACTGATGGAAAACCAGTTCTCAGCAAAGAAGGGAAAGCTGAAAGATGGAAAGAGTATATAGAGAGGCTCTATGAAGGAAATGAACTTAGCGGCAACATTGTAGAAAGGGGAGAAGAAGTAGATAAGAATGAAATAGGAGATACTATACTGAGAGATGAATTTGACAGAGCACTGAAAGACCTAAGTCGAAACAAGGCCCCTGGAGTAGATGATATTCCCTCAGAGCTACTGAAGTCTCTGGGAGAACCAGCCATGACAAAATTGTTTCACCTGGTGTGTAAGATTTATGAGACAGGTGAAGTACCCTCAGACTTTAAGAAAAATGTTATAATCCCCATTCCAAAGAAAGCAGGCGCAGACAGGTGTGAAAACTACAGAACCATCAGTTTAATACGTCATGGTTGCAAAATATTAACACGAATTATTTACAGAAGGATAGAAAAGCTGGTAGAAGCCGACCTCGGGGAAGATCAGTTTGGGTTCAGAAGAAATGTAGGAACACTGGAGGCAATACTCACTTTACGGCTTATCCTAGAAGATAGATTAAGGAAAGGCAAATCTATTTATCTAGCTTGTGTAGATTTGGAGAAGGCTTTTGACAATGTTGATGGGATTAAACTCTTTCAAGTTCTGAAGCAAGCAGGAGTAAAATATAGGGAGCGTATGGTTATTTACAACTTGTACAAAAACCAGACAGCGGTTGTCAGAGTTGAAGGTGTAAGATTACCGCCCAATAGAAATATTGGTAATTAATAGCATTTGATAATTAAACAGTATGAAGTTCACTGCAAACATTGACCATGCCAATGGACTAAATGTTACACAATTTTAATCTTATTAATTATGGTAGCAATGTATGTACACAGTTGGGTGACAACATTTATAGTTAGGCCATAGGTAGAAATTCTCCACGTTGAGATTTGCTGTGTGCTTGTAGCTGACGGAAGGCCAGCGAGCAGGCCGACGTTGGTGGCTTGTTCCAGCTAAGGATTTTCCAGTTCGTTTCCGGTGAGCGGAGAGAGGGACAATGACGAGTGCCAGGCACAGTGCAGTGCACAGCATGAAATAAAATATTCTAATACTACTGGCATTTGAAGTAATACGATGCAGTTAGGAACCTTTAAGGTCCTCATTACAAAATAGCCTGTTGATAAATAAACAATACATTAGCTGATATAGTCACATCTGGCGTAATATGTTTAATTGACAATGAAAAGTAATAAATTACCAATGAATACAAGACAGTTACACAACTAGCACGGCAATGTTTGTTTATAAAAATAATATATTAACTATTTCTCATTTTACTTTCAATTAATCTTGTGTATTTTACCTTGAAATATTCAGTTAAATCACTTATCTGTGATATAAGAAATTGCACGATTATAATAAATAGTACAAAGGATGCTTATACTAATATAAAAACGTAAGAAAATATTTGTTTAATGTGTAGTGTAATTATTTTGATTTTACGTAACGTTTAGAAATGTATTGGCTGAGCGTTGTACGTTGGCAAATCGGTTAGAACAGCTCACATGGGGAAGTTGATGACGTAGGGGAAAAAACCCCGGCAGTTGAGCTTTTGGTGAGCGCGCGCACACGCGAGCGCGAGGGGAGGAAGTGAGGAGACGCGAGCATGTGGTGTAGCTGGCCGAACGGTGTCGCTCTGCATATCAGTCGGCATGTGGACCTCGAGGTGGAGGTTATAGATTTGTGTGTGGCAATCGCCACGTGTGGTTGCTCGTCGTAGACTGCACCAAGTTGAATCGAGTGCTACTGTGTGTTTGTGAATATTTAGCCGGTGGAATAAGGTGTGCATCGCATTGAATTAAAGTGACTGTGATTTGTTAATGTAACACGTGTCGTCGCATAGGCATGAACATAAACGGTGTTTGAGACAGCCACATGGTGTTAAAACAATTTGCGACAAATATTCATTTTTGTCTGGGGGCTTACGAGCTATAACTTTATTTGATAAATGTGCCGACGTACAGACGTATCAGCTACAGGGTTCTAAGATTGTGAAATAAACAACATAAAGTGAACTTTTACGTGTTTTCAAAAATAGTAGTTAGTACACCCTTTTCTCTCATGAACTTGATTTTATTATGAATTTGTTTTGTTAATTATATGCAGGGAAGGAAAGCTGCGAACGCGTGATATCATCCCCTAGAAAACGAGTCAAACAGCAGTAATCACAGTTCCAGTGTTTTTGCGTGTTTAGGAATTTGGTTCGCAAAGGGCATGAAAGGGATGCGGTGGTTGGAAAGGGAGTAAGACAGGGTTGTAGCCTTTCTCCAATGTTATTCAATTTGTACATTGAGCAAGCTATAAAGGAAAGCAAGGAGAAATTTGGAGAAGGAATTAAAGTTCAAAGGGAAGAATTAAAAACATTACGTTTTGCTGACGACATAGTAATTCTGGTAGAGACAGCAAAGGACCTGGAAGAGCAACTGAACGGAATGGACAGTGTGCTGAAAGGTGCATATAAGATGAACATTAACAAGAGCAAAACTAGGGTAATGGAGTGCAGTCTAAGAAAATCAGGTGATGCTGAAGGAATTAGATTAGGTAATGAAGCAATAAAGGAGGTAGATGAGTTTTGTTACTTGGGCAGTAAAATAACAAATGATGGTCGCAGTACAGAAGATATAAAATGGAGAATGGCAATGGGTGGAAAGGCGTTTTTGAAAAAGAGAAATTTGTTAACATCGAATATTGATTTAAGCCTAAGGAAGTCTTTTCTGAAGGCATTTGTATGAAGTGTTGCCTTGTATGGGAGTGAAACATGGACGATAAACAGTGTGGACAGGAAGAGGATTGAGGCTTTTGAAATGTGGTGCTAGAGAAGAATGCTGAAGATTAGGTGGGTGGATTGCGTAACTAACGAGGAGGTACTGAACAGAATTGGGGAGAAAAGAAATCTCTGGCATACCTTGACTAAAAGAAGGGATAGATTGGTAGGACACATTCTTAGACATCAAGGAATTGTGAATTTAGCGTTGGAGGGAAGTGTATGGGGTAAAAACCGCAGAGGAAGACCAAGAGATGGATACAATAAGCAGATTCAGACATATGTAGGTTGCCGTTCTTATGTGGAGTTGAAGAGATTTGCTCAGGATAGGGTATTGTGGAGAGCTGCATCAAACTAGTCTCTGGACTGAAGACCACAACAACAACAACATATTAATGTGAATGTCTGTTACTAATTTATACCGGAGGAAGGTTTTAGGCACGGTTTTATAGCGATCTGATAGATATTTAGTAATTTGAAGATTATAACGCGAAATGCAATGCGGAACAACAATTACTCTTTGAAAATTAGATTTACTCTTTGAAAATGGTTTTATTGATTGCATTGTTGCTTGAGGTTTAAATGTTCAAATGTTTGCATAGCTTATGGGACTGAACTACGGGGTCATCAGTCCCTAAACTTACAAACTACTTATGAACTAACTAAGGACGGCACAAATATCCATGTCCGAGGGGGGGATTCGAACTCCCGACCGTAGTGGCTGTGCAGACCGTGACTGGAGTGCCTTAGTCCCCTCGGCGTTGCTTGAGGGTTGATAATGATAAAAGTGTGGAGTATATTGGGATGGTAAGATATCCGTGCATATAAAATTCTACGTGTGTGTATGTGTGTGTGTGTTAATATTTCGCTCTGCAGCGAAAAGTAGAGGACTCAAACTAATGGTCTGTGTGTAATCGTTGTCCGAAGTCTTCCGTTGTACACCATAGCAGTTCCATGCCGATAGCTATAAGGGGGTGGAAGATATGGTGGTTGAAAGTCGTCAAATTATAAAAAAATAATTCGGACTGAAGGCCAGCGATGATGTTTGCGACTCTATAGCAAGGAGGTTATATACAGTGAAACGTGATGCCACAGACCGTATCTTTGGTCTGTGCGTGCTACTATGTCTTCAGCTCTTTCTCTGCATACGAATAAGGAAATATTAGAATAAATAAGTAAACCAGTAAAAAGAAATTAATTAGAAAATATAGCTACAAAGAAATATCCGGGCAGTGCCGGGTTTTCAGCTAGTTAGTATATAAATATATGTCGCCCAAGAAATTGTTCTCTTTGTTCTTGTACTTCTTGTCTGATTGTCTTAATGTCCATGTTGCAGGACGTATGAGAGAAAGTATAATTTTAAATCAGGCGAGATTCTTGTGTGCTGTTTATGGAATAATTTATAAAAAAATGTGTAACAATGAAAAATACAAAATATTGGTATTAAGAATAATACGGCTGCCAACTTCAATTAGTGTTGGAACACTTTAACCAATTTTCAATAGATTTCATCTCATCTGGATGCGACAGTGAACTTTTTTTTTTTTTTTTTTTTTTTTTTTTTTTTTTTTTTTTTTTTTTCATTTAATAACTTTCTGAATAGACAGACTTTAGAAAGCAACTGTAGTGAATCAGTTTTCATGTCAGGGGACTATCATTTATTTTTCATTGTGGAGTGTAGATATCAAACCGTGGACAGCGAAATAATATTTTTAAGATCATTAAACAAAACTACCCTAGGTTCGTTGCAGGCGTTAGGTTCCACGTAGCATTTCAAATAACTACTAACAAATTTAAAAAAAAAATCGAAAGATATTTGACCATTAGTTATGTGGAACTGTGTTGTAAAAATACTCGTTCAAATCGGACACCTTAAGTAAACTTTAACCCATATTGAGCTATACGAGAATCAAAAGGATTAAAATAAAATACATAGTAACCTATTAGAAGAAAATAATAATCGAATATTATATATTAACGAGTATTTTTACAACGCGTAGTTAACCGTAACGTAACAAGTGTCGGATTTGGTATTGTCGCTGAGGAATAGTTAATCTGCGATTTTAAGCTTCCCCGCCGTGTACTACTGATGAAGATCTCTCGGGTCTTCAACCGGGTGGCGGCGTTGAGGGATCGCGACGTTTCGGAAAGTGTCATGCTACCTATCTTCAAGCGAAGTAAGGTACTGGAAATTGGCTGGTATATTTCGTAGCATCCTGAACATTGACTCTGAGCACAATTTGAACTTTTGGTACCCAAACATCATAGTTTTTCATGTATCTGATAACAAATAAAGAATCTTGTCTAGAATTTGTTTGAGTTGAAACGAAATAATTTCAGTATGATCATGAATTTTTTGAAACAAAATAAATTGGATTTCAAATTACTGAGCAGTCTCTGTTACAGCAGAGCTTGCTAACTCGTATGAATTATTTATCATGGAATAACAAAGAAATTCATTGTTTTGATAGTCAGTTGTTAGTGTTATTAAAGCATTCATCGGAATGTTTGGCAATAAGAAATTTTTGTCTTTCCAGTCGGGTATTTTTTATTTAGTCTTCTTTGATCCTCTCACTGTCCATCTCCTTCTCCTCCCCCCTCCTGATATGAACGATGGTACCTGTAATTCAGATTAATATTTCGTAAAGTATTTATTTATTCCGTATTTCCTTCAGTCCACCTTCCTCATCTCTCTGTTACCTACTCCTACCCCTATCTGTTTCCTACTGTCCTTCCCTATGTTGCCCTCTCTCTTTTCATCTTTTCTCTCACGTGATGATCACCTGTTTCCGTTTATCAGTCTCCTTGTCCTCCCTTTTTCATGTCAATCTCATCCCCTCCCTTCCTCGATCTTGACCTATCACCGCATCTTCCTCCCTCTTTCCATCTCCTCCTCCCCCCTGTCTGTGAGAAATTACAAATAACTGCAAACTTTCAGCATGAGTGGTCAAACAATGTCGAAGCTTATTGGAATATAGCTGCTACCAAGCACCACACGGTGTCTTAAAAAATACAAATAAGTGTCAGATATCCTTGTGATCTGCCAAATATGTCATTCCTATAATCAGTTATGATCTAGAGTGCATTCAAAACATAATTTTTGCATTTGTTTGAATTTTGGACTTTCATCCATAACGGTCCATTTTTTCCCTGAAACTGTTTCAGGAATATACTTAACGAAACAAAAAAGAATCATGCGTAGCCATAATTGGAATTGTTAATTATGGTTTTGAGTTTATACAAAAATCTCATAGAAGAAAGTTTAGTTTTTCCGAAATTTGTTAGGAAACTTTTCCAAATTTTTCTCAAATACAGATCAAGTCACTACTCTTGAAGATGAGTAGTATGACACTTCCCGAAACTTCGCGATCCATCAACGCCGCCACCCGGTTGGAGACTCGAGAGATCTTCATCAATAGTTAATCTGTGTTCAGGTAAAGCTATCTGGCTGAGAGGCAGTGGTCGATGAACAATTCTCCCTAACGTTTTGTCTCCGTCTACGGGAGACATCATCTGAGGTCTTTTGTGGTCTACCGGACACTGCCACTGTGATCAGTGATGCCAAAATCTGAAGTTCAAACGTCCCATCAGGGAACCCAAAATGTCCCATTTCTGCATAAAGTGTCCTAAGGTAAAACAAAATCATACGATGAAAAAGAAAATTTTAATTTTATTTGTGGCAGCGTAGTGTGCTGACGTTGGCAACGATCATGGTATACTCTTCGAAAGTCCAGTCATATAGATTGAGGGGAATATCCTTTTGTGTTTACCATGAAATCAATAATTAATACTGTTCGAGTTCTAAATTGTCAAAGGAAAAAATTATATACTGACATGTCCCACATTCATGAGGAGCTCCCACTTATCTCTACACTACCTGGATGTTGAACTTCAACTGTCTGAGCCTGCAGGCCACAGATGTTCAAACTTCGTTTCTTGCCAAATTCAAATATGGCTGCTATGATGTATTACAAGAAAACGGAAATAAAATACGTTTCTATTGTGGTCCCATGTTAGCCTATTACATAGGTCATTCGCATAAATTTCAGGTCAGGAGGTAAGCAAGCAATTCCTTATCAGGTAATAACTGATGGAAATTCGTGTGCCAAATTTAAACCTGGTGGACAATACGAAAACGTGTGGAAAACATATGAATATGTAGGCACGCTGCAGTTATGTATTCAGACACCAGAGCTATACATTTTGTGTAAATAATCACTGGGATCTCCTCAAATGTTCAAATGTTTGTGAAGCTTATGGGACTTAACTGCGAGGTCATCAGTCCATAAACTTACAAACTACTTATAAACTACCTTAAATACAGCACAAACATCCATGGCCGAGAAGGGGCTCGAACCCCCGACGGGGAACGGCCTCGAGCATCGTAGCATAACGCCTCAATGCGCTTGGCCACTCCGCCGCGGCGGATCTCCTCAATATGGATGTAATCTTTGCTGTTGTATTAACACACATTGTTAGAAGCAGCAGTTACATATTCTCATTACTTTTTGCAAAAAAATCCTTTTGTCCCTTTCTGAAAAATATGTGTCAAAACGTCCCACAATATGGGACAAATCCCACGGGTTGGCAACAATGACTGTGATTCGAGGGGATATCGCATTTATGTAGTACATAGAGGGTACTACCATTCATCACGTAATGATATGTGGCTATCTCTGGATGGTGTCGTCCTTCTCGATTAAAAGTAATCGATAGTCATTTTGCGCTCGCAAAATCGACATCCATATTTTGTCTATCTTGAGACATTCGTCTTTTCTATTAAAGTTATTCTGGTGTTTGTGCATTTCTATTTGCTCTCTATACTAGCGGATGGTAATGCGATGTCCTAGATAAAACTCTTGTCTCGGTGAACTTTATTTCATGGTTTCCCCGACGAAAAACACGTTCTGCTAAGGACGAGTTTTCGGTGTGTTCCAGAGAAAGCTTCTTTTGTGTTCGTCTATGCGAGTGTTTTCTTTTAGTTGTTCCAATATATACTTGAGCACGTCGCTTAGCAGCAAGTGGGATGTAAAAAATTCCATGCAGTTGTGGTAAAGCATATATTAGAACAAATAAAAGAAGCTGCGGTGGAGTGGTCGAGCGTTCTAAGCCGCCTTGCAGTGGAGGGTGCGGTTACTCGTCGCCGGAGATTCGAATCTTCCCTCGAGGATTTTTTCCCTTAGCATAAGCTAGTTTAAGTAGTTTGTAAGCCTATGGACTGATAACCACAGCAGTTCGTCCCTTAATTTTACAAAGAAATGAAATTGTTTTTGACTAAAAGAAGTATCAACACCCGCTTAGCCGAACACAAAAGAAACTGTCGCCTGGGACATTTCGAAAAAAAAAAAAAAACGGCCATAGCAGAACTTGTTTTATGTGGTGGAAACCAAGAAATAAACATTTTGCGAGAGAAAAGTTTTATCTAGGACATCGCATTACCATACATGCATTTATAGAGAGGCAATAGAAGTTCACAAACACCAGAATAATTGTAATAGAAAAGAAGAATGTCTAAAGTTAGACAAAATATGGATGTCGACTTTGCGATAACAAAATGACAATCCATGATTTAATCGAGAAGGACGACACCGCTTAGAGCGAGCCACACATTCTACATTATGTGATGAATGGTGGTGCCATAAAAGCACTCTATAAATGCGAAAGCCACTCGAAACACAGTGGCAGTACCACATAAGACTTTGGATGTCACCCGCACATGGAGACGAAATGCTAGGGAGAAGTTTTATTCATCGACCACGACCTCTCAGCCCGAATGTTTTACCCGAAGACAATTCCGGCCGAGAAAGTTTACATTATATGAATTAATATGTTAACTGATTCTTCCGTCGGTTTTGGTAGAACAAATTCATTATGAAAATTAAAATACACCATTTTGTGTTTGTTCTACAGGTTTGATTATTTTGTTAATCGATTTTCGACTCTTTAGGTCATCATCAGACATTTACTGAAGTTTAGTCAAAGAACTTGCGTTATCAACAAACCAGAAGAGGTGATACATGCAGAGAAAATTATTTTCTTTGCAATTTAAATGAAATCTGTAAATTAATTGTACTGCAAAAGGTACCATAGATAATATACATCGAAAAACAGTGCAAACATAACAAATTCTTGACAACAATTGTATTGATTAAAATAAAATTAAACAAGAATCTAAGAAGTATAGAATAAATATTAGACTTCTGGGAAACTATTATAACTAAATAAACAAATAAACAAAAATAGTGGGGTGGGATAGGAGGGTATAGATGGGGTGCATTGAGGAATTGTGAAGCTTAAGAAATCGGATGTAAGCACTCGAACTGAAAAACGGTGAAAAGAAACATATTCAGTTATAATGATCACTGTTTTTCAGTGTATAGTACCTATGTTTCCTTTTGCAGTACTATTAATTTACAGATTTCATTTAAATATTTATTTACACTGTAACTGTTCCATCAAAGAAGATAATTTTCTCTGTATGTAACATCTCTTATGGTTTGTTAACAACACTGATCTCAATTATTATCACTGAATTCACAACTCTAGTGGTTATGATCTGTGAAAATCGTGACGGTCTATTATACTTAACGTTGGCAACTCTGTACGTATAGGTCGTGTTCTTATAACTCTTTGGGTCCTCTGAAAATATCTTATGAAAGATTTATTACTATAATAAATACATAATAGAGAACTGGTATCGCTTATGGTTGTAGAGAAGTCAAAGGAAAGGATGTAGAGTTCAGATCCATATGTGAGTTTTATTTTTATTCAGAACTAGTGTTGCTATCATATTTCGTTTAATGAATTAATTGCCGGCCGCGGTGGCCGAGGTGACTGAGGCGCTCCAGTCACGGTCAGCACGGCCACTACGGTCGGGGGTTCGAATCCCCCCTCGGGCATGGATATCTGTGCTGTCTTTAGTCTTAGCTAGTTCATAAGTAGTTTGTAAGCTTAGGGACTGATGACCCCGTAGTTAAGTCCCATAAGTTGTACAAACATTTGAACATTTGAATGAATTAATTGCACTGCTATAGACGGCATTTCTCGTGTTCAGTTGTATATTTTCCTCTTGTTTATACTGTTTTCCGTTTGAGCTCAGAGACTACATATATGCACACTGTGTTCAAAATCATGCTTATATCATACTCCTTGAAACTGTCGTTATTAATCTTTATTTATTTGTCTACAACAGCGTAATTTATTCATTAAATGCAGTGTGGGAGAAACATACGTTCTGAACCAAAATATATCTTAAGTCCATGTTTTACACAAATCTTGTCTTTTTCTGCTGTTTCTTTGCAGGTGTGTGTTTAATTGCATGTCTCGAATATTTTGTAATTAGTATTCAGATTTTCAGAAGAGGTAGTGCCCGTTGATATGAGTTAGTTACTACGAAAGCAACTAGTAGAAACGATTAGAAATTTCAGAATGTTAATTTTTTGTAAGAAAATAAAACTGACAACTAAGTAGAGTGTGCCAACTATACATACACCAATATGGCGTAGAGCGTCACGACTTCATAATAGACAGTACTAACTCCAGATTATCTTTGACCTCACTGGTTGACAACGCAAGTTCTTTGACTGAACTTCAATAAACGTTTGATGACGGCCTAAGAAGCCCAAAATCCACTAACAAACCTGTAGAACAAACACAAAATTATGTATTTTAATTTTCATCATTAATATGTTATTACCCAAATGAGTTACATCAAGCATTAGCAGGACGAACACTGGAAGCAGTTACTTCCATAAAATATCTGGATGGTGGCACAGAGAGCTGTTTGAAATGGAGCAACGGTAGAAAATTAATCATGGGTAAGTCTGATACCACACAGATTCATTGGAAGAATCTTCAAGAAGTGTAGGCTGTCAGAAAGGAAGTAAAAAGCACAACATTCATTCAGCTGACGCTTCAGTAATTCTCTTCACTGTGCGATCCATTCCAGATAGGGTAGACAGAAGACATGGAGAAGATCCTATGGAGAGCATCATGTTTCATCATAGTTTCATTTATTAATCACGAAAGCGTCAGAGATGATCGGGAAACCCCAGTGGCAAACGCTGCAAGAGAGGTTCTGTATCGCGGTTCGGGTTTCTGTCAAAGTTTCGAGAGCATGAGTTTCTCGAAGAGTCGATCAAAATTTTAATTCTTCCTCCGTATCGCGAAAAGACCGCAAGGATAAAAATAGAGAGATTTGGGACCACACGAAGGCATTCCAGCAATCGTTTGCAGACTACATGCCCTTCCAGAAAAAATATTACAGGGCATAGTGGTTTTGATGCATTCACATTCAACGTCAGTGTTCTTGTGACTTTGTAACCAAGGTGATGCAACACTTTTTATGTGAGTATATAAGGAGTGGATGACGTAATATGAACGCTAACATGGACACAATATTTATTTATTAGGAAGGAACTGACCAACATTGAAAACAGCTACAACTCTTTGAGGAACAGAATCGTGAAGTGTCTTTATAGTTTCCATACCATAACATCCAATAAATACATCGAAGATGTAGGAGCTGTCAATTTGTTCCTCACTCTGTGCTTTAAAACTCGCCTTAACGATACAATTACGTTGAGTCAGGGCTATTTTGACGGCTAGTGGAGATGTTTAATTATTTTTTTATGATGAGCGCAGTACCATTTTTGAATATTGCTGTGGTTTAACAATATCTAGTCATAGTAAGTAATTTGCTGTCGATGATGGTATATATTTATCACACTTATCTGAACAGTGATGGCAATGATAGAAACAGCTGGAAACCTTGATAATCATGACCATCGGTTTTCTCCATATTAGGATGTCCTTTGCACCTCCATTTTCTACTGCCATCTACCACATTATTCAGGATTTGAAATCTCTTTCTCCCTCGCCTTCCCTTCACTTCTACATAGACCTCTAACACTGTTTTCAAAAGTCCCTCCTTTTTTAATATATAGTAAAACCAGTTTCGCCTCCTACTTTTTGTTACATCCTGTAATTGCCTCTGCTTTACCACTCTCCTCAGCGCATTTTAGTTTTTCAGTATGTCCACCAGCTTATTATTATGTCCACATCTCAAAAGCCTCCTGCCTTGCCTTATCTTCCTTCCTCAACGCCAAAAATTCAGCACCATACAAAAGAACACTCCATTTGAAAATTTTGGTTCGATATTCGTCCATGTTGCTACAGCAAGTTCTTCTTTGTCTATAAAACATCTCTTTGGCTATAGCTATTTTAGTTTTAATTTCTGTGCTGACCTTCCAGTCAGTTTCTACTGTGCTTCCAAGGTATTTCAAGCTTTGCACTTGTTCTAATTCTTCTCCATTCAGCGTTTTATTCACTTTTTTTATTTTCTCCAGTACCTTTACTTTTGTTTTCTTTGTATTCATTTTCATGCCACAAATTTTTCCTTCATTTTTTATGGTATCCACTATGCCCTGTAATGTTTTTTCTGGAAGGGCATGTAGTCTGCAAACGATTGCTGGAATGCCTCCGTGTGGTCCCTAATCTCTCTATTTTTACATACAGATTTGTGCAGATGGACGCAGAATTGGCATCAAATGCTGTTCACAGACGAAACAGGTATCTGTCTTCAATCGGACACACCGTCCAGCAAGTACAGCAAGGAGGTGATTTCCCTGACGTTTTGGCGTGGCATTGCGTGGGGCCGCCGTACGCCACTGGTGATAGTAGAAAGCAATTAAATGGTTAATCGGTACAGGGATGACCTCCTCCGACCTATTGTGAAATCAAGTAGGCGGTATTTCGGTGAGGGATTCGACTTAAAAGAAGAAAATTCTCGTGCTCAACGTGTACATTTTGTGATGTTGTGATGCGTTCCTTCGTGATAACGGCATCGGAAGATTAGAGTAGCTGGTATGTTCTCCACACATGACTCCTATTCATCATGCCTGAGACAAATTTAAACGGGCTGTTTTTGGACGAGATGATCCACCAACCAATATGAGAGCTGTACACCGAATCGCCGTTGAGTAGTGGAACAATCTTGACCAACAGTCTCTTGATGATCTAGGGGACAGTACGTCACAACGAATAGGGGCATGCATCAGGGCAAGATGATGTGTTACCGGGCATTAAGGCTATTGCTTTATGCTTCAATCTGGAAAACAAATTCGTAATGATTTTTGAGAACATTTTAGATTAACAGGGATCTCTTTAATTCATGTAACAAGGCAGTGTGGACCGCAATTCCTTTATTCTCCTGGTCACCAGTTTCGGTCACTTATATGATATAATCAGACCACAACTGTAATGATATATAATATTAGAGGGATGAATTATTTGTAAAGTGAATAAAATAAGAATAAAATATACCTTTAGGCAGCACCAGCTGAAATCAACCGGTGGCCAACATCACAGGAATATTTTAATCTTATTTTAAATATTCACTTTAGAAATAATTTATCCCTCTAATATTAATATACGCTACTGGCCATTGAAATTGCTACACCAAGAAGAAATGCAGATGATAAACGGGTATTCGTTGGACAAATATATTATACTAGAACTGACATGTGATTACATTTTCACGCAATTTGGGGACATAGATCCTGAGAAATCAATACCCAGAACAACAACCTCTGGCCGTAATAACGGCCTTGATACGCCTGGGTATTGAGTCAAACAAGAGCTTGGATGGCGTGTTCAGGTACAGATGACCATGCAGCTTCAACACGATACCACAGTTCATCAAGAGTAGTGACTGGCATATTGTGACGAGCTAGTTGCTCGGCCACCATTGTCCAGTGTAACAATACACTAGAATTATTTTTTTTTGTTTCTCTTTTTTTTGATCAGCGATGCTTATCGCCTCCGGTTCCCTCTGGTTCGCATATAACTAACTTAATTTCGTTCGTCATTTTTTACTTCCGGACAAGCGAGAAGACGGAATCGCGATCGTAGTTTTGTATCACTCTCTTGGCTGTGTCCGATATGTTCAGACGTCTTTCATTCATGTATCCATTCAATGTAAGTAATTGTGATGCAAGTTGTTGCTAAAAATATACTACTTAAATTTAAAATCATCCCTCTCTTTGGATTTTATTTAAATGAATCCCTCCATGTAAAATATTTATTTTCTAATGTTTTCAGCTCCTCGACGCCCGTAATAGTTTAATGTTCAGACGCCATTACGATCGCTTCGCGTGTCTTTAAGATTTCACTCAGTATGTGTCATTCTTATAAAATACCTTGTTTGATTTCAGAACCTGCAATCATTTCTTTTGTAATTTTACGAAGCCCGATCATTTTTTTTATATTTCTATCATTACCATTAACTTCATGTCTCATGAACAGCGAAGTGAACTGTCTGAGAATTAGTCTAGTACGGAAAGTATCTCGAACATTGTCATATTAAAGAAGAAAAGATTAACTTTTCCAGCTATTGCAGCACAGGATCCAGCTATATGCTTTCCGTACGTCTTATAACGTGCAGTTGCTTTTGTGGTGCCAGACTTTAACCCGCGATTTATTTGGTATAATGTTTGTAAATGTTAATTTGTGGTGTGTTTTGACTAAATTATTTCAAAATTGAAAATTTCGATACAACCTATTCTTTGTCCAAATTACATTCGCGGAATCAAATTTAACAACTTATGGCATCATACGGAAGCAAGGGTAACGTTACACCAGACTTTTCAATTGGTGAGAGATCTGAAGAATTGTGCTGGCCAGGGCAGCAGTCCAACAATTTTCGTATCCAGAATGGCCAGTACATGACCTGCAACATGCGATCGTGCATTATCCTGCTGAAATGTGGGGTTTCGCAGGGATCGAATGAAGGGCAGAGCCACGGGTCGTAACACATCGGAAATGTAACGGCCACTGTTCAAAGTGCCGTCGATGCCAACAAGAGGTGACCGAGACGTATAACCAATGGCACCTCACCATCACGCCGGGTGATACGCCAGTATGGCGATGACGAATACACGCTTCCAATGTGCGTGCACCCCGATGTCGCCAAACACGGATGCGACCATCACGATGCTGTAAACAGAACCTAGATTCATCCGAAAAAATTACTTTTGCCATTTGTGCATCCAGGTTCGTCGTTGCGTATACCATCGCAGGCGTCCCTGTCTGTGATGCAGCGACAAGGGTAACCGTAGCCATGGTCTTCGAGCTGATAGTCCATGCAGCTGCAAACGGCGTCGAACTGTTCGTGCAGATGGTTGTTGTCTTGCAAACGTCCTCATCTGTCGACTCAGGGATCGAGACGTGGCTGCACGATTCGTTACAGCCATACGGAAAAGATGCTTGTCATCTCGACTGCTAGTGATACGAGGCCATTGGGATCCAGTACGGCGTTCCATATTGCCCTCCTGAACCAAATCAAATGTTTGTGTAGTCTATGGGACTTAACTACGGGGTCATCAGTCCCTAAACTTACAAAGTACTTATGAACTACTTACGAACTAGGACGGCACAAATATCCATGCCCAAGGGGGGATTCGAACCCCCGACCGTAGTGGCCGTGCAGACCGTGACTGGAGCGCCTTAGTCTCCTCGGCCACCGCGGCCGGCCCCTCCTGAACCCACCGACTCCATATTGTGCTAACAGTCATTGGATCGCGACTAACGCGAGCAGCAATCTCGCGATACAATAAACCGCAATCGCGATAGGCTACAATCTGACCTTTATCAAAGTCGGAAACGTGATGGTACGCATTTCCTTACACGAGGCGTCACAACGTTTCACCAGGTAACGCCGGTCAACTGCTGTTTGTGTATGAGAAATCGGTTGGAAACTTTCGTCATGTGAGCATGTGTAGGTGTCGCAACCGTCGCTCTGAAAAGCTAATCATTTACATATCACAGCATTTTCTTCCTGTCGGTTAAATTTCGCTTCCGTTGCACGTCATCTTCGTGGTGTAGCAATTTTAATGTCCAGGAGTGTATTATTGCAGTTGTAGTCTGGTGATGGTCATGTAAGTGACCGAAACTGGTTACCAGGGAAATAAAGGAATTGCTATCTAGACTCCCTTGTTCCATGACTTAATAAGTTCGTAATCTCTGGGTTATTGTCATGCAATTTATTAATTTGTGTTTTAATTAGCACTGAACAGAAATGAAATATTTGTACATGTATCTATTCCATTTTATGAACCCCTAGAATCGTGATGATGCAGCACTTTTGTTTCTGTTTGAATATACAGGGTGGTCTATTGATAGTGACCGGGCCAAATATCTCACGAAATAAGCATCAAACGAAAAGAACTAAACTTTTCTAGCTTGAAGGGGAAAAACAGATGGCACTATGGTTAGCCCGGTAGATGGCGCTGTCCTAGGTCAAACGGATATCAACTGCATAATTTTTAAATAGGTACCCCCATTTTTATTACATATTCGTCCAGTACGTAAATAAATATGAATGTTTCATTTGGAACACTTTTGTCGCTTTGTGATAGATGGCGCTGTAATATTCACAAATATATTACTCACAATTTTAGACAAATAGTGGGTAACAGGAAGGTTTCTAAATTAAAACACAGAACGTAGGTACGTTTGAACTTTATTCGGTTGTTCCAGTGTAATACATGTACTTTTGTGAAATTATCATACATTATGAGAACGCATGCTGTTACTGCGTGATTACCTGTAATTACCTCATGACTTCAATAAATGCTCGAAATGATTCCTTCAACTTCAGTATTTTGCAACAAGCGTAACGAAATTCCTCTCAACAGCGAGTAGCTCGCCTTCAGTAATATTCTCACATGCATTGACAATGCGCTGACGCGTGTTTTCAGGCGTTGTGAATCACGATAACAAATCAATTTTCACCACAGAAAGAAATCCGGGGATGTAAGATCCGGTGAATGTGCGGGCCATAGTATGGTGCTTCTACGACCAATCCACCTGTCATTAAATATTCCATTTAAGACCGCTTCAACTGCACGCGGAGCCATGTGCCGCACATCCATCATGTTGATAGTACATCGCCATTCTGTCATGCAGTGACACATCTTGTAGTAAAATCGGTAGAACATTACATAAGAAATCAGCATGCATTACTACATTTAGATTGCCATCGATAAAATAGGGGCCAAATGTCCTTCTTCCCATAATGCCACACCATACATTAAACCGACAACTTCGCTGATGCTCCACTTGCCGCAGCCATCGTGGATTTTCCGTTGCCCAATAGTGCATATTATGCCGGTTGACGTTACCTCTGTTTGTGAATGACACTTCGTCACCGAACAGAACGCGTGATAAAATCTGTTATCATCCCTAATTTATTTTATGCCCAGTGGCAAAACTGTATACGACGTTCAAAGTCGTCGCCATGCAAATCCTGGTGCATAGAAATATGGTACGCGTCAATTTTATATTGATGTAGAATTCCCAATACCGACGTTTTTGAGATTCCCGATTCTCGCTACCGATGTGCGGATTAGCCGCAACTGCAGGTAAAACACTTACTTGGGCATCATCATTTGTTGCAGGTCGTGGTTGACGTTTCTCTTGTGGCTGAACACTTACTCTCTATTCAAATAATTTAACTATCCAACGAAAGATCCGGACACTTGGATGATGTCTTCCAGGATAACGATCAACATACATAACACAGGCCCGTTGGGCATTTTGATTACAATAGCCATACATAAATACCATATCGACCTTTTCTGCAATTAGTAAACGGTCCATTTTAACACGAGTAATGTATCAGGAAGCAAATACCGTCCGTAGTGGCGAAATGTTACGCGACAACACGTACTAATACGTTTGTGACTATTACAGCGCCATGTTTAAGAAAGCGAAACAAGTGTTACAAATAAAAAAAAATTCATGTTTATTTAAGTACTAGACGAATATGTAATAAAAGAATGCAGTTGATATCCGTTTGACCTTTGGCAGCGCCATCTAGCGGGCCGACCATAGCGCCTTCTGCTTTCCTCCTTCAAGCTAGAGAAGTTTTTCTTTCTAGTTTCTTCGTTTGATGTATATTTCGTGAGATATTTGGCTCGGTCACTATCAATGGACCACCCTATATATTTGCAAGTAAGAACCGACTCTAAATTTCATTTACGATTTAAATTTTAACATATGTGAATTAACGGTTGATATTTATGTTCGAAGTTTACTTTATATTGTAAATTTACTTGTACAGTGCAATATTATTGGCCGTTTCAGTGTCTGTTAGAAACGACGTTTAGCGTGGTCCAGGAAAAATGACATGTAATTGTTTTCTGTTCCCATCTGGATACTGGCAGATTTCCTTGCCTTTCAACATTGCAGTGCTTAATTTTGATGTAAATTTCCTCTCACTGTAAGGGGTGTATGATTCCAGTGTGTCCACTTGCCTCTTATCACAACCGTAATTCTCTTTACAATGGTTTTGGCTTGTATTCCGCTGGTAGGCGCGCAGCGGCCAGTGCGAGGGTTACTGCGGTTGAAGAAACACAGACCGAAATGGAGCGTTCATAAGGTTTATGGGCTCACCACAATGTAACCTGTATGGAACAGTAAATTACGTTACCATTCCATCAGCTTATTTGCCACAAACATCAATATTTAGTGATATCATTTGTTTTGAATATTCACATTTGCCAACACTCAAGTAACGTGTGCCCAGAAATGGCAACCTTTATAACAGAAATGTTTACATTTACATCGTAAATGAAATGTAGAATCCAGTGCCTGGATTCTTAAATAAAAAAAAAAAAAAGGTACACTTGATGTTTGTTGATTACCGCTGCATCCTCCATGAAATTATTGAAATTAATGCTTTGACTAGAATATGCAATAATATAGGGGTTCCTATTTGAAGGGATAAAGTGGACTGTGCACACACGGGAGAGGTAACGAACTTGAAGCCAAGATAGATGTCACCCTACTAGTATTAACTTTTCACGAAGAAATTTTCTAGTTTTTGAGGTGTTTATTTGGCATTGCCAACCACGCTTCAGCATCAGGACATATCTGTATTACGAATTAAGAACATACTCTGTCATTTCGGTGTTTTAATGTGTTTTTACCTCATTGATACCTAGTTTTAAGTATTAATTTTACTCGTTGTTACAATCTGCCACTACACACGACTACTGACACTCACGCGGTGGACGAACGTAGTTAATGATCTACTCATATTTTAAAATTGTAACTAGCCGTTATCTGTAGGAAGGAGATATTCAAGAAAACTAAATACGAAGGATCTTTATAACAGCAGCAGTAGCCAAAAGAATTTTTAGAATTTTTGTTTGTCTATCTGTTCGTATGTTTGTAGTTTGCACGCGTATCACGTAAAAACTAATGCACGAAATTAGCTACAGTTTTCACAGTTGGTGGCCGAACTTAAATTCTTGTACAGTATATCTTTCATCTTGTTACTCTAGCCAGAAGTCGAGTTATGTGTACATTTATATAACTAGGTCAATATGAAAATCGGAATCCATAGGAGAGACAGGGAAACTGTCTTCATAACCCTCAGGCGCTTTTTGTGAAAACAGTTTTGCCCTAACCCAATTTTTGGTCAAGCGTGTGTTGTCCGCGTAAAGGACTGTCAGTTTGGTTCGACGCCCGTTCCTGTAAGGATTATTTTATTACATTGGAAGGAAAAAAAACTGGGTCAGAGAAGTTTTATAAAACTATACTAAATAAACGAAGATAGAATTATAGAGTACGTAAAAATAGTTTCTTAATAATAATAATAATAATAATAATAATAATAATAACAGTTCAAACCCGTTATTTATAGACATTATTGAACTCATTATTGATACTATTTAGGATAACAGCCAAGATAATTTTATAATTCGATTACCTGTCTCGGATCTTTCATTTCATTCATCACATCTCGAATAAAAACTTTAAATTACACACTTATATAAAAGTTTTCATTTGTGATGTGATTAATGAAAACAAAGATGCGAAACCAGTACTCGAATTATAAAATTATAAGCGATCTTGGCTGTTATCCTTAATAAATTCATTTAAAAGTTCTCCCCTCCCCCCACACACACAAAATGACAAACTTTCATCACTATTATCGTTGATAAGTTAGTCGAGTTGACGCTACTATTATCGTTGATAAGTTAGTCGAGTTGACACTAAAACGCGAGCAATTTCTCGTCGCGATGACCATCGACAAGTGCCAAGGAGAGTCACTTAGAGGCGCCGGTATCGATTTCAGGACGAAATGTTTTTCACATGGCCAAGTCTACGAAGATTGCTTACGTTCCACTAAGAAAGGTAATCCCAAGCATTACATAAATGCCAATGTGTGTTTGTTACGATTTCACGTCTAAACATCTCAACCAATTTCGATGATATGAGTTAAACTCTCAGGAAGGATATAGGGCACTTGAAAAAGGTTGTAATACGATATATTTATTGATTTGAAGAATATTACCTTAAATATCGAAAATTTTTACTTGTTGGAAAAATATTTACTCTTTGACTTTTTAAATGCATCATATTCGTTAAAGTGCTTTTAATGACTGATATGCTGTATGTAATAGAATTCACCATGCTTGCATAACGCCTCAAGGTATTCAGTCCAAATTTACATAGTAATGTCTAACAAAGACCGTCGCAACACTCAGTGCAATGACAGTTCTTAGCGCGAGACACCTGGACCGTCACTAGGATTCTAGCGGAGAGAAAGTCAGTCGCAAGAATAATGTTTTATTATTATACTTATTATATTTCAACTTAATCGAAAAACAGCGAAGTAGTTATTACGTTTTTAAGTTTGAAACATTAGTGAATTATGAAGAGACATGAATACAACAATTCGTGAAGAAATTCTTACGAACATGGGAATAATTGCAATTTACTATTCAAACACGGTATTTCATGTATGTTATGCATATGTTTCATCTCTCATAATGATGCAATTTTTCTTGACACTTAACAGTTTTTGCATGGACTATAATGATTTGCAATTTGTTACCCTTCCGTCGACTTTTTAAAACACGAATATTCCATCAAAAGATTCTGTTAAAGTGTTGAAGGTTCCTGCGTACTTGAATGCTTTTTCCTTCAGCTACTTCTATGGTGTCTTATTTTGCCTGTTCATAATGGAGATTTAGCATTCTATGGAAGTTTTCTGTGGTCGAAATTCGTGGATTGGGTGGAAGCGTAGCAAACAATATTTCGCTTTGATGAGTTGATGTACGGCGTCTTTCTGCCAAGCCAAAGGTTAGGGTTTTGTTGTTTACTAGAATTTTTCAGTACATATGTGTACAACGATATTGTAATTACAGTTTCATTTAGTGTTCCATTTCATACCAATCAGGGTTCCTAATAAACTACAGGAAGTCAAATGTCGTATCATTTTTCACTTACTGCTAATTATTATGTCACTACAAAGTGCTCCCTGTCGTAAGAACGGAAGGACATAAAATTTAGCATCTAGCAGCTGTAACATATTATCGTCATTCATGTCAATAGCCTCGGTCTAAAAATAGTTTTTTAATTAATTCTCAAATGTTGTATATGAAAATTTTTCGAAATTGTATAAATGTTAAAATTTTATAAAATGTACCAAAGGCATAAAGACACAACCGAAGTGTTTACGGCCACAGAAACTGTATGTAATGACGTCAGTTGTGGTAAAAAGCGATTATTCGCTGTCTTTTGTCATTGTCTCTCTGCCAATGTTTTTTGCTGATTGTACTATTGCTGAGTGTATGCTACTGTTAACAGCTGAAATAAACCAGAGTTAAAGGCATTCAGCATTTTCCTCCAAGTATCTAGAAACTTTCATCCTGCAAAGTATGATATTTTATTAATGTGTCTTAAGGAGTCAGAGCAAGTAATTTTCAAAGAGTGTAAATAATTAAAGTTTTAATACGTACCAGTTATTCCTTAGTCACGTTTCAAGTTTTTAAAAAGTCTGAGTGACTTTTGAAATAGTGCTACTGGTATAGAAAGTGACGCAAATCTTAAAGCAACCCGGTTTTGAAACAGAGTCAAACAGTTTTACGTATGCGGAAGTTGGTACGGATTTTGAAAAAGTTGATCGCCCTTGATCTCCCGAAAGTGATTTTAGTAGGGACAGGTTTTTTATTTTTTATTTTTTATATTTTTGTAAATGGTAAAATCATTACGATTATTACGGGAAATTAAAGACAACGCAGATAGTAACTCTGAAACTGCCAGCCAATAATATCTTTGAACTGTTGTGGTTACAACGCTCATGATAGGATGTGACTTCGTAGTATTATTAAAAAACTGTGAACTAGCCTTGCTATTTCTCTTTCCACGCAAATCCTAAATGACAGCGATGAAAATAAAAGTCCATGCTCATTTTCAAAAGTATATTCCACTATCTGCTTGCTAATCGTGTTTATGTGATAGAGCACTTCATAAAAAAGGTGATACGTTGGATGTCAACAACTACCGCCCAATCTCACTTCTGACCGCTCTATCAAAAATTCTTCATAAAGTAATGTATTCCAGAGTAGCTTCATATATTAATAAAAATAAAGTTCTAACAAAATGTCAGTTTAGTTTCCAGAAAGATATTTCAACAGAAAATGAAATGTTCAAATGTTTGTATAGCTTATGGGACTTAACTACCGGGTCATCAGTCCCTAAACTTGCAAACTACTTATGAACTAGCTTATACTAAAGACGGCACAAATATCCATGCCCGAGGGGGGGATTCGAACCCCCGACCGTATTGGCCGTGCAGACCGTGACTGGAGCGCCTCAGCCCCCTCGGCCAGCAACAGAAAATGCAATACATATTTTCACTAATGAAATATTAAATGCTCTGGATAACCGTAAATCACCCGTTGGAATTTTTTATGATCTATCAAAAGCCTTTGATTGTGTTAACCATGGAATTCTTCTAGATAAGCTTAAGTATTGTGGTATGAGCGGGAGAGTGCACAAATGGTTTAAACCATACCTAACTGGAAGAGTTCAGAAAGTTGATATAAGTTATTCATATAATATACAAAAAACAACCGAGTCCTCAAACTGGGGAACTATCAATCATGGGGTGCCACAGGGTTCGGTACTGGGACCTTTGCTGTTCTTAATATATATTAATGCCTTTCTATACTGTATTCATAAAGATGCCAAGCTAGTTCTCTTTGCTGATGATACAAGAATCGCTATACACCCGAATCACAGGAATTAACTGATGAAATTGCCAATGAAGTATTTCAGAGAATTATTAGGTGGTTCTCTATAAATGGACTCTCTTTAAACTTTGAAAAAACACAGTATATTCAGTTTCACACAATAAATGGCATCACACCATTAATTAATATTGACTTGAACCAGAAATCTATAGCTAAGGTAGAATATTCAAAACTTTTAGGTTTATGCATTGATGAAGAGTTGAGTTGGAAGAAACACATTGAAGATCTGCTGAAACGTATGAGCTCAGCTACTTATGCTATTAGGGTGATTGCAAACTTTGGTGATGTACCACTCAGTAAACTAGCATACTATGCCTATTTTCATTCTATGCTTTCTTATGGCATCACATTCTGGGGAATTTCATCATTTAGTAAGAAAATATTCATTACCCAAAAGCGGGTGATCAGAATAATTGCTGGAGCCCACCCAAGATCATCCTGCAGACATTTATTTAAGGATCTAGGAATCTTCACAGTAGTTTCACAATATATATTCACTTATGTAATTTGTTATTAACAATCCAACTGAATTCAAATGTAATAGCAGTGTGCATAGCTACAACACTAGGAGAAATGGTTACCTACACTATTCAAGGTTAAATTTAGCTCTGTCACAGAAAGGGGTTATTTATTCTGCCAGAAAAGTCTTTGCTCACTTACCACGTAGTATCAAAATTCTGACAGATAGCCAACTAGCATTTAAAAATAAATTAAGAGAATTACTGAATGGTAATTCCTTCTACACATTAGATGAATTTCTAGATAAAAGTTAGTAACTTTAGGAAAAAAAAATATTGAGTGTCATGTAATATTATGTATAGACACATTTCATTTAACTGACACGTTCCACATCATTACGAAGTGTCGTATTCATGATCTATGGAACATGTATTAATCTAATCTAGCGTAAAGGCCAGGCAAGGACATCGTGTACATCTGTTGCCAACTTATTCAGCGAACTTTGTGGACACTGAAGATACAATTTATAATCTCTCCGTATCTGAATAACAGTGTACACAGTGAATAAAACCATTTTCAGAGTCTGTAATAGACAATAGATGAATATGAGACCACTCATTGCATGTTCTGTTGCCAACCTTACATCACACGCAAGCCGCTGCCATAAGTAAAATTTTAGCTGTCCATGCATTACTTGCCTATACGTCAGTCTTTCAAGAGCTAAAGAAGAAAACACGTCACACAGCGTCCTAATGCTCTTAATCGTGCCCATAATTCAACCAACAAGGACAAGTGGAGTTTAACGACATATGGAAAGAAATGGGTAACCTCAATTAATACTTTAAACTTAATAAAATCTAAATAATTACAAATGAGTTACCTTTTCTAGTTAGGTTTCTTAATAAAGAACGTTAATCTCTTATTTAAAACTATATTTTATTTTCTAATGTTTTAGGGCAACTGAGGACGAGAAAGATTACATTGGATTGTTTTGTTAAAACGAATCTTTTTCGAAAATCAAGCAACAAAGTGTCATACTGACCTTGTTGTGACTTTCTTTTCACCATGATAAAGGACAGTATTTACGACCATTCTACTCAAGCTGTACTTTTAATCTAGAATATTAGAAACTTAATCCCGATGATCATTGTCACAACCTAAGAACCACGTATCAAATTATTGTACATTTTGTGGTCTTTGACATGTATGCAAGGACATAAACGCGGGTAAAATATAAAATGTTGTATGTAAGGAAATTCTTTAATTTTCGTAATGTTACGCACTGTATCACTAGGCTGTAACCTTACCCAGGTCTATTAGTATTTCATACTTCAAATATCTGTAACTGATCTTACAAACGCGTCAGTTCTTTACCGCTGCGGCCTCTTGAGGGATTCTCGCCGAGAATAAACTTCTGGATTTTTCAAGACTCACGCGGGTTCGAGAAACACGGAGACAGAAGTCATGGGAAATAGCAAGTGCGTTTAGAAGCTTTTGTAAGAGAGAAACCACTTGACACTTAGTGCAAATTCTCGCCTTTTTCTGTTCCAACGAACAAATTGGCCCTCATAGAACCACAAAGACTTTCATTCGTACACAGTTAGCATTCAAAAGGGTATTTCAGGTTACATTGTGTTAAAAACGAACAGACATAAAAAATTGGAATTCTTGCCCTGGATTTACACCTCACAGGCAAGACCTCACCACTAGCCTCGATCTGCCATTACCAACTACGGAACATTTCAGTACAGCACAATTTGTGCTGACGTTTCCCAGCAGTGTAGCATGGTGCATTAGACAATATATATATAATAATAATTCATATTCTAGCGATTTACCGTTTGTACGTCTACATCCATACTCATGGTGTGTGGCGGAGTGTTGTACATCGCGCACAATTGTCACTTCGTTGTTGTTGGATTTTTGAAGGGACAAAACAGCAACGGTTATCAGTCCCTTGTTCCGGTCTGAGAGATGAGATAAAACATTGTGTTAAGCGTTCCTAAGGAAATGCGTTAACAAGTCAAAGAGAGTAAAAATCACTGGTAAATATGAGGAAAGGATACAAGTAAAAATGAAGATGAAAACACACCACCATTAAGTCACATGATAAAAACCAGCTGCGCGAATAAAATCTAAAACACGTTCAACCATAGCGGCATCGTGTCTTAGCACAAAAGTAAGCGCATCTGGCGGATTAAAAGATTGTCTCAAGGCAACTAAAAGTGGACAGTCCACCAGAATGTGGACCACTGTCAAGGGGGCGCCACAGTCACACTGTAGGCGACAGAGAACAACCGATTCCCTACGAGACGACCGCAGTGAGGACTTCCATGCGACCGTAGGTAGCTTCACTGCACGAAGCTTGTTGGGTTGAGCAGAGTTAGCCCACTATTACAGTCGCGAACGGTTGGCGGAAAAATGATTTTCTTGTATGCCACCTTGTGGAACACAATCTCTCTAATTTTATCATTGTGGTCGCTTCGCGACATTTACGCAGGAGGAAGCAATATATTAGTTATCGTGAAACGTAAGCTCTCGGAACTTTAACAGAAGCCCACGACGCAGAACATCTCTCTTGCTGCATCTGTCAAAGAAGTTTCTTAATCATATCTGTTGTAACGATACACTTAAATTTAATTTTTTTTGTTTATCTTTGATCAGCGATGCTTATCGCCTCCGGTTCCCTCTGACTGGCAATGCAACTAATTTTCGTTCGTCATTTTTATTTTTTTAATTTTTTTTTTACTTAAAAACAAGCGAGAAGACGGAACCGTGATAGTAGTTTTACTCACTCTCTGGTCTGTATCTGATGTGACAAGACGTCTTTCATACCTGTATCCACTTAGGTAAGAAGAATGCAAGCTGTTGCTGAAAATATATTATTTAAATTTATATGCATTCCTTCTCATTGGTTATCATTTAAATCAAACTCCTCCACGTCAAATATCTAATTTCTTAAGGTTTTCAGCTCCTTCGCCTCCGTAATAGTTTAATGTTCAGACGCCATTACAATCGCTTCGCATTGTCTGCAAAATTTCAATCAGTCAATCATCCTTATACAATACTTTGCTTGATTTTAGAACCTGCAGTCATCTCTTTTGTAATTTTACGAAGTCCGATCATTTTTTAATTATTTTATCATTACCAGTAACTTCATATTCCACTCACGGTCACACAACAATGAAAAGCGAAGTGAATAGTCTGAACATTGATCTACTACGGAAAGTATCTCCAACGTTCACATATTAAATAAAAAAAGGTTATCATTTCCAGCTTCTACAATACGAAGCGCAGGATCCAGCTAGATGCTTCCCGTAAATTTTATAACGTGCTGTTGCTTGTATGGTGCCCGACTTTAATATGCAACCTGCGCTTTATTTGCTTTAATGTTCATTTTGTGCTGTACTTTAACTAACTTATTTCAAATTCAAAAATTACGTGCCATCAATTCCTTGTTCAAAATATAATCGCGGAATCTACTTTAACAATTATGGCATCATACGAAGCAAGGGCAACGTCATACTGTGACGCTTTCGCACTTACTAAATGAGCTCGTAACGAAGCGTGCTGCACTCCGGTTGGAACCACTCTATGTCCTCTATCAAAGACACCTTGTACGGGTCCCACACTGATGAGCAATACTCAAACGCTGGTCGAACGAGAGTTTTGTAACCTCCTTCCTTTGTTGACGGACTACACTTCCTGAAGATTCTTCTGATGAATCTTCGTCTGGTGTCTGCCTTATCCATTATTGCTTCAATAAGAATAATTATTTTGGGCGATACTTAATACTGGCACGCTAAGCGGCTCACAGGGATAACAAATCTATACAAATAGTGATACGCACAGGTGATCACTGCCGGCCGCGGTGGCCGAGGTGACTGAGGCGCTTCAGTCACGGTCAGCACGGCCACTACGGTCGGGGGTTCGAATCCCCCCTCGGGCATGGATATTTGTGCCGTCCTAGTTTGTAAGTAGTTCATAAGTAGTTTGTAAGTTTAGGGACTGATGACCCCGTAGTTAAGTCCCATAAGCTTAACAAACATTTGAACATTTTTAGGTGATCACTATAGGGATGTGCTATGTTTTGCAAATCGTTGATATTGATTTACACTTGATCACCAATGTCTCAATATCAATGACCAGTAATAATATCTCAAATCAGTGATTTTAAATGATGAATTTATAAAATGTATAATCTCATTTATATTATGCGATTCGCCGCGGTAGAGTGGCCGAGCGGTCCCATTCCGCCGGCGGCGGCCGTGAGCTGCGGACGTCGGAGCGGCCGTGTGGTGTTTACGTCGTCGCTGCGGGCAACCGAGCGCGGTGTGGTGAGTGTACGCTTTCAGCGTCTCTTGTTGTATAGGAAGTAACATTTGTAGAATGACATAATGGAACAGACAACGACAGTAGAGAAATTGAGACAAGAAACTTTGAAGATAGTTTTTGACCCGAAATATGCTAGACCAAAATCTTATCAGCACTTATGGCACTTATGGCACGATTATCAGCAATGTTGCGGAGAAGTGGTCTACTTTGCACAAATATCCCGTTCTAAATGGTGTTAGACAGATTAAAATTGACATGTTGAAACATATTCCCTCTTATCTCACGATATGTGGATACAGACCGATAATTATTTACGATGGGCAACCGAGAACTTGCTCAGGTTGTGCCTCGACTACCCACGTCCGTGCTCAGTGTATGCAGAGGCGTGTGACGCAACTACCGACTGGTGAGCGAGAGCAGCCTAGTCACATGACCACGTTACCCGTGACCTACGCCGCCGCAGCCCGCGGAGACGTTGCCCCAGACACATGCATAGAAAGGGCGGCAACTGAGTTTACAGAACGTCCAGCTGAAAACGTCCGTATGGAGACGAGTAGCACAGAAGCTATGGGTCCAGCTACTTCTCAAGAAGCAGGAACGAGTGCCCATGCAGAAGATGACCAAATTAAGACGGCAGAAGAAGGCACGTGTCAGTCACACGAAGAAGAGGGCCAGTGCAAAGATGACACTGTCGAGACGTCTGAGGATGGCGACCTGCAATCCCCAAGTCCCGGAGGAAGCGTCGCAAAGCTCGTCAGGGAGCAGAACAACTTGCGCCGCTACTGCGTGATAAAGCGAAGCGGATAGGCCAAGAAATGGCGAACACAGCTCAAGGAGCGCTTCCGGACAACCGAAATACAACAACAAAGAAGTCACGAACTGAGGACACTGAACCAGATCGAGGAAAACACACCCCTGAAAGCAGTGCCAAGACAACTGACAAAGGCACAGCAAGTCAGAAGGACCCTCCAAGTATATCACAGACGGACGTGGGGGAAATTAAGTGCACTCGCCATTGGGCGGATGATGTTGAGGAGCACAGCCAAGATGCAGAGATGACTGAGATAACAGGACAAACAACACCTGAACACCGACATGAAGTGACCACCGATCGACAAAATACCGTAGAAGACGCTAATATGGCAGGTGACGATGAAGATTTCTTTTAAATGGAGACATATCCACCTTGTCTGGTAGGCAGTATAACTACTTCAATCGTACAGTCAACATGACGTCCTTGCAGGCGTACAGAATTGCGACCTTGAATATTAATAAAATTAGCAGCACTTTCAAACTGAAGAATCTCCAAGATTTTCTGTACGCCGCCGATGTTGACATCCTTTTGCTGCAAGAAGTAACGGACATCTGTTTGGACAACATCGCTGGCTACAACGCCATTATTAATCCTGGTAATGGCAATGACCTCGGTACGGCGATTATGGCAAAGGAAGGTATCATACTCACAAAAGTGGAGAAACTGCCAAACAGTAGAGGCATAGCTGCCACAATAAATAATACGAGGCTGATTAACGTATATGCCCCCTCAGGAACAGGGAACAAGCGCCGCAGAGCCGAATTTTTCAATGAGGACATAGTACCCCTTTTTACTGACCGATCTGAACAAACAATATTTGCTGGCGACTTCAATTGCGTACTAAGCCCCAAAGATCAGACGCCCAATTTTAATAAATCTCTGGAGTTGGAGACCATCGTGAGAGACTTACATCTGCTTGATACTTGGGAACTGAACCACGGTGATAAGCCGGGTTAATGTTTAATGTTTGTTAAGGTTATGGGACTTAACTACGGGGTCATCAGTCCCTAAACTTACAAACTACTTATGAACTACTTACAAACTAGGACGGCACAAATATCCATGCCCTAGGGGGGATTCGAACCCCCGACCGTAGTGGCCGTGCTGACCGTGACTGGAGCGCCTCAGTCACCTCGGCCACCGCGGCCGGCAAGCCGGGTTATACATATATCACCAGTCACTCTGCCAGTCGTATAGACAGGATCTATGCAACGTCCAATTTAAAGGAACACATTTTACAGTCCGAACTATGGCCAACTATGTTCTCTGATCATATCGCGTACATATGCACGGTAAACTTAGACAGGGAACCTACAGAGCTAGAGGCCAGTGGATGTTTAACGTAGCACACCTATCGGACCCTGGATGTCGTGCAGCATTCTATACAACTTGGGCAGAATGTGACCGGAAGTTCCCCCGTTACAGTACGGCACTGCACTGGTGGCTACAATGCGCAAAACCCGCAATAAGGAGGACACTGAAAAACTACTCTCGTGAAAAAGCTGCCTGGCGGAAGCAGACGACAGAATTTTACTTTCAGTGCCTGCGAGACTTGTACGTTCAGGACGCCACAGTCATCAATAATTACGGGAAGATCCAAAGAATAAAGGCGAAACTGTTAATTCTGTAGAGACAACATCTCGAAGGCTGTCAAATACGAACGCGCTAACAAAACACAACAAATGAAGAGACTACATCGATGTACCATGTTCTCCAAGAAAATAAAAGACAGAGAAGGAAAATTCTGACAGAATTTAAAACTTCAGACGGGAGACTCTTGACAGACCAAGCTGCAATACGAGAAGAGATCCACAAACATTTTAGAGAATTGCTTGCCATTACACCAACAGACGAAACAGCACAGCAAGCCATTACTGCTAGGACGCAAAGAAGACTAACTCCAGAAGAAGCAGGCGAGCTTGCAGCAGAGATAACAGACGACGAAGTCGAAGATGCTATCTCAAGGAGCCCGAAGAATAAATCACTTGGTCCAGATGGGCTTCCCGCGGAGTTGTATCAAGTCTTTCGATAACGAGTAACGCCTAAACTGACACTCGTATGTAACGAAATAATGCACACAAACAATGATTTTCCGAAAGAATTCTGTGAAGGTACTGTGGTTTTGGTCCCCAAAACACCAGGAGGCAAAACCATAGCGAATCTTCGACCTATAATACTTCTCAATAGTGATTATAAGATCTTCGCCCGTATTATGATGCAAAGGTTCAAGTCCGTTATTCGTACAGTGACAGGAGCTTATCAAACAAGTGTGGGGAAAGATAGGACAATCTATCAGACCTTAACCGACTACAGAGACATCATAGCAATATCAGAAGCTTGCAACATCAGATGTGCATTGATGTCGCTTGATTTTGAAAAGGCTTTCGATAAAGTAAATCATTCGTACCTCTTCCGGACTATGAAAGCCATGCACTTTCCACAGACAGTGATAGATACTGTGAAAACCATACTCACGAATAGCACATCACGAATAAGTATAAACGGCCAACTTAGCAGTCCGATAAATGTTCAGAGTTCGGTACGACAGGGGTGCCCATTGTCTATGACGCTTTTCGCACTGGCGCTTGAACCTCTTATGACCTGCCTGACAGAAGAACTTCGTGGATTACACATCCATGGGCAGAAGATATCATGCCAAGCTTACGCGGATGATGTTGGAGTCCTTGTGACTGATGCAAGCGAGCTGGACAAAGTACTTGACATTGTGGCGACTTACGAACTTTCGCGAAACAATTTTTTTTTTTTAAATTCTAACGATGATTCCAAATCCAAATTTTCACATTTCTAGTATCAAAATAGTCTTAGTAGCACCCTTAAAGTATTTTCCCCTATTTCGCCTGCTTAATGGTTGAATCTCCAAAAGTATCCACTTGGCCACCCGTGCTCGCCTCCCGTCAATCTCAAACTCTCAGAAGTCGCACGCTATGTTTGTTGCGCCCCTGTCCATGCCCTCTTACACTCGCCATTACGGATTCCCGTGTAAGGTCGGACTTATGACAGCATATGCGGTGAAATAACTGAAGCTAACGCCTCGTCGCGTTTAAATACTTATTGTATTGGTGTGGTGTCCGTTCTTTCGAACGTCCGAAAGAACAGACACCACACCAATACTATCATTATTTGTTATATATATATATATATGCTCTGATAAATACAACACGCCACGGTGGAGTAGCTCTGTTGGCCGCGGTGGAGTAGCCGAGCGGTCTAAAGCGTCTCGCTGCGGAGTGCGCGGTTGCTCGCCGTGGAGGTTCGAGTCCTCCCTGGGGCATGGGTGTGTGTGCTTGTCCTTAGGTTAGTTTACCTAGGTTTAAGTAGTTTGTAAGCTACGGACTGATGACCACGCAGTTTGGTCCGATAGGTTTACAAACATTTATAATTTATTATGCGATTCCTTTGTTTTTAGTTGTACGCACTTGCGTAAAAGAAGCTTGTTACCCAATAACACAGTACCAGGTATATAGTAATCTCATGAAAGATGGAGGCTAGTTATAGTTGTCTTTATTACAAATTTATTAATTAATTTCTAATGAACGTCCTCAACACTCTGTTTCCACCGATCCACATCTAAGAAAATTAAAATTCAAACGTAACATTTAAAATCTGTCTCAAGTCAGACCAAAGAACATAATATAATCAGTCATTGATCTCTATATCAAGGAGGTTAGAATACAGGGAGACGCCCTTAGGCTGAAAAAGTGAAGCCTGCCTCCGCCATATTGCTAAGTTTTGAAGTGTTCGTATTGTAGAGATAATGTTATTTGTCACTTAAAACAGAAATAAACCGTTCGACGGTTTTGCCTTGATGTACAACGCGTTAAACGAGTGCAAATTAGCCGTTAAAAATTAAGTTTTCAAATATAATATGCTGAGTATTTATTACTATTTATTCAAGAAAGTATATTGTGTGAAAGTACATACTTCGCAGTGACTGTCAGTCCAGTGCATTAACAGTGAGAGGGTCGACTTAACGCATAGTTTTAACGGAGAAATAGCAATCCAGCACTGACCAAGATGGCGGACAGCCTTCTACTGACGTATGTGCTCTGCATAGATAATACCACCTCCCTTTATTCTAACCTCCTTGCTCTATACTACGTGAATGTCGAACTTCAGCTGTCTAAGCGTGCCAGCCATAGATGTTCATATTTCGTATTTTGCCAAATTACCAAACTGCAGCTAAGAAATGTTACTAGAAGACGAAAACTAAATACGTTTCGATCCCACGTTAAAAAAAAAAAAAAAAAATAAAAAATAAAAAAAAAAAAAAAAAAAAAAATACGTTGCTGTTCAGGCAATTTTGAAACAAGAAATACAAAACTTCAAATTTAGACTTTTTATTGAAATTTTAAAATTACGTTTTTCGATACTTTTGGAGATTCAACCATTAAGCAGGCGAAATAGGGGAAAATACTTTAAGGGTGCTACTAAGACTATTTTGATACTAGAAATGTGAAAATTTGGATTTGGAATCATCGTTAGAATTAAAAAAAAATTGTTTCGCGATGTTTTGAATTCTGCTATCAATGGTGCAAATGGGGTGGCAAGTTGTATGAAAATACTTGATTAGGAAAGCACCTTTAAAGCTAAATCTATGAAAATTTAGATTTAGAAGGAGAAACAACCAGTGCAGACCATCCAGTGTACGCGTGCGAAGCAGCTGGGATTAAGCTAGTGTATATGCGAGGCGCGTCCAGAAAGTAACTTCCTTTTGGTAATAAAGTGAAATTGTACACAGATACAGAAGAAATTTTTATTGCACAAAATTCTACAATTCTTAAACTACTTTTCCACATAACTGCCGAAATTTCGTAGGCACTTGTCATCCTTCACAGAAGGTTGCCGCCTGTGTATTCAACCATGTGGTAACAGCTCTTTATCATCGTTGAAGTGTTGACCACCAAAGACAGATTTTAGGTGTAAGAAGATATGAAAGTCGCTAGGAGAGAGGTCCTAGCTGTATGGAGAATGATCAAACAGGTCCCATTGAAATTTCCGTAAGAATTGTTTGGTCACATTCGGTGTGTGAGGTCAGGCATTATCGTGAAAAAAAAAATCTTTTGACAGTAATCCTCTTCTTACAACTAAAATCTGTCCTTCGTGGACAACACTTCAACGATGATGACGAGCTGAAAGAACATGTTATCACATGGTTGAATACACAGGCGGCAACATTCTATGAAACCTTGTGCCATGCTATGACAATTGCCTACAAAATTTCGGAAGCTGTGTAGAAAAGTAGTTTAACAGTTGTAGATTTTTGTACGATCAATATTTTTTTCTGTATCTGTACCCGTTCGTTTTATATAACCAAACGGAACTTACTTTCTGGACGCGCCTCGTATATACAATTGAAGAGCGGAGGACCTCGAAATATGCCTTTTTCTCAATTCGGAATTTGTACGAGTACAAATTAAATTTCACTTTTAGAAATACTTCAGCTTTGGCAGTGCACGTTCCCTTTCCTGCGCGAAAGACCGCTAGCGCCACAGCTGGAGTGTGCTCCAGCGCCAGCGTCCCCCCTCCCCTCCCCTCGGCTCCATATCCACCCCCGCAACCCTCGAATCGAATGACAAACACGCGCGCTATGATAAAACTCAGCTTTCCCACCTCTGGAACGCCTGTAAGAATAGCTTTTAGTTCCGCGTCCAAGTTTTTTTCCTCTCCACTGCAGATCTCTAATTCTTTTAACGTCGCGAGATGTCTGATTTACGGCTCGGATTACTTTTTAAAATTAAACTCCTGAGTATGAAATGCCGTGCCCCGATTTCCAGCTCATAAAAGTAATTTGTAGTGTTTGGATATTAAACGTTCGAATTGGCAGAAGGTAAAGCAGATTTATTGCTGTGCATTAACATCGTGAGAAGTTGGTTTAGTTTTTTGCATCTGCGAAAATTCGGGCTTGTCGGCAACTGTCGTTTATTACTGCGAAATCTAATCAAGTTATATTTAAGTATTTAGCGTCCGATAGGCGGCAATAAATTGTCTGGAAAACAGAAAGGCATAATGCGATCCCGCCGGTGCATAAAAACGTGGTGCCCTCTCCCTCCCCGACGCGACTAAATGGTCTGCTCGGCAGATCCCGACAATTTTAGCTCCGAGCAGGGCGCCAACTGTCGGCGGATTTAAAAGCGTCCGCTTGGTTTTTTACGCGAATGGGGGAGTCGACTACCAAGAGATATCGGGGAACTCTGCAACTACAGATTTTTCCCATTTTACAAAAACTGCGAGAAACACAAGCATTCAGGAATGTAAAGTTCTGCAATTCCAAAATGCAGAAAAGTATAGGGGAAGGTAGGGTAGCCCCGGACGGCGGGTAACCGCGAACGTTTCAATTTCTAAGAAACCAAGCACGTTGCATTGGCAAGACTGCATTTGAAATGCGCGCCCTGTGGAATAAAAACACATGCAAGTCAGTTGTGGCATAGGCACCGAGCGAGCTAGTCGCAACGGTGAAATTTGTTCGCGCAAAAATTTTTTGTCGTTCCTGTTTAACTTCGTTGGCGGTTTTCACCTATAAGAAGAGTTTTTGAAATTAGCATTTGGTCTTGCAGAAGCTCTGAAAATTCCTCATAGATTTAATAAGGAGAAGGGTCATCTCCAATTTAAAAAAAAAAGGTTGAGAAGATAGACAGAAAAGGAAATGCAATAAAAAGGACAAGCCGAAAAAACAAAAAAACGCAAATGCACTAAAGAAACGTTCATGGCAAAGACAAATATTCAGTCTCTCCGAAGAGGATCAAGGAAAAGAGACAGAATGCATTACATGTGGAGAAATCTTTGAAGAAGACAAGAAGACTGGTACCATGAAATCTGATTTTATGTAGATGCTTGAGATATTTATTACAATTGTATGTTTTCAAGGCCAAGAAACAAGTGGAGTACCACTGAAAGCTGAGTCCGGGGCTACCCTCCAAATTTTTTAGTGCCAATAAACTGATTCAAAAGTTTATTTAAGATAGTTCATAACAATTATTATCTATGCTTAGTTCTAAGTGATATGACTAAAGAAGTTACTGGTTTCATTTTACGATGAAAGTTATCACAGAAAAATTGTTTATTGTTGTTTTATTAGCAATTCATTTTTGTGTCTGTGGCTACTCGACCTTCCCGTACTCTTTTACAACAAAATCAATGAGTCAGCCTCATTGGCACCCTTCACTAACAGCTTGCTAGCGAAGGGCGCTGTCTGCAACATTGACATGTATTTCAAATATTGCAGTTCCAAGTCCGTGACTGTGGTCTAGTGGTGGCCGGGCGCCGTGGCTCAGCACGTGCGCTCGGTCAGAGGGCTGAATGCCCTCTGTAATAAAAAAGCTGAGCCAAGAACATATTGAACAATCACGAACAAACATGATCAGCGACCGCAAGGATAAGAACAACACATAGAGCACAAAAAAAAAAGAAGAAAAAAAAGTGGACAATATGATGAGTTGCCGCGCAGGTGTCGTGGGTTCGATTCCTGGCAGTTGTGTATGACTTTTTCTACACCCGAGGACTGGGTGTTGTGTCGACCTAATTATCACTAACACGCAAGTCGCCGAAGTAGTGTCAGCTAAAAAGACTTGCACCAAGCAGGCTGAACACGACTCCGGTTAGGGTTCAAACGCCATGAATGCCACACTACGATCGTGGCTGTTGAGTCACAGTAAGGCTCAGTTTTTACAAACACACAATTCAACAACAAATGGCATTTTTAATACACAGAATGGACGTATGATATGTGAGACTGGATGTTCAAATTTCCACCCACCTCTCCCTTGGAAATTAAGAAAATAATGAAATCCTTCAAGAGTAAAAGTTCACATGGAATTGATGGCATTAAAAAGCTTAATTGATAAACAGTGATATTAGGACGCTGTGTAAAATTATAGAGCCACAGATAATGATGCGGTCATACGTTTATTGACGCGTTTCGATAAAAATCATCTTCAGAATCGTGGAAGGGGATCTACATAATAAAATTGTATGACGTCAATGCCCTGCTGAACATTACTAACTATCTGTGGCTCTATAGTTTTACACAGCGTCCTAATAGCACTGTTTATCAATTAATACTGATATGGGCGCATACCTCATCAACGACTTTATGTCACGTCTGGAAATTAAAAAGCTTGTTGTCAAGATGTAAGTAGGATTCTTAGCCACATATGTAATAGCTCTTTAAAGCATGGTACTGTCCCTGATAAACTGAAATATGCTGTCGTTAATCCATTGCATAAAAAAGGGGATACGTCTGATGTCAACAGCTACCACCCAGTCTCACTTCTGACAGCTTTATCTTAAATTTTTGAAATAGTTACGTATTCAAGTTGTTTCACTTATTAGTAAAAATAAAAGTTCTAACAAAATATCAGTTTGGTTTTCAGAAAAAAACTTTCAACAGGAAATGCTATGTATACTTTCAATGATGACATTTTAATTGCTCTGAATAACCGTACATCACCCACTGGGATCTTTTTTGTGATCTCTCAAAGGCTTTTGATTATGTAAATCATGAAATTCTTCTAGAGAAGCTTAAGTATCGTGGTATGAGTGGGACAGCGAACAAATGGTTTAAACCATACTTGACTGGAAGATTGTAAAAAGTTGAAATACGCAGTTCATATAATATGCAAAATCAGTTTATTCCTCCAACTGAGGAGATATCTTTGCTGTTCTTAATATGTAATAATGACTTACCATTCTATAGTGACAAAAATGCTAAGCTAGTCTTTTTGATGACGTTTCAAGTATAGCTATCATGCCTGAATTCACTGATGAAAATGTAAATAATGTCTTTCAGAAAATTATTAAGTGGTTCTGTACAAGTGGGCTCTCATTAAACTTTCAGTTTCATACAGTAAACTGCATGAGACCTTTAGACTTTGAACAGAAATCTATAGCTAAGGTAGAATATTCAAATTGTTTAGGTATTTGCATTGATGAGCGAATGAATTGAAAGAAAAATATTGAAGATCTGCTGGAACGTTTGAGTTCAGCTACTTATGCTACCAGGGTCATTGCAAATTTTTGTGATATACATCTCAGTAAATTAGCTTACTATGACTATATCCATTCACTGCTTCCGCATGGGATCATTTTCTGGGGCAATTAAACACCGAGTAAAAAAGTATTCATTGGACAAAAGCGTGTAATCTAATTCCTGGAGCCCACCCAAGATCATCCTGCAGACTTTTATTTACGGATCTGGGGATCTTCACAGTAACCTCACAATATATGTATTCACTTATGAAATTTGTTATTGTCTTTGGTCACTTATCAAGTAGCATCAAAAGTTTGACAGATGGCCAACTAGTATTTAAAAAGAAATTAAAGGAATTTCTGAATAGAAACTCCTTTTACACATTAGATGAATTTTTAGATAAAAGTAATCTTGCTTAAAAAACCTTCTTAAACTCATGGTTGTCACCTTTTATTACAATCACACATTCTACATCATTGCAAAATGTCGTATTTATGATCTATGGAATAAGTATTTTTTTTAAAAGACGTTCAGACTATATTAAACGATGTAGCTCAAATGTTCAAATGTTTGTAGAGCTTATGGGACTTAACTACAGGTCATCAGTCCCTAAACTTACAAACTACTTATGAACTAACTAACACTAAGGACGGCACAAATATCCATGCCCGAGGGGGGATTCGAACCTCCGACCGTAGTGGTCGTGCAGACCGTGACTGAAGCGCCTCAGTCCCCTCGGCCACCGCGGCCGACGCGATGTAGCTCCCTCCATATTGTAATGGAGACTGGGACTGCGGTTGGTCGAGCTTTGATTCAAAGTATTTATTATTTACCAACAGCCGTAAATATATGTTATTTTATTTATGCAACTGGCTTCGGTGTCACAGTATTTCCATCTTCAGGCCAAGCCGTACCATCCATCCATTCGCGTGAATCGCCATATATAACGGTTTCTTTATAATATTTCCCCAGTTCCTGAAGAAATATGTATCATCTTTTAGGTAGGTTCCCGAAGTCGACATCCAGTAACAGATGGATAATAGTGTGCACTGACTACCTAGCCCGTTACGCTGTCACCAAACCTGTGCCGACCGCAGAAGCTCCACAGATCGCAAAATTCCTAGTCGAAGACATTGTGTTGAAGTGTAGTGCAACACGTGAGATGATATCTGATCGAGGAAAAGTATTCATGTCAAAACTAGTATCAAAGGTAATGTCACATTGCGGCATTGTTCACAGAATAATAACTGCCTACCATCCTCAGACAAATGGTCTTACAGAACTTTTTAATAAGAGGTAATCAGATAAGTTGTCGATGTACGTCGATGTTTAGCAGAAGGATTGGGTTACTATACTGCTAGTCATGACATTTGCTTATAATACAGCAAGGCAAGACATCACAGGCTTCACACAGATTTTCCTGCTCCATGGTCGTGAAACTGAGACGACAGTGGATACGCTGTTCTCGTTCCAACCGGACGACACTCAGGATGACTATGTGAAACAGCTCATCCTCAGGGTCGAAGAAGCAAGACAGCTGGCTCAAATACGGACGCTGGACACGCAGGAAGAGAACCGTCAGCGGCATAACGACAAGCACTGACTTGTTATGTGTAGCCCAGGAGATCTGGTATGGATTTTTAACCCAGTACGCAAATATGGGCTATCGAAAAAGTTACTGAAGCGATACTTTGGTGCATATTGTGTCATATGCCACTTGTCAGGCGTCACATGCGAAGTCGAGGATTATGAGCCGTCCTCAGAACGACAAAAACGAAGAGACGTTGTGACGTCCTCCGTATGTAGCCTTACCACGACCCCAAAGAACAGATAGAGAGAAACGGCCTCTTATATCTTATATTTTCCTTTCAAGACACTGTCCATTTCATTCAATTGCTCTTCCAGATCCTTTACAGTCTCTGACAAAATTGCAAGGTCAGCGGCAACCCGCAAAGTTTTTATATCTTCCCCAAATTTCTCCTTTCATTCCTTCACTGCTTGCTCAATGTACACATTGAATAACAATGGGGAAAGGCTACAACCCTGTCTTACTCCCTTCCCAACCTCTGCGGCCCTTTCTTGCTCTTCGACTCTAATAACTGCTGTCTGGTTTTTTGTAAAGGTCGAATATAAATCTTCGCTACCTCTATTCCCCGAGGTTGGATTCCAAGAGTTTTTCCATTCGTCTGTAAATAATTCGTGTATTTTGCAACCATGACTTATTAAACTGATGTTTCTGTAATTTTCAGATTTGTCTGCATTTGCTTTCCTTGGAATTGGAATTACAATATTCTTCTTAAGTCGGAGGGTATTTCCCCTGTCTCATACATCTTGAATACCAGATGGAACAATTTTTTCACGACTGGCTCTCCTAACGATATCAGCAGTTCAGACGGAATATCATCTACTCCAGCGGCCTTGGTTCGACTCATATCCTTCAGCGCTCTGTCAGTTTATTTTCGCAGTAAAATGTCACCTTTCTGATCTTCCTCCACTTGGTCTTCCATTTCTAGAATACTGCCTTCAGGTTTATTTCGTTTGTATAGGCTCTCTATATATTCCTTTCCCTCATTGGTTAGTACCGGTTTTCCGTCTGAGTTCTTGATATTCACATAGCTGTTTTTCTTGTCTCCAAATACCTCTTTTATTTTCCTGTAGGCGGTATCTGTCTTTCCCCTAGTTATATATTCTTCTACGGTTCTGCCACTCCTGCTTAGCCAGTCTGCACCTCCTGTCAATCTCATTTTTCAGACGTTTGTACTCTCTTCTGCCAGCTTCACTTGCTGAATGTTTATATTTTCTCCTCTCTTCAATTAAGTGTAGTATATCCTGTATTATCCAGGGATTTTTATTAGGTCTTGTCCTTCTGCCAATATGATCCTCTGCGGCCTTAACTACCCTAAGAGCTACCCACTCTTCATCTACTGTATTACTTTGCCCCGTTTCAGTCAATCCTTGCCTAATTTTCCCTCCGACACTCTCAACAACCTGCCAGGAAGTTTCAAAATTGATGCATCTGGATTAATATTTCAGCAGCATCAAACAACAAGCACTGTGGAAGGGAAAAAGTCACGACTAAAGAAGTTACGTGAACTCCGGCCGCAGACTCGGTACCGACCGGCCGCCGTGTTATACGACCACTGCTAATGCCGGCACTGGGTGCGGTGTGTACGAAAGTGGGTTGAGCCTTTTGTGTCCCAGCCTCGTCGCCGCTTTTGTGTCTTGTATCCGTCGTAGGTGTCGGTGGCCGAGTAGGAAGACCGACACAGGAATAAAGGTAGCACGCTTGTGCAGGTACGGAGGGGAGCAGCCAGTGGGACAGCAGAAACTAGAAACACTAGAGTAAATTAGAACGAGATATATATTGCACAGAATTTATACAATACTTAACTTTTACATAGCTTAGTACTGCAGAATGCTGATACATAGTTGAGCTAGAGGCCAGCCTAGTGCTTGTCCGATAGGCAAGTCTTCACTGGTGCCTATCTGATTCCGAAGTGTTGACTGGTTCCTATCTCAGTCCCAAGTGAACGATGTCGTTCAGTGGTGGCCACGAGCGGAGTTGTAGCAGAGGGCGCTCGTGGCTGACGTCGTAAGAACGCCGCGCCGTGCGTGCATGGCGGCGTGCGGCGAAAGTAGGTGGCGCGCACTTTGGACTTGTGCGACACCACAGAGCCCAAGTTCTCCTGGGCATTGTCAGTATTTTTCGTGGTTCTTGCACTCACTTGGAGCAGTAGAGGTGCAGTAATGTTAGTGACACGACTGGCCTGGTTGTGCAGACTGCTAGCTGCAAGGCCGCTGAGCTGGCCCAGTAAATCAGCCGGCGCGTGGCGTGGCCCACCGCAGCGGCTGTCGGCGCTGAGCGATGACTCGACAGGCATCTGTCAGCAGCCCGCGCGCTAAGCCCTCTCCCCCCTGCTGTTTGCAGACACTTGTTCTGTCCCCGGAGCGCGTCCTGTCATCCCGCGCGCACTTCACTGCACCCTGTTGACCCCAAAGCAAGCCCTCCCATAGCCAAAAATGCAAATTTCAGCCGTGTCAGTAGAGATAAATTGTCACCATACATCGCGGATGAACCGTTGAGCTGTATAGGCAGAACTAGCATCGACCCCGGCCGAGGTTGGTCACGTGCTCTACCCAATTCGTTACTGTTTTGGTAACCATGTAAGTGACACAAGTTTAGAAAAAGGATTGGAATGCTTAAAGTTTGTTAGATGACGCTAAGTTATCTATTTAGGAAACACTGGGTGATTACAGGATAAGTAAGAACATCTATAAAAAATAATAAAAAATAATTATATAAATAAAATTGTAACGAAAAATGTATTATTGTTTCCTACAATCCCACTAGAAAACAATATCTGTAAAGTTCGTGCAGCCAAGTACTTGGGAGAATGGATTTCAGAAACTGAGAGCGAAACGTTGGCCATAGAAGCCAGGTGCTTCAAGTTAGAGAGGGCCTATCATTCCTGCAAGAATTTAAAACTGAAGAACTACAACTCGGTAGTAAAACCCTCTGCACTCTATGCCTCCGAGTGCCTCTTGATGAATCGAAAGGGCCCATTCAGGAAACTAGAACTTAAAGAGTGGAAGATCCTGACAAGAATATTAGGACCCATAAGAGAAGAAGACGGTACTTACAGAATCAGGCACAATAACGAGCTGTATGAACACCAGGAAGACATAGTCACATGTATGAGGAAAAGGCGACTGACCTTCTGTGGGCACATGATCCGCTTGAATTGCTCGAGGCTCACCAAGAAGATCTTCACAGGGACAAGCAGGGGAAAGGCGTCCAAAGGCAGATCAGACTTAGAGGAACTGCAGATCCCATTACAGACAACCGAGAACCGAGCTCAATACCATCAGGCCATCCTACAGGGAGTCTTCCCACTGTCTCTCATAAGCAAGAAGTGTACAGGCACCACCAGACCTAAATGGACGGATGAGAGGAAGCAGGCTCACAGCCAGAAGATGAAGGCGTACTGGGCTAAGAAAAAGCAGAAGACCCTAGCTGAGAGTTAAAACGAGCCTCGTGGTCCCTAGTAGGCTGAAACGAACTGAAAAAAAAAGTTAAATAAACAGTTGTCAAAGGCAAAGCAATGTTTGAGCTATTTTTCGACATAGTCACCAAAATAACTGCGACAATTCTCATACCCTGCGATCAACTTTCGTATTCTTGTGTCGTAGAAGCCTGCCTCTTGTAGAAATAGAGTGAGACAGTCGTCTTCAGATCTCCGTCGTCGTCAAATCGCTGGCCGCAGGACAGGAATTTCGTAAAGTGCAAGGAAAGACCGAAATCGCCGATAGCAGTATAAGGATTGCATGCCAGATGATGAAACAGCACGCTGCCGAACTCCTCCAAAACAATGTTGCTGTGTGCCGAGCAGCATGAGAACGAGCATTGTCATGGAATAGCACAAGAATCTGCGGCAAGCATTCCTCGTCCCTTGTTCTGAAAGGCAAATTCTCCGCCCATCGTTTTGACAACGACGAAGAGCTGAAGACGACTGTCACATGCTGGATTCATTCACATTCGGCAGGTTTCTATGACACAGGAATACAGAAGTTAAACTCACGACATGACAAGTGTTTCAATCTTTTTGGTTACCATGTCTCAAAATAGCTCAGACATTGCTGTAGGCCGACCGCGGTGGCCAAGCGGTCTGCGGTGCGTCAGTCACGGTCTGCACGGCCACTACGGTCGGAGGTTCGAATTCCCCCTCGGGCATGGATATTTGTGCCGTCCTTAATATTAGCTAGTTCATAAGTAGTTTGTAAGCTTAGGGACTGATGACCCCGTAGTTAAATCCCATAAGTTCTACAAACATTTGAACATTTTGAACATTGCTGTAGCGGTCTTTGTTTTTAAACGAAATACGAAAACTTATTGTCTGATTGTGGCTTCTTATATTAAAGAAAAGAACATTTTTGATTCATGATGTGATTTACTGAAGAGCCAAAGAAACTGGTACACCTGCCTGATATCGTTTAGGGCTTCGGCGAGCACACGGAAGTGCCGCAGCACGACGGGGTATGGAGTCTACTGATATCTGAAGTAGTGCTGGCGGAAACTGACACCATTCGCCTGCAGGGCTGTCCATAAATACGTAAGAATACGACAAGGTGGAGATCTCCTCTGATCAGCCAGGTGCAAGGAATCCCAAATATGCTCAATAATGACCATGTCTGGGATGTTTGGTGGCCAACGGAGGTGTTTAAACTCAGACGAGTGATCCTAGAGCCACTCTGTAGGATTTCTATACGTGTGGGGTGTCGCATTGTCCTGCTGGAATTCCCCGTCTGAATGCCGCGGCGGATTAGCCGTGCTCACTGGGGCGCCGTGCTGCGGTGCGCACTGTCGTTCGCCGTCGGGGTTAGAGTCCCCCCTTCGGGCTTGGGTGTTTGTTAGTTTAAGTAGTTTGTAAGCCACGGACTAATGTACACCAGTGGAGAACGGCAGTATTATATATTTTTTATTTATTTTTTCGTGACTTTCAACATGATTTTCCAAGTCTTGCCGCACCTTCCTTAGGACAGTGGGAGGCCGATGGCCCCTGCCATACGTTTGCGTCACGCGCGTCACATTTCCGCTACCGTGTGAATTCCGAATCCCCTGGCCCGATTCGATTTGTGCTTGGCAACCGGCAAGTGTCGCCGACCCCTGCAACTGCGGGCACGGAACCCGCTGATCAGAGCACCTGTGTCAAAGTCCTCACCGCGGATCGCAACCAATCGGAGCATGAAACATGCAATTACGTAGATTCAGCACTACTGGCTAGCTGCGAGATCGTTACAGACGGTAAAGGCCTGTATGCGGCCGGCTCTCGCCCCGATAGCACGCTCCCTGCTCTGCAGCCCCCTGGGCTCGTTCTCCTACTTGCACCATCATAATGGTTACTTGTGTTGTACACTGGTAGCTCTAGAGCTACATCTACAGGGGATACTCTGCAAATCATATTTAAGTGCCTGGCAGAGGATTCATTGAACCACGTTTGTACTATTTATCTCCCATTCCATTCTCGAATATCGCGCGGGAAGAAAGAACACCTGTATCTCTCCGTTCGATCTCTGATTTGTCGTACTTTATTCTGATGATCATTTCTACCTATGTAAGTGGGAGTCAAGAATATGGTTTCGCATTCAGAGGAGAATATTGGCGATTGGAGTTTCGTAAGTAGCCCACGCCGCAGCGATAATCGCCGTCGTTGTAATGATTCCCATCCCAGATCCTGTATCATTTCCGCAACGTTGTCTCCCCTGTATCGCGACAATACAAAACGAGCTGCCATTCCTTGGACTTTCGATGTCCTCCGTCAAAACCACCTGATAAGGATCCCACACTGGGCAGCAATACTCCAAAAACGGACGGGCAAGCGTAGTGTACTGCAGTTTCTTTAGTAGTTCTGTTACATCTTTTAAGGGTTCTACCAATAAAACGCAGTCTCTGGTTCGCCTTTCCCACGACATTATCTAAGTGTTCTTTCCAGTTTAAGTCTGAAGTAATAGTAATACCTAGGTATTTTGTGGAGTCTACTGTCTTCTCTTTTGATTGATTTATCTTGTAAACAAAGTTTAACGGATTCTTTCGTACTCAAGTGCACGACTTCACACTTCTCATTATTTAGACTCAATTGCCAATTTTTACACCGTAATTATATCTTATTTATATCGTTATGCAGTTGGTTTTTAATCTTCAGATGACTTTATTAGACGATAAATGACGGCGTCATCTTGAAACAACCCTGTGGAACGCCCGATATAACCTCTGTTTTAGTCGATGCTTTACCATCGATTACTACAAACTGTGTCCTATCTGACAGGAAATCCCCTATCCAGTCGCAACTTTGGGGCGATATACCGTGACCACGCAATTTTATTAAAAGCCGTTTGTGAGGTACGGTGTCAAAAGCCTTCTGGAAATCAAGAAATACGGAATCGATTTGCGAACCCTTGTCGATAGCACTCATCAATTCGTGTGAGTAAAGAGCTAGTTGTGTTTCGCAGGAAAAATATTTTCTAAATCACTGTTGACCTTGGGTCAATAGATAATTCTGTTCGAGATAATTCATAATATTGGAATACCTCAGGCCGTAATCTCAGTAACTGTATCCCCTTTTCTGAAATATAACCATTTCGATACACCGCAAAACTATATGATTTGCTGGTCCTGTCAAACCCCGTCCGGAAAACGCCCAAACCCTTTTCCCGTTCTTGCCATACCTGCAAACTAATAACCACGCACTTCAGTCCGAAAGAAGTACAAACATTTGAACATTTTCCGTCTGAATGCACACTGGACATGAATGAATGCAGGTGATCAGGCAGGATACGTACATTCATGTCACCTGTCAGAGTCATATCAGAGGTGGCATATCGCTTCAACTGCATCACGGTCACTCTACCAGCTTGAATAGTCCCCTGCGAACGTGCAAAGTCCATGCATCCATGAGGTGCCTCCAGACCAATATACGTCCATCCGCTCGACGCAATTGGAAACGAAATTCGTCAGATCAGGCAATATGTTTCCAGTAATCAACAATCCAATGTAGGTGTTCACGGGCCCAGGTGAAGCGTAAAGCTTTATGTCGTGCAGTCAGCAGGGGTAAACGAGAGGGCCTTCGGTTTTGAAAGCCGAAATCTATGATGTTTCGCACGCTGACACTTGTTGATTGAAATCCACAGCAATTCACGGAAGGGTTGCATTTGTGTCACGCTGAACGATTCTCTTCAGTCATTGTTGGTTCAGTTCTGCAGGTATTTTTTTTCCGGCCGTAGTGATGTCGAAGATTTGATATTTTACCGCATTTCCGATATTCACGAACACTAGTGAAATTGTCGTTTGTGAACACTTGTGAGAAGGAACACTTGTGAGAAGACCCGGGCGAGCAGGTAGCAGGCGGTCTACAGGGACGTCAAGCAGTTTCTCTAGGTTGCTACACATGTGACGCCTTTCTGCAGATGTTGTACAGGTCCAATTGTTTACCACTTACAACGATGCGATACTGCGGTTATATCGCACATCCGTATATAGAGGATTTTGGAGAGAACCCTCTCATCTTCCAGTTTAAAACCAACTGTATTCTGGCGATACGTTGATGATACCTATATAGTTTGGCCATATGTTTTGGAAAGCTTGCCTGATTTTCTTCAACATCTGAACTCTATACATGATAACATAAACTTCACAACGGAGATAGAGAAAAATGGTTGTCTTCCGTTTTTAGACGTCTTGGTGCGACGTAAAAGTGATGGCACATTAGGACATTCGGTGTTTAGAAAACCCACTCACATCGACCTCTATTTACAAGCCACAAGTTGTCACCATCCGGCACAAAAGATGGGTGTTATGAAGACCTTGATCCACCGAGCCCATGTTATATCAGATCCGATAGTTTGCAAATGGAATTGGAACACCTGCAAACTGCGTTTCAGAACAATGGATATTCGTCTCATCACATACAGAAAGCGCTGAAGACGCACAAAAACCAGCACAAAGAAGAGGAAGAGGCCTTCAGAACAACTGTTTGCCTACCTTACATAGGAAATGTTTCAGCGCAAGTAGGCCGAATACTAAGGAAGTATAAAGTTAGAGTCATTTTTCGTCCTCCTTCCAAAAACTCGGCGCTTTTGGGATCTGTAAAAGACTACCTAGAATTGCGCAAAGCAGGTGTACACAAAATTCCGTGTGAATGCAGCAAGTCTTATATAGGTCAGACGACGCGCACTGTGCAAGATCGCATTGTGGAGCATCAAAGACATACTCGCTTGCTTCAAGCCGAACACTGCATCTCCACCGGCCATCTGGTGAATGACGAAACAAAATTTGTGGCTACCACGTCAACCGTTTGTAGCTCCATCATCCACGAATCTATAGAAATAAGATTGTCCGAAAACGAGACTCTTACAAATCGTTATGGCGGTTTCCAGATAAACACTGCATAGAAATCGATCGTTTTTAAAATATGATGATAATCGAACTGATATCGACGCGGCGAGCTTTCACCGCGGATGGCGCGCGGAGCAACGTACAGACTTGCAGGAGATGCGCATGCGCCCAAGTAACGCATGCGCAATGACAGCAGAAGACACCACGCATGTGCCGACTGGGTCTTACATAGGTGAGCGCAGGGCTTCTCTCATCAGTCACTACCTGAAGATGGCCAGAAGAATCTGCGCCGAAATATTGTACCAGCAAGATACGGACATCCGGCAGTATTCCCGTAATTTAATAGAGCAATCAGTACGCCGGGAAGTTCCACGTTAGTTGAAGCAGTTTTTAAGTCTACGGACTGGTGGCCTTAGCAGTTTGGTCCCTTATGATTACAAAAATTTGATTTAAGATAGCATAGTTGTGTGTTTGGGCAAGTGTGGATTCGGGTGTGAAAGAATGGCCTGCTTGTAATCTGTCTGCACACTACGTTTTAACCAACATTCCAAAAGATAATTTAAATATATCCCTTGCTCTTTCTTCTTCATTGTCCAAGTTTTGGTACGCTATATATTCATATCCTAGCCAAAAGATGTCTGCATATCTCCTTTTAGATGAAATTGTATTGGTCTGGTTGTCTTCTTTCGCTCCATTGCAATATTTACTGTGGTCTTTTTCATTACTTCGTTCATTAATTTAGTCTTAGAAATGTTGATACTCATTCCAAATTTTCCGTATGTTCTTTTATATAAATTGTTTGTTTAAGCTGATACATCACGATAATAATTAAACGATGTTATACACTGAGAAGGAAAGTATTTTGGCTCAGATAAACACATTTACAGCGTAATACTTATCATCTCTTATTGAACCCGTAATCCTCGTTTATGTGCAGACATCAGCAGTTTTCTATTACAGGCCGCTGAGTAAACCATGCCGAATTGGACCTTCTACCGACATTACGCCAGCACTGACGTTGTAGTAAGACCTTGCTTAAGTATTGTGAATGGTCGGGATGAAGTTACGACGAAATCCTCTTCGTGAGTGCAGTATTGGTGTAAAAGGTTAATCATTTGCATGTTTTAGATTATCTATTATACTGCAAAAGTATACTGACCCATTATAAACTGACTTTGTTGTAATCATACTTAAGATGCTAGTGATGAGCACGTCACTGCAAGTCAACAGTAATACAGCAAGTTCGATAAGTGACAGTGAATTGCAAACTTTTCCTGAGAAGGTTAAAGTGTCATCAAGGCGTTTGGTGACATCACAGTTGAGAATATGTACGCCGATTATCACATCAGAGATTTCAGTACGTATAACAATTTTCTTATACTATTAAAGGAAAGCTGAAAACTATACTGAAAGCGTACTACACTCTATGGCAAAGAGAAGAGAAGGCAAAACAGTTTTCAATGACAATCTTAGGGTCCGGTTCATTATCATAACGCAGCGCTTAATGGAGAAGTTCTATGAGGTGCGAGAATGCAGATGTTCCGCATTGGACGTAATTGGAAATCTCGGGTGTTCAAAATGTACAGCAACAATGGGATCTATTACTGACTCGAAAATGGAGATCAGGTTAAAAGCACGCCGTGGCACCATGTTACAAGCACACAGACACACACACACACACACACACACACACACACACACACGAAACCGAGGTCGATGGAAAAGAGAAGATTCAAAGAAATCAAACAGTCATTGCTGCAGGCAGTGCAAAAAAACCCAAATGGGTTATCAGAGTGCTTTCTTCCGGAAGAACGCAACAGGGGAGAGAAACAATGTGTCGACGTTGCAAGCAGTTAGCAACACAGTACAGCTACGCGATCGATGGTGCTACACCAACAGACGAGCGATTGGAAGGAAACTCTACACATTGTAACAACCAAATGAAAAATTTGAACCTGCGACTTGGAATTTGACGAAAGAACATCTGTAGCCCCTTTACGTCAACAGTGACAAGTGTTTTGTGACTCGTGGTGATTCATGGTGACATACAAGTGAAAGGTCTCTGGTTGGTAATTTTAAAAATCATACCATAGAACTACAAAATATGCACAGTCTCTGGACGCAGTATAAAATGTATACAAGACATAACAGATTTTCTACGTTCCAGCAACATGTATAAAAATGTCACCACATTCCTTGTCATGAAAATGAATTCCGTCATTTACTATCAATTATCTACGCAAGTATATAAGCTGTTGTTGTTGTTGGGTTTTGGAAGGGACTAAACAGCGACGGTTATCAGTCCCAAGTATATAAGCCAACGCATCGTTGTGCGTGGCGGAACCACAGATGTACATTAACATACTGGCATATCTGTTACTGACTCCACCATCTCACCTCACCAAAGATCAGGAATTTTAGTTTAGTACTTCTACAATTGTCTGAAACGATATGCCGTTTTATGCTTTACGAGGTTTTTCTAAACAAGTTCTGCAGTTCAGCTAAGATTTACGTACTAGTTGAATACGGTACTTCGTTGAATAGTATTAGGAGATGAACATGACGTTACATATACACAGGTACAAAGAGACTGTAATTTTTGAAAGTACACTGAAATGAATGCAGACACGTGTTACCAACGACAAACTACACTTTATATTTATAGGAGCACTCTTATTGGGAGCATGCTAATCACAAAAGACTACGCAGATCGAAACGGGCAAGCGTTTTAATAAATTCAACATCACTAAAACGTCACAACTCTTATCTGTACGTGTCAGAACATAATGAATAATAAAGGATAAGGGCGCTTTGATATAATTATATTGCACAGTAATAGTATCATACATCACACAAACTTCTTTACGTTTGATGAGGTAAGATGGCGGCTTGAGGCTTCAGTAAGAAATGAGCGTTTGCCTGTGCTTGCCAATCTAGTAATGTACGTCTATGGGTAGAATGCTTTCTGCTATAATGATGAACTTGAGGACAACTTGAAAAGTGTTATTGAAGAGACGTTCAACACTGATATAGAATGTGCAGCTATAATTTGTGAGCCGCTTCCTTTTCTTCTGTGCATTTTGTGGTCCTCTGTATTGCTCTAAGCATTTTATTGGAAGTCTACAGTGGTAGTTACTACATTGCGTTTGTCCTGTACAAGGACATTAGCAAAGAACTTTTTAGGTAATTGACAATCACTAGCACATTGAGAGGTACCTAGTGATCCTAGAACCCAAGTTTGATACAGATTTATTGGTTCTAATGCAAAAAATTTCCTGATTATCTGCTTCTAGTAGGGGGAATTCCCGACCTACTTTAACACTACAGATGTCTGCATTTTATCGAGGCTAATAGGAATAGAGCAGGAGTGTTCATCTAAATTTCGAAGTGGGCCATATAACTAACTTATATCACTGTGATGGGCCACACCATAAAAGAGTTTCTAAAAGAACTTTTTACTAAGCCAATGGCACTAATGGAAATCACATACAGTTTTTCTACGTTGACAGGTGAAGTGTATTTATATTAGAGTATTAGAAACTTAAAATGAAACATAATATTATTGAAAAATAACTTAATGAGAGAGATAATTTTTTTGTTTTCTTTTTCAGCACGGTTCCCCGATATTCTGAGGTATGTTCGATGTCGAAATACTGAGAAATTCGCGCAGATTGATGCCTCTCGATTTCGATTTTACAATTTTCATTAAAAAGGAAACTGCTCGCAGATATGTGCGCTTCCGAATAAGGACAGCTGTTGATGTGTAACTTGGATAGTTTGGGATGATAATTGTGTTTGATTTTTTAATTTCTATCAGCTTTGGAAGGATGTTTTAAGGATATCATTACTTTGAAGCCGAATCAACTCCATCTGTAGTATAACATGGCATGTTCAACACTCATATGTGGCTCTTGATTTTTAAAATCTATGGATCTTTCCTGATTTTTCGCAGTAAAGATACGTACTTGTCGTTATCCAGTTTTTCTTGATTTCGTGCAGACATTGTCTCCGAATGACCCAACTGTCTTTCTGGTATCTATATTTCGAACAACAGTTCGTATTACGTAGTGCATAACTAGTATATATAACACACGATTTAATGTACTGTTACACACTCTATTAAGTAAAGTAGTATGACACATGTCATGTCGTTTATAATAACACGTGGCACAATGTCATCCCACATGGCACTTCTCATGTGCAACACGACACACCACGTCACTGAAGTTTTGGATGCAAGCATGCAGGCACCCCTCAGGTTTAGTTACAACAGAGGTTACTGCAGAAGGGAATTAGTGTTATCTCATAAACAAGCGGAAATTTGCCGAGTTTCTTCGTCTCAAATGTTGTTGTAGGTACCAGATAAACTTGTCTTCTTCTTTTACATCTTTTGTCATGACGTATTCGCCTTTTATTGTGCTGTGATAGGAACATTCATCATTCTAGTTTCTATACTCACTTTATTCTTAATCACGTATCCCGGTGTTTTACTTCAAACAAAGGCAAAGGAAAGTATACCTATTATTTGGATATCATGAGACACAACAACAAAATGTCGAATGAAAAGAAATAAAAGGTATGACTAAACTTCGAACATGAACCAGGCTGTAGTCTAACGCTTCGACCGTCGACCTCTTCACTAAAAACGTTAATAACTCCAAAAATATTAACATTGTACCACACATTATATTAATAAAAATTGTTTTAGACGGTCTTACGTTGTGTAGCATTAAAACATGATTTTCCGTTGGCAAGCTTAATCCAGATTGTTTTCAAAAACTGGGTGTTGACTAGCAAAAAGCCGAATCTCATGGCTCTTTATTTCCAAAATAGAGCGTCCAGCAAAACTTAATCAAAATAGATTAGTCACATGTAAGAGCCACCTCTTGTATGGGGGCATCGATAAGTGACTGTATTTTAAGACCATTGCAGCATTTATTCTTAGAGTGCTTGTCGATGCCAAATTCTTCTAAACTGAGATAGTCAAATAGTCAATCATATACAGTTTCTCCAGAAGACTTGTGTTATGTCGTTCTATTTTTCAAATGGCGTAAAATTAACAAGAAAAAGTTTCGGTTTAACTAGATCTAAGTTAGTCAGTGCAGTCGCTACTAATTAACGATGTCTAAGGGGAAGAAAACAATCGGTAATAAATAGCCAGCTATACTAAAACGTGACGCAAATGGTCGAATGAACTGTTCGATTGTAACGTCGCATGTGATCGACTGTTATATTAGGTTGTACCGATAACTTACGAGGTGTATTACCAATTAAAACTTGATATCGATTACTTTATTTTTATGAGAGAATAATAAGCTTTCGGAAACGAGTTCCATTTCGGCCGGTTAAATTCTGTTTTTTTTTATCACAAGCGCGAGATGAAACTGACAGTGCGTGGCAAAGTGGCCGCCTCTTCACATTTTTGGTGTAATTTTGAAATATTATTCCGGGCGTGTTTTTACATTAGCGCTAATGTGGTGCAATAAACGAAAAGAAAGACAGAGCGATTTATCGCCAGCATGTAAATGCGTTTGTGTGTCGGCGGATTTGCGAAGCTCTCATCTGTCATCGTCGGTGACACAATCAATCGTAAACATCAATCACGTGATGAGGCGCGCGGTCGCGCTGCAAATCCGCGGCGACTGGCGAACCGAGCCTCCATGAAGAGGCCAGGCGGACTCTGCTCTGGCCGGCCACTCTTGTTCCAGTGCTTCGCCGCACGTCTTGCAAAGCGGCGGAATCTGGCACGTTTCGCAGTGCTTTTCTCAAATTTACTGAGTGCTGCGAGTCACAGTTCAAATATTTGACAGCAGAAATGCGAAGAAAAAAACAGCGCTTCACATTTGATTTATTTTGATAGTGTCATGAATGACTGGGGGAGCAGATACTCATTACTTATCGAAAAATCGGTGTTTCAAGAATTGCTTTTCTTGAGTAACACATATCAGTGTCGCGTTTCTAAACTATGCCTTATAGCAGTGTTTCTCAACCTGTGGGTCGCAACCCCCAGAGGGGTCGCAGTCTTGCTCGGGGGGTCGCCATCATAGAAGGAAGTGCTTGCACCATAAAATAACTAGGGGATCAGTAATACAAAAACGTATTTCTAAGTGAAATTACAGTTAAAATTACGGAGTTCCTTGTGTAACTTTAATTGCTTAACAGCAAATATATTTTTCTGTCGAAAATCAAGTAAAAATAGCATGAAGTATTCCACTCCGAAAAAATCCGTGTAGGAATTTAAAAGAAATCTGTAGCAGAAGAAAGAGGATTCAGTTTCTTTCCTTTGAGATAATGTAGTTTTCTTATGATTCGTAAAGAGATGGGTGGGTCCTCGTGAGAATAGTTGTATTTGGAAGGGGGTCACGGATTCGAAAAGACTGAAAAACACTGCCTTACAGGAACGACTTTTCTACAGAAAAATACAATTTTTTTTTGGTTATTACGCAAATGTAACCTTACAAATTGTTCATCATATTTTTGTACCTTCTTCATTGTCCTACTGTGTGACTGGGCGGCGACATGGTTTGGTTTGTGACTGGGGCGACAGGTGTGTTGACTTCGTTTTATATTTGGCTTTAGCTTGCGACTTTTAAGCTGTAGATTACGTCTTGATTTTCACAGTTGTATTGGATGTATAGGTTCAAAATTCTATTTGTCACCTCAGTATGGAAATTAAGTTGGTAGACATGGTACTTCTTCGCAGTTAATAAAATTTATATCTTTGTTGAATTTTTCACTGTAAATTATGGTTCTGGATTTCATATAAACTTAAAGACCTTTTTTAATGTTTGAGCATGAAAATCCGTTTCTCTGGGCTGATATTTAGTAAACCACAGAATAAAAAAAACTTGAATCATGGAGCCCCGATAGTTCAGATAATTTGACGCCCGTCACAAAGTTACTGTTTTTGCCTGATCCTTTTCCTTTATAGAATTATTCTTTAGAAAATTTCACCATACGTTTCTCCTGACCAAAACTGTTAGATATATTCCTTCACACATTAATTAATTTCTTAGGAACGTCACAGATATATTTTTCACCTTTAGAATATGTTGGGTCAATATTAGGGAACTAAATACTCGAATAACTGTTTAAGACTTTTTTAAGGTTCATAGATTCTCTATTCTGAAATCAATAGTTACATTCACAACACTTTCACTCTATACACTTTATAAGTTCACAATTCGTGAATATTTTCGTCAAAGTTTGATTGTATTAATCTCTCTGGATCCTATAGATTGATTACGAACTTTAATTCTTCAACATACGTCTTTCAAAAGTTGCATTAAACTAGCCAATAAGTTCAAATTTCATCTCACGAATATTCATCAGATTATTACGGGAGGCAGAAGCTTCTAATTCTCCCGTCCTAGCCTATCCCGATTAAAATCCAAAGATAATGTTCGTTTTTGCGTATGATCACGATATAAAAGTTTATATTAAAGTTTAAAAACTTTTTCTGGTTTTTTCCCATCTTGGAATTTAACCGCGTATAATATTATAGCTAGGCACTCAGAGCTCATCACATAGAAAGCTGAGCACATAGAGAAAGCTGAGAACATAGAGAGAGAGAGAGAGTAACTCAACTGCGGGTACTATTTATAATAGCAATCTCACAAATGATCTCTGATATAAGAGATGTTTTGACCTAAGAATTCCCTGGATACTATTACGCTGAATTACGCTGATATAATTTGAATTTACTAAAAATTTTGATAATGAGAAAATTCAGCCTCTTAACAAATTATTAAAATTACGTAACGATGGAAAATGTCGGAATACCGTGAGTCTAATGCTATGGTCGCGATGTGGTGTTACAACTGTCAGAAAAATGTAAAAAGTTCAAGTCGATCTACTGTGGCTCATGTAAATACCATATGGCCTCTCGAAGAGCACGATTAAAGACATCACCAGCCATAGGATAAACACGAAAGATGTTTTTTTCATTATCTGCTGTTAATTCAAATCATATTTTTGTAAATCTATGGGACTTAACTACTCTGGTTGTCAGTCCCTAGGCTTACAAACTACTTAAACTAACCTAAGGACAAACAAACACACCCAAGCCCGTGGGAGGACTCGAACCTCCGACGGCGAGCAACTGCGCGCTCCGCAGCGGAGAGCCTTAGAATGCTCGGTAACTCCAACGCGGCTTGCTGTGAATTAATGAAAAGAGAAACATAGTTTATTTTAACACTGCGCCCTCCTTAACTATGATTGCTGTCTTATCGATCAGTACAAATTAGAAGAGTTTTTGAAGAAATCGCCTCATCTCCATTATTTTCCATATTGAGCCTCGAATTAGAGTAACGTGTATGACAGACCCATCCCCTGATTAAACAACATTGTGATGAAACCTGCAATTCCTCTGAATATTTTCCCTTCTACCGAATTCTACAACAAGGTACTGATGATAAATATTCATGAAATACCTAGGATTATTCTATATCTGTTGTTGTGGTCTTCTGTTTGGAAACTGCTTTGAAGCAGTTCTCCACCATACTCTGTCCTGAGCAAGCCTTTTCATCTCCTCATAAGAACGGCAACCCACATCCGTTTGATTCTGTTTACTGTGTTCGTATCTTGGTCTCCCCCTACGACTTTTACCCCTCACGCTTCCCTCCAATGCTAAATTCACGATTCCTTGATCTCTAAGAATGTGTGCTACCAGTCGGTCCCTTCTTTTAGTCAAATTATACCAAAAATTCCTTTTCTCCCCAATTCTGTTCAGTACCTCCTTATTAGTTAAATGATCTACCCACCTAATCTTCAGCATTCTTCTGTAGCACCACATTTCAAAAGCCTCTATCTTCTTCCTTTTTGAACTGTTTATCGTCCATGTTTCACTCCCGTACAAGGCAACACTCCACACAAATGCCTTCAGAAAAGACTTTCTTACGGTTAAACCTGAGCCGTGTCACGGCTCGGCGGCGTTTCAGTTCCCCGCGTGGCTCCGTCTTTTATGTTAGTTGTTGACCCGTCTAAAACGCGAGAGGGCGCGCGTCGCCGGTGAGCGGGTCGGTGAACAGTATTGTGGGGAGTTGGGTTTCAGCTTATACATCTACATCTACATGGGATACTCTACAAATCACATTTAAGTGCGTGGCAGAGGCTTCATCGAACCACCGTTATACCATTTTATCTCCCATTCCATTCTAGAATAGCGCGCGGGAAGAAAGAACACCTGAATCTCTCTGTTCGAGCTCTGATTTCTCGTATTTTATTCTGATGATCATTTCTACCTATGTAAGTGGGAGTCAACAATATATTTTCGCATTCGGAGGATAATGTTGGCGATTGGAGTTTCGTAAGTAGCCCACGCCGCAGCGATAAGCGCCGTTGTTGTAATGATTACCATCCCACATCCTGTATCATTTCCGTAACTCTGTCTCCCCTGTATCGTGACAATGCGAAACGAGCTGCCCTTTTGCCCACCTGATAAGGATCCCATACTGGGCAGCAATAGTCCAAAAATGGACGGAAGGCATAGTGTATATAGTTGTTTAATAGTTCTCTTGCAACTTTTAAGGGTTCTGCCAATAAAACGCAGTCTCTGGTTCGCCTTTCCCACGACATTATTTACGTGTTATTTCCAGTTTAACTCTGAAGTAATAGTAATTCCTATGTATTTTGTGAAGTTTTCAAATGAGGAAAAGGGTGTGGCAGCAATGGTGGCACCTTCCGCTGGATTATAACTTGTGGATGCACACGCTCGACACTGAGACGTAACGGCGGGCAAGATCAGAATCTGCTTGGGCCTTTGGTTTCTGGCCGGATGTATGGAATTTACGGGTTTCCCTCGGCGCATACTAACGTATGTTTCACCTTGAATTACCAAAAGAAGCCGTATTGTGTGTGTCTCCAGAGCCAGCTTGGTTTATGTTCATTTGATTTGTATGCCGTTTAAAAGTGTTATAATATTGTTCTTGTTTGTCATGTTAATTATTGTTCTTGTTTGTCATGTTAATTAATGACTGTTATCCAGGTTGCTGCCAAATCAAAAGTTGACTTATTCAATATGATGTTTAAACGGCTTGGGACAAAAAAAAAAAAAAAAAAAAAAAAAAAAAAAAAAAAAAAAAAAAAAAAAAAAAAAAAAAAAAAAAACAACAACAACATTGTAAGTTGGCACGTAGTGCGCTTCTTCAAAACCACCTGACTGGTGAATGGTATTTTTTTCAAGTTTTTATTATGTAAGGAGTTTGAATTCTTGGTTTTCTATTCATTATCATGTGTTTTATTTGTGTAGCATTATTGTAAAATGTTCAAATGTTTGTAGAGCTTATGGGACTTAACTACGGGGTCATCAGTCCCTAAACTTACAAACTACTTATGAACTAGCTAATACTAAGGACGGACAAATATCCATGCCCGAGGAGGGATTCGAACCTCCGACCGTAGTGGCCGTGCAGACCGAGACTGACGTGCTGCAGACCGCTCGGCCGCCGCGGCCGGCCATTATTGTAATAAGCTTATTTGTTTCCACTGGTTCTGACTTAATTTGATCTGCAAGCAGGCTTAAGATTTGTCATTATTCACCATTTACGTATGTTAGTAGGCACTGGTCTTTGTTTGTGTTAATATATAAACATATTTGCCTGCCTATTATCAATACCTGTTTGTTCTTGTATTTTCTTGGCTTCCCATTGGAGCGTCAGTCTTGTAACTTTGTTTACGTGTCTGCGTGGACTGCCGAGACTGGGCGTGTTTACGGCCGTTACCGCATACGCTCATTGGGCCGCGTACACCACCTTGACCATAAGTTAAGTGACGTTTGTAATTGAAATATTATCAAGTAGTTATGGCTTACGAACCTGGTGGTGTTCCTAAGATGTTCGGTCTGTTAATCCAAATCTTAGTGTAAAAGCAGTCGTGACATTTTGCAAATAAGTATTGGACTGTGATCGTTAAGCTTTTTTTTTTTTTTTTTTTTTTTTTTTTTTCATTTCAAACCTGTTTATCCCTTTGCAGTGTTTTGCTGTTACTCATTGAAATGTGCACAGGTCATTAAAGAAATGATCCATATTAATGCGACATTGCAGTTATAACCAATTGCTACAAATTCACTACTATTTATATTTAAGGAAGTGGATCTATGTAAATTAAAACTCCTTCTTAACATGAGATTATAAGTGAGGCTTGTGGGTGAGGTTTGGCTGTTATTCATTGCCGTAACTTCTTAAATTTAGTTATTTGTTACTTTGTGTTTGTGCCTTCTACTGACAATGTTCTTTTACCGACACTAGGTTTATATTTCGTCCGTTATCCCCGTGTTTCTTAAAAAGGAATATTCGCTGCTGCATTTCAAGCTAAATGTTTTCCTACACTGTCATTAATCTCTAGTATATTGATTCCGCTAATAAAATTCAGTGCTCTAGTCTTCAATGACTGCAATTTTGGCCTTTTTATGGCTTGTGTGTTAATTGGAATCTGTTATTTCATGTAAAATTCCATTTTCGTAATTTTTAGTATTTTAACAGGCACCAAACATTGTTTTTACGATTATGTTGTTGGTCAACGGTGCCTTTAAATTTTTTAACATCATATTTAAAACCGTGTGTAAATTCCAAAGTTTTTTATAAAAATTTTTGTTGTTATATGCTGAAAAAATAAATGTTTTAACAAGGCTTGATCTAATAAAAAATGTGCACATATACTCCCATCCCAATCCCGCCAAGTTACCTATGACTGCTATTTGAAGGTATAGCTCAAAACCAATATTCGATATTAGCAGATTTCTCTTTTTCGAAAACGCTGTTCTTCCCATTGCCATTCGGCATTTTCTATCCTCTGTAATGCGACCATCATATGTTATTTTACTGTCCAAGTAATAAAACGCATCTACGACCTTTATTGTTTCGTTACCTAATATAATTCCTTCAGCATCGCCTGATTTTGTTAGACTACTTTCTATTACCCTTGTTTTCCTGTTGTCAGTTTTCATTTTATACGTTCCTTTCAACACACTGTCCATTCTGTTCATTTGCTCTTCCAGATCCTTTGCTGTCTTTGACAGAATTACAATAATATCCGCAAAATGCAGTGTTTAAAAAAGTGTTCAAATGTTTGTATAGCTTATGGGACTTAACTACAGGGTCATACGTCCCTAAACTCACAAACTACTTCTGAACTAGCTAACACTAAGGACGGCACAAATATCCATGCCCGAGGGGGGATTCGAACCCCCGACCGTCGTGGCCGTGCAGACCGTGACTGACGCGCCTCAGTCCCCTCGGCCACCTCGGCCGGCCAGTGTTTTTATTTCATTACCCTGAACGTTAGTTCCTTCTCCAAATTTCTCCTTGCTTTCCTTTATAGCTTGCTCAATGTACAAATTGAATAACATTAGAGAAAGGCTACAACCCTGTCTTACTCCCTTCTCAACTTCTGCATCTCTTTCATGACCTTAAACTCTGATAACTGCTGTCTGACTTATGTACAAGTTGTAAATAACCTTCCGTTCCCTATATTTTACTCCTGCGGATTTCAGAATCTGGAAGAGTGTATTCTAATCATGGTTAAAAACTTTTTCCAAATCTACAAAAGCTAGAAATGTAGGTTTGCCTTTCCTTAATCTATCTTCTAAGATAAGTCGTAAAGTGAGTATTGCCTCCCGTGTTCCGACATTTCTCCTGAATAAAGCTTACAAAAACTCGACTCAGATACCACGAGCTCTTGCGGGGATCTTCCCTCGCCAGGATCACAGGACCAGCAACTTGCACCCAGACCAGGCCGGGTTCTCCACACTCACCGCGGAAGCAGACCAAAGGCATAAAAGTTACTCTTTGCCAACTAAGGCACAATAGCGATTCGACCAGAAGTGATAGGAAAACTCGTTGCCCGACCCGAAGATAATAGAAGGTTTCACATTCTACTAGACATGAAGCATACTACACATACACATTCACCCGCTCTACCGTTCTAAGAGGGTAGGAATGGTAAAGGACGATAAGTACAGTGTCATTATGTTACAACCGAGTATGGGAGAAGCATAGGAAGTACAGACTCACGATATATCAAAATGTAGGTCTCATATCGATAAATAATAAATATGCACCGTTCAAAACAATTAGGGGATCAGGTGTAATATCAGACACAATATACATATGGTAACCTATTTTATTTAGATATTGGTTACAACTGTGATACAGTACGATATTTTGCTGTCTCAACTCTACACTTCAGGTTTACAAGGCGTTTACTTATAGCGAGGCACCATGAGGCTACCACGATAATGAAATTGTCATTCTCATTGCTATGTAATATGGCGTGTGATCACCTCGGACGGCCAGTACACTTGCACTCCTGCGGGGCAAGCACAGTTTAAGGTTATCAATCAGCTCTTATGGGATATTTGCCCAGTCTTCCACAAGTGCAATATACAGCTCTGCAGCAGTTAAGGAGGGTGCTGGTCTGACTGCAATGCTTTTGCCAAGTGCCTCACAGGCATTCTCAGTCGGGTTCAAGTCCGGTGAACAAGCTGGCCACTCCGTTCGTTCAATTCCATCAGCATAAAGCTTGCTGCCCACCAGTATAGCTCTGCGGGAACGAGCGTTGTCGTCCACCAGAAGGAACCCATCTCCTATGGCACCAACGTAGGGCACAATTATAGGTCGAAGGATCTCGTCTCTATAAGAAGTGAAAGCGCCATTCTGAACGATGTAGAGGTTCGTACGTCCGCCAATACTGACTCCTGTCTACACCATTCGCCCACCATTATGATATGGTAATGTTTCATGTACATAAGAAGGGTTGTTCCAAGTTACGCATTATCTACAGATGGAAGGACGATTGTCTGCCTGAACACAAAATCTTGATTCATCTGTGAAAAGATTCGTGAAGACTCCAATCAAATTAAATGTTTTTAAATCTAAGGGGACAAAAGTGTGCTCAGATTGAGCATTACATCTACACCTACATACATCTACATACTTACTCCGCAATCCACCGTAAGGTGTGTGGCAGGGGGTACACTGTACCACTACTAGGCATTTCCTTTCCTATTCCACTCCCAAATAGAACGAGGATAAAAAGAATGCCTATATGCCTCCGTACGAGCCCTAATTTCTCTTATCTTGTCTTTGTGATCACTACGCGAAATGTAAGTAGGCAGCAGCAAAATCGTAATACACTCAGCTTCAAATTCCGGCTCTCTAAATTTCCTCAACAGAAATTCACGAAAAGAACGTCATCTTTTCTCCAGCGATTCCGAATTGAGTTCCCGGAGCATTTCCGTGACACTCGCGCATTGGTCGCACCTACAGTAACAAACCTAGCTGCTCGCCTCTGATCTGCTTCTCTGTCTTTCTTTCAACTGATCTGCTGCGGGTCCCAAACACTTGATCAATACTCAAGACGTGTTCGTACAAGAGTTTTATACGCGGTATCCTTTACAGATGAAGTACATCTTCCCAAAATTCTCCCAATAAACCGAAGTCGGCTATTCGCTTTACTCACATTAATATACAAGGTTTTAAAATTTACAGTTACAAATTATTGTTTTAGTCTTTGCTATAGTCTGTTATTGATTTTGTTCTTTTTTCTCACGTTAAAGTGTGGTATTTTTTGCATTGTTGACCACATAATACAAATTTACAATCCACACTCGGTTCATGAAAGTTTTTGATACTTGTGTACTGAAAGTCTTGTTGTCACGCGTCACTGATTCCTGCATTCACTGTCATCCATCACGGCTGGTGTGCCGTAGAAATCCAACTCTATTTCCTTCTTCCTTAGGTTCATGGTTTTTGAGTAATTCCTGGTATGGTCCCGTAGGTGGCAGGCAATCTTGAAGTCGGATATCTTCTATGATGTACGTCTCTTTCAACAGTTTATACGTTAGTCGGGATGGCGCTGTTGTTCCCACTCTTAGGATCCGTTTCATGAACATCGTCTTCACTTTTTCTATTCTTTCAAGGTCGCTGATCTTGAGATTTTCCCATATTATCTCTATTCCATACTTTATGACTGGTGCCACTGCATCTTTGAAGTGTCACCGCTGTGCTTGTTTATAGGCTAGTTATGTTTGGAGTATTGTATGGTGCTTTGGTTGCTTCTGCTACCCTTTCCTGAATATGTATACCTGAAGATGTTGCTGTGGTTTGTAATGTAATGCTCAGGTATTTATATTTGCCAACTATTTGTAATGGCTCATGGTATAGCATTATGCTGTCTTTGGTTGTTATTCTTCCTCCCTTTCTGTATGCCATTTGAACTGTCTTAACTTGGTTCACATTTAGCTCATTTCTGTAGCCCAAGATTCTAATTTTTGTATTGCCTTCTGCACGTCTTCTTTTACCTTTGATCCTATCACCATATCGTCTGCATACAGGATAATTTCTACTTTTGAGTCTTTCTACATTATGTTTTGTGCATCCGCTATATAGATTTTAAACAGCGTCGGGCTAATAGGACCTCCCTGAAGCACTCCATTCGTCTGTACAATCATCTCTGAAACTTCAACATTGTTGTTTATTTGTATCAGATTTCTTTGAAGACATGCCTCGATCGTTCTCGCCAGAGGATCTCCCTCTCTGGTTATTCTTTTCAGTTTTTCTATTAGTTTTCCTCTATTTACTGAATCGAACGCTTTTCTGAGATCTAGAAAGACTGCATATTACTTTCCTCCTTTGTATCTCAGTGCGTCATCTATATTGTCTATTAAATATTTTACTGCCTGTACCGTGTTCCTGCACTTCGTAAAGCCAAATTGGCATTCTGGGAAGCTTCCCTCTATTGCTCCAAGTAGTCTTCTGTATAGGATTTTAATGAATATTTTGAACGAATCCCGTGATGCTCTGTCCCCCTTCCCTTTGTACAGGACCTTTATTGTCGATAAGGGACTTAACTGCTGCTGTTATCAGTTCCTAGGCTTACAAACTACTTAAACTAACTTATGCCAAGGACAACACAACATACCCATGCCCGAGGGAGGACTCGTACCTCCGACGGCAAGCAACCGTGCGCTCCGCAGCAAGGCGCCTTAGAGCTCTCGGTCAACGGCCTACTCCAATCCTAATGTTTCTCTGCCCAATTGATGCGGGCTAAACGGTGTCGTGATAATGCGACACACACCATAGGCCTCCGTGCGTAGAGGCCATATTTCCGAAGGCGACTTGAAAGTTTGTTTTGATATTGCGCATACTCTTGCTGCCTGAAGTGTGCATTGCAGCTGAGTTGCTTATAGCCTCCTGCTCGACGAGCTGTTAAACGGAGATAACGGTCATCTGATGTTACTTGTGGACGGTCTGGGCCTTTCCCTCTTTTAACGGTTCCTGTTATATGAAATCGCGTCTAGATGCTAGAAATTACACTTTGTGACACTTCAGTAGCTACAGGCACCTCCCACTGTGTTTGTACCGCTTCCAACCTTCCAACGGCTCGCCATGTCATGGCTTCAGGTAAGTCACGTTGTTGTTGCATTGAACCTCCTGATCACTACATTATCTGAAAACACCTGCTTGAGTAATTCGTTTGGTAGAGTAAAAACAAGTTAACGTCAACCCCCTCTGCAGCAACTTCCTGTTATTAACATTATCTCGCTTGCCGTAATATTGTTGTCTCCACTCCCTAGAACCACCAAAAAGACGTCCAACGATTTTAATTCATTCTGCCGATGAAAATTTTTCAGGACCTAGATATCTCAACAGAGCCCGTAATCCTTTTGACCCACAATGATAATTTCACACTGCTATGGAGTGTGCCCTGATAGGAAACTTCATAGCAGAATAAAACTGTATTATGAACCGGGATTAGAACCCGGGACATTTTCCTTTCACGGGCAAGCGTTCTACCAAACCTAGGGGATGTTTCCAGAATGAAATTTGTAATGTGCGCTGATATGAAAGTTGGTGATGGATTAAAACTGTGTGTACACCATAGAGACCTGTTAATCCACGAAAAGGAACCATGTGCGGAATGGTGATCTTGCAAAACTTACTTAGTTGGCTTGAAAGCCGGCAATAAATAAAATAAATAAATAAATAAAAATTAAAATAAAAATTAAAAAAATTCAATTCAATTCAATAAAAAATAATAAAAGCCTTATTTCTCTGCATCTTCGACTGATTATTACAGGAAATAGGTGCATAACTGCATCAAACACATCATACACAGACCACATAATCATTGGATCCTGCCTGCCAAGGTATGGTCTAAGGTGATAGTGTCTTGGTTGTGGTTTGGACTGCATTTTACTGGCATGGAAAAATGAAGTTGCCTTGGAGTTTAGCGTCTAGTCGACAGCGTGGTCATTAGAGACGGAACTCACGCTCAGATAGCTGGGTAAGTATGAGGAAGGAAATTGATCGTGCTCTTTCAAAGAAACCATGCCGAGTGACTTAGAAATAATGGAAAATCTAAATCTGGATGCCGGGGGTGAATTTGAACCACCGTCCTCGAGCACATTGTGATACCACTGCGCCACTTCGCTCGGTTCCTGTTTTGAAAAGGCCTCTTACTTCTTCTGGGAGGAACATTGAACGCGATATACTGAGCTGCTCGGGGACAACTCTATCTTCCTGACGGTTCCGTGATTTTTGAAGATGATACGCGCCGCTCTCACGCCTCCGGGTAATGGTTCCAGGAACATACATAGATGCCAGACAGAAGGCTACCGCAGAGTCCACATTTTAACCCGATTGAGCATATATGCCATGTCATGGAACGCAGACTCTATAAGCATGGTCAGACCCGAACTGGCTGCCTCTCTACAAGAAATTTGGCTTCAGACGCGTTCAGAGGAATACAATGGACGTCTACGAGTGCAGGTAAAAAAATTTTTGAAAGGTGAAAGCTCACTTTGTTTTTCAACATAGTTTCCTTGTAAGGCTATACACTTGGTCCAGTGAGTTTCCAGTTTTTTCAACCCATCGGCAAAATAGCCTTTGTCAAATGCTGTAAAATTGTCACAGTGGCGGACACTTCGACATTCGATGAAAATTTCTTCCCACCAAGTACACATTTTCAAGTTTGGAAAAAAGAAGAAGTCACTCGGAGCCAAGTTTGGTGAATAGGGTGGGTGAGGAACCAATTCGATACCCAAGTCGTGCACTTTTTCCATTGCGATAGCTGCTGTGTGGGCTGGAGAATTGTTTTGATGAAACAGCTCTTTCTTCTGTGCCAGCCTTGTAGGTCTTTCAATTAGTTCCTGTTTCAAACGATCCATTAGAGCAACATCATAGCGCCCAGTTGTGGATCTGCCGCAGGCAGCAGTGGCCGAGGGGACTGAGGCGCTTCAGTCACGGTCTGCACGGCCACTACGGTCGGGGGTTCGAATCCCCCCTCGGGCATGGATATTTGTGCCGTCCTAGTTCGTAAGTAATTCATAAGTAATTTGTAAGTTTAGGGACTGATGACCCCGTAGTTAAGTCCCATAAGCTGTTCAAACATTTGAACATTTGTGGATCTGCCTTTTGTCAAATAATCTATCAGGATTATACTCTGGGAATCCCAAAAGACAGTGGTCATCACCTTTCCATCTGACAAAACAATTCTCACCGTATTTGCTGCATTTTCCCCACTTTTCGGCCATTCTCATTGCTTCACTCCTCGCTAAAGGTATGTTCTCTTAACTTCGACAAAATGTTCAAATGTTTGTTAAGCTTATGGGACTTAACTACGGGGTCATCAGTCCCTAAACTTACAAACTACTTATGAAGTAGCTAATCCTAAGGATGGCACAAATATCCATGCCCAACCGTAGTGGCCGTGCAGACCGTGACTGGAGCGCCTCAGTCCCCTCGGCCACAGCGGCCGGCACTTCGACAAAAGCCCGCACCGAGCGACAGAGCGTCTCTCCTGCAGAGTCTGCCACCCTCGTAGACTCGCTTCCACGGGTCGCACCGCAGTCCATAGGGCCATAGGACGCCGCAGGCAATATTACCCACCTACGCCATATCACTAGCTAAGTCAATGAAAGGATGATGATGAACGTGTAGCATTTATGACCGTTAGGAATTAAAGTTCAGGGGGAAGAATTAAAAACATTGCGTTTTGCCGACGACACAGTAATTCTGTCAGATACAGCAAAGGACCTGGAAGAGCAATTGAACGGAATGGACAGTGTGCTGAAAGGTGCATATAAGATGAACATTAACAAGAGCAAAACTAGGATAATGGAGTGCAGTGTAAGAAAATCAGGTGATGCTGAAGGAATCAGATTAGGAAACGAAGCAATAAAGGAGGTAGATGAGTTTTGTTACTTGGGCAGTAAAATAACAAATGATGGTCGCAGTACAGAGGATATAAAATGCAGAATGGCAATGGGTAGAAAAGCGTTTTGAAAAAGAGATATTTGTTAACATCGAATATTCATTTAAGCCTAAGGAAGTCCTTTCTGAAGGCATGTATATGGAGTGTTGCCTTGTATGGGAGTGAAACATGGACGATAAACAGTGCGTACAGGAAGAGAATTGAGGCTTTTGAAATGTGGTGCTACAGAAGAATGCTGAAGATTAGGTGGGTGGACCGCGTAACTAATGAGGAGGTACTGAACAGAATTGGGGAGGAAAGAAATTTTTGGCATACCTTGACTAAAAGAAGGGATAGATTGGTAGGACACATTATTAGACATCAAGGAATTGTGAATTTAGCGTTGGAGGGAAGTGTGTGGGGTAAAAACCGCAGAGGAAGACCAAGAGATGGATACAGTAAGCAGATTCAGACAGATGTAGGTTGCCGTTCTTATCTGGAGATGAAGAGGCTTGCTCAGGATAGGGTATTGTGGAGAGCTGCATCAAACCAATCTCTGGACTGAAGACCACAACAACAACAGACCCTACCTGGTGTCGTGTTACGCCGCTTTAGCTTACTTCGGTGAGTTGCGTGTCACTGATGATGACATGATGAGGACGACACAACACCCTGTCCTCGAACGGAGAAAATCGGGAATCGAACCCGACCCCTTGTGTGGAAACCCACCACACTGTCCACTAGACTACAGAGGCAGACAGTCAATGTATTCAAGGTGTTCGAGGACATGTGCCAGTCAGGTGAGGCACTGCCCACGTGGGGGAGACAAGACGGACACTGAAAGCTGATCAAAGCGCTTGATCTGGAGGGAGTGGTGATACATAATCAAAGGCGTGGTAAAAGTTGGGAGTGCAGGTCGCACACACAGTCGCAGTTAAGTGCGCGTGAGGGAGACAGGGGAGAGTGCTGGAGACGGGAAGTGATGTGGGCCATGTTTGCGCACAAGAAGCAACCTGTTAACAGTGTGAGCGCGGGCGCAGCTTGGCGAGCCTTTACGTGCTGCGCAGCCGGCCGTCGGCCACGGTCGGTCTACTAGTGTAGCTGCAGTCGGCAGTCTCCTAATGCGGGAACGATGGCGCCTTCACGCCCCGAGACGCATGCCCCGCCGGCGCCTAATCTGTTTCCTATAGCGCTGAATATGAGTTCCCGCCGGGGCGCAAGGTGCGCCGGAAATAATCGCATGAAACATATATTAAACCCCCAGTGCGCTGCCTGCTGCTGCCGCGGCGCGCTGTTCCCTGCTCTGCACCGGCGGGGTCTCCGCGCGGCTTCATCGTATGCCACACCCTCTCAGACGCTCGTTCACTGTTGCCTTGTATTCCTGCAATTACTAACGACAAAATGGAGAAGCCGCTAATCCTCAAAAGTATTCACTTTGGTCATTAAACATTTCGGAGTAAACTGTTTTCCATACGGTGGCCTCGTGCCGGATATGGTTTTGCAGTGTCTGAGATATTCCGTTTGTGTTTCAGTCCCACACTAGAAAAGGGCTAGAACACCACTTGCTCTCTTTTTATTTTTATGTATTTACTAACTATAAACCCGGCCTTGCTCGTGTACTTATATTCCAATATTATGTTAGTCCATCTCTCCTATTTCTTTGTACAACCTCTCTTCTCTCTGTTCATCTCCTCCTCTCCCCTTTCTGTCTATTTCTTCCTCGACCTACTCTTCTCCAAATGTTCAAATGGTTGTTAAGCTTATGGGACTTACTGCGAGGTCATCAGTCCCTAAACTTACAAACTAATTATAAACTGGAATGAAACTTTCACTCTGCAGCGGAGTGTGCGCTGATATGAAACTTCCTGGCAGATTAAAATTGTGTGCCGGAACCGGGACTCGCTCCTGGGACCTTTGCCTTTCGCGGGCACGGGCTCTACCGAGTTAGCTATCCCGACACGACTCACGGTGCCGCCTCACAACTTTACTTCTGCCAGTACCTCGCCTCCTACTTTGCAAACTTCACAGAAGCTCTCCTGCGGACCTTGCAAGACTAGTACTCGTGGAACAAAGAACATGGCGGAGACATTGTTTAGCCGGCCGCGGTGGCCGAGGGGACTAAGGCGCTCCAGTCATGGTCTGCACGGCCACTACGGTCGGGGGTTCGAATCCCCCCTCGGGCATCGATATTTGTGCCGTCCTAGCTCGTAAGTAGTTCCTAAGTAGTTTGTAAGTTTAGGGACTGATGACCCCGTAGTTAAGTCCCATAGACTATACAAACATTTGAACATTTGACATGGTTTAGCCAGGTTGCAGTCCCGGTTGCGGCACACAATTTTAATCTGCCAGGAAGTTTCATATCAGCGCACACTCCGCTGCAGAGTGAAACTTTCGTTCTGGAAACATCCCTTAGCTGTGGCTAAGCCATGTCTCCACCATATCCTTTCTTCCAGGAGTGCTAATCTTGCAAGGTTCGCGGGAGAGCTTCTGTGGAGTTTGGGAAGTAGGAGGCGAGGTACTGGAGGAAGTAAAGAGCCTTGATGACAACTTCCACTCTCGCAGACATAAGTTCAATCAGGTGCTGGAAGATTTCTTGGGAAAGGGCAGTCCATTCTTGACAGAGTGCTGCACTGAGGAGGGGTGTCGATGTAGGTCGATGAGGCATGGCATGAAGTCGGCGTTTCAAATCATCCCAAAGGTGTTCTATAAGATTTAAGGCAGCACTCTGTGCAGGACCGTCCATTACAGAGATGTTATTGTCGTGTAACCACTCAACCACAGGCCGTGTTGAAAGATGCAATCGCCATCCCCAAATTACTCTTCAATAGTGGGAAGCAAGAAGGTGCTTAAAACATAAATGTACGCCTGTGCTGTGATAGTGCCACGCAAAACAACAAGAGTTACAAGCCTCCTCCATGAAAAACACGACCACACTATAAAACCACCGCAAATGTTTGTAAATCTAGGGGACTTAAATTCTGTGGTTATTAGATCCTAGTCTTATAAACAACTTAAAGTAACCTAAGGAAAACACACCCGAAGGAGGACTCGAACCTCTCACGGCGAGAAACTGCGTGCTCCACATCAAGGATCCTTAGAGCGCTCGGCCACTCCATCGTGTTGGCACTACATACGCTGGCTGCGTTCACTGGGCATTCGCCATACGCACACCCTGCCTTCGGATCGCCACAATGTGTGCCGTGATGAATCACTCCACACAATGTTTTTCCACTATTCAATCGTCCAATCATAACGCTCCTTACACCAAGCGAGTTTTGACTTGCGTGATGTTCGGTTATGTGCAGCCGCTCGACCATGAGATCCAAGTTTTCTCACTTCCCGCCTGTCATAGTACTTGGAGTAGATCCTGATGCAGTCTGCAGTTCCTGTATGATAGATGCCTGCCTGTTACATTGTACGACCCTCTTCAACTGTCGGCGGTCTCTGTTAGTGAACAGACGAGGCCGGCCTGTACGCTTTCGAGCTGAAATTTCCCACTTCAATATCACATCAGAAACTGTGGACCTAGGGATGTTTGGGAGGGTGGAATTCTCGCATACAGACTTCTGACACATGTAATACCCAATCACTTGACCACGTTCGAAGTCCGTGAGTTCTGCGAAGCGTTCCATTCTGCTCTCTCACGATGTGTAATGACTACTGAGGTCGCTTATATGGAATACTAGGCAGTAGGTAACAGCACAATTCACCTATTATGAAAAACGTATGTTTTGGGGGAGTCTGGATGCTTTTAATCACATAGTGTATGAACACAAAGTGAAATCCGTTAAACTTCATTTACACTATACATCAGTAAAATGGAAACGCCATAAATATCTCATCTCTACAGCCGCCATCGCAGCAACTTGTACTAAGCCTTCGGCATTATCTTCTTTCTGTGTGTTTGCTGTCAATCTTCCAATAATTTTTGCCTATTGCCCCCTACCATTCTTTCGAACTTCGCCTACGTCTCATCAGTCGGAAACGAGTCTTTATGTTACCACTACGTCAACAGTTATTCATCGCCTCCTAAACTCCACCTTCACAATCTCATTAAACTGTATCTCACATTATCCTTATGACAAATTGTACTTTCCACCTTTCCCACCAGTCCTACTTTAGTGACGTGAATATCTTTCGTTCCATCAGGTCTGAGTCAATCTTACAACGAGAGAACGGCTACTTGTCATCGCTGAATTCGTCGAAATTTATGGTAAATGTACGTGGTGAAACATGTTTTGGTCATCCAGAGTGTTTGGTTTGCTATTGACGAGTAAGGGAATTTAACTAAGACATCTTTTTTATCAAAAAATTGTTTGATATTTTTATTATTTATTTATTTTGAGCTGCCCTTTAGGGTCACTGCAGGGTTATTTAAAATTTTATATAGGTAGATAAAAGAAGTAGAAATGGACATGTTACTGTAGGACACTAATTTAGGTGAACCTGAAAACGGGAAACGCTAAACTCATAGCATCGTTAAGCATTGATTATGAATATCAAATTGTGCTGTAATTGATTAGAACAATGATAACACCTTTCATATCTTTTTCATTTGTAATGAATGTTCAAAGGTTTGTAAATCCATGGGACCAAAGTAAAGCGATCATGTCTCTAGGCTTACATACTTCTTAATTTAAACTGACCTAAGGACAATACATACATCCATGCCTGATTGAGGGCTCGAACCTCTGGCGGGAGCAACCTTACCGTCCCTGCTCGGTTATTCCACGCTGCTTTTCAGATATAATTTTACGTAATGAACAGATACAAGTTAAAATAAAAGTAAATGGCTAAGATGAAACTAAAATTTCCGCATACGTCACAGTAAATGATGCACTCTTTTTAGTGAAGAAATACACAAGAAGTATACTGTTATTTTCGCTGAACAAGCCAAACTACACTTCATAATAAATTATTAGTCAAAAAGATTCATTTTCTCTGTGAATGTATTGTTTCTTTGTATGAAACTTGACGCTCTGCAGTATTTGTAGCATATAAACTTGAAGGCTTTTGCGGTATCCTGGCTGAGGAGCCATAACGGGCCAGCCACAATCTGTGTGTGTGTGTGTGTGTGTGTTTCATTACAGCACCAATGGCAATCTTGTCATATCAACCGCACCGATCGCATACACCGCTTAACCACGCAAAACGATACGGCAGATAATTACCATACAAATTTAATTGCAAAGCATCGAACTAAGATTTATTGGAAAATATGACAAATTCATCTTATCTGTGAACGAATTGGTCTACGAACAGTTTTTTTATTGCCGTATAGATTGTATTTGTTTTGTGGGAAACAAATCGAATGAACAGTTGGGAGAAGTTTCATGGAAAGACCTTGTTGGAGAATTGTCACTTGTCGCCTTTGAGTAATTTCAGTGCCCTACTGCAGTTGCAGTCATTACTTTTCTTCCTCGTCCTTTTTCCTACCTCTCCTTAATAAAATATTGGTTTTACGCACCGTTCGTGTACCTGTGTGTTAAGTCTCTGAACAAGAGACAGCAGTGGTTAGTAGGTAGCGTTTAAGCTCGTAAACCAACAGATTTTTCGGTCGAATCCCAGCTATATAATCGGAACTCATTTAACCACGCCACGGATTTCCAATTGTCTAGGGCCCAACCGATATGGTCACAAGCACAGGAGAGACTTCTTGCTGTTAGTATAGGCACTCGAGTCGTCTGCTGCCAAAGGCAACTAACGCCATATTGCGCCGCACTGTCCTGATACTTCCGCCTTACCACTTCATCGATTTCTGCAGTTATTTCAGGAAATTCTGTTTATCTTTTGGCACTGAAAACTCGGTCATTAAGTGCTATCTGTTGTGACAAGAAAATTCTTGACACATTATTGGCACTATGGATTTCGGGATATTTCCTAACGATTTCCGAAATGGAATGTTCCATGTGTCTAATGTCTGTTACGTTTCAGCTTTCAAAGGTTGTTAAATCTTCTTGTACTGCCATATTTTTTCCAGAAACAGTTTTATACGAACCGCCAACTGTGGATGCAGCTATGACCTATGTGGCGTAGTCGGGAGGCTGAAGATACTGTGGGCTGAAATCTTCTAATTTACCATGTAACGAAATGAGAGGAAGAAAATCTACTACGAAAATTTAGCTGTAGCAACGACAGAATCGAAAGGAGAAGGCTCTTTTCTGGAGGAAGTACTAAAGAGTTCTAACACATAATGATTCAGTTCAGTTAAATAGTACTTTCCCAATTGGTTGAACCTCATAGTGTCTTCAGTAGCTTCTATCTTAATAACTATACCACTCTATATTTCTACTCCTTCCTTAAATCTCCACGATTGCTTTCACCCCCAACCATTTGGATCAAAATATGAGAGGGCACTCGTTCTTCCTTATAAGGCCAAAAGTTCAAGGTAGTAACTATTTCTGTATAGTAAATTGGTCTCCTCCTTCGAATGTCTTGACTTTAGGCGAATAATGGAGCCCCCTCTTCCTTCCCCACACATTATTCTGTATCTGTGTCTTTCTTACAACTGTGTATCAGCACCTACAATATCCCCTTAATTTATTACTTTTATACGTTGCTTGCAGTGGCCATTCGAGCAGCAGCTGAATGTTATGTATTTCACTGTAATGTTTTAAAAGGAAACGCCTTTTACTACTGCAATGAAGGGTTTTATTTTGATAAGTCAACCATACGCGTTTCACCTTTGTCACAAGGCATCAGTGGGTGTCCTGAAATATTTACATGTTTCCGTTTAACATAAAGGTTAGGTTTCTTACATATGTACAAAACATTTCGTTTCTGATTTAAAACAGTTCGTTGTTTGTTATAAAATGGTGTACTTACAGCACTTGCTACTCCACATCAGTCTCTTTCTGACAACCAGGTCAAAAGGTTCCACTGTTTTCTAAACAAACTTTGAATTTTTCTGGTTCCACTGCCTTCTGCTGCCATACTGTGTCCACTGTAGTTTATTTTATTGCCAACCTTCTCAGCTTATTTGAAATTCAACTGTTTCATTGCGAGTGTGTTGAAGGTTTTGAAATTCGCAATGGGCCGTAACGGGATATTTGGTTTATGTACCTTTGGTTGGCATCGGAGGTTTGGTGCTGTGGAATAATTCTGGATTAATTTTCCTTTTTCTGTGTGAAAAATGACAGAACCATCAACAACACCTCACACTTAATATAACTCATAAAAGATACAAGAATCCCAGACTCAGCTACCCTTCTTTCCTTTGAAATAGAAAATATGTACACTAACATACCAGTAGATGAAACAATAACTATCATAGAACAAAATCTAAAAGATAACAGCCAACTACCAGATGAACACATATAAGAGATATACTCATTGCTAAAATTGATAACCGAACAAAACTATTTTCATTTTAATAATGAATATTACCTGCAAGAAGAAGGGTTACCCATGGTATCACCACTGTCAGGTACCCTAGCCAATATTTTCGCGAACCATGTAGAAAGCATGATTTTAAAAAAAAAGTTGCCACAAAAAACTATAAAATACTCTGCTGGATAAGGTACATGGATGACATCCTCTGCCTAATCGATGAACCGCCGGAAAGAATAGATCAGCTCCATGCAGATATAAACACCATACACCAAAAATAACATTCACAATAGAAAATGAACATAACAACCAAATAAACTTCTTGGATATAACCATCAAAAAGGAAAACAACAAGCATACCTTTGACATTTACCGTAAACCGACAACAACTGATACGATTATACACCAGACCGCCAGTCACCCACGTGCACAAAAACAATCAGCAATCAGATACATGCTCCACAGACTCAACACAGTACCTCTGAAAAAGAAAATTACCAAAAGGAACTAGACATCATCACACAAATAGCAACAAATAATGGATACAATAGTAATATAGTAGAAAAATTAAGCAAAAAAATTAAAAAACAGATACGGAAAAAAACACCAAACATACAGACCCACAGACAACAACACAGAAAAGCCGCACACACACACACACACACACACACACACACACACACACACACATCAAACTGCAGTACAAAGAACACATGAAAACAAAAAAGAAGATTCAAGGTGGTACACAATAACATACAAACACAAACTTACACTTAAAATAACAAATATTTTCAAAAGACAAGGCATAAAAATAGCTCTCAAAACAGATAACCTAATCCAAAAATATATCCTAAAAATAAAAAAAGACACAGATATCTACCAAAGAGCTGGAATATACCAACTACAATGCAACTCATGTGATGGAAGCTAAGTAGAACAAACCAGCAGAACATTTGATACCCGATACAAGGAACACATCAGGGCATGGGACAAACCACTCCACTTTTGCAGAACATCTGAAAGAATATAACCAAAAACCCACCACAATAGAAAAAGACACGAAGGTAATTAGAATAAATAAAGAAAAACATCTCCTAACATTACAAGCAAATTATCATATATATAAAACAAAATCTGAGATAAAGTTGCTACTAAATGACCAAATAAACCTGACCACTCAATCATTGTTCTCACTGATTGACCATATGATAGACACAAATCCCAACACATAATCACAAACCCAACACCCCCCCCCCCTTACACACACACACACACACACACACACACACACACACACACACACACGCACACACAATGATACCTTCAACACACTCTCAATGAAACAGTTGAATTTCAAATAAGCTGAGAAGGTTGGCAACAAAATAAACTACAGTGGACACAGTATGGCAGCAGATGACAGTGGAACCAGAAAAATTCAAAGTTTGTTTAGAAAACAGTGGCACCTTTCGACCTGGTTGCTAGTAAGGGACTGATGTGGAGTAGCAAGTGCTGTAAGTACACCATTTTATAACAAACAACGAACTGTTTTAAATAAGAAACGAAATGTTTTGTACATATGTAAGAAACGTAACCTTTATGTTAAACAGAGACATGTAAATATGCCAGGACACCCACTGATGATGCCTTGTGACAAAGGTGAAACGCGTATGGGTGACTTATACTTCATTGCAGTAGCAAAAGGCGTTTCCTTTTAAAACATTACAGTGAAATACGTATTACTTTTATTTTTACTAATTTTTCCTATTTCTCCTAACTTTATTTTTTCATGTTTTTACTAACATTATTTTTCCTTTTTTCCCCAACTTAATTTTTTCCTTTTTTCCCCAACTTAATTTTTTCCTTTTTTCCCCAACTTAATTTTTTCCTTTTTTCCCCCAACTTAATTTTTTCCTTTTTTCCCAACTTAATTTTATCATTTTTTCCCAACTTAATTTTATCTTTTTTCATTTTTTCCAACTTAATTTTTTTTCCTTTTTGTGCTTACTTTATTTTTTTTTCCTATTTTTATTTTTCGTTATTATTCTTATCATTTCAAATCCCCCTCCCCCGCTCCCTCCCAACACTCCTCTACACCTTCCTTTTATCCTTTCCCACCCCTTTCCTTCACTGTATTCATTGCCACATTTCAAATTCTCGCCTATCAGAGCCTTAAATTCCATCACGCAATGTGGAACTTATCATCCCCACCTCCCCACCTTTACCCAGCGTCCTTCCATCTCCATTCCCCACCTGACTCACAGTCTAGCTTGTGTTGCTGGACTGGCCGGACATGATAGTTGTGTATAGTTGTCCTAATGATTGCGTGAATGTATGTGTTTCTTTTACTGACGAAGGCCATGGCCAAAAATTCAAGTTGTGTTAATGTGATTATCTATTTTCGTGTCTGTCAGCAGCTCAGCGAGCCTCTTTACAGTGAGTTGTTACCTATCCTCCATTATTGACTTTCCTTAGTGTAAGTCTGTTTAAGTAGTTTGTATGTCTAGGGACCAATGACGATAGCAGTTTGGCCCAACAGGCTTACAAACATTTTGATTTTGAACACATTTCCAGTATTCTGGGTGTTGTAGGTAGCAACTTGACTGTTTGACCAATTTTCTATGTACCACTCGAAGTTGCAAGTAAGATCTTGGTGCACCTTTTGTAGTGTATTGTGTAAAACACTGAAATAAGAACTTTTATATTCGTAATTTTTGGTAACAACGTTAAGCAATGACTTATCTTTCTATAATAGTTTAGACTAACTGGGATCTAACGGCCAAAATGCTACACGGCCAAAATGCTACACGGCCAAAATGCTACACGAAATCATCATATCATCATCATAATAGTTTAGGAGAATTAACTAATATAATTCTTTTGGTGGGGAGTATGTCACCCCCAAAACCCAAAGTGCTACTCTCTTTGGATTTGCGCCTAAGCCTAACCGCGATCAGAAGTGCAAATACAGAATGTGCTTCCGAAAAAATGTTCAAATGTTTGTAAACATAAAGAAGCCTAGACTTACAAACCATTTAAAGTAACTTAAAGTAACTTTTACCACGGACACACACACACACACACACACACACATACACACACACACACACACACACACACACACACACAAATGTACAAAGGAGGACTCGAACCTCCGACGGGACCGGCCGCGACATGGCACCCCCAAACCGCACAGCCAATGCAGCTCGTGCTTCCGACGGCAGAACTTTGCTAAAAGGGGTGAACATAGACGATCGCCCTCGCATGCACTCCATTTAAATTGTGCCGACAGCAGTATCTCACGGGGGGAGGTCGGGCTGGCGTGTAAACACGAGCAGAAGCTAGCTCGTCCCCGTAAGCAGGCAATTTGTGAGCAACGGCGGGGCGTTGGGGCACTTTTAAGAAAGCGCCGGAAAAGTTAATACAGCCTTCGTGCCCTGCGGCCGCCACTCGTCTTCATTTGTAGCAGACGCCGCGACCGCAGCACAGGGAGAGCGACTGCGGGCACGCATTAGCCAGCCAGCACTGCCGTCTAACACTCTGCGCTTCCCACGACGACTGCTGCCAACGCTCGAGCTTTTTGCGCAGGCCGTTAGCCTGATTAAAATATACGCCCGCCGCGGACGTCGCGCCGCGGAGCTGCCTCTTCGCACATACTTACTGCGCCCGTATTTCATTTCAATAGTAATTTTCTGCAAAAGATGCGACTCGCGATAGCCGGAGGCTGTGCGGCCGACGCCGAGCACTATGCGGGCTCCACATGCGGATGCGGCGTTATGTATGGGCGCAGGCAGGGCGGGGCGTTACTTCGCTGGAAGTTCTCCACGCTTTTAAGCTGATATTCACAAAAACCCGAGTGAAAATAACAGCAGACGCCGCGTCTGGCTGAAGACTATGACTGTATGACTAGAACCACTACAGAATAACTTACGTGCTACTAAGGCAACGGCGCTAGTGAAATACGAGGTGTATTCAAGTTACAACACATCCGTTTTTTCCCCCCAACAAACTAATCAAACGCAAAATGCGAAACTTTTGTCACTTCTCGACGTATTCTTCTTACAGCTGTAGACATTTTTCACCACAATAACGCTATCATTCCTTGGTCGCTGTGAACGCTTCTTTACGAGTCTGCTTTGACCACTGGAGAATCGCCGACGCAATTGCAGCACGACAAGTGAATGTGCGACCGTAAAGAGCTGCCTCCACCATTGAGAAAAAGTGTAAAACTCACTAGAAGCCAGGTCATGAGAGCAGTGGCTCAGCTAGGATATGTTTCTGGGAGGGAGCTAATTTTAAAACAATAAAGCCTAATGAATTTATTAATCTAACCAATTATACTACGAAAACAATAGCACAAGAAATAAAATAAGTAGCCTCGCATTAATTTGAAAGTGTAAGGGGAGCAATGTGGTGGTAATGGAGTGTATATAATCAGCTCGTGAAATAATTAATCAGCTTCTGTGTTACTAGCCAAAGAGAAAGGTCTTTACAATTTAATTAACATGAGACTATGTGTACAAACTGAACTAAAATAACACTGTTGTTGTTCGTAAGATTGCACTCTGTGGCGCTACTGACTTGCTGAGGTGTGGGTCCGCATATGGACAATCGGATCGTAACTTCAGCATAGCAGTAAGAATAGCGGCTGCATCAAAGATGGTCGCGGCGGCATTAAAACCATTCAGAGTAACAGCAACACACGTTCTCAGTTGCGTTGTGATTTATTACTTGTGTATTATATCAAATTTCTTGTGCCGACTTGTTTAAAAAATGAAAACCATAAAAAATAGTAAAATAAAAAATAAAAAATCTTTGGGCGGTGCTGGACGGGGAAGGGGGCGCTTCAGCCCCACTAGCCCCCCCCCCCTGCCCCACCCACTCACCTGTGGTGGGCCACGCATGTGAGGAAGGAGCATAAGAGATCATTTCAAAGTTGTTGTCACGAAAACACTGTTGTGTAGCGTTCGCCCGATGTGCTTGTGCATTTGCTTAAGGGGACCTGAACGTGAACGGGCTGTATTTTCATGCCTTGCTTTAGGTGTGCATTACTCCTTATCTAAAATACGGAAAAAGTTCCGATTTTGTACCAATACTGAATGACATACACTCAAGGTGCAATAGGATATTTATTAAAATATCTGTTATAGTTTAAGAATTACAATATTTTGCTTAAAAGATGTTTTTATAATACACGTTCGCATTCTGGAACCATTTTGTGGTTCATCGTCAGTTTAATAGCATTTAGACTGTGGAAAGCTGCTTTCAACATTCTAGGAACACATTATGCCCCTGGTTGTGTAGTTTGGAGTATATCTGAGGAAGTAGAAAAACCCTTATTACACTTCATTACTATTTCGTCTGTCAAACATAGATCATAGTTTCGAGAAAATGAGAAAAGAATTTTCGTAGTGATTTTGACTCACATTATGCCTCTTTCAGAACGTTCGAGTGTAATAATCTTGCTAGCCAGCTGCTTCTTTATCCTCTGCAGACTTTTTCAGTAGTCTTTTCGTTACTCTGGACTCTACTGGTGGCTTCCGCAGCTCTTTGAGCTTCAATTAGTCGCTGACGATCTATGGCAGTCAGAGCAGGTATATTATTTCCTGGTTGGATGCCTAATTTGTCCATTACTTTTGTCCTGCTAATTACACCATCATTGAAACAGATAACAGCATCCAACACACCTATGTTGTGTACTGTCCATCCAACAAATACTGTTTTCTGTTCTCGTTGCTACACGCAACTGTTGAAACTCTCATTAGGATTCTGTGTATGACCATGTAGATATTTGCTAAGTAATATTTTATCGCCAAGGCCCTTGTATATTGACTTTATTGTTTAAATGACTGCGATAGGCATGGAATGTTTGTGGTGTATTCCTTGCCCGAAGCATCACCGTGACCAGTGTGCACACATTTCTTCAAAGCTCGTTTAAGACTACGATAACTATTTAAAAGTAAATAAACCATACATTTTTGGAAACGGGAGAAATTTGTCTTTCAGATGGAGGCGATTTTTTCGATATTTCAGCCATTTGTATGTCCAAGTCCCTTTAATAAAAGAGCACACGTGCAGCCTTTTCTGGCCGTTTTCCACCAAACGCTGGAAGAAGGTTTTTCTGGAAAGCATTTGGAAAAAATGTTCAAATGTTTGTTGAGCTTATGGGACTTAACTGCAGGAGTATCAGTCCCTAAACTTACAAACTACTTATGAAACACCTTATACTAAAGACAGCAGAAACATCCACGTCCGAGGGGGGATTCGAAACCCCGACGGGGAACGGCCGCGTGCACCGCAGCATGGTGCCCCAATGAACATGGCTATTCCGCCGCGGCAGGCATCTCGATAGGATGCACCTGTCACCTTTGGAAAGCAAGGATTAGGCCATCGCTCTCCCAGAACATGATCACAATAATTTTTCAGCGCTAGCGCTCACTCGGTTTATTATTATTATTATTGTGGCGGTGAGACTGTGTGCTTACATTGAGTTGTTTGAAGCTTCGTTTCTGAGTTGAAAACGTCATCCATGACTCATCCATTGTCACATTAGATGAAAGCGAAGTTTCATTCATGGCGTCATCACGCGTCAAGATTGCTTGACAATACGCAAAGTCTGCAGCCTTGTCTCCGCGTGGGAATGGCCGTGCGCTCTAAGGTGCCTTGCTGTGGAGTGCGCGGCTGCTCCCCGTCGAAAGTTCGAGTCCTCCCTCGGGCACGGGTTCGTGTGTTGTCCTTAGAGTAAGTTAATTTAAGTAGTTTGTGACTGTAGGGGCCGTTGACCGCGACAGTTTGGGACCATAGCTTTACAAACTTTACAACATTTTGTTTTGCAGCTTTGCAGCACTGAGGAGGACACTTTTCATATTTTCAGGTCCTCGTGCAGAGTTATGTGTACATATCTCACGGAAGCGTCAACTCTGGAGACGATATTGTCCAAGTCCTTAGGTGACCCTCCAAAACTATTTTCTCCACTCTCGATCATGCTGTCAGACCGGCTGGTTCTAGGCCGAGATTGCCTTGGTGTGTTGTCACACGACGTCCTGTCTTCTCTGATCTGACGAACCCAGGAGCGCACATTGGACACATCCACGACACCATTGCCACATGTCTCAAATGGCGATGAATTTCAATCGGTGGCAAACCACACAAATGGAGGAGACGAATGATTACTCACTGTTCTTGTACTGAGAACGAAAATGTCTGTAAAGTCTATGGGACTTAACTACGGGGTCATCAGTCCCTAAACTTAAAAACTACTTATGAACTAATTACGAACTAGGACGGCACAAATATCCATGCCCGAGGGGGGAATCGAACCCCCAACGTGGTGGCCGTGCAGACCGTGACTGAAGCGCCTCAGTCCCCTCGGCCACCGCGGCTGCAAAATTAAGTAATATTATTAGGCTAAAGGCCGAGCTAAAAAAAAAAAAAAAAAAAAAAAAAAATTGAGATAAGTTAATAACGTGCTGAGGGCCCGGAGCAACCTTCACAATAAGTAAGCAAAGGTGAGCTCCAGCAACATTTAAATGAAACCAGCTGAATCAGACTGAAATACAATATAAAATAATAATAATAATAATAATAAAATAAAAAAGACAATTTAGTAAAGGGCTGAAGGCCAGAAACAATCATTTATATTACTTTTACAATAGTAAGCAATACCCTGAAAGCAAGGAAAAAAAAATCCGGCTAAATGATATTACAAGGCAGAAGGCCGAGTAAACAAATTATGTATCACCGTAAGAGTGACCGGACTTTCCTTAATAATAACAGAACTCAAGCAAGGTTACTAAAACGAAGACACAAACACAAGCACTCGGGCCAGACATTTCACATAACAAGAGGTATATGTTTAAATAGCAATGAAATAAGGCCCCGAGACAATAAATAACTCTTCCAGTGTAATATAAAATTGATTTAAGATCAGGACTGGCTACTCGTTAACTTAATACACACTCCAACATGTAAAACAGATGCGCTGACTCCAGACAGGAAGGAGGGGGGGGGGGGGGTAGGGTGCCCAACCGTCCTCGAGAACTACAGCTCGGACACGAAGGGACTTATACAAACGGACTCAGCGCCAAATTAAAACCGTGGGTTTCCCTCACGGAGGGAAATGTTCTGCAAGCAGAAGATAAAAAAAGAGAAAAATATAGCTATACAACTACCTGCCGTGCACATACGATCTATCAGAGGGGCACATAACCAGACAACATCCCCAGTGACGTTAACCAATTTAGTGAGAATTTAAGAATTGATACACAGAGAAAAAGAGAGAATATGTCATTTGAGCCGAACTGGAAGCGCAGCACAACATATATAAGTGAACATCAATAGATGTAGACATAGGTAACGACGGTCCCTGGGGAACGACTACCGATCCTGATAAATACACACACACACACACACACACACACACACACACACACACACAAATTTCCGGAGCAGGAATGTACAGGTCACTTAACTTCCTCACACCAAGATAAGTGCAGCCACCCTCGAGATGGTCTAGGAGGATATCAACAAACTCCCTGAAAGCATTTCATAATTACCAGATGGAAAGCAGCTGGAACGACGCAAGGCGCAGCCAGGGACTGACTGCGGAGTACAAGTTGTTGACTACTCCGGTGTTTGGCGAGAAACCAACGTGGCATCGCATGGCCGCTAGGTACACGACCGCACAGCCGGGGAGATGAGGTAAACCGCCCCCGTCGAGCTGATGCTGGAACTTGACACAATTCCCTCTCCGTGTCCAGAACTCTTCTGCTGTTCATACGTCGCATATATGGCTCCAACAGACTGACAGGATGCCACTACTTCGGCGCACGCGCCGAGCCCGGCCACAAGCGGCCAATTAATGTAAATAACTCGACCCTAGCGACGCCATGCTGTCTTTCAAATTAACACTGCATGATACTGACACTCAGATGTTCCCCGCAGTGACCCTCACTGACTGACTCGGTAACCGACCTCCTCGTAACTACAGCGGCGCCAAGCTGAAATCGCGCCACTCGCGGCAAGGACCACACGAGTAGAAGGCAAGTGACACGCGATAGATCTAACAGCGCCGTGAGCGGTGAAAGCACAGAAAGAACGATTAATACTTGCGCCAATAATTTAATAAATCACCGCGTGGATCGGAGAAACACGAGGCGGGACGGCTCAGTATCCCTTGATATTAGCAGCGGTATATCAGTGAAAGAAGAAATTAAAATGATACAGAAATACCTCTTATAAAAAGTTTTTACAATCAAAATCTCGATTTCTGTTATTGTTTGTCATCGTGGCCTTAAGTCAAGAGCTCTCCACGCTGCCCTGTCCTGTGCAAGCCTCTTCGTCTCTGAATAAGAACGTCATCGTACATCCTTTTACACCTGCTTCCTGTATTCATCTAGCGGTCTCCCTCTGCAGTTTTTGTCACACACACTTCCCTCCAATGCCAAACTGACAATATCTTGATGTCTCATAATGTATCTGACTAATAGATTTATTTATTATTATTATTTTTTTCTGTTCCATAGGACCCAATTGAGGAGTGAGACTCCATGGTCATGGAACAAGTCAATACATTAATTGTTACACAAGAATGATAATAGAAAAATTTTAAGTAGTCCTTTGCACACGACAATCTTAAGACAAAGTGAAAAGAATCAATAAAGAAAAATAAATTAGCTTAATTGTTTAACATTTCTAGGAGTTCCTCGACAGAATAAAAGGAATGAGCCATGAGGTAACTCTTCAATTTAGATTTGAAAGCGTGTGGATTAGTGCTAAGATTCTTTAGTTCTTGTGGCAGCTTATTGAAAATAGATGCCGCAGAATACTGTACCCCTTTCTGCACAAGTGTTAAGGTGGTGTGATGCAAATGTAGATCAGACTTCTGTCTAGTATTCACCGAGTGAAAGCTACTAACTCGTAGGAATAAGCTGATATTATTAACAACAAAAGACATTAAAGAAGAAACGTATTGTGACGCCAGAGTCAAAATTCCCAGACTATTGAAAAGGGGTCGAGATGACGTTCGCGAACTTACACCAGATATTGCTCGAACCGCCCGTTTTTGAGCCAGAAATATCCTTTTTGCATCAGGCGAGTTACCCCAAAAAACAGTGCCGTACGTCATAAGTGAGTGAAAGTAAGCGTAATAGACTACTTTTCGTGTTGAAAAATCACTTATGTCAGATATTGTTCTAATGGTAAATATAGCAGAATTTAGTTTTGGAACAAGATCCTGAACATGGGCTTTCCATGACAGCTTACTGTCTATATGAACACCTAGAAATTTGAACTGTTCAGTCTCACTTATCACATGCCCATTATGTGTAATCAGAATGTCAGGTTTCGTCAGATTATGTGTTAGAAATTGTAAAAACTGAGTTTTTCTGTGATTTAACACCAACTTGTTTTCTACTAGCCATTAACTTATCTCTTTAACTGCATTATTTGATACTGTGTCAATATTACGAGCAACATCCTTCACTACCAAGCTGGTATCATCAGCAAACAAAAATATTTTACAATCACTTGTTATACTCGAAGGCATATCATTTAATAAATAAGAATCAGCAATGGTCCCAAAACAGACCCCTGGGGCACCCCATACTTAATTGTGCCCCATTGGGATTGTACGTCATAGCCATTTTCTACACTGCGGAGAATTACCTTCTGTTGTCTATTATTAAAGTAAGAGGTGAACCAGTTGTGGGCTACTCCCCGTATTCCATAATGTTCCAACTTCTGCAACAATATTTTGTGATCAGCACAATCAAACGCTTTTGTTAAATCAAAGAAGACGCCTAATGTCCGTAGCCTCTTATTTAACCCATCAAGTGCCTCACAGAGGAACGAAAATATAGCGTTTTCAGTCGTTAAACCACTTCTAAATCCAAACTGTACGTTTGACAATAAATTATGTGAACTGAAATGATCAATTAATCTTGAATATACAGCCTTTTCAATAACTTTAGAAAAAACCGATGGCATAGAAATAGGTCTATAGTTGTCTACATTATCCCTTTCTTCTTTTTTTATAAAGCGGTTTCACTACTGAGTACTTTAATCTGTTTGGAAACTGACCATTTTGAAAGGAAAAATTACAAATATGGAGAACAGTACTTTAGAGAACAGTACTTTAGAATTCTGCTAGATACCCCATCATATCCACAAGAGTCCTTAGTCTTTAGTGATTTAATTATTGACTCAATCTCACCTATGGAAGTATCATGAAGGAACATTTCAGGTAACAGCCTCGGAAAGGCATTTTCTAAAAACGTTATATGATTACCTGTAGAAACTAGGTTTGAACTCTTAGTCAAGATATGGCACTTCAACTACGGAAAAGGCTGCTGCTGCTCTTCAGGAGCAAGACGTTTGTCTGGCCTCTCCGCAGATACCCCTCCACTGTGGTTGCACCTACTGTACGGCTATTTGTATCGTTGAGGCACGCAAGCCACCCCACCTCAAAAATATCTGATTAGTGGGTGTGGATTCGATATTTAAAAAAATTATCTAAGTAATTTATTATTATTACTAGCTGAAAACCCGGTGTTGCCCGGGTATTATTTATTTATTCCTGCCTGGAGTTAGTACTTCTCCTACCCTTCTCTCTCTGTCCATCTTCTTTTTTCTAAAAATATGTTATCTTTATCGTAGAACATATAAGAAATAACGCTGTCTTGGATAATGTACAAAATTATAAGCTCATTATTCAATCAAAGAAAGATAGAAGTCAAAACAGAAATGACATATAAAATTCGCACGATTTCATATTTACTGAGTTATATGTGGTACAATTGTATAATTTTTTCAGGTATGTATTCATTTGTATAAGTGCTGCATGTCTATAAAATGTCTTGGGAATACAATTGATGTTGAAGAAGTAATAGATTACTACTTGGTACGTGATAGGGCGGTTTTCTATGAACGTTACTGTTTTATGTGCTCATACCTCATGAATTACAGGTCGCACTGTGCTACAATTTCGGAGGCACATTCAACGATATGTGTGTACATTGCCTATAAAATTCCCTGTGGCTACAATTTGTAGTGTAGAAATTATAAATTGTAACGTCATACCGAATGCCGTAATTTAATCCATAAACAGCGGAAAAGTAGTAAGCGAGAAACTTTTTTCCTTTCATCATTTTACTATGGTTGCCAGCGAGAAAAAGTTTAATAAAGGTTTGAAATTATGTTTAAAGTTTGTTGCAAGACACTAAGTACTCTCATTCTCGTATAGCAAGTGTATTTGTAAAGTCTCATCGCATTATGGCAGTTTCTTGCAACTCCTATCGTTTTTGGAGTTATATCTCTTGAACCATGTGCCGTATGTGGTTCGTACTGCTACAGAAGATGTTATCTCACGTAAGGAATATGTGTAACAAATTTGATTGAAATCGGTCCAGTGGTTTAGGAAAAAATGAGCAGAATTGTGGCTTATGGCAACAGTTTTCCGCGCATCTCATTGTTTATCACCTCATATCTCGTGAACTGTATATTGTATGTGATTCTTTCACTTACGGCGACCGTCCTCGTGGATTGAAGCTTACGTGTACAAAATTTCATAAAGATTGGAACAAAACTGTAGATTTGTATGCAACACGTACAAATATACGGACACACTGCTTTATACATTAGATTTTAGAAGTGTAGTTAATACACGAATGGACTGTAGAGCCGACATATGCATCAGGCACTAAGAGAATTACATCAATTCTCCTTGCAAACAATATCCATCATTATTTAGTGAATTTGGAATTAGTTAATGCATAATTGGGCTGGCGACCGTATTTTACTTTAATGTGAGGTGTTCTACTTGAACTGCTCAACAGACATGTGTGATAAGTTTTATAAAAATCGGACCTGTTGTGGCTTGAATGCCCCTCGTATGACAATGGTACTTGTGAATCCGCCGTGCAGTCTGGCCATGCGTCGACGCCGGTCATCCCTCGGCGCTCCCGCTGCCGCCGCCCCCTTCTTATATATGCGGGGTCCGGCGCGGTATTAATAATATGGGAAGTGGCGGCGATGGTGCATCTGCCCGCGGCGCGGCGTTTTGATTCAATTTCGCGCGGGATCCCTGCGCGCGGGTCCCCGAGGCGATTTGGCGGCAGGTGCGATCCTCGCAACTTCTGCCGGGCCCGGGGGACGACTGACCGCGCCGGGAGCAAAAGGAACGCCTGTTTCTACAATCACATATTGATACCGAAATATCGGCCGCAGAATGGATATTGGGCAGGAGCGCAGGGGGCGGGAGATTTTTACAGGAATGCTTGATATTCCCCGAAGGGCTTAATGGCCTGCAGAATTTCTGCGGCGCGATATTTCAGCGGCCAGGTGAGCCCGCTGTGGGCTGCGGCTGCGGCGTGCCACGTCACCACATCCGCCCCCGCCTCTATGAGAACCGGCCAAGCCGACCCCGCCATTTGCGGTCCATCCATATTGGAGCGGAGGGACGTTCCCGCCGCCTCCTCCTCCTCTGCTGAGCTCCGACGTTCCAACCGAGACGAAAAGAAGACCGAGAGCGCTCGTGTGGCGACAGGTAGCAGCTTGTTGAATGGGAGAAGTACTCGCATTTTTCAGGTTTCCGCATATAAAATAGCGAATATCTGAACTTTAAGGGAATGAATAAAAGGTAGCAAAAACACAACATCTCTAATTTTAAACCAGATTATTTATAACCACCTATATGTAGATGATGCTAATGCTTATAATTGGAACTAATAAAGACATACAAAAATTTATCACATTGTTAACAACTTACACCCTAATATAAAACTCAAAATTGAAGAAGAAAGAAACAAAATAAAGTTTTTAGACTCAACTATTAGTAAAATTAAAACCGTAAAACTTCGAAATATACAGGAAGCCTACCATCACAGATTGTATCATAAATGCTGACTTATGTCGTCCCACGTCACATAAATTATCATATTTGAACTCAGTCATTAACAGGGTAATGAATTTATCTCTAAAGAAAGCAGCAGTTCATTAAGAATTTTAAATACTTCATTTCAGAGCGTACAAAAAACTGAGATTATCACTCAGTTATTTTGTTGTTGTTGTGGTCTTCATTCCGGAAACTGGTTTGATGCAGCTCTCCACCCTACTCTATCCTGAGCAAGCCTCTTCATCTCCTCATAAGAACGGCAACCTACATCCATTTGAATCTGGTTTCTGTATTCATCTCTTGGTTTCCCTCTGCGATTTTTACTCCACAAAATTACCTCCAACGCTAAATTCACAATTCGTCGATGTCTGTGTCCTATCAATCGAGCCCTTCTTTTAGTCAAGGTATGCCAGAAATTCCTTTTCTCCCCAATTCTGTTCAGTGCCTCCTCATTAGTTACGCGATCCACCCACCTAATCTTCAGCGTTCTTCTGTATCACATTTAAAAAGCTTCTATCCTTTTCCTGCTCGCACTGTTTATCGACGATGTTTCACGCCCATACAAGACAACACTCCACACAAATGCCTTCAGAAGGGACTTCCTTACGCTTAAATTAATTTTTGATGTCAACAAATTTATCTTTTCCAAAAACGAATTTCTTCTGATTCCCACTCTGTATTGTATATCCTCTGTACTGCGACCATCTTATGTTATTTTACTACCCAAGTAACAAAACTCATCTACCTCCTTTATCGTTTCGTTGCCTAATCTAATTCCTTCAGCATTGCCTGATTTTCTCAGACTGCACTCCATTACCCTTGTTTTGCTCTTGTTAATGTACATCTTATATGGACCTTTCAACACACTGTCCATTCCGTTCAACTGCTCCTCCAGGTCCTCTGTCTTTGACAGAATTACAAGGTCATCGACAAAACGGAATGTTTTTATTTCTTCACTCTGATCTTTAATTCCTTCTCCAAATTACTCCTTGCTTCGTCAGTGTACAAATTGAACAACATTGGAGAAAGACTACAAATCTGTCTTACTCCCTTCCCAACCTCTGCATCTCTTTCATGCTCTTCAACTATGATAACTGCTGTCTGGTTTTTGTACAAATTGTAAATAACCCTCAGTTCCCTATATTTTCTTCCAATCAACATCTTCAAAAGCTTTTTTTAAATCTACAAAAGCCTTTCGTTAATCTTCTATGATAAGCTGTAAAGTGAGGATTGCCTTCCGTTTTCCTACATTTCTCCTGATTCCAAACTGATCTTCTCCGACGTTCGCTTCAACCAGCTTTTCCATCTTTCTGTAAATAATTCGTGTTAAAATTTGGAACCATGACTTATTAAACTAATGGTTCTGTAATTTTCACATCTGTCTGCGACTGCCCTCTTCGGAATGGGGATTATTACATTATTCTTAAAGTAGCAGGGTATTTTCCCTGTGTCATACATCTTACGCACCAAATGAAATAGTTTTGTCTTGTGTGGTTCTCCCAGAGACTTCAGTAGTTCTGAGGGGCCTTGTTTCGACTTAAGTCTTTATGTGCTCTGTCAAATTCTTCTCTCAATAAACTATTTCCTATTTCATCTTCATCTACTTTCTTTTTCCCTTCCCTTCCTTTGTAGAGCTCCTCTATACTCTTCCCACCTTTCAGCTTTCCCTTCTTTGCTGCGAATTGGTTTTCCATCTGAGTCCTTCATATTGATACAGCTGCTTTTCTGCTTTTCTTATCTCCAAATGTCTCTTTTATTTTCCTGTAGGCTGTATCTATTTTTACCCTACATAATACAAGGATTTTTTGTAGGTCTTGCCTTGCTACCTATTTCGTCCTCTGATGCCTTCACTATTTCATCTCTCAATGCTACCCATTCCTTCTCTACTGCTTTATTTTGCCCCACTTGTGTCCATTGTTGCCGAAATCCCCCCCCCTTTGTAATTCTCAATAACTTGAGGTTCCTTCAATTTATCAAGGTCCCACCTCCTCATTTCCTACATTTCTGCAATTTTTTCAGTTTCAACCTACAGTTCGTGGCCAATAATACATGGTCAGATTCTATATCTGACCCTGGATGTGTCTTACAGTTTAAAACCTGGTTCCGAAATCTGTGTCTTACCATTATAAAATCTATCTGGTACCTTCCGGTGTCTCCTTGACTCTTCCACGTATACAACCTTCTTTCATGATTCTTAAACCAGGTGTTTGTTATGGTTAAATTATGTTCCTTGCAAAATTCTACCAGGCGGCTTCCTATTTCATTCCTTTTGCCCAGTCCATATTCACTTACTATTTTTGCTTCCCTTCCATTTCCTACTACCGAATTCCAGTCTCCCATCACAATTAAGTTTTCCTCTCCCTTAATTGTCTGAATAATTTCCTTTACCTCCTCATACATTTCTTCGATCTCCTCTTCAATGGCAGAGCTAGTTGGCATATATAATACGACGACTGCGGTGCTCATAGTAGTGCTCTTATTTTCTTTTTCATTATAAGACCTACTCCTGTAATACCCCAAATGATTTTGTATTTGTAATCCTGTACTCATCTGACCATAAATCCTGTTCCTCTTTCCACCGAACTACACTAATCCCCATTATATCTGAGTTCAACCTATCCATTTCTCTTTTTAAATTATCTAACCTCCCTACTCGATTAAGGGACCTAACATTCCACGCTCCGACCCGTAGAATGCGTGTTATATTTTTCTTGGTGATGACATTCTCCTGAGTAACTCCCAACCCGGAAATCCAAATGACGGACTATTTTATCTCCATGATCATATATTCATACAATATATCTGCACGTAATTTCTCCTTGCTTTCAGCCGTTCGTAATAGCTGTATGACAAAGACAATTTAACTGATGCTACAAGGCCATCTCAGTCAATCATCCAGACTGTTGCCCCTGCAATTACTGAAAAGGTTGCTGCCACTCTTCTGCAATCATACGTTTGTCTAGCCTTACCACAGATACTAAAAGACGACCACTGTACGTAACAAGAGCCTTGCTTTGTCACTAAAATTAGTAAATAAGGTCTGTGTGAACTACAGGTTACTCCCTGTTACAAAGCCTTGTTCCCTGGCCCAAACTGAGAACAGACTCGTTTCAAATTACTTCAATAACAGGGAAGTTAATACTACAGTGGTCAATATACACAGCAGCTCACACGTTATTATACACAGACGTTAATAAGCAAGCCACCACGGTTAAAGTTATTTTAGAAAGGTGGCTAAGGAAACATTTATGGCGCAACGGAATTTAGTCGTAAGAAACATTGCATCTGAGCATGTTCTCAGCACTTGTGAAACAATATTAAATAAAAGAGGTAAGGTGCTCCGAAACTACAATTTATAGGCAACTTATGGAATATGCTGAACTTAAACTTGTTTATTCAGATAGAAAACAAGCAAAATGGGTAACCAATTTTGTTAATACAATAAAATGCATCTCTTATATGGATTAATGCGGACGTTGCCCAGCCCAAATTATACTGATTTAACGCTACTGGGGAGAAGGATTCACAAACAACACTCATTCTCTCTCTCACACAAAATGCCACAGCGAAACTCACAAAAACAGCGTGCTGAGACGAGACGGAAGCAGGCGCCGCTATCGTAGGCGAAATTCAGCAAGTCGGAGGTAGCACAAAACACAATATATAAAAACACTTTGAAGCTGGCTCTGGTCTGTCGTGTCTGTTTTGAGATGGTGCGTGTGTATAGCCAAATTAAATTACATCTGAATTGGACCGCGAGCAAACACGCTAACGGCGACACACGGCTATGTTACATGAACGCACTCCACTGAAGGTGAAGTGGTTGAAAGTCGGATTCATTTACAAAATCACGGCGAATTCTTAAGTTGCAGTCTGTTAGAAATCGAGCTAGGTACTGGTTTCATAAGAGAAGTGGCGTGAACTCAGGCGACTAGCTGCATACCCCAGAAGTCGGAACTCGGACCCATGTGGTTCCGAAATCCGATAAAATTGAATAAATTCAGTTTCCGAAAAATAAAGAAAATTAACTACAGCATGCAACCCAAAGAAATGTTTAGAATTACATAAGAAAGCTATTGAAGGAGGTTGTACAAGGCTCATAGAGAATTACTGACAAATCAGAGTGCGAACTACAAGTCGGAGAAAAAACAGCGAAATTAAAATGGGCGGGGAGAGAAGATCGCGAAATATTAGTGAAAATCAGAAGGATACCCGCATAGTCACTTGCTTGATGGGCATGGAACAAACAAGAGTGGAAGCTGAAGGCTTTGTTCTATGAACCAACCACATGGAACACATATCACTCACGGAAGGAAACGATGTGAAGAATTTTACATGCACTGTATAAAATGAACATATCACCTATTAGAAATCGGGCCACACAAAGCTAGAAAATATTTACACAGAGTTGATACACCGCCACATTATCACAAAAGGTTTTAACATCTCAAACCGTTATCAAACTCCAACTAGAATCACACACCCCGCGTTTATCTATTGGAAATCACTGAATTGAACATATTTCCGCCCACGATCGGAGAAAACATTAAAAAAATGATTCTAAGTTCTCGAATCTAAGTTAAACGTGCTAGTCAATGAAATGCTACCATCTCGCGGACACCAGAGAAGAACCAACCTTACTTCGCCAGACGCCCAGCATAGAAATGGATCACCGTGCGGCCACCGGGCCGCGGGGAAAACGACCGGAAACCGGGAAATCCACGAAAACAGCGGTGGTGGGGGCGGACAGACAGACTCGCGCTAAAGAAAGCTAGCTGACTGGACTGTAACCAAAGGGTGTAGAAATCTCTTTGGTAGTAACAGCAGCTATCGATACTCAGCCAGAGAGAACGATGCACTCCCCACATTCAAACAGCCATAGATTCTCGCACACACTTAAAAGTACAACGACTGCACATTCTCACAGGGACAGTGGCGTAGCGGAGAAGCCACATTTATGCCACATTAATTAATAGAATAAAATTTGTTAACATAACAAAATAAGAAAAACCTAGCAATATTGAATAATATTTTAACACATGAAATAAAAAAATGTTATTCCTCCAGCCTTGAAAAGAGTGGGGTTCAAGTTTTAAGAAAAGTATAATCTAGCGACATTAAATAAATTTTAACTTTATAGAAATATACAAAAAATATATGAAAGACGACAGACGGCCGTCTTTCAATACCCTGCGCAGTGGTTCCACCTACGGTACAGCTATCTGTATCGTTGAGGCACGCTAACCATCCCACCTGGGCAAGGTGGTCATGGGGAAGGGGGTGACACTCAGTTATATAACAAATAAATTACGCAAAACCAAACACAAAGACCTCCACCTAGTTAGAGAAGACAGAATACATACCAAATTTTAAAATATACACCCGCAAAACATTTATGTAAAATATCTTACAAAATCAACGAACTTTTTGTAAACAACAGAATTAATTTTGCCTTTGATACTAATTAGAATTTAAAGTCAAAACTACACTTCGCAGCTACCAGAAATTCCCCATACTGGAACTAGGTATTTACAAAATCACACGTGACAACTGTAATAGATTTTATATTGGTCAGAAAGGACGTAATTTCATCATAGGATTTCGCGAAGACGAGAGAATAATCGAAAACGACCTATCAATTTCTATATTCATCTAAGAAACGAAAACCACTCAGCACTTAACAATATGACAAAATACCAGAGGGATCAGAAATGAATATTCTGAAGGATCTTGAAATACATATTCACAATGAAAATTATCAAAATGAAATACTTACTGAACACATCGATTACAAACATAAAAATTATCTAGTGAATTTTATTGACTTCACCGACGAAAAAGATTGAGAATCAAAGATATGATAAATAACAAGAGACAGCTAAAGAAACATAATCCTCTCTGACCATCGTAATTGTACGTCTGTGGTGACGTAGTCGATTGCGGATCTAATGAAAATTACTTAAAATATGAAAAGTTATCAATAAAGTTTAATATCACTACTGATCAAGCTGTAAAAAACCTGGCAGCATACACACACATGATCGCAAAATACGCGAATAATATATGACAATTGTTACAACAGTAACGCCAGATGTAAATTACAAACGTCAAAACATCGTAGATGCAAGTAAAAACGTTGTATGTAATTTCGCCGTATTAGAATCATAATACTATGTAAAATTAAAAAAAAAGTGATTTTTATACACATGCAGGTGTTTAAAATGAAAAGTGCTGAAACAGCTCCAGCGTTAAATATTAAACTGGACCATTTATTATGAAATCTCAGATGAGTTTAATCGGGTTCAACTCATGTACATTTGTGGTCGAAACATCAACTTGACTCACTATCATATTCCACTTGCAGTCTGATGACAGGAGTAGGTTTCATCAACATAATACTCTGCATGCTACTCTACGGTGCGCGGCAGAGAGTACCCAGTACAATTGTCAGTAGTTTCCTTTCCTTTTGAAGGAACAAACCCGTACCATGATCGCTATACTATAATTTTGATCGAGACTAGCTGAAAACCAGGTGTTGTCTGGGTGTTTATTTATTCCACTCCCCCTCCTCTCCCCCAATCCTCTGTCTCTTTGTCCACCTCTTCCATCTACGAGGGTTGGAACTTAAATAGTGGCAACTATTTATTCACAACCGATACAAAAGCACTACACGTTTGCACCTGTTACTGTCCTTCAAAGTATTAACTAACGTTGTGTAGATCCCGTTGCCAGCGATGTGGAAGGCGTAGTATACCGTTAGCAGAGCCTGTTCTGGTGATGGTGCAAATGGAGCGGTCTACTGGCTGTCGAATCTCTGGAACAGTTCTGAAGCCAATGCCAGAAAGTGGTTCCTTCATCTTCGAAATCAAATCAAACTCACAAGGACTTAAGATCGGCAAGGGTGGGGGTGGGGGGAGTATGATGGATGGTACAGTACTTCCCAGTCCCATCGACCGAACAGAGCAGCCACAGCTTGCGCTGTATGCGCTCGCGCATTGGCGTGCAAACTGACGGGTGGGTTGTGCAGAAAGTGTTGTCGCTTCCTGGTCGCAGGTGATGCTCCAGAAACGAACAGTAATAGTGTGCATTGACAGTCTGCCGTGGAGATACGTAATGCGTTAGGATAGCACCGTCAGAGTCGTACAGTAGAATCACCATTGTCACCATACTGAGGCTTTGACACACTGACGCCACTGTTGTGCTGTACGACCTCTGGCACATACAATCTTGATCCAACTCCGTCGCTCCTGGTTCTAAAACAGTGACACCGTTACGTTAGACCGCTCGCTCACAAGTGACTGTGTTTTCCTCGATTGTGGCACGCCGGTGACGTGGGACGGGCGAGTCCATTATTTCGGAGTTAAAGTAGGTATGTCAACAACGTGTGCTATCAGCGGCAATAGTAGATTCCATTGCATAGTGTCTCCACAGCAGTGTTGCCACTAATTAAGTTCCAACCCTCGTAGTTGCCCATCTCTCGACTCATCTCATCCACCTCCCCCTCCCCCCTCCATCACCCCTGTGTTCATTCCGCCACTTCATTTCATCTCCTCCTCCTCCTCCTCCTCCTCCTCCTCTCTACGAAAACCTACATATGTCAAATTTCGTGGTCGTCAGTGAAACAGTGTGAAAGTTTATAGCAGGCTAATCCTTGCCATGCACCATATGGTGACTTGCGGTTTATAAACGCTATTCATGAAAAGAATCATACATGATCGAACTTTCTAATAACCAGTAAAACGGTATCAAAGTCTGTTGTAAGGTACTTCTCTTGTTGTGATGATCAAATGAGAAAATGTCAAGTTTGGAATACAATTCTAGATTTTGTAAAACAATTTATTTAGTCCGTCGCAGTTGCAAAATTTTGAAGTCAGTGACTAGTTTCTGACTCTACCATACATTATCAAACCATTTGTCTACAAAAAGAGAGTTACAGGCATTGAGTTACACTGTCCATGTTAAAACATCATAAAGCCAGCAAGTGGTATTAATGCTAGAAATGTTGCATTTGCAGGTTTACCTTTTTTAAACTGTGATAATCCAATGCATATTACGAATGGCTGCTAAAATCATGTATATTATTTTTTGTTGATACGTATCACTAGTTACATTAAAATTTAAAATGGCAGTTAAAACAGGTGATACATCCACGGGTCTCCAGCTAGTTCTGTTAATGTTGACTTCGTTCGGGTAATACCTTGCGGCTCCGTTAGAGGCCTCTACCTGTAGTGTGCCTTACAGTGTCGGCACCATCTAGACAATTAAAAATGAGATACACTGGAGTCATTACATAAAATTATGGTATTGGTCTGCAAAACGACTAGCGCCATAATTTACGTATTAACAGGAAAAAGTAAAATATTAAAAATGTAAAACAGAAGATCTACGGCAGAACCACATACCGGCGCTCCCCTCATCGTTGCGCATAACATTTAATTTTAATTTGAACATTAACAAGAAGTATTATTGTAAAATATTATAAAATGTGAAACGGACGGTCTACGGCGGCACTATATTCAGGCATCACTGTCACAATCCAGTGTACCATACTGCACGTATCATAGTGCAACATTTTCATAGGAAACGTTTTAAACAAGGCACTTTTTTAGGAATGATGCCAAGAGAAGGGGGTCCAAGGCGATGCCACATAGCGGCTTCACCACTACGAATCACGCATACAGCGTCACAAAACTGTTCAAATGTTTATAGAGCTTAAGGGACTTAACTACGGGGTCATCAGTCCGTAAATTTACAAAGTACTTATGAACTACCTTATTCTAAGGACGGCACAAATATCCATGCCCGAGGGGGGATTCGAACCCGCGACCCGTGGTGGCCGTGCTTAACGAGACTGGCGCGCCTGCAGACTGCTTGGCCACCGCGGCCGGCCACACAGCCTCTATAAACATCGTGAACATAACATAAAACTGTATATCCAATCCTAGAATTGTCTTATTTACATCCTACGAAAGTCACAGATTGTGTTAAATACATGTGACTTTCGTAAGACATGTAAATAAAACAATTGGATGTAAAATTTTATACCTGTAACTCACTTTTTGTAGGCTAATGGTTTGATAATGGACGGTAGAGTCAGAAACTAGTCACTGATTTCAAAATTGTGCAACTGTGGCAGATAAAATAAATTGTTTTACAAAATATTCCCAATTGCTGATCCTAAACTATCCTTACGATGAATTTTCATAATTCTAGATTTGTACCAATTGCAAACAAACACACAAAGGTACACACTCTTTATGTATAAGAGATATAAGATTTCAAAACGGTACATTAATTTTCGAGTTCATGTTGTAAGACGGCTGTATGAACTCTGTTCAATTTCTTTCTAGCTTTGTGGGACGTGACTATTGTGCGGAAATATTTTTATACTGTATAGTGCATGTGAAATATTCCTTTCCGTTTACTCCTTCTGTGAGTGGTATGGACTTCACGTGGTGTGTTCTTAGAACAAAGCCTTCAGCTACCCCTGTGTCTATTTCTGTGCCCTTCAGTCAGGAAATTATGCATCTATCTTTCTCATTTCCATTAGTACATCGTGATCTCCTCTCCGTCTATTTTAAATTGCTGTTTCGTTTCCAAACTTGTACTTTGCATTCGGACTCCGTCAGTAAATTCTCTTCTACTTTGTACGACCACCTTTATTACATTACTTATGAAATACTACGTATTTCTAGGGGCTGCATACCATATTTCTTAGTTTATTTACTCCGACTTTGAATTTATTCCATTTTTCTGATTTTTGAAGCCTGGACTTCGTCCCTCTGTGTAAACGCTTCATATCGTGTATGGCTGTATTTCTTTAGATTCCTTACGATATGCTACGCATATCTAAGGGTTGCAAGCCGTAGCTATTTTTCTTTATTTTTAGTAAATTGAATTTTTGTATTTTTTTACCCGACTTCAAGGGTTTATAGCTAGTCACTTGAGTTCTCGCCACTGCTCACATACCAGTGCCTTACTATTGTGTATACTTGCTTCGTAATCTATGATTCCGTTGATTTTTGTTGAAATAAATACCATTCTTAAGCACTTCCCCTTCTGTAGGGTGCGAATATGTAATGTAGCAGACACGTGCCGTATGTAAGTCTGCATGCTCATGGTTTGATTTAAATGGAAATTAATCTCGCTATTATCGCGTACCATTTCAAGTAAAGAAAGACAGACCAGAGCCAACTACGAAGTTTATTTTCCTTGTGTTGTGTGGTACATCCTGGTTCGCTGAATTTCGCTGCGCCTGCTTCTGCTTCGTATTAGCATGCTGGGTTGGGTGAGTTACGCTTTACTTCGTCCCCCGACGATTTTCAGTTCAGATTACTTTAGGTTTATTTTCAAAGGGATGCATTTTAATTGTTTAACAATTGGGCATTTGCTCATGTTTGAACTGTATAAATAATTTGTCAGTGAAATTTTACTCTACTTATGGATATTAGTTTATGAATACCCTCCCTTTTTATTTAATGTTGTTTTTCACCAGTGCTGGGAACAAATTCAGATGCAAATTATCATATTTTAATTCCGTTGTGCCATAAATGTTCTCTTTGCCACCTTCTGAAATGGTTTAGTTCGCGGTGGCTGGTATATTAATGATTGTGTGTAATTCCCGTGATCTACGACGTGCGTCGGCCATCGTCTCTTTGTCTTCCTGCTGCTAAAGTAAATTTTGAGTCAGTTCTAAATTTTGGGCCGGGGAACAAGATTCTGTTGCAGGAAGTAGTCCGTAGTTCACGCCAATCCTTTAACTGGTATTTGCGGCGAGAATTATGTGTTTAAAGTAAGCTTTTAACTGGCTCCTTTCAGCTAGAATAAATTTTACAAATAACGGTGGTCTAACGATGTATAAATATCATGGTGTATCAAACGAGGAGCAGAGTGCCCCATTTCCTTACCTTGGCTGCAGCTCCCAATCAGTCGTGTCTTTCGAATGGTTTATAGACGTCGGATTTTAGATTTTTTTAGATTGCTCTGCTGTTCGTTTGGGTTTCCCTATTCTTTTTTTCTAATCCACTCCTGCATTAAAAAGGATAAAATCCAAAATTATTCAAATCGATAAAGTATTTTCTGACTTTTAACGAGAGTAACGGCCAGCTATCGATTCTTACATATAAACAGATATATAAAGGTTTCGGTAAGAAATGTTATCACCACTTGACCCCTTATCCTTATTCTTTAAAACTATCCAAAGACCTGTACAAACGATGGTGACGTTGCTCACCGAAACCGCTAATCTCAAATATAGTATAGCGATCTTGGCTACATAGTGTTTTCCTTCAAACTGAAATTAAAAGTCGCCCCTCTGTCCAAATATGAGGACACTATGTGATTTCTTTTCCTATTCGTTGCGAGGAAATTTGATAGTGTATATGCATCCGTACGAGCCCTAATTATTTCACTTTTCAGCCATTACGCGAAATCTACATTGACGGCAGTAGAATCATTATGCAGTCGGCTTTAAATGTTAATTCTCTGAATCTTATCAACAACATTCAGCAAAACGTTAGTAGTATTGTGTAACAAATCTAGCATACTGCCTTTGAATTGAATTATTTATCGGCAATCTATAGCATGAAAATCACATAAAATGGGGTTGATTGCATCCCAATACGCCAATTACGAGATATATCGTAGCAGAGTTGACGCTTGAAATGTGCGAAACACGCGGCTAGCGCACGTCCTGAGACAACCGTGAGTCTCGCTAGCGACTCGGGACGCGCTAGCTGCGTTCTTCATGGTTTTCAAGCGTCAACTTTGCTTCGCATTATCTGGGGATATAATTGGAGTATTGCGATACAATGAACGCCATTGTCTGTGATTTGTCATTCTATAGATTGCTGATGAAATAATATAGTGTCCATTTAAAGGAAATAAGTTTGTGTTGAAAGTACAAATAACTTCGTTTTATAATGTTTCAAATATGTACATTCATGAGCCCTTGCCTTACATTGATACTGCTGAACGTCGTTTTACAATAGCTGTTGTTGTTCCAGAGATATTTTGGGTGAGCAAGATAACTGGGACACCCTGTTAATTGTTTCTAATAGAGATGCAGATGGCATGTACAATGAAGTGTAAGAAGAGTGTAATATATAAAGCAGAGTGTCCGTATGTTTGTACGTGTTGCATACAAATCTACAGTTTTGTTCCAATCTATTATGAAATTTTGTACACGTATGCTTCAATCCACGAGGACGGTCGCCGTAAGTGTAAGAATCACATACGATATATAGTTCACGAGATATGACATCATAAACAATGAGATGCGCGAAAAATTGCTGCCTTTTGCGACAATGCTGCTCATTTTCTCTTAAACCATTGGACCGAGTTTCAACCAAATTAGGTACACACATTCCTTACCCTGAGGTAACAATTGCTGCATAATTAAGAATCACATACGGCACATGGTTCAAAAGATATTACGTCATAACCAATAGAAATCGCAAATGCCATATAATGCGGCGAGACATTCGAAATAGACTGTATGAGCATGACAGTACTTAGAGACTTGCAACAAACTTTAAACATAATTTAAAACCTTTATTAAACTTTTTCTCGCTGGCAACCACAGTAAAATGATGAAAGGAAAAAAGTTTCTTGCTTGCTACTTTTCCGCTGTTTATGGAGTAAAACTACGGCTCTCGGTATGACGTTAGAATTTATAATTTGAACACTACAAATTGTAGCGACAGGAAATTTTACAGACAGTATACACACATATAGTTGAATGTGCCTTCTACATTGTATCATAGTACGACAAGTAGTTCATGAAATATGAGCACATAATGTTCATGGAAAACCGCCCCATCACGCACCAAGTGTTAATCTATTACGTCCTTACTACTTATTGTTTTCCCAAGAGATTTTACAGACATACAGCCCTTATACAAATGAATATATACCTGAAAAATGGCAGGAATAAATAAATAAATACCCGGGCAGCGCCGGGTTTCAGCTAGTGTGTGATGAAGTAAAAGAAGTATATCATCCAGATATCCTAAAATTTTGTAACCGTTAGGATTAAGGGCTACACTGTTATGGGTGTACCAAAGAGCAGCATTCTCTCCGTTACAACTGTCATAACGAGCTAATGCAGTAGTAGCTGTTCTTTTTTGGAGCTTGCTTTAGTCATCGCAAATAACTCACATCTGGGAAGCATGAAATAATATTTGACTGTCTTGTAAAATCATTTTGGAAATCGCATGTAGTTGTTAATATAAATCTCGTTAAATGCGGATAAGATACTAGAACTCGAGTGGTCCTGGTCGATCATATTTCGGGCTTGCAGGCGGATCATGCTGACGTCTTCCAACGGTATTTCGGCTGACAAACATGCAGCCATCTTCAGGTGAGTACGAGAGTGAAGATTACTGGTGCGCGTCCTGTTTTAGAAGTCTAGGCATATGACTACATAGTGTTGTTATCCTAGTAGGCATACATCTCGCTGCTGCGATAAACGAATTGGATTCAGCATTGCATTTTAGGTATTTTGTCAGACGCGTGACTTTGGTGCGAATGACGTTCGCGGGAGAAAATCCAATCGCATTCCCCGAAACCGATGTATAACTAAATCTTCCACGGGAAAGCTGGCTGTCAGAGGGAAACGGGAAGTTGAGAACTATCTGCCTCCCGGTGGCGGAATATTTCACGGCCCGTCGTGTCCCGCGGCGGCATCAGAATTCCGCAGCGGCCGCGCACAATTGCCGACGCTGTTCTCCCCGGAGTCCGGCGGTGGGCAGTTGCCAAGGCTTTGATGCCCACCCTCCCCTCTCGCCGGAATAATATAAAGAAATGACGCGGCCGCTTATGCACCCCGAGAAACGGCCGGCAGATGCTGCCCACACGGTGAACACTTTGCGTTTCCCGGCGGGCCGGGCGAATCTCGGCCTTATAAGCGGCCACTAGATGCCGCGTCGTCTCTTTATCTGCAAATATAAGCAATAGCGGCCGGCCTGTGGTTCGACGAGACACGGGACGGTCTGCACGAGGAGGGGGGGGGGGAGGGAGGGAGGAGCGGACCAGCAGAGGTGGGTTCTGCATCCACATCTGCATCTACATTTACACGCTGAACCCGAACTCTGCAGCAAACTTCGACAGGATCAAATTCAACTGTTTGTAGAGCTTATGGGTCTTAACTACGGGGTCCTCAGTCCCTAAACTTACAAACTACTTATTAACTAATACTAAAGACGGTACAAACATCCATGCCCGAGGGGAGATTCGAACCCCCGATCGCAGCGGCCATGCAGACCGTGACTGGCACGCCACGGACCGCTTGGCCACTGCGGCCGGCTCGACAGGATCTTGAGGGTCTTTAGACTCACGTACGGAAACGTCATCCAACAAAGCTGGTTAACCAACTGAGCTCTTGATATTCATGCAGCTGCTTTTCTTCTCTCCAAACGTCTTCCTGTAGCTAGCATATATTTTCCCCTACTTATAATTCGTCTACGGACTTGCATTTCTCCTCTAGCCGCTGCTGCTTACCCAGTCTGCACTTCCTGTCAACCTTACTTTTCAGCTGTCAGTATTCCCTTTTGTCCTCTTTACTTGCTCCACTTTTAAATTTTCTTCTTTCATCGATTACGTTCAGTATCTCTTATGCTATCCATGAGTGGCCGAGGGGACTGAGGCGCTATAGTCACCGTCTGCACGGTCACTACGGTCGGGGGTTAGTATCCCCCCTCGGGCATGGATATTTGTGCCGTCCTTAGTATTAGTTAGTTCATAAGTAGTTTGTAAGTTTAGGGACTGATGACCCCGTAGTTAAGTCCCATAAGCTGTACAAACATTTGAACAATTTGAATTTTGTTATCCAAGGATTTCGATTATGTCTTGTCCATATACCTATATAATTCTCTGTGGCCTTCATTACTTTATCTCTCAGAGCTACCCAATTTATTCCTACGGCATTAATTTTCCCCTTTCACGTCAACCCTTGTCTCATGCTCTCTCTGAAACTCTCGACAACCTCTGGTTCCTTCAGTTTATCCAGGTTCCATCTACTCAATTTTGTACTTTCTTAAGTTCTAATCTACAGTTCGTGTGCTGTAAGTTATGGTCAGAATCTACATCTGCCCCTGCATGTTGAAACTGCATGTCGTTCAGTCTAGTTTGGAAGTCTATGTCTTACCATTACAAAATCAATCTGAAACCTTGCGATGTCTCCTAATGTCTTCCATGTATACAACCTTTTTTCATGAATCTTAAGTGTTTGTGATGATTAAATTGTGCTCTGTGCAAAATTCTACCAGGCGGCAGTTTCTTTTATTCCTTTTCCCCAGTCCATGTTCGTCTTCTATTTTTCCTTCTCTTCCTTTTCCTACTACCGAGTTTCAGCCCATAAGTGTCATATGTTATTCTTCATTAACTATCTGAATACCTTATTTTATCACATCATACACTTTTCAATCTCCATATCATCGACTGAGCTAGTTGGCATATAAACGTATACTACTGGGGTTAACTCAATAATGTCAAAATCAAAATCAATATTTTAGCCAATGTAACATCTGACCTTTCTGTCCCTTAGGATGACTTGAAAATGGGCTCAGGCTAGCCCGAAAGTAGTCGTCAATCAAAAATAACGTTTTATGAAACTTAAATAGTAAAGAATCTGCTGTTCCTAAACATCCCAGCATGCTGTTCAACAACATTGTGCTGCAACACATCACCCTTTAAATAGTCCTTTCCGACTGCGCATTGTGGGATAATCAAGGAGGAATTTCGTTAACGTTCCTTGGGGATTGTTGTACTGATCTGAGATGCTGTGTGTCTATAATATACTGTCTTTCGACTAAGTATAAGAAAACGGCTTGATTTCTGATCATAGCATTGCGATTCTGACCTCTTTTGCATATGCGCCTATAGATGGAGTTAAATAAGACGTTTGAGACGTTCACGGTGGCATAGGGAAGGGTTTTGGTGAGGCTTGATGTCAAACCACTTTACATCTCACATTTACATTTGAGCTGTGCCCATTCCTCTCATGTGTCGAAAAACTGTCGTTTGAAGCGTTGACGACTGTGCAGGCGCCAGGCTTTTGCAACTTCAAGAGGAAGGTTGCAGACACCTCTCGGCCTGATTTCCAACTCCCTAGTCAGTGAGTTGGAATCCAAGGAAGTTACAGGATTCCGAAAAAACAAAATATATACCTTTAATAGTGGTTCACAGTGTTGTTATACGGATATCGAAAAAAACAACATTATGCTAAGGACAAGAAATACACGCATGCTCCAGGGAGGACTCGAACCTCAGACGGCGAACAGCGGCGCGCTACGCAGTCAGACGCTTTGGCACACTCGGCCACTCTACCACGGCTTGAATTAACTCCCCACAGTTGCACAACACACCTAACTTAAAGGTAATGCATACATAATCTTAAATAACCAATTGTACAGGGAAACCTCGTCGGTTACGCGTACCTTTATGGTCTACGGTAGTCAACGGAAGTTTTACGACTCCAGCTCCTTTCAAGACATCCATCCGTTCAATTGCTCTTGCAAGTCCTTTGCTGTCTCGGAAAAAATTACATTGTTGTCGGCAAACCGAAAAGCTTTTATTTCAAAACTTATCTTCGTCTGAGTTACATCTTGCTTACTTTACAGATGCCACTTAAAGTCTCATGGTTTAACAGAAACTGATAAATAATAAAAAGCCGTACTTCAAAAGTTTCAATAAGAATCGAGAAAAAGGAGTTCAGCTCGCTACTGATAGGAACTGCCATAGCTAGAGTATTTAGAGCTCACAGAGAAACAATTTAGCGGTCACACTTCTATAATCCAAACGCGATTGGATGTGATGGAACCCTAACAAGTAGTACGCTCTGCATGGGTATCACAGTGTTCTACAGTTTGTTTTCTAATAGTTCAATAGGTTCAGATGTTTGCAAGACTAAGGGACCAAACTGATGAGGTCAGCAGCCCTTACAAAAACTAGATTATGCTAAGTACAACACGTACTCCCATGCCTGAAAGAGCAACCCGAATCTCCGACAAGGAGCAACCGTGCAATCCATTGCAAGAAGCCTGAGACTGCACGGTCATTCTCGCACAGCTTCCCTTAGTGTGTCAAATGAGTTGAAAGTAGCATGTTAAATTATTTAAGCAAGATCTTGGGCAGTTGAGATCTGCAAATGCAAGTTAAAATGCTCACTGCTGCTCTAAATTACTTTGCGAGTGGCCAAATATTTGCACAAAGGAAATTCATCTGCTCACTCCTTAAAGGAGCAGCCAACATTTTAACAAACACAAAATCAATGTTAAAAATAAATGAATAGATAATTAAACATGGAATGGGGAGCATTAAATTATAAAGCTGAGGTTTGATACTTTAAATCATTATCCATTCAATAAAATGAACAAGCAAATAAATGTGGGAAGACCAAATTAAGCACACACTTTGTTCAACAGTTACTTCCCATAGTAAAATTGTTTCTGCCCTTTATAAATATGGAGGTAACGTGGGAGGAAAATTGCAAACACACAATGGATAGATGAAAGCACATTCGTTCATTCAAAGCCAGACACGCGCATAATGCTTGTGGGACATTACTCATGCAGAAACAGTTCATGGAAGCGACAAACGAAGCGTTGGTGGCATTTTGATGAGATGATGGGTGTCTCGAAGCACAAATTTAAAAATCACTATGCACCAAACGAACTCATGTTTCGGAAGGCAGTGGCATCCTATTCTTAAGTACCACATGGTGTGTAACCACAGTGAATAGAATTTACAAGAATAAATTAATTTTGAATAAGTAAGTAAAACACATGCGAGGATTCATATAGAAGAAAGCTAGTACCAGTAAAAGCATGGCTGAAGGTCGAAGTAACGACCGTTACAAAAGCATGTGGTGCAATTGGTCATGACAAGATAAGGACAGAATCAAACCAGAAAATCTGAGAAATATTTCACATACTTGCGTACACAGACATGATGTGAAAACGTTAGTTAAAAAACAGCAAGGAAATTCAAACTTACTAAGTTTACACAAAGGCTGAAGGCCACACACATGTATTCTAACTTGAGAAAAACCGGACTCAAAATCATCACCAGAATGAAACTGCAAATACAATTTACTCTGAATTATTCGAATTCTGTAAACTAAGAAACACTTCGCCTCGCATAGCGAAAGAATTACTCAAGAAAACTATCACTGAAAAACCAAGACTGCATGATCACAATGGAAGCAAAGTTCTAACAGCGTGCCTTCCCATCAGCATGATTCAATGAAGTACTTACTTCTGCAGTTGCAGCAAGAGTGAAGTACTGAGGCCATGCCAAAACCTTTCCCACCACACACCGGATGTAGAGCACACTAAAAACCCAAACAGAGCGCGTTTAGAGCATAATATCTACCAACCCTCTCTACCTGAGGAAGATAATACCCTCTTCAACGGCTCCCAGAGAGGTCTCTTCTCTTTCGTCCAAGATTAGGTTGGCACCACACTAAGAACACGGCCACCTCGCCATCTTGCCAAGTAAGCTTGTCTCTGGCCACCCAGCAGACGCAAGTGCAGACAACAAACGAAGCCATACGTTCTTAATTAAAGTAAACGAGGCCCTAGAGCGCGAGGCGGCGACTGTAAGCCATTGGGTGGCAGTCAGTCAATATCAAAAAAAACCTTCCACATTCACATGAACACACAAGTTCAATCACACGGGTGAAACATATATAAACATGGGGCAGTGATCATTAATAAACAGGATAAAAATAATTAACATACTAATAGATAATATTAATGGTGCAGGAACACTTTTGGTTAATGAATAACTCAAAAATGGAACACGACCACACATTCAATTGACGTGTTTCAGAGTGTACACAGCAGTTGAGATTTCTAACAACTAATTCAATACGTAAGACAAATAACTCCCAGCTCGCGTTTCAGGACATAGCTCTCACACAAGGTTTCCGCTGTAAGTATAGGCGATGACTGTCTACAGTCATGGCTCAGCTTGCTTTTCTTAGCCTCCATTTCCAGATATTGTTTTTGTTTGGGACCCACTGTCGACACTATATTCTGCCGCTGAAAGAGTGCAATCTGTGAATGACAAGCGTTGAAACGCCCTACTAAAAGTGCACGTGCCAGTGTTCCGTTCAAGAGTATCAACTAGAAAACATTATTGCAATGAGCATGCAATAGTTTTACTTCTAATCTTGTTACATGATAAATATTGTAGTCAATGTTTCGCAATCATTTTTGTATCTGACGACTAGTTTTACCATACTTTAATTATATTCCTAAGGCTGGAGTACTAACACAACATATCATTTTCATTGTAAATTCAGAAATAACTAAGATTAGCATCGATTAGATTTGCAAGCAAGACAGTGTAAAAAAATAAATTCATAATTAAATCAACTAATAACGAAATGAGAGACATGCTACAGCATCACCATAGTAAATTGTCGACAAGTTCGTGGGTAAATACCGACTCGAAACTTATTATAAATGTGTAGTTAAATATACGTACCTTCATACACTGACATTCAATGAACAAAACACGAGTTTACTGTGTGTCGGACTACAATTTGTGACCGGATTCAGACTTAAGTAGCATATAGAACTCGGATGAACGTATAGGTTGCAAAGTCAGAAGCCTCTAGCGAAATGGAGCAATGATAGTTCTAAGTTTTGAAATTTGTGCTCTATCGGAATTCGAAACCAGGTCTTCCTTTTCGGGCGAACGGTCGTTTTAATCAATTAGGTTGTCCAGATACGCTTTCTGTCCTGCGCAAAATTTTCAACTTATCGCACACTGTGACTCTAGCGTCCCCTGCCATTATAAATATAAATTTATTTATTTATTTTTCCTGTCCAGAACACCATCTATTACACTCTAGCGTGAGTCCATGAAATAATTTTTAAATATTTCTTGCCCAATAATCAGCCCCACAGATGGCCTTGTCATTAGTTAGCTGTAAATCCAGGGGGGTACAGCATGTGCTGAGGTTTGGGCACGTCAGTAAGTGGTCGTCCGTCTGGACATTCCCACAGTCGCACAGAGGTACAAAATTTGAAAAAAAAAATCAACAAAAACAATAACGAAAACAGAGAGTTGTGGAGTCTATTTCAGGCAGTTCGAGTTGACGCTTGCATCCCGATGCCCACACAAAGTCATAGTTTATCATGATGGCAGTCTGGTCTGATCGACTTCGGGTGAGAAGTCTCACATATCGATCGTATCCCGCTGTTATTGCTTTAGGTCGAGCAGTGCGGGAAACGTTCATGAACGCTAATTGTAGTTTGAAAGCGATTTCAGATACCGTACTTACCATACGACTCTTGACTCACGTCTATTCGCCTTGCAACCTCTCTTGGTGCAAATCTGAAAGTCCTTGTTAACATAAAACAGCAACTCTTGGGCGATCAAACGCTGATACTTCTGTTTGCTATCGTACTGAATGAAGGTAAAAATAGTAAATGTCTCACTTACATAAATGAAATACTATGCGTTCGATAGATGGGGTTACAGGCAAGATTGCTTACTTTAACAAATACATTACACTTAATTTTACAAGTCTATTGCTTTTGTTTGAAATTTGCTATGGCAAGAGTTCACTGTGGTACTTTACTTAATTACAATGACGGAAGAAATATATGATAATTCTGATGATTCTTTTATTCCTGCCGTGAAGATAGTATAAATATGAAACCGGTTGCGAAATAAAATAAAATGGACAGCACAGTGTAATACAATGAATTTCTTAAAATATATTCATGGTGTCCATTCTCACCTAACCAAGGTTGTTTACATTCTACGATAGTTAAAAGGACCAGGTTTTTCGTATCACGTCGATGGAGGTGCAGAAACAGTGGCACACACAGGTGATGCAACATTTTTTTTGAAAGAAAATGTAAGAAAACGGACCTACTACAACATGTAAAAACGAAGTATGTAGCTTATACATATGCAAGGCATGTTCATATGAAAAGATTTGAAACGTCTTCACAACCAGACTGTTTGAACTATGAATATGCCGCTTCGGGATAACGTAGTGTAACAACTAGGGACGCAAATGTAGTGGCGTCATCTCAAGGCTGTCCCCTCACCAACTTTTTCGACGTCCGAGATCTGACACTCATCAGATTCCTCGGGCATGAAAAAACCATTAACAGTGACATTCACTGTGACACACTCCCTAACCTACGCCAAATCCATCAAGAGCAAACGGCTTGGGCTGCTCATAGAGGGAATGATTCTGCTCCATGATAACGAGCGTACCCACGACACCAGAATCACACAAAGTGTACTGGACAAGTTCAATTGGGAGCAGCTTGAGCTTCGGCCCTACAGCCCGGACATGTCTTCCTGTGAATTTCACTGTCACACCCATAGGAATTTTGGGAACAGGGAATCCTTCGGGTCGTTAAACATTGACATAGTTGTACTCAGACCTCTGGTGTTTACTTTTGACTAAAGACTTCAGTTATACCCACAGTGTCGTTTCATATCTTTTCATTTGAACACTTTGAAGATGCAACAGTTCCACCAAAGAAACTGCCTACACTACACTTGTCCTATTTTGAAGTATTGCTGCGCATTGTGGGATCCAGACCAGGTGGGACTGACGGACGATTTAGAGAAAATTCAGAGAAGGGCAACTCGTTTTTTTATTATAGCGATATAGGAGAGTGTCACGCAAATGATGCATGTTGGGGTGGAAATCATTAAAAGAAAGGCGTTATTTGTTGCGTGGGGATCTATTTGCGAAATTTCTTTCACTAACTCTCTCTTCAGAATGCGAACATATATTGTTAGCACCCGCCTACATAGGGAGACATGATCATCATAATAAATTAAGAGAAATCAGTTCGAAAACAGAGACTGGAACTAAAGAGAAATATTATGAAAGTGGTTCTATGAACCTTATAGCATGCACTTAATTGTGATTTACAGAGTATCCATGTAGATGTAGATGTAGGAAATTACGTGTGATCTTTCTGATTGACAATACGAACTCAAAATTACCTATGCATGTACAAACTAAAATATTTTATGTTGTTTAATTTAAATCGAATAAAAAGACACACTGAAGATGCTACAACTCTAGCGAAACGTGTGTGTGGATAAAAAAAGTTTTGTTTAAGGTAGATCCTCCTTGAGCAAAAACCCAAATATATCTACCTAGGTTTGCCTCCAGAAATAGCCACTTCGAGAATTTAAACCTCCTACGGATGTTTATCGATATTCATCCCACGCAACATTCAAGAAGAGAATAGAGATTTGTGTTGCAGAACAGTCCTTCGCCACACTCCGCAAGGTGGTTTACGGAGTACAGATGTAAATGTCGGTCGATGCCTGTATTAAACAGCAGTAATAGTTTCGACTTAATTACCGTTTTTGTCGCCCCTGCAGTTGCATTCGGAGCAGCGCGGACGTTTTTTGTGTCGGCGGAGACCTCCACCGCGGAAGGATCCAGTTTCCATTCCAGCGTGAGTTGTCGCGATAGGGGCCACGTTTTGCTGCTAATCCACTCGCCGGCCGTGTAATTATCGTTACCGGCCGCAATCTCTTAGCGTCTTGAGGGCGGGGAGACCGCGGCCGGTAAGTGCGGCATAAAGACGCCGACGTCAAACGCGGTGCGGGCAAGCCTGCGTCACCGCCGCGCCCCGACGTCCTAATTAAGTTAAAGTACACAGGGCAGGGGGAGGGTGGCGTTTAAGAGCGCGACCCCGCCTAATATATCAGGGTTAGCGCTGGCTGCACAAAGACGCCGCTGCCATTGTCCGCGATGCCGCGGCTCTTAATGAAAGTGGCGCCGGAGCTGTAGCCGCACCAGCGACTGACAGCACGCCATGTGGCGTCGGACAGTTACATTCGACTGCCACAATAACTCCGGCTCAGATGCTGATTTGATCGACAGACCTCACAACTGAGGCGGCTCGCGCCAGTCTGGTGACGGATCGTGACAAACTAGTGTACTCCAAATACTATTCCCAGTGGCGGCGCGACCTATGTCTTCACTGGTTCAGTGAACCCCCGCCGTGGAAAAAAATGTAAATAAATATATGAAATAAAAGTGTTGTTAAACTATCATTCTTCCTTTCGTTCTTCTACCAGATCATTTTATATGCACATTCAAGGTATTTTTATCGCATGAGAAACGTTTTACGTCGCGGACACAGCACGTATATGCGTCATAGCGCGGTCGCTTAATATAGGCGGTAGTGGCAGCTAGTTGCAATGCGCATGCGCGGCTGAGGTTCATATTCTCTTCTAAACCGACTGGAGGCAGCATATGGGCACTCCTGCGGCAGGAAGGGGCAAAGAGAAACGCCGCTTTTAACATTTGCGTTTCTTTTTTTTTTTTTTTTTTTTTTTTTTTTTTTTTTTTTTTTTTTTTTTGATCAAGGTAGATGAAAGTCCCATCACCATCTGGTAACTTACACTTCCTGGCATTACAAAGGTTGAAAGGTTGTAGTGTAACGAGTTGCACTTCATATTTATGACCCGACATAGGAATGTAAAATATGTTTATTTAGGAGATGTTAGTCGTCAGATATTTCTTTCCAATCGTTTTTTGTACTTTTCATATAAATTGTGGATGATTTCCACTTGATTTAGTGAATAGGAAGTTCCATGGACTGAAAAGGTTTGTAATTCTATCGGACCAAACTGCGTGGTCATCAGTCCGTAGCTTACAAACTACTTAAACCTAGGTAAACTAACCTAAGGACAAACACACACACACCCATGCCCCAAGGAGGACTCGAACCTCCACGGCGAGCAACCGCGCGCTCCGTAGCGAGACGCTTTAGACCGCTCGGCTACTCCACCGCGGCTCCATGGACTGACAAAGAGGAAACAGAAACCATTATTATTCCATGACGGAGTAAATATATTCTATGTATTGACACTGTTATTGGTATATTATGTGGAGATGGTCTCATTTGTAGACGAACACTACTGTTGTAATTTGCTTCTGTAAAAAGTATGGAAGTACCTCTTTCTAGTTGAAGGAGAGAATAAAAGACTTCTTAAAGATTAAAAGACTAGTTTAAGACAAGTTATTTAATTTTTTTTGTCTCTCTCTATTTTCTCACGCTGAAACAATCTTCAGAGAAGAAATTCTGATGTCTTCATTAGGCGTAAACTAAAGGTATATGCTTGGGGTACAGACTAGCTGGATCTCTTATGGCATAATCCTATATAGGGAAGAGAGATGACACTGTTTGGATAACATTGTAGCTTTGTACAGTGGCAGTTTGGTATAAGTATTCAACTCTGCGCTGAGAAAGAACAGCATTAAGTATTTGGCCATTGCATAGACCTTAGGTCTTAGGTTATCAATATGTTTGTGGAGAAAAAAGTGCTTATCGAGGGTATCTCCCAGGTAAGTGACCACCGCTCCCCATGGGATGTCCTGTACGTGAAATCTTAAGTTAGTTGGCATCCGTGGTAGTTTATTAGAGACATAGATCGCCGTGGTTTTGCTGCATTCAGTTGTACCTTATTCAGGTACACCTTTCTGCACTTCTATCTAATTGTCGTTGGAGCCCTGTTAGCTTGTACATGTCTTCCGCTGGTTATAAAAGCCGTGTCAACGGCGAATTGTGCAATATTGACTCCTTCCACCGTTGGCATATATATTAGACAGTACCGGCGATAACACCGCACCTTGGGGTAGTCCAGGTGGTGCAAGTCTGATTGATGATGTCTTTCCTCCACCGTCATCTTCATAGTCCTGTCTTGAAGATACCTCGTGATAAGCTTGATGTAGTAATCCTGGTTAGTTTTTTCTCGTGTGACTTCCGAATGAGGAGTTGCCTCCACACTTTGTCGTAAGCTTTATCTATGTCTAAAAATACGGCGATCGTTGCCTTGGTTACGTTCATGTTCCTGGTTTTGTGCTCTGCCAAACGTAGTAATTAGAGTTCCGCCGACAGTTTCTCTGGAAACTGTATTGTTCCGCTCTTATAGTTCCTTCCTCCACTAGTGGTTCCAGTATCCGTTTTTGTATTGCCCTCTCAAAGGTCTTCCTCATACCACTGAGAAGGCTGATGGGGTGGTGATTGGCTGGTTGCGTCGTATCTTTTTTCGGTTTGGGTATTGGCACTACTTTTGCTGTCTTCCAAGCCACAGGAAAATACCTTGAATAGTCTAGTCAACAGCACCAGCGTCTTACTCGGGAGGTTTTGAGGTGTTTGTTGCTGATTTTGTCCGCTCCTAGTGCCTTATTGGAATGTAATTTCCTGATGATACTGCATACTTCTCTAGGTGTTGCCAGTCTTGGAAGTGACTGAACTTCTGAAGTGATGAACTGATTGACTATCTGCACTGTAGCGGCCTCATGTTCCCGTTGGGTAGGGTTTAGTTGTTCTTGTAGCAGGGTTATTTGCTATTCGTAGGTGATGACGACTGTTTGAGCTTTGGTCAATGGGTCTTCCGTTAACCCCTGTGGAGTTTGCAACGGTCTTTTAGGCGTGGGCTCTTCCCTGATGTTCTTCTCCAGTCGCCACTCATCTTTCGTCTGAAGCAAGAAGTACGACATTTTACCCTCCCATCTTCCTATTTTCCAATCCTGTAGTCATCTACTTAGTTGTCGTTGAAGTCGGTGGGATTGTCTGTGGTACATTGGATTTCTTGTGTGTTGTCAGGGTTTCCTGTACCTTTTCTTCTGATGCCGAAGTTCTTCTACGTAGTGTGCCTTTTCCGAAATCGTAAGGAGTGATGAGTTAGGAGCTTTGTGGACCTTCTTTGTTAAGACGTCTACAGCATAGTCTATCTGCTCTGGTGTTTGTATTGCCATTGTCGTGTCTATGTTGTTATTCAAGTATCTTTTAAATTGTGTCCAGTTGTTCTCCCGATATGTCCTGCGCCGGTGTATGTTCTCCGTCTGTGGTAGTACAGCAAGGACCGGGTCGTGGTTTGATGACAAGTCGTTGACCGTTATCAGCCTGGGGTCGATCCCGAGTCCTTGAGTTATAGCGATGTCTAATATGTCCGGCCGTTGGTTTGGTAGAATTGGTGTGTGTGTGAGGGTTCGGTTGGTCCCCACACTTCAAGCTCCAATTCTTGTTCCAGCTGGTGGAGTTGGATGCCTCTTGGATTTGTAACTTGGGAATTCCAAGTGGGATATTTTGCATTCTAATTTTCTGCGATACATGTCTTCCCAAGTGGCGCAAGGATGTTTTCCAGGTCTTGTGGAATCAGCCGTGCCCGATGTCGAAGAAATGTAGCTACTAGAGTGACCTCTCCAAGTTCTGTCCGGATTGAGACTGCCGTTGCTTCCAGTTCTTGAAGTGGTGGTAGATCTATAGATCTGTGGGTGATCGATCGGCGGAGGAAAATTACAGTTCTTCCACCTCTAGCTGGTCTGTCCGTGAGGTATCCCACCATATTTCTTAATTTGAAGCTCTGGTGCTGTCGTAAATCTTGTGCCTGAAGATGAAATCCGGTAATTCGTCTTTTTTGTTCCGAACTCCATAGCGTTCCAGATACATAGACTCAGATTTGTCGTATTGGCCTCCATGATGTTACTCGGCTCCTTCCAGTAACGCTAACGTTTTTTCCTTATCTGCCTGCATTCTTCTGCCAGCTGTGACAAACTTAGTAAGAAAGTTCTGGCTGCTGAGGAACTTCAAGACCGTGGTGACTTCTGTAAGCGCCACATCTACGTCTCTGTCTCTTGGCACCCTGGCTCGGTTGGTGTCTCTTCTGCGTCCTTGTAGTGTAGATGCATAATTCTGCTGCCCGTGCTGTTGGTGTATTGTATCCTGTTCCTGTTGAATCGTCTGAGTTGGTGATGCTGTTCCTGTGGTGTCTGCCACAACCAGCTTGACAGATGTCGTTCTTCGGCGTTTCCTGTCGTTGTTTGCCAGGTGTCGTAGTCGTGGCGCGGAACCTCTTCAACGTCTTTTGATATTCTGGTCACCTTTCCCAGGAAGCTGCATGTTATCCGTTGCTATTTGCAAACTTAGGGTTGGAGTTCTGCTGAAGCGCGCACTCTGTGCTGGGGTGCATATCCTCACATTTAACACAACGAGCCGGCAACCAGCAATAGTTTGCGGTATGCGTTCATCTCTGGCATTTTTAAAATTGTTTGGGCTCGTTCCGCGAGTGATAATCCTCGACTCGCATCTTTGTCAATAGTATGTACTTCATACATTTCGTTCGTCTTGTCATTCTTCGGTAGAGTAATTGCATATACAGGTAGTGGGTATAGCTTCCCTTGTTTTTTCTTCTTGTATTGTTGTACTTGTCTAATAGTGAAACCTTGATCTTCTAACTCAAGCTTGACCTCTTCCTCAGTGACCGTAGGTGGTAGGTCTTTTACTACCACTTTTAAATCTCTGGTGTTGCTGTCCTGGTATGTATGGAATGGTATTTCCCTATTTTTACAATAGGCGAAAAGTTTGTTGTAGTCTTGACACAATCTCCCGTATATGCTGCCATAAGCCCGCCAGCAATCTGGTTTTTTAACTCTCGGCACAGTTTAATGTGGTTTGTGCAGTTGTAGATGACTATTGGTGGTATCTTCGGTAGTCTCTGTTGTCTTTGTTGGTATGTCAGCAGCCGGTGGTGTGTCCTGATTAGATGATCCTGCTAAAACATCGAACTTGTTTGACGTTTGCAGGGGTTGCTGCGCTGTCCGTGTAACCATCTTCGTTGTCCGCCGCCGCGACGAGTTCTTGCTTTTGACTTGTCGCAACCCTTCCTCGTCTCCGACGCCATCAGCAGTTTGGCACTCCATGGCGTCTTCTCCCGTATTAGTCAAGGTATTTTTGTTGAGGTCTGATGTCAGTGAGTCATCATACTCGTCGACGGAGTTGTGCAGATATTTCTGTTTAATTCTTCTAATTTCTCCCAGTGCTTGTTTCCGACGTCTGCTACGTTTGGCCAGTTTTTCTTCCCGATGTTGAAGTTTCGTGTGTGGTGGCGTTAAGGCTTTAACGCCTTGTTTGTTGGTGTCACCTTGTTGTTGTTGCTGTTGATGTAGGTCCTTTGTAGTGCTGTCCATGCCGAAGTCCGTGACGTGAGTCACGTCGTCATTCAGTAGCAGTCCAGTGACTGGTGATGCCGTCTACTCGTGGTGCTAGACCTTGCTCCATTCGTGTCCTACAGACCGCGGGCTGGTCCCTCCGCAGCAGGGGCCCTGAGCCTGAGATGCCCTAGACCTGCCACCTAAACTCAAGCTGTTCCGCAGTACCTCGCCTAATAAGAGCCCTACACCACCGCGAAGCAGTAAACAAAACAAAAATTTTACCTCACCACAAGATCGATTGGCACGACAATTTTGCTAATCGTCATTAACGACAACAGTTTGCTCAACACGACACCTGTGGCGCTCGTGTAAACGATAACAACTTGCTCAATAGCCGTGAGAACGGCAAGATCGACAACTTTTGCTCCGACCTGCTCACCGTGCTACCGTGCGCGCTACGTTGGAGCTGGTGGAGACGCCAGCTCCTGGCTACTCGAGCTCTGACGGTTACACACAAACGGCCCCGAAGCAAGACGATAGAGCTACTACGCACCTCGCCTTGCGCAGTCGCAAATCCTCCATGAAGGCAACAACCGTCCTTCATATTTGATTTTGGCGCTTCTTATAACTATAAGTTAAAGACACATCAACTGTAAAAGCCTTCAGAAAATCTCATCATGAATAATAATGAAGCCACTACTCTCAACCTAGCAAGAATAGCCGTGTGGTTAGCGGGCGTGCAGCCGTGCAAAGTCCGTCTTCCACTAATATTTCGGCCGCGTATCGTCCGGCCATCTTCAGAGTGAGTTCAAGACTGCCGACAAGTTGCCAGGAGCGGCATCGCGGCGTCACTGCGCATGCGGGTCTCAGATGCTGGTCGGCGGCAAAGAGGCACGCGCGCCCCCCTTGGCGAAAGGAATCACAAGTTCGTTTCTGCGGGTGGCAACACCTTGTCGACATCTCTGCAGTTTTATTACTTTAAGTGCAAGATTCCACGCCTTGTCCAAATTAAAACCATTATCTCTGTTTATTAAATTTTTAGATATTCTAATTTCTACTGCTTCTTTAAAAATTGCGTCCCAAAATGAAGATACAGGTGTTGAAATCTTCACATCACTGTAATTCATTTTTATCTAAACAATATTGTGTCACAGCTGACTTGTCTTGCTGTAATAAACGAGTGTATCTTTGATGTTCGACATATCTTTCGTGGAGAGTGCGGGTTGTCTGTCTTATATATAAACATTCGCAATTTCCACATGCTATCTGATACACACCAGACTTTCTAAGCAACAGATCATCTTTCACAGATCCGACTAAGGCTGCGATCTTCACGGGTAGCCGGAAGATGTTTTTGGAGAATTCTACCGATCTTTGAAGAAAGAGCAACCACGTAGGGCAAGAACGCTCTCGATCTGACGCTATCTTCTTCCTCCAGGTCATATATTTGCATTCTCGGTTTGACGCTGAATGCTCTGCGAATCTGTTGTTGGGAATATCCATTCGCTTTAAAGATGTCCTTGAGGTGTGTGACCTGTTTTTTTTTTCCAAGTTCTCACCATCAGATATACAGTGTGCTCTGTGCACCAATGTTTTAAGAACGCCTGCAGTTTTGTATTGTTACTTGACACATATCTTTGGGCGTTTTAGCAAATGTGTCGCGATTTTGAGGGTTAATGACATATGTACTCTTCGTTGTAACAAATATATACTTGTGGCGACTGTTCCGAAAGAACAGACGTCACTTCTGATCCTGCAGTTGTTATTCTTTCATATTCTCAGAAAATATGACATCAACTGCGATTGGGCAAAGCTGAAAATGTGTACCCAGCCGGGATTCGAAGCCGGATCTCCGGCTGTCTAGGCAATTGCGCTGACCACTAGACCACTGGGGACACAACGATCACCGCCCCTGCAAGGACTACCTAAGCACGCCTCCCGTCAGAGACAATTTCCCGGGTTCACCTTACCCACAGTATTCAAACTCGTAGTTATGAAACTAAGTAATACGAGGGCTATCCACGTTTTGGAATTAAAAATAAATAAAGTATTGGACATTTTTTATTATAAACAGATGAAAGCCACACATAAACACTAGTTTTCTACATAGTTGTCATTTAAATTAAGGCACTTACCGAGGCGATGGACGAGCTTGGAAATTGCTTCGTCGTAAAATTCGGCCGCCTGCGCCTTCAACCATGTGGTTACCTCTTCTTGAAGCTGTGCGTCGTCATCAAAACGCTGCATAGCCAACCATTTCTTTATTGCTGGGAATAAGTGAAAGTCACTCGGTGCCAGGTTGGGACTGTACGGCAGATGAGGAAACAACTCCCACTTAAAAGATTTGAGAAATTCATGAGTTGCATTTGCCGTGTGGGCCCGGGCGTTGTCGTAAATCAGCAAGATCTTTGAGCCCAACTTTCCCCTGCGTTTGTTTTGTATTGCTCTTCTGAGGTTTTGCAGAGTTTGTATATACCTTTGAGAGTTTATTGTAGTGCCTCATTCCAGGAAATCCACAAACATCACACTTTTTCTATCCCAAAGGACAGTCGCCATCACCTTCCTTGCCGACATTGTCTGCATGCATTTTTTGGGTTTCTGGGGGGAATTTGTGTGCCTCCAATGCATTGACTGCAATTTCGTCTCGCAGTTCACATGCTTAACCCATGTTTTGTCACCAGTAACGATGCGATCGAGTAATGAGTCGTCATCTTTCTCGTAAGCGTCCGAAAACGTTAACGCTGGAGCCATTCGCTGATTTTTATGAATCTCTGTCAAGATTTTTGGTATCCATCTCGCACAAAACTTGTGGTAACCAAGATGTTCGGTAATGATTTCGTGCAACAAACTTAGTGAAATTTGTGGAAAACTCATAGAGAGTTCCATTATTGAGAAATTACGGTTTTCACGGACCGTGGCATCGACTTTTTCGACAAGTTCGGCAGTCACTATGCTGGGTCTTCCACTTCGCTCTTCGTCGTGAATGTTAGTTCGGCCATTTTAAAATTTTATGACCCATTGACGCACTCCAACTTCAGTGACTGTGTTGTCCCCATACACTTCACAAAGCTGGCGATAGATTTCTATCGGTGTACAGTTTTTTTGCAGTCACAAACCATATTACAGCACGCACTTTACACTTCGCGGCATTTTCAATTAACGCTGACATTTCAAACTGTCACAGTAACTCAACGGAGTACAGCACGAACCTCTCACTAGCACATCAGGATGCCGACTGGCGGCGGAATGCCATGACATCAAGATGGCCTCGCTAGCCCCGCCCCTAACGGACACAAACGGAAACGTAATGTAAGTAAGTTTAGGGTTTAACGTCCCGTCGACAGCTTGGTCATTAGAGACGGAAAACGTAATGTACTTTGTGGATAGCCCTCGTATAAAGATATGGGACACTGCTTATGTTTAAGTTTATTCATACAAAAAAATTTACGGGTAAATACCTTAATACATCTGTGTACTAAGCAACAGAGAGCAGATGGTCAGCTGTGTCCATGCGCATCATTAGTAATTAGCCGCGGCACCGGGAGTGACTGACACCCTCCCCTGCCTGTGTGCTGTGCAGTTGCAGGCCGCTGTCACCCGCCATCGCACCGGCTGCCGTAGCCCTCCAGCCCTCGCCTGAACGTGGCTGCCGCCCCACACCACTCAGGAAACCGTACAAACTACAATCAAGTGACAACAGCAAGGGGATAGCCATAGCACACCTGCAGAAGGCGGTAGTGTCACTTGTACATAAGGTATACAGTGAAACTTCCTGGCCGGCCGCGGTGGCCGAGAGGACTGAGGCGCGTCAGTCACGGTCTGCAGGGCCACTACGGTCGGGGGTTCGAATCCCCCCTCGGCCATGGATATTTGTGCCGTCCTTAGGATAAGGTAGTTGATAAGTAGTTTGTAAGTTTAGGGACTGATGACCCCGTAGTTAAGTCCCATAAGCTTTACAAACATTTGAACATTTGTTTTAAAACTTCCTGGCAGATTAAAATTGTGGGCCGGAACCGGGACTCGAACGCGGGACCTTTGCCTTTCGCGGGCAAGCGCTCTACCGACTGAGCTACCCCGACACGACTCACGATGCCGCCTCACAACTTTACTTCCGCCAGTACCTCGCCTCCTACTTTCCAAACTTCACAGAAGCTCTCCTGCGAAACATGCATGACTAGCACCCCTAGAAGAAAGGATATGGTGGAGACATGACTTAGCCACAGCCTAAGGAATGTTTCCAGAGAGCTTCTGTGAAGTTTGGAAAATAGGAGGCGAGGTACTGGCGGAAGTAAAGTTGTGAGGCGCCATCGTGAGTCGTGTCGGGGTAGCTCAGTCGGTAGAGCGCTTGCCCGCGATAGGCAAAGGTCCCAGGTTCGAGTCCCGGTTCCGCCACACAATCTTAATCTGCCATGAAGTTTCATATCAGCGCACACTCCGCTGCAGAGTGAAAATTTCATTAAGGTATACAGTGTGTCCGTAAGAGCGCGCAAACATTTAACACGAGTTAGAGAATGTTCCACTGAACAATATGAAGTAGCGAACCTGAGTAGGAGAAACTAGGATTGCGTTGTCTCGCATTAATATACGCCATCCTCTTTACGACTAACATGCGTAAGAGATTACATATTGTGCAGTTTATTTAAAAGTATATTCTTTATATTTTGAAAGGAAATAACGTGCACGAACCTGAATACTAGGAAGACTTCTCCATCAGGTGTCTCTGTTATATCGTATTTACACCACCCCGTGACAGAAAGTCCTACGAATCAACAACAATTACTCAGCGCTATTCATAGAAGAACAATACGATGGAGCGGTACCGTCAAAACACCATAAGAGAGATCACTACTCAAAGAGATTTAGGTGTTCTTTCTCCCCTCGTGCTATTCGAGAATGGAATAGTAGATACATACTGTAGAATGAAAGCACTTCGATAAAACCTCTGTCTGACAAATAAATGTGACTTGCAGAGTAAGCACAATCTTATTGGAGACGAAGCCTAAAAGGCAGTTAGTTCGGGTGATGCTGTCATCCTTCACCCGTTGCACAATTGGTCTAGAGCCCAACGCTCGTTTAATCTCTCGTTCATGTAACCATTGTGACGAAAAGTGACTTCCAGATGCGATAACTCAACTAACTTATCGTGTCTGATAGATTGCAGAACATTGCCTAGAAACATGTCACTGTATGGAATTTAACAACACAGAGATTCTGCTACATATTTCTAGGTTGATTAAACTACCGAATAACCTTATAAATAGAGATGAGGGTTTCTGATTAATTTTTCCGTGGAATCCTGCCCTCGAAATTCAGTGTTCAAATGTTTGTAAAGTTATGGACCAAACTGCAGATATCATCAGTCCCTAGACTTACTTAAATTTACTTATGCTAAGGATAAAACAGACCCATGTCCAAGGAAGTAGTCGCACCTCCGACGGGAACAGCCACGCACTCCGCAGTAAGGCGCCTTAGAGCGAACTGCCATTCCCCCGCGGCTCCATCTCTCCGTCTTGTCAAAAACCTGAGGTATCGATTTAGTGTCGCTCACCCGTTGATCGCTGATATTTACTATAGATACTTCTGAAAATTATCATCTTTGCATCTTTGGTTGTGTGATGGCACTGTTGCTAACTGGTTCGTTGTGTGATATGTTTCCTACTTTCAGTGAAAACGTAGGTATTAAATGAGTAGCCCATTAGCAAACCCAGCTATGTGCATAAAATTACGAAAATGAGATAATGGTGTTGCATGATGCTTTATGGTACTGGTTTCTAATTTAGATATGTTTCAGATTCTAAAACACATTATAACCTCTTTAAATTACAAGTCAGAATGGAAAACGGTTGCCAAACCATCTACATGCATGTCTTTTATGGCTGCAAAACCTGCTAAATTCACCTATGTTTACATTTACATAGCCTGCTATATGTGCGTGACCTACCACGATCGTCTCACGAATGAGTTGCAAAACCTGCCATTATCCTTTCCATTGCACTCTTCTTTGTGAAGGAAAATAACGATAAAATGATTATTTCTATCGTTGACAGTTATGTTGGCTGTACTGTATAGTGTGGAGAGTCATCTGCTAAATTCTGCATGCAACTGTTTCACTCACGCGCCAGTTTCTCAGAGTTCGTTGATGTAGATATAGCCTACAAGCTGATGTCTCGTTTCTACAGAGACTTGCAGTGTTATTTATTTAAAGTGGATGAAGATAATCGGTCAGATCGAGAAAATACCGGTACTGACAGCGATACAGAATTTATTGCGGAGACTGAATCACAAAGATCGAGGAAGAGGAAAATGTGTCCTCTGACATGGAACGAAGCTAAAATTTCAAGCTATGTTTGTCAGTTTTGGATGTTTGGACATCTAGAAGGAGAATTTAATACTCGAAGTGTCATTGCAAACCCAGAAGAGTATTATGTTATCAAGAGGTACGGAACCGTTACACGTCTAGGAAAAGATGCACCTGTTAAGGTTTGGAAAGTATATACAGAAGGCATTCTTAGACCTCCTGGACAATGGCATTTTCAACTTCAAAAAGCAAAGGGATTAATAGTCCCAAGAAGTAAGAGCAACAAATCTCCCCTAGTTCGAGGAGAGCCATTGTATAATTTTGGACACTGGTGAAGCGAAAAGTTTGTGCAGAACGGAGAAGAATTTTAAGAGTGCTCACATCCCTGATATCCCAAGGGGGTTCCCTGTAAAACCGGCAAATTTTAAGTATGTGGTCTTCACTTTGGCGAAGAATGGGACAGCTTACCAGATTTAGTATTCTATGTCAATGTATTTGCGGAACAGGATTCTGATACTCAAATTGTGGATGAAAATGCACATGATGATGAAGATGATGATGATGATAATGACAGCTTTGACTTTGAGATAATGGAAGCTGATGAAACAGACATAGCCTAAATCTGTTATTTGGTTGTACCAATACTTTGATAGAATATTAACACGTACAGTATACAAAGTTGTGAAATGTCGTTTACGTTGTGATGTAATCCACTTTCTTCGATAAGTTTATGATTACGGATGCAAGCATTGTACATTGTAACATAATCATTAAATATTTCCATGCTTCCAGGGTTTTTGAATAATATTCATTTTCCCCACTACAATTTTAGCTGGTTTTGAAAACTAAGGCGCAGGCAGTATGGCTGCCACAAGAGTTCTAGAATTGGAAAGCCTGCTATGTTAACAACACAGTTGCAAAACCTGTTATATGAAACTAAAATATCTATATACTTTCTTTCCTAATCATAAGATATTTCAGAGCTTTGGTACACATATTAAAATCATGTAAAGCTATTGCTTGTAGAAAAATCAGTCCGCTACCATATTTCTAGTTCGTTTTATTACTTTTTCCTTTCTCACACATTGCGTATCATGCACATAGCTGGTTTTAAAAATGGGCTACTCAAATGTCTCTGTACAGAACTTCCTCTCTGCAATTGATTTGGTGTGCTCCAGTCGAAATATCGGCTGTCTTAAGTCCCATCACCTGGTTGCAATATTTAGTTGACAAATGCAGAGGCTAGGTCCGATATATCTTGTTATGCAGATCCTGAATGAGCCATTGTTTGAAAGGCTTGCTTCCATGTGCGCGAGGACAGGAGATCCTCTGAAGAAGATAAGTCTGGTGCCAGCTATCGCTCGTTTGGCATTCCCCAGTGTGCACGTATGGAGTTCTTCGACGGGCGCGAGCTAGATTACACCCCCTACTTCCAATCGATGAAGACATCCCAACTTTGGAAAGAACAAAACTCCGCTCTAGAAATTCCCCTCTAAGGATGCCCCAGCAACTGTCAGCTGCCAACTTCAGCATGGATATTAATTGGCACGAGGGCTGGACTGATAGTGCCTTCCCTGACAACCGTGAACTGATCTGTTCAGCAGAGAAACCTAAGGGCTTTGAACATCCACGACAGCTATGGAAAAGCCTAAAGAAAATTCGAATAGGACATGTACTATATGCAGACAACCTACGAAAGTGGGGAAAGCTTCCCAGCCCTAGCTGTGACTGTGGGGCACCAAATCAAACAGTACAACATATCACCAAGGACTGTGGATTAAGAGCCTACCAGGGTAGTCGGCCTGACTGCTTCAACAACACATCGCCCTGCCTCGAATGGATCGCCAATCTGGACGTCTGAATTTGAAGACTCGTGTAACGCATAATATCTGATGTGATGTTACTTTTTACTGTATTTATGTGTTACACATTATCTGAAAATGTATCCTTCACTTATGTAGTTTGTAGTATATTTTACATACAAGCCGGCCGCGGCGGCCCAGGGGACTGAGGCGCTCCAGTAACGGTCTTCACGGCCATTACGGTCGGGGGTTTGAATCCCCCCTCGGGCATGGATATTTGTGCCGTCCTTAGTATAAGGTAGTTCATAAGTGGTTTGTAAGTTTAGGGACTGATGACCCCGTAGTTAAGTCCCATAAGCTATACAAACATTTGAAGATTTTTTTACACACGGGCCTAATCACTTAACACTTACACCGTAAATATTGCGGAAAAGGAATGTGCGATTGATATGCGGTTTTTACAGAATGGATTGGTAGTTAAGGACTCGTATTGTTAGCCAATAAAGAGACTGTAAAAATACCTATAAAGTGTAAAAAATGTTCAAATGTTTGTAGAGCTTATGGGAGTTAACTACGGGGTCATCAGTCCCTAAACTTACAAATTACTTATGAACTAGCTATTACTAAGGACGGCACCCCCGACCGTCGTGGCCATGCAGACCGTGACTGACGCGCCGCAGACCGCTTGGCCTCCGCGGCCGGCCTAGAAAGTGTATTTTTAATGCAAACATACTATTTTTCAAATGGAGCAATGCTTTTTCTATCATGCACTGGAGCTTTTGACACTAGCTGTGTACAAAGAATTTTTAATAACATTTTTATCACTTTTAGTTTCGCAGCTACAACCATTCACACTTTTGGGAGTGGAGGCTACGACAGCGTAGCTAACTGGCTGGTGGTCATGAGATAGTGGGCCGTGCCCCAGGGGCTAGCCACTCAGCCATTTAGCTACGCTATCGCAGCCTCCGCCCCAGAAACTTTGAACGGTTGTAGCTGCCAAACTAAACGTGATAAAAATGTCATTCAAAATTCTTTGTACACAGCCGGTGTCAAAAATTCCAGTGCATGACAGAAACAACCACTGTTCCATTTAAAAATACTGTATGTTTGCATAAAAAGTACACTTCCTATGTAATATTGCAATCTGTTTTGCGGCTAAAAAAACAAGCACCTGACTACGAATCCATTCTGTGAAAAGCGCACATCAATCGCACTTACCGTTTCCGCAATATTTGCGGTGCAAGTGTTTGGTGATTCACCCAGTATAATTTCATAATGCAATGAATGTAAACCATGTGTGTAGCGCCGTACGCTAAATAAATTAAGAACCTGGTTGCATACCCGTACGTTATTCTGAATATTCAGTACGCCGGAAGAAGCTCCCGTTTCAGAGTAAAATACTATCTACTTTAGATAAGATTATACCAATGGCATAGCCAGCACAGTAATGGTGCTGCTGTTGCGCACGCGTCCGCTCTAGACAGCAGAGGCGGGACAGTGCTCGCTGGCGGTCAATTGTGTGTGCCGGAGAGTCCGGAGTCGGCTGTCAGCGGACGGGCAGGTGACAATTGCGGCCGCCGGAAAGCCTATCGTGTGCGCGCTTTCAGCGGCGCAATGGGCTGCTCAGCGGGACAAGATGATGTGTCGGCGGCGGCGGCGGCGGCGTGACGGAGGGCCGCGGCGCGCGCCATCTTATCGCGCGCGTCATGCCTCTGCCCTCCCCCGGCAGATAATATGGAAATGCGGCCGCCACGCGCCACGCGCCGCCGCTGTGATTAAAGGCAGTGACCCGCGGCTGCTAATGCCGGGATCTGCCCACCGACTGCCCCCTCCCTCCCACCGATCCCACATAATCGCGCGCGACTCCATCAACCCTCGGCGTACGGCACCCTAAAAAAGTAAGGCTTTACTCGCTGCTGAGATACAATCGCGGTTTTAAGCGTCAGCAAGGTTCATCGCAATTAATCCGGTGGCGCATAGTGTCCGCACTAGTAAGCGATTGTCATTGGAAACAGAGACTAACCACCTACGGTCATAGGGACCACCAACTCACAAACACGATGAATATGGCGAACCCCTGCAGAACAGCAAACTGTCTGGCAATGCTAGCTGAGCTCACAGCCCACCAACAGGCAAGGCAGGGATACCATATTCTGCGCACTGAACACAAACAGACCTATACAGTCCTGCATATTTGGCCAGTTCTATGACCGAACTGTCTATCATGACAAACTTGGCTATGTTTACAGGTACACTTCCGCAACCGACTCAGGATACTTCACAGGAGCTTAGCTGCAGCAGAACCTCGCATCAACAGGATTGTTATGACAAACCTAGCAAAGTTAATGGTACCGAGATATACCCTTTACTAACATTACCAAACCTTGCATGATCCGTCGCAGATAGCATACCGCTACTGCCCTTGCAACCTACCCCTCTGTCGCAGAGGTTTATTTCCCTTGGCTCTTGCCTTGGCACCTTTTTTCCTCTGCCCTTACACACCTTTACCCTTCGTATACCTTGCGACCACTACTATTTCCAGATGCACCGTATTAATGGGTGATCGGGCCCACACATACGGATAACATCGCGGCTCTCACATCCCGTGATCCACTTTAGCGTAACTAACAAATACGGAGGTGACAGTAGAACTATTGAGTTGGTCACCACGTTAGTATGGGCGTGGAGGGGCCCCATCCTTTGCTGTGGAAACATTTATATGCATTTGCATTTTTTTCAATTCGTAAACACATAAAATCCTCTCCAAGGAACCCTTCCAATACTTTATGCACTGCAGGTATCGTGAGAACTGAGAATTGTCGATTTTTCAACTCAAGAAAGTAGCGTGACGAGAGGGCCAGCTAAGAGGTGGCAACGAGTAGTTTCTCCATCTACAACCATTCTGCTCAATCCACCGCAAGGGAGCTTGGCTGAGGTTAACTATGTACCACAACTACCCATTTCTTTTTCTGTTCACTCGCAAATAAAACCTCTGACAATAAAGCTCGGTAAATAGTCCGGTAACATTAACGTAGATGCCTGGAGTGGCCGAGCGGTCCAAGGCCACTTGCTGCGGAGCGCGTGGTTGCTCGCTGTCGGAGATTCGACTCCTCCCTTGGGCATGAGTGTGTGTGTGTGTGTGTGTGTGTGTGTGTGTGTTGTCCTTAGGTTAGTTTAACTTAGCCGGCCGCGGTGGCCGAGGTGACTGAGGCGCTTCAGTCACGGTCAGCACGGCCACTACGGTCGGGGGTTCGAATCCCCCCTCGGGCATGGATATTTGTGCCGTCTTTAGTCTTAGCTAGTTCATAAGTAGTTTGTAAGCTTAGGGACTGATGACCCCGTAGTTAAGTCCCATAAGTTGTACAAACATTTGAACATTAGTTTAACTTAGTTTAAGTAATTTGTAAGCTTAGGAACTAAATCAAAAAATGTTTGGAAATCTGTCGGACTCAACTATATGGTTATTAGTCCGTAACCTACAAACTACTTAAACTAATGTAAACTATCTAAGGATAGCGCAAACACCCATGCCCGAGGGGGGACTCGAACCCTCGACGGCGAACGGCCGCACACACCGCAGCACAGCGCCTCAGTGCGCACGGCTAATCCGTCACGGCTTAGGGAGTAATAACCAAAGAAGTTGAGTCCCATAGATTTAAATCATTTGAATTAACGCAGATAAACTAAGAACCACAGTTACCTTATTGTTCTTCGAAATAGTCACCCCCCCCCCCCCCCCCCCCCGTAACTAAGGAGTTTGTGACACTTGCGCGGAGTGACACTTGCGCGGAAAGGGAATTTGTAGACACTTGCGCGGAGACCCGGACACTGCAGGTAGTGAACAGGGTGTTCCAGAAGTAGGGATACACCACCCCTACTCCTCGCCCTCCAGCCGCTACCTGTGCCGTATTCAGGGAAAGGCCCACCGAGCGAGGTGGAGCAGTAGTAACGGCCCGGAGATATCACAGCCTCATTCAACAGGGAGATTTACACGTCATACAAATTTCACTCAATTTACAATACAGCACCATGTGAAGAGAAATGCGATGAAATCGGAATTGAGCGCAACTGTTGCTAACTACAATTTCGGATTTACTGCATTTTGAGTCAGAATTCGCATCTATATTCGCATTTATCGCAAATGCGAATTTTTCCTGTCCCTAGTAATACCTCTAAAAATAAACAGTTGATCAAGGCACTAAAAGCAAGGGCAGATTTTTGGGTGTATTACTACAAATAACTAAAACACAATTTGATCGTGGAATTATATACAATCTCATTATAAAGGTTTTTTGTAGGTGGTTTTGAGCAGCTTTTAAATATGTTAGGAATAGCATTATGAAATATAGACAGCTACAACTTATGTTTATTATGAGATATCGATTTCGGCTAATTTCAGGTCATCTTCAAGTCTCAAACAACAGGTGTTACTCGGCCGCGGTGGCCGAGTCACGGTCTGCACGGCCACTACGGTCGGGGGTTCGAATCCCCCCTCGGGCATGGATATTTGTGCCGTCCTAGTTCGTAAGTAGTTCATAAGTAGTTTGTAAGTTTAGGGACTGATGACCCCGTAGTTAAGTCCCATACGCTTAACAAACATTTGAATTTGAATTTCGTGTATATGTGTAGTCTTATGCGGCCAAACTACTTAGATCATTGGTCGCTAGACTTACAGACTACTTAAAATAACTTAGGCAAAGTACAAACAAACATACCTATGTCCGAGGAAGGACTCGAACCTCCGACCGGACCTGTCGCGCAACTTGTGACACAAATTACATGTTTGATAATATTAATGCATAGAAGTATGAAATAACGTCAAGACTACTACAAGAGATACAGCCATTCAAATTTACGGGCACCATAACGTTTTTCCTTCCTGAGTAAATGAGCTGCTTCTTATAGTTTCAACACCTTTTTCTTGAATGTTCTGAATATAAATCTTCACACAGACTTCTTGAGGAGGAGAGTGATATGGATATCTGATTGTAAACCACTGCCTATTACCTTATACCTTTTGACTGTACTGAACAGGAGTTCCGCATATTCCGTAATTTATATTTATACAGACAGTTAACAGGCAATGTAATTTATAACCAACTATTGGCTGTCAATTTCGCTTCATTTTTCCTGGAAGTCTTGCAACTTGTTTCTCCCTGTTGGTTTGTGCCAAGTTCGGAGTAAAAACGGTTCTATATGACGGTGATGGAAAATAGAATTTATCTTTAGCATTTTTCGGTGTGTGACATTTCCCTTACACATTCCGTATTTCATATATTTCTTAGATGTATTTGTAATTCGAATACAGCCAAATCGTTTTGGGGTCTACGAATAAACGCTTTAAGTATGTAAAATACTCATTGACTTATTATTAACGTTTTTTTAATTGAAGGTTTAAGGTTGCATCTCCTATTAAAAAGCATAGTAGCTATTTTTAAAGAGATGGAAGTTGCGTGATAGTGGGGTTAACTACATAGCGGTCAATTACATCAACGTATCTGTGCATGATGCCTAATATATTTATGGCTTGCACAGGTGTCTTGATATGCTTAGTGTTCTGAATAATATGCTTTTAGGAGGTATGACTGTGGAAAGTGATAGTCTTGTAGTAGCAGAGACTAACTCTCAAAAACATTATCACTATTAGAATACATTTTTGTTTACAGGAGGAACACTCAACGGATTAATATGTAGTTAGAACAAGTCACTATATTGCTCTTCAGCTTGCAAAGGGTTGTGCAATTTCACTGATTTTCGTGTTACGTTGACAGTGTGGAAACTTGAAAACAGCAGTGCAAGACTTCTTGGTGGGCCTGTACCCAGGAAAAGCGATTAGCCGCCCCAAGGGCCCCGGGTTCCGCGCAAGTGTCACTCCGCGCAAGTGTCACTCCGCGCAAGTGTTCCAACCCCGTAACTAAGCACCGCTGAACTCTGCGATACATGTTTTGGAAACTTTGCTCGAAGTCTTCCTTTGGTGTTCAAAAGCCTCGTTACGTTTCATTGGATATCACGAATATTGTCAAATCTCTTACATTTTAAGTCTCACTTTCTCAATGTTTTCGTCACTTGCGTCGGTGGCTGATCGTGCACTTTGGAAATTTTCAGAAACACTTCCCCGGCCTCCTCGAAAACAGGCAAACCACTCGTACACACAATTCACGGAGAGTGATCGAACCCCATAAACATGTACTAGCATTGCATTCGTTTCTTTAGATGTCTTTCCAAGCTAAAAATAAAACTTTAAATTGATCAAAAAATGTTCAAATGTTTGTATAACTTATGGGACTTAACTACGGGGTCATCAGTCCCCAAGCTTTCAAACTACTTATGAACTAGCTAAGACAAAGGACGGCGCAGATATCCATGCCCGAGGGGGGATTGGAACCCCCGACCGTAGTGGCCGTGCAGACCGTGACTGGAGCGCCTCAGTCCCCTCGGCCACCGCGGCCGGCTTAAATTGATCATTTGACCGTTAATTGTCCTGTTTCCACTTCAGAACCACGTCAGTAAACAAGCACTTCGTCCAAGAAGTGTAACAGGGAACACACGCAATGCACTGCTGAACTATGGTGGGAGGCACGCTGTCAACACCGGCCGCACCGCAGGTAGAGCGTGGTGATTGGCATGTGTGGCCAGATCGACCGATCTGACTTCATTCACCGAATTTATTGTCAGAGGTTGTAGAACGAGGGGCCGGCCGCGATGGCCGAGCGGTGTGCGGCGCGCCAGTCACGTTCTGCACGGCCACTACGGTCGGGGATTCGAATCCACCCTCGGGCGTGGATGTTTGTCCCGTCTTTAGTATAAGCTAGTTGATAAGTAGTTTGTAAGTTTAAGGACTGATGACCCTGCAGTTAAGTCCCATAAGCAAAAAAAAAAAAAAAAAAAAAAAAACATTTGAACATTTGATGTCATATTACCAAGAGGTAATATGAGGTGAGATGTCACCAGTCCTGTCTTGGTGATGAAATTTCCGAGAATGCCAGTAAACAGTATTATTGTGGTAAAGAATTAATAAAGACAATAATTGGAAATTTTTGAGTAAAACAGTACTAAAACTAAATGCAATCAGTACAGTGAAAAAGCTTTAAGTTGTTTATATAGTGTTCATACAGAGTTTATTTTTTATTTTTTATTGATTTATTTTTATTGCCGGCCGCGGTGGCCGAGGGGACTGCGGCGCGTCAGTCACGGTCTGCACGGCCACTACGGTCGGGGGTTCTAATCCACCCTCGGGCATGGATATTTGTGCCGTCCTTAGTGTTAGCTAGTTAATAAGTGATTGTAAATTTAGGGACTGATGACCCCGTAGTTAAGTCCCATAAGCTATACAAACATTTTAACATTTTTATTTTATTTATTTATTTATTTTTTTTTTTTTTGTTCGCATCATCAGCTAAGGAAGTGGGATGACAGTAAAACTGTCGACCCCTTCCTTAGTACAGAGTTGGAGAAGGTTGTTGTACATTAGCACATCTTTCCAGAATGTTATTTATATACACTTCAATTCATACCAAAATTGTCGACATGTTTTTAGATTTTTGACTTATGTCTTTCTCCTTTGGCTTTTGTCTTCATGTAATCTGTTCAGTAAGCTAAAACATTCCAATAAATATGCGTCCGCTAGTGAGCCACTTGCGAAAATGGTAAATGTGATGTTACAAGCAACCACCCACTTCAGAGCGAATTATAACTATGGTCATCCATTGTGGATGTCTTGTACAGCAGTCGTCTGAATGGATATTCAATGAAAGAAGTGTCCTCTGCACAAATGTAATTTAGTTAACGAAAATGCATTTCGCCCTTGTGGACCGTCATCACATTACGTAAAAAAATCGTGAGCGCCGACGTTATCCGTCAATTGCCATTAAAGAACACTAATGTAAAATCAGGGTTCGACATCCAGTCGTCAGATGTAAACAAAGTAAGAGACCTTATGTGGACTCACACATGGCGTCAATTCTGACCTTCCTTTAGGCGGACCACCTTAAAATATTCTACAAGGTGTCCCTGTTATGGTTTGGAATGCATATTGCTGTTATGGAATAGGGTCACCTACACTGCTCAGTACAATTAGGGGATGAGGTGAGATATCATACACAAAATACGCATGGTAACGTATTATATTTAGATATTGGTTACAATTGTAATGTGTGTGCGATAGCCGGCCGCGGTGGCCGAGGGGACTGAGGCGCTCCAGTCACGGTCTGCACGGCCACTACGGTCGGGGGTTCGAATCCCCCCTCGGGCATGGATATTTGTGACGTCCTTAGTATAAGGTAGTTGATAAGTAGTTTGTAAGTTTAGGGACTGATGACCCTGTAGTTAAGTCCCATAAGCTTAACAAACATTTGAACATTTTTGTGTGCGATACAGTACGATATTTTAATGTCTTAACTCTTCAAAATTAAAATTAAAACAGTCCAAATCACAGAATTGTTGAAACTTCCTGGAAGATTAAAAATGTCTGCTGGGACCGGGACTCTAAACCTGGGTCCCAGGTTCGAGTTCCGATTCCGGCACACAATTTTAATCTGCCAGGAAGTTTCCTATCAGCGCACACTCCGCTGCAGGGTGAAAGTTTCATTCTGGGTACAGAATTGTTGTTTTTATTTCATGACCGGTTTCAGTCAAAGTTGACTATCTTCAGATGACTAGCTCTGCAAAGCAACTTAGCAGTTCAGAGGACTTATACAGCAGCATACAACATATGATAGAGAGACATCTAAAATAATAATTCAAATGGACTGTTTTAATTTTAATTTTTACCATTATTGTAAGATCGCTCCATTATGCTTTCTTAACGCTTTACTTGAAGTTTACATAGCGTTTACTTGAAGCGGGGCACCATGGGGCTATTATAATAGTAGAAAAGTCATTCTCATCGCCCTCTAATATGGTGTGTCATCACCTCAGACAGCCAGTACAGTTGCACACCTCCGTGGTATGGACAGTGTGGCGGTATCAATCACCTCTTGAGGGATATTTGGCCAGTCTTCAATTAGCGCAACATCCAGTTCTGCGACCGTTGTCGTAGGTGCTGGTCTGGCTGTAATGCGTCTGCGAAGAACATTCCAGATATGTTCAGTATGGTTTAAGTCCGGTAAACACTCCGTTCGAATCCCTCAGCTTCAAGCATGTTGTTCACCAGTGCATCTGTGTGAGGACTGGCGTTATCGTCCACCAGACGGAACCCATCTCCTATGGCACCAGCGTAGGGCACAACAAACGGTCGGAGGATCTCGTTTCTATTCATCTGAGCAGCCAAAGCACCATTCTAAACGACATTGGGGTCCATACGTCTGCCATTACTGACTCTTGCCCACAACATTGGTGCACCAACATTATATGGTGATATTTCTTGCACATAAGCAGCATTGCTCCTAGTTCCAGGTTCTCTTCATGTGAAGGAACGACGACTGTCCAGCTAAACACTAAATCTTGACTCATCTGTGAATAGAACACGGCGCCATTCGTTACGACTTCCTCAGCGGGCTAAACGACTGCATACCGTAGGCCACCGTACATATGGGCCACATTCCCAAAGGCGATTTCGGAGTGTTTGTGTTGATATTGCCAGTCCTGTTGCTTCCTGGAAGGTGTGTTGCAAACTGAGCTGGATTCAGCCTACTTTCTCGAGGTGCTGTTAACCGTAGGTAAAGGTCATCTATGGACGATGTTGATTGTGAACGACCGTGGACTTGCCTTCTTTTAGTGTCTGACAAGCAGTGCTGTCACGGCCGGATTAACGATTCGCCGATGCCGAACCATTAGCGGCGCTTCACTGGATAAGCTGCAAGGGGTAGGCGGGAGGCTGAGACCTTTACTAAAGTAACCCACCAACGGATCGTCGGAAGTGCGTAGGGAAGCCGCAGGAAACGTAGTCTGTCATGTGGGTCACCGATTTCGATCAAATTTGCGTGGACGTTCTATATTGAATATAAAAAGACACGTGTTTCTGCTTTTCTCTAGACACTCAGTAGTTTTTGACAAAAAATCAAGGCCAAAGTTGATGACGGAAATCGAGTTTTCAATGCTATACATCGAAAGGTCGTCTACAGATAAATATTTTTTATGATATATTTGGGGGCAAAAGATAATGACGTTGGGGTAATTAACATGAGCGACTTCCTGAGCGCCGTCATCGTTAAAGCGATCCAAGGCTTGGGCTGCCAAACTGTGGATCCATCATGGCAATTTTTGTCAGATTGGTTTTTCGACGTATTTGATAATATTCTCATCTTTGTAATACTTTTTCTTGCCTTATTTTGAAGTACAGAACCTGGAAGTCTGATTAATTCAATTAAGTGTATCATCTTTCTACAGCTGTTTTATTTGTGATACACAGTGCAAAAACAATATAAATAAGAAATAAATTTTCTCACACCATGCACAACACACGAACGACATATTGCCACATTCACATGTTCTCAGTGATCTCGTTCGTGAATAACACACCTCATTTTTCTTACTGAAGACAGGTCTATCGGATATTAATTTCGATGTTTACCAAGAGTATAAAAACATATTGAAAGACAGGCGCGGACCATTGATTATGTTGCACGACATGAATTTTAATAGAATCTATCAAGAAATTATCTGCTTTTATGTAATGTGGTATGATTTTGAGCTATGCCATAAAATTCTTGACCTGTCGGAACAAGTAAACGTCACAAGGTTGACAAAGAAAGGTACATTTCGGTGGTATCACTTTAGCATCATCACCGACAAAAGTCCTGTCGTAGCGCATGAAATCGGTTTGGCCATCCTATGAACTCAGTATGAAACAAAATTTATTTTTCTGCACATAACGTTTCAGAACATGATCCAAATATAAGTTCGGAGGTCAACTTTTAATCAATATGTATATCGCTCCAAATTTGCGACTGTATAGTAGTAATCGATGGTAAGGCATCAACTAAAACAGAGGTGATATCGGGCGATCCACAGGGTGGTGTTATTGATCCACTGCTGTTTCTTATTTACATAAACGATCTAGGGAAAATCTAAGTAGCTCTCTTAGGTTGTTTGCAGATGATGCCGTCATTTACCGTCTAGTAAAATCATCTGAACGTCAAAATCAACTGCAGAACCATCTGAATAAGATATCACTATGGTGTAAAAATTGGCAATTGACTCTAAATAATGAGAAGTGTGAAGTTATCCACATGAGTACGAAAAGAAATTCATTAAACTTTGTTTACAAGATAAATCAATTAAAAGTGAATGCCGTAAACTCCACAAAATACCTAGGAATTACTATTAGTTTAGACTTAAACTGGAAAGAACACGTAGATAATGTCGTGGGAAAGGCGAACCAGAGACTGCGTTTTATTGCCAGAACCCTTAAAACATGCAGCAGAACTACTAAAGAAACTGCATACACTATGCTTGTCTGTCCTTTTTTGGAGCATTGCTGCACAGTGTGGGATCCTTATCAGGTGGGTTTGACGGAGGACCTCAAAAGAATGCAAAGAAGGGCAGCTCGTTTCGTATTCTCACGATACAGGAGAGACAGCGTTACGGAAATGATACAGGATCTAGGATGGGAATCATTACAAAAACGGCGCTTATCGCTGCGTCGTGGGCTACTTGCGAAACTCCAATAGCCAACATTCTCCTCCGAATGCGAAAATATATTGCTGACTCCCACTTACATAGGTAGAAATGATCATCAAGAATAAAAGACGAGAAATCAGAGCTCGAACGGAGAGATTCAGGTGTTCTTTCTTCCCGCGCGCTATTCGAGAATGGAATGGGAGATAAAGTGTATAACGATGGTTCGATGAACCCTCTGCCAGGCACTTAAATGTGATTTACAGAGTATCCCATGTAGATGTAGATTTTGAGCACGTAACGAAAACATTTCCAAATTATCTCTGTGTTTCACAAAAAAAACCAGCTGTAACCAGATAACTCACTTAATTGAATTTTAATTGCACCTTATGAAGCTCTACGTCAAAATAAGGCCAGAAAATGTATTACAAATATGACAATATTATCAAATATATCGGAAAAAATCTAACAAAAATCGACATGATGGAGGTTCGGTTTTGGATTTACAGTTTGACAGTTTAAGCTCTGGACGGCTGGATCAGCGACGGCATTCGTAAAGTCGCTCATGTTTACGACTACCCAAGCAACAGCACGAAAACACAGAAACGCTAATTACTCGAACGCCACTAACTTTACAGCTCATGTTTTGTGTGGAGCGCGGTATCTTATGGATCTGAAACATAGACAATTAGAAAAAAATAGACAATTTTGAAACGTGGCTATGGAGAAAGGAAATGGACTGACAGAGTGAGAAATGAGGAGGTATTGAGAAGCCCACTACATCGACGACAACCTGTAAGTTTATCTTGTTTATTTCCACCGTACGTGGAAAAATCTGATTACATTATTCGTGGTTCTCAGTGATTATAATAGTTGTTTTATTGTATGGCCACCCATCAAGTCGTTTAAATGACAAATAAGCTAAATAATATATACCAGACTGAGAAGCCGAGTTTAATATTTTACTTAAAATGACACAAACCGGATGGTCAAGCGATTTTACTTTCGGCGAACTGAGGGAAGTTGCTAACGGTCTGACCTAACCATTAATCTCCGTTATTCAACCTAGTAATTATATGCAAAACATGTCAGTAATATAAAAATAATTATGCAAATAATTAGCTTAATGGCTTACAAAAATCCCATTTAACTTTCTGATACGCAAATTGTTAGGATTTTTTGCTATTTTAATACATAACATTTGAATGTAAATGTTCATTTTTGTACACGAATTGCACCTGAAGATGCAACCATAAAATTTCGAAACCGGTTGTGCGGGTCTCCACGACTCTAATAAAAAAGCAGCTTAAGTGGACCAACGGCCTTTCACTCAGACAATTGAAGTTTTATTTTAACACCCACATTTTAACTGTGTGAAAGTTCCTTAAATATGTATAAATATTTTACCTGTGGCTGCCCTGCATATAAAATTCTCTGTATTGAGAAGGGTAAAATAGGAAAGGAACTTCGTTAGGATGATACAGAAGAGAAAAACATCTTGGGTGGGACACATGTTATGCGGGATCTGTTCAAATGTTTGTATAGTCTATGGGACTTAACTACGGGGTTATCAGTCCCTAAACTTACAAACTACTTATGAACTACTTACGAACTAGGACGGCACAAATATCCATGCCCGAGGGGGGATTCGAACCCCCGATCGTAGCGGGGGGGGGAGGGGGGGATCTGTCTACTGCGAAGGATAATGGAGGGAAAAATAGAAGTAAAAAGAGGGAGAGGTAGAGAAGGTGCGGAATGCTGACAGACGTGAAGAAAGGAAGAAGTTAAAAGCAAATGAAGAAGGATGCTTAGGACAGAGAGAGGTGGAGGATGTCCGGTTCATACCTGTCTGAGGAAAGATTTACTGAAGAAGAAGACTTTAGTAAAAACTGATCGTCTTCAGCCGAACTTGATATGCTATTTTCCAACATCATGTTTGAGCTAGACTTTTTTTTTTCTTCAAAAACTAGCGAATACCCGAAACACATGTCCTTTTATATTCAGTTCTTGCCCGGGTATTTATTCATTTATTCCTGCCTTGAGTTAGTACTTCTCCCATTCTTTCTCTCTCTGTCCATCTCCTTTTTTTCTAAAAATATATTTGTTGTTGTTGTTGTGCTCCTCAGTCCGGAGACTGGTTGATGCAGCTCTCCACCCTACTCTATCCTGAGCAAGCCTCTTCATCTCCTCATAAGAATGGCAGCTTACATCTATTTGAATCTGCTTACTGTATTCATCTCTTGGCCTCCCTCTGCGATTTTTACCCCTCACACTTCCCTCCAACACTAAATTCACGATTCCTTGATGCCTAAGAATGTTTCCTACCAATCGATTACTTCTTTTAGTCAAGGTTTGCCAGAAATTCCTTTTCTCCACAATTATGTTGTTCAATACCTCCTCATTAGTTACGTGATCCACCCACCTAATCTTCAACATTCTTTTGTAGCACCACATTTCAAAAGCCTCTGTCCTCTTTCTGTCCGCCATGAACATTAATTCCTTCTCCAAATTTTTCCTTGCTTTCCTTTATAGATTGCTCAATGTACACATTGTATAACATTGGAGAAAGTTTACAACCCCGTCATATTCCTTTCCCAACCTCTGCATCCCTTTCATGCCCTTCAACTCTGATAACTGCTTCTGGTTTTTGTACAAGTTGTAAATAACCTTACGTTCTCTATATTTCACTGATTTCAAGATCTGGAAGAGTGTATTCCAATCAACATTATCAAAAGCTGTCTCCAAATCTACAAAAGCTAGAAATGTAGGTTTGCCTTTCCTTAATCTACTTTCTAAGATAAACCGTAAAGTGAGTACTGCCTCACGTGTTCCTACATTTCTGCTGAATCCAAACTGATCTTCCCCGAGGTCGGGTTCTGCCAGGTTTTTCCATTCTTCTGTAAATAATTCGTGTTAAACTGATGGTTCTGTAATTTTCACATCTGTCTTCGCCTTCTTTCTTCGGAATCGGTATTATTACGTTTTTCTTAAGTCTGAAGATATTTCTCCTATCTCATACATCTTACGCACCAGGTGAAATATTTTTGTCATGGTTGGCTCTCTCAGAGACTGCAATAGTTCTGAGGGAATGTCGTCTACTCCAGGAGCCTTTTTTCGACTTAGATCCATCACTGTTCCTTCAAATTCTTCTCTTAGTATCTCCTATTTCATCTTCATCTACTTCCTCTAACCTTCCTACACTATTGTCTCTAAGATCATTTGTAGAACCCCTCTATATACTCTTTCCAAGTTTCAGCTTCCCTTCTTTGCTGCGAACTGTTTCTCCAACTGAGTTCATTATATTTATACAGCTGAACTTCTTGTCTCCAAATGTCTCCTTTATTTTCCTGAAGGCAGTATTTTTTCCCCCTATTAAAATATTCTTCTAATGACTTGCATTTGCCTTCTAGCCACTACTGCATTGCTATTTTGCACTTCCTTTCACTCTTATTTCTTAGTCGTCTGTACTCCATTTTGCCTGTTTCATTTACTACATCTTTATATTTTCTTCTTTGATGAATTTAATTTAGTATTTCTTGTGATATCCAAGGATTTTTTTGTGGGTCTTGCCTTTCTACCTATTTTGTTCTCTGCTGCCTTCACTATTTCATCTCTCAATCTAGCTACTGTTTTATTTCCCCTAGTTTCTGTCCAATTGTTGCCTTAAGTTCCCTCTGAAATTCTCAAGAACTTAGGTTCCTTCAATTTATCCAGGTCCCATCTCCTTATTGTCTTACCTTTTTGCAGATTTTTCAGTTTCAGACTGCAGTTCATGACCAATAAGGTATGGTCAGAGTCTATATCTGCTCCTGGGTATGTTTTGCAGTTCAAAACCGGGTTCCGAAATCTATGACTTACCATTATAAAATCTATCTGGTATCTCCCGGTGTCTGCTGGTCTCTTCCACGTATACAACCTTCTTTCGTGATTCTTAAACCAGGCGTTTGTTATAACTAAATTGTGTTCCGTGCAAAATTCTTATCGAAGAAATGTAAAGAATACGGCTGTCCTGTCCTGTGCAAGTCTCTTCACCTGGGAATACGTTCAGCAACTTACGTCCTTTTGAATCTGCTTATTGTATTCGTCCCTCGGTCTCACTCTACGATTTTTACCCCATACACTTCCTTCTAATGCTAAGTTGACAATTCCTTGACGTCTCAGAATGTATCCCACCAACCTATCCCTTCTCTTAGTCAGGATAAGCCAGAAACTCCTTTTCTCCCCAACTCGGTTAAGCACCTCCTCATTAGTTACGTGATCTAGCCATCTAATTTTCATTATTCGTCTGTAGCACCACATTTAGAAAGCTTCTATAATCTTTTTCTCTGAACTCCTTATCGTCCACGTTTCACTCCCAAACAATGCTACACTCCAGACAAATGCTTTCAGAAAGGACTTCCTAACATTTAAGGTAATATTGGATGTTAACATGTTTCGCATCTTTAGATATGCTTTTCTTCCCAAAGCCATTCTGCATTTTATATCTTCTCTACTTCGGCTATCAGAAGTTATTTTGCTACCCAAATAACAAAACTCATCTACGACTTTTATTGTCTCATTACCTAATCTAATTCCTTCGACATCGCTTGAATTTCTGACACTACATTCCACTATCCTTGTTTTATTCTTGTTCATGTTCATCTTGTACCCTCTTTTCAAGATACTATCCATTCCATTCAATTGTTCTTTCCTTTGCGGTCTCAGAATTACTATGTCATCGGCTAACCGCAAAGTTTTTATTTCTTCTCCCTGAACTTCAGTTCCATCTCCAAATTTCTCAATTTACAGATTGAGCAACATTGGGGAAAGGCTACAACCTTGCCTTACTCCCTTCCCAACCTCTGCGTCCCTTTCATGCCCATCGACTCTAATAACCGCTGTCTGGTTCTTGTACAAGGTGAACATAACTCTTCGCCCCCTATAATTTACCCCTGCTACCTCCAGAATTTGAAAGAGTATATTCCAGTTTACACTGTAAAAAGCTTTCTCCAAATCTACATACGCTAAAAATGTAGATTTCCCTTTTCTTAATCTATCTTCTAAGATAAGCCGAAATGTGAGTATTGCCTCCCGTGTTCCTATATTTCTCCTTTATCCAAACTGATCTTCCCCGATGTCGGATTCTACCAGTTTTTCCATTCGTCTGTGAATAATTCGTTTTAGTATTTTGCACCCATGACTTCTTGAATTCGAAGGGTGCTTTCCCTGTATCATACATCTTACATATCACGTGGAACAATTTTTTCATGACTGGCTCTTCTAACGATATCACCAGTTCAGGAGGAATATCATCTACTCCAGGGGACTTGTTTCGATTCAAATCCTTCAGCGCTCTGTCAAATTTTTCTCGCAGTATCATATCTCCTACCTCATCTTCCTTCACTTCGTCTTCCGTTTCTAGAATACTGCCTTCAAGTTTATTTCCTTTGTACAAGCCCGCTATATATTCCTTCCACAGTTCAGCTTTCCCCTCTTTGCTTAGTACTGGTTTTCCGTCTGATTTCTTGATATTCATACCGTTGCTTTTCTTGTCTCCAAATATTTCTTATTTTCCTGTAGGCGGTATCTATATTTTCCCTAGTTATACATTTTTCTACGGTTCTGCATTTGTCTTCTAGCCACTTCTGCTTAGCCTGTCAATCTCATTTTTCAGAAGTATGTACTCCCTTTTGCCTGCTTCACTTGCTGAATTTTTATATTTTCTCCTCTCATCATTAAGTTCAATATATCCTGTGTTATCCAGGGATTTCTATTAGGCCTTGTCCTTCTGCCTATATGATCCTCTGCGGCCTTCACTACCCTATCTCTCAGAGCTACCCATTCTTCTTCTTCTGTATTACTTTCCTCCGTATCATGCAATCCTCGCCTAATAGTCCCTCTGAAACTCTCAACCACCTTCAATTTGTCCAGGTTCCATGTCCTAACTTTTCTACGTTACTGTAGTCTCTTAAGACTTAATCTGCACTTCATAACCAATAAGTTATGGTCAGAGACTATATCTACCCCTGGATATATCTTACAGTTTAAAACCTGGTTTCTAAATCTATTCGTTACCAATATAAAGTCAAGCTGGTACTTTCCAGTGTCTCCTGGTCTGTTCCACGTATACAGCCTTCTTTCATGATGATTAAACCAAGTGTTGGTAATCATTAAATTGTGACCTGCACAAAATTCTACCAAGCGATTTCCTCTTTCTTTTTCCCAGTCCATATTCACCTACTTTATTTCCTTCTCTTCCCTTTGCTATTACCGAGATTCGGTCCCCCATCACAATTAAGTTTTCGTCTCTCTTAACTTTCTGAATGATTTCTTTTATCTCTTCATACATTTCTTCGATATCTTCGTCATCAGCGGTGCTAGTTGGCATATAAACTTTTACTACTGTGGTCGGTGTTGGTTTTGTGTCTATCTTTGCTACGATAATACGTTAACTATGCTGTTCATAGTAACTTACCCGCCTTCCTATTTTCTTATTCATTATCAGACCTAGTCCTGCGTTACCACCAAATGATTTTGTATTTATAACCCTGTACTCACCTGACAAGAAATCCCGTTCAACCTGCCACCGAACTTCACTAATTCCTACGATATCTAACTTTAATCTATCCATTTCTCTTTTCAAATTTTCTAGCTTACCTACGCGATTAAGGGTTAGAACATTCCATGCCCCGACCCGTAGAATGCCTGTTTTTGGTTTTCTTGATGACGACATCCTTCTGAGTAGTGCCCGCCCGGAGATCCGAATGGGGGAGTATTTTACCTCCGGAATGTTACCCAAATTACCCTTGGGAGAAGTAACAACTGTAGTTTCCCCTTGCTTTCAGCCGTTGGCAGTAACTGCATGGCAAAGTCATGTTAGCTGATGTTACAAGGTCAGCTCAGTCAATCATTAAGACTGTCGCCCCTGTAACTACTGAAAAGGCTGCTGCCGCTCTTCAGGAACCACATGTTTGTCTGGCCTCTCCACAGATACTCCTCCGCTGTGGTTGGATCTACGGTACGGCTATCTGCATCGTTGAGGCACGCAAGCCACCCCACCTCGGCAATGTCTGTGGTTCATGGGGGTGGTTTCAAAAACTACAGCCCAGCATATACCCGAAACACGTGTGTCTCTGTTCCACGAAAATTTGATAGAAATCGGTGACCCATATGTACATCTACATGAGATAGTCTGCGAATCACATTTAAGTGCCTGGAAGTGGGTTCGTCGAACCACCTTTATATTATTTATCTTACATTTCATTCTCGAGCAGCGCGCGGGAAGAAAGAACACCTGAATCTGTCCATTCCAGCTCTGATTTCTCGTATTTTATTCTGATGATCTTTTCTACCTATGTAATTGGGAATCAACAATATATTTCCGCATTCGGAGGAGAATTTTGGCGATTGGAGTTTAGTAAGAAGCCCATGCCGCAGAGATAGACGCCGTTGTTGTAATGATTCCCGTCGCAGCCCTGTATCATTTCCGTGACGCTGTCTCCCCTGCATCGTGACAATACAAAACTGGCTTCCCTTCTTTGTACTCTTTCGATGTCCTCCGTCAAACCCATCTGATAAGGATCCCACATGGGCAGCAATATTCCAAAAACGGAGAGACAAGTGTAGTGTATGTCAGACCCTATCCTTGTCAGTGTATGTTTCCTGCCGCGGTGGAGTAGCCGAGTGGTCTAAAGCGTCTCGCTGCGGAGCGCGCGGTTGCTGGCCGTGGAGGTTCGAGTCCTCCCTGGGGCATGGGTGTGTGTGTTTTCCTTAGGTTAGTTTACCTAGGCTTAAGTAGTTTGTAAGCTATGGACTGATGACCACGCAGTTTGGTCCGATAGATTTAAAAAATTTGAACATTTTTGTACGTTTTCTGCGGCTTCCCTACGGCACTTCCGCCGATCCGTTGGTGGGTTTCTTTAATAAACGCTGCAGTCTTCCGCGTACCCCTTGCAGCTTATCCAGTGATGCGCCGCTAATGGTTGTGCGTCGGCGAGACGTTAATCCGGCCGTGACAGCGCTGCTCGTCAGAGCGCCTCGTCACCGATGCGGGACTCGGCCGAGGGCACGGTACGGCCCGCCGCCTCCCGCGCTCACATCATTAATTTCGGGTGGCCCCTGCCGCGGGGCGCATTCAGCGTCTCCGGACAGACCTATTAGTATGATACGGAGGAGTGTGTGGACTCGCGATGCTGCCGGTGGCCGTCTACAGAAAGACGCGGCCCGCCTGAAAGGCGGCGGCAGGATTTCTCCCCAGGTGGCGGCAGAGCCAGCGCACAGTAGCTGCCGAGTATTAACAGCCGGCAGCCGGGCAGCCAGGGAGCCCGGCTCCATTACGGTCGCAGGCGGCGGAGCGCGACCGTCACGCGGCCTGGACGTGCACAACGGGCGCACCTCATAGCCGCGGCGCGCACTAAATCATGCCTTATTTACTCTGCTCCCGCTGGGACTACACCAGGGGCGGTTCGCAGGTCAGCCTGCTCGAATCGGATACAGAGCGAGGTGGCGCACGGTTAACACACTGAACTCGGAGTCTGGAGGACGGTGGTTCGAATCCACATATATTCAAATGTTTGTAAACCTGTTGGACCAAACTGCTATGGTCATCGGTCCCTAGACTTACATCTACCTGGATACTCTGCAAGTCACATTGAAGTGCATGGCAGAGGGTTCAGCGATCCACTTTTATGATATTCCTCTATAGTCCCATTCTCTAATACCTCGCGGGGAAAAAGGAACACTTAAATCTTTCTGTTTTCGATCTCATTACTCTTATTTTATTAATCATCATGTCTCCCTATGTAGGTGGGTGCTAACTAAAAATGTTCGCATTATGAAGAGAAAGTTGGGACCGCAGCGGAGAGGACGAGCGCATTGAGGTCGTTCCCCGCCGGTGGTTCGAATCCCTCCTCGGACATGGACGTTTGACTGATGACCACGCAGTCTAGTCCCCTCTAAACAACAACAACAACATGAACGTTTGTGTCGGCTTTAGTATAAGGTAGTTCATAAGTAGTTTGTAAGGTTAGGGACTGATGACCCCGCAGTTAAGTCCCTTAAGCTTTTCAAACTTTTGAAAATTTGAGAAAGTTTGTGAACGAAATTTCGACGCAACAAATAACGCCTTTCTTCTACTGATGTCCACCCTAAGTCGTGCATCAATTCTGTGACACTCCCTCCCCTATAGCGTGATAATACAAAACGAGTTGCCCTTCTCTTAGGGTTTTATTTTTTTTTCCTTTTTTCTTTTTTTCTTCTAAATCGTCGTCAGTCCCATTTGGTACGGATCCCACAATGCGCATCAATATTACAAAGTAAGACCCACAAGCGTAATGTAGGCTGTTTCTTTAGTAGAACTGTGGATCTTCTAAGAGTTCTGCCTTTCATACAATATTTTAAATGTGTTCTTTCCATTGTAAATTGTTCGTAATTGTTACTCCCAGGTATTTAGTTGAAAATACAGTCTATAGATTTAAGTGACTTATCGGATTTCCTTTAGTGCTGATACGGATGACTTCACAATTCTCATTATTAAGTGTCAATTGACAATTTTTGCACTACACTGATAACTTATCTAAATCATTTTGTAGTTATTTTTCATCTTTTGGTGACTTTACTAACCGGTAAATGATACATACCATCATCCGGGAACAGTCTCTGAGTGCTACTCAGATTGTCTCCTAAATCGTTTATAAAAGTAAGGAACAGTAGCGGCTCTCTAACACTTCCTTGCGGAACGCCGGATATTATCATTTTTGATCTTCTCGATGACTCTCCGTCAGTTACAGCGTACTGTGTCCTTTCTGACAGAAAAGCACAAATCTAATCGCACAAATGAGGCGATATTCCATAAGCTCGCTATCTGATTTTGCGGATCACTCCTATTGCCTTTCTTGAATATTGGCGTAGCCTGTGCAACTTTTCAGTCTTCGGGTACAAAAAGTTCGCTAAGCGAGCGGTTGTATATCAAATAAACTAATTGATAATGGCGTTTGATAATGGCAAAAAGTTGAAACAGCTGTTGCGTTATATAACAAAGTGTAAGCAGTGATCGGGAACTTTCAATACGATGAGTAGATTGTTCATCAGACACAAAATATGTGAAGAGATATAATTATACGCTGTGATTGACCCGATGTAGATGCATTGTATGGACGTGATGAGTGAAACTTTCAGAAAGTGTACAATTTTTTTCTTTTTTTACACAGTGCTAGTGATCAGTTACACCCGTCAGGTCTTAAAGACACCCTTTTTTTCCAAGTTACGTATTGCCGTGCTATTTTAACACCCGGACTATAGTACTAACAGTATCACGGATTATTAAAAAGAAATGACAATTTCTATTAGAATATCTTCTACCATCTCTGACAATGATTTCAGCATTATTTTTATTAATTTATTATTATTAAAATTATTTTTAATTATAACTACGAACACATCCATGCCCAAGGGAGGACTCGAACCTTCGACCGGAGGTGTCGCCCAGTCTCTAGCAAGATGCCTTGGACCCCGCAGCCATTCCGCGTGTGTTCAAATCCACCTCCGGACGTCCAGTTTTAGGTTATCTGTGACTTACCTAAACTACTCCAGGGAAATGTCGGGACAGTTCCTATGAAAGGACACTGCCGAGTTTCCTTCCTCATCCTCATCCAAGAATCTGAGCTTGAGCTCGGTCTCTTACAACCACTCTGTCGACAGGACGTTAAACCCCATGCTTCCTTCCTTCCTTATTCGAATTGAATATTTAATGCTACATCTGACGTCGGTCTCATCTTGTGAAGTCTGAGGATCAGCTACAGATCTTCGGTAGGCGCTGTTTACTTGCTGTGATGGAGAAGCGTGATTACGAGTGTTCTCAAATGCAGCGATTCTGCACAAGAAAAACGACCAAGGAAAGCAACTCTTATTGTTCTCTTAATTCCTTTATATGTTTTAAGCATTGGTAATGTTCACACAGTGACGGAAATCTAGGATGTGCCATACAGGGTCACGAATTATAAAAAATACTGGGGGCGCGCATACCTGGGGTCTTGCCGTGGGAAATGTTCTGATCTTTAGATGAAAAATAGTGAGTGTTAAGTGTTTCTAAGCATTTTAGTGTCAGAAGAGCAATATTAGAACCCTAAAAGCTGGACTCTCGATAACTTGACACTCCGGGAAACTCGACAAGTCTGACATATTTTTTGGCTTTAAAAAAAGAAACAAAACGAAAACACGCACGAAATTTTCGTAAAAAGCTTATTTAACTTACAGTAATAATTATGCTCACAGAGCATTGAATATATAGCTATGAAAAGATTGAAATTATATTTAAATAAATCCTAAACTATCATTAAAAGAATAAAACATAAAATATTGCTGTTGCACAGTAATAGCACTTCGATCAATAAGTGAAATAGCTAATCTAAGCTTACTTTGATTAAGGCTAAGGGTTCATTAAACAAAAACAATATGACATAGTTAATGCTTCAGTGCAGTTAACACAGTTAATACAGTAGGCTATACCTAATACTTTCAGTCAAAAAGTATATAAATAGGGGTATTAATTGGGTCTCACACCCTAAAAATATTTAAGTATTTGAAAATGACTAATACAGTACTGTAGTACTATATTAATACAGTACTGAACTAGTGCTAATATTTAGAAACTGAAAATTTAACATTATGTCTTTAATTCTCTATTTTATAAAGATCTTTAGTATTGCTCTAATTGCCATTATTAGGGATAAAGTGTCTTTAGAAAGGTGCAAATGACGCCCTTCTGACTAGATTACTGATGACTGGTCGGATATCCAGTTCATCCAAAACATTCCGGTGGGCATGAAGAACAGCCAATTTGTTCAATCCCTTCTGTCCCATTGTTTATCGGAAATACGATTTCAGACGTATAAGGGCGCTAAATGGCCGTTTTGCTGCTGCTGTCGTGATTGGAACTACTTGGAGAAGCTTAATGCAATTCGCTATTCACATAACTTCACATAACTTTCTCTCCCATATCAAACAGTTTTTTAAGACCAGTTGTTATATATTAGCGATATCGGCTAACATATTCAAGTATAAGCGCAATCTTTCAGTGTCTAGGTCATTTTTGGAAAACTGAGTTGATCTTTAGAAATTTGTTTCACCTCTGTATCTTAAAGCAACCACACTTGTTCAACTACAATGACATGTGTCAGTCCAGTTGAAGCAAATCGCTCAGTAATGCAACATTGCACCGTTTCACAATCTTCAATATACACTACTGGCCATTAAAATTGCTACACCAAGAAGAAATGCAGATGATAAACGAGTATTCATTGGAAAAAGATATTATACTAGAACTGACATGTGGTTACATTTTCACGCAATTTGGGTGCATAGATCCTGAGAAATCAGTACCCAGAACAACCACCTCTGGCCGTAATAATGGCCTTTATACGCTTGGGCATTGAGTCAAACAGAGCTTGGATGGCGTGTACAGGTACATATGTCCATGCAGCTTCAACAGGATACCACAGTTCATCAAGAATAGTGACTGACGTATTGTGACGAGCCAGTCGCTCGGCCGTTTTCAATTGGTAAGAGATCTGGAGAATGTGCTGGCCAGGGCAGCAGTCGAACATTTTCCGTATCCAGAAAGCTCCGTACAAGACCTGCAACATGCTGTCGTCCATTACCCAGCTGAAATGTAGGGTTTCGCAAGGATCGAATGAAGGGTAGAGCCACGGGTCGTAACACATCTGAAATGTAACTGCCACTCTTCAAAGTGCCGTCGATGCGAACAAGAGGTGACTGAGACGTGTAACCAATGGCACCCCACACCATCACGCCAGGTGATGCACCAGTTAATGGCGATGAGGAGTACACGCTTCGAATGTGCGTTTACCGCGATGTCGCCACACGGATGCGACCATCATAATGCTGTAAACAGAACCTGGATTCATCCGCAAAATGATGTTTTGCCATTCGTGCACCCAGGTTCGTCGTTGTGTACACCATCGTAGGCGCTCCTGTGTGTGATGCAGCGTCAAGGTTAACCGCAGCCATGGTTTCCGAGCTGATAGTCCATGCTGCTGCGAACATCGTCGAACTGTTCGTGCAGATGGTTGTTGTCTTGCAACCGTCCCCATCTGTTGACTCAGGTATCGAGATGTGGCTGCACGATCCGTTGCAGCCGTAAGGATAAGATGCCTGTCATCTCGACTGCCATTGATACGAGGCCGTTGGGATCCAGCATGGCGTTCCACATTGTCCTCCTGAACCCACTGATTCCATATTCTGCTCTCATTGGATCGCGACCAACGCGAGCAGCAATGTCGTGATACGATAAACTGCAGTCGCAATAGGCTACAATCCGACCTTTATCAAACTCTGAAACTTGATGATACGCATTTCTCCTCCTTACACGGGGCATCGCAACAACGTTTCACCAGGCAACGCCGGTCAACTGCAGTTTGTGTATGAGAAATAGGTTGGGAACTTTCCTCGTGTCAGCACGTTGTAGGCGTCGGCACCGGCGCCAACCTTGTGTGAATGTTCTTAAAAGCTAATCAATTGCATATCACAGCATCTTCTTCCTGTCGGTTAAATTTTATATACCATATACTTTCAGTATATGGTGTCAAACTCTACTAAAGAGATGGTGTTAAGATATGTCAGATGAGGTGCGACTGGCATATATCTTGGACGCTACTGGCTCTGTCTTGATAATCCGCTTCTGTTGCAGTTGGTGGTTCGAGTCCCCCCGAATTTAGTTCACAATGAAGGAGAAGGCAGACAGTAAATTACATTTTCTCAATGTGCTTGTTATCAGAAAAGAAAATGGTAGTTTGAGTCACACAATATACCGTAGGCACATGCACTGGGATTCCAATCACCATGTACGACAGCAGCGGGGTGTTATCAAGACGTTAGCGGTTAGAGCTAGAAACAACTGCTAACCTGAGTTGCTCGACGCTGAGATGGAACATCTCCACAATGGCACTAATGAAGAACGGATACTCGTCAGCAGAAATAAAACTTGCGTTTAAGCAGCCATGCAAAAACCATAATAATATACAGGCCACGGCAAAATCTAAGGTGTTTCTGCCGTTCGTTAAAAATGTAACGGAAAGAATTGGAAGAATTTTGACGAAGCGGAATACTTTACAAACCTACCTGTAAGATACAGGAACACCGTAAGCCTGCCAAGGAGGCTCGTAAACCATTTAAAAAATCTGGAGTTTACAGGATCCCGTGCGGTTGCGGAGATGTTTATGTGGGTACCACCAAAAGAACTGTCGCAAATCGTTTGGAAGAGGACAAGGGAAATTGTAGAAGAGGGGAAACGGAACGATCAGCTGTTGCGGAGTATGCATTCCAGCCAGGTGACCACCACATTCGCTTCCACGAGACGCCAAGTACTAGCTGCCACAAGCGGATACTATGAAAGGCTCTACAGGGAGGCAATTGAAATCGTCAAACATCCGAATAATTTCAATCGTAAGGAAGAGAGCATGAAACTAAACGGTATATGGATGCCGGTGCCGAAGAACAGATGTACCACCCGTCTACTACAGTGTGATGGCAACGGCGATTGGCGGCAGCGGACGACGGCCAACTGCACTGACGTCTTCAAGACACGTGACGTCACGCGTCTGCGCGGGAACGCGCGGAGACCGAACTTAGCGGCAGTCTACATCTACATCTACATGGGATACTCTGCAAATCACATTTAAGTGCCTGGCAGAGGGGTAATCGCATCGCCGTTATACTGTATATCTCCCATTCCATTCCCGAATAGCGCGCGGGAAGAAAGAACACCTGAATCTCTCCGTTCGAGCTCTGATTTCTCGTATTTTATTCTGATGATCATTCGACCTATGTAAATGGGAGTGAACAATTAATTTTCGCATTCTGAGGAGAATGTTGGCGATTGTAGTTTCGTAAGTAGCCCACGCCGCAGCATTAAGCGCCGTTGTTGTAATGATTCCCATCCCAGATCCTGTATCACTTCCGTAACGGTGTCTCCCCTGTATCGTGACAATACGAAACGAGCTGCTCTTCATTGGACTCTTTCGATGTCCTCCTTCAATCCCACCAGATAAGGAACCCACACTGGGCAGCAGTACTCCAAAAAAGGACGGACAAGCGTAGTATATGCAGCCTCTTTAGTAGTTCTGTTGCATCTTTTAAGGGTTCTGCCAATAAAACGCAATCTTTGGTTCGCCTTTCCCACGACATTATCTACGTGTTCTTTCCACTTTAAGTCTAATTTCTAAGCATTTTGTGGAGTTTACGGCTATTCACTTTTGATTGATTTATCTTGTAAACAAAGTTTAACGGATTTATTTTCGTACCCATGTGGACGACTTCACACTTATCATTATTTAGAGTCAATTGCCAATTTTTTCACCATAATGATATCTTGCTGAGATCGTTCTACAGTTGATTTTAATCTTCAGATGATTTTACTAGACGGTAAATGAATGCGTCATCTGCAAACAACCTAAGAGAGCTACTTAGATTTATGTAAATAAGGAACAGCAAAGGACCAATAACACTACCCTGTGTACGCCCGATATCGCCTCTGTTTTGGTCGATGCCTTACCATCGATTACTATGACCTGTGTCCCCCTATCCAGTTGCAAATTTGGGGCGATATACCATAATCACGAAATTTGATTTAAAACAGTTTGTGAGGTAGGTATCAAAAGTCTTCTGTAAATCAAGAAATACGGAATCGATTTGCGCACCCTTGTCGATAGCACCTATCACTTCGTGTGAGTAAAGAGTAAAGAGCTAGTCAGTAGCGAGCCAGTGTGTGTGTTGGACCTGCAATACTGCAGACCCCCAGACCCCCCGCCCCCGCCCCCTGAAGATGTCCTCTACAGACAGGGACAAATTCAACCGGCCACAGCATAACAGCCCGGATAATTTTACTAGACATGACATTTCCCTCCGTGAAAGTCTACATTTTGCTACTGGTTTTACTAGAGCAACCAGGCCGAGTCTCTTAGCACAGTAATACGGCGACGCTCGTTTAGTCAGTAAATCACTGGCCGGCGGCCTAAATGACTGTCCCAGCATGAGGCAGCCCTAAACGATGTGCGCGGTGGAGCCGCTGCGTGGCCAGTGTAGGGTGCCGGAGTCCATTAAGGCCGTCCCGGCGGGCGCTCGCCTGAAGCATGGCCCCTGGACAAAGGCTCGCCTGTCAGCCGCCTTTGGCGAGCAGTCGTGTGGACAAATTAAAACGGCCGGCTGCCGGCTGCCGGCGCCAGGTGTCTGCAGATCTAGCTATAGCCCTGCTATACTGACGCTGCTGCACGCCGGGGGGCCCCTGACTGCTCGCTGCTCTCTGGCATCTCGGTAGTCTACTTCGCAAAGGAGAACCCACAATCTAGGCCTAAGTTTGTAAATGAATCAGTCAAATCTACAACCATACTCACGGTTTTTGGCGGAGGATACTTTCAAACGTTCAAATGTTGGTAGAGCTTATGGGACTTAACTACGGGGTCATCAGTCTCTAAACTTACAAACTACTTATGAACTACCTAATACTAAGGACGGCACAAATATTCATGCCCGAGGGGGCATTCGAAAACCCGATTGAGTCAAAAATGTCTGTAAATCTATCGGACCAAACTGCGTGGTCATCAGTCCGTAGCTTACAAACTACTTAAACCTAGGTAAACTAACCTACGGACAAACACACACACCCATGCCCCAGGGAGGACTCGAACCTCCACGACGAGCAACCGCGCGCTCCGGAGGGAGGTGCTTTAGACCGCTCGGTCGCTCGTAGTGGAGGATACTTTGTGCACCATTGTCATGTCCCCTCCCACCACAATGTGTATCATATTACACTGGATAAAATGGCTTCAGAACACAGCGAGATTCAATATTAAATATATATATACGAGGAAGTTGCTAAGTAATTCAAACATATTGGATGTACATTAATGTATCACTTAAAATAATCAAGAAAGTTAATCATGACTGGTAGGTTCGTAATCGCCTGACAACTGGGTCAAATCCAGGTCGTACTCGATTAAACAGTGCCAGAATACTGGTCTCTGTAAGTGGAGATTTCCTGCATTTTCTTCCTTCTTGTTATTTTATGACATATCTGGTGACCGGAAATCACCTCTGTAGGCGTCAATATGGTTTCCGAAAGCAGAGATCAACGGAATGCCAGTTCGCGATATTCATCCACGAGATCTAGAGGGCCGTAAGGAGAGGCTCCCAGATATATGCAGGGTTTCTTGACCTCCCCATGGCGTTCGATACGGCTTCATACCATCGACTAATATGTGAAGTGCGAGCATGTGGGATATCAGAACAACTGTGTTGCTGGATTGGAGGATTTCTGACTAACAGAACGAAGCAGGTCGTTCCCTACGGAGAGAGTTTTCAGATGTGAAAGAGCTTTTTGGCGTGCCACAGGGGAGAATTATAGGACTGTTGTTTTTCAAAAAATGTAATTACGCAGTAAGAGAGCAAACACTGTATGCAATTTCTTCCGTAAGAGCGATTTGAAATGGAACGACCGTGTAAAATTAATAGTGGGAAAGCAGATTTCAGACTGAAATTTATCGTAAGAATCCTCAGGAAGTCTCAGCTGTCTCACCGTGCTAAGCAAGTAAGTCCTTATTCGCATCGAAGTGGAGAAGCTTCGTTCAGGAGAACTTTTAGTGACAGAAATGGTCACACATATTTGAAGTAAAACGTATACATTAAGCAAAAACTGCTTGTCACAGTTCCTTAAAGTTTCAGTCGCTGTTTCAGGTCTTTTACTTTCATCTACATAAATACTCTGCAAGTCACAATGAAGTACATGGCAGAGGGTTCATCGAACCGCTTTCATGCTGTCACTTTTTCCTCCACGGTTCACCAAAAATACGTATTGCCCCTTTTAGTAAAGAAATACAACAGTATACTGATATTATTCAGTAAAAAGTAACATAACAAAGCTAGTTTTTATTTTTTTTAAATTACTTCTTTATATATGAACTGCTTCTTTAAAAAATGACCTCACTTTAAACTTTTTCACACAGTGTTATTCTTACCCTTAGTTGTCGATTAAACACAATATCGTTAATGTTACTCAACGAAACTAATACCTACTAATAAAATACCACAATAACATGCAGGTAGCATTATCTAAAATAAAATCTTAAAAGAATGTATGACCCTTACCAACTGTTTTGTGTTGTCGAAATTGTAGACTGTATGTGCAAAAGTCTGTGGTGGTACCTATTTTTTTCGTCCAGTCGGTTTCCTCAATTGATTGCAGCCGTAATATGAATGTTTGCACTCAGTTTCCACGTTTAAGTTTATTATTTACTTTCTCAAAAAAAAAAAATGTTCAAATGTTTGTAGAACTTATGGGACTTAACTACGGGGTCATCAGTCCCTAAGCTTACAAACTACTTATGAACTAGCTAAGACTAAGGACGGCACAAATATCCATGCCCGAGGGGGGATTTGAACCCCCGACCGTAGTGGCCGTGCAGACCGTGACTGGAGCGCCTCAGTCCCCTCGCCCACAGCGGCCGGCTTTACTTTCTCTTTCAGCGTTGTCAGTCATCGATTTTTGTCTGGTTTAAAAGCTTATTACCAAGTGCTGCGCTGTGAATTTACATATAGGCCTATAAATGAGCCACCAATATTTAACCTGTTTCTAAAATATAAATGAAGCAAGTTGTAAAGATCATTTTGGAACAACCTATATTTTTCGTACTTCCTTACTGAGACAGTGAGAAGCCGCCAACAGTTGGCCATCTCATGCACCACGACGCCGCCCATCCCGCTAGACAACTGAATATTTTAAATAAAATTTGCCGTCTAGTCACTGATCTGTATTAAAAATGACTTTAGTTCACATTACCTGACGTTGCCGGTTTAGGAGGCGATCTGATGGTTCTATATTTTTCAAACTGAAATGCCAAGATGGCGAATTAATAATTGACGACCGGTTTCGGTGAACTGCGTCACCATCATCTAGTCAAATATATTTTTCATAAGCTAGTCATTTTGTTTTAAAAAATATAAAATAATAAATGCAACATAGCACTTAGTCAACATACACAAGTTAAAAAATGACAGCTTACAAAATACTCAAGCTGTCATACTTGTAAGCTGTGTATTTTTATATGGTGACTGCCGCCACTGAGAACGTGAGCTGCTGTTACTGTGAGCGGTTTTAATGCTGCCGCGAGCCAGCTTTGATGCAACCGCTATTGTTACGGCTTTGCTGAGTTACGAGCCGATTGTTAATATGCAACGACCCGCCGCTTAATAGGTCTCATGAAGGCCTCCAAAAACTACGAACAACAATAGTGTTATTTTAGTTCAATTTTTACATATAATCTCATGTTCTTTAAACAGTTATAAAATCTGCGAGCTTCTTATATTTCTGATAGCGAATGATAAAAACCCGCCGGCCGCGGTGGCCGAGGGGACTGAGGCGCTTCAGTCTCGGTCTGCACGGCCACTACGGTCGGGGGTTCGAATCCCCCCTCGGGCATGGATATTTGTGCCGTCCTTAGTTGTAGATAGTTCATAAGTAGTTTGTAAGTTTAGGGACTGATGACCACGTAGTTAAGTCCCTTAAGCTTAACAAACATTTGAACTTTTTGATAAAAACCCTTTTTCCGTCTGACAGACCTCGAGATGCCCATTGGGCTGCGGTGTCATTCTCCGACCTTAGGCGTCAACGGATGCGGTATGAAGGGGGACGTGGTCAGCGCCACGCACTCCCGGCCGTTGTGTCAATTTTCGTGAATGGAGCCGCTGCTTCTCAATCAAGTAGCTCTTCACTTGGCCTCATAAGGGCTGAGTGCTCCCTGGTTGCCAACAGCGCTCGACGGTTACCCATCCAAGTGCTAGCCAAGCCCGAAAGTGCTTAACATCGGTGATCTAAAGGTAACCGGTGTAGCCACTGTGGCACGGCCGTTGGCAAGAACCATTAGCCTTACTAAATTCAGTACGGTTTTTATTTGTAAAAACTGACCCCCCCAGAACTAACCAGAACTAAGGACAATAAAGCGAATAGTAAATGGGCTAATACCTCCTTTCCACCTCAACTTAGAACACACTGAACCTTCTCACTCTAAAGCGAATATACTGAGTCTTACAGAAAATCTAAGTACTGAGTCTGACTAGAATTGGAAACCAGGTTTTTTGTTTAACCCTGGGTTCAACTGTATCCACTGTCTGAATATTCCAGGATGGTTTAGTGTTCAACACGGAAGTTTGTCGTGTTCATTAATTTTATTTGTATACTCCTTGAGCTTTCACATTTGCTTTCGAATCCTAGTTCTTTCCTTTTTTGAAGTTTCTTCCGTGTCTTCTTTAATGTTTTGTCAGCAAATGGAGATCATTTCACTGGCACATAATGTGAATGATATGAATGTAAAGCTATACTTCTTTTAGACATTGTCTCAACACGTCTACAACATCACAACATGGATAGTAAAGACTACCAATGAAAATATGCATTCATCTCGAAAGACGAAATTTCTCGTTCCTTTACCACCTAAATTAGAGCCCTCTACTCAATGGCGGATTAAGATTTTTTATAGTAATACATGTATTTGCAAGTGGTCGGGGGCCTCGTTTTGTTCTGCTGCCGCCCCGGGCCTCCGACAGCCTTCGTCCGCCACTGCCTCCACTATATTTATATAATTAAAACACAGTTCGCTTTAAACTGTACAGCAAATAAAACAGGTATGAAACTATCAAATGTAAGTGATGGAAGCGAAAATATTAATGGTGTGTTGTTTTCAGAGTTACACTAGATGACGCACCGAGCGAGGCAGAGCAGTGGTAACACAATGGACGCGCATTCGGGAGTACGGCGGAGCAAATTCGCCTCCGGCTATCCTCATTTAGGTTTTCCGTGATTTCTCAAAACGAATTCGAGATGGTTCTTTTCAAAGGGCACGATCGGTTTCATTTCCCGTCCGTAATACAGTCTGCCCCTAAACTCATGACCGAGCAGGCACGTCCCCCTCTACCTACCCAACGACTTGATGAGCTGCTTCTACAGGGTGTTCCACAACGCTGTACCAGCGCGTCCACGCGCCCTGTGAGTAAAAGAAGGGCTTACTTTTGGAATAAGTTTCCAAATAGGCAATGAAAGCGTTGAAAATGACGAGTATCAGAAACGGTCTGACAGATCAACCGATTAAATGGCGGACAATGAAAAACAGTTGGATGAATTTTATCCATATTGTATACAGCTAAACTCCCTGACTGTTCCAAGGTGTAGAATAATTAAATGTTTTATACATGGCAGAAACTGTGTTTTACAGGTTAGAAAAGGAAACAGTCACCAGTTGCAGGGTTGCTGATTTATTCACAACCGGTTTAGAGCAATTATTGCCCTTCGCCGGCCGCGGTGGCCGAGGGGACTGAGGCGCTTCAGTCACGGTCTGCACGGCCACTACGGTCGGGGGCTCGAATCCCCCCTCGGGCATGGATATTTGTGCCGTCCTTAGTTGTAGCTAGTTCATAAGTAGTTTGTGAGCTTAGGGACTGATGACCCCGTAGTTAAGTCCCACAAGTTCTACAAACAGTTGAACAGTATTGCCATTCTTCAGGTATCAGTACAGGAAACAGTTAACAATAATATACAAACACAAATATTACATAAAATTCGCAGTAGAACCACAAAATTAAATGGGTAAGAAATACAGTGTATATAGAAGGAGTTCTAACATAATCTCTGCCCTTGATGTTCAATGTTACTACACAATGCTCTGAGAAATCAATAGGGCACAATTAATGTAATTAAGTAAAAATGTTTCGTTTATATGAACTTATTTTTTCAAAATGCGGCAAAATAGCATATTAATATTTCACTTATGTCACTTTACAAGAAAACTTTCTATACACAGTGCTTCTTGCCCCTTTAATTTTGTGATTTTACTGCGAATTTTGTGTAATATTTGTATTTGTATAGTATTCTTAACTGCTTCCTGTACATATATCAGAACAAGAGCAATAATTGCTCGAAACCGGTTGTGAATAAATCTGCAACCCTTCAACTAGTGACTGTTTTCTTTTCTAACCGTGTAGAATAATATTCGCTACCAGTTTTTATGGATGTCTCCTTTCCACTTTCAATTGTTTGACTTGCTAAGTCACCCTCGCAGTATTTATATTATACAGTGAACTCCAACATCGAATGATGAAATATGTAAATCAGTAAGTTATATATAATCGTATGAAGTTGCGCACAAGCACGAAACCGCACGTGTCTTACACAAATCACCTCCCATTTCAGGTGGTACCAGTTCTTATTCTGCAGCTTATAAAAGAACTGAGTTATGAAACATCACCGAATCATAATAAAATAAGAGAAATCAGATCGAAAACGGAAAGATTGAGGCATTCCTTTTTCTCGGGAGTTATTGCAGAATGCAACTGTAGAGAAATACCATAAAAGCGTTTCGATAAACCCTCTGCCAAGCACTTCAGTCTGACTTGCAGAGTATTGATGCAGATGTAGAATCACTTATCACAGAAAGCCCTGATGATGTTCATACATCAAATGTAGAGCTTATGGAACTTAACTACGGGGTCATCGGTCCCTAAACTTACAAACTACTTATGAACTAGCTAATCATAAGGACGGCACAAATATCTATGCCCGGGGGGGATTCGAACCCCTGACCGTAGTGGCCGTGCAGACCGTGACTGGAGCGCCTCAGTCCCCTCGGCCACCGCGGCCGGCTGTTCATACATAAATTGGCTCGTGCAAAGAAGTTGTTTCGGAAATACTTTCATTACATCCAATTTGAATCATTTCTCTTATTTATTTAGGTTTGGTAGTCCCGTGTTGCACATCGTGTCGGGTCCTATTGAGTCTTGGGCCTATTTCTGAGCGAGCATCACAAAATCAAAAATGGAACAATGTTCAACAAGTGTTATGATGAACGTAAAATGCATTGATGGAGGACACTGCAAATATGCGAAAGAGCCAGGAGTTGCAATGTGAATAGCAATCGAAAAGAAAACACCTAACATCTATCAACCTTCCAAATTTCATGTTAAATTATCATGAATGAACCGTTGGAAAATACAATTTGTGAAACAAGAAGCGAATGAAGGCTATAATTTATCGACACATTACAGGAGATTGCTTGAAGATTAAAGAGTGTTTTGGGGCAACAGTTAAAACATGTAAAGCGGAATGAATAAGTGAGGAGTTGAAAGCCTGCTCTCGGAAAAAAACCCAGTAAATATCTTGTTAGAGTGCTGCACAAAACTGGTAATTAACTAAGATGTATCACTGAAGGTGTTCTATCGTCCACAGAAAGTAGAGTAGGATCCTAATGGAGAATTATTTTTACAGGAAGATGCTTTGAAATATTTTATGCAGTCAATGACAAAGCCTATACTTATCTAGTATCCAGTCTTCTGGAAAGTACCATTCGATTTCGAATACAAATGAAAAAAGAAAAAACGAAGTTTAGGTTTTAGAGACCCATCGAGGATGAAAGAATTAGTTGATCGTTAATGCTAACGGTATTTCTTAATATTTGCTATCTTTAAGTTTTCAGAATGTTCAATGGTTTGTCGTTTGAACGGTATACTTTGATTCGTCGAAAAGTAGCTTTCTCGAATCTCCTCAGACACTATTTTGTTTTTTCAAAAAAATATTCAAATGTTTGTTAAGCTTATGGGAATTAACTACGGGGTCATCAGTCCCTAAACTTACAAACTACTTATCAACTATCTTATACTAAAGACGGCACAAATATCCATGCCCGAGGGGGGATTCGAACCCCCGACCGTAGTGGCCGTGCAGACCGTGACTGGAGCGCCTCAGTCTCCTCGGCCACCGCGGCCGGCAAGTGTGACATATTCAAAATTTGTGAACAGTTTATGTTATTCATTTTAAGAAGTAAATAAAGACAATAAAGACTTTCTATTGTATTATACACAATCAAATTTAAGAAAGCTAAACATTAAAAATTTGTAAACATTATCGATAAATAATACTATGCGCACTTCGTAAATACCCTGCATCACTCGTTGTAATAGCAATAATAGTAGTAATAATAATGCAGGAAACTATATACTTACTTACAATCTCCTATACACATAAGACAGTGCGATATTATATTAATTGGCTTGTAACGTTTGTTATATGGTAATATTTTACCGGGATCCAGTAAGCCTTATGTGTGGTGCGAGGTTACTACATTCGACTGTTAAGTGCGAGAGTTAGGTCACATTTACTGTGAAATGGCAAGAGAAGTACCGGAACATTTTTAATATAAGTTTTCTAAAATAAAAGTGTATGAAAAGAGAGAATCTGAACTGATGTAATAGATCTTCTACTTTTTCTTCTTAATTTTGTTGATCTGCAAATTATCTTTCAAGACAAAGGACAATCACTAGCGGTCCAACGCCATTTTTAGCTTCTGAGTGATTGATTAATGATCCTGGCAAAATTCTTTTTTAAGATTGATTTCTTGGCGCCAGGGTAAATGTTGAAGAAGAAATTAAATTTAAGTAGTAGCGGTTCATCGATAATTCTCGGGCGCGCGCTTATTGCTTGCATAATAAATCATAAAGAGCCCGCCGGCTTCAGGAGTCGCCCTCCACGCCATTAATCAGCAGGCAAAACAGCGCCGGCTCCACTAACAGGTTTTTATCGCGGCTTTACAAGTTTCTCGCTGCACCGACTTTACCAAACAGTACAAATCTCTGTGCTGCGGGAACGGAATTCGACAATTTGCTTTCTTACCAGCGGCACTGCGTGGAAATTGAAACAAAATTCTCAAATTAAATTTTATTGTACCGATTTGTGTTTGCAATTAGGCAAAAATTTTCTTCGAAATTAAGAATGACTACAGCTTTGTAAATTAGATGAAGGTGCGAAAACTTAATTTACCCACTGCAGTAATCTGGAAGAACCAACAGTAATTGAGTAATTCTTTGACGTGTTATATTAGAAGTATCAACATTTGAAATTTTAAGTTAAATATTGGCCCACTTTAGGTTACGGTAGTAACACTAAAAGTGGGCTTTTGCTATCGTCTATTGACAGCTCGAAATGTAAATAAAAATAACGGCTTAACCATTCACCTGACACGAAAATCGAATAACCGAATTTGTAGAGGAGAAAATTATCTACAACTTTGCTCTTTTATGTTTTTTCATACCTCGTATCATTTCAGAGATATTTGCAAATATAACAGCGATTTTGGGATGTCTGTCTGTCCGTCCGTCTGTCTGTCTGTCCGTAACGTGTTCCCAATTTTTAAGACGAACCGTTCAACCGATCAACACCAAATTTTACAGACATAATTGTAGGCCGACAGAGACCAGAACCTCCCTTTTTAAAAATTTTCGGACAAAAAATACGGTAGTAAAGACAAAAAAAAAAAAAAAAAAAAAAAAAAAAAAAAAAAAAAAAAAGCCGTTTGCAATATAATTGTAATTGCAAACGAACCGTTCATCTACAAGGAAAATTGAATAACCTAATTGGTAGAAGGGAAAACTCTCAATAACGGCGATTTGACGATGTCTGTCTGGCTGTAACGTGTTCCCGCTTTTTAGGTCGAACAGTTCAACCGATCGGCACCAAATTTTACAGACATAATTTTTGGCTACCAGAGACCAAATCCTCGCTTTTCCAAATATTTCTGACAAGAAATACGTTAGTAATACAAAAAGAGGCCGATTGTAATGTTATTTTCATTGCATATAAACCGTTCATCTGACGCTAAAATTGAATAACCGAATTTGCAGAGGAGAAGATTCTCTACAGCTGTGTTCCCTTATGCTTTTTCATATCTCGTATCGTTTGAGAGATATTTGCAAAAATAACAGAGTTTTGACACACTCCACTGAATTAACGAAAACCAGCCGTTCGCAGATGTCACGTGACATTCATCGCCCAGAACTCTCTCTGGCATAAGCCATCTTGCGTTGCGTATTTGATGGTTTTCTTATTGTAACTTACACGTTTTCATTTCAAAGCAATGGCGCACTGAAGAATTAACAAAAACACCTCGTTCTTCCTACGATACATGATAATCTAGTGTCTACAAATGCCATATTAACATCAGTTAACAGCGGCCATGAATAGTATGAAATTTAAGAACTCATTTTTCAAGGATTGGATGGCCCATGTTTATAACGGTAAATATTTTAGTCCAGTGGTAAAAAAAAAAAAAAAAAAAAAAAAAAAAAAAAAAAAAAAAAAAAAGGTTGCGTAGTGGGCAATGTGTTGGACTATGACACTGAAGGACAGTGGTTCAAAACTCGCCACTACCTAAATTTTTTCCCCTAAAAGGGTTTCAGATACTCTTATTAATTAATTTTTTATTGTTTATATTATTATTTTTGTCAAAAATGTTTGCAAAAACAAATAAAACTACAAATCTAAAGTGGGCCGTAAAACACGTCAGTGCGATTTTTTGTTTTGTTTAATGTAGTTGGAATTTCAAGATTTCTTAGTCGGTGAAATCACTAAGGAGGTGATAATTAAGTGGATAAGCTTTTCGTGTAGTTTCAGAACATTCTGAAAGCTGTGAATGGATATGGCTATAAAATATGATGGTTTAGTTTTGAAGCAAGTAATTTTCTTGTTAAATGTCTTTTGTAATGACCACACTGTTAGCTCTGTATTTAGGTAATGTTTCGTCCATGGGTCCAATAAATGTTTCCGCCTCCACCTCCTTCACCCCCAGTCAACACACTTAAGCATTTCTGGAAAACATTTAGAGACAAAATAGTTAAGAGGTTATTTAAATGAGGAATATATCATTCAAAGAAAAACCTTCGAAAATGGATAGCCTTGCATTTAAAGTAAGAAGATCGGTCGCAACGTCACGGAAATTCAGAATGGAGACGCACTATCATTTCCCACACACACATACACACAAAGTATAATTCATCAGATCCAAATTTGTATTTCAACAAAGACTGTAAGTGGAGTAATGGCACTCTTCTTGGAAACAATTTTGTCGTATTCTCAGAGTCAGTTTAGCCATACTCTAGTATGGTCCTGAGTCTGACAAACACGCAAGTAACTCTTAACTGTTCCAAGAAACGAGAAGGATACATCACCACATTACATTCGTTACTGACGTGCCCAAATAAAATTTAAGGATGATTTTGAAGTTTGATAAACTTAAAGAGATATTTTTCTCTTATAATGTCATTCCAAAGAGTCGTTTCTCAAATAATTTAAGTCTTCTTGTAACTGAATAATAAATTGTTTATCAAATATGTATAGTGTATTTCCCCTGACTGTTCTGGAATTTCATGTTTAGTTACCCTTTGATTGGTGACTTTCTAGTTAACTAATGTCACTGCCACCGAACTAGGCTGAGCCCCTAAACAATTTAATGGTGCACAGTACAGGTCTGCAAATCGCCGGTTTCGCTCGCTCGTACTCGGTCGAGTGCGCAACGCTCGTCGGTGGCGCGGCGAGTGTGTTACGGTCGCAGCGAGCGTGTTGACACACGAACGAAGCTGCGTGGGGCGGGGCGGGCAGAGGCCGCACAGCGTAGTGCTGCCGCTGTACTCACAAGGAAACCTACCCAAGTGTCACTCTCCGATTTTTATGAAATTTGCATATGTTATAATAACTATGGGATACGTAATTTTTTTAGCCGCTGAAAAACATATTTAAGGGTTGTAACGGCCGCTCCAAAACTGAGGTTAAAATAGAAAAATGGCGATTAGTGAAGCGATTTGAATGATTTTTGGTATGAAAGTATCTTTTGATAAAAGACAAATTTCATAGATTCAACTTCGATTAAACCAAAACAATTTTTTTCAGCACAAAAAATTGGTCACTAATTCCCCCCCCCCCCCTAATTGTCACTTCCCTTGCAATGTACCTAGGACGATCTCTTATCAAAAGATACTTTTATACCAAAAAGTCATTGAAATCGCTTCATTAATCTCTAAGTTATCACGCTTTTTCTATTTTAGCCCCGGTTTTGGAGGGACCGTTTCACGCCTTAAATATGTTTTGCCACCACTTACAAAAATAAATAAATAAAAATAAAAATACTCGCCCAACAGTTTTTCATGCGTTACAACAAATCCAAATTTCATAAAAAATCGGAGAGTGACACTTGGATAGGTTTCCTTGTCAGTCGCTACGGCAGCGGCTCTGTGGCTCTGAGGTGTGGGCTGCTGTTATATCTGACGCACCCCCGCTAACTAAAGGAACTAAAAACAGTTATGCTGTAGACGTGTATTCCTGTATAGTAACATGTAACCGCAATATTATTATACCGCAAACGAGACAAAAAGGTTTGTTTTCACTAACTACAACATTTGAAAGTAATGTAAAGGATCCAAAGAGAACTACGGAACGAACAACGTTTTATTGCAATGTACAAAAGTGAAAGTTACCGATGAACATAGTATACATCGAAAAGTAACATTATCCCCAAACTATTCGTTATTGGCATTGTAATTGCAATGTACTGTTAAAATATCATTGACACGTTGTAGATCGAATCGAGTTCTTCTATCAGAGAACAGGTTCCCTGCCGCACTGAAAGTGCGTTCACTAGATGCATTTGAGGCGGGCACACAAAATACTGTTTGCCAATACAGCTAGCTTAGGAAAGACAGTACTGTTGCGTTTCTACCATTCAAGCAGATCGTCGTCATCATCATCAATTCGTGATAAATAAAGGTCCACCTCATTGGTGGATTGCGCCTCGCGCATTTCACAGTCCAGCCATTCCAAAAACATGCACTTCATTCTTTTGGCTGGTGCACTCGGATGAGATTCTTCAGACGGTCCTAAATAAATATAACACAGATGTCACTGAAACAGCGGGAGCACCATAAATTCGTACAGCTGTGTAAAGTATACAGTTGGAATAAGAGGATTTAAAACAGGTACAGGATACACGAGGATTAGACCGGCATATGACCCTGACGACGAAAGAAAGCGCGGATCCTATATATTGCACAAAAGCTTGCATGCGTTCTTTATTATGCAGATAAGAAAGAAGACAGTTGCAGTAGGGTATATATGAATGTTGCAATTGCAAATATTCCCGTCAAGGACTCACTCGAAAAAGGTAGAGACGCGGTAACCACGCACAGTGCCTAAATTCTACGGGAATATATATTAACGGGATGCAACAGAGAGAGAGAGAGAGATGCACAAAACTAACCTAACGGGTGTACATCAATATCGGAGTATTTAATATCAATATAAAAGACGGACAAAGTATTCCAGAACTTGAGAGTGATAAGAGGAATGGATATAAAATACAATCATTTGCTCGTTAAGACGGCAAGTAACACCTACCACTAAACAGGAACTAACAGTCCACAAAATGGGAACAAGAAAGAAAGAAAGATCATGGAAAACTCGTTTAGTAAATGATCTTAGCACAAAAACTTTATGTTAATCACGTATAATAACTTGTATGGTAAAGTACAAAATGCGAAACTGAATAGCTAGTTAAACTGGATCGAGAGAACAGGTTTCGAAGGACCCGGGAAAGGAAACAATTACAAATTTCGCAGTCAGGATTCATTCTCAAGCGTCTAGTTTTGCTCCCGACACTCGCCTCGGATTCGAGTGTCGCTGCGGTGGGCGACCGAGTGGTGAGCGGGCAGTGTGGACGGTCGGGCCAGTCGAGCGTGCCCCGCTCGAACGAGCGTGGAGGAAGTCGAGCGAAGTCACACGCCTTGTCGCAAGCTGCAGCACCGACACCTGTCGGACTACCATAGAACGACATGTATCACGCGATTCGAGCGAGCAACCGAGCGAGGTGCAGACCTCTAGTGCACAGTGAAGTGGCCCTGGAGTAGTAGAACAAATGAGACAATTACATTGCAAGTAGTCTTCACTGAACAATTTAATTTAAAATGTTTGAAAATAAATCTTGTTTCAGGACTCCCAAAAATTTATTCTGATTAATTTGTTCCATACTCTGTTAGCTCGTGGTTTTTCAGTGATTCCCCAAAATAAGGAATTAACGAATGCAAAGTATGAAGTAATTTCCTCTACAACTAGTTCTGGTTCACTTGGTGTGGTTTTGGTCGTGTGTTGTTGGTTACTGTTTCAGTTTCACTGACATCGAATTCTTCACCACAATTGCCGCGGCGTTGTCAATCATTTGTAGGCTTCACGTTCTCAGGAGAGTAACGCCATGTTGCTATAGAATCTTTAATTTGTTAACGAAAAATGCGTGTAATTTTAATGTTTATCTAACAGTTCATTTTCTCACCTCTTATTTTGTAATCGTTTCTAACGTCCATATTGACGTTACTTTATATCAGAAATTCACCATATTAATAAAACAGGGAGAAATACATACAAATAATCTATATATCTTATAAAATCGGCCGTATATGATTATGTATGTTTCACATCTCCTAAACTATTGGACCGATTTCAATCAAACTCGGTACACATGTTCCTTACTATAAGGCAACAACCTCAGATATATAGCTTCATAAACAATGGCATTCATGAGAAACGGCCGCATCATGTGATAATATTCTACATCTGCTCCTAAACTAATGGACCGATTTCAACCAAATTTAGTGCAAATATACTTTAAGGTTGTAAATCATTTACTATGGTGGAAAAACCACCTATGATACATAGTTCATACGACATCACGTCATAAACAATTACAATTGTCCCCTCTTCCGGCGCGTGGTAGCATGATTTTATTGTCAACGGTTTGAGAATGAGAGCACTTAGCGACTTGCAATAAACTTTAAACGTAATTTCAAATCTTAACGAAACTTTTTCTCGCTGACAACCTCAACATAATGATGAAAGGAAAAAAGTTTATCGCTTACTACTTTCCTATGTTCATGATGTGTATCTACGATATTTGGCATTACGTTAGAAGTTACTACTTCTACACTGAAAATTGTATTCGCCAGACATCTCAAGACAGTACACAAACTTACCACTGAATGTTCTTTCGACATTATATTACAGTTCGACTTATGATTCATGAGATACCTGCAAAATTATATCATTGTGCAACACATAGATTAATACATATGAGATATTACATTAATACTGTGATAGATAAAAACGTGTCAAATCATGCACGCATTTTAATAAATTTCTTATTTATTACTACTTGTTGGTGAGCGTTTTGGAGGATGCAACCATCAGTGCTGCGCGGTACTGCGCCACTCTGTCCAAACAGAAAGACGAGATTCGGAAAAGCGGCCGGTCATTCTCAGATCTGACGTTCTGCTGTTGGATGACAATGCGAGACCACACTCGGCGACGACAGCGCAAAACCATATTGCAGTTCTCGGTTGGGAGCGCCGACACCATCCACCGTACAGTCTTGATCTCGCAAAAAGTGACTTCCATCTGTTTCCAGTTTTGAAGAAGATTGTCGGCGGAAGGTTCTTTGGAAGCAATGCCGACGTCAAACAAGCCATTCAACGCTTCTTTCGTATGCACTGCCCTGATTTTTTCTCGAAGGCTTTTTGAAGCTTATAAAGCGGTATGAGAAATGCAGAAAAATAAAGATGTCTCTTATCTTTAATGTCTCATTACGCATATGCTGCCTGAATACTGATGTTCGATGGAAAAGGTCCCTAATATTCCGTTTTTCTTTGTTTGTTTCCAGTCACAATTGGAAAGTGCGAGATTTTCTTTGATTTTATATGCACAATCACATCCGATCCACGGACTGCTGATCAAACACATCGTTCGTTGTGAATGGGGAGCTGAAATCCCTATATCCTTATTCCTCTTGCTTTTGTGGTACGTCATACTGAAGTTCGTCAAAAAATTGCAATTGCCTGACAGAGACAATGTAATATGTATCTAAGAAGACAGTTAGTTTCTCAGCTTAACAAATAACCATTGGAATAAAGAGTGTGTTGATTTTTCACGAATATGTCCTATGTTTTACTGAAGAGGCCAAAGAAGGAAAACAAGATTAGTGTTCAACTGTCCGTTGACGATCAGGTCATTAGAGACAGAATAGAAACTCGGCTTCGACAAAGATGTTCTGTTAGAATAGAATTATTGAAACAATCTGAAAAACTTAGTTGTATGTCAGGAAGAAATTTATAATACACTCTTGTGATAACGAAACAATGTTGTGAGCGGTACGCCATTACTAATGACAGTTATAACGTTCTCCTCTCAAACAGTTTTCTCCTTGCAGATTACATTTAGTCCCAGAAGTAGTGTCCCATTTTCTAGCTTTTAATGCGTGTGCGTGAGTCACACATACGTATTTTAACAAAGTAAACACAGGCGAATTTTTTAAGTGGGAAGTGATTGTGATAGAAAAAAGTCCGCAAAATATGTGTATTATATGTGTGTTATTTACAAAAACGTGGAAGAGGAAGTGTATGCCAAAAGAAACGATGGCAACGCTACCACTACATAACTATGTAGAAAGGGTCCCCCATGACCACAGAATGTAAAATAAGCATTGAAAACCCAATTAGGTGCTGAAACTAGTTTGGTTGTATAATAAAACAGTGTTTTACATATCAGGAGGACCTCATACCCAGAGAGGCTGTAATTTTGTGTAAATATCATGTGTTTTGTATTCATTAACACTAATTTTTGTAATTGTAATTCAACATCTGTAATTGTTATAACAATCACCCTACAACGTTGTAGTTGTTAACACACTCCAGCGCCGCGGAGTCTCTCAGCTGCAGTAGTTACAGTGACAGTTGACAATAGTTACAGTGGAGTTACATTGTTGTTGGAGAGCACTTGGCGTGATATCTTTGTCAAAGGGTTATGTGATCTGTATATTTGTTTGCCTTCATACTGTGAGGTTTAAGTCGACAAAATAAACCAAAACAATTAAGTTATGTGTCGAGTTAATTAATTTAATGGGAAAACAGAGAATTACACATTCCTGTTAAAACCAGTACATTACAGAACAATTTATGTAGAACTATCTTGTAACCTAAAGGCTTGTACTGAAAAATTCATTTTTTATAAAAAATGTAAAATGGCTTGGAAACACCAGAAGAGCTGCCCATTGGCAGGAAGTCATCGTTTCCCTACTCAGAAACGTTAAGGTCCCTTCACTATAACTCTAGTAAAAGCGGTGAGTGTGGGTTGTAGGAAAAGTATATAGAATAGAATAACTACAGAATGTAACGTACTGAGTTTGGGATGTAGGAAAAGTGTATAGAATACAATAACGTCAGTATTTAACGTACGAAATCAGTATCCACAGAAGGAAAACCACGTCACGGACAACGAGTTTAAATTGGAGAGGAGATTTTTTCGAAAATATTTTGCTATCAAGGCAATTTTGAAGCTACAACCATATGAATTGGTATATTTTTTCTTGGTTAGAATTAAAAAGATGTGTTTCGGTATTTTCAGAAAATTAATCATTTAGGGGATGAAATAGCGGATGAAACATTTTTTGAAAATACGTTGCTACTAAAGTCAATTTGAACCTAGAATTACAAAAAATATTTGCATACTTGGTTGGAATTTAAAAGACACATGTTGGGGTATTTGTGGAAATTCAACTATTAAGGGGTATCATAGGGGATTACAAGTAGTAAAATCAAATGTTTGTAAATCTTAAGAGACTTAACTACGGGGTCATCAGTCCCTAAGGCTTACAAACTAATGAAACTAACTTAAACTAACTTAGACTAACTTATGCTAAGGACAATACAAACACCCATGCCCAAGGGGCGAATCGAACCCCCGACGGCGAAGAGCAGCGCGCACCGAAGCATGGCCATTTTGCCACGGCTACAAGTAGTATCACATTTCATTATGATAGTACTTACGCTATACGTATGAAAATTTACATTAAGAGGGAGAAACAACTGATACAGACTAACCAGCCTACGCATGCGAAGCAGCGGGCGTTAAGGTAGTAGCATAATAAACAGCAGCAAGCAACATGTAATACAGCAGCATTCTGATTCAGGAATATTATTAGTACGGTACCACAGTGCCGTTGAATTACGTGCAATGAAATCACTGTCACGGGTCATATGAATGATATCGCCACGCAAGTTGATTTGTGTTTCTGTCTCACGTCTGCAGCTGCACTCTCCTTTTATACTGGAACTGAAGCACTTTAACGGTTTCATTCAATTTAGAGGAAAAACGTTTCTGAAGACGGCATATGGAGAAACTGCCACTTTAAACATTCGTGAAGGCTGACGCATCGCACTGAGGCCCGAAACGAGATTACGCCAGAACGGCAGCCCCATGACGTCACGGTAAGTGAACGGAGCTCCGCGCGGCGGAACTACTTTAAAATGCGAACGAGCGGGGACACCGCAAATGGATTACTCGCGCGGCTCCTGCTACATATATCGCCGCTGTTTCCAAGTTTCCCCGTCCTAGTGGCTGCGGGGACGTATTTCAAATAGCGACTGAATGCATGATAAAACTCCTTCATCCGCCCCTTCCGCAGTCGCATCCCATAGATTTTCATGACGTCATCTGTTCTCGGGAGAGAATAAAGTTTGATAGTCACTTCTGAATTTCTGATCCGCTTTCGAATGGATACATCCAATCAGATCTCGAACTGCCGCTGTTTTTTCATCGATTGCCTTCGGAGGGAGTGGAAAGGGATGGCCCGGGTGTGGGGGGGGGGGAAGAAGTCAGGTGATGGGCTACGAGGGGGAGGGGGCGGTGGTGGAGGAACATGGCGGCCGCCGGGGGATGAGATCGCCCCAATTGAGTCCTCTGCGAGGTACGTTCTTTTTAGCGACTTTAGCGCTTGCTGCGGAGACAAAGGAAAATCAATTTGCTCTATCCGGCCGGGTCGGCAGGGGGAGCAGTCGGCGGAAATTGCAGTCGGAAAGGGAGGCGGCCTCTGCACTTGAGCGGAGCCCGAGTCCCAACAGGGGCGCCGACGCGCCAGCGAACCTCGCGTGTCTCAGCCCTAAGTAGGCACCTCGCTCTTGCTGGCGAGTATCTGGCGCGTCATAAGCGGAACAAACACCACGCCAGAGCTGGATCTTTCGGAGTTTCTTGAGTACATTCTCTGCAAACTGCTATTAATTATTTGTTTTCGGTGATGAAATCGCTGTTTCCTGCCGCAATCCCTCTCTCTCTCTCAATTTTATTATTATTATTATTATTATTATTATTATTATTATTATTATTATTATTATTATTATATTTTTTTTCCAGACGCGTTTCGCCATCTTCCATATTCGGGATTCATCGGTGGCTTCGTTATCTTATTACAGTTATTGCTCACAGGTGTAGCAGTAACGATTCACATCGTTTTAACCCTTTCGCTACGGTGAACTTCTGCAGAAGTCGGGAGCGAATGTGCTCCACAGCCGGTGGACTGCTGCAGCAGTCGAGTGCTGCCTGTGCCGCCCAGCCGGTGGACTGCTGTAGCAGTTCCGCCTCGCGTCATATTTCTCGGCATCGCAGGAAATCTTGTAGCAACATTGGTAGAGCCTTATTTGCAGAAGGGACACACATTGTACTGTGACATTTGGTACACAAGTCCTGCCCTGTTTTGTTGGTTGTATGACCGGGCAACAAATGCTTGTGGTACAGTCAGGCGCACAAGAAAAGATATGCCTAACATGCCTGAGAAACTAAAGAAAGGAGAACTTACTTTCCGTTCTGCATCGGAATATCTGTTGGCACTGAAACGGCGTGACAAAAACGATGTATATATGCTTTCAACAGTCCACTCTGCAGAAATGGTGGAAACATCGAAGATGGATCTTCAGACAGGCGCGAAGCAATTGAAACTTTCAGTAGTACTAGACTACAATAAATCAATGGGCTCTGTCAATAAAAGTGACATTGTAATAAAGACTGTGGAAAGCATAAGAAAATCCACTAAATGCTATCGCAAGATGTTCATTCACATCGTGGACATGTCGCTCTTCAATGCATACTGCCTGCATAAGAAATTCGTAAGAAACATTAGCTATGCCAACTTTCAAATGGTAGTCATACAGGAAATCCTGGAAAAAATATAAAGTAGTAAAAAGAAGATCGAGCGGAGGAAATTGATCAGAATATCCGTCGAGACTGACAGCAGGGCCTCACCTACCTGATGAGTGGAGCAGCTACAGAACTTTCGTTGTCTGTAGAGCGCAGAAGAAGCGGAAGAAGACTAAAACGTGTGTAAGGAATGCAATACGACACTTTGTGCCTTTCCCTGCTTCAAGATTTACCACACACAAAAGAATTTTTGAAATGTAACACTGTGAAATGATATTCTCGTAATGTAATGCTACTGAAATGTAACATAAAGCAATTGTAAATAAATATTATTTAACAAGCGAAATATGCATTTATAATAATAAAGTCCACACCCCACCAGAGCTGAATCAAAAACTTGGATCTTTTAGAATTTACGAAAAAATTACGCGAATTATCTGAAAGAAGGAAAAAAACTGTTTCTATCCCAAATGAATTTTCCCTAATAAATATATAGTATAAAGTCCAATAATTGCGATAACACTGAGAGTGTGAAAACAGGACAGAGTAGCGCCGTGGGGAGTGCGGAAAACGCGCCGTACAGCGGGCACGGCCGGGCGCGACTGGCGCTCGTCCACAGCGCACGGCGCAACAATCACGGCGCCGGAGTGAAAGGGTTAATCAAAATAAACAGGGGCAACTCACGGTTTATAGTCTTGGGAATATCAAACTTTTTCTTCTTGACATTACCGATGTCGCAGGTTGTGGAGACGATCTGATATTGCTAATCTTCAAATGTGAAACGTCAACATCGAAAAATACTTATTTATTTAATGTCGACCGGTTTCAGTGAGCAGAGTAGGCCGCGGTCGCGTAGCTCACTGGCTGGGCGGTGTGAAGCGGTGGGCTGCGCCCCGTCGGTCAGCCAGTGAAGTACGCGACCGCGGCCTACTCTGCGTGACGTGCCACGCCAGCGCGGAGACCTTCTCTACGGACGGTGTTGGCTACGCCACCATCATCTGGTCATGTCAAATATTACAAATTAGCCATCTTATCTAAAAATTGGGGATTAAATAAAAGGTGCAACATAGCACTTAGTCTAAACATAAAAATACATAAGTTAAAACATCACAGCTTGTAAGATAGTGACAACTTGGAGGTTTCTTGTATAGAAATTGTCGCATTGTTGCAGCACCTGATTTTGCTATGGTGCTGCCACGATGCGGCAATATCTATACAACAAACCTCCAAGCTGTTCAGAGTTGCCAATTAAGCTTTTTTCACGCTAACTCTAACTTTTTTTTAGATTTTTGTTAGCGAGGGAAAAATGTTTTTCCCGCTTGGAGTGAATTTTAGCTTTTTTGTTGGGACCTTTTTTTCCCCTAAAGTTAAACAAGAGGTTACCTAGTCAGAAATGGTGTAGATAAAAGAAAAACCGTTCACGTTCTCAACTAGTTATTTTTCAATCGCTTTCTTGATAACACACACCCAATAGCTGGATTTGCATACCAGAATTTCCGTTTTGTTGCATCCCATGAGACGACTTGTGTCCATGCAGTGTTCGGCAACGTTAGACTTGTTAGTTGTTGCAAACGTGTGTGACGTTTATACTCAATACATTGGTCCTCAACAGTCCTAATTATTTGACCAATATACGACATCCCATAGCGGCATGAGATATGGTAGACACCAGGCTTGCCTAAACCCAAATAATCCTTAACGGTCCCTAATAGCGCCATAATTTTAAAAGATGGCCGGAATACACATATTTACGTAAAATACGGCCAATCTTGTTATAAATGCTGCCAACTAATGGCTGAAAGGCCATTGCCTTGGGTGCCACATCTGTGCTACCATCACTTGCCCGTTGTAAATTAATTGGCTGTTAGTGCAAGGCTGTTTCAATCTGCCACTGTAGCCATTATGGCGAAAAGTGATCTCCAACTCTGTAGGCAAACTTTCCGGGTTTGAGATGACGTGCGCCCTGTTCACTAAGGTTGTAGAACCCCTTCATGCTAAGCTGGCTGGTAACAACTATCAGACTGCAGATACAAATATGTGCGAGTTGTTTTCTATAAACAGCATGACCCGCCGTGAATCGTGTTGGGGTAGCTCAGTAACAGAGCGCTTGCCCGCGAAAGGCATGGGTCCCAGGCTCGAGTCCCGGTTCCGACACACAATTTTAATCTGCCAGGAAGTTTCGCCTTCCTAAGGTACTTAAAGGACGGATGTCCTCTTGGACCGATTGTGTCGAACATTGGTGGTCCGACGTATCGTGTAGCGAAACATCTTGCTGGTTTGTTGAGCCCACTTGTGGAACACTGTGAGCGTCACAAGAGTTATTAATGTTATGCTCACCAGTTCAGGTCAAAGAATGGGTAATAACATCGAGCACATGATCTCTCTACTGCGCCGATACTTAAGAACGTTGTCCGTGAATTTCTCTACGACGGCCTGACAAGTCTAGTCTCCACTTGGATTTCGCGGACGATTCGTCGAATTTTCTCCTTTAAGTCTTGGATGGATAAACGTCACAAGGAGGTAAGTCGCATAACCTAGTCCACTTAAGCGAAATGCCCCTCGTCACTGAAAAAAAAATTTTCCCAAAGTTGTCGTCCTGTCGACTTTTCAGAATACAATCTAGAAAATTTCACCTCTGCGCGTGATTGGCCTCTCTCTCGTGCAGCATTAAATGACTTTTGTAAGGGTGACAGAGGAGATCATACTGGAGTATTCTTTGTACTAAGCCAATTCTTGGGAAGGGTGAAGAACAGATTTCGTTGGATGATGTTTTGTTCGGATGAAACACTACGATATCGCCAAGGAATTTTAATGTTCACAGTTGATCCAGTTTCACTGAAATTTTTAATGCGTGTGTGAACTATTGATTCATTCGGCGCTTCATTTCGCCCTAGAATCGCCCTGACAGCTGCTGGATTACTATCTGCGTTCTGATAAGAAGTGTGCACAATTTGCACACATTGTGGTGTAGTAACTCCATGGTAAGCAAATACGGAAGAAAGGCGAGAAGTTCTAAAACGATAATCGGAATGTTTGTGGGTGTAGGTATAATATAAAACAATTACGGCAACAGACAAAAATGTACCTAAAAGTCCAAAATGGGTGCAGTTTTTGAATGACCTTTACCTTCAAAATAATAATGTTATATGGCATATAGTTCAGGAGATACGATGCCGTGAACAATAAGATGCAAGAAAAACCGCCCCGTATCATTAGGTTTTAGTTTATAACGTTTTTACAACTACGGTTATTCGCAACACATTTCAAAGACAGTTTTCTAATATTCCAGTCAGTTACGTAATATTCCAAATTACGCATTTGGAAATTTATATTGCTGTTATTACTGTAGGGCATATTGCTAAGGTGATACATTATAGTGAAAGCATTGCTTGAAAACGAAACCACAAGCCGAAAGTCACTACAGATGCACGTGACATGGACACAGAATGTATCAGAATGCGATGTATAATCTATTACTACTCTTTTAATAGAAAGTGATGCACTGATTCGTTCCATGATAATGAAGACTTACTCGTCAATTTGATCCTGACGATCACGAAAAATATAGATATAAATAAATAAACATATTTGGTAAACGCCGGGTATAAGGCTAGTGCCAAATAACTTTTGTGGTGACAGACTGACTTGTAACGCAGCCCAAAAATGTTCAAATGTTTGTTAAGCTTAAGGGACTTAACTGCGGGGTCATCAGTCCCTAAACTTACAAACTACCTTACACTAAAGACGACACAAACATCCATGCCAGAGGGGGGATTCGAACCCCCGACCGTAGTGGCCGTGTGACTGGCGCGCCGCAGACCGCTCGGCCACTGCGGCCGGCTAACGCAGCCTAATGTTTACGTTCACCGCATATTTAACCGGGCGAAAGCGAATTGTGCCGCACTGATTTTAATTTCCATTCTGGGGAACAGCTCAAATAGAACGGAAATAAACCGCCCAAACTAAACGTGGCAGTTCACGACATTTAATTTATTGTAGTTTTTAAGACCCGTTGGTATTCTAAAACGTGTCGCATATATTATGATTTGTATCACGGCTCGCTTTTGTTATTTTTTCTTTTGTTTTGCATGCAGTTTTCAAAAGAAACAAATTATTTTAAAAAAGTAATAATGTGAAATGGAAACATAAACTACATTCATTCCTTAAGAAGGAAGATAGGAAAGTCTAAGGGAAGATGGAGTTTTTCGTTTCACCGTCGCGTGGAAATGGCAATGCGGTCTAAGGCGCCTTGTCGCAGATTAAGCGGGTGCTCCCTGTCGGAGAATCGTGTCTTCCCTCTGGTATGTGTGAGTGTGTTGTCCTTAGCATAAGTTAGTTTAAATAGTTTATAAGCCTGGGTCACCTCAACAGTTGGACACTTAACTTTACAAACATTTGAACAAGTCTTGTCTCTTCACAGATCTTGCTGACGATGAGTAGCTCGAGCAACTGACTGCCAGTCACATTTCATTATCAATAATAATTCCGGAACTACTTAATTGACTTGTTTTAACTGTTTGTTGTCGTGTTTGCTTACAGCTATGCATTGTTGTTATTATCTTCCTCCTCATGGGTTTCTTCGTTTGTTCGTTTGTCTCTTCGTCTGTCCCTTCGTCTTGTGTTTCTGTACTGCGAGCCTATAGGCTCGCCGTCGAGTCTGAAGAAAGTCTGTATTGTTGTATGGAAATTTGGTATGTGAGTGTATTCAGTAGCTTGTACTGTTCTTCATCTCTGGTTTGTTGTGTATAGTTTGGTTGATATGTTGTCTACGTGTAGTGCGTGTCTGACGTCTGTTTGAGGTCCGCAGAAAAAGACCATGTGTTCTGGAGAACATACTTCTCCACATGTGCATGGTGGTGTCTGTCTTATGGTCACGCGGTATACCTGCGTGCAATAAGGGCCTTGTCTGCCAAGAAGTGAGTAATACTGCGTTTGGGGTCGATGGACTTCATTTTTAACCTCTCCCTGATGTGGGGAGAAAACTGTACATCTTTGTCCCTTATCACTTGCGTCCCACTCACCCTGCCATTTGTTCACTCGACACTGCTTTACCTGGCGTCTGTTTGTATTTCTGCGAGGGTTCTCAAGTTATGAAGGTCTTCCCATCTGTTGACATTGCAATTCCGTGTTGTATTTGGTAGTTGTGTATATTGGCTAGATGCCTAGGATTACACAGAGTGTTTCTGCTGATGTAGTGTTGAAGGCTCCTGATAGCCTTAACGAGGCACATCTTTGCCCTCTTCGGACAATTGCGTTGTAGGTGACCAAACTTAGTGTGTAGGTACATGGGCTGACTACGAAACATGACAATGCCTCGAAGAGTGTGCAATGGTATGTTCGTGCAACTGGCAGAGGAATCGTATAATGTTCCGAGTTTATCCGTGCATATTTGTGTAGTATTTTCTCTACTTTGGTAGCAGTGATCTTGATGTTTTCATGAACATTAAGCTTTTAGTCCAAGTATACGCCACAATAGCGGTGGTCTTGGTTCTTTTTATGTTCATGTTGTCAATGTTGATTGTTGGGTTCCTTTTTGTTTTTTATCAGTGTGCGTTGCTTCGTTAATTCCTCATACACAATGTGCACAATTATTCTCGCTCATCCTCGATAATTTTCCAAGAAATCATGCTACACCTATCAGTAAATTGCTTATTTCGCCCCTTTCTTCCTTTTTTTTTTTTTTTTTTTTCTTTTTTTTTTTTTTTTGTGATTACCGACCTTTATATTCTTTTCAAGTTTTTCACTCAGACGGTACACAACGCAGCGTCATCAGAGAGAGCAAGATTGATTGATTTTTTTCAGCTCTCGACTTTATCATAACTAGCCTCTGTATGCGCAGTATTATTTGGTGTATGTGACTCAACATAGCCGCACCTGACGTTTTCGCTTTAGAGTTGCGCGCTTTGACTCTCACAGCCCTTGTAAAAACACCCAGATGTAGGAAGGGGGAGAATAGAGTACTTTACGCCTGTCCCCCAAACGTTTTAAATATTGTTATCTATCCAAGCACTTTACATTCGCAAGTTATGGGCCCTATTTACATATCAGAATCTCTTTAATGTTCACAGTAAAAGTCAAGAACAGCTAACTAAATCTGTATATATTTATTTACTACCGTTAGCGGTTGTATTCATTCCTATCTTATGTCAATCCAACTCCACCTCCCCCCCCTCCCCTGTTCATCGCTTTCTATCTTACCTTGTATCCATTACAGTGTCGTTTTTATGCAGCTCAATACTTATGGCTTGATATATGCTGAAGTATGTGGAATAATTGTCTGTTAAATCTGTTACAATGGAAGTTGGTAGTACAGACGTTATCACTTATAACCTCTTAGGTATTTGGTCTGACTTTCATGTTTTTCATTGACGTCATATCTCCTGAACTATCTACCGCATTATAATTTCGAAGGTACACTCTGTGCTACATCTGTATACTGTCTGAAAAATTTGTCGCGAATACTGTGAGTAATAAAGACGAAATACATCGAAAACTCATTAGAGATGAGGCGTTTTCTATGAATCTAATTGTTTATGACTTCATATCTCATGGACTATGTGTCGTACTATGATATAATTTCGGAGGTACATTCAGTGGTATGTCTGTAGACTGCTTATTAAATATCTAGCGAGTAAAATTGCTGGTGTAGAAGTAAGAAATTGTAACACTTGCTGAATGACGTAGTTTTACTTCATGAGCAACAAAAAATCGCACTGACGTGTTTTACGGCCCACTTTAAATTTGTAGTTTTATAAGTTTTTGCAAACATTTTGGACCAAAATAATAATCTCAATAATAAAAAATTAATTAATAAGAGTGTCTGAGGGGAAAAAATTAGGTAGTGGTGGGTTCCAAACCACCGATCCTTAGCGTCATAGTCAAACACCTTGCCCACTACGCTACTGCTATCAATGAAAAGTTGAGTCCTTTTATCTCATACTATTGATGGCCGTTGTTAACTGATGCTAATATGGCATTTATAGACACTAGATTATCGTTTATCGTACGAAGAACGACATGCTTATGTCAATTCTTCAGTGCGCCATTGTTTTGAAATGACAACGTGTAAGTTACAATAAGAAAATCATCAAATACGCGACGCAAGATGGCGTAGGCCACAGAGAGCTCTGGGCGAGGAATGTCACGTGACAACTGCGAACGGCTGGTTTTCGTTAATTCAATGAAGGGTGTCAAAACTCCGTTGTTTTTGTAAATATCTCTCAAACGATACGAAATATGAAAAAAACGTAAGGGAAGAAAGTTGTAGAGAATTTTCTCCTCTAATAATTCGGTTATTCAATTTTCGCGTCACTTTAACGGTTTAATTGCAATTAAAATTACAAACGGTTTTTTTTATTACTAACATATATCTTGTCCAAATTTTAAAAAAGCGAGGTTCTGGTTTCTGGTAGTCAACAATTATGTCTGTAAAATTTGTTTCCGATCGGTTGAACGGTTCGACCTAAAAAGTGGGAACACGTTACAGCCAGACAGATATCGTCAAATCGAAACGGCTTCTTTTGGCATTACTACCGTATTTTTTGTCCGAAAAATTTGAAAAAGGGAGGTTCTGGTCTCTGGCGGCCTACAATCATGTTAAAAAAAAGTCCAACAGATGACGCTTCATCTAATCAGAAAAGCAATAATTAGCATAACAAATTAAGACAAAGCAAAGATCATGTTCTTTACAGGATATGCTCAATATTGAAACACGTCCACTGATTGTGTGGTCGTATTCCTTTTTGATTTATTCTTTAACCTAAAGTGTTTCTGCACCATTAATGTTATCTATCTGTGTGTTAATTATTTTATTATTTTTATCAATGATCAATGCCCCATGTTTATATATGTTTGCCCCATATTTATAAATGTTTCCACCCGTGTGTTTGAACTTGTGTGTTCATGTGAATGTGAATGTCTGCTCTTAATATTGACTGACTGCCGCGCAATGGCTCACAGTCGCCGCCTCCCGCTTTAGGCCTATACGTAAGTTTCGACGGAAAACTATTTTTTAACATAATAAATTCATAATGAATGTTACACAACGAACTCCGTAATTTTAACAGGAATTAAATTTCACTTAGGCATTGGCTATTCTATTCTGTCACTGATCCCATAGTTATTTTATGTTGTAAGTACTTCCTCGTGTTACGGCGACCACCCCGAACAAGTCTATGCGATCCCCCTGGGGGTCGCGAGCCACAGGTTGAAAAACACTGATTTAAAGTACGTTATTCATAAAGAAATAATCAATGAATTTGTATATTTTTAGCGGCAAACGTAAGGTAGCCCCCATTCTGGTACTACATGTTATGCGTTGGTATTGCTAGCGTTAAGAAACTTACAGCAGTGCAGGAATGGCAGCGCGGTCTGATGCGCCATTGCCACAAATTAAGAGGTTGCTCCCAGTCGATGTATTCCCTCGGTCATGACTGTGTGTGTTGTCTTTATCATAAATTTGTTTAAGTAGTTCGTAAGTATAGATACCGAAGACGACAGCAGTTTGGTGCCTTAAGTCTACAAACATTTGAACATTTTTGAACAACCTACATGAGAGCATTTAAGTAGAAACGAAAAAGTGTGGTAATACAGCAAATAAAATTGCGAAACCCGTAATTTCGCTTTATCTATTTATTTATTTACTTATTTAACCCGACCAGATTAGGGCCTTAAGGCCCTCTCTTACATCTGACCAGGAGCAACATACAGAAAGGATTTAAGAAACAAAACAAAAAAACAAAAAAACAAAAAACACATTATTAAGAATATTAATAACAACAATAGATGCTAATGCTACTAATAATAATGATTATAATAACACAAAAGTCACAGTCTCAATAGTAATTTGTGGTGCATGCCAATACTAATAATAACAATAGATATTTAAATGGAGATTGATTGGTTTAAGAAATGTTAACTAAATTTGATATAAACAGAAAGAAAAAAAGATTAATGAAAGAGGAGAAGATTGAAAAATGAAACAGTGCCTGTGGTCGTTAGGAAGTGTGGATAAATATGAGTAAAGATCTCTGCTGACGAAAGGACGGGGAAACATTTGTGGGGGGAGGAGGAATTGACAACAGTGAGCTACAGACTGATAAATGGAGAAAAAAGATGGCTATTGTGACAGAAGGTGGACCCTTAGCTGTCTTTTGAAGTATGGAATTGATTTAATCTCTCTTAACTTTTGAGGAAGATTGTTCCACAGACGTGGTTTCGATACAGAAAATGATTTAGGGAAGATTGCAGTGTTATGTGATGGTACAGAGAGAGTTTTATTTTGGTGAGAGCGTATGTTTCTGCTGTGCTGTTCAGATAGTTTGAAAGTTGAGGATAAGTAAGAAGGTTTGCAATGATTGAGGAAACGATGCAGCAAACATAATGTATGGTAGGTTCGACGCTTATCTGCACGTAACCAAGATAGCTGCTTGTATGCGTGACTGATATGGTCGTAGAAGCGTAGGTTAAAAATGTATCGGACATAAGAATTTAGCGCCAACTCCAGCCTATGTGAATTTTCGTGTGACAGTCCTTGCAGAATAGCATCACCATAATGTAAGATGGGAAGTATTAGTGTCTCAACGAGCTTCTTTTTCAGCTGCAAAGGAAATGATTTTTTGTATTTCTGCAGTGAATGAAGTGACGCATATGCCTTCTTACAGACTGTGGTTGTGTGCTCTGTTCAGTCCAAGTGCTGATCGAATATTACACCTAGGTTCTTTGCTGAATGAGAAAAGCGTATTTGTGCGTCGTTAAGTATTAAGGGTGGAAGAGATTCTCTGAGCTGTGGAGTAACGAGTCTTTTATGGGTCACTAAGATTGCCTACGTTTTTGATGGATTCAGTTTCAAGCCAATGCTATGTGCCCATCTTGATAGTGAAAGTAACTCCGCATTTACATGCTGGATGCCTGCTCTTAGGTTTTTAGAGCTTACACTCAGATGTAACTGAAGGTCATCAGCGTATAGGAGATATTCACAATGGGACAGAACAGTGAACACGTCATTTACATATAATGAGAAAAGTAAAGGTCCCAGTACAGATCCTTGTGGAAGCCCTGATACAACATACCTCCATTGTGACCTATTATTTGCAGTTATTACACACTGTTTACGGGTGGCGAGGTACGAGTGGAACCACTGAATAGCACATGTAGAGAAATTTAGATTAACAAGTTTAGCAAGTAAAATGTCAGTATCGACCTTGTAGAAAGTTTTGCTGAAATCTAAAAACACATAATGGTCGCCTGTTGGTTATCCATAGAATGCTTGAGATTGTCTGTCACTTTTATCAGAGTGGTTGTCGTGCTGCGATTTTGACGGAAGCCAGACTGGTATTCGTCTAGTAAGTCCTGTGATGTTAAATGTCTAGGTATTGATATCTAACAGGGCACTTAAATTTTCTTTCATGTTGCACTTCTTGTGAAGAAACTTCAACAAAACATTGACGTAAGCGTTGATGCGGCAAATCAGTTGATTGTCATCGTCAGGACGATGCTGCGACCACGCCCACAACCGCGCAAAGTTCTCGGCGCGGGATCAGTCACCTCCATTTCGCCGAGGACCTCAGAAGAGACCGACGCACAGGTCAGGACGCTCCGCCATTTTCCGGAACGGTCGCGCGGGGTCGACGTCCGCGCTGTTTACGCCGGAAGACGCGGAGGAACCGCAGTTCGCGAGAACGACCACCGCAGTACGAATTTATGAGAAGCGCTGTACCGTCGCTCCGGGGCCGTAAGTGGAAGCGAGTCGGCTGATGGCGCCGTTTGCCCCCGGCGGCACTCGCTTTGAAAGACCCGCGGAGCAGAAAGAATGCCTTCCCCCTCATCGACTCGCGAGATAAAGCGGACTCCCGCGACGTATAAGTTTTAACTCGGCGGCGCCGTCGCCGCTCCGCTCCGGTATTATTATTGCCTCTTAGGGCCGGGAATCGATGTCTGATATTTGCGACGGTGGGCGGCGTGCATCAGGGCGGCGTCACGTGAATGGCCAATAAAAAGCATTCGGTACCGCCTCGCGGCTGTCCCCAATGACCGGCGCTACAAGCCGCGGTTATGGCTCGCCCGCTCTGCCGCCGCTCTCCGGATCCTCGCGCTCTCGCCAAACATCCCTAAACGCTAACGACTACAGTTCTGGAGCTCAGAAACTGGAGGGGAAAATGGCATTCCACCTGAACGGCAGGGATTTTGTAGGAAGTGTCAGCGGAGTATGAAACCAGCTGTGGGTTGGACTCCGTTGTACACGTCGAAATGACGCGATGGCGCTCACGGTGGTGCCAGTCCCACAGAAAACAGAATGTTTCATCACTGCAACCGGGCCTACGAAAGGGGATTATTTACAGATATGGCTCTCGGCTGCCTGCGTGCACTCTAATATCGAGAGAACTGCATCCAGAGCTCTCTCTACTCTTTGTACCTTCGTAGGCTACTACTCTCTACTCTCTTGTTCAGTTGGGGACAACATACACTGGAGACCAAGCATAGCGGCGAAGAGAAATTAACCGTAATGGTGCATATCCTAGTTTCCGAGAGGGGGCCATCAGCATGGTCAGTTTATTTCATTTCAATCGTGTCAGAAGCATAAAAGTTTATATGTACAATAAACAGACATCGAATAGACAGATTTGTTAGGCTATTCATAGATATTACATATAACATGTATTTTGTAGGGCTAAGACTTTTTCTGCTAAAGGTGGCCATGTCCAGAGACAAGCTCAGACTTTCTCACTCACTTCCGCCGTTGTCGAGCTGTGGTTTGCATTTTTTCTGTGTTTACATTGCATTATTGTCAACTTTGCACCCAATTTTCATCATTTCGCTATCTCTACTGCCTTTCGACTGATTTTCTTCACTTCGGTAATCTAAGATGGTTGATGAAGCAACCATGTCCAATCGAACCTCCGATTTCCTTCCATTTGTGCTTTCACGATCCACTTTATGCTCCATTTCATACGCACGACTCGATTTCCTATCATCTGCGCTTTTGCGAACCACTTTTTGTTACAATTTATTTTCGTGTCTAAAACGCCCCAGCGAAAATAATTCCGGGCCACTGAAGCCCTTGACTGGCGATGTGTTAGCGCGTGATCTATCTACATCATAGTCTCTGATTCTCATAGCCGTCTCAACATGCCTTCGCATTCCCGGCGGAAAAAAAAGAACCACTCGTCTCCCACTAAACCCTCGCGACTGGATCGCGTGGTCGCCACTGCTTGTCAACCTGTCATGTTCAGCAGTCCAGTTGCCGAACGTGCTTTTCCCTTGCAAGCTTGTTCCCGAGGCTAAGCACATAATCAACACTAAAATAACAAAATATACAATGAACTAAAACTGAAGCAAACGAATTATTTACTAGTGCAACTGCAATGCTGAAAAATACCAAAGACAGTTGATCAGGTGGTAGATATAGTCTAAACATAACACTGAAAATAAATGATACCAAATGATGAACCACTTTTACTAAATATCTGCGTTGTCAATAGATTTCCTGCCTATCAGACGATTCTAAAATTTAATCCTGGCAGGCTAAGCCATATCTATGACTCTACCTGTGTAAACCTTGTGTGTAGGCGTGATGTTTGAAACAGCCGCGGTGGAGTAGCCGAGCGATCTAAAGCTCTTCGCTGCGGTGCGCGCGGTTGCTCGCCGTGGAGGTTCGAGTCCTCCCTGGGGCATGGGTGTGTGTTTGTCCGTAGGTTAGTTTACCTAGGTTTAAGTAGTTTGTAAGCTACGGACTGATGAACACGCAGTTTGGTCCGATAGATTTACAGATATTTGAACATTTTTGTTTCATTACTACTCTGTTACAATTAAACATCTTGATGGGCTCTCAAATCACTCACTCAACTCAAATCAACCCTTCTGACAGCTGTCATTTACATATTCAGTGGTTGATATTGAATGCGTTCAAATATTAGCGATTGAAAATGTATTTAAAAGCATCTGAATTTATTTTGAATATTTTCTAGACATGAAATACATCCTATAATATAAATAAGTTAAATTAAACTGTGTTTGACAAAGGCACTCCCTTGTCCATTAGTCCCCTTTATTGAAATACCGCTAATGCTTAATAAATAGAGTGACTGACCTCGTCGGACTGTAACGAGAAGGAAACTACGAAGCAAGAATCACTTGGTAGAACTCAGTGAAGCGTAAGAGAATTGTTTCCCACAATTTACAGAGAATTCCGGAGAAGCCGCACATCACAGTAACCTAAATGAAGTGCAGAACACTGCGGGCTCCCGTCCGCTGCTGCGTCATTGCGGCCGTTGATTCTTCAAGTCTCTGCTAGAATCTTGTACAGCACACAACTGTCCGTAAACTTGACCCCATGTCAGGACGTGCTTTTTTTTTTTTTTTTTTTTTTTTTTGAATCCTCAGCAACCTGCTCACGAGTTAACGCACTCCCCTCTACCAAAATAAGAGAACGAATGAAACAAAAGCGGCTCAAAACAGCCAATCACCGGAGCTGCCTCTTCCCTACTCTTTTCCGTCTAGGGAACTACACGGAGCTGCGGTGGAATGGCCGAGCGCTTGTAACGTACCGGGTCGTAAGTCGTTGCTTCTGGCAGTTCTTGTAGTTCGGCGCTCTCGGTAACGGCTGGCTGAAATTTCATGGCACAAAACTGGTCTGCTACAAATAATGTAGGCAACACGTAGAATTACAGTTCCTTGACACTTTGATGATTCATTAGTGCCCAGTTGTCCTCATTTATGGCCAGCGTACAATTTTCATTAATAACAGTCAACCCAGTATAAACATTACACACGTCAATAATACAAATTTACACAGTTCGTGTGTGGAATACCAAAGTCTGAGGTGTACATTTGAATGTGGAACAAATATGAAGGATTAATCACTGTAGATACACTTTCTACACGCCTAACATTGAAAAACCTTTACATAATTGTTCAAGATTAAAGTTAAAAGTGACGTCGTTTGTGTCTCAGATACATCATGAAACAAGACTCCCAACTGGCGTAGATTGTGTCTCAGATCAAGGTTGTAACAAGACTCACTTACATGGCTCGAACGCATCCTATTTATATCTTCCAAACAATGATACTGGAAATTGGGTATTGTAAATTAGGTACATTAAATTAATTAGAATGGAAAAGTAAACAATTACATACAACTGGCTGTCGTAAAAGGTAGCGTAAATAATGCTGAGTAAATTGAAATACAGATCTCTGTTAAATTAATATTACCTCATTTTCAAATTATCTAAATAGGTTTTCAAGCAACTACTTTGTAATAAATGGTAATTATACAGAAATTAATGAGGGCACAACTTTCCTAACATTACTTTAATATTATGAGAAAAGATTTTAATTACTTTTATCAGAGATACTAATTAGCATACTATCTGTACTGTAACAATACGTATCTGACGTGAAGTAATTAATATCTGCCAATTAAACAAACTCCAGCGACGTCAAATAATAATAATAAAAAAAAAATAAGAGTGCATTTTTTTCGCGACGATATCCATTAATGAAATCTTCTCGGATTACAAGCCGCATCATGTGGTTTACTGCCCACGAGCTTTCGACAGAGATCTCCTCTGCCATTGTCAAGTGAATGACTGTCATTTCGCGGCCGTTGCCGTGCATATATAGCCGTGTCGCCGCCGGTGACGTCACTGGTGCCCAGTTTCTTGACCATATATGGCAATGTTTTGGTCGCGCGTATGCCGCGCCTGCTTCAACTCCGCAATTACGGGATCCCAAGCCGTACTGAGCTACAAGCCGCCGTCTTTATGGAGGGTGTTTTCAGAAATTTTGATCTCTACTGCCTAGTTTATCACTCTGCCCCAGAATCTGTTGGTCCGTTTAATAAGAGATGTCTCGTCGAAAGAAATTCGGTGTCCGTTTTACAAACCATGTTCCACCACAGCTGACGAAAACACCGCTCGTGTTCTACGCGTCGCTGTTCAATAGTGCGAATAGTCTGGCCGACATAAAACTGCCTATACTCGAACCAGCTAGGTTGGTGGTCTCCCTTTTCCCGCGTGTTCCCATCTCAGATTCTATTGACTTACTCGCCCAGTTGTTTGACGATACCATCGCGGATTTATTTAAGCACACCCTGACGTCATCATATTTCTTATATGCTGTAGAATATTTTAACCAGACAGACGGCGTAGCGATGGGAAGCCCTTTAGCTCCATTTGTAGCCAACATCTTCATGGAGCATTTCGAAGAAATTGCCTTGTAAATCTATCGGACCAAACTGCGTGGTCATCAGTCCGTAGCTTACAGACTACTTAAACCGACGTAAACTAACCTAAGGACAAACACACACACCCATGCCCCAGGGACTAGTTGATTTTATCGTAACGTCGACGATATCTTCGTCATCTGGTCTCTTGGGTGGAAAAAGCTACAAGAGACCCAGCAACACATCAACAGTATCCACGACCACATTAAATTCACGATGGAAGAAGAGAAGGACGGTTCCGTACCATTCCTGGACGTTCTTCTCCGTCGTAAACCCGATGGAAATCTGGGTCACAGAGTTTACCGCAAGCCCACTCACACTGATCGGTATTTGCACGCCACTAGCTACCATCACCCAGCACAGAAACAGTCTTCATTTAAAACTTCCGGGCCCATAAGCCGTGGTCGATTTATAAAACTTTCCCTAACGTTTCATCTTCGGCTGCGGAAGACGTCTTCAGAGGTAGAGTGGCGACCTGCGATGAGAACTTGAGGGAGTGCCGTATATATAGGCAATGTAGAGGACACCACAAGAAATCACGTGACGTCGGCTATGACACTATCTCTGGTATTGCCAACATTCTTGGCAGAGAAGAATCGATTGTCATTCCGCTGGTGTAAAGCAGAAGTCCAAATTCTGTCTAATTTAACAGCTTCCTCTTTCCTGTTAAAATTATTGCGATGTTTATATATCTCTATATGTGCGCGCATGATAGTACGAAGTTTTTGACATGACACTAGTCTCATTAAATTTAATTTCATGGTTGCCTTCTTGGTTGCCTCGTTGTTGCAACCCTATGTTGGAAAAACTGACAGCCATATAAAAAAATTCGGCTCATTTCATTGAAAAACTAAAAGAGATGAATTTGCTCATAGTGATGTTAGGTTTGACGTGGTGTCTCTGTTTACGATGATTCCAGTGAACGAAGCTATTTCTTGCTTAGCGGGTATTTTTCCACCTGAAATAGTATCATTGTTTAGATACTGCCTCACCACTATCTACTTTCAGTACAATAACGAGTTCTATGAACAGACTGACGGAGTGGCTATGGGCAGTCCACTGAGTCCAGCGGTGGCCAATCTATTTATGGAGTCGTTCGAAAAACAGGCGTTGCAGACTGCTAATAAAAAGCCAGCTAGGTGGTATCGATATGTCGATGACACTTTTGTACTATGGACACACGGTGCAGAGGAATTAGATGCCTTTTTAACGCATCTCAATGGTATCAACCCCAGAATACAATTTACGATGGAAACGAAGAGCAACGGGCAGCTGAATTTTCTCGTTGTGCCTGTAATCAAGCACGTGGACGGGACGTTGGGCCACAAGGTCTACAGGAAGGCTACTCATACTGACCGTTACCTGCATAAAGACTCTAACCACCATCCCAGACAAAAAAGAGGTGTGGTTAAAACGTTGGTTGACAGGGCGCATAAAATTTGTGAACCTACATATTTAAAAGATGAGTTGCAGCATTTACGATCCACCTTCCAGAAAAACGGTTATTCTACCGAAGAAATAAAAAGAGCCCTTCGTCCCAGGAAGATAGTTAATGTTATCAAGGAACAACAACCGCCCAAGGGGAAAATTTTTCTTCCGATCATAAATAAGGTTACAGACCGTATTGGAAAAGTGCTGGACAAGTATGGGGTAGAAACCATTTTCAGACCTACAAGGAAGATAAAAGAATATTTATGATCTGCAAAAGATGTACGACATCCGTTGAATACACCAGGTGTATATAAAATTCCCTGCAGCTGTGGTTCAGTATACATTGGAACTACAAAAAGAAGCGTCAATACTCGTCTGGTCGAAAATAAAAGGAATTGCCGCTTGGGGCACACGGAGAAATCGGCCATAGCGGAACATGTATACCAAGAAGGCAACCATGAAATTAAATTTAATGAGACTAGTGTTATCTCAAAAACTTCGCACTATCATGCGCGCACATATAGAGAAGCAATCGAGATATATAAACATCGCAATAATTTTAACAGGAAAGAGGAAGCTGTTAAATTAGACAGAATTTGGACTTCTCCTTTACACCAGCGGAATGACAATCGATTCTTCTCTGCCAAGAATGTTGGCAATACCAGAGATAGTGTCGTAGACGACGTCACGTGATGTCTTGTGGTGCCCTCTACATTGCCTATATATACGGCGCTCCCTCAAGTTCTCATCGCAGGTCGCCACTCTACTCTGAAGATGTCTTCCGCAGCCGAAGATGAAACGTTAGGGAAAGTTTTATAAATCGACCACGGCTTATGAGCCCGGAAGCTTTAAATGAAGTTGACGCCGGCCGTGGAAGTTTACATCGTATGAACAGAAACAGTCTGTGCTGAAGACCTTGATAAAAAAAAATGTTCAAATGTTTGTAAAGTCTATGGGACTTAACTTCGGGGTCATCAGTCCCTAAACTTACAAACTACTTATGAACCACTTACAAACTAGGACGGCACAAATATCCATGCCCGAGGGGGGATTCGAACTCCCGACCGTAGTGGCCGTGCAGACTGTGACTGGAGCGCCTTAGTCCCCTCGGCCACCGCGGCCGGCAGACCTTGATACATAGAGCCGAAACCGTATCAATGCTGAAAACCTGTCAAACGAGCTTAGCCACTAACGTAAAGTTTTCAAGGATAACGGCTACAGTAAGAGAAAAATATCTCAAGCAGTTTCACGTAAGACACTTAATCAGAAGACATCTGAAGAAGACGTCAAGAAGATCGCATTCCACAACAGGGAAAAGTAGCCGGCTCCTGAGGAGACATAAAATTGACACAATCTTCATGCCTCCAGCAAAGATCCAACAACGAATGAAACCTGTGAAAGATGATGTAGGTCCCAAAACACTAGGCATTTATAAAATTCCGTGTGAGTGTAGGCAGTTTTATGTCGGCCAGACTGTTCGCACTACTGAACAGCGACGCACAGAACACGAGCGTTGTTTACGATTACGCTATCCCGAAAAGTCAGCTGTGGGGGAACATGGTTTGGAAAACGGACACCGAATTGCTTTTGACGAGACCTCTATTATTAAACGGAACAACAGCTTTTGGGACAGCGTAATAAACGAGGCATCAAAAATTATAAAAACACCCTCCATAAAGACGGTGGCTTGTAGCTCAGTACGGCTGGGGATCCCGTAAGCCGGCCGCGGTGGTCGAGCGGTCTGCGGCGCGTCAGTTACGCTCCGCACGGCCACTACGGTCGGGGGTTCGAATCCCTCCTCGGGCATGGCTATTTGTGCTGTCTTTAGTAGTAGCTAGTTCATAAGTAGTTTGTAAGTTTAGGGACTGATGTCCTCGTAGTTAAGTCCCATAAGCTATGAAACCACTTTTTTTTATCCCGTAATTGCGGAGTTGAAGCGGGCGCGCCGTACGCGCGACAAAACATTGCCATATATGGCCAAGGAACTAGGCACCAGTGACCTCACTGGCGGGGGCGCGGCTATATAAACACGGAAACGACCGCGAAATGTCATCCACTTGACAATGGCAGAGGAGTTCTCTGTCGAAAGCTCGTGGGCCGTAAACCACATGGCGCGGCTTGTAACCCGAGAAGATTTCATTAATAGAAAATAACTTCAGATAGACACCTTAGAGAAAAGAATAACAAAAGTTTTGAAAAAGAAAACGATAATAGACTAATGACACTCGTTCCTATTATTATGAAACAGTGATATCGGAAGGTTCAGTAATGCAAGCAGATGGGAATAATTCCCAACATGCTTCGTTACACGCTTTAAGGTGCCTTGCTACGGAGCGAGCAGTTTCTCCCCGCGGAGGTTCGAGTCCTCCCTTAGGCATGGGTCTGTGTGTTAGTTAGTTTAAGTGGTTTGCAAGACTAGGGACTGATAACCACAGTAGTTAAGTTCCAAATGTTTACAAACATTTTGACTATTTTTAAACTCCAAGGACCGACTTCGCGTTGTCACTCGAACACGGGCGCGACAATATTCCCCGCAATAACAAGCCGAAATGTCACTCGGTTTGTGGGTAAACGAACTATATCCTCCAGGGGCCGAGTGTTCTGCGTACACCACTAACTGTGTGGTACGGTTTTACCGCCCGTTAAATGACAGGCCATCCGTTCGGGGCATTCCTTCCTACGGTAAACTACTTATCCATCGGTCAATGACGAAAGACGCGCTGGCCACCACAAGCCATCGTTTCACACACAGGGCTATAGAAAATACGCTCAAAGATGCTCCCAGTGGCACTTTCCAGGAAATCTCTCTTAAATGACTGAATTTCATTGAGATTCGAAATTCAACATTTCCAGTCCAGTAATACTTACATGTATTGTGGAATAGAATAAAATTTTGAAGGTGTTATGTCTTGGGGTGAGCGGGATTAGGAGGTTGACCATGAGTAGCAAGGATGTGGGCATGAGTCTGTTACTAAAAGAATTGATTAGTTCACTTATTATTTATTTACAAGATGAAATGAAAACTTTGCTGTGCTTGTGGTGGTACAAAATTCTTCCTATTATACAGTTCTGCAATGTATCAGTAAGACTCCTGCCAATAGTATACTGTTCCGGCTTGTACACAAGGTAGACTGCTGGCTCTCTTAGATGTTACTCCTCTACTGAACTCTTGGATTGAACTCTCGTGTTTCTGTGGTGCGCCGGCATATGTAGGCGAGCCCCTTCTTCCTATTGGCCGGCGCGCGATGTACGCAAAGAGGTACCGAGACTGCGGGCGCCCCTGGCGGTCGAAGTACTATAAAGTGACTTACCTCCCGTCTTATACCACCGCCACCTAGAGAGAAGGCCTCGGCGCTCTCGTGTGACGTCAGTCAGCGCGCGCATAGCTGGCCAATATTCCAGATTTCGAATTACGAACAGAGGCCGTAATGAGTAACGTAGAAGTAGATATCATTGGACTAGTGCAGCAACTAAAATCACTTAACAAGAACAATTCTTCTGGTCCGGGCTGTATACCCATTAGATTTTTATCTGATTATGCTCAAGCGATAGTTCCTTACTTAACAGCCATATACAACCGCTCTCTCAAAGAAGGATCTGTACCAAAAGATTGGAAAGTAGCACAGGTCACACCTATATTAAAGAAAGGCAGTAGGAGTAACCCACTAAACTACAGGCCTATTTCATTGACGTCAGTTTGCAGCAGGGTTTTGGAACATATCCTGTTTTAAAATATTATGAATTATCTCGAACAGAATTATCTATTGACCCAAGGTGAACTAGGATTTAGAAAATATCGTTCATGCGAAACACAACTAGCTCTTTATTCACACGAAGTGATGGTGCTATCGACAAGAGTTCGCAAATCGATTCCGTATTTGGTTATGGTATATCGCCCCAAATTTGTGATTGGATAGGGGATTTCTTGTCAGAGAGGACACAGTTCGTAGTAATCAATGGTAAGGCATCGACTAAAACACAGGTGATATCGGGCGTTCCATATGGTAGTGTTATTCGTCCTCTACTGTTTCTTATTTACATAAACGATTCAGGGGAAAATCTAAGTAACTCTCTGACGTTGTTTGCAGATGACGCCGTCATTTACCCTCTAGTAAAATCATCTGAAGATCAAAACCAACTGCAGAATGATCTGAATAAGGTATCACTATGGTGTAAAAATTGGTAATTGACTCTAAATAATGAGAAGTGTGAACTCGTCCACATGAGTACGAAATGAAATTTGTTAAACTTTTTTTACAAGATAAATCAATCAAAAGTGAAGGCCGCAAACTCTACAAAATACCTAGGAGTTCCTATTACTTCAGACTTAAATGGGAAAGAACACGTACATAATGTCGTGGGAAAGGCGAACCAGAGACGGCGTTTTATTGGCAGAACGCTTAAAAGATGCAACAGAACTACAAAAGAAACTGCATACACTACGCTTGTCCGTCCATTTTTGGAGTATTGCTGCCCAGTGTGGGATCCTTATCAGGTGGGTTTGACATCGAAAGAGTCAAAAGAAGGACAGCTCGTTTTGTATTGTCACGATACAGGAGAGACAGCGTTACGGAAATGATACAGGATCTGGGTTGGGAATCATTTCAAAAACGGCGTTTATCGCTGCGACGTGGGCTACTTACGAAACTCCAATCGCCAACACTCTCCTCCGAATGCGAAAATATATTGTTGACTCGCACTTACATAGGTAGAAATGATAATCAGAATAAAATACGAGAAATCAGAGCTCGAACAGAGATATTCAGGTGTTCTTTCTTCCCGCGCGCTATTCGAGAATTGAATGGGAGATAAATAGTATAATGGTGGTTCGATGAACCAGGCACTTAAATGTGATTTGCAGAGTATCCCATGTAGATGTAGACTGGGTAGCCGCTGGGGCACGACCAACTATGCCGAAGCAGAGAGCCAGTCAGCTATGCGCGCAACCTACTCTGCCTGACGTCACACGAGAGCGCCGCGGCCTTCTCTCTAGGTGGTGGTGCTTATACTGGCTCGGCGACTTACGTGGACCGACGGCGTTGTGGACAATAGCGACGCCACAACAAAAGGAATATTTATTAGACGGTAAAGATATAATACATGAATATCACTTTGCATGTTAAAGGTGATTATTTTTCCATTCATCCCGACGTTCAGGTCGGTCGGGAGACAAGTATTGGAAGGTAAAAAAGTATTGCCCTTTTACAGTCTCTTTGAGAGATGTAGGCTACGTATGAGGATACAATATACTAGTTAACTACTCAAGAAACGTAAGCTCTCGGAACTTGGAGAGAAGCCCGTGCCGCGATACTGAAGGCCTCTCTTACAGCGTCTACCATCGCATAAAAGTTACTTACAGTTTAAAAACACCATCAAATGCTTCCTCCGAAGATTAGAAAGTATGTTTATTGTTCCTCATTTTCGGCATGCTTAGCACTCTTACATCTCTTCGTTGATGAATTTGCGATTTTATAGGAATTTTGCAGAGATATTTGTGTTTGCAAGAAGCTACATGATGTTTTGGCGGGAAACTTATTTTCCTTTTGGTACCTACTGGCTGAGGTTTTTAATGGCCATCATTTACCAATACTAACTTTATCTGAAGGAATAGGCTCGAATTGAATTAAAACAGATTTGCCCTTTTTTATTTTAGCAGTAGATTTTTTTTAATGTAGGAATTCTCTTGCTAAAAACGACCGAGTTGACAACATGGCAACGAAGTACCTCATTCCCCCACGCACGCTCGTTCTCGGACGTCACCCTCTCGCCAGATCCTTCACATGAATTTGTACACTTTGTCGTTTTGTGACAGTTTTGTATTAATAGCACAAAGTCTCGTGTTTGTGATGTGTTTTTTTTCTTTCCTTTTTTTTTCTTTTTTTTTAAGGAAATGAAACTCGTCCGCTGCTCTTTTGACTGTTAACTAGCCGTGTTTGTGAAGTTAACAATTGACTGCTTGCTAACAAGATCTAATTACGGCGATATTCACACAGCGGCGGAAATATACAGTTCCTTTAAGCAAAACTCTGATTCTATAAGTTAAGCAAACAGTTCTACCTTTACTGTAATCTTTAGAGGAAACTGCACACAAATAATGATCCGCAGTCATGGATCTAAATCAAAAATAAATGTTGGCAACGGAAACGCAAATATTCTCTACACCAGAAGGGAGCAGAGACACAAGACACATGAACAAATTACCCCACATTAATCCAAAATAAATGATGAAGGGAGAATTTAAATTAGCACAAAAGGATTATAGTTAACAAATTAATTTATTGTTCAAAACAAGAACAACAAACGGGAAGACTTTTTTTTAAATTACAATAAAAAACACACCTTACAAAATATTCAAAATATCCACAATTACATGGCCCTAAAATTGCCCACTTGCAAAGTTGAGTACAGGTTAATTTACGACCACGTTTCATAGGGGAGAACGAAGGAATTGCAGCACATTCACACACCGATTCATACGCCAAGCCATGCAGGTACTTACCAAGGACCCGACACCAATACACCAAGTCGATAGCCAAGCAACGTGGAGACTGCAGATCGAAGGTTCACTCGCGCACAATGAAATAGTACCTCGCTTCCATAACGTGTCAATCTAGTCGCTTAGGTTCATAATAAACTATCAGAAACAAACGCATTTGGTTTAAGACCACAAAGTGTGGTGTACAGACGGAAGTTAAAGTTTCCCTAGAACTTCTAACTATACATTAAGTCAAGATTTCATTAAATAATATCTAAAAACGGTCACTCTGGCGTTCGTTTAGCACAGGGAGAAGATAACTACAGAAGGTTAAAGTTGTTAGATCAATACAGCACTCTACTAAGTCGGAACATAAAATATGCATAAAGTTAACAAAATCAATTACGAAGAAAATAAGATCGCGAAATATATCGAGTAACCATTCTTTCTGATCAGAGGAATGATATCTATTAGATAAGCAAGGTTACAGATTGCTACAGCACAATACAGAGTTCGGTCACAAAAATTCAGATAAGTGAAATAATTCTATTTCATGAAAATTAAAAACACGATATACATCGTGCAACGGTTCTTTCTACACAGAGGAAAAAGATCTATTTAATGGTAATAACCACGACAGGTAACACGCTAATCGGCGCACACGTGGGCCGACAAGTACACAGATTACAAGTCAGAATGGACAATTTTCGTGGAAAATTATCACGCTACACTCACTAGGAAACACCTTAGCAAATTAGCTATACAATTATTAACCACTCAGATGCACTGAATGATGGAAAAGCTGAAGGCTTAGTCTGATATCGTCCACGTGTTCTGTCAACAAAGTACGAACAGTATAGGCACCGCGAATCCCCGAAAATATTAAAATTCAACTACGATAAGAACTCGAAAGACAGTGAACATATTTAAACAGGCGAAGAAGTGATTTAAAAGTTATAAAGTGCAAGAACTATGCTAACGAAACACCATCAGAGCCTCGGAATCAGATTCCAGAAAAAATCGACATAAAATTAGCAATCCTGTAGGAAATTAATCAAAATCTCACTACTACACATTGTGTAGCTGCTACTCCCCGAATTAAACTCGCAAAAAGGCATAAGTACGACTATGGAGCCTGAACTAAGTCGAGCCACGAGGCCACAGCAGAACCAAACCCAGAGGTACTAATCCTACTAGAAACCAAGAAGCGAATGAATAGCTCTCTTGACCAATGACTAGCCATTACTGAGGAGGCGTAGTGGAGGGGAGCCCAGAGAGAATCACTGTTAGTGAGGCAGGTAACCTGACCAACTCCCAGCCAAGGAGGTTAACAGCAAGCTACATTAGGAATCTTCGCTAAGACTGTGTTCTGCTCAGCAGTTGGCAAACCTACTTCTCACCCAGAGACATTCAACCCCCAGCGTTTGAAAGAAACGACGACACAAAACAGACTAGGCGCGCCTAGCACTTCCTAAACTTTCTTAAATACAAAGTTTCATTCATTCTGTGGAAGCCAGGGCCAGTGGGAGGACATCACAGTACACACTAATAGATATTTGGTGACACATGTACAACATAGGCACTTAGAATTTTACATGCAGATAGAACTGAATCAATATATAATGCCTGGTATCTCGCATATTGCGAGGGGAGTGTCTTGCTACACTAAAAAATTAATAAATAAATAAATAAATAAATAATAGAAGTCTGAAGCTCGTCAACATTTGTTCATGGGGAGTCAATTAAATGGAACACGTTGTGTGGACGTGTTTCAGAAATAATTTTCTATGTTCTGCATTTCAGTCATGTCGTAGAAGGCGTCTAATCATCGACATTTTTCTGGGTGTCCAAATGTGTGAGACGAACTTTACAAACGCCGTTCACTTCTTCGTGATACCCTGACTCCAGATGATGCCTCGAATACCTAAATTAGAGATGTTTTTCCCCTACGATTTGTGATGTAAAAAATTGTCTCACTATGGCCACACATATATAAATAGCCACCATAGTTACTCGTACTGCACTGACGTCGGTTGTACACCATGAACAAAATGAGGCTAGGAAGTTTTACGACGACGGATAATCTATTAGTGGTCATGTTAATGGAATTAAATTTTGAGGATATAATACAGAAAAAACCACAGAAATTTGTTCTTTTTTCGGATTGTGACTTCAATCTCGCGGAGTCATATTATGGAGACAAAAAAAAGTAGGTTTTATTTCAAACTCAGAATTCCGCAATATCTCTTTTTCCCCAGGTTCTTTTTTTAATGCTATTAGTTCCTTCATGGTTTCGGTCTTAATACCACATTATATTTTTTCCCACATACTGCCCTAAACTCGTATTTGTCCCACTCTTCATTATTCTTAGTATTTGCCTCCCATTAGTTATCGTATTTAACTTCACCATATTTTCATTTCCAATGATTTATACATTATACTACCATCCAGCACACATTTCAATACTTCTCAAAAATATTTCTTCGCTATACCGCCCATGTTTCATCATATAAGGCCACAATTCACACGAAAAACTTTACAAAATCTTTAATTTTTATTTCAGTTTCTTTCATCTTGGTTATCCTTCGTATTATTTGCTCGCTGCAACTCTTGTCAGTACTAATCCTACATCTGAAGTACATCTGGCATCGCAGTACACAAGTTCTTCACTAGTACCACCACGGCGGAGAGGCCGAGCGCATTGAGATACTATGCTCCTGTGCGTGAGGCCGTTACCCGTCGGGGGTTCGAATCATCCCTCGGGCATGAATGTTTGTGTTGTCTTTAGTATAAGGTAGTTTATAAGTAGTTTGTAATTTTAAGGACTGATGACCCCGCAGTTAAGTCCCATACGCTTCACAAACTTTTTTTCTCTCTAGTACCAGTAAGTTTCTTACCTTCTGTTGTTTTGACAAATGCATTATTTAGAACATTTATTATTATCCGTTACTCTCCATGTATGGTGTGACGATGGTCATAATAAAATAATAATAATAAAAGAAAAAAGAAAAAACCGCATTGTCTCATATTCTAAGGATCTAGTAATGTTCTTTAGATTATCCACAGACTAATTTATTAGTAATAAGTGCTGGAGGTTTGTCTTGTTTCAATTCCTGAATACGTCACTGCCTCTAGAGGAGAGAACGTATAAAAGACAGTTGACTGTTGCACAAGGTGTCCATCAGACGCAAGGATAGCGAACAACTCGTCTTGTCGGAACCATGCAAGTGAGCTGAAACAATGCGTTCCACTCTGTTAGGCGAGGTGGAGCAGTAATAACCGGCGACTCGTAAACACAGTGATGGCGCCGCCTGCACGAGGCGAGCAAACTTGTTACGATCAATAAACATACAAATCATGCATTCGCGTCTGGCAGTGTAGCGCGAGACGACTCGGCGCCGCCATTAAAAGTTGCAGCTCGCTTTACTGCCATCTTGAGGAGTCGAGCGCGCCTCAGGGCAGGAGGGGCCCATGTGTCGTCTGCCTCTGCTCCCTCCGAAAAGCGGCCGCACTCTTCAATCGCCACAGAACAGGAGCTTCCGCTAATGCCGTTAGTTCGCCATCAAGTCTTAGAGTATCGCCGTGATTTCATTACAAGCGTGTACAGAAAAATCGGAACATGTTGAATCTCTAGTAGTTCATGTTCAAACGGTATGTACATTAGTATCAGTGGCGGCGCGTCCTGTGTGTTCACTGGTTCAGTGAACCCCCGAAAAACTGTCGTTGTGAAAAAAGTAAATAAGTAAAAATTCGATTCGTTCTTCTATCAGATCATCTTATATGCACATTCAAAGTATTTTTATCGCATGAGAACCGTTTTACGTCGCGGAGACAGCTCGTATACCGAGTCGTAGCGCGGCCGCTTAATATAGGAGGTAGTGGTCGCAGCTTTGCAATGCGCATGTGCGGCTGAGGTTCAAATTCTCCTCTGAACCCAATGGGGCAGCATATGGGCGCTCCAGTGGCAGGGAACGGCGAGGGGAAACTCCGCTTTTAACATTGGCGTTGGAGGTGGTAGACGCCAGCTCCTGTCTACTAGAACTCTGGCGATTATGCACGAATGGTTCCGAAGAAGGACAACAGAGTTACAGCACATCTCATATTTGCTTTTGCCGCCTTGAAGATTCATCAGAACGTGTCATATTTGGGAAAATACCTTATAACTATCAGAAGATCCGATCATGAATAATAATGAAGTCATACTCTCCACCTAGCAAGAATAGCCGTGTGGTTAGCGTTATCGCACTGCGCTGTCGAAGGTAATGAATTCGACTGCAAACAATTTTTTTTATAAAATAAAATCTTCTTATTAACAGATACGGGAACAACAATGACGTTTGTATTGTTACTTGCCACATATCTTTGGAAATTTTATCAAATGTGTCGAGATTTTGAGGGTAAATGACGCTTATACTCTTCTTTGTAACAAATATTTAACTGTTTGGAAAGATGTGAAGAGAACAGCCTTTGCGGGTGCGTGACGTTAGGAGTCGTGCTACCTACAGTGTCACGTAACCCGAAGGTAGCTTGTCTCTTCATCGTAACAGATTCATTTTGTTACAGTCATTTAACAGTGTAATCAGTTACTTACTGTGTTTTAGTTCAAATGTTTAAATGTTTGTTAAGCTTAAGGGACTTAACTGCGGGGTCATCAGTCCCTAAACTTACAAACTACTTATGACTACCTTATACTTAAGACGGCACAAACGTCCATGCCCGAGGGTGGATTCGAACCCCCGACGGAGAACGACCTCGCGCACCGTAGCATAGCGCCTCAATGCGCTCGGGAGCTCCGCTCAAAAATGTTCAAATGTTTGTAAATCTGTCGGACCAAACAGCGTGGTAATCAGTCCATAGCTTACAAAGTACTTAAACTAATGTAAACTAACCTAAGGACAAACACACACCCATGCCCCAGGGAGGAATCGAACCTCCGACGACGAGCAACCGCGCGCTCCGCAGCGAGGCGCCTTAGACCGCTCCGCTACTCCACCGCGGCTTTATTGCTCATGTGCATAGTTATATGTTCTTGGTGTTTATTATCAAACGAAAATGAAGAAAGTTCAGTATCGTTTATAAACAAATTACTCAGCTTTAAACTTGGAAGAAAAGTGTGAAATAAAGAAGACTGGTAGGCCTCAGTTCGAGTTGTAGCAACGGCAAACAAGCCGAGGCAGGACATTCTGCAGATCTTTTAACGAAAATATATCTTATGGAGGGGGAGGGGGGAGTAAACCGGGGCGCTTCTCCCCGGCGCCACTCGAATTGTCTCTTGCGGGGGGGGGGGGGGATCTGGGCGGCGCCGCTATCACGGTCCGGCACTCATACGAGTGAAGCCCCAGTCATTTGAAACACCACCAGCCACTGGTTACTATGTCCTGCAGAAATAGTTGGTATTTGAACGAAGCCGGCCCGCGGGAAAAGGGTCGACATCGATATCGCAGTGCAATGTAAAAATATACCTGCAGTAAATGTGACTGCGGCTCTCTGTATCGCTGTAGATAAGTATCTCAGATAGATGTCGTGTTTCTTGACTTTCGCAATGCGTTCGATACCGTTCTGCACCGTCGCTTCAAGGATGTAGCCAAAATATTATCAAAGAGCAGATACTACTTGTTAAAGAGAAACTTACAAAGACTCATATATTTCGATTGTTATTGGATATGGTAGGGATTTGTGAAGTTCGGTGGCAGGATGAACAGGATTTCTGGTCAGGTGAGTACAGGGTTATCAATACAAAATCAGTTGGTTGTAACGCAGGAGTAGGTCTGATAATGAATAAGAAAATAGGAATGCGGGTAAGTTACTATGAACAGAATAGTGAACGCATTATCGTAGTAAAGATAGTCACGAATCCAACACCGACCACAGTATTGCAAGTTAAATGCCAATTAGCACGGCCAATGATGAGGATATTGGAAAAAATGTATGAGGAGATAAAAGAAATCATTCAGAAAGTTAAGGGAGTCGAAAACTTGATTGTGATGGGAGACTGGAATTCGGTAGTAGAAAAGGGAAGCGAAGGAAATGTAGTAGGTGAATATGGACTGGGAAAAAGAAATGAAACAGGAGATCGCTTGGGAGAATTTTGTACAGAGCACAATTTAATGATCACCAACACTTGGTTTAATCATCACGAAAGAAGGCTGTATACGTGGAAGAGACCAGGAGACGCTGGGAGGTACCAGATTGACTTTATAATGGTAAGGAATAGATTTAGGAACCAGGTTTTAAACAGTAAGACATATCCAGGGGCAGATATAGACTGTGACTACAACTTATTGATTATGAACTGCAGGTTAAAACTTAGGAGACTGCAGAAAGGTAGAAATGTTAGGAGATGGAACCTGGACAAATTGAAGGAACCAGACGTGGCTGAGAGTTTCAGAGAGAGCATTAGGCAAGGATTGGCTGAAACGGGAGAAAGTAATACAGTATAAGAAGAATGGATAGCTCTGAGAGATAGGATAGTGAAGGCCGCAGAAGACCATTTAGGCAGAAGGACAAGGCCTAATCGAAATCCCTGGATAACACAGGATATACTGAACTTAATCGATGACAGGAGAAAATATAAAAATTTAGCAAGTGAAACAGAAAAAAGGGAGTACAAACGTATGAAAAATGAGATTGACAGGAAGTGCAGACTGCAGACTAACTAAGCAGGAGGGGCTAGAAGACAAATGCAGAACCGTAGAAGAATGCATAACTAGGGGAAAGATAGATACCGCCTACAGGAAAATAAAAGAGATATTAAGAGACAACAAAAGCAGCTGTATGAATATAAAGAACTCAGACGGAAAACCGGTACTAAGCAAAGAGGGGAAAGCTGAACCGTAGAAAGAATATATAGAGAGCCTATACAAAGGAAATAAACTTGAAGGCAATATTCTAGAAATGGAAGACTAAGTGGAGGAAAATGAGATAAGAGATATCATACTGCGAGAAGAATTTAACAGAGCGCTGAAGGATTTGAGTCGAAACAAGGCCCTTGGAGCAGATGATATTCCGTCCGAACTACTGATATCGTTATGAGAACCAGTCGTGAAAAAATTGTATCACCTGGTATGCAAGATCTATGACACAGGGGAAATAGTCTCCGACTTCAAGAAGAATATAGCAATTCCAATTCCAAAGAAAGCAAGTGCAGACTAGTGTGAAAATTACAGAACTATCATGGTTGCAAAATACTAACACGGATTATTTACAGACGAAAAAACTTATTGAATCCGACCGCGGGGAAGATCAGTTTGGATTTAGGAGAAATGTAGGAACACGGGAGACAATACTCACATTACGACTTATCTTAGAAGATAGGCTCAGGAAAGGGAAACCTACGTTTTTAGCGTTTGTCGATTTGGAGAAAGCTTTTGACAATGTCGACTGGAATACACTCTTCCAAATTCTGAAGGCAGCAGGGGTAAAATATAGGGAGCGAAGAGTTATATTCAACCTATACAAAAACCAGATAGTGGTTATTAGAGTGGTAGGGCAAGAAAGGACGCAGAGGTTGGGAAGGGAGTAAGACAGGGTTGTAGCCTTTCCCCAATGCTGTTCAATCTGTACATTGAACAGGCAGTGAAGTAATGGAAGGAGAAATTTGGAGAGGGCATTAAAGTGCAGGGAGAAGAAATAAAAACATTACGATGACATAGTAATTCTGTCAGAGACTGCAAAAGATCTGGAAGAGAAAGTGAATGGAATGGACAGTGTCTTGAAAGGAAGATATAAAATGAACATAAACAGAAGTAAAACGAAGGTAATGGAATGCAGTGTCAGAAAATCAGGCGATGCTGAAGGAAATAGATTAGGTAATGAGACAATCAAAGTAGTAGATGAATTTTGTTATTTGGGTAGCAAGATAACTTCTGATGGCCGAAGTAAATAAGATATAAAAGGCAGAACGGGTATGAGAAGAAAAGCGTTTCTGAAGAAGCGAAATTTGCTGACATCCAATATTAATTTAAATGTTGGGAAGTCATTTCTGAAAGCATTTGTCTGGAGTGTAGCATTGTATGGGAGTTAAAAGTGGACGATAAGGAGTTCAGATAAAAAGATGATAGAAGATTTTGAAATGTGGTACCATAGACGAATGATGAAAATTAGATGGGTAGATCACGTAACTAATGAGGAGGTGCTTAACCGAATCGGGGAGAAAAGGAGTTTCTTGCATATCCTGACTAAGTGAAGGGATAGACTGGTTGGGCACATTCTGAGACATCAAAGAATTGTCAACTTAGCATTAGAAGGAAGCGTGTGGGGTAAAAGTCGTAGTGGGAGACCGAGGGACGAATATAGCAAGCAGATTCAAAAGGATGTAGGTTGCCGACGTATTCTCAGATGAAGAGACTTGCACAGGACACGGTAGCTTGGAGAGCTGCATCAAACCAGTCTGTGGACTGAAGATCACAACAACAATATTCTAAAACTCATTATATACATTTTTTTTTAAATGTTAGGTACATAGTTTGTTTTTGTAAAGCCTTCTTACAAATACTGTTGTATTTTATACAGAAAATAAAGGGAAAAAAATCCGTTCTAAAAGAATAACATACAGGGTGACTCAGAAAAACGGGAACTTTTCCACAATTCAATAACACTAGAGGTGATAAAAAGAAATTTAATTCGTAGTAATTGACATCTTACAACTTTGCCATTTACGAAATATTGATGTCATTTATCTTCTTCTTTTTTTTTTTTTTTTTTTTTTTTTTTTTTTTTTTTTTTTTTTTTTTTTAAATTACGTTCTTTAGATGCCGTCCTCTTATACGAATATGTTCGTGAAATCTGCTGTGGAGATCCCTCATTGAACGCTGTATGATCTTAGCTAGGATACTGTGAAATTCATCCCTAATGTTGTGTTTTAAATCATCCAGGGTTCTTTGTCGAGTCGTGTAGACTTTGCTCTTGAGGTAGTTCCACAAGGAAATATCACAAACGGATATATCTGGCGATGTCGGGGCCAGCGAATGTTAGAGAATCGTGAGATCTCAAGTACGCGCGCACATGCTACTGATTGCGTCCTGTTGAAACCAGGCTTTTTTTCTCAACGTTAGGAAATTATTCAATGCAGGTATAACGAAAGATTGTAACATCTCAAGTACAGTTACCTAAGAGTTCTCACGCACATGCTATTGATTGCGTCCTGTTGAAACCAGGCTTTCTTTTTTTTTCTTTTCTCGACGTTAGGGAATTGTTCAATGCAGGCATAACGAAAGATTGTAACATCTCCACCAAACGATTGGCATTGACAGTTGTGTTTCCTTGTTCATGTGCGAAAAAAATACTGTCCGATAATCTCATCTGATGAAACACCATACCAAACTGTCACTTTACTAGCGCGTAAAGGACGTTAATGAACGTCATTAGGATTTGTGTTTACCCAGTTACGGTAGTTCTGTTTATTCACATAACCAGCGATATGGAAATCTGACAAGCGCAATTTGTTCATAAATGCATCGTCATTGTTTATTTTTATCTTTTGTTGATAGAATCTCAGTAATAACCGGTAATTTCTGTTCTTCAATTGTTGCACCATCTGTGAAATATTAATTCAATATGAAGAATTCTGCGAACAGTCTCCAGGGACATTCCAACCACTGCTGCTTGCTTACGAATTGAACGCCGTCGGCTCCGTAAGACAGACCCGTGCACAACATAAATTTTCGCTGAAGAACTCAGACTTCCTGGTCGTCCTGTCGGTTTCTTCTTGAGGGCAGATCCAGTCTCTTCAAAGATATTGATCCAACATTTTATCGCACGTTTCGACGGAACGGCATCATGACGTCCTAAATTATAATAACGTCGAGACTACCTCTGCATCGCTATTAAAGTATCATTGTTTTGATGAAACATATGGCTAGCGCACGCTGTTATCCGCTCCACTGATCCATGATTACTGAAATGGAGAATGTTTACTCGGTAACTGTCACGAACCCGCAGTGTTGCCTACTGCCTATGGCTGTGATTACTCATTTCAAACATTCCAGTTATTCCGTGACACCCTGTATAATTACCAAAGAACTTTATTTGAGAACTATAACAAAACTCCTCTTTTTCCTTATCTTTCCATGACATTTAAGACATCTGCTATAAAAGGAGGAGTTAATGTACTGACATTAACGTTAGGCCGATTATTCTTTCATTGCCTATTATGTTCCGCAAGTATATCTTCACCCGTTTCATTGTGATATTCAAACAGCTGCTTTTCTTTTCTCCAAATATCTCTTTTATTTTCCTGTAGGCGCTATCTATTGGATAGAAGTTCTTGTTACAAGCATCAATAACCAATATAAGTCTTATAGGGAGGAAAGGCCTTTTTGACAACACCATTGCCGGCCGCGGTGGCCGAGGAGACTTAGGCGCTCCAGTCACGGTCAGCACGGCCACTACGGTCGGGGGTTCGAATCCCCCCTCGGGCATGGATATTTGTGGCATCCTATTCGTAATTAGTTCATAAGTAGTTTGTAAGTTTAGGGACTGATGACCCCGTAGTTAAGTCCCATAGACTATACAAACATTTGAACATTTGACAACGCCATTTCTCACACCATAATGAGTACTCTGCTTCAACTTCAGTTTGAGATACCCTAGTCTCAAAGAAACTTTCAGATGGGATGTTGTTGTTATGGTCTTCAGTCCGCAGACTGGTTAGATGCAGCTCTCGAAGCTACCCTATCCTGTGCAAGTCTCTTCATCTGAGAATACGCTCGGCAACCTACATCTTTTTGAATCTGCTTACTATAGGGTAAGGTGGTACAAATTCGATATAGGTACAATTCTGATCAACATAAGGTTTCGCGCCATTTGTCAGTCTCGTAGTGTTGGTAGCACTTGCCTTTGTGTGGCGTCGTAGTGTAGCAGGTTTCTACAGCTCCTCCTGTGTTTTCCACGAATACACCACTTTGTACTACGGAGATATAATTTTTTCCTGTAAAGAGGTAAGTGAAGCTACTTAGTCTAACGCGCTCTTATAAATTTTGTAGTTTCCACGCGCTTGCAAATTCTATATTTGTTTTCCATCCGGGCGTGTTCTGAGGCACCTACAGAGAAAGCCTCTGTGACATTTGCTGCCATTTCTTGACAGAATTCACTACTATTTACTCGTGAATTCACTCACCCCAGTAGTATATTTTCGATCAGAAAAATGGTACAATTTCGATACCCTAGTACAATTTCGATCAATGCAGTTTTTCAGTTTAGTCCGTCACGATTGGTTCAAAATGTTCAAATGTTTGTATAGTCTATGGGACTTAACTACGGGGTCATCAGTCCCTAAACTTACAAACTACTTATGAACTACTTACGAACTAGGACGGCACAAATATCCATGCCCTAGGGGGGATTCGAACCCCCGACCGTAGTGGCCGTGCAGACCTGACTGGAGCGCCTTAGTCCTCTCGGCCACCGCGGCCGGTCACGATTGGTTACCATAGACACATTATACACAATTATTGCAAATAAATTCTGTATATTTGAAGATTTTCCTACGCGATTTTTAAAGCCACCTCTTATTTTCTAGATGCCACGGAAAGGAGCAGAAAAGAAAATCTACAATAAATGGAGTCCAGCAGCGACACTTCAACAAATACAAAACAATGGGTAGCCCTAATACAGTTCTTATTGTTGACAACCATGACAGCCACACCAGCTTAGATGCTGTAGAATATTGTCGGGAAAATGGGATAGAACTTTTGGAATTGCCTCCGCATAGCACACATGTACTGCAACCATTAGATAGATCTTTCTTCAAGTCCCTAAAGTCTCAATATCACAAAGAAATGCAACTGGATTCATCGCAATCCCAATGAAAACATTACAAAACAACTATTCTGTTCTATTTTCTGTGATGCCTGGGGCAAAGCTGTGTCCATTGGGTGCGCAGTCGAAGGATTCCAATGTACAGGAATAATGCCCTTTTGCAAAGACATTGTTCCCGAGGAGAAATTTGGACCTTCAACGTTATTCGAGGCTCCTGCTCCTTCAATCTCCACCAGTAAAGCTACTAACAGCATTATGGGAGAAGAACCCTCATCGTCAAAAGATGTAACAGGAAGAACACGGCAAATCCGTAACGCCAGGGTCCAGTACAATTTCTCAGCACGATACTGTTAGGGACATTTTGCCACGTCCAGAGAAAATATTATCGTCTCGGAAGAGGAAAACACATTCATCAGCTAGACTCACATCAGATGAAAACCTGGATAACCTCCGCAGCAAGAGGAAACTTTTTCAACAGGGCACAAGGAAAACAATGAACAAATGCAAAAAGAACAATAAACGGAAATGTGCGTCTGTGAGTAATGATGAAAGAAGTCTACCAAGCTTCAATTGGCCAGCAAACAACGAAAATAATTGTGGATTTTGTTTATTGAATTATTATAGTGCAGAATCAGTAGCTAAGGGTGACTGGATTCGCTGCCAAAAATGCAATGTTTGGTACCACGAAGTATGCGTTGGTGCCCGAGGGAAAAGTGCTTTATATGTGGAAGATGCAAGTGATCAAAATTGTACCAGGAAGTGATCAAAATTGTACCTAGTGTGGTACATTTTCGATCGATTCTTCTCAATTCTGTAACCTCTTTTTGTGTTTATATCAACTTTTGTAATTGTATAATATTTGTGTTACATATTCATTAAAAATCCAAGAACAAATACCATAGTTAAAATTATTTATTTTCTCAATATATTTCCAGTTACAATAACAAGTGTCCGAAATGATCGCAATTGTACCACCTTACACTATTCGTCCCTTGTTCTCCACACACTTACCCCACACACTTCCTTCTAATGTTAAGATGACGATTCCTTAATGTCTCAGAATGTGTCCCACCAATCAATCCCTTCTCTTAGTCAGGATATGCCAGAAACTCATTTTCTCCCCAATTTGGTGAAGCACCTCCTCATTAATTACGTAATCTACCGATCGAATTTTCATTATTCGTCCGTAGCACTACATTTCAAAAGCTTCTATCATCTTTCTGTCTGAACTGCTTATCGTCCACGTTTCACTCCCATACCATGCTACACTCCAGACAAATGCTTTCAGAAAGAACTTCCTAACATTTAAATTAGTATTGGATGTTAACAAGTTTCGCTTCTTTAGAAACGCTTTTCTTTCCATAACCATTCTGCATTTTATATATTCTTTACTTCGGCCATCAGAAGTTATCTAGCTACCCAAATAACATCTACTACTATTATTGTCTTATTACGCAATCTAATTCCTTCAACATCGCTTGATTTTCTGTCAGCACATTCCACTATCCTCGTTTTACTCTAGTTAATGTTCATCTCATATGTTCCTTTCAAGAGACTGTTCATTTCATTTAATTGCTCTTCCACGTCCTTTGCTGTCTCTGAGAGAATTACTGTGTCATCAGGAAACAGCAAGGTTTTTATTCCCTCTCCCTGGACTTTAATTCACTCTTCAAATTTCTCCTTACATTCCTTCACAGGTTGCTCAATGTACAGATTGGACAACATTGGGGAATGGCTACAACCATGTCTTACTCCCTTACCAACCAATGCGACCCTTTCATGCCCTTCGAATGTAATCATTGCAGCCTGGTTTTTATGCAAATTCAAAATAGCCCTTCACTTCCTATATTTTAGCCCTGCTACCTTCATAATTTGGAAGAGTGTATTCCAATCAACATCGTCAAAATCTTTCTCCAGATCCACGAAGTTCAAAACATATGTTTCCCTTTCCTTAATCTATCTTCTAAGATAGATCGTAATGTAATGCCTTGCGTGTTCCTAAATTCAATTTGATCTTCTCAAGGTCGGATTCCACCAGTTTTTCCATTCTTCTGTAAATAATTCGTGATAGGTTTTGCAACATGGACTTATTAAACTAATAGTTCTGTGATTTTCACATTTGCCTGCACTTGCTTTCTTAGGAATTGAAATTAGTATATTCTCCTTGAAGTCGGAGGGTATTTCCCCTGTTTCATACATTTTGTATATGAGGTGGAACATTTCTTCATTATTGGCTCTCCTAACGATAATAGCAGTTCAGAAGGAACATCATTATTCCAGGGGCCTGTTTCTACTCAAATCTTTTAGTGCTCTGTGAGATTCTTGTCGCAGTATAGTATCTCCTGTCTCATCTTCCTGTACTTTGTCTTCCATTCCTATAATACTGCCTTACCGTTTATTTCCTTTGTATAGGCCTTCTCTGTATTCCTTCCACCTTCTTTGCTTATAACTCGTTTTCCAACTAAGTTCTTGATATTCATACCACTGTTTTTCTTGTCTCCAAATGTCTGTTTTATTTTCCTGTAGGCGGTATCTATCTTTCTGCTAGTTATACAGTTTTCTACGATCTCGCATTTCTCAAGCCACTCCTGCTTAGCCAGTTTGTATTTCTTGTCAATCTCATTTTTCAGACGTCTGTACTCCTTTATGCCTGCTTCACTTGATGCATTTTATGTTTTCTCCTTTCATCAATTCAGTATCTCCTGTGTTAGCCAAGGATTTCTATAAGGTCTTGTCCTTCTGCCTATATGATCCTCTGCGGCCTTCACTACTCTATCTCTCAGAGCTACCCATTCTTCTTCTGCTGTTTTACCTTCCCCCTTTTCAGACACTTCTTGCCTAATGCTCCCTCTAAGACTCTCAACCACCTCTTGTTTCTTCAATTTGTCCAGATACCATCTCCTTAATTTTCTACTTTTTTCCATTCTCTTAAGTTTTAACCTACAGTTCATAACCAATAACTTATGGTCAGAGTCTATATCTGCCCCTCGATATGTATTACAGTTGAAAACATGGTTTCTAAGCCTTTGCCTTACCATTAAAAAGTCAATCTGATATCCAGTGTCTCCTGGTCTCTTGCAAGTGTACAACCTTCCTTCAGGACGACTAAACCAAGTGTTTGTGATGATTAAATTGAGGTCTGCACAAAATTCTACCCGGCGATTTCCTCTTTCATTCCTTTTCCCCAGTCCATATTCACCTACTACGTTACTTCCTCTTTCCTTTCCTACTACCGAGTTCCAGTCCCACATCACAATTAAGTTTTCTTCTCCTTTAACGGTTTGAATAATTTCTTTTGTCTTCTCATACCTTTCTTCGATCTCCCCATCGTCGGCAGAGCTAGTTGGCATATAAACTTGTACTACTGCGGTCGGTGTTGGATTATGTCTATTTTTGCTACGATAATGCGTTCACTATACTTTTCACAGTAACTTAGCCGCATTGATACTTTCTTATTCATTATCGGACCTACTCCTGCGTTACAACCAACTGATTATGTATTTATAACCTTCTACTCACCTGACCAAAAAATTCTGTTCATCCTGCAACAGAGCTTCACTAATCTCCACTATATCTAACTTTAATCTATCCATTTCTCTTTTCAAATGTTCTAACTTACCAGTTGATTGATCCATAGAACATACTACGCTCCGATCCGTAGAATGCCTGTTTTATTTTTCTTGATGGCGATATCTTCCTGAGTAGTTCCAATCCGGAGATCCGAATGGGGAACTATTTTAACTATGGAATATTTTACCCGAGAGGATACCATCATATATACATACAGTAGAGCTGCATGTCCTCGGGAAGATTAACGACTGTAAGTTTCCCCTTGCTTTCAGCCGTTCGCAGTAATTGCATGGAAAGCCATGTTAGCTGATGTTACAAGGCCATCAGTCAATCATGCAGACTGTTGCCTCTGTAACTACGGAAAGGCTGCTGCCTCTCTTCAGGAACCACACTTTTCTGTGCCCTCTCCACAAATACCTCTCCACTGTGGTTGCACCTAAGGTACGGCTATCCGTATCGTCAAGGTACGCAAGCCATACCACATCGGCAATGTCAGTGGTTCATGATGTTGGAGCTTTAGCTACGTTTTTGAATTTTGATACAACTTTCTTTGAACATTTCTGCAATCGAATCGTCTGTGTCGGGAGACCGGTAAAAAGAACAAATTATTAATTTATTCCGGTTGTCAGGTATAACCTCTATGCATACCAACTCACGGGAACTATCTATTTCACTTCTGCTACGGGATAAACCGCTTGTGACGGCAATAAATACACCATCACACATTATTCAATCTGTCCTTTGTGAACACCATTTGTCCATTTGTAAGAGATTCAGCTGAACTTATTTCTAGCTTTAGCAAGCCTTCGCTACCAATAATCATTTAAGATTTAGTACATTCAGAAAACAAACTATTATGGGCGATAATGGTACTCAAAGTAACCTCCGCCACACATCGTGAGGTGGCTTGCGTAGTGTAGACGTAGAAAAAGAAAGTAATGGATCACTGTGACAGCAGACGTGGAAGATGTCTCACAGAGATATGCCGAGCCAATCCATCCAATAAATGTGTATAAAAGGAGCGTCAAATAAATATGTATTTTCGGGGAGAGTCACGCAGAGACTACTTGGACATCCTATTTTTGGTTGTTAGGAGTGCACTCGTGTTCCTCTGATGTTTAAATTTTTGTCTGGGACGACGTCTCAGAAATAAATTAATTTGGTCCCTATCCCCCCGTTTCGACCAAGGGTTTCGGGAGGTTTTCCTTGATTGTAAGGCGTTTGCCGAAACTGTTAAGACCCTCCCACTGATTCCCAATTGGGATTCCCCGTTGCCCCACTATCATCCTGTCTGTTAATTGGCCGAATAGAACCGCGACTCTTTATGGGCCGGATCTCAAACAGCCCGCTCCACTCATGAGGGTGGATAATGAAAAGATTAAATTTTTCTTGCGTTGCTGGCGCAGTAGAAATAGTTGTGCAAATAAAGTTTGAAATTTGAAAGTGTTATCTTCTCTCAGTTCACCTGCTCTTCTCCCCGTTTCCTCCTGTCTCATTTTCTGTCCATTTCCCTCTTCCCCCTCCCTCTGTTCACCTCCCTTCACCTGTTTGTCTCCATTTCCCCTCTCTCATTCTCCTCCTCTCTCTGTCCGTCTCCTCCTTCACCTACTCCTCTCCCTCCTATACATGAAAACAAACGTATATGCACAAAGTTTCAAGGTGATTAGTCAAACGGAGTCAAAATCGCAAGTTACCCTCCGCAATGCTAAATTTACTGGCTTTCAGATTATAAAACCTCCTTCATGAAAACATACATTTATGTGCTAACTTTCATGGCGCTCACTCAAACAGTTTGGATGTTTGTTGTAACATACCCTCCGCCGTGCACCTACGGAGGTTTATTAAAGGTAGCCCTTGTATTAATTCGGGGTATAAGCTATCTTCATTCCACATTTCATTCATTTCCGTCGAGTCGTTTCAGCGTGAAGAGTAACAAACGTGTTAATCCACTGTAAGTACCCTCCGCCATACAACGTACGGCGGCTTCCTAAAGGTAGCTCATACGTTAATTAAGGGTATAAGATATGTGCATTCCAAATTTCATTCAAATCCGTCCAGCTGTTTCAGCATGAAGAGAAACAAACGTATTAAGCCATTGGAAGGTACCCTCCGTCACGTACCGCACGGTGGCTTACTAAACGTAACCTATGTATTAATCAGTGTATAAGCTACCTCTTTTTCAAATTTAATTCATATCCGTCCAGCTATTTCAGCGTGAAGGCGTAAGAAACGAATTAACTAATTGTAAAACACCCTTCGGCATACACTACACGAAGTTATTTGTAGTATGCTTGTAACTATCGCGCTACTGTAAGCATTGAGTTGACAAAGTTTTATCGCAATCGGATGTACGATATGGCCGCGCATAAAATCCGAACAGATTTATTTTCAAATTCGCATTAAAGCCGTTCGTTCGTAAAAACAAATTCCTTCTGCTGGTGGATGATTCGGTACGCTTGGTATGCATCAAAGCTGACAGCCAAATAACCGTCATTTAAAACTCTGAATGAAGTGTGCTTTTTTGCACTGGAGCATATTTAAAAAAATCTTACTTTAAATTGCTTACATAAAATTCACATGATGTGAACAATATTTATGTTTTAAATGTTCCTTTGATGATTATCACCCTGAAAAATGTAACGTAACTTCTAGAGAGAGCTGCTACAATTATCAGATTTTTTATTTCATTCCAAACTTCGCCGTAATCTGAAAATTAACTGTTTAGTCACGTTAGTTAATTGAATGATTGTAGGTAATCTGAACATATTAATATTTCACTGATAAATTGAATTGTTCAATCATATTTTTAAAAAATCATCAGGATCGGAATACAACTGTAGAATCTGAACAGGTCCTTATGTAAAGTATCCTCCGTCATGCACCGTCCAAAATTTTATGTGACACTAACCGTCCTCTTGTTTTGACGGTCAAGTGTCCTTATTCGCATGTCGAATGATGCCACAGGTTTTCAAACATATAATCGTTTATGACGTCATATCTCCTGAACTACATATCGTAAGCAGTTCTTATCCCAACGTTAATTGTTACCTCATGGAAGGAATATATGTACCAAATTTGGTTGAAAATGTTACCGTGATTTAGAAGCAGACGTCGCATCATGCAGCACTTTTCCAAAATGTTTTTAAAGTCTATGGGACTTAACTACGGGGTCATCAGTCCCTAAACTTACAAACTACTTATGAACTACTTACGAACTAGGACGGCACAAATATCCATGCCCGAGGGGGGATTCGAACCCCCGACCGTAGTGGCCGTGCAGACCGTGACTGGAGCGCCTTAGTCTCCTCGGCCAACGCGGCCGGCGCAGCACTTTTCCGCGCATTTCATTGTTTATTATGTCATATCTCCTGAACTATTAGTCGTACAGTCATTTAATGGTGCCTTTGAACATCACGAAAGTGCAAGCAATACGTTGATAAAGTTTCATCACAATCGGTTAAGCGGTACGGCCGCGCATAAAATACGAACACTCAAACATTCAGTTATACATATATATATCGAGTCACCCCTCGGAAATGGGTGCGCGTGTTGTCCATGGAATGAGTTAGTTTAAGTAAATAGTAAGACTAGGGACCGAGACCTTAGCAGTTTCATTCCTTGGGATTACAAGCATTTGAACTTTCTGTAATTTATTTTTATTTTTTTGTGAACCATATACCCTAGGTTTTTGTACAGTCACAATTAATTCATTTGGCACATTTAATAACATAATCCTGTGGGCATCATTATGCAAAACTTATTTTTCGACCGTATTGTACAATTTGAGTTTTCAAGTGGTCAGTCTTATTCAGTCTTTTAGTCCAATTATTCCAAAGTTGTAAATATGTGAAGAAACCAATGCCAAGTTCGAATGGCTTGCTCTGTATAGGGATTCGCATATGACCATGCCAAGTTCGAATGGCTTCCTCTGTATAGGAATTCGCATATGACCATCTGGCCAAGCTGAGAAACAGTTATAAATCAAATGAAAATCAGATACTGAATGCCCTGTGTTCAACTGTGGTAAAGTGTTTAATCCTTTAATATAATACGGGATAACACAAATGTGCCCACAACTGAACACAGGGCATTCAGACTCTGAATACTTTTTTGTGGTAAATTTTGGTACTTTTCACTGTTTAATGCGGTTTAATCATCGTAATATTTTTGTAAGCATGGGCACTTGAAAATGACGCCATAAAGCACAGAAACTAATAGTGCATTAATAGATGGAAGTACACTAAAAGGAATTGACAACTTAGCATTAAAAGGAAATGTGTGGGAAGACCGAGGGAGGAATACAGTAAGCAGATACAAAAGGATGTAGGTTGCCGGACGTATTGTCAGACGAAGAGACTTGGACAGGACAGGGTAGCATGGAAAGCTGCATCAAACCAGTCTGCGGACTGAAGACCACAACAACAACAACATACTAAAAAGTTTTTTCTAAGAAGCGACTATGGATTTGGAGAATGTTTTGGGTGTTTCCTATATCAGTTATATGTAATAATGATTGTAATTATTTTTATTTCTATTATATATAATCCAAAGCCATAGTCGTTACTTAGAAAAAAATGTTTAGTAGTCGTCCATTAATTCACTATTAGTTTCTGTGCTTTATGGCGACATTTTCAAGTGCCCATGCTTACAAAAATATTGTTGTTGTTATGGTCTTCAGTCCGGAGACTGGTTTGATGCAGCTCTCCACCCTACTCTATCCTGAGCAAGCCTTTTCATCTCCTCATAAGAACGACAACCCACATCCACTTGAATCTGCTTACTATACGCATCTCTTGGTCTCCCTCTGCGATTTTTACCCCACACACTTCCCTCCAATGCTAAATTTATGATTCCTCGATGTCTAAGAATGTGTCCTACCAAGCGATCCCTTCTTTTGGTCAGGGTATGCCAAAATTCCTTTTCTCACCAATTCTATTCAGTACCTCTTCATTAGTTATGCGATCTACCCACCTAACTTTCAGCATTCTTCTGTAGCACCACATTTCAAAAGCCTCTATATTCTTTCTGTCCGCACTGTTATTGTCCATGTTTCACTCCCGTACAAGGCAACACTCCATACAAATGCCTTCAGAAAGGACTTCCTTAGGCTTAAATCAATATTCGATGTTAACAAATTTCTCTTTTTCAAAAACGCCTTTCTACCCATTGCCATTCTGCATTTTATATCATCTGTACTGCGACCATCATTTGTTATTTTACTGCCCAAGTAACAAAACTCATCTACCTCCTGTATTGTTTCGTTGCCTAATCTAATTCCTTCAGCATCACCTGATTTTCTTACACTGCACTCCATTACCCTAGTTTTGCTCTTGTTAATGTTAATCTTATATGCACCTTTCAGCACACTGTCCATTCCGTTCAATTGCTCTTCCAGGTCCTTTGCTGTATCTGACAGAATTACGATGTCGTCAGCAAAATGCAATGTTTTTAATTCTTCACCCTGAACTTTAATTCCGTCTCCAAATTTCTCCTTGCTTTCCTTTATAGCTTGCTCAATGTACAAATTGAACTACACTGTGGAAAGGCTACAACCCTGTCTAACTCCCTTTCCAACCACTGCATCCCTTTCATGCCCTTCAACTCTGACAACCGCTGTCTGGTTTTTCTACAAGTTGTAAATAACCTTACGCTCCCTATATTTTACTCCTGCTTGCTTCAGAACTTTAAAGAGTTTATTCCAATCAACATTGTCAAAAGCCTTCTCCAAATCTACAAAAGCTAGAAATGTTGGTTTGCCTTTTCTTAATCTATCTTCTAGGATAAGCCGTAAAGTGAGTATTGCCTCCCGTGTTCCTACATTTCTCCTGAACCCAAACTGATCTTCCCCGAGGTCGGCTTCTACCAGCTTTTCCATCCTTCTGTATATAATTCGTGTTAATATTTTGCAACCATGACTTATCAAGCTGATGGTTCTGTAGTTTTCACACCTGTCTGCACCCGCTTTCTTTGGAATGGGGATTATAACATTTTTCTTAAAGTCTGAGGGTACTTCACCTGTCTCATACATCTTACACACAATGTGAAACAATTTTGTCATGGCTGGTTCTCCCTGAGACTTCAGTAGCTCTGAGGGAATATCATCTACTCCAGGGGCCTTGTTTCGACTTAGATCTATCAGTGCTCTGTCAAATTCATCTCTCAGTATAGTATCTCCTATTTCATCATCATCATCTACGTCCTCTTCCCTTCCTACAATAGTGTCTCGAAGTTCATTTCCTTTGTAGAGCCCCTCTATATACTCTTTCCACCTTTCAGCTTTCCCTTCTTTGCTGAGAACTGGTTTTCCATCAGTGTCCTTGATATTCATAGAGCTGTTTTTCTTATCGCCAAATGTTTCTTTTATTTTCCGGTAGGCTGTATCTATTTTTCCCCTATTTATACATTCTTCTACATCCTTGCATTTGCCTTCTATCCATTCGTGCTTAGCCATTTTGCACTTCCTGTCAATCTCATTTCTTAGTCGTCTGTACTCCATTTTGCCTGTTTCATTTACTGCATTTTTATACTTTCTCCTTTCATCGATTAAATTTAGTATCTCCTGTGATATCCAAGGATTCTTTGTAGGTCTTGCCTTCCTACCTATTTTGTCCTCTGCTGCCTTCACTATTTCATCTCTCAATTGTACCCATTCCTCCTCAACTGTTTTGTTTTCCCCTATTTCTGTCAATTGTTGCCTGAAGCTCCCTCTGAAATTCTTAAGAACTTCAGGTTCCTTCAATTTATCTAGGTCCCATCTCCTTATTTTCCTACCTTTCTGTTGTTTCCTCAGTTTCAGCCTACAGTTCATAACCAACAAGTTATGGTCATAGTCTATGTCTGCCCCTGGGTATGTCCTACACTTCAAAACCTGGTTCTGAAATCTATGTCTTACCATTATAAAATCTATCTGGTATCTCCCGGTGTCTCCTGGTCTCTTCCACAAAAATATTACAATGATTAATCAGCATTAAATAGTGAAAATTTTCAAAATTTACTACAAAAAAAGTATTCAGAGTCTGAATGCCCTGTATTATCATATATATACAGGGTGTTACAAAAAAAAAGGGTATGCCGCGGTGGAGTAGCCGCGCGGTCTAAAGCGTCTCGATGCGGAGCGCGCGGTTGCTCGCCGTGGAGGTTCGAGTCCTTCCTGGAGCATTGGTGTGTGTGTTTGTCCTTAGGTTAGTTTACCTAGGTTTAAGTAGTTTGTAAGCTACGGACTTATGACCACGCAGTTTAGTCCGATAGATATACAGACATTAAAAAAAAAAAAAAAAAAAAAAAAAAAAAAAAAAAAAAAAAAAAAAAAAAAAAGGTATGGCCAAACTTTCAGGAAACATTCCTCACACACAAAGAAAGAAAATATGTTATGTGGACATGTCTCCGGAAACGCTTAATTTCCATGTTACAGCTCATTTTAGTATTTCTCTTTAAATGTAAATTGAAATAATTCGCGCAGACAATTGTCCAAATACAGTTTTGTTTCGTTAGTATGTACTGTACTTCCTCGATTCACGTCATCAACACAGATTTTCTGTGAACGTTTGGGCAGGAATTTTTGGTGATGTCTTGATTGGGCTTCATGTTCTTCCACCTACGCTCACTGGAGCACGTTATCATGATTTCATACGGGATACTCTACCTGTGCTGCTAGAACATGTGCCTTTACAAGTACGACACAACATGTGGTTCATGCACGATGGAGTTCCTGCACATTTCAGTCGACGTGTTCGTACGTTTCTCAACAACAGATTCGGTGACCCATGGATTGATAGAGGCGGACCAATTCCATGGCCTCCACGCTCTCCTGACCTCAACCCTCTTGACTTTCATTTATGGGGGTATCTGAAAGCTCTTGTCTACGCAACCCCGGTACCAAATGTAGAGACTCTTCGTGCTCGTATTGTGGACGGCTGTGATACAATACGCCATTCTCCAGGACTGCATCAGCGCATCAGGGATTCCATGCGACGGATGGTGGATGCATGTATCTTCGCTAACGGAGGACATTTTGAACATTTCCTGTAACAAAGAGTTTGAAGTCACGCTGGTACGTTCTGTTGCTGTGTATTTCCATTCCATGATTAATGTGATTTGAAGAGAAGTAATAAAATAAGCTCTAACATGGAAATTAAGCGTTTCCGGACACATGGCCACATAACATATTTTCTTTCTTTGTGTGTGAAGAATGTTTCCTGAAAGTTTGGCCGTACCTTTTTGTAACACACACACACACATATATATATATATATATATATATATATATATATATATATATATATTAATAAAATTCAGCAACCAGTTGCTTATAATTGTTTATTTTAGACGACCGGTTTCGGACGCTTTGGTGCCCTTCTTCTGGTCACTATACAGAGAAACAAGTGGATTGGTATACAGTAAATGCTATAAACGTACAAAAGTCGGTTACAAAAATTTGAAGAAGTTTGGAACGAAATCGATTGTAATAAGATATGTTCATATAATGGGATAAAATTAACACTTACATTTTAGTATTGTTGCTTAAGGAATGTAGCTACATGCTATTAGGAGAATCAACACTGAGTGCAGAGATTATGCAATGAATAACAATCAGCTGCTAACAAAGTATCTATGGATGAGCCTCATAGAGAAAGAGTAAAATAAATAATGAAAAAGGCTTAGGAAAACAGTATTACTCGATGTGTTGAAAAGAAAAGCGTGAAGAGGGGAGCAGGTGACTGATAAAACAGTCGCTTAACAGATTAATATTTAGTAGTGTAAGAAGTAAAATGATAAGTGGCGCCATAGGCGGAATATTTCGGAACTAGCAGCTTACACAGTAGTAGGATGCTTAGAATGTCACTGTCAGGGCATCTGTCAATATAAAGAATTTGTGATAGTGTCTATGGCTTCAAATATTAATGGGGTTAGATTGAGAAGTAATTTTCATACAATAAATAAGTTAAGGATTTGGGTTATAAGTTCTAAGATGCGTGAACTAATGTGCAAAGAAATGTGAATGGTTACAGTAATATTAACCTAGTGTTACAATTGGTACATCTAGTCAGACAACTGAGGAGAGTTAAACAGTCAACTTGCTAGAAATATACCAAAGAGGACAATCATGTAGAGCAGATCACGGTACTTAAGAGTGAGTGGCGGCTGGTTTTCTAAAAACAAAAAAGTCACTATCATAATGGTAGTGACTATTGCATAGTTCAGTTTAACAAAGTGGAGGCATAAAATAACCTATCTTTAATATGGCGTGTGGGGAGGGGGGGTGATAGGAGAGGAGGGAATGGTTACCAGAAATTACAACTGGCATATGTTTTCAAATATTTATGAGGTAGAAGAGGGTCAGAGTGGTAGAAAGTAGTTGTGACTGACTGAGGTGATCGTGGGATTTGGGGCGGGGGGGGGGGGGGGGGGTTGGGGGGAATAGAGGTAAGGAACCTGCACAAAGAGGAAGCAACCAAGGAATGTTTGAGGAACCACGTATAGACATCAATGTAAGGCCAGGGGTGGGAGTGGGACGTAAGGGAGGGGGAGGGGGGGAAGTGGTGGTATACTACATAACTACATTGTGTGGTAAAGTAGAACAGAGTACGGTTACATAAAGAAGTAGGAGTAGGACTGTAAAAACTGGAATGTGAGATAATTTTAATGTAGTTGTAGCACAGAGGAAGAAGAATATTGTGAGAGTCTAAAATAAATAATTACAAGCAACTGTTTGCTGAAATGGATATATGTGTATTTTTAAGTTAGTCTCACAACGCCTTTATGGACATGTTCATCCTCCTCAGTCTTGTGCTCCCCCCCCCCCCTCCCCCAGAAAAAATTCTGTATCCGCCACTGCAGTACAGTACTCGGGGATGGAATTGGGAAGATAATACCGACAACATGTAGCAAAAAAAGGTTCGAAAGTTTGTAAATGTAAGGGACTAAGAGACTAAGTAACGCTAAGGACAACACACGCTACGCTCGAACTTCCTACGGCGAGCAACCGCGCACTCCGCAGCAAGTCGCCTTAGAACGCTCGGCCATTCCTCCGCTGCCGCGAAGTAGCTTCAGCCAATTGCTATTTAGCGGCTTGCGAAGTGTAAGAAGAAGGCGTAAAGTACGTCTTCTGTAAATGTAGAGAGCTAGCAAGCAGTGGACTGCGATTTGGCAAGCGTGGAGTAGGTGGTGCAGCTCTGGGTGGTCAGGATTCATCGGCAGATGTGCGGCAGGGCGTCGGGACTAGCTGGCAGCCCCGAGGAGGCGCGGCGCTTAGTCCGCTGCTGCGCGCAGCCGCCTAATGCTGCTTGAATAATGGGCTGCTCCGGCGGATGTTTGCGAGAAGAGCAATTCATTAATTAGGACAATAACTCATCACAATAAACAGCGGCGGCGGCGGCTCGGCGGCCTTTATGACGCGTGTTCATAGTCAGGCGCCTCTTAATTGCCGCACCCTCTCGCAGACGTCAGGCTGGGCGGCGGCTGCACCCTCCCCGTCTCCAGGCGAGCGCGTCCATCTCCCGCAATCACTGCGACACCTCACATTAAGCGCTTAACGCCCTGTAACTTGCCGTATTAATCTCTCAGCTCCATCTCGACGTCGCCGCCACCAACAGACACTTTTATTGCTGTTCTCTACATCTACATGCTCCGAAATCCACCCAAAGTTATTTCACGCTTGTCTGCTTTTCTCGTGCCTTTTCGGCAAGGTCTTCTTTTCTTTTCATTTTTGCTCAGGAACAGTGTCGTCTAATTGTAAGAACCTAGGTTCTGCCTGTCTTGCACAATTTCTTGTATTTAACTTCTTATTTGAACTAGGGCAACAGGTCTGCGTAAGAGACTCTTCCAATTGAGGGATTTGTAGCTTTCTTTATTTGTTTGACGGCTTCAGAACAGATAATATGACTCACTGTCATTGCCTTCAGTACATTTTAATGCGCTCATTTTCCTTTTTATTTCGCCCCAACTTTCCTTTCTTATGTGTTCACTGTGAAGCAGATATATCGTCACTTCGATGAGGCACCTGACTTCTTTCAAAAGAGTTTGCTTTAAAATTTTGATTGATGCGGGAGCAAATGCTCAGTTTTTTTTCCTATTTGTTTTTCCTTTGATGTCAGTGCACTGACAAAAGAAACAAAAACCGTCGAATTCGTATGTGACATGAGGGTCTTACACTTGTAGGATGTTCTCTCTTGTTCAAACTTAGAAATTATTAATAATAAATAATAATAATAATAATAATAAAAGAAAATAGTAACTCGGGTGCATAATTTTTGGCAGTCGGCGCTGAGTACGCGCTGTCCCGTTCTTTATATTAAATAATAAAAAAAAAAAAAAAAAAAAAATAAAAGTAAATAAAAAGGTGCCTGTCGGATGATATACAGTACGACTAATAGTTACTTAAAACGTTTATAAACCTATGGGACCTAACTAATGTGGTTATTAGTCCGTAAGCTATCAAACTACATAAACTAACTTAAAAACAACACACACTCATGCCCGAGGCAGGACTCGAAACTTCATCGTCGAGAAATCGTGCGCTCCGCAACAAGGCGCCTTAGAACACTCGGTCATTTCACCGCGGCACTAGTTACTTGCTTTCCTGTTCCACTTCCATGTAGGACGAGGGAAAGAGGAATGCTTGTATGCACCTGTACGAGCTCTAATCTCTCTGATCTTTGTGACCTTTACGCAAAATGTAGGTTGACGGCAATAGAACCCTTCTGCAGTCCGCCTCAAATTCCGGCTTTCTAAATTTTTTCAACAGTTTAACGGAAAGAACGTTGCCTTCCCTCCAGCGACGAGTTCCCGAAGTATTTCAGTAACATTCGCGCATTGATGGAATCTACGCTACAAACATAGCCGCCCGCATCTGAACTGCTGTATGTCTTTCTTTAAACCGATCTGGTGGGGTTCCCAAACACTTGAGCCATACTCAAAACGGGATTCGTACAAGCGTTTTATGTACAGTCTCCTTTAGAGAGGAATCACACCTTCCCAAAACTTTGCCAATAAACCGAAGTCGACAATTTGCCTTCCTGATGACTGTCCTTGTATGCTTGTTCCATTTCATATCGCTGTGCTGCGTTACTCCTAGATATTCAATTGACGCGACTCTGTCAAACAATTCGCAAATAATACTGTATTCGAATATTACTGGATTGTTTCTCCTGCTCATCTGCATCACCTTACTTTTTTGTATTTAACGCTATTTGCCACTCCTCACACTCCTCCTGGTCCAAGTCATCCTGCATCCTACTACAGTCATTCAATGACGACACCTTCCTCTTCAACACAGCATCATCAGCAAACAGCCGCAGATTGCAGCTCACTCTCTTCGTGAGATCATTTATATAGATAGACAATAATAGTGGTACTATCAGGCTTCCTTTGGGGCACTTCTGACGATACCGTAGTCTCTGATGAACACTCGACACCTGGAACAACGTACTGGGTTCTATTACTTGTGTAGTCTTCCAGCCACTGACATATTTGGGTATTATTCCACTTGCTCGTATCTTCGTTAGCAGTTCTGTAGTGTATTACCGTGTAAAACGCCTTTCGAAAATCGAGAAATATGCTGTCTACCTGTTGTCAATAGCTCGCTAGGTGTCACAACAGAAAGGGGCAAGCTGAGTTTCACACGATCGATGCTTCCTAAAATCGTGCTGGTGAATGAACAGAAGATTTTTTATCTGAAGGAAATGTACTATATTAGGACTGGGGATATGTTCAACAATTCTACAGCAAACTGATGTTAACGGAATAGGTCTGTAATTTCGTGGGTCCTTTGTTTTGTCTTTCTTAAACACGGTAGTTACCTTTTTCCTGTTGCTTGGAACTTTGCGCTGGATCATAGATTTGCGATAAATGTAAGCTAACTAAGGGGCCAATGCCGCAGAGTATTCCTTGTAAAAGCGGAATGGTACGCCGTCTGGACATGGCGACTTGTCTGTTTTCAACACTCTGAGCTTCTTTCTGAAGCACACATTTGTCAGAGCAGTTGGATCGTAATGTAAAAAGTTAATTGCAGCCAGGTATTTATTTGATATGATTTGTTTATTCTGGAAAACAGGACCGACAGTAATTTTAGCCCGTACCTTTGAAAAGTAGGATAAGATAATAATGTATTAAAAGTACAGTTTTATGGTGTACGTTCTGGAAGTTTACTTTCGAAACTTCCTCGCAGATTAAAACTGTGTGCCACACCGCGATTCTAGCCCCGTGCCATTGCTTTCTGCAGCCAAGCGCTCTATCAGTGAACCTACATGTAATTGCTTCATGGCCAGTCCTCACAGTGGTAGATTCTCCAGTACTTTGCTTCCTACTTTCCACACTTCACACAAGTTCGGCCGCGAAACTTGCACTCCCGGAAAAAAAGGATATCGTGCAGACATGGCTGAGCCAGAGCGCAGGGGATGTTTCCAGAGTGAAATTTTAACTCTGCAGCAGAGTGTGCGGTGATATATTTCCTGGCAGATTAAAACTCTGTACCAGATCGGGGTTCCAATCCGGGACCGTTGCCTCTTCAGAGTAAGCCCCGTACCGACAGAGCTACCTGTACAACTTTCGCGGCCTGTCCTCACAGTTTCTGTGATGTTCGGAAAGGAGGAGGCGAGGTATTTGTGGATCTAAGGCTGTAAGGACGGGCCGTGAAGCGAGCACATGTAGCTCGGTCGGCAGAGCGCTTCATCGAGAGGGGAAATATCCTGCCGCGCGGGAGTAGCCGGTCAGGTGCACAGTTTTAATCTGCCAGGAAGTTTCTATCAGGACACATTCTTCTGCAGTGTGAAAAATTCATTCTGAAACACCCCGCTTACATTTCTTTCCAATCTTATTCTCAGTCACTTTCACTTCCTTCACTCGTACATCATTTTCTGCATTCCTGACTTCCCTGGAATTTAGTCCCGTGAAATCATTCTCTTCCCTTAATAACAATAAACCTTAATAATGACAATAATAATAGTAAACAAATAAAAAAGGAAAAATCATTGAACAGCCATTCATAATTCACATTTTCATTAAGAGCCATTGGTTCACCTCCCTTAGTTAAAATAAAAGCTGTTCTGACTACTATATTTCCGTCATAAACTGATATAGCCGTAACAAGTGTGATAAATACGTAAAGAAATAAGTATATGTGTTGGTTTCATGATGATTCTTTGGGGTAATAATCTCTCATTTAAGACATTTTGTTGTGGTCCTCACTACGGAGACATTTGATGCGGCTCTCCACCCTACTCTATCCTGAGCATGACTCTTCATCTCCTCTTAAGAACTGCAACTCATATCCATCTGAATCTGCATACTATATTCGTCTCCTGCTCTCTCTCTGCGATTTATCTCCTCACACACACTTTCCTCGCTAAATTTACGATTTCTTGATGTCTAAGAATGTGTCCTACCAATCGCTCCCTTCTTTTAGTCAAGGTATGTCAAAAATAGCTTTTCTCCCCAATTTTGTTCAGTACCTCTTCATTAGTTAAGCAATCTACCCACCTAACCTTCAGCAGTCTTTTGTAGCACCAGATTTCAAAAGCCTCTATCCTCTTCCTGTATAAAATGTTTGTGGTCCTAGTTACACTCCCGAAAAAGGCAACACTCCACACAAATGCCTTCAGAAACAACTTTCTTGCACTTAAATTAATATTCCATGTTAGCAAATTTCTCTTTTTCAAAAACGCTTTTCTTCCTATTGCCATTCTGCATTTTATATGATCTGTACTGGAACCATAATATTTAGTTTTATTACCAAAATAACATACTGATCTACCATCTTTATTGTTTCGTTGCCTGATCTAATTCCTTTCGCACCGTCTATTTTCTGACACTGCATTCCATTAACCTTGTTATGCTCTTGTTAATGTTCATCTCATACGCTCCTTTGAACAAACTGTCCATTCCTTTCAACTGCTCTTCCAGGTCCTTTGCTGTCTCTGACGGAATTACAATGTCATCAGCAAAACGCAATGTTTTTATTTCTTCACCCTGAACTCTTATTCCTTCTCCAAATTCCCCTTTGATTTCCTTCACAGCTTGCTCAATGTACAAATCGAATAACATTGGAGAAAGGCTACAACCCTGTCTTAAACCCTTCCCCTAATAAGAGCTGTTTGGGTAATGTACAAGTTGTAAATACCTTTCCGTTTCCTACATTTTACACCTGGTGACTTCAGAAATGGAAAGAGTGTATTCCAATCAACATTGTCAAAAGCTTTCTCCAAATATACAAAAGCTAGAAATGTAGCTATCTTCTAAGATAAGTCTTATTTGTCTTTCAGTGCAGTATCTCCTATATCATCTTCATCAACTTCCTCTTTTAAAATTCATTTACTTTGTAGAGGCCCTCTATAAACTCTTTCCACCCTTCAGTTTTCCCTTCTTTACTGAAAACTGGTTTCAATCTGAGTTCTTCATATTCATACACCTATTTATCTTGTCTTTAAATGTTTCTTTTATTTTTCTGTCGGCGATATTTATTTAGTTAAGTCCCATAAACTATACAAACATTTGAACATTTTGAACAATATCCAAAGATTTTTGTAGGTCTTGCGTTTCTACCTATTTTGTCCTCTGCTGCCCTGACTATTTCATCTCTTAAAGCTGCCCATTCCTCTTCTACAGTTTTGTTTACCCCGTTTCTGTAAATTGTTGCCTAAAACTGCCTCTGAAATTTTCAAAAACTTCAGGTTCCTTGTATTTATCCAGGTCCCATCTCCCTACATTTCTCGCTTCCTGCAATTTCTTCAATTCAGTCTTCCAGTGTCTCCTGGTCTCTTCCACGTGTACAATATTATTCCATGATTCTTGAACCAAGTGTTTGTTGTGATTAATTTATGTTCCGTTCAAAATTCTACCAGACGGCTTCCTCTTTCATTCCTTTTTCCCAGTTCATATTCACCTACTATTTTACCTTCCACTTTTTTTCATTACTACGGAATTCGAGACGCCCATCACAGTTACGTTTTCCTCTGCCTTAACTGATTGAATAATTTCTTATACCTCCTCATACATTTCTTTGATCTCCTAATCATAGGCAGAGCTAGTGGGCATATAAACTTGTGCTGTTGTGGTTGGTGTTGGCTTCGTATCTGTCTAGACTACGATGATGCGATCACTGCACTGCTCGTAGTAGTTTACCCGAATTCCTTTTTTTCTTATTCATTATTGGACCTACTCCTGTAATACCCCAAATTGATTTTGTATTTATAATCCTGTACTCGCCTGACCAGAAATCCTGTTCCTCTTTCCACAGAACTTAACTAATCCCTTCTGTATATAACTTTTACCTATCCATTTCCCTTTTTAAAATTTTCTAACCTCCCTACCCGATTAAGGGATATAACATTGCACGCTCCGATCCGTAGAATGCCAGTGCTGTCTTTCCTGATGATGACATCTTCCCGGAGATTCGAATGGGGGACTATTTTACCCGAGGGGATGCCATCATCATATATTCATACAGTAGAGCTGCATGTCCTCGGGAATTGTAACGGCTGTAGCTTCCCCTTGCTTTCAGCCGTTCGCAGTAACTATATGGCAAAGCCACATTAGCTGATGTTACAAGGCCAGATTAGTTAATCATCCAGGCTATTGCCCATGCAACATAGTTTGTTAAAATTACATGTTGCATTGAAAAATTGGTAATCTCGAGTTTAATTTTGCTATATTAAGATATTATGGACATTAAAATTTTTAATTTTGATATTAAAATATTGTTCTTGAGATGCGAGTTTTCTGACGTAGTAGATGTCTTCAGAATTGATGGGAGCGTAACACTGATTTATTATTTATTTCTAGGTTAAGAGAGTGTCCATCTTCAAAATATCTGCCAGAGCTTCCAGTAAGACATTTCGCTGTCGCCTCCGCTCCCTTAAGAATCACGGGTTTAAAAATTTCCGGCGGTTGGCCATTGTTCCACCAGGGTCTTAAGCAGTTGCTTGGACCAATCCAGACTACCTTAGCACTCGCCTCCCCCTGATGAATCTGTCTCTGAATCCCTCGCCCACTTGCACAAGTATCGCCTCGCCTGGTCCTGCCTTCCCTACAATTCCAGAATTAGAATAATTATGTGACAAACGGAGTATGTATCTTTTATATCACATATTCTACCAAGAATCGACAGAGGAATAATTAAAAATGATAGATGGAGATCCTTCAATAGGTCTTTTATACGCACGATTCCTTATGGTCTTAACAGACAGAATATTTTTGTCTTCTTGCCTTCCAGTGTTTTGCATGGGAAGATAAAATGTGCTACAATATGATTCTTTTCAGCACATACCTTAAATTCAGAGATTTCTTCGATACTTATTTTGTGAAGCTGTTTCTTGAAGTTCCCTTGGTCGACCTCCATTCCTACCATGAGTTTGATCTGTAACCTCTCCAAGTCCCGGATTACCGGACTTCCCACTTCCCATAAAATATAGAATTATTAGCTTCATTTTTTTTGGGGGGGGGGGGCGGGGGGGGGGTCCTGGTCCATTAATCTACTGAGTGCATCCTATCGGGCTACGTACTTTTTAGTTTGTCATTATCTTAATGTTTGTCAGCACGAGTTCCGTATAGTACATGGAACCGGTGCGCAAACCCTCGCTTCCACTGACTTTTCAATGACCAGGGATACACAGAAGATTTACTCTGGCCCCTAATCTTTGATCTAGTTACAGGGACTGGGCTTTCGTAGTTTAGTTGAAGTCTGAATAAGTGTAGGTACCATAATCTTTATAGGACCTTCTCCTTCGTGTGGACGTTGAATGCGTCTATTTTTGCCTGGAATACCGTGTCCAGCTTCCCAGTAGATCTGGGTTGTACCCCTGATATCCCAGCACCAGCCCCTTCGGCTGTTTCAAACCCGTCCGTCAAGCAGAAAATAACTCCTGAACGGTGTTGTGGTTCATTCTTCCATTGCATTGAAAGGCTTGTTGAAGCAATTGGGAATTATAGTATAGTCCGGCGTAATTTCTACAACCATTCCTGTATTTACTATGTGAGATTCTGGATATGCTAAAGGTATCCAGTTCAGTTTTTAACCTGAATACCTCAGGTGTTGCTTTCATTGTGACATACATATGCAAAGGTGGCATTTCCATTCAAGCAGTGTGTATGCTGCAAATTCAGCCTGTTATGGCAAACATGTAAGCAATCGAATGTATGCAGTTTTCCAAGTTCTTTAGCAGCTGTATGTTGCCGTAATTTCTGCCACCAGACTGTTCTACATATTTTAGTATATAGTCTTTTAAGTGATGTATAGATTTGTGGTTTAGATCCAATGCTAACACAGTCTAAGTTAGTCATGACGAGCATTATGATATTACTCTGTTTAATTCATTACTCCTATGGTCAGTGAACATCGACTACACTCTATCTAACCGATGGTTTTAAAAAGATTTCTCTTTGGCGATTTATTTGGTACAAACAGACAACCAATCGTTTCTTTGGAATTATTTCGTACAATATATTGTACAGTTAATTGTTTATTAATATGCAGTTTCAGACACCCTTGATAATGGTCTAACATGTAGACCGATACAGGTCATGTCGATTTAATGAAGTTTACATTGGGTAACTGAAACGAAGATTCATTAATTGAACAACAGTTGAGGAAGCAGCACAATCCAAAACGTGCAGAAAGAAATAATGGTTTCATTTTAAAGGCTAGTAAGGATATTCTATTTGCTGATCCTGAGTCTTTTATTTTTTTAAACCATTCAGGCGCACAATAAGTTCTCTTGCTTGTAGTTTCCACTGAATTCTATCAAATAATCCTTTTCTGCGCAAGAGGACGACAACCACTGCAATGAAAAGTAACGTTTATTTCGTTAACTCAAAGTGAGAAGATAATACATGCTTCCTTAGAATAACAAGACCTTTAAATATACACTGTAGGTCATTATAACCACAAAATCATGAAGGAAACATCAAATGTACTACATGCTAGGGTATACAAACGGTTGGCGTTTAAGCAGAACTGCACTCAGTATGAATAATGCCGCCTTCTTTCCGTATAGGACTGAGTTTCTCATTCAGAAATTGCATTTAAATTTGATTTTTTGAGCTGATGTGGAGTTTCTCAGCACGTGTCGGAGTTGGACAGTGGCACGACCGTTGCCTGTTAACACTGTAATTTATCATTCTGCGATACAGCTGCAACAAGACTGTGAAGCGGAATGGGTTTAGGGGGCACATTTAACACCTTAACGGCTTGAACAACTGGAGACCGAGAAGATAAATATGCTGGTAGGCCGTACAGGAACCTGTACCTACATGACATACTCCAGTCAGGAAAGGAGCATGTTTACATCTAGACAGCTGTCCACGAATATACAGTGAATAACTTTAATATTCGGACAATGTGATATTTCAATCCTGGAACATCATAACTTTATTTATAACAAAACAAACAAAACGTATAACCAATTATTACATTACGTGATGTGTCTTGTAAGTAATCATATAAATTTTATTGAGATAACTTGCATAACTTCCTTAATAATGCAATTTAAATACAACTCGGTCCTATATTCACGTTACTTTAATATTCGGACACTTTGCGGAACTAAGTATTTCGAGACAAAAATTTATGGAAAATAAATGTTTCAATATCATGTTGGGTAGCCATTCTGTTTTATCACTTCTTTCAAACGCTACGGCATACTGCTAATGATACTTTTTAAATAGCCCGCACGTAGACTGTCCCATTCTTCTTTCGGTCGAAGCTTCAGACTTTCTTTGGAAGATATTGGTGTATTTCTAATACATCGCTTCACTTCTCTCCACACATTCTCAATCGGGTTGAGATCTGGTGACTGAGGTGGTGGTGGTAGGACTTTGGGGCAGTTGTACTTCAAATATTCCTGCATAATGCGAGCCTTATGTTTCGGGTCATTGTCCTGGTAAAATTTGAAGGTGTTTGATATCCCCATGGTTTCAGCAATTTTTTGTAAATTGTTCTTTAATATGTTCAAATAGACATATTTGTCCATAATATTGTCGATGAACACCAATTCGCCCGGTCCAAATGTCGATATACAGCCCCAGACAAGGACGCTGCCACCTCCATGCTTTACAGTGGGTTTAATATTTGTGACTGTAAATTCCTCTTTCTTCTTCCGCCACATCATGCTTCGTCCGTCCGACCCACAGACGTTAAATTTACTTTCGTGACGTCATTCTAGCAAATTGCATCATTCGTAATAAACTCCCTATCAAAGTCCAATCTTTTCTGTCCATTCCGTTGAGTCACATAAGGTTTCTTCCGAGCCACTCTTCCATTGTATCCACTTTCTTTCAATGCTCTGCGAATCGTTTGAGGATGTACCTTCTTGCCAGTCTCGTTTAGAGGCTCACGTGCTAATCTCGGTGCAATGAGTGTAGGATCCTTCTTTATTTTTCGTATTAACTTCCTCTTGTCACTAGCATTCAACTTCTGTGGCTGGCCCATTTGTGGTATGGAGTCTACACGGTCCTCGTTTTTGAAACGCCTGACAATATCTGCCACAGTACTCTTACTCATGTTGAGCATGGCAGCAGTTTGTCGATATGATTTTCCTTTCGCATTGTGAAAAATCACAATTTGTCGTATCTCAAAGTTGGTATTATCTTTGCGTGGCATCGTACCGTCTGGACAGTCAACCGCGCTTGTGAACACACACCTCCCTTCATACTAGAAGCAGGCCTACTCACCCCGGCGTGAACGGTGACAAATGCGACACTGCCATCTGTCCGGATATTAAAGTTACGTGACCATCGAGGAGTGGTTTATTTTAATCGCATTCTTTAACAACTGTTTTACTTTATGAAAACAACGTTCATACTGTTATTTACAAGACATGCACCTTCATATAATATTTGGTTATGTTATATTTTTGTTTGTTCCGAATGCAGTTATAACGCAGCAAACTAAAAATATCTTGGTGTCCGAATATTAAAGTTATTCACTGTAGTTCAAAGCTTTCCTCGATGAGTATGAAAGTAGCCTCGACAATTTCTGCCAAGCTAATGACAATGCCACAAGAGAAACTGCAGCTAACAGAACTGTTGATCCCACTGTTGGATTTCGTTGGAAGTAAAGCACCAAAAAGCAATTGGTTAATATACAAGCCATTAAATAGCAAAATCTTGAAGATCTATTAATTTTTTATTCACAGTATGTTCTTCATAGCGTTTACTTTAAATGTCTGTTTTACTAGATCCGTATTTTAAATGCTGAACTTATATGGAAGAATATTACAATAATCAAACAATAATTCTATTTCCAGAGACCTCTCTTGTCTCAGTATATAAAAGAGATTGAATTGTAAGCAGGAGGGTCCGGATTCGAATCCCGTCGTATCACAAATTTTAATTCAATGCCTCTCCTTCTTTCAATTACAATAATTGTTACAATCTCAGTCTACAATTTATCTATGCTTGTATTTCACATCAAACTAATGTGGGCGTGATAGTGACGATTTGTGCTATGAAGGAATTAACTTCCTTGTTTCTTTTTTCTTTTTCTTTTTGTTTGTTTTGAAGTAACATCAGGAACTCTATGCTTTTGAAAGTTTAATTATGAACAGGGCTTAGCGCCATACACGGCTCCGAATACCATCTCTATGCACAGGTCTTGTGTAATCTCGCAAGCAGTGGTCTGATAGGCTGAAAAGTGGAGGCACTGAACGGATAAAATGACTATTTATTGATGTCTATTACTCTGTCTCCCATGTTGTGAAATCTGTAGCTCTCTTCGTTATACGTTTTTACGTGTGTGCTGTATTTTATGTCGTCATTCTTGTGATTATTCCTGTCCAAAATTGTCAGTTACTTAGCAACTGTCCAGCAGTGTACTTAACAAATAATAACTACTGTAGTTATGAGTTTCGATGTCTAGGGAGCAGTCTGGTGGCCAATCAGATTGCAAGATCTATCCGCTAGCCGCGGTGGAGTAGCCGAGCGGTCTAATGCGCTTCGTTGCGGAGCGCGCGGTTGCTCGCCGTGGAAGGTTGGAGCCCTCCCTGGGGCATGGGTGTGTGTGTTTATCCTTAGGTTAGTTTACCTTAGTTTAAGTAGTTTGTAAGCTACGGACTGATGACCACGCAGTTTGGTCCGATAGAAATAAAATAATAGTAATAATAATCTATCTGCTAGTTCTCCGTCAGGTAAGTAAAGGCGCTCACCGCACTATGATAATGTACAGAATTGTACGTGTTGCGTTCTTTTACCACGTTTACCGATCAATACTTGGCAATGACGTCAGTTTCCTACTACATGACATAAGATGCTTTGGATTAAAAGAACAACCGTGGCTGCAAGAGTCACAAATAGTACAAGCTGTGCTGTAAGTACCGATTTCCATCTGTGGACATGAGTGTAGCCTCACCCCTGCAAAGAGATGATAACCAGAACGGACATTGGCAAGTCACGCGTCTGCGAGCCAGCTGACACGGCCAACGAGCCTGAAGGATGGGGCGCCGGGCCAGGGGTGCCACCCTGACAAAGGCGTCGCCCCGGCAAATTTGATTAGCTTCCATAAGGCACTGGCGCGCACGTCCTCCGTTAATGTTGGCGGCCTGCCCGGCCCGGGTGTGATCGCGCTGATGGAGCCGCGCGCACGCCGTGATTTCCAGTCATCCTCTGCTCTCCCTCTGCCGCCGTGGAGGGGAGTTGATGGAACGTGACCGTGTCTCGCCTGGCCCTCCGACAGCCTCAATTAGAGCGCACGCTCTTTTCACAGCTCTTCCGTTTCATCGCGGGAGTGAACTCGCTTACTGTACACATAAACGGTATTATTTACTTTGATACTACAGTCACTTTACAAACCAGTGGCGTAACTAGGACTTGGCTTTTTGGAGGGGGGGGTATAGATCTGCTTGACGAGCAAAATTTTAGTCACTTTCCAGACAGACTACCATCTACCACTCCCGCTGAAGAAACTAATTCACTCCCTTCCAATGAAAACTTATGGTAAAACACCCCAAGTTTCAAATCTTTAACTTTACCAGATTGCTGTTATACGATTTTTTTTTTCGGGTTCTGGGGGGGGGGTGGTTCTATCCCCCTCATTCCCCCCCCCCCCATAGTTACGCCACTGTTACAAACAAAAGATTTATAAGATACTAACCGGCGGCTCCGCTCGCGTGTTGGTTGTTTATGATAGATAATACGCGAAACGTGAAATCGAATTTTTTTAAAAGAGATGTATTAAAATGAATTTCTTTTCACTGCATTATTTATTTATTCTTATATTTCCTTATTCGTATGCTTGTCCTTACAGAGAAAGAGCTGAAGACATTGTAGCACGCATAGGCCAAAGATATGGTCTGTGGCATCACGTTTCGCTGTATGTAACCTCCATGCTATAGAGTCGCAAACGTCATCGCTGGCCTTCAGTCCGATGTTTTTTATAATTTGACGACTTTCAACCACCATATCTTCCATCCCCTTATAGCTGTCGGCATGGAACTGTTATGGTGTACAACGGGATACTTCGGACAACAATTACACTTACACCATTCGTTTGCGTTCTGTAGTTTTCGCTGCAGAGCGAAATATTAACACACACACATGTAGAATTTTATATACAACGGTAACTTTCCATCCCAATATACTCCACCCTTTTATCATTATCAACCCTCAAGCAACAACGCAACCAATAAAACCATTGTCAAAGAGTAAATATAATTTTCAAAGAATCATTATTGTTCCATATTTCGCGTTATATTCTTCAAATTACGAAATATCTATCAGATCGCTATAAAACCGTGTCTAAAATCTTCCTCAGGTATAAATTATTAACTGTACAAATATTTAAGTCTCTGTGTCTTGTCGTCTGGACGTGATAAGCGTAATTAATATATATATATATATATATATATATATATATATATATATATATATATATATATATATATAACTATCCGATCATCATAAAACCATGCCTAAAGCCTTCCCCGGCTAGATATTAGTAACTGTTCAAATTTTTAGGTCTTTATGTCTTGTGTTTCATACGTGATAAACGTACACCGAACAGACATTCACATTTATAGATATAGATTTGCTCAGATGATGTGAAGTATTCATCAGATGATTTGTGAAATGTATATATTAATGTTTATTATTAATTTATTCTCCCTGTCGCATTTGGATCTAGGTTAAACTTCACATGTCATTAGATTTTTCCCTATATACACGACATTTTTAGTAAAGTAAGACACTTACGGCTACTGATATGCGTCTTCAATTAGCGTTCACTAAACTAATCAATTCGTTACCATCCGACACTACTTACCTCATCCCCTTCTTTGTGTTACACTAATCGTCATGACCTCACTTTCTGAATTTTTTTTAAATTATTATTCATCGATCTTTTTGTACCAATCTTCGGCATTTAGAATTTCATCTCATTTCAGCGTAATATTTATGTTCCTGATCTTCTTTTGAATTAATTTATATCTTTCTGCAGTGACCTCATTTTGTTTCCTTAGTCCACATTTATACCATCTGAGTATCCTAATGATTTCATCATCGCAATAATTAACTGTCCATGACTTCACAAATTGTGTACCAAAATAACACTCCAGGCTACACTAACACAAGTCTTACTGTTTATATTAACACACAAATAAATTTTAATTATCACACGAAGAAACTATATACATTTCAATGCTCTTTACTCTAGATTTTCATATATTCTCTGTTTTATAGCCTCCTTATTAAAATCGCCTGTTTCTATGTACTCTTCCTGTATGGTTTTCTGCTATTCCTCTGCCTAGATCTCAAAAAACACATCGCCTTTCTCTTCTTCGGAGCTCTAGCGAGCTGCTGATTGTGTAACTAAGTTTTGTTCGGGGGTTCGAATCCTCCCTTGGGTATGGATGTTTGTGTTGTCTTTAGGATAAGGTAGTCTATAAGCAGTTTGTAAGTTTAAGGACTAATGACCCCGCAGTTAAGTCCCATAAGCTTAACAAACATTTGATCTTTTTTTTCTGAACGTCATTGGTTATCGTCTGGGTTGATCTAACGGAATGTTCAAAACATATTGGATCAAACTGCTATGCTGATCAGTCCCTAGACTTACAAACTACTGAAACTAATTTACACTAGAGGCAACACACACTGTTCCATACCCGAGGGAGTACTCGAACCTCCGACGGCGAGCAACCGAGCGCTCTGTAGCAAGGAACCTTAGAGCACTCGGCCACTCCACTGCGGCAGATCTAACGATTGTATTATGTCTTCCGTCTCACTGATTATGATGACTTCCAACGATTTCTCTATCACCTCCCAATTGTGGTCTCCACCCTTGGTTATTCCGTTTTTCATTCCATCCATTTCCAGTTCTGTACGGCAAATTATTGTTTCTCCACTCCTGGGTTTTTACCAGCTGATATTCTCTTTGTTACCTCTATGTAACCTAAATATTTTAGTGCTTTCTGAAATTGCTCTTCCCGCAAACATCAGACCTAAAACATGCATATTAGCGCTGTAGGTTAATATGGTACGACTAAGTATCGGTTTCTCTCCGCTGTTCATGTAACGCACTGTGTGACCGTAAGTCCCAATAGCTACTGAACATAAAAATGCTCCATTTCACCACATATTCCGTTTCTTTCCACCAGTACTTGTTAAAGAAAGTTTTTGAAATTCTTCATACTTTTACATACACTCCCAATGGGCCTCATTCATGCAACTGCTTTTCCTCTGATGTGAAAGTTCAAGAAACTGATCTGAATGGTTTTTTTCTTAGACACCGGCATTATTTCCTTAAATTGTTGAATAGAAATTTTTGATGCATCTTATTCGATGGGTCAGGAAAACTTGACCACGTTTGTGTTGATGCCATCGCTTTACTAATTTCTTCTTCAGCTTTGTCTCAGGATGACGTGTCAGCTGCTACAATAGACGATTATTGTGCTGATATGGCATAATACCAAAAGAGTACCAGCCCAAACATTCTCCGGGGTCGCAAACGGTGGGCGACACACTTGCAACAAAAAAAAAAAAAAAAAAAAAAAAAAAAAAAAATAATAATAATAATAATAAATAAAAAAATAAAAAAAATTCTACACATTCAGCAAGGAAAAGGTCACTACCAGGTTACTTGAATACATAGTTTCCATCAGGTAACCACCAACAGACACTACCAGAATATGACACAGTTCCAACAGAAATTCAAAACATAGTATCAATTTCGAAGCGCAAGCCAACACTGACTTCCAACTGCACAACCCTTTGCTAGAGCCGAGCTTTCGCTTATAACAAAAGATCACAACTCTTTTTTCTCACAGATGAAGAGCATCAACCTCAGCAAAGGAGGTTAACGTGCATTATGCGCACATAATGTATCTTTGGCATATCACTGGCAAAGATTGATCGTAAAAGAAAATCGTTATAACGAAATACATGAATATGCAAGTGTTCAAAATATTGCAGAATCAAAGATGTTATACAGTGCAATTAATATAAGTGAAGTGGTGATAATACAAGATATTGAACAAAGTTACAAATAAACTGCAAATAAGTATACATAATTATGAAAAACAATGTGTTACGTCTTATTAGAAGTGAAAACAATAATTGTATTTACCAAAAGAATTTCAGGTATTCTGTTCATATGATGTAATAATCACATAAGTAAATATTACAGTATGAGTAAGTATTACAGCGATTCTACTGTAATTATAAATGTATATTATATAATAGTGTATCATGAAAGACAAATGTTGGCTTTTATTTCTGCAATGATTGGTATAGTCACTTCACCTAATAAAGGGGAACCATGTACTATAACATACCTCCTTCAAGTGGTTTGTGTATGCATATAGAGAAAGCACTTCACAAAAATAAATAAATAACAGGCATGCTTTTGTATGACTACGAAAAGTAAGGCACAGGTAGCCCATCTCTAATTATATCAATTAAAAAAGTACATAATAATTACATAAAAATTACTCGCATTCACTTACAAAATTTTTATAGATTGCAAAAATTGCAACATAGCCACACCCCTTAACAGTTTAACACTCCTTCCTGGTTTCAACATTTCTTTGACTGAAAATACAGCTTTGTTTTACCACAGAAAATTATAACCCAATTCTCGGTTATAACGTTCAGTTGGATTGGATTGAGGATGGTGATGTGTGGGTATGTTGTACATTGTGTTAAGAAACAAATGTTTTCCATGTCTTTGAAATGAATTGGACACCACTGTCAAATAAGATAGTATTGGGCAAACCAATAGTTACAAAATTATCATTAACAATTTTGGAAATAATACTTTTACTCGTTGCTTTCCTGAATGGATAAAATTTAACAAATTTTGAAAAGATATCAACCATCCCACCCCCATGAACCACAGACATTGCCGAGGTGGGGTGGCTTGCGTGCCTCAACGATGCAGATAGCCGTACCGTAGGTGCAGCCACAGCGGAGGGGTATCTGTGGAGAGGCCAGACAAACGTGTGGTTCCTGAAGAGGGGCAGCAGCCTTTTCAGTAGTTACAGGGGCAACAGTCTGGATGATTGACTGAGCTGGCCTTGTAACATCAGCTAATGTGGCTTTGCCACACAGTTACTGCGAACGGCTGAAAGCAAGGGGAAACTACAGCCCTTACTTTTCCCGAGGACATGCAGCTCTACTGTATGAAAATGTGATGATGGCATCCTCTCGGGTAAAATATTCCGGAGGTAAAATAGTCCCCCATTCGGATCTCCGGGCGGGGACTACTCAGGAGGATGTTGTCATCAGGAAAGACAATACTGGCATTCTACGGATCGGAGCGTGGAATGTTAGATCCCTTAAACGGGTAGGAAAATTAGAAAATTTAAAAAGGTAAATGGATAGGTTGAAGTTAGATATAGTGGGGATTAGTGAAGTTCGGTGGCAGGATGAACAGGATTTCTGGTCAGGTGAGTACAGAATTATAAGTACAAAATCAGTTGGGGGTCTCACAGGATTAGGACTGATAATGAATAAGAAAATAGGAATGCGGGTAAACTACTATGAGCAGCACAGTAATCGCATTATCATTGTCAATATAGATACGAAGCCAACACCGACAACAGTAGTACAGGTTTATATGCCAACTAGCTCTGCCGATGATGAGGAGTTAGAAGAAATATATGAGGAGCTAAAGGAAATTATTCAGACAGTTAAGGGAGAGGAAAACTTAATTGTGATGGGAGACTAGAATTCGGTAGTAGGAAAAGGAAGAGAATGAAAAATAGTAGCTGAATATGGACTGGGCAACAGGAATGAAAGAGGAAGCCGCCTGGTGGAATTTTGCACGGAACATGATTTAATCGTAACAAACACGTGGTTTAAGAATCACAAAAGAAGGTTGTACACTTGGAAGAGACCAGGAGACACCGGAAGGTATCAGATAGATTATATAATGGTAAAACATAGATTCCGGAACCAAGTTATAAACTGTAAGACATACCCAGGGGCAGATATAGACTCTGACCATAACTTGTTAGTCATGAAGTGTAGGCTGAAACTGAAAAAACTGCAGAAAGATAGGAAACTAAGGAGATGGGACTTCGATAAATTGAAGGTACGTGAAGTTCTGGAGAATTTCAGAGGGAGATTTAGGCAACAATTGACAGAAACGGGGGGAAATAAAACAGTAGAGGAGGAATGGGTAGCATTGAGAGATGAAATAGTGAAGGCAGCAGAGGACGAAATAGGTAGAAAGGCAAGACCGACAAAAAATCTTTGGATATCACAGGAAATACTAAATTTAATTGATGAAAGGAGAAAATATAAAAATGCAGTAAGTGAAACAGGCAAAATGGAGTACAGACGAATAAGAAATGAGATTGACAGGAAGTGCTAAATGGCTAAGCAGGAGTGGCTAGAAGCCAAATGCAAATCTGTAGAAGAATGTATAAGAAGGGGAAAAGCAGATACCGCCTACAGGAAAATAAAAGAGACATTTGGGGATAAGAAAAGCACTCTACGAATATCAAGAACTCAGATGGGAAACCAGTTCTCAGCAAAGAAGGGAAAGCTGAAAGGTGGAAGGAGTACATAGAGCAGCTCCACAAAGGAAATGAAATTAGAGACGATGTTGTAGGAAGGAAAGAGGAAGTAGATCAAGATGAAATAGGAGATACTATACTGAGAGATGAATTTGACAGAGCCCTGAAAGACCTAGGTCAGAACAAGGCCCCAGGAGTAGATGACATACCCTCAGAGCTACTGAAGTCTGTGGGAGAGCCAGCCATGACAAAACTATTTGAACTGATGTGTAGGATGTATGAGACAGGCAAAATACCCTCAGACTTTAAGAAAAATGTAATAATCCCCGTTCCAAAGAAATCAGGTGCAGACAGGTGTGAAAATTATAGAACCAACAGTTTGATAAGTCATGGTTGCAAAATTTTAACACGAATTATCTACAGGAGAATGGAAAAGCTGGTAGAAGCTGACCTCGGGGAAGATCAGGTTGGGTTCAGGAGGAACGTAGGAACACGGGAGGCAATACTCACTTTACGTCTTATCTTAGAGGATAGAATAAGGAAAGGCAAACCTACATTTTTGCTTTTGTAGATTTGGAGAAAGCGTTTGACAATGTTGACCGGAATACACTCTTTCAAATTCTGAAGTCAGCAGGTGTAAAATACAGGGATAGAAGAGTTATTTACAACTTGTACAAAAGCCAGATCGCAGTTATTAGACTCGAAGGGCATGAAAGGGAAGCTTCAGTTGGGAAGGGAGTAAGACAGGGTTGTAGCCTTTCTCCGATGTTATTCAATTTGTACATCGAGCAGGCGGTGAAGGAAAGCAAGGAAAAATTTGGAATAGGGATTAAAGTTCAGGGGGAAGAAATAAAAACATTGCGTTTTGCTGATGACTTTGTAATTCTGTCAGGGACAGCAAAGGACCTGGAAGAGCAGTTGAATGGAATGGGCAGTGTGTTGAAGAGAGCGTATAAAATGAACATTAACAAGAGCAAAACAAAAATAATGGAATGCGGTCTTAGAAAATCAGGCGATGCTAAAGGAATTAGATTAGGTAACGGAACAATGAAGGTGGTAGATGAGTTTTGTTACTTGGGTAGTAAAATAACATGCGATGGTCGCAGTACAGAGGATATAAAATGCAGAATGGCAATGGGAAGAAAAGCATTTTTGAAAAAGAGAAATTTTCTAACATCGAATATTAATTTAAGTGTAAGGAAGTCTTTTCTGAAGGCATTTGTGTGGAGTGTTGCCTTGTACGGGAGTGAAACATGGACGATAAGCAGTGCGGACAGGAAGAGAATAGAGGCTTTTGAAATGTGGTGCTACAGAAGAATGCTGAAGATTAGGTGGGTAGATCGAATAACTAATGAAGAGGTACTGAATAGAATTGCTGAGAAAAGGAAGTTTTGGCATACCCTGACCAAAAGAAGGGATCGCTTGGTAGGACACATTCTTAGACATCGAGGAATCATAAATTTAGCATTGGAGGGAAGTGTGTGGGGTAAAAATCGCAGAGGGAGACCAAGAAACGCGTATAGGAAGCAGATTCAAGTGGGTGTGGGTTGCCGTTCTTATGAAGAGATGAAAAGGCTTGCTCAGGATAGAGTAGGGTGGAGAGCTGCATCAAACCAGTCTCCGGACTGAAGACCATAACAACAACAACAAAGATAATTAGGGAACTCAAATGGAATCGCGTAAGGTAAGCTGTACTTTTATCGAGAAACACTGTTCTGGAAAGTTAGAAGACTATTGTGCGAAGCTGATTGTAGAACGTTTCCAATACCGTCAATTTACATTTCACATAAGGACCGCAAGAGAAATTAGGGCTCGTACTGATGCATACAAGCATCCATTTTCCCTCGTTCTACATACGTCAAAAATTGTTTCATAACCACGATTCTGGAGAATCATGACACATTCCATACAAATGGTGTAGAGTTGTACAAAATAACATTTATGTTCTTCTTGAGGTTTGAAAAGCTCTTCAGTCTCTGTGTTTCCTTACAAATAAATTTGCTTTTTAGGCATGGTCCGCCTTGAGAAAACACAATTGTTTTTAGTTTCACCCAAACAAGTTTCGCTGGCGTTGCAGCATCATCAGTGGGATATTTTTATTTTTTAATGTCTGTCAAATGAACAATGAAATTTTTGCTACTTTTTGTACTTTAAATGTAGAAATTACAGATAATTGTGAGAACTAATATAAATCGTTTCTTTTTTTTTAATAGGTATACTAGGCCCACCTTAATACCACATGTAGTTGTGTTTGTGGTTCCTTAACTCACAAAACATCATTGTGTATTCTTGACAGTTTGTCATCTGCAAACCAAAACGTGTGTAGTGTGAATGGTTAGCTTGTAAATATCGGGATTTTTTCCGAAAATACAGGACGTCGTTTTTGTTTATTTTACTGTTGCGACTGTTTCTATAACTTGTTACTTACTTTGGTGAATTGGCGGTATTTTCCCGTTGTGAACAAGCACTGTGGCACTTTCACTTCACTCAATGTTTATCTTATGAAAACAAGATGGTGGGCAGTTGAATTCTGGGAGTAGTGTTAAGAACAGCTGACTGTGGTGGGGGCGGGAGTTTTTGGATCATGTTACTTTCGTTTTCCCGATATTTACAAGCTAACCATTCACCCTATTAACTACACACGTTTTGGTATGCAGATGACAAACTGTCAAGAATACAAAATGATGTTTTGAGAGTTAAAGAACCACAAACACAACTACATGTGATATTAAGGTAGGCCTAGTATACCTATTAAAATAAGAAACGATTTATATTAGTTCTCACAATTATCTGTAATTTCTACACTTAATGTACAAAAAGTAACAATCATTTCATTGTTCATTTGACAGACAGTAAAAAATAAAATAAAAACAACACTGATGATGCTGCAACGCCAGCGAAACATGCATGGGTGAAACTAAAAACAATTGTATCTGCTCAAGGCGGACCATACCTAAAAAGTAAATTAATTTCTTTTCTCTTTATTGCTCATTAAAACAGAAAATGAAAGTTTGCACAATGAGCTAGACGTTATGAATTAGTGTTCCAGTTTGTAGCAGACACCAGTAGCGCTAATGCCCAGTAAAACGTCCTCCTGCACTGATGCATGCCTCTATTCGACAAGGGATGATCAAGGGACTGTTGGTCCAGATTGTCAAATTCAAATGTTTGTAAATCTTATGGGACTTAACTACGGGGCCATCAGTCCCTAAACTTACAAACTACTTATGAACTTCTTACGAACTAGGACGGCACAAATATCCATGCCCGAGGGGGCAATCGAACCCCCGACCGTGGTGGCCGTGCAGACCGTGACTGAAGCACCTCAGTCCCCTCGGCCACCGCGGCCGGCTCCAGATTGTCCCACGCCTCAGCAGCGATTCGGCGTAGATCTCTCAGATTGGTCGGTAAATCATCTCGTCCAAAAACAGCCCTTTTCAATGTATCCCAGGCATATTCGATAGGGTTCATGCCTGGAGAACATGCTGGCCATTCTGATCTTGCGCTGTTGTTATCATGAAGTGCACGTTAAGCGCGAGAATTGTCGTCCATTAAGAGGAAACACTCAATGAAATTCCGTCGATATAGTTGCGTTATACGTCGGAGAATGTCATCCCCGTACCGTAAAGCCTTGTACGACCACTAGTGGCGTACGTTGTTCCCACATAATGCTACCACAAAACATCAGAAAACCACCTCCTTGCCGCAGTTGTGTCTCAGGACTTCCGGCTGACCAGACGGCCTCCAAAAACGTGCGGGACGATTGGTTGATGGTAGATGCGAGTCTCATCTGTGAATAGCACTTGATGGCTATTCTGAAGAGTCCATTCTGTACCGCGCTGCTTGGTTTCTAAGGTGTCAAAGCTGGACCTCGTCATGGACATTGGAAGTGGAGTTGTGTGACATGCAGCCTGTTACGTAACGTTTGAGTAGTAACACGAAGTCATGTGGCTGCACGAAAATCATTATTTACATCTCACATACTCAGCAATCAACCGTAAGGTATGCGGCAGAGGGTACACTGTATCACCACAAGGCATTTCCTTTCCTATTCCACTCTCAAACAGAACGAGGAAAAAGTGAATGTCTATATGCTTCTGTACCAGCACTAATTAATCTTATCTTGTCTTTGTGATCTTTATGCGAAATGTAAGTAGATGGCAGCAAGATGGTGCTACACTCACCTTCAAATTCCGGCCCTCTGAATTTCCTCAACAGAAATTCACAAAAAGAACGTCGTCTTTCCTCCAGCGAGTCCCATTTGATGTCGCGGTGCATTTCCGTGACACTTGTTCATTAGTCGAACCTACCAGTAACGAACCTATCTGCTCGCCTCTGAACTGCTTCTATGTCTTCCTTTAAACTGACCTCCTGCGGGTCCCAAACACTTGAGCAATACTCAAGACGTGGTCGTATAAGCGTTTTATACGCGGTTTCCTTTACGAATGAAGTACATCTTCCCAAAATTCTCTCAATAAACGGAAGTCGGCAGTCCGACTTACTCACAACCGAACTTAGATGTTCGTTCCATTTCATACCGCTCTGCAATGTTACGCCCAGATATTTGAACGATCGACTGTATCAAGTAGCTCCCTGCTGATGCTGTATTCGAACATTATGGGATTGTATTTCCTATCCATGTGCATCACCTTACATTTTTCTAAATTTAGAGCTAGTAGTCATTCTTCATATCAACTAGAAATTTGATCTGTCATCCCATTACAGTTAATTAATTACGAAACCCTCCAATACACTACAGCATCATCAGCAAACAACCGCAAATTAAAAGTTACTCTGTCCATCAGATCATTTATGTAGATAGAAAATAATAGCGTTCCTATCACACTTCCCTGGGGCATTTAGCATGGTGGCGTCCTCTCCGGGTACCCCATGGTGAAATCCGTAAAGTAGAGGTCATCTGCTGCTGTGATAATCTTTGGGCGGCCACAGCGAGGCAAGTCATCGACAATTTCTGAATATGTGTACCTCATCCATATCGCTTTGGTTCACTCCGATTCAATTGGAAAATTCTCTTGATAAACTACCTTTTGACCGAAAGTAACAAATCGTACACGATGAAACTTCGGAATTTACCTTATAGGCAAAAGCAGTGTACTTTCCCCGTGGTGTTATGACTGCAGGTGATCAGACGCCTTACCCACTGCGTCGCATTGGCACTACAGATGTGTGATTGTTTACATATTTTTTGAAAAATTCAAATGTTTGTAAATCTATGGGAGTTAACTACTCAGGTCGTCAGTCCCTAGGCTTAAAAACTACTTAAGGACTACTTACGCTAAGGACAACAAATACACCCATGCCTGACGGAAGACTCGAACCTCCGACGGCGAGCAGCGGCGCGCTCCGCAGATAGGCGCCTTGGAACTCTCGGTCACTCCACCGCGGCCACATCTTTGTGTGGGTTGAGTGCCGTCTATGGACAATCTAAGGAACTGTATTCTTGATGCGATGCACACACTCAACGTCAGTGTTCGGGAGACTTTGGAACGACGGTGACGCAAAAGTTCAAATGTTTGTAGAGCTTATGGGACTCAACTAAGGGGTCATCAGTCCCTAAACATACACACTACTTATGAACTAGCTACAACTAAGAACGGCACAAATATCCATGCCCGATGGGGGATTCGAACTCCCGACCGTAGTGGCCGTGCGGACCGTGACTAGTTCAAATGTTCAAATGTTTGTATAGTCTATGGGACTTAACTACTGGGTCATCAGTCCCTAAACTTACAAACTACTTATGAACTATTTACGAACTAGGACGGCACAAATATCCATGCCCGAGGGGGGATTCGAACCCCCGACCTTAGTGGCCGTGAAGACCGTGACTGAAGCGCCTCAGTCCCCTCGGCCACCGCGGCCGGCAATGCAAAAGTCTTTTGATGTGTGTATTTGGGAGTGGAATAGTGACGGATAGTACTGGTACATTGTAATCTCCGCCACGGCCATTGCGTTGGATTTCAGAGTGTATACAGATGTAGAAGCTGCTTTTCCGGAAGATGCATCGCCGGGCACTTCTAGCAGGCGGGGGAGGAGCGGGGCGCGAGGCGAGGCCTCTTGTTGCTCGACGGCGAGGGTGCGTCGCCTGGCAGGGGCGGAAGTCATCCTGGCGATGTGATTTACGCCCGCCACCGATGTTTGCTGTGTGTCGCAGCAAGGACAGCCGCTAATCAGATGAGCCCATAAATCCGGCCAGCAAGGGCGCATTACGCTGATACGTTATTAGCTGCAGATTCAATTTTATGAAAGGCCCGCGCCTGGAAGGGAGCGGAGGGAAGGGGACGGGAGGCTTTTATTGCCCAGTGGCAGCGGCGGAGGCAGACGCAGAGGCAGGCGCAGCTAACGGAGCGGCAGGCTCACCTACTGGCCGCCTGGGACAACGGCGACACTCACTGACAACGAGACTTTCCCGTCTCGAAAATTCACTTCCGGATGGGACTTCGCAGGATAGTAGTATACCTCAAGTGTGTCCACTGATGGAAGTCCTAAAACGCACTATCCAGAAAATACCAAAGAAAAGGGCGCTATAGCGCTACACATTTATAGCTGGTATAAGCAACACCACCTAGAGACAAGGCCTTACAACAGGCCGTGCCTACGTCACACGTAAGAGGCCCCGGCCGCCACCTCACTGGCTGTCCGCTGGGGCACGCTAACCACCGCGCAGCGGCCGGCCAGTCAGATGGCGGCCGCGGCCTCTAAGTGTGACGTAGGCACGGCCTGTTGTAAGGCCTTGTCTCTAGGTGGTGTTGGTATAAGCGTCAGTGAACGCTGTCGTGCAGCGCGGTCAAATAGCTCAGGTGGTCGACGGCGTGGTAGCTCAGCGCGTTCGGCCAGAGGGTTGCGCGCTCTGTGTTACAAAAAAAAACTGAATCAACGACACAGCTGTAAACATGGAACAAAACGAACCGACGCCTGCAGTGGAAAAGAAGGAAAGGGATGGTGGGGGAGGTCGTAGCTTGTTCAACTCATGTGGACGATCCAGGTTCTAAGCTTCCGTCGAAATGCATCTGCCGCAGTGGAGCGGTCTAAGGCGTCTTGCTACGGAGCGCGCGGTTGCTCGCCGTCGGAGGATCGAGTCCTCCCTGGGGCATAGGTGTGTGTGTTTGTCCTTAGGTCAATTTACCTTAGTTTAAGTAGTTTGTAAGCTACGGACTGATGACCACGCAGTTTGGTCCGATAAATTTACAAATATTTGAACATTTTATTTTGGAAATACATCTTTTATTTTTATTATTTACTTGACTCTTCCTGACCGTCTCCCTGTTTGTATACATACACCCGCGCAATATTATACTCGTTTTTCCATGAAGAAAACAGTTCCTCAAAATTACGACGAATATTTATAATCTTTTCGCAGTTTACAGTATCACCTAATGTTGAAAAAAAAAAGGAATGACAATAGTATTTTACCCTTTACCTACCTACATTAATTGTAATTACTGTATTCGGCAGGCTTTATGGAAGAAAATATTGAAATAAAAACTTTAATTAGCTGCATCACTCATTTTATAAATAAAATTAAGTTTATTAAAGATATAAAAAACAGCTTTGGTTGCATGAAATCTTTATTTGATTATTGCAAATCGATTTCGGTCTCTGAGTGGCCATCTTCAGTGCTAGAATCGGAACCCTGTGCGCCCACATAGACAAAATGCAAACTGCTAGTTTATGTAGGCCCACAGTGCTTCGATTCTAGCACTGAAGATGGCCACTCAGTGACCGAAATAGATTTGCAATAGTCAAATAAAGATTTCGTGCGGCCAAAGTTGTGTCTTATATTATTAATGTTATTAATGAGGTCGATTTGTAAGTGACTCCAGATGGAGTCACCTACATCCAAAATAAAGTTCTGTTTGATATAAACTATTATCAGTTACATCATTAATTTTATTTTAAAATTGTTATATTTTGTAAAACAAATAAAAATGTGTCCGCTGGTTAGGATCAGTCGCATGCTAGTCAAGTTCGCTACTGTCTGAGCTGTTTCACCATATTACTACACTGTAATTACTAATAGTTTGTAAGATGTATATGAGTAGTGCTTAAGCTTTAGAGGCCTTTATTCTCTGAATTTTCTGGATAGTGTGCCTTAAAATTCTATGATTAGATATACTTAACGTATACTACTGACATGTGAAATCTCATCCCAAACTAAATTTCAGATACCGGAAGACGGCCTTGTAAGTGCAAAAGATGCCGCTGGTGAGCAGGATCTCACTAGATAATCGGAGCGAGAAACACGTGAGCAGAGGCCTGGCACATTTTTTTCCCTAAATATTTAAAACAGCTAGCCCATCAGATTGTCTGTTTAAAAACAAAAAACTCGTTACAATGTAATATCGGAGATATATGTGATCGACGCTTGTACTGCAAAAGAGATGTGTATTCTACAGCTACGATCATGACATCAGATTTAAAAATAACCTATGTAAAATCGATGACTTTCCTATAGTGGAATTATTGCAATTTTGCATTTATTTTGTATTTGCAGTATCATAGATAAAATAAACCATTAAAACGCTATTTACTTTCGCACCGTCGGGAATAAAATATATAATTAAAACACTTTTACCATTGTCTCAGTGTAAATCATGATGACGTATTGGAAGTACAAATTTTGATTTCTTAACCTCCTGAACCGAAGAAAATGACTAAAAACATTGTGTAAAACAGTTCATGTATGGAGTCGCTAAGTGAAAGTTACAATAAAATCTTTGTTGTTGCGGTCTTTAGTCCTGAGACTGGTTTGATGCAGCTCTCCATGCTATCCTGTCCTCTGCAACCCTCTTCCTCTCTGAATATCTAAGACAACCCACATCCTTTTGAAACTACTTTACTAAATTAGTATCCTCGTCTCCCTCTGCGATTTTTACCCCACATACTTTCCTCCAATGCTAAATTGACGATTCCTTTATGTCTCAGAATATGTTCCACCAATCGATTCCTTCTCTTAGTCAAAATACGCCAGAAATTTCTTTTCACCCCAATTATGTTCAGCACCACCTTATTAGTTACGCGGTGGCCGAGGAGACTAAGGCGCTCCAGTCACGGTCTGCACGGCCACTACGGTCGGGGGTTCGAATCCCTCCACGGGCATGGATATTTGTGCCGTCCTAGTTCGTAAGTAGTTCATAAGTAGTTTGTAAGTTTAGGGACTGATGACCCCATAGTTAAGTCCCATAGACTATACAAACATTTGAACATTTTGAATCTTCAGCATTCGTCTGTGGCACTACATTTCAAATGCTTCTTATTTCTGTCTGAGCTCCTTATCGTCCACGTTTCATTCCCGTACAATGCTACACTCAAAAATTGATGCTTTCAGAAAGGACTACTTAACATTTAAATTAATTTTGGATGTCGACAAATTTGGCTGTTTCAGAATTGATTTTATTCCCATAGGTATTCTGCATTTTATATATTCTTTACTTCGGTCATGATAAGTTATTTTGCTACCCAAATAACAAAACTCGTTTACTACTTTTTAAATTCCTTCAGCATCGCCTGATTTTTAGATTACATTTCATTATCCTTATTTTGCTCTTGTTAATCTTCATCTTATAACTTCCTTTCAGTACACTGTCCATTCCGATCACATACTCTTCCAGACAGAACTGCTCTTCTCTGACAGAACTACAATGGTTTTAGGTTTTCTCCCTGAACTTTAATTTCTTCTCTAAATACCTTCTTGCACTGCCTCACGGCTTGCTCAATGTACAGATTGAATAACATTGGGGAAAGGCTACAAACTCATCTTACACCCGTCCCAACCACTGTTTCCCTGTCATGGCCTTCCATTTTAATAACTGCTTCTGGTTTTTATGCAAGTTGTTAGTATTTTGCAAACAAGACTTATTAAACTCATAATTCTTTAATTTTCACACTTCTCTGCACTTGCTTTTTTTTATAACTGGAATTATTATATTCTTCTTGAAGTGTGAGGGTATTGTCCTTTTTTTCTTCCTTGCCTGGCTCTTCCAACAATGTCAGCAGTTTGGAGGAGAAATCATCTACTACACAGAACTTTACAGAAGTTCTCCTGCGAACCTTGCAGCGCTAGTACTCCTAGAAGAAAGGGTATGGTGGAGACGGCTTGGGCACAGCCTAAGGGATGTTTCCAGAAGAACAGAGAGAAGACTGATAATTGTCGTTCTGCAGTGGAGTGTGCGCTGATATGAAACTCGTGCCTAGAGGAACAGATAAAGATGACGTTGTCTTATGGCAATTCTGGGAGGGAGAGGGTTATGTTCAATATATCCTGTGTTATCTAAGGATTTCTATTGGGCCTTGTTCTTCTATCTTCATGATCCTCTGCGGCCTACACAACTATGTCTCTCTCTCTCTCTCTCTCTGGAACAGCTATCTTGGTTTCCAATTGAGGAATTGCTATAACAGACGGAAATAGGCGTGTCGTTTACTTAGATGAAAGTTGAGTTTCGAAAAACAGTTCGAATAAACAAATTTTGTTCGGCTTATATAGAAATACTGGCATGAAAGTAGCTATTTTTACAGAGAAGCCTAAAATTTTTATCGTTATTTTTGCTGACATTTGAAATTATAACTGACTAAGCTATCGGACGGCGGACTGGCATTGAGGCGCTATTTTGGTGCCGGCCGTTCGAGTTGGTTCAAATAAAAATAAATTACCATACAGCTGCAGCGACCTCCTTATAATGCCTGAGAATGGGCAAATCAGAAGTAATACCCTTACATTGAAATATACTACCAGTTGTAATGTTTCATTTGTCAAATGTAAATGTAAATTGTAAATCAAATATCTTTCTAAATACAGAGTTCTAACAGCTTCTAGAAGCATTGAGAAATATTGCACCAGAAGTTTCTGTATGTGTATATATAAGGTGTTAGCCTCTGTCTAGAATCTGTTCATTCTCTGCTCTTGTATCTGTGTGACAAGTGCTAAATAACTCATAAATGAATTGAAACGAGTGTTGTTTTTATATATGTATATATTAATCAGCTACATCCTACGACACCGCTACTAGACATTATTCTGGTAGAGACGCCGGATGAACTTAGGATTGTACGCATCCCCGTCAGCAAAGTGTCTCCTATCAGGCACGACATAGTCGTCGTTTGTGTGGTAGAAACCAGAGTTCGAAGCATATTCATCTGATCTGTAGATGTCGGAGGGTGAAGAAGGGGAGATGACTAACATGACGCCAACGTTTTGCTTTAGTGTCCTCTGACGTCAGTGGTGAAGACCCAGGCAAGTCGTTAAAGGGATACGCGCGTAGGCCCTCTCTCTAAACTCAACAAATAGGGCGACGCAGTATACCTGATTACTTCTATTTGGAAGCAACGACCAACCAATGGCATGAAAATAACTAGAACTATCTGTCAGGCTAGTCGGTATTTCTGACGCAGTTTCAGAAATTCTTTGAAAATGCACAGTAACAGAAACGTCAAGCTGAAGAAAACCGACGTTAGAGAGCAGCGTCAAGGTCAGGACTCCTTGAGACTGTGTGAGATAGTTGATCCTACGACGACGGAGGCAAAGAAGGTTTCATATTTGATGAAAGATTTTGCTGAGGACATGTACCATGCACTACTCGTGAAGGAGATTTCGACAGCAAACGACTTCGTAAAATAGTTCCAGTAAATTGAGACGATGCATCAAAAATGAATCGGGCGTTAAAAGTTTGAACAAATTCCGAACGTCATATTGATGGCTGCAAAACAGCAAGAAACCAATCTTGTAGACGTCATCGTGAAATATAAAAGAGCTTCAACAAAAACCACTGGAGTGCACGTATCGCCGACAAGACACACACTTCAAGAGATAACAAGGGAGGAAGTGGAACCAGTGCTCGCTTAAATCTGTCGACATCCGGTTCTGTCTACAACGGTGAAACAGGAGACCAAAGGCGGGTTCACGCTTCCTCCAATGTTGTGTGAGGGACCTGATTATGCCCCAAAGAAGACTGACATTTGGTGGACCCAGGACAACCAGCCAATATTCTCCAATCAATGTGAGTGACCGATTGATGTGGCTCGCTGCTGCCGGGAGCGCTGGAAGGTATTCTCTGATACCCTTGTCAGCAGGCTGCAAGCAGAGCTACGCCGACGCCAACCATAGGACGAAGAAGAAAGACAAGAGCCTGTATTTAAAGAAGAACGTGGAGCGCCATCGCCAAAAACTAGCCGCTGTCGAGGACGTCTCCAGCACGACAGTCAAGATCTCCAGACCCTTTTACGAGCTCCATCCGATCACCCAGCTTACGCAACCTGGAAAGCTAAAGCGTGCGACCTTCCTTGGACGCGAGGCCGTTGAACAGCAAAATCCTCCGCCGTCAGTCACTGCCAAAATAATGGGAAACGAAACTACTTCAACATACTTATGGTTGGTCGAACCGTACGAGCTTTGTGGACTCAGGAGCATCATATTCGGTTATTTCGGAGACGTAATGTCGCCAGTTGCAGAATACCGCTTTTGCTAACATCAAAAATATCCAGCTGAAGGTGCCAATGGGCGGTATGTACAGCTAAAGGAAGATGCATTAATGATATCAATATTAATGATAATATACAGACCTTTGAATTCTGCATTTTAGACGAACCCCCGACGGCGGACGGCCGCGCGCACTGCAACACGGCGCTCCAGTACGCGCGGCTAATCCGCCGCGGTTTAAAGGTTCCCAATTAGTTATAGACTGTGGTCGCTCAGAGATCATGTTAGACGAGATGAGAGTAGAAATTAATCCTATTGTGTGGAGGCTATGTTTGCTGTATGAAGTGGTTATTCCTGTAGTCAGTGTTTCGAAGGTAACAGTCATGTGTCATGCAATGCATGGATCTCAAAGTAGTATATAATAGGGACTTACCAATGGAGGATGATATATATGCGTTCTAACTTCTTCTGTTTAATTAAAGATAGGCATTGGAATGTAGTATATAGTAAACTGCGGCAAAGAGTCACACCTCCTTCCAAGTGGCATGTGCATAGCAACCGTTCAGTCTTTAACTGAACATCATGGAAGGCTCTTGGGACGAGCTTGCAGACGAGATTAATGCTGCCATTACCAGATATTCACGCTCGACTGTCACAATGGACAAACAGGATACGCTAGGCATCGTCCTTCGAGAGTTCTCAGAGTGTTACAATCAACAAGTGAAGAACAAGTCAGCCCAGTCAGAAGTTAAACACAGGATTAACTCTGGCAACCATCAGACAGAGAATATATCTGGGGTCAGCAACAGAGTTAGGAGCAGTTAATGATGAAGTAGAGATAAATATGCCGTTTGTTACCCTATAAAATCTGTATGAATTTAAAGTAGTGCCATTTGGTCTGTGTAATGCCCCAGCAACTTTCGAACGGATGACAGGTAATCTTTTACGGCACCTCAAGTGTCTTTCTTACTTAGATAATATTATAGAGTTCTCTGAACATTTGAAAAACACATGAAAAGAATGAGAACTATTCTTAAGAGTCTCAGGCATGGTGGCCTGAAACGTAATCCAAGAAATTATTTGTTTGGAGCGAAGGAAATCAGGATACTGTGACATCTTTTGTCAAACGAAGATTTACGGTCTGATCCACTAAAGATGAGATCTATAAAGGAATCTCATAATCTATAAAATACTAGTGATGTGAGAAGTTAATGCGGTTGTGTTTTCTTTCTTTTTTACCGGCATTTTGTTAAAGACTTCTGTATTGAAAGCCAGATGCCTCCAGCAGCTGTTAAAAGATTATGCTAAATTTACTTGGGACAAACCTCGAAAGGTATTTTCGATATCCAGAGAAAAGCTCGGACAATTGATTCTGAACTTGGCTTAAAGAGCGAGAGAGCAGAGTTGCATACATTTGCTAGTGAATATGGTCTTGTGCTATACTGGCAGAAATCTTAGTCGGAAAAGCTAAGAGAAAGTACTCAACTAAGGAGCGAGATATTTTACCTTTTTTTATAGTAGGCCATTCACAGTCGTCACAGAAAATTATTCGCTTTGTTGATTAATAGGTCATAAGGACTCATCAGGAGAATTTTCTGAATGGGCGCTGTGTCTGCAAAAGTATGAAAGTACTGTAGTGTACAAGAGTGAAAGAAAACACAAAAATGACGATGGCTCTCAAAAATGATAAAGATAGTGACTGTCTTGCTGCGCTCCATGATATTTATGATTAATAGAAGAAGGATGTTCAGCTAACACGAATTATATGTGCCAGCAATCGATCAGAGCATGTAAAAGGAGAATTTAAAATGATTAATGGATTACTTTGCAACAAAAATTTCGACTCCTTTGGAAAGAGGTGGCAATCAGTGATTCGTAAGCACATGCAATAATATATTCTACAGAAATTTCATGATACACCGAGTCTGGTAATCTAGAGTTTATAAAAACTTATAACGGAATCCTTAAAAATGTTTCTCTTGCCGGATTATTTAGAAGTTTCGTCATTGTGTCGCGATATCGAGAGTGCAAGAAAAGGAAGGCGTTCCTCAGAAACCACCAGGACGGCTCATACCAGTTCCGTCAGTGGAGAATCACGTTCAGTGTGATAGGATTGACCTACTCGGATGATTTTCAACTTCTGCTAGTGGCAACAAGTGGATTATTGTTTGTACTGATTGTCTAACTCGATATACCATTACAAAAGAAGTGAAAACAACCGAGATTAGATTAGATGAGATATATATTTGTTCCAAACGATCCACAGAAAGGAGGTCCTCTTGGATGTAGAACATGCCAAAAACAGTATTACACAACAAATGCTTACAAAATAATGACATATATGTTAGTGTACCTTCTACAGAACCCAGATCAAATTGCTCTTATGGATGTGGAGTCTGTCAAAAAATATTTAAATTTAAAAGTACATGAACAATTGATACCAAATTATATATATATATATATATATATATAAGTGTGTGTGTGTGTTAAGCATTTTTAAATTCAAAATGAATTAAAACCTTTTTACCGAATAATTAACTGAGGTAACCAAATTCATCGTGGAAGTCTTTGTATTGAAAAATGTTGCATCAAGATCTATAATTACAGACCGAGGAGAAGTTTTTCAATCGAAAATATAGCAAAGATAAACATTACACATCGCACGACGACTGCCTACCATCATCAAACTAATGGTCTCAATGAACGTTTTAATAAAGCCTTGGCGGGCATGATGTCCACGTACCTCAACGTCGTGTAGAACAAATGACTGACATGATTTTCAAGCACGTCAAAGTCGGAAAACTGCAACGGGAATGAGACACTGCCTTTCGACCGCCAAACTAGAGACCGCCATATTCACACCGTTCTTCTTGTTCCATGATCGTGAAGCAACAACAACGATTGTCGTTACCTTCCCGGTCCAGGCAGACGAAGAAGACGAATATGACATCGGTCAAGTATTAAACACAGCTGAGGAACCTTGGTATCTGACTCTATTCATTACGCTACAGCCTCATGTATTGTCAAAGGTATGACGCGAGCCATCACCCTGCTTTATTCCAGCCTGGTGACCTCTTCTGAATTTTCACTCTTATTCGGAAAGTTGGGCTGTCTGAATAGCTACTCAGACGTTACTTGGATCCATACTAGGTCACAAGACAGCTATCCGAGATTGCTTATGTAGTCGAAAAATGCGATCTCTACAGAAAACGACGGAAGGTTAAAGACACAGTCTATGTTTTGCGAATGACACCGTTCAGAGATCCCACGTTTCAACTAGGCAGAAGGCAACAAAAGTCAATTAATATAGATAGATGTTCGACGATATCGCCCGCCAAAACGAGTTAGCTGTCGTCGAGAGCCTCAGTATGCAGGGCTTATGATTCTTTTCGCGGCAAGACGAAGTGCATATCGAGACACAGTTCTGCTAGGGAGGGAGAAGTGTCGCAAATGAGACCCTGAAGGTCAGCGACTGTGTGGTGGGGTGAATGAAGTGTTTGAAGCAAAAGGTCTTAGCTTCTAGACCCACCCCGTACGTACATGTGCACCCCCATTAACCGCAAACTTTGCCGTGGTGGGATGCCTTACGTGCCTCAACGATGCAGATAGCCGTACCATAGGTGCAACCACAGCGGAGGGTAAAGGCCAGATAAAAGTGTGGTTCCTGAAGAGAGGCAGCAGCCTTTTCAATAGTTACAGGGACAACAGTCTGAATGATTGACTGAGCTAGCCTTGTAACATTAGCTAACATGGCTTTGCCATGCAGTTACTGCGAACGGCTAAAAAGAAGGGGAAACTACAGTCATTACTTTTCCCGAGGACATGCACTTCTCCTGTATGAATATATGATGATGGCGTCTTCTTGGGTAAAATATTCCGGTAGTAAAATAGTCCCCCATTCGGATCTCCGGGCGGGGACTACTCAGAAGGATGTCGTGATCAAGAAAAACAAAACAGGCATTCTACGGGTCGGAGCGTGGAATGTTCTAACCCTTAATCGCGTAGGTAAGTTAGAAAATTTAAAAATTGGAATGGATACGTTAAAGTTAGATATGGTAGGGATTAGTGAAGTTCGGTGGCAGGATGAACAGGACTTCTGGTCAGGACAGTACAGGGTTATAAATACAAAATAAGTTGGTGATAACGCAGGAGTAGGTTTGATAATGAATAAGAAAATATGAATGTGGGTGAGTTACTATGAACAGCATAGTGAACGCATTATCGTAGCAAAGATAGACGCAAAACCAACACCGACCAGTGGAAGTTTATATGCCAACTAGCACGGCAATTGATGAGGATATCGAAGAAATGTATGAGGAGGAAAAAGAAATTCAGAAAGTTAAGGGCGACAAAAACTTGCTTGTGATGGGGGACTGGGACTCGGTAGTAGGGAAGGGAAGAGAAGGAAATGTAGTAGGTGTATATCGACTGGGAAAAAGGAATGAAAGAGGAGATCGCTTGGTAGAATTTTGCGCAGAGCACAATTTAATGATCACCAACACTTGATTTAATCGTCATGAAAGAAGGCTGTATACGTGGAAGAGACCAGGAGACACTGGAAGGTACCAGATTGACTTTATAATGGTAAGCAATGGATTTAGAAACCAGGTTTTAAACTTTAAGACATGCCCAGGGGCAGATATAGACTCTGACCATAACTTAGTGGTTATGAACTGTAGATTAAAACTTAAGAGATTGCAGAAATGAAGAAAAGTTAGATGGAACCTGGACAAATAGATGGAACCAGAGATGGTTGAGTGTTTCAGAGGGAGCATTAGCAAGGATTGGCTGAAACGGGGGAACGTGTTACAGTAGAAGAATATGGGTAGCTCTGAGAGATAGAGTAGTGAAGGCCGCAGAGGATCATATAGGCAGAAGGACAAGTCCTAATAGAAATCCCTGGATAACACAGGATATACTGGACTTAACTGATGACAGAAGAAACTATAAAAATCCAGCTAGTGAAGTAGGCAAAAGGGAGTACATACATCTGAAAAATGAGATTGACACTAAGTGCAGACTGGCTAAACAGGAGGGGCTAGAGGACAAATGCAGAACTGTAGAAGATTGTATAACTAGGGGAAAGATAAATACCGCCTACAGAAAAATAAAAGAATATCTGGAGACAAGAAAAGCCGCTGTATGAATATCAAGAACTCAGACGGAAAACCACTACTAAGCAAAGAGGGGAAAGCTAAACTGTGGAAAGAATATATAGAGTGCCTATACAAAGGAAATAAACTTGAAGGCAGTATTATAGAAATGGAAGACGAACTGGAGGAAGATGAGATAAGGGATATGATACAGCGAGAGGAATTTGACAGAGCGCTGTAGGATTTGAGTCGAAACAAGGCCCCCTGGAGTAGATGCTATTCCGTCTGAACTGCTGATATCGTTAGGAGAGCTAGTCATGAAGAAAATTTTCCGCCTTGTATGCAAGATATATGTGATAGGGGAAATACCTTTCGACTTCGAGAAGAAAATTGTAATTCTGATTCCAAAGAAAGCAAGTGCATAAAAATGTGAAAATTACAGAACAATCGGTTTAATAAGTCATGGTTGCAAAATACTAACACGAATTATTTACAAACGAATGAAAAAATTGGTGGAATCCGACCTCGGGGAAGATCAGTTTGGATTTAGAAGAAATGTAGGAACACGGGAGGCATTACTCACATTACGACTTATCTTATAAGATAGATTAAGGAAAGGGAAACCTCTTTTTTTAGCGTTTGAAGATTTGGAGAAAGCTTTTGACAACGTCGACTGGAATACACTTTTTCAAATTCTGAAGGTATCAGAGGTAAACTATAAGGAGCGAAGAGTTATATTCAACCTATACAGAAACCAGACAGCAGTTATTAGAGTCGAAGGGCAAGAAAGGGACGCAGAGGTTGGGAAGGGAGTAAGACAGTGTTGTAGCCTTTCCCCAATGTTGTTCAATCTGTACATTCAGCAAGCAGTGAACGAATGCAAAGAGAAATTTAGAGAGGAAATTAAAGTTCAGGGAGTAGAAATAAAAACTTTGCGGTTTGTCGATGACATAGTAATTTTGTCAGAGGCTGCAAAGGATCTAGAATAGCAATTGGATGGAATGGACAGTGTCTTGAAAGGAAGATATAAGATGAATATTAACAAGAGTAAAACGAGGGTAATGGAATGTAGTGTCAGAAAATCAGACGATGCTGTAGGAATTAGATTAGGTAATGAGACGATAAAAGTAGTAGATGAGTTTTGTTATTTGGGTAGCAAAATAGCTTCTGATGCTCGAAGTAGAGAAGATATAAAATGCAGAATGGCTATGGGAAGAAAAGCTATTCTAAAGAAGCGAAACATGTTAACATCAAATATTAATTTAAATGTTAGGAAGTCATTTCTGAAAGCATTTGTCTGGAGTATAGCATTTTGTGGGAGTGAAACATGGACGGTAAGGAGTTCAGACAAAAATGTGGTAGAAGCTTTTGAAATGTGGTTCTATTGACGAATGATGAAAATTAGATGGTTAGATCACGTAACAAATGAGGAGGTGCTTAACTAATTTGGGGAGAAAAGGAGTTTCTGGCATATCGTGACAAAGAGAAGGGATTGGTAGGACACATTCTGAGACCAAGTAATTGTCAACTTTGCATTAGAAGGAAGTGTGTGGGGTAAAAATCGTAGAGGGAGACCGAGGGACGAATACAGTATAAAGATTCAAAAGGATGTAGGATGCCGGACGTATTCTCAGATGAAGAGATTTGCACAGGAAAGGGTAGCGTGGAGAGCTGCATCGACCAGTCCTCGGACTGAAGACTGCAACAACTTAAATAATGAGAAAGTTTATGGGCAGAGGCAGTCCATTCTGTGTTCTGGTACATGTATGACAAACGATAAATTATTCATTCCTGAGTTTAAACAAGTGTTTGTTATTGCAGCCATCTCCGTACGACGATACCGCTACGTGATAATGTCTCATTCGCTTGTGCAAGTGACACTTTCTTACTCTTTCTGGAAAAACAAGATATACAGGCTAGTTCGAAAGTATTGAGCCAATTACTCAGAACATTACCGTGCCTAACACAGTGTAGGAAAAACGTTGGCATTCGAAACTGTTTCTACTCATTTCTGGAGCTTATACCACTCTTCTTCCCCAGTAGCGTAAAGGTTGGATAAGGAAGATGGATGTGACTTGTCATCACACATCCTTCTCTTCAAAATATATCACAAAGACTGATATTGAGATCTGTTGACTCTGCTGGACAGGAAAGATGCGAGTATTCATACTGGAGCTCACAGAACTATAGGGGATGGACAAAATAATGTGAACACCCAACAAAGACACAATATTTATTTATTAGTAATGACGTAGCCCACGGTTTGGTTTGAGAAAAGCAACAACTCTTCGAGGAATAGATTGGTAACTGTCTTTACAGCTTCCAACAAAATGTTATCCATTCTTGGGCCAAAATACCCGCCAATTACTTCAACGAGATTGGAATTGTAAATCTGCCCACATGCCTGCTGTAAAAGTCCGATAATGGTTCATCTACGTTGAGACATGGCGAGTTTACAAAGGGAGAGGTTACATAGCTTTCTTTTAATGACCAAACCACGCTTGAACCTTTCTGGTTGTGTTTGTGTACGGACATTTTATATTATGGCATTATATGAACACGATTCTTTGTAGGAAGGAACATAACCAATGATCCACCAGAACAGTCCACATTCTTCCAGTCATCAAGTGTCCAGGTATTATGATCAAGGCACCACTTCCTTCACAACCTGTCGTTGGCTTTCGTTATTAAGGGTTTAGAAACTACAGCCCTTCCATGAATTTTAAACTCCAACGGTAGTCTTTTCATCTAAACAGTATTACTCAAGCAAGTGTTGAGTTTTGCAGTGACTTTTGCCGTGTTAGTACTCCACGCCGTCGATACCGACAATGGATGTTGATGACTGAAAACATGTTGCGTGGTATGACGAGTCTAGTTTGCGATTATAATGAACGGATGGATGTGTACGGATATTGATCATGCATCCATGGACCCCGAATGTCTAGAAGACTCTTCAGGCTGGTGGACGCTCTGCAATGGTGCGTGTGCAGTTGGAATGATATAGGACTGCTGATATGTCTAGACACGATTCTGACAGGTGACAAGTATGTGTGCATTCTGGCTGATCACTTGTATTCATTCGAGTCAATTTTGCATTCTGACTGACTTGGGCAATTACAGTAGGACAATGTGACACCTAACTCGTCCAGAATTCATACAGAGTGTCTCCAGGAATACTCTTCTGATTATAAACAATAAACACATCCGCAGGTCACAAATTCTCCAGACAAGAACGTACTTGAACGTATGTGGGATCCCTTGCGACGTGTACTCGTCGTACTCCTACGGCTTTATGGACAGCCCTGCAGGTTGAATGGAGTCAGTTCCTTCCACGACTACTTCAGACATTACTCAAGTCCATGCCACGTCTTTTTCGGCACTCCTGTGTGCGCGCCAGGGCCCTACACGGTGTTAGACTGATGTGCGAGTTTCTTTGGCTCTTCGGTGTAGAATATCTTTCCACCATCTGTGTACTTCTTTCTACTACGCTAGTATATAACTAGCTTAACACCATGAGACAAAATCGTATATGATCTGCAATGTAAAATATGTGTCTATAGCAGGCATTTAGATTCACAGAACAACATATTTTTTCATATTCACGGAATGTATTACATTAACTGATAATGGGCAAAGTTGAAAATTTATACCCGAGTCTCCTGATTTCTAGGCACATCCGCTACCCCATACACCATTGGGGACACAAGGAATTACTCAAGTATGCCTCCCGTCAGATACAAATTCTCAGCTTTACTCTTCCCACTAGAACTCAAACTCGTAGTTTCGTAAACTCATTCCCGTAAGGGCTTAGGAAAGTGTCATTGCTCGTCATCGGCATATTGTATCTACATCTACATAAATACTTTGCAAGTCACATTGAAGTGAATGACAGAGGATTGATCGAACCGCTTTTATAATGTTTCTCTACAGTTCCATTCTCTAATAGCTCGCGGAGAAAAGGAACACCTAAATCTTTCCGTTTACAATCTTATTTCTCTTATTCTATTTTGATGTCTCCCTATGTAGGTGGATGCTAACAAAATTTGTTCGCATTCGGAAGAGAAAGTTGGTAAAAGAAATTTCGCAAATAGATCTCGTGCAACGAATAATGCCCTTGTTTTAACGATTTCCACCCCAACTCGTGCACAATTTCCGTGACACTCTCATCCCTATATCGCGATAATACGAAACAAGCTGCTCTTCTCTGTAGTTTCTCTCAATCGTCTGTCAATCCCACTTGGTGGGGATCCCATAACGCGCAACAGTACTCCAAAAAAGGACAGACAAGTGTGGTGTAGGCAGTTTCTTTAGTAGAGTTTTTGCATTTTCTAAGTGTTCTGCCAACGAAACATAGTGTTTGGTTTGCTTTCCTTACAATATTTTTATGTATTCTTTACAATTGAAGTTGTTTGTAATTGTTACTCCTAGGTATTTAATTGAATTTACGGCCTGTAGTTTTGACAGATTTATCGTATAAATGAAGTTAAACGAGATTCTTTTAGTGGTCGTATGGATGACTTTACATTTTTTATTATTAAGGGTCAATTGCCATTTTTGCAGCATGCAGAAATCTTATCTAAATCATTTTGCAGTTGCTTTTGATCTTCTGGGGACTGTACTAGCCGATAAATGACAGTATCATCTGCGAACACTAACGGAACTACTCAAATTGTCTCCTAAATCGTTTATAAAAATAATGAACAGTAGGGGCTGTATATCACTTCCGTGGGCCGGCCGCAGTAGGCAAGCGGTCTGCGGCGCGCCAGTCACAATCTGCACGGGCGCTACGGACGGGGTTTCGAATCTCCCCTCGGGCATGGATGTTTGTGTCGTCTTTAGTATAAGGTAGTTCATAAGTAGTTTCTAAGTTTAGAGACTGATGACCCCGCAGTTAAGTCCCTTAAGCTTAACAAACATTTGAACTTTTATTCCCTTCCCTGGGCAGCGCAAAATATCACTTCTGTTCTAGTCGATGACTTACCGTCAATTACAAAGTAGTGTGTCCTTTCTGACACGAAATCACGAATCCAATCGCACACTTGTGTATGTGTATTAAGATATAAATATGTGGTGTCTGTTCTTTTGGATGTGCCCTAAAGGAAATACACCACATATAGGCCTACATTACAAATGTTATAATTTTTGTCGCAAACACACATTAATTCCAACGACAAGTAACTTCCCGGCATTTATCAATGAAAAATGACCGTCACTTTTCTCACTATTTCGAATGGCATGTGTAGAAGTAAGAATAATTCACGGTTGCTGTTACTAAAAAACGTACAGAAAACGGCAGAAATCAGTATAAGATTTAAAGATCAGTCTTTTTCTCAAATGCACAGGTTATCTACACTTTGATGTTGAGGACTTTAGCAACATACTTCGATGTTCCTATCGTCTGTCAGGGCAAAGTGTTGCGGTGCCACGCCCCCTGGACGAATCAGAACGCCAGCTCCCTGCTGTACCTGGCGTAGCCAAAACAGCCGCGACGTGTTTATCGCCCCTCGGCCCGGCGCATGTATCTCCCCGGCAGTAATCTTTGCTGCAGACGCGATTGCCGCGGCAGCGGCAGCGAGGGTCGGCGGGCACTTAATCAGGTCTTTCATTACGGTGATGAGTGTTAAATTAATGTTACGACTCCCCCGGGCCACTCCCCGCGGCGGGCGAGCGTGGCGGTCAAATCGAATCATCCAGCACTTAGGGAGCACAACAGCCGCCTGCGACAGCGACAGATCGATCAGAGCGTTCCCCGCCGCCGCTACGCCACCCGACCGTGCCAAACATCACTCAGCGCTCTCCCAGTCAAGAGTTGTTCCACCGAACCAACACTGCACCAAGTACGACACGTTTTGTGTCCCAGCCTCGTCGCCGCTTTTGTGTCTCGTTTCCGTCGTAGGTGTCGGTGGCCGAGTAGAAAGACCGTCACAGGAATAAAGGATGCACGCTTGTGCAGGTAGGAGGTGACTAGCCAGTGGGACAGCAGAAACTAGAAACACTAGAGTAAATTAAAACGAGATATATATTTCTTAGAGACTTATATATATTTCTTAGAGACTTAGTAATACTTAACTGTTACATAACTCAGTACTGCAGAATGCTGATACATAGTTGAGCTAGAGGCCTGCCTAAGGCGTATCCGATAGCCAAGTCTTCACTGGCGCCTATCTGATTCCGAAGTGTTAGCTGGTTCCTACCTCAGTCCCAAGTGAACGATGTCGTTCAGTGGTGGCCACGAGCGGAGTTGTAGCAGAGGGCGCTCGTGGCTGACGCCGCGCCGTGCGTGCATGGCAGCGAGCGGCGAAAGTAGGTGGCGCGCACTTTAGACTTGTGCCAGTAGCGAATGTCGTTCTCCACTGCTCGTCGTGAATGACCTGTATGCCACTACAGGATGCAACCACTATTTACTCGTTGCTACTGAGCCATAAGCCTGACAGAAACTCCTCAGTAACAGAATTAAGATACTTATCCCGTAGCGTGTCGCACCTTTATCCGCCCTAAACATGGGGGCGAGTGCTAGTGGCAAGTAGACTTTCGCATAATAGTTCGCGATCAGCCGCGAACTAGTTCGTTCTTTTTGTTCGTCCGCTCCCACTGACAGCTGAGCGGCGTGATCTGCTCATGCAGGTGGAGGGAGAAGTTCCCCCACCTAGCTGTCTCATGCGCTTGCAGCTTGAGCCGCTAACGATATCACGCAAATCAAAAGAAACAGTTTGTGGATAATTTCTCGCGTTTAAGTTTAGAGTTATCTCTATATCTTGGCATTATGGAATTTATTAGTCAGATATTGCAGAGTGCAGAATATTTCAAAACAGAAATTTTGTAGCACTGAACTATGAAGTCTAGCAGGCAGACACTCACCTCGGAATGGCTCTCATCAGCAGAAGGAAAACACGTGATTTTTAATTCTGATGCGCGCCCTCTCGCTATTGCCCGTCGGTCTTCGGAAAAGAATCCGACGAACTAAGAAGCGAGATACGTTTGGCATAATACTTCGCGACCGGTAACGCATGTTTTAGTTCGCGACCGATCTAACATATTTATTTTACTTCGCGACTGATCGCGCATATTTTAGTTCGCGACCGATAGCTCTCGTTTTAGTTCGCAGCTCGGCCGCGAAGTAGGTCGCTCTTTTTAGTTCGTCCGCTCTTTTCGGCTTTTGCTACCGCTGCTAAAAGAGCTCTTTCATATGTTACGACAGCTTTTCTATATAAAAATCAGTGTTGCCCAAGCGTGTGCTATTACCTGTATTTTTTGGAAATTAGACATCAAATACTTAAGCAAATAAACCAGGCGAGAGAAAAGGGTTGATGTATAATTTCTCGTGTATTCAACCATGTGGCAACAGCTCTTTATCATTGTTGAAGTGTTGACCACCAAGGACAGATTTTAGGTGTAAGAAGAGGTGAAAGGCGCAAGGAGAGAGGTCCGAGCTGTATGGAGGATGATCAAACACGTCCTACTGAAATTTCCATAAGAATTGTTTGGTCACATTCGGTGTGTGAGGTCAGGCATTATCGTGAAGAAAAAATCTTTTGACAGTAATCCTCTTCTTACACCTAAAATCTGTCCTTGGTGGACAACACTTCAACGATGATGACGAGCTGAAAGAACGTGTTACCACATGGTTGAATACACTGCGGCAACATTCTATGAAAAAGGTGCACAAAACCTTGTGCCATGCTATGACAATTTCCTACAAAATTTCGGAAGCTATGTAGAAAAGTAGTTTAATAGTTGTAGATTTTTGTACAATCAATATTTTTTCTGTATCTGTACCCGTTCGTTTTATATAACCAAACGGAACTTACTTTCTGGACGCGCCTCGTGTTTAGACACTGCTGAATACCTTAGAAAAGAAAATTTGTGGCAGTTAACTATGAAACTACAGCTGGGCTGCATCTCAGCTCGAAATGACGGTAACTGGCAGAAGGGAATCACGCGATTCTGCGCGCTCTCGCGTCCTCTCGCTGTTCCCCGTCAGTCTTTGGAAAAGGAGCGGACGAACTAAGAGGCGAGGGATCTGCGAACTAGTTCGCGTAGTTCGCCTATGGGAGTTCTCTTACGAACTAGTTCGTTCGCGAACTACACAAGACTAGTGGCAAGGACATCTACAGCAAAACCCGACAAGCCACCTCACTGTGTCGAGCAGAGAGTACTCTGAGTCCCTCTGACTTCCTCCTATTCCAGTGGCGTTTGGTTCCCGGAAGAAACTACTGCCATTATAGTGAAACTGGTTCCATTCCATACTGGTGGCTGGGACAGCAACTGCGCATGAATTTATCTCAAAAGTCAGTCTCAGTTTCAAAATTTTTCTTTTTTAACTGATGCGTTTCGCCCTTTTGAGGTATCATCAGATTGTGTAAATATATGGTGAGCTATTTGTCATCATCGCAAAATAAACCATCTAGGAAGAAAACCTATCGTCATGGTCTTTAATTTTTTTTAAAAAAACTTTGGCGTTAGGCGAAACCAAACTTGTTGCGCACAGCACAGATGGCCAAAACAGACATGTTCGTTTCTGCCCGCAACGAGGTCGAAAGCCATCGCCGGAGGCATTCTATTGGCCACTCTGTGCTGTGCGCAACATGTTTGGTTTCGCCTAACAAAAAAAAAAAAAAAAAAAAAAAAAAAAATTAAAAAAAAAAAAAAAATAAAAAAAATGAAAGAAATAATATATATATATATATATATATATATATATATATATATATATATATATATATATATATATATATATATATATATAGGTTTTCTTCCTAGATGGTTCATTTTACGATGATGACACATAGCTCACCATATATTTACATGATGCCTCAAAAGGGCGAAACGCGTGAGTGAAATAAAGAAAACTTTTGCAGCTGAGACTGACTTTTGAGATATATTGCCATTATGCCTCCGTCTGGGCTTTTATCTCCCTAATTTTATCCTTGTGATCTTTTCGTCAGATATGCATCTTGGCGAAGCTGTACAGGTACCCCATTTAATCTTGACCAGCTAAAATACCTCTGAAACAAGAACAGTTATTGTAAAGCACTTTCACCGGTATCAATGTAAAACAAGGGCTCATGAAAGTAAATTTTTTGAAACTTTCTAAAACAAAAGCATATGTGATTTTAACAGAAAACTATGTGTTTTTAAAATGGATACCCTATATGATTTCATCAGAAATCCCTAACACGACAAATCACAAACAATGTTGTTGAGTGCATCACAGCACGCCAATTACATCCCGGAATATTACGAAGCGAAGTTGATGCTTGAAATACGTCAAACGCGCGGCTAGCGCACGTCCTGAAACTCAGGCGAGAACTTCATGCTGCTCAGGACGTGCGCTAGCTGCGCGGTGCGCGTACCTCAAGCGTCAACTTCGCTTCACCATATCTCGGGATGTAATTGGCGTATTGCGATGTGATTTGTCATGCTATAGATTGCTGATGAAATAATATAGGGTGTCCATTTAAAAACACATAAGTTTGTGTTAAAAACACATATACTTTTGTTTTAGAATTTTCAAAAGATTTACATTCATGAGTCCCTGCCTTACATTGATACCGGTGAAAGTCGTTTTACAATAGCCGTTGTTGTTCCAGAGATATACCGAGTGGTTAAAATAAATGGGACACCCTGTATACAGGGCGAGTCACTATTTCCTCCAAGAAGAACTACGATAAGTGTCGAAGTGGTAAGGAATACCACTCAATCCTTGATAAGAAGATTGCAGCGCTGCATTGATGCCAATGGTCATCACTTGGAATACCTTCTGTAAATGGACGTTCATGCCACCTCTTTAATCTTCGTTGACCTTGAAAGTTCTTACCGTTACACTTCACTGGTTTCGGCTCGATAGCCGCTATCAGAAAATAGCATCGAAAATATAGAATCTCATTAAAATAATAATAATAATAAAAAAGTGACATTTATGTGTCTGAAGCGACACGACCTAGCAACAAAAAATCAACGTCATATTTCGCCTCCCGTTGACCCATGCAAATTTTTTCCCACAAACGTTTCAACTCCTATACTTTCGGAGTTATCCTTGGTGGCAACAGTTAGTGACTCTCTCTGTACATTGACTCGTCATGAAACGTCTGAGCCGGCCGCGGTGGCCGAGGTGACTGAGGCGCTCCAGTCACGGTCAGCACGGCCACTACGGTCGGGGGTTCGAATCCCCCCTCGGGCATGGATATTTGTGCCGTCCTAGTTCGTAAGTAGTTCATAAGTAGTTTGTAAGTTTAGGGACTGATGACCCCGTAGTTAAGTCCCATAAGCTTAACAAACAGTTGAACAGTTGAAACGTCTGTTCTCGGAACTTTGACAGAAAAAGTACCGCGATACAGAACGTTCCTCTTGCAGTATCTGCCGCTAATGTTTCCCGATATTCTCTGTGATGTTTCCGCGATTACTAAACAAGCCTGAACCGGTGCGTTATACTCCGTTGTTGACGGACTACACGTTGAGAATTCTTTCCAATCTGGCACCTGCCTTACCCACGATTAATTTCATATGGTTGTTCCATTTCAAATCGCTCCTTATGTCTACTCCCAGATATTTTATGCAAGTAAATGCTTCAGTGTTTGTCCTTACATTGCGAAATTATATAATAAAGGACCTTTCTTTCTACGTAAACGCAGCACTTTACATTTGTTTATGTCGAGGCTCTATTGCCATTCTCTACCATGAATCAATAGCCTACAGATCCTCCTGCATTTCGCTATTCTCGTGTTGCGATTCATCGATATACTACAGCTTTAGCCGCAAAAAGCCTAAGTTGAGAATGACGTGCTGCGTTGTGTTAGCTAGACTTCTTCAATCCAGTCACACGGTCTGATATTCCATATGCTCGCACTTTGTTCGCAAGGCCACGGTGCAGAACCGTATCGAACGCATAGAAGACGTCAAAAAACACGGCATCTACGCGGGAGCCTGTGTCTGCTGTCCTCTAGATCTCATAGATAAAAAGTGCGTGTTGTGTTTCAAATGATCGTTGCTTTCGGAAACGATGCTGATTCTTGCAGAGGTGTTTTCGAAGCTCCAGAAATGTCATAGTACTCATAGACTGTTCCACAATTCTACAACTATCACAAATACCGGCCTATAGTTTTCCACTTCCGTCCAACAACCCTTCTTGAAAACTGGAATTATCTGCGCTTATTTCCATTCCTTAGGAAAGCTTCGCTCTTCTAGAGACATTTTGCTGCTAGAACGGAGCCAAGCTGCTTTCGCATATTCTGTGTAAAAGGAGTGACCGAAAGTAGATAGCGTATAATAGTGCTCTAACTCCATGACCTTTCACATAGTTGGGAGGTTAGTCTAAGCTGATTAGACAGGGTAACGTCAGACGAGGACAGTTACATGAGTAACTGTAATTAAAGAAACATGTTATTAAGAAAATTTGATATCATTTCTCGATCTCGTTTATACTCTGAGCCCAGTCTGTCACATGAGAAACTCCCTAATTTCGTCCTGGATGATGATGCTGTTTTTTCACTTACTGCCCTAGATTATGATCTACCGCGTAATTGTTTAAGGAGGGTTGTCATAGACATCTTGGCCGTTGAGATGGGTGTGCTTGCAGACCCTAATGGGAAAATTGTTTCCGCTTTGAACCGTTGTTCGTGTTCGGGTGATTTATTCTTGTATCACTTCTTTTGTATGTTTCCTCCTTTTTCTATATTTTGGCAGATAAATATAATAAGTTTTGAAGGTGAAACAATAATATGAATTTATATTTAATAAAATAAGTCGATAGGAAATAGTAGTTAGTAAGGTGGAGCCTGATGGTCGAGGACTTCGCATGCTCATCGAGTTATAAATCCGCAACCTTCGTAAATATTGCATAAGGGAAGGTTGCCGATATTGAGCCATTTTTTTATTTTGATATCCCAAGCCTACATTATCTATCTAATCGAAAAAAAATATATTGTAAAAGAAGCTACATGTTGTACACTTTCATCTGCTAGTATTATACTTTGAATAAACATAAAGCGTAAATGGTTATTACTTGAAATTTAAAAATGTGTAAAAGGTCCAAATTAGTTGCTTAAATTTAGTTGCTTAACTTGAACCAGATGGTAAAACAATTACTAAAAATAAAATAAGACCCGTAATATTAAAAAAAAACTTCATTTCAACATATTTATTAAACAAACATAATATTTAGGTACTTAGGCCCAAATGTACAAAACAAAGAGTTTAGAAAACAGAATGAAACTTCACTCTGCAGCGGAGCGTGCGCTGATATGAAACTTCCTGGCAGATTAAAATTGTGTGCCGGAACCGGGACTCGAACCTAGGACCTTTGCCTTTCGCGGGCAAGCGCACTACCGACTGTGCTATCCCGACACGACTCAAGATGCCGCCTCACAACTTCCGCCAGTACCTCGTCTCTTACTTTCCAAACTTCACAGAGAGGCGGCATCGTGAGTCGTGTCGGTATAGCACAGTCGGTAGTGCGCTTGCCCGCGAAAGGCAAAGGTCCCAGGTTCGAGTCCCGGTTCCGGCACACAATTTTAATCTGCCAGGAAGTTTCATATCAGCGCACACTCCGCTGCAGAGTGAAGTTTCATTCTGGAAACATCCCTTAGGCTGTGGCTAAGCCATGTCTCCACCATATCCTTTCTTCCAGGAGTGCTAGTCTTGCGTGTTTGCAGGAGAGCTTCTGTGAAGTTTGGAAAGTAGGAGACGAGGTACTGGCGGAAATACGAAACAGGTATTGGTCCAACTTCGGCAACTCGACGTGATATAAGTAAAGATAACGTTTCAGGAACAGCAACGCTACTCTCTAGTTTTGCGATACTGAATTATTGGGTAGTGAATGGCACTTATCAACTATAATGCTGATTAATTTTTTGCTTACTTTAACAGCAGAGGAACTTAGGTCCAACTTAGGTAACGGTCTACCTTCGGCAACTGTCCCCTGTATGTTATACTAGGTGCTAATTTAAAATATACTAAGGAAATGTTACACTAGTGATACTTCTGTTACGTTATTATATGTTCACAAGTTTATAGTGCCAATTTGCCGGTGACAAAAAGCGACAATTCGATGGCTCTTTGATACTTGTTCTTACTAATATGTATTACATGATCACACTACGTGTTCAGGTTGGTGTTCTTGTCGTGTTCACAATTTAGATTCAATTGCTGATCCACACATTGTTCTATGTTCAAATGTTTGTAAAGCTTATGGCACTTAACTGGGTGGTCATCAGTTCGTAAAGTTACAAAGTACTTATGAACTACCTTAAAACAGCACAAACATTCAGGGGGGATACGAACCCCCGACTAGGAACGGCCTGCGCATCGGAGCATAGCGACTCAATGCGCTCGGCAACTCCACCGCGACTCTGTTCCTTTTCGTCGTATGTCGCATGCGAGATTTTGTCTGTTAGTACACTGAGTAGTGTCCGTTAGTCATCTTGCCTTCTGGCTCGGTATATTTGTTGTTCTTTGTGTGCATATACTTAAAATGTTCAAATGTTTATAAATCTATCGGACCAAATTGCGTGGTCATCAGCCCGTAGCTTAGAAACTACTTAAACCTAGGTAAACTAACCTAAGGACAGCACACACACCCATGTCCCAGGGAGGACTCGAACCTCAATGGCGAGCAACCGCGCGCTCCGCAGCGAGACGCTGTAGACCGCTCGTTTACTCCATCGCGGTGTGCATATACTGCTGGGACCGTGTCTATGAGGTGATTTCAGGTCCCGCCAATGCGGAGCCGCCAGAGGACGACAGCGTCCCTGCGAGGGGCCCGTAGAGAGGACCTCCAGACGTCCTTCCTTTATTGCCGTTTGGAGGGTATGCCATTATGTATTCTACAAACCGTAGGCTCGACTAAGTAGCATAGAACGTTGGTCAGCAGATAGTATACCGACCTCCAGAAGAGGTTTAGTGGTGGCCTCTTTGGCTAACTTGTCTGCCAGTTCATTTTCTGCGATCCCGACATGCCCTGGAGTCCAGATAAATACTACCGACCGTCCGCGTTGTTCGACGGTATAGAGGGACTCCTGAATGGCTAGTATTAAAGAATGGCGGGGGAAGCATTGGCCAAGGGCTCTTAGTCCGCTGGGGGAGTCGCTGCAGACGACGTAGGACTCCCCAGTGAAGATACTGCAGCTGGGGGAGTCGCTGCAGACGACGTAGGACTCCCCAGTGAAGATACTGCAGCCAGCCGGCAGGGAGCGCAACTCGTTATGCCCTGAATGAGTGTAAGTGTAGCCAACACGACCACCCACCATCGAGCCATCGGTGTAAAGTACTAGGAAAACACATTTCCGTCCGACGTAAACAATTCACACAACATACCACTCTTTTAAGCATTACACACGAGGAACATCAATACATCGCCGCAACATAACACAAACTCGATCCGTCATCTTATTAAGAGACAAGTAACTACGGGGTGGAAACTATTTTCATACCTACCGGGAAGGTTAAAGAATATTTCAGAGCTGCAATAGATGTATTAAACCCTTTGGAAAGAAATCGCTCGTCTGTTTTAAAGTGTTACCAGCTATCCAGCTAACACAGTGACTGCGTAGGAGAATAAAAAGAACGGGCTGTAGAGCTAGAGTATCTCGCCTAACAGCACACATTTCTGTCTTTAAAGCTGACAAGAGCGACGGATGACTGAAAGCAAGTGATTTGGATTGTTTAATCACGTTACCCACTGAGGTACTCCGATGGAAGGGTTGTATCATCGCGATATAGGGTAAAGTGGCACGGAAATGATGCACGAGTTATGGCGGAAATGATTAAAAGAAAGATAAATTCATTGCGACGAGATCAATTTACGAAATTCTTTCACGACCTTTCTCCTCCGAACACGAACAATTTTGTTGCCACCCCCTACATACAGGCCCATGATCATCAGTATAAAATAAGAAAACGGGAAGTTTTTCCTGCGTACTTTTCGAGAATGGAATGATAGAGAAATAGTCTGAAAGTGGATCGATGAAGTCTCTGTTAGCTACTTAAATAAGGATTTCATAGTAACTATGTAGATGCTATACCACAAGACAAAGTAATCTGGCATCATATAAAGTGCCGACAGCTAATCACAGAGACTGTGATATTACTCTGTGGGGGTGCTGATCATGGATAAGATGTGGCATCTTTACTGAAAAAACTGTAAATAAGGAAGAATAGCACATTTAAACTAATGCATATTACACAGTAGAGGAAAGGTTTGGGGGCAATGATTGTGTCAGAATAACAAAATATAATATTTTATGACAGCAAATGTGAGGCAATGGTTTTTGAACAATAACATTTTTGAAATGAACCGACTTCAACGTGAGCCCAGTGATAGTCGGTGGAATTTATCCAAGAATACTACCGTTTCGGTCCGACCCGTAAGGAAGAATGGTCTTCCATTCCTCCGCAGACATGCACACACCGCATTGGAAGTGTTCCAGCAGGAGTCAAGCTGACAGAAAGCGAAGCTTGGACATTCCCTATCCTTCTCTGCACTTATACAGGAGGGCCAACAAAAATATTGGCACAAAATTAATTTAAAATGTCACATTACCATACCTAATAAATTGACATTCAAAATACCTTCCAGTCGTAACGAAATGGGTAAATATCTTGTACGTTTTCGGTGAATCCTACGTCATTCTTTCTGGAAGATAGTGGCAAATTAAGAAATTAATACTGGAGCTGCAAAGCGACCACGCATCCTTCTCTCCAAAGCAGACAATATTGGTTCAATAATATTGAGATCTGGTGACCGTGGAGGCCAAGGAAGTTGCGACAATTCAGTCTCGTACTCACAGTATAAGTTCTGTAGATGCGTTCTGTTCAGGCAGGAGCCCTGTCACCTTGGAACCCAACATCACCTTTGGGCAACACTGTAGCATCTGATGCAACCAATCCGCCAAAGTGGTCCCTTAATCCTTGGTAGTAAACCTATTTATCAATGGTGCGATGTGGCGTAACCGTGACACTCTGAACACATTTTGGAGGACTGCGGTTCAAACCCTCCTCCGGCCAACCTGATCTAGGTTTCCTGCGATATCCTCAAATCCCGCAATGTTCCTCTGAAAGGGCACGGCCGATATACTTCTCCATCCTTAGCCAAAACCAATCCGAGCGTCAGCTCCGTCTGTATTGACCACGGTGTCGACGGGACGTTGAACCGCAGTCTTCCTTCTTTCTTTCTTCCCTTCTTTGTAAAGTAGCTACGTATCTACAGCCCTCGCTGTTACCTAACAACCTGTCCCTTCTTTCTCTACGTGTTTTAAATATATTATCTTTCCATGCAATTTTCAAAATTCTTTATAGCACCACATCCGAAATGCTACGATTGTCCTCTATTTCAGTTTTCGTATTGTCCATGTTCACTACTACGTAATACTGTGCTCCAATCTTACATTCTAATAAATTTCTTCTTGATATTTAGACCAGTGTTCGATTCCAGTAGACTTCTCTTGGCCACGAATGCCCTTTTGCCTCTACTGGTCTCCTTTTTTATCTCCGTTAAACATCGTCCGTTATGGGTTATTTTGCTAACAGCTAAAATGATATATTTAGACACTAGATTATAGTTTATCGTACTATGAACGAAGTGCTTTTGCTAGTTCATCAGTGCGCCACTGCTTTGAAATGACAACGCGTGAGTTGTAATAAGAAAATCATGAAATACAGGAAGCAAGATGGCGTATGCCAGAGAGAGTTCTGGGCCAGGAATGTCACGTGACATTTCCTAACAGCTGATTTAAGTAAAATCAAGAGGCGGTGTTAGAACGCCGTAATTTTTGCAAATACCTCTGTAACGATGCGAGTTTCGAAAAACACATAAAAGAGGAAAGTTGTAGAGAATTTTCTCCTCTATAAATTTTGTTATTCAATTTTCGTGTCAGATTAACGATTTGTTTGCAATTACAATTACATTACAAACGCCTTTTTTCAGTGTTACTAACGCATTTTTTGTCCGAATAATTTGAAAAAAGGAGGTTCTTGTCTCTGGCGGCCAACACTTATATATGTAAAATTTGGTGCCGATCGGTTGAACGGTGCGACCTAAAAGTGGAAAAACGTTACGGACAGACAGACATCGTCAAATAGCAAACTTTTAGAGAATTTTCCCCTCTTCAAATTTGTTAGTTCAATTTTCGTGTCAAGTGTACGGTTAAGGCATTATTTTCATTTATATTTCGAGCTGTCAATAGGCTATCGCAAAGGCCCACTTTTAGTGTTACTACCGTAACCTAAAGTGGGCCAAAAAGAGACGTCGTGTTGAATGAAAGTTTATGACCTTTATTTGCAAACACTGTGCTCGGCACAGATATTCCAGGCGGGACTACCGCCATTTACTGAGACGTGATCGCGTTGCTTTTGGCCGTTCTTATGACTGTTTCATAGGTTTTGCATAGTCGGCAGCACCTGTGCACACTGTAGAGTCTGGTTCGCCCTGCGTCAATTTGTCATCAAATGTGGACACTCTTGTGTTTGTTACTGTGTTGAGCCGACAGCAAATGAAGCGCTATGATTGGACGGAAAGAGCAGGCATGCACTGTGCTTACAGGGAATCGTCGCGCTGCTCAAAATTTGTACGTTCAGTGGTTTCCGAATCGTCGAGTGCCAGATCCACACCTATTTACTGCCATTTACAGGTCCCTAAGAGGGACATGTTCACTTGATGTAAGTTTTCCACTGGTATGATCTCGTAATGGCACATGTGATTTTAAGATCTACTTCGAAACCCAATGTATTCATTTTGCTTTAAAGGTGCGAAGCCGTGACGGACGCGGTCGTCAACGTACCGTGCCCACTTCAGGGTTTGAAGCGGAAGCGTTAGCACTGCTGAAAAGCACACTTTCAACAAACTCGCGATGTGTTTGCAACGCTCCTGCTATCCTGCATAGCCGCGGTGGAGTAGTCGAGCGGTCTAAAGCGTCTCGCTGTGGAGCGCGCGGTTGCTCGCCGTGGAGGGTCGAGTCTTCCCTTGGGCACGGGTGTGTGCGTTCGTCCTTATGTTAGTTTACCTAGGTTTAAGTAGTCTGTAAGCTACGGACTGATGACCACGCAGTTTGGTCCGATAGAATTACAAACATTTGAACTATCCTGGACACTCATAAATAATCTATATAAAGGCAAGTCGCGTGCAATAAGTTTGCACTCTTAAAGTTCCACCTACTGTACTGTTCCCAACCGCTTCCGAAAATTAAACAAAGTTCCTGAACAGTAACGCGCCCATCCGAGAGGATTACCGTGTGCTTACTAATGCATAATGGATTAAACTTCATCTCTCGAAGACTTTATACTTGGGGAAACTTTATAGACTAATGCAATACTAGTGTGAAAATTAATGTGTAGTTGTACTAAAGTACCAAGAAACTTAGTAATAATTTCGGTCGCCAGACTATATTGTCAAATTAATGTTTCAAATGATTTAATAAGCAGTAGCATTAACTATGTGAACAATTTTGTAACTTTGGAATAGGTAAACAAAAGAGCAAAGTCTGTCAGTACCCAACCAAGTACTCTATTATGAAAGTAAGTGTGAAAATAATTTATTTATATTGTAAATATTGTAATCAAAAACTGAAAAATAGATCCCACACTAATATGCACTGCTCCTAAGATGTTGTGCCAAATATTTGATTGTAAGTCTAACCAGTTTGTACGAAATATTAAATACTGTATATTCTAGGCCTAAGTTAGCTGTTTGTTTAAAAACTGGCAAACACTCTGCCAGAATTCTCGTTTTCTATATTCATTTTGGACCCCACCAGTATAAGATCACTTGTGATCACTTATAAGACAAACAGGAAGGAAACTTAGAACAAGATTTAGAACCACAAATCGACTTTGAGTGACCACCTTAAAACACATGGCCACACGCTAGAGGATATACCTTGGAAGTTTCTCATTCAAAGTATAAAGGAACACATACGAACCATCTTGAAGAGAAGGTAATAACCTGGAAGCTCACCCAGATAAAAGGTTTAATGAGCAGAAAGACTTTAGAAATACCAAGTACTTTGAGAATATTTCACATATTTTTACAATTCTAGTAGGTTACACAATCCCATTATATTCACCCATTTGCATCCTCTACTAGAAATACGCGAGGCGCAAATCAGCAATCTTAGCTGTTCCATGATACTTATCTGTTCGGCTATTAGAGGCCAAATTATGTTGGATCATATGATCTAGTTTAGTCATTAAATATTGTCTTCCAATTTCAGCAGTAATTCTTTTCATTTAACACTGCAATGGTCCGCGTCACTAGCAGGAACATTGGTGGTTAATAGTACCATTGCCGTATACATGCCTTAAATTAGTTAATCTTATGAATAAACAGTTCTGTAAAATAGTTTCACATTTTGATAACAGATTTTCTAGTAGTAGTAGTGATACATATATCCAGTTTCACTAATGAGCTATTATATAAATTACAGAAATGCCATAAATTGACTGCATATATTATATCCTAGTTCGAGTGTGATAACTATAGACGTTTTTGACAGCAACAGATAACCACAGGCATGCATCTGAATTTACATAATTTATTGTGCATGTAGCCATCAATATGTTACCAATGCCTGTTTATCACGGCATAAACGTTATACATTAATGAAAAGAAAAATGTGATAATTAGAAATTAATGAATAGAGAAATTAATTGTGTACTAATATAAAACTGTAACGATACCACAAATGTAAACATTAGAGACATTTCTCTCCTGATATCTGTTGACACCTTCAACGGTAAATGAAAATATTTACTATGAAAAGATACACTGGTTACCAGTAGTACATCAGGATTTTAATTAAAAATAATTTTTGTATAATTTTAAATATAAATAACTGAAGATATCTAAATAGAGACAGTGATTATGTAAAACTACACAATTCTAAGTATCAGTAATATTTCTGTCGTGATGTTTGTAGCCTAATACATTAGTATATCAAAATTTTTACTTTGTGTAGGTACACTGCTTACCAGTAGTACATGAATATTTTAACTAGAAAACTTTTGCGATTATATAATATAATTTTAATTAAGGAAATTTTGACTAGGGATAAAAGAGCTTAATGTCAGGTTTGTAATAAATAAATAAGGGAAATACATGTAGGTTACACTCATCAGAGATTAGATTCGAGTAGTACTTGATCCATAGATCATGAATACGAGACTTTGTAATGATGTGGAACGTGTCAAGTTAATGAAAGATGTCTTTACAAATTATTACTTTGTACTAAATATTACATTAAACATTTTTTCAGATTTACTAATTTATATCTAAAAATTCATATATAGTTTAGATGGAATTGCCATACAGAAATTCTTTTAATTTATTTTTAAATGCTAGTTAACTTTCTGTCAGGTTTTTGATGCTGTTTGGTGGGTGGCCAAAGACGATTGTGGCAGCATAATTTACCCCTTTCTGTGCCAAAGGTAGATTTAACCTTGAATATGAAGATCATTTTTTCTCCTAGTGTTGTAGTTATGTACACTGCTACTGCTTTTGAATTCGGTGGGAATGATAATAACAAATTTCATAAGTGAATGTATATCCTGTGAAGCTACTGTGAAGATCCCTGGCTCTTTAAATAATTGCCTGCAGGATGATCTTGGATGGGCTCCAGCAATTATTCTGATTACATGCTTTTGTACAATGAATACTGTTTTACTCAATGACTTATTATCCCAGAAAATGATACCATACGAAAGCAGAGAATGAAAATAGGGATGGTAAGCTAATTTACTGAGAAATACATCACCACAATTTGCAATAACGCTAATAGCAAAGCAGCTGAACTCAAACGTTTCAGCAGATCTTCAATGTGTTTTTTTCCAGTTCAACCCCTCGTCAGTGCACACACCAAAAAATTTTGAATATTCTATCTTTGTTACAGATTTCTGAACAAAGTCTATATTTATTAATGTTGTCATTTCATTTACTGTATTTTGTCAAAATGTAATGAAGGTCCATTTGCTGAGAACTACTTAATGATTTTTTGAAAGACCTCGTTTACAATTTCTTCAGTTAATTCTTGTCTGTCAGGTGTGATAACTATATTTGTATCATCAGCAAAAAGAACCAGCTCTGCATCTTCATAAATATAGAATGGAAAGTCATTAATATATATTAAGAACAGCAAAGGGCCCAAGACCAAACCTTGTGGCCCCATTTTTGAGTGTTCTCTAGTTTGAGGAATCAGCTTTTTTTTGCACCTTATGTGCACTACTTATCTCAACTTTCTGCACTCTTCCTGTTAGGTATGATTTAAACCATTTGCACACTGTCTCATCCATACCACAATACTTTAGTTTATCTAGAAGAATTCCATGATTTACAGAATCAAAAGCCTTGGAGAGATCACAAAAAATTCCAACGGGTGATGTCCAGTTATTCAGAGCATTTAATATTTCATTGGTGAAAGTATATATAGCATTTTCTGTTCAAAAGCCTTTCTGAAAACCAAACTGATATTTTGTTAGAACTATATTTTTACCTATGTATGAAACTACTCTAGAATACATTACTTTTTGGATAAGGCTCTCAGAAGTGAGATTGCGTGGTAGTTGTTGACATCAGACGTATCCCCTTGTTTGTGCTGTGGTTTAATAATAGCATATTTCAGTCTATCAGGAAACACCCCCTGCTTCAGAGAACTATTGCATATGCGGCTAAGAATCCTACTTATTTCTTGAGAACAAGCTTTTATTACCCTGCTAGAAATACCATCAGTTCCATGTGAGCTTTTGCTCTTGAAAGGGTTTATTATTTTCTTAATTTCTGAAGGAGAGGTGGGTGGAATTTCTATTGTATCAAATTGTGAGGCTATGGGCAGCTCCATTAACTGCCCAGTTTCTTCTAATGAATATTTAGAAACTATTTTCTCCACAACATTTAAAAAATAATTATTAACAATGTTTTCAACTTCTGGCATGTTCATTGTAAACTTTTCGTTCACTTTGATGGTAATGCTGTCTCCCTGTGCTCTTGGTTGCCCTGTCTCCCTGGTAATAATATTCCAAATTGTTTTAATTTTGTTATTAGAGGTACTAGTCTCAGACATGATGCACATGCTTCTGGACATTTTAATAACTTTTCTTAATGTAGCACACTAGTTTTTATAATATTTGACTGTTTCTGGGTCATTACCCAATCTTGCTGTTAGATACAGTTCCTTTTCTCAGTTACAAGATATTCTTATTCCTTTTGTACGCCATGGTTTCTTGCATGGTTTCTTATCATTATAATTAACTATTTTCTTGGGGAAACAATTTTCAAATACTCTTACAAATGAATCATGAAATAAGTTTTAAATTACCATCAGCTTCCTTATACACCTCATCCCAGTCTTAACAGCTGAACATTTTCTCTGAAATTTCTAATTGTTGAATCGTTAACTGAACGCACAACTTTGGAGGGCTGTTTTGAACTACAGAGAGGAACTATGTCATTTACTTTAACTAGCTGTGATCAGAAAGACCATTCTCAACAGGACAAACATGTCCGTTTTTAAACTTATTTTGGTCTATAAAAAATTATCTGTCAGTGTGATGCTGTCCTTTACCACCAGAGTAGGAAAATTAATTACAGATGACAACTTGAGAGAACCGAGTAAGACTTCCAGGTCATTCTTCCTATTTGATTCCTTTAGTGAGTCAACATTGAAATCCCCACAAATAATAATTTGTTTCCCTTATCTGGCAGATAGCACAACAAGGAATCCAAATTTTCCATAAATAACTGAAAGTTTCCTGAAGGGGACCTATATACTGTTACAATTGTAAAAGAAGGTCCTTTATTCAGTTTAAGCTGACAGGCACATGCTTCTACATGTTGCTGTACACAAAACTTTTGTGTTTGTAAACTTACTACACAATCATAAGTTTTGACATAGATGGCAATTCCTTCTCTCACTTTATTCTCTCTATTCACGTGTGCTGCTAGTTTGTAACTGCTTTTGTTTACTTTTTCCATATCCGTCACAATGTGATGCTCAGATAGGCATAGTATATCTATTACATTCTCTGATTTCATATCCTCTAAACAAACCAGTCGCTCATCTACTTTGTTCTTTAATCCCCCAATATTTTGGTGAAATATTGTAACATTATTTTTTACTTTACTTTTGTCAGATTCATGTGAGTTCTGAGCATCTTTAGCTCATGCCCGCCTGAACTTCTCATTGGACCCTGGTGTTAGCCTAAAAAAGAGGTACATTCATGAATTGTAGTGTCCCCCCTTAAGGTTTATGCTATTGACCCAGCCAGTTTACCCTTCCCTTTCCTATTGAGGTGTAGGCCATGCCTTGTGAAGTCCCGCCTATCTATAGCCTCAACAGGAACCAAACCAATGTCTGACAGAGGGGTCGCCCTCCTGACAGAACGGTTCAACTGGGTCTGATCATGTCGCACGAAAGCAACATTTGTGTGGATCGTTGCAGAGGCTAGTTTCACCAGGTCATACTCAACACTGTAGCCCTGATCTCTATCGATACTGTTTCCCACTCCACCCACTACCACAACATGATCTTGTTTAGTGAAATCTTTGCACAGGGGACCTAAATCCTCTAGCACGAGCCTAAGACAAGCGCTGAGCTTGGAAAAGTTTGTGATCTGGTACCTGTCACCTAATTTTTCCTGCAAAATCTGACCCACACATCTTCCATGGCTGCTACCTAGCCACATAACTTTTTTCCTACTTTCTGCTTTTCTTGAAAGTTTCGGTTTCCTAATGAAGTTCTGTTGCATCTTAACTACTCCTACTTCTACTGGAGCCTCTTCCTTACTCAACTGTGATAGCGGGGAAAATCTATTGGTTGTGCCAATTGCAAAACTGTCAGACACTGTTCTCTTTCTCTGGTCCTTGTTCCCACCTATCACTTCCCACCTCTGGTTCCCCTCCTCCCCCCTTAACCTCATCAGTTCCTACCACACTCTATCCAAATCAGCCTGAAGAGCTTTAATCTCCCCTCCTGTTCTGCTGTTTTCCTATCTCTTGAGCAAATCCTGCAAAAGTATGGAAGAGTCTCGTTTGTTTCCCCCAACTCCCACACCGCTACATCCCCAATGAAACCACCTTCGTAACAGCTGCATGAAATCCCTAAACTAACTTTCCTATGGCATATAACATACTTGGAATTCATGATTGTTTACAAATTAATTACTAGTTTTACTTAATTGATAACGATAATTTATATATTAACCACAAATATAATATGTATTAGACACTTATATGTATGGAAACTATTAGAAAATGCACTTAAAACCGTGGTGTCACGCTAAATATGCACTCTCAGAAATTAGGCCTAAAAGCAGTAAGTAAACAAAACCGACCTTTCGCTATTACTAAAACAAAAGGCAAATAAAACAAAAACTTTTATTAGTGAACTTGAAGAGCACGCCAATGAACGTATTTAATCAGTTAAAATGTTAAATTACACTTTATTACTAGCTAAATTCCTTATTTTACCCTCGGAAATTAGGCTTAACAGAAGTATGTCAACAAGACCGACTTTTCGCTATTTGAAAAACAATAGGTAAATAAAAGAGAAAAACTTTTGTTAGTGGGCTTTAAGATCACGCCAGTGAACGTATTTAATTAGTTAGAAACGTTAAATTGCAATTTATTACTACCTAAATCCCTTATCTTTTACGAGCGCTCATCAACAGCAGGTCCGACCTTTATCAAACACGCCTACGTAGGAGGGTATGTGTATTTAGGTCCATAGAACTCCTTCTCTTCTATGTTAAAAATATTCCATAGACATTGTAGTATATAACTATCAGAACGCTTTAGATGAAAGGGGAGGAGAAAAAATATCTTCATAGTCAAATAACTAGCCTATCTTTGTAATGCTGGCACGTTCTGACGTAGGGTCTATGATGTATTTCTTGGTTATGCGCATTCTAGCGTATCTCAGGTACTCTGACAATGATCTTGCTTTGCAAGCAACTGATGGAACAGCTTATAAAGTATTATTGTGATCGTTACTATTTACATGTGCAACTGATACTCATTTTAAGTAGCAAAAATAGACAGTAAGCCTACACCGACTACAGTAGTACACGTTTTTATACCAGCTGGGTCTGCCTATGATGAGGAGATTCTTGAAAAATGTGTAATTATATGAACGAGGTTACTCAGACAGTTAAGGGAGAGGAAAAAATAATTGCGATGCGGTATTGGAACTCACTTGTACGAAAAGGAAGTGAAGGAAAAGTAGTAGCTGAATATGGACTGGCGAAAAGGCATGAAAGAGGAGGTCGTCTGGTACAATTGTGCGCAGAACACAATTTAATCGCCACAAACACTTGGTTAAAGCACCATGAAAGAAGATTATTTACACGAGAGAGATCAGGAGACACCGGAAGGTACCAATTTGACTTCATTGTGGTAAAACACAGAATTCGAAACCAGGTTTTAAACTGTAAAGATACATCCAGGGGCAGATATAGACTCTGACCGTAACTGTATTGGTAATGAACTGTAGATTAAAACTGAAGTAGTGGCCGAGGGGACTGCGGCGCGCCAGTCACGGACTGCACGGCCACTACGTCCCCCCTCGGGCATGGATAATTGTGCCGTCCTTAGTGTTAGCTAGTTCATAAGTAGTTAGTAAGTTTAGGGACTGATAACCCCGTAGTTAAGTCCCATAAGCTATACAAACTGAAGAAACTGCAAACATGTAGAAAAGTAAGTAGATGGAACCTTCATAAACGGAAGGAATCAGAGACTGTTCAGAGTTTCAGAGGGAGCATTAGGAAAGGAGTAACCGAAAGAGAGGAAAGTAACACAGCAGAAGAAGAATGGGGAGGTGTGAGAGACACAGCAGGAAGGTCACAGTGGATCATATAGGGCAGAAGGACAATGCCTAATAGAAATTAATGGATAATACAGGAGTTACTGAATTTAATTGATGAAAGGGAAAAAATATAAGAAATACAGCAAGTGAAGTAGACGAAAACAGACGGCTGAAAATTCAGATTGACTTCAAGCACAGAGTTGTTGAGCAGGAATGGCTAGAGGACAAATGAACGACCGTAGAAGAAAGTATAAGTTGGGGAATAGTAGATACCGACTACAAGAAAATTCAAGAGCCTTTTGTATGATCTCGTCGATAGCATCGGAAGTTCAGTGAGGTATTTTGCGGATAATGCTGTAGTGTATCGAGAAGTCGCAACACTGGAAAATGGTATCGAAATGCGGGGGGATCTGCAGCGTATCGACGCACAGTGTAGCGAATGGCAAGTGGCAGTCCACCCCCAGCGTGAACTATATTGTAAAGTGCTGTGGATACATAAACAGAAAGATCTTTTGTTTCATAATTATGAGATAAGATGGCAAACAATGGAAACAATAACTTACGTGAAATATCTGGGCCGCGGTGGAGTAGCCGAGTGGTCTAAAGCGTCTCGCTGCGGAGCGCGCGGTTGCTCGCCGTGGAGGTTCGAGTCCTCCCTGGGGCATGGGTGTGTGTGTTTGTCCTTAGGTTAGTTTACCTAGGTTTAAGTAGTTTGTAAGCTACGGACTGATGACCGCGCAGTTTGGTCCGATAGATTTACAAACATTTGAACATTTTTGAAATATCTGGGAGTAGGCTTAATGCGCGATTTTAAATATAACGATCATTTAAATTTAATGGTGGGTAAGTCAGATGCCAGTCGGAGGTTCATAGGCTGTATCCTCAGGAAGCGTAGAACGTCAACAAAGGAAATGGGTTATAAAACAATCATTCGGACGACGCTTTAGTATTGCTCACCGGTATCAGATGAGATTGATAGGAGACAAAGAAGAGATCAGAGAGTAGTACGCTTCTTTTTGAGGTGTATTTAGTAATCGCGAAAACGTCATAGAGATGTTAAGAAACGTCTATAGTTGGGAGCACGAACGACGGCGGTAGAGTTTAGTCTTTCTCTGAGCATCTTCGTCAAGCATTCGTCGACAGCCAATGATCGTTTAGTAATGTTCTTAACACTATGTTAGAACTGTCTTCGGCATTACCAAATTAAACTTGAATGTAGCGAGTTATACGGTGTATTTTAGAATATGTTTGTTGCAACTTGTCTTCGCTGATGATGCTGGCATGTAACAAATTCTATATAAGTAAGCGAGAGCAATTACTTGCGGGCTATAAATTTATTCAAGTGCAAAGCACCTATGTATGCGTACTTTAACTGTCGCTTGAAATCGGTAAAGATGCTGTTGTCTAGATATGTGCGACCCACCGTCGTTTGTGTTTCCGGCCCAGCTATAGTGGAAGACGCTGCAAAAGAGACGTTCTGTATCGCAGATCGGCCTTCTGTCAAAGTTCCAAGAGAATACAGTACCTGAAGTGTCAACCAATATATCGACAAAGCTAAAATTAATTAGAGTCCACACGGAGGCATAGCTGGAACCGTACCTGACTGGAATAGCAGGAAGGAGTGACAATGATACACGAAGTACCCTCCACCAGAGTATGTATGTAGATGTATATCGCCCCCAAGACACCCGGGAATGCTTCAATGCAGGCGAGGTCGATGGCCACTTCCGTGCCCAGATTTAAATCCTACCGAACATAACTGGAGCATCATTGAACGCGGGCTTCTACGCCCACGAACAGACAGGAACTGATTGACGCTCTGCAGAGGATTTGGTATCAGTTGCGTCCAGGAAAGTAACAGCTACTTGTAGACTCACTAGTCCTTAGGCTCAGAGGAGTCCACAGATGGTACTAGGTGCCCATCCCACGACGTTTGCTTAAGTCAGTGTAGAAATATGCCCAACGATTACGCTGCAGTGGTACACCGTTTTCCTATAGATAAGTGTTTTTCAATCTGTGGGTCGCGACCTCCAGGAAGGTCCCCAAGTCTTGCAGGGGTATCGCCGAAAAATTTCTCCCATTTCCAGAAATGTATGGTTTATTTACTTTTAAATAGTTATTATAGTCTTAAACGCTCTTTGAAGAAATATCGGTACTCAGGCCACGCTGATGCTTCAGGCAAGGAATAACACCATGAACATTGAATGCCTGCCACAGTCATGGAAACAATAAAGCCAATATACAGGGACCCTGCAGATAAAAAATTACTTAGGAAACGTGTACATTGTCGTACACAAAATCTTAATGAGAGTTTCAACAGCTGTGTGTGGCAACGAATAGCGAAAACAGTGATGGTTGGATAGAAAGTACTCAAAATAAGAAACATCGACAGATAGAAGAACCTGATGTAATAAGTAATTCTGAAAAAATCGAAAAAAGATCTGCTTCTTTACAAATTGACTGTACAGTGGGACCTTTCTTTATGAGCATAATTCGCTTCTCAGTTTTGCCTGAAATACGAAACCCTCGTTAAACAAAACATGAGGGTTGGAACTTATATAGTGGCAACTATTTATTGACAGCCGATATAAAAGCGTTACATGTATCCACCTGTTACTGTCCTTCAAAGTAGTCACCAGCGTTGTGTAGAACCCGTTGACAGTGGTGTGGAAGGCGCAGCATACCGTTAGCAGAGTCTCTTCTGTTGATGGTGCGAATGGAGCGGTCTACTGCCTGTCGAATCTCTGTAACAGTTCTGAAGCGAATGCCACAAGCTGTTTCCTTCAACTTCAGAATCAAATCGAAGTCACAAGTCCGGGGAGTATGGTGGATGGTACAGTACTTCCCAGTCCCATCGACCGAACAGAGCAGCCACAGCTTGCGCTGTATGCACCCGCGCACTGTCGTGCAAAATGATGGGTGGGTTGCTCAGAAAGTGTAACACTGTCACTGACACTGTTGTGCGACCTCTGGCACACTCAACCTTGGTTCAACTCCGTTGTTCCTTTTTCGAAAACATAGTGACAACGTTACGTTAGACTACTCGCTCACAAGTGACTGTGTTTCTCTCGACTGTGCGCTCGCCAGTGACGTGGACGGGCGAGTCCATTTGCTCGGAGGTAAGGTAGGTATGTCAACAACGTATGCTATCAGGGACAAGATTCCATTGGCAATTGATTGGTAGAGGAAGGGAAGGAAGAAGGATAGGAAAGAAATGACTGACAGTGGCCGCATCTGGGCATTGATATTAAGCAATGGCGACAAGTGAAAATGTGAGGCGTACCGGGAATCGAACCCAGGACTCCCGCTTCGGGCCAGCGGTCGCCTTAACCTCTTGGCTACCCGTGCTCGCCTGCCTCCCGTCCGTCACAAATTCTCACAAGTGGCACGCTATGTTTGTAGCTCCCCTATTGTCCATGACCTCTTACACTCGCCATTACGGATTCCCGCGCGAGGTCGGACGTATGACCGCATCTGCTGTGAAATAACTGACGCTAACGCCGTCGTCGCGTTTAAATACTTGTTGTATTCTTTCGGACGCCAGAAAGAATAGACACCACACCAATACAATAAGAGTCCATTACATAGCTTTTCCACATCAGTGATGCCTCTGTTTAATTTCCAACCCTAGTATATTTTTCTGTCGGATGTCATGTAAAATAGGATATTGCGTTCCATTCTGAAAAATATTTAAAAAAAATTTCGTCCAATAATTAAAAAAAAAAAGAATTCGACATGTTTAAATATTTCGACCGTTTCCAGTCATTGAAGTAAATCCAATGGCAAAAATGAAAAATTTTAGATGAAGCGAGATTCGAACCCGGATTTCCTGCTTTGGCAGCGGTCGCCTTATTCAATTAGGCTATCCAGACCCGCTTCCCCTCCAATCCAAATTCTCATCTTCTTTCACGTTACGATTGTAGTGACCCCTGTCCATTTGATTCCACTTGTTCGCAGCATATACTGGATTCCTGCAAGGGATCGAGCGTCCACTTTGAAATTTGAATTCTCAATTGCCTGTTGGGGCAGATATACAAATATTTATATGGTGACTGTTCTTTTCGGACATGTCCGAAATGAACAGACACCAAATAAATAATTTAAAACAACGTTGGAGAAAAAGAAATATTAAATTTGTTTTCTCTGAGATAACAGTTTCGTTGTTGTGTCTCAATGGATTATATTAATTGTTGATAGTTTTGTTACGGTTCGTGAGGAGGGTGGATGGTGGGGGAGGGAGGGGGTCGTTAGAATATTTTCACTTGGAAGACGGTCGCGTATTCGAAAAGGCTGAAAAACACTGCACTAGATCAGCGAAGTTAGGCACTGTTGGTCTTGGCTAGCACTTGCATGTGTCACCGCCTGGATCGAGTAAAACAGAAGTGATATCTGGAGTTCCACAGGGAAGCGTTATAGGCCCCCTACTCTTCCTCGTGTTTATAAACGATTTAGGAGACAATCTGAATAGCTCCCGTAGACTGTTCGCGGATGATGCTGTCATTTATCGGTTAGTGAAGTCAAGAGAGGATCAAAACCAACTGCAAAGCGATTTAGACAAAATTTCTACATGGTGCGAAAATTGGCAATTGACACTAAATAAAGAAAAGTGTGAAGTAATACACATGAGCATTAAAAGAAATCCGCTGAACTTCAATTACGCGATAAATCAGTCAAACCTTAAGGTCGTAGATTCTACCAAATACCTAGGAGCTACAATTACGAACAACTTTGACTGGAGAGAACACATAGAAAATATTGTGGGGAAGGCGAACCAAAGGTTACGTTTCATCGGCAGAACGTTTCGAAGATGCACCAGCTCCACCAAAGAGACTGCGTACGTCACACTTGTGCGTCCTCTCCTGGAGTACTGTCGCCCCTTGTGGGGCCCTCACCAGGTGGGGCTGACGGAAGACATTGAGAAGGTTCAGAGAAGGGCAGCTCGTTTTGTTTTATCACGTTACAAGGGAGGGGGGGGGGAAGCGTCACGGGAATGTTGCACGAATTGGGGTGGAAATCATTAAAAGAAATACGTTATTCATTGCGGCGTGATCTGTTTGCGAACTTTCAGTCACCGACTTTTATTTCCGAATGTGAAAATATTTTTCTAGCACCCACCTACTTAGGGAGACATGACTGTCCCAATAAAATAAGAGAAATCAGATCGAAAACGGGACGATTTAAGTGTTCTTTCTTCCCGCGCGCTATTAGAGAATGGAACGGTAGAGAAAAGTTATGAAAGTGGTTAACGAACCCTCTGCCAGGCACTTGAATGTGATTTGCAGAGTATCTATGTAGATGTAGATCTGCCGAGTGCTGTTTGCAAGCGGAGTTCAGTCAGCTCTTAATCGAAAAGCTACTTCATGGAGAAGCAGCGACACCTTTCACGAAATCCGACACAACGGCCGGGATTGTGTCCCCCATTGACGGCTTCGTGCGGAGGATGACCCGGCGGCCGGTCGGAACCTGTTGTTGGACGTCTACAGCTGCGCCCGCCGCTGCGGCGCCGCCGCCCGCGATGCCGCCTCCTCTCCTCTCCTCCTCGCGTCGCGCCGCCTCCGCGCTGAGTTACGGCTCGGCCCCGGCGCTCGGCAGCAATTAACGGCGCCGGGCGTCATCATTCTTCATTTAAACGTCATCTCGCCTCCCGAGTTCATTCTTAATCTAAACTTCATTCCATTTTAATCTCGCTGATGACGACTCGCCTCCTATACGTCACGGCCCGATATTTAAATCGCGGCGCTGTCCTCGGCCCTCGATATATGGCGGCCATTACCGCCGCCAGCGCAGCCCTACCAGGGCATCTGCGGCCCTACCGGGGTATCTGCTGCCATACCAGGGTATTTGCTGTCCTGCCGGGGCGTTTGCAGCCCGTAGGCGCGCCGTTCTTCCTGTCATTACTTCCACTGACTGCTACCTTCCTACAGTCACCGCATTGCGTCTGTAGAATCATCACCAGTCACAAACTTTCCGTGACTTTCTGTCTGAGTTATGTTTTCGCCCCTTTACCAGTGGATCAGTATATGGCATCTTACATTTCGTAAGACTCACAAGGAAAGTACTTGGGCTCGGACAAAAACATATACACCAAAATCGTATGAGAGATAATGTAAAGGTCCCTTATTACACTAGTGATACTCCCACATCTGCAAAACTCTGCAATCGTCTGTTAGAGGCCTCTCCGTGTGCCATGCCACATTGCACTTTGACCTGTCGGTTCGCCAGTAGCGACGGTGCAGTGTGCCTCGGAAGTTGCGTTTTGTGACGTTATTTGTGTGGTGAAGCGTCAGATGGGTTGGCAATTGGTAATCAATCCTGCTAATGTATTGCGATTGATTCAGATGAAGTTACGAAAAATATTCAAATGTTTGTAGAGTCTATGGGACTTAACTACGGGATCATCAGTCCCTAAACTTACAAACTACTTATGAACTACTTACAACTAAGGACGGCACAAATATCCATGCCCGAGGGGGGATTCGAACCCCCGACCGTAGTGACCGTGCAGACCGTGACTGGAGCGCCTCAGTCTCCTCGGCCACCGCGGCCGGCGAAGTTACGAAGAACCCTTCTTCGTGAAGATGGTATTTTAGAAGATGAATCATTCGCATGCTTTCTCGTATCTGTTATAGTACATAAATATGAGCGTAAGTTAGATACTGTTGTAACACTAACACATAATGATGATAATAGGGATGATAACGACGAACAACTCATTGCAAAGCGGTAGTGCTACGGTAAGTGCGGGAAGAGGCGATGGAAGCAGTGGCAGTGAATACCAACAGTCTTCCGAGAAGAAGGTTAAAGTTGCAACTATCATCACGGCTTTTGGTGACAATACGCTAGAGAACATGTAGTATGATTATTACATAAGTTATAGTGAAGATATCTGAATTACGTATGGCGTCTACAGTTACATCTACAGTGCTATCTGGAGCTTGATTGCAGAGTTTTGCATAAAAACGACACCCACCAGCACTTTGAGGTGTACGTAGAGATCCTGTAAGCAAACGTTCATACAGATATGTTTGTTCGAGCCCATGTACTTTCCTTATCAGTCCGTCTCACAGCGCCATATTTCTACATCAACGTCGACTGAAAAAAGATTAATCTTAATCCTCAACTAACATGTCTCGTTTTCCTCATGTAAATATATTGCTGTCTGTCAGACCTCGAGAGTTTATTTTAAACAAATGTGAGCCTCTTTTGCTGAAAATTATTTAATGCCGAAAGTAGTTATATATACGTGGCGTCTGTTCTTTCGGACATGTCCGAAAACCCTAACATAATATATGACTTACAAAAATGCCGATGACGGGCAATGATCCTTTCTTCAGTGCGGAAGCACTCCTAGACTCTTACTCTTACGGGAATTAGTTTACAATAGTTACGTGTTTGAGTTCTAGTGGGCAGGGTAAAGTTGAGAATTTGTATCTGGCGGGAGGCGTAAGACCCGGGTTCGGAACCCGGCTGGGTGCACATTTTCAAGTTTACCCATACTCAGTTAATGTCATACAGTCCGCGTGTACCAAAAGTAGTTATTATGAAGATTAAAGGTATAAATATTCGGGAAAATGGCGTTATGAACTTTAGACTGAAATCTGTTTCTGATTTATTGTATTGTTACATATTATAATTCCTTCTACATTGCCAATTTTTCTTAAACTACCTTCTGCTCTTGTTAATGTTCTTCTTTAGCTCTCCTTTCAAGACACTGTCCATTCTGTTCAATTCTGCCAGGTTCTTTGCTGTCTGTCAGATATACAGGTTCTTTGTCCGCGATGAACTTTGAAACCACTCAACTGACCTTAATGCAATTTTGTACACTGTTTGTCATTTGCTCCAACTGGAAATATAGAATAGTGTTCATCTCAATTAATTACCTCAATAGCAAACCAAATTTGTTACCTACAATAGGTAACCATCTAACAAATGGCGACGTGTTTGGAATTTACAGTTTTATTTCGATCTTGATGAAATTATGCACACTTTACCTTGAAAAAACAAGAGGAAGATCAGGGAGTACATATCATTTCGTATGATGCAGACGGAGAATACCTTGCACCAGAATTCAACACCGTTTCTCCGATCATCATGAAAATTGTCACATGCATGTATGGTTTTCTGGAAAATGTTTTTATACTCCGCAAAACTCTTCACGGTGTATGATGAAGAGAGCCATGCAACAGACTTCGTCACCATTGCATAGATCGCCTCGAATGTTTGGAGTTACATATAGTTTTTCATGGACATGGGAATGATGGGAACAGAGAGAGACTGAGGAGGAGGTAGACGAGGCGACAAAAAAGGGGAGGACGATAAAGACCGAAAGAAGGAGAGGAGGAGATGAACCGAGGGGGAAGTAGATGAGTAGATAGAGGGGAGAGGTGACAGAGAACGGGACGAGCATGTGACGAAATGACATATAGAGGAGGATGTGGAGGGGGAGCAAAATGTAGAGGTAGCGGAGGGGTGGGTACGGGAAGAGATGGACGTAGAGAAGGCTTGAGAAGAGGAGATGGAGATGGAGGGAGGAGATGGAGAGAGAGAGAGAGGAAGGGACACAGTCTTACAGAAGACTGGAATCAATTAAATTCCCTGGCAACGTCGGATACTGAATCCTAATGGACAGTGTTATAAGTTCGATGAGGCTTTTCGCGGATGATGCTGTAATATACCAGGAAATCACAACGCAAAAAAATTACAATGAAATGTAGGGGGACCCGCAGCATAACGACGCTTGATAAGAGAGTGGTAACTGAACCTCAACATAAACAATGGTTTGATGCTACAAGAGACATGTTCCAAAACCGGTTTTACTAGAAATAACATTACCAAAAACCAAGACAAGGCTGTATCAAGAGGAGAAACGCTGAAAAGAAATATACTCTCATGAATGACAGACACAGTAACATGCCTTACAAATTACTGCAAATAAACAACCCTCCTAACGGTTGGTCAGTGATCTAGAAACGAAAATTTTGTAAAATCACGGTGAGAATTTTATCATATCTTTTGATAATGGCGACATATTCCAGCGAAACTATTTAAGAAAATGCATTTTATATGATTTTGCGATCGTGGCTATCATGGTTCTGTGTATATGGAAGTCTGTTGTGCCTTGAAAACCATTTTCGATAGCACACCTTTCCGGATATGTCGGCTACTAATAAAGAAATCCAGTGTGTTTCTCATACATATAAAGTTGGATTCTTTATCATTGGATTACGCGATTGAGTAACACTCACTGGAAGCAGTTACTTCCATAAAATTCTGGGAATATGTCTAAGAAGCTATCTGAAGTGGAACGACCACATAAAATTAATCCTAAGTCAGGTGCCACACTCAGAGCTATCAAAAGAATAAAGTGTCCTCAATCAACAAAGGAAATAACTTAGGAAACGCTTGTTAAATAATTCTGGAATATTTTTCGTTAGTGTGGGAGCCGTAGCAAATAGGATATACAGGGGCGATAAATAAGATAAAGAAGAGTAGCACGCTTCGTGACGTGTTCATTTAGTTAGCGCGGATGTTTCACTGAGATAATCGGCCAACTCCAGCGGCAGACTCGCATTCGGAAAGACGGCGGTTCAAACCCGCCTCCAGCCATCCAGATTTCGGTTTTCCGTGATTTCCCTCTCTAAAGAATACGTATTCGGAATCACTCCAGACAATTGCCCGAATGGTTCTTTTCAAATGACACGACTGATTACCTTACCTATACTTCACAAAAAATATCCGAAAGTGTGCAAAGTTTATAGTGCCTGCGATGTCGACACGGTACGTTAAACACCAATCATCTTCCTTCTTTTCTTTTTTGCAGTTGCAACACGATATGGGTTACTGTCAAAAAGTTGCGAGAGCATTTGTTTCTATAATATAAAATAAATATATTGCTTCCTTCCATCTATAACTGGCGAACACACAAATAGAATGAAATTCGAAGGTTACAGCCAAATCGAATAGTCAAATGTTTGTAAATCTATGGGACCAAACTACTGTGGTCATCGGTCCCTAGACTTACAAAATACTTAAACTAACGTATCCTAAAGTCAACACACAGACACACCCATGACCGATGGAGGACTCGAACCTCCGGCAGGAACAGGCGCGCGGTTTCTGACATGGCGCTTAGATGCGCACGGCATTTCTCGGGCGATTGATGATAGTCCAATAGTCCACACAGTGGGTTACCAGCAGACGCTGAAGAGTCAGTGGTACGAAAAAACTCTACCCCTCACTCCATGAAATGAAAGAGTAGATACTTCTGTGAAAATGTAACTAGTATCATGCAACTCTATTACATTCGAACTGAGAACGTGTTCAACAATTAAGCAGCAAACCGATGCTACGGATATTGGTCTTAAATTCTGCGGGTTCGTTCATTTATCCCTCTTATAATGAGGTGTCAGTGCGCTTTTTTCAGCCACTTGGGACTTTTTGGTATCGAATTATTCATGACTCTCTGTAAATCTGAATTCTCAATCCATCCGTACACAGAGAATTAATTATCAACTCTTTACTAGACCTAGTGCAAGCTGCCCCTTCTAACCCACTTTTTCTGTGTTTTCCTTCGTACTTATTTATTAAATTTCAGAGCGTATTATTGTTTTAAACTGGTTTATTCTGGCGGTTTTTATCTGTAAACTCGTGAAGGATAGAGAGAGTAGAGCAGATGATCCTCGACTCCACACTGCGACTTCTTGGCTTAAAATTGTTTGTGGTGTATGGCAAAAATACACCGCTCAAAATAATCAGGGAATGAGTTGAGATATACACAATATACATATGGTAACGTATTTTATTCAGATAATGGTTACAACTGTAATTTGTACGATATTTTGCTGTCTCAGCTCTATAACTGAGATTTACATGGCATTTACTAAGAGTGAGGAAACATGGGGCTACCATAATTGTGAAAAAGTCATTCTCATTGCCCTCTAATGTGGTGTGTTATCACCTTGGACGGCCAGTACAGTTGCACACCTGCGTGACATGGACGTATGAGGTTATCAGTCAGCCCATGACGGATATTTGGCAATTCATCCATCAGCGCAATATCCAGCTCTGCAATCACTGTGGTGCTTGCTGGTCCAGGTGCAATGCGTCTGCCAAGTGCATCCCAAACATGCTCAATCGTGTTTAATTCCGGTGAACAATCTGACCATCCATTCGTACAATTCCCTCAGCATCAAGGATGTTGTCCACCTGTGCATTTCTTTGGGGACAAGCGTTACCGCCCACCTGAAGGAACTCATCCCCTATGGCACCAGCGTAGGGACAACAAAAGGTCGAAGGATCTCCGAGTACCTTTGAGTAGTCAAGGCGGCATTCTAAACTACATGTGCGTACGTCCGCCAATATTGAGTACTACCCATACCATTCGTCCACCACCTTAATATGGTGTTGTTTCCTGTACATAAGCATGATTGTTTCGCGTTCCACCTTCTCTCCTGATGAAGGAACGATGATTGTCTGGCTGAACACAAAATCTTGACTCATCTATTAACAGATCCGGTGCCATTCGTTATGACTCCAATCCTTATGTTCCACCACGCAGTTTCTGCAGGCTGAACCGTGTCATGGTTTTTAATGGGACACGCACTTAAGCGTCTGTGCGTAGAGGCGACATTCCCAAAAAATTCGGACTGTTTGTGTTGATATTGCGCGTCCTGTTGCTACCTGGAGACCTCCTGTTCGAATGGCTGTTAACCGGAGATAACGGTCATGTCTTGCTGATTTTACCTGTGGATGACCCTGGCCTTCATTAATTTAACGGTTCCTGTTTGAAATCGCGTACAGATCCTGGAAATTACACTTTGAACACTCCATGTACCTCTCTCAGTGTGTGTCCCGCTTCGAACCTTCCTATGACTCTCCGTGCCATAGCTTCGGGTAAGTCACGTTGTTGTTGCATTGCAATACCTGCTCACTACACTATCTAAACACAGCTGCTTGTGTAATTAGTTTAGTAAACACATGTCAACACCAATCAGCCCTGCAGCAACTTATCGGTTGCCGTAATGTTGTCACCACCCCATAGAACGGACAGAAAGACGTGGAACCATTTTAGTTTATTCTGCCGATGACAGTACTTCATAACCTAGATACCTCAACCCATCCCTTGTTTTCAACAGTGTAGCTCTCTAGAGATGGATAAGGAGTGCCGCTATTGTTTAAGGAAAGGGGAGAATTGGTCACCTCTTCCAGCTGGAAGCTGTGTTGGCCTAAAGGCTTCAGCCTGCTCCCCTGGGCTGTGAAACTACTGGGGAAGCTTAGGCGAACGCTTTGGAGCATAAAGTGTGGAATGGGATCCTTGACGTCACTGCGCCTTCCGGATCACTCATCCTTGCTGGTCGGTACTTGCTTGGTGGCGATTGGTGAACATTGGCTGGTTCACAAATCTCTGGGCGGAAGACGAAAACAGGACCCGGCTACAAGGCTGATCCTTTATGCTTCAGTAACAGGTCTGATGTGCTACCCACTGCTGATTTAGTCGGCGTCAGCTACGAAGGCGGTCCAGTTTTCAGCCGTTTTGCGCATCCCCCTCCATTACCGCACTGGCAGCCAATAATGTTTATTCTGTAGGCGCGTGGATGGCCTCGAGTTACGCAATGCTTCTCCTGCAGGCAACTGTTGGCGCTCGGCCGTAGCTCCTCCCCTCCACACTTCTCCTATCGCTTCGCCTCTATGCGCGAAAGCGCCTTCTTACATGACGCCAGGTATAGTACCTCTGAGCCCGCACGAGTTATCTCACCTGCTGCGACAGTGGCCAATCTTTCTGATAGACCCAGTGAAACGTACAGGTTAGGATTCTTTTCACTTGGAGTTCCAACTTGAAGCAAATAATGGAGCTCCTTTGGAAAATAGCAGGTAGGTCAGGAGGGAGGGTCTCAACTGAAATGTGGAAGAGTCTCTGTGCCAGCGATTGAGAGTACACGATTCATCTGGTAGCAAATCGTGGATCATATCGACACCAATGACCTCTGCCGCGTGGGTTCGGGGAACATCCTCGGTTCCTACACGCGGCTGATTTGTTGAAGACAGCTAGACTCGCACACAGGAAAACAAAACCATTTGATTAGAAGTATCATTTCCGCGATCTCGACTCTCTGGAACCGAGTGGAAGGCTTAAGCCAGAGGCTCAGACGACTCTGTGCCAATCTTAGATGCAGATTTCTCGACCTCAGCTATCGGCTAGAGAACTAGTTTGATAGATCAAACGTGCACTAAATGCAGTAAGCGACTACCAAGGTAGCGAACTTCGTATGACAACACTATTGTTTCCTTTTTTTGTGGGGGTTGGGGGAACAGGGAAATCTTTCACAGGCCTACAAATAAGCGTCCTGAGTCCAAGAAAGGTGGATTTTGTCACAACAGAACGGAGAAAGAAAATATTAATATTGTACGTAACAGTTAACTGCAGGAGCTCGTATTTAAAATGGTTCAAATCTGATGCTAGGTTGAGAAGTTATTTTTATTTTCACAACAGACTGTTTCGGCTTACATTATTGCCATTTTCAGGTGGCGTCTAGGTTGAATGACGTACGTAAATTACCGTTATGAACTGTCTACATCTACATGGGATACTCTTCAAATCACATTTAAGTGCCTATTTTATCTCCCATTCCATTCTCGAACAGCGCGCGGGAAGAATGAACACCTGAATCTCTCCGTTCGGGCTCTGATTTCTCGTATTTTATTCTGATGATCATTTCTACCTATATGAGTGGGAGTCAACAATGTATTTTCGCATTCGGAGGTGAATGTTGACGATTGTAGTTTCGTAAGTAGCCCACGCCGCAGCGATAAGCGCTGTTGTAATGATTCCCATCCCAGATCCTGTATCATTTCCGTAACGCTGTCTACCCTGTAACGTGGCAATACGAAACGAGCTGCCCTTCTTTGGACTCTTTCGATGTCCTCCGACAAACCCACCTGATAAGGATCGCACACTGGGCAGCAATACTCCATAAAAGGACGGGCAAGCGTAGTGTATGTCATACATTTGTCAATTTTTTTATGATACACATTGGAGTTACTAGATTATGTTTGGCAGTTTTGACGCGATAACTATCAAAAATAATTTAATAATACCAATTCATAATATCAAAAATATTGTACAGATATAAGATCGTTTACAACGATAATGTATGTACGTCATTTAACAAAGACGTCACTTGAAACTGGAAATAGTATCTGTTGTGAAAATAAAAATCTCAACCTAGCAGCACATTTGGACAACATTAAAAACGATGCCATTATATGACGTTTATAGTGCTACAGGCACCAAGCAGAAAAACTGCAGGTGCTTTGTGGAAGGGTCCCACAACTGCTCTTACTTATAAAGGGCTACAGTATCCACATAATGCAGGGGTAGAAAAATGGTTGCAACTAGATGTCAACAGCAATGAAAATCTAAAGTGTGACTATTGTAGATCGCAAGGATAGTCTGAATACTGAAGTGGGAGCGTCTATACAGCGATATAGAATATCCAGTTAGATCAGTGCAGATCCAGATTGTGAAATAATATGGATGAAAGTCAGTGGTAAAAGCGGTTCAAACATGCTCATTGTATGTTGTTATAGAACCCTAATTAAGAAAGCAGTACAGGTATTATCCGAGTATTGTGAGCGGAAAGGTACACCCTGGTTCGACAACTGAGGTTGATGACTGATACGAAAGATTCAATGGAAATATATTGAAGTCAATAAACGGACGAAAACCACATATCCAAACCGTAAGAGCAATAAAACGTAGGTTAAGAGACAAAATGTCCTAATAGTACAGATCTTTTTCCAAACTATTTGACGGAAAAGATCGCGCTGTGGTTACGCCTCCTTAATTTTATAATATAATTTTCTTGTAATAAAATAACAGTAAATGGAGATGGGTCTGCATTAAAGTACACATTATTTGTTTTTATATCCAAACATGTTTCAACACAGATGCGGCATCCTTAGCTGGTTTCATCGTTTTATTTTACGCGTCGTTTACAGAGTGTGTGTTCTGTGGCTTTCAACCACATCAACTAAGAACTAACTTACGACACCATGTAATCTGCAAACATATGGATTATTCGGCTATAATCTGCATCTAAAATTTGAAAGTCGTGGTTCTTTTCTGGCAAAATCGTTTCAGGTAGGCCTATGCTTTGTACAATTACTAAAATATTCGGTGATATTATGCCGTGGTCTCATGGATTTGTTACGAAAACGCAACGTTTCGTTCCCGTCTGCGAAGGACACTTTCATGGGATATCGTGGCTTCTTTGAACGTCCGGATCTCACCCCGGCTCGTTGCTACGGCGAGCAAGGATTTCATCGAGATATTCAAAGGAGCCATGATTTCTCTTATAAATGTCCCCCGCAAATGGGGACGAAACGTTGGATTTCCGTAATAAATCCGTTCGGCCACCAAATAACAGCCCAGAATATTTTACTAATTTTGACGCTTCTGTCCGTGAAAGGTATAAGTACCCATTATGTCCTTGCCATTGCTGTGAATGGCTTCCCACAGTTCTGGTTAATTTTTTGATTTGTTTATTAATGTTATTATATGTGCTTGTAATCACCTGTAAACAATGGCAAATGAGTTTTTATCCCTGAGAACGATTTGGTGGATTTTATTATTCATGGATTATGTTTCGAATTTAACCTTGAATACTCACATTTTTCCTCAAATTTATGGCGAATTTTGCAGTGTAATTAGATTTTTCTATCGGCGCAAAGGTCTCCACTTACTATAAAGCATATCGCCTTTGTTTCTTAAAATAAATAAATAAATAAAAAAAAGACAGTAATGCAAAACATATTCCCCACACATCTCAAAGAAAATTTCCATTGATTTAAGAAATTCCTGCAAATTTATAAAATTGACGCCATTAAAGTGAACAATTTCCATCTCCTGCAATGTAATGTAGTTGAGAACTGAAAATTTTTATGTTAATTAAAAAAATCAGTTTTTATTTACAATTTCTTTCCGATGCAAAGCAGGGAAAATTAGATATGAATTTCCAGCCAAAAGGGGGATGGGATCCACATTGGATGGGCAAAAGGTTCGCACTCTGGGTGTGGTGACACAGAGGGCAGAAGTTAGAGGGGAGGTGGCGCAGATTTTGAATTTTCAGCCGATAGGAGGATGGGGATGGGTTCTGGAATCGGCGTTCCTTCGTTCGAATCCTGGGCACAGTATTCCCAGGCGGTACAGTAAGCCATGTGGCAAACAGGAAACGGAGGATTTAACAGTCGGGCCCTCTAGTGACCCAAAAGGTGAACGGGAGATGGAGGAGGTGGGTTGGCAGCTTTGGTACAGTGGCAGACGAAATGGAGGATTTAAAAATCAATCAACTTATAGTCAGCGCACGAGAGATAAGACATAGCATCTCCCAGTAGTGACGATGTGGGGATTTACCCGTTCGACCATTTTACGAATGCACCGTGAATTTCGGAAATATGGTAAAACATCAAATTTCCGACATTGCTGCGGCCGGAAAAAGATCCAAGAACGCTACTAACCACTGAAGAGAATCGATTAATTGCTGAGGATTTCAATAATTGGCCTTCAACAAGTATCAGCGTGTGAACTATTCAACGAACTTCAGGGATATGGTCACTCGTGGACACTTGCTGACTGCACGACACAAGGCATTACGCCTCGCCTCGGACCGTCAACGGCAACATTGCACTGATGATGTCTTGAAACATGACGTGTTTCGTTTCAAATTGTATCGAGCGGATGGACGTGGTAAGCTTATGGAGACAACGTCATGAATCCATGAACCCCGCAAGTCAGCAGGTGACTGTTCAAGGTGGTGGAGGCTCTGAAATGGTGTGGGGCGTGTACAGTTGGAGTGGTATGGAACCCCTAATAAGGCTAGATACATTCATATATAAAAACAGTCTAGAGTGCAATGGTTTATTTATTTAGTCAACTAGTTTCGGACCTTATTTTGGACCATCTTTGGACTGTAGCTCCATTGATGTTGTGGAGCTGGGCATGTGTTTCGGAGTCTTCTAAAGCGTCACTGCCCAGCTCCATAACATCAATATATTAATTTACGTTGAGTGGTTTCCGTTTTACAAGCGTTTTAGTAAAACCTTGCAACGCACACTTTTCATGAACTCAATCTTCTTTTAACTCGCTACTGACTATTTGTTATAGTACAGCTGTTCGAAAGCTTAGTTGGTAACACTGATGAAATACTGTCAACGATGATGAAATCAGCTGCCAGTTTACTTTGTTGTTTTCAGTTCTTTGTTTGTCGTGATTGAAAGTGAAGTTTGTTTACGATATATCGTATTTCATATATTTTGACACGGAGAATCAAAATCTGCATTAAAAAATTGGGTCCCTATTTAAGATTTCAAAGTCACTACCCTCCCGCACACAGGAGGCCAGGGTTCGATTTCCTGCAGCGGATTGGAAGTTGTGTGTTGTCCTCAACAACATTTCATCATCATCGGAACGCAAGTGGCCCACGAGGCGTCAAGTAAATAGACGGCCGGAAATCCCATATGGGAACTAACGGCGAAAAGTGCCGTACGATCATTTCCATTTTTCAAAAATAAAAATAAAATAAATAAATAAAAAAGTTTCAAGTGCCGTGCTTCACCCTATTGTTCGTTTTAATACAGGGGTGGTTTACAAAAAAATAATATCGAAGACCCAAAAGAATAGCTGAAAAATCAAAAAATCTAAAATCCGGTGTTTGTTAGCCTGTCGAAAGGCAACCCGCCATACGCAAGTGTTTGGGAGCTGCAGCCATAGGAAGAATAAAGGGTGCATTGCTACTACTTTGATGCAGAATAATTTTAACACGCGAACACGAAAATTGAAGAACCTATATTTCTTCTTATATTACTGGTGTAAAAATAAGCGTTTCCCTTTATTGTGTTGATTTGAGATTCATACATACCTTCCATTTTATTTTGATCTTATGAATAACTTTATACATTTGACCATCAAAGCAATAGGGAGGTAAGTGTTTGCGTAAAATTTCGTTTGGTCGATGGCGGTTGGTAATTTATTTACTGACTTTGACCAAATCTACAGTTTTATTCCGATGTTGATGAAATTTTTCTCATTTGCCCATCAAAACAAGAGGAAGGTCACTGTCAACATTAAATTTCCTGTGGTGAATGGCAGAGAGTACTTTACTGACAAACTTTGACACATACCTACAGTTTTATTCCTATCTTGAAGAAATATTGCACACTTGACCATCAAGAAAAGAGGGTACTATATAGCAGGCTTTGACATCGTTCTATTAATTATAAGTTCGCTTATGCATGAATGTTTTCATCAAGAGGATTTTTAAAAACCGCAAGTCAGCGAATAGTGCATGGGAAAGGTTACTTTGCAATAAATATTGACAGTATTTCACTTATCACCTTGAAAGCTGGCAGGTATATGTGAGTTATCATAGGCAAGGGGAAAAGGAGATGAAAAGGTGGAACGAACAGAAGGAGGACGAGGAAACGAAAGGGCAGTGGAAGAGATAAGCTGAGAGATGGGAAGAAGGAGAGGCAAGGACAGAGAGAGGAATAAAGGCAACATGGAGCGCGAGAGTATGGAATAAATGAATACCCAGCAACACCGCGCTTTCAGATAGCTAATACAGAGAGGAGCCTATAAGAACAAACAGGGCAGTAAGAAATACGCATAGAGATGCCGACAGTGGGGGCCGGAGAGGTAAAGGGGAGAAGCGTAGAACGTATATCCAATTCCCGTGCAGATTTAGCAATTGCGAAGCATTGCCCGGTTTGCTAGTAAGTTAATGTAACAAAAGAGGAATCATATTGCAAAAACACTTCGCGTGTCAGCAGCTACCACCACCTGAAGATGTCGAACAGTTGTATCGACGAAATATTGTGGGAGATACACAATATTCTCCGGCGGCAAACCTACGACGTGTATTTGCAACAGATCCTCCAGGAAAGCCTGGATAGTCACTCCAGGAATACTATTGACCACTCTCGAAATACCGGCTAGATGAAAATGTTACGGAGGAAACGCCTCGATGTCATCTGTATGTGCAATTCTCGAATACATACTGCTTTTGAAACTTGATTCCTGGCTGCAAGATCTGAACAGAAAATATGTGCTCTTAAAAACGTAGATCTGTGGAATAAAAAATAAATAAATAAATAAATAAAATAAAAACTGTATAGCTGTCCAAATGTATGAAATTACAAGTCGTACGAAATGTACAACGACGCTTACCATTAAGACGTGTGTTGTTTTAATTATCTGACATCTTATATAGCAAATTAATGTTATAATATTAGGTCATAAATACATGCGCAGTAAAATGATACATCCAATCAAAGTGTTGCTACTACGCTGCTGTAAACGAGAATTTGGTTTACGTATCGATAAGGTAGGGAGATTGAAACGTGATAATAGAAAAAGATGGTGTCACCCGCAATGAATAATTGAGAATGGGATCAGCAAATTAAAAACAGCTGCTCAACTCTTAAGGCTACAAAGATAAATAGTACAATAACCTCCTGAAAATACACCACGACAGTAAACACCAAAGATGTCCAACTAGTGACAGTGCCACAAGGAAAAGAAAGGAATATTCAAATGTTTGTTAACCTATTGGACCAAACTGCTGCGGTGATCAGTCCCTTAACTTACACTAAGGACAACATACACACAGACACACACACACATCCATGTCGGAAGGAAGACTCGATCCTCCGACGGTGAGCAACCGCGTGCTCTGCAGCAAGGCGCCTTAGAGCGCTAGGCCACTCCACCGCGGCAGAATGAATATTAAGGTTTAAATTGTAGTCGATAACGTGGGTAGTAGAGCGGGAACACAAGCTTAGATTCGCCAACGGCAAGGAACAAAATCAGTCGAGTCCAATGGTAACCAGTATCCCCACAATTATATTAAACGACATCTTCTTCTTCTTTTCTTTATATGTAAAGCAGAGTGTCCGTGTGTTTGTTTGTGTGTACGTCTTGCATACAAACCCATAGTTTTGTTCCAATCTTTATGAATTTTTGTTCACGTAAGCTTCAATCCATAAAAACGCTCGCCGTAAGTGTAAGGATCCCGTACAACACATAGTTCACGAGCTATGACGTCATAAACAATGAGATGGACGTAAAACTGCTGCATGAAGCGACAATGCTGCACTCTTCCTCCTGAACCACAGGACCGATTTCAACCAAATTTAGTACACATATTCCTTACCGTGAGGTAACAATGCTGTAGAGATAAGAACCACATACGAAATGAGGTTCAGGATATATGCCGTCAAAAACAATAGGAATCTTAAGAAACTGCCTCGTAATGCGACGAGATTTTATTCATATATTTACGCGAAAGAAAGAACTTAGCGACTTAAACTTTCAACATAATTTCTCGCTGACAACCACATCGACATTGCTATGTATCATTTGTATCTTGATGACTACCTTTCTTTGTGTGGATACTGCACTTTTTATTTTTTTTTTAGGACAACGCCGGGTTTTCAGTTAGTAGAAACATGACGTATGCAAGCGGACGGGGATCCGAGAAGAGATCTTTCTCAATGCATCACCTTTCTCGGTAGTCATTATCGACCAAATTTTGCAGCTTGTGAGTTGTCGGTGAATTTGTTTATTTTCATCTGTTTTTTTTTTTTTTTCTTTCTGTCGTTTACCTGTAACCTAAAGCGTTGGTACCAAAGCAGTTTCTTTCTCAATATTAAATTTTACATGAATGTAAACAAAGCTCACAATACTTGAACGAAGCTATTTTAAAATATTGGAAACTATGAGCCAATCAGAAAAGAGAAATGATTAACAATTAATTTATTAAGTGAGTAATAAAATAAATAGCCTCCAGCGATGCTGTTCAAAGGGAAATACCTCAGAAAGATATTAAGCATGTCGTTCCTGGGCAGCCCTCGGTAGATCTACTGATCTGTCGTAAACTATCCGTCAGAGGACGAGGAGTTCAGTAGTTACTTGCAAGTCTCGTCCTGAGAGTGTGTTATCCGACCGCTAAGTTCCGTTCTTAATCCAATGATTCTGATGTCTGAAGTAGTGTACTCCTTATGTGATACTTTGGAAACTATCACCAGCTTCATTCAATTATGATTCTATGTTTTGTTTCTCTCTTTAGAACGCTACCATGTGTATGTATTGTATGTTTTATGTCTTATACCGGGAGTTAAAAAGTGCCCCAAACTTTTAGGGAGGGTACTACTTTTAGAAACAAGAAAAATAAGTACATTAAACATGGGTTCAGAAACGCATACTCTCTGGGATAAACACGCTTTTACGCGAAAGGTTGCGCCCGACCGCGGTGGCCTAGGAGACTGAGGTGCTCCAGTCACGGTCTGCACGGCCACTACGGTCGGGGGTTCGAATCTCCCCTCGAGCATGGATATTTGTGCCGTCCTTAGGATAAGCTAGTTGATAAGCAGTTTGTAAGTTTAGGGACTGATGACCCCGTAGTTAAGTCCCATAAGCTATACTAACATAAAAAAAAAATAATAAAAAAAATTTAAAAAAAGGTTGGGAAGCTTGGTTGTGGGTATTAGCACAGTCGTTGCATTGATTTGATTTGCCGATGAGGTAGGTTTCACAAGAGATGGTGTTGTGAATTTCCATAACCAGTATCTGTAAACAGGTGTAAATCCCCAAGCAAGGGATAAGCACCAATTCTCAGTCAACGTAGCGCTGGAATTTCCGCGCGGTCTAAGGCGCCATATCAGGGAATGCGCGACCGCTACCACTGGGGGTTCTCTCTTGGATATGCGTGCGTGCGTGCGTGTGTGTGTGTGTGTGTGTGTGTGTGTGTTATCCTTAGTATAAGTTAGTTTAGTTAGTGTGCAAGTTTAGGGACCGTTGACATGAATAGTTTGGTCCCTTAGGTCTTAGGCCGCTTTAAGAAGTATTGGCGGACGTATTTGGCGATAGATTAATAGGGCCATACGTGCTACTACAGAGGTTAAATGGGGTACATTTTATGGACTTTCTCATTATTGTATTACCGACCTTGTCGATGGACCTGCATTGTCAGCAACGATTAATGCTGTGGTTCATACATGATGCTCACCAGCACAGTTCCGTCATGGCTGACACTTCAGGAGTGCTGAGAGAAGGCCGCACACCTTGGTCTGCTAGTTTTCTACACCTCGATTGCCTAGTCGTTTGGTCATGGTGACACTTAAAGTACGTGGACTATACCGCTCCAGTTCAAGATGTGCAGATACTACAGGGTTCCGTCTCAAACGCTTACCAGCAAATACCACAACAAGAACAACAACCGGGTATACTTCAAAGGGTGCCTCATTCCTTATGCCGATGTGCAGAGGTATGCATTGCCATGGGTGGCTTTACTGACTTATTTTTCTTGTTTCGATGAGTACAACCACACTTCTTTTGCACACCCTGTTTAATGTAAGCATTTGTCAATAGAGTATAGCATACATAATGTATTGCGATAACTTGACAAGCTTACGTTTGTCTGAAGAGACTTTGTTCATATCGAGAATTTGCACATTTGTTCTTACAATATTCAATCCGAATTTGTACCTTCCAGCCACAATGCGACTTTCGCACAGTCCAGAACCATAGACTGTCTGTGCGGAGTATTTCCTGTCGTGGAAAAATTAAGTAAATTTGCTTACAAGCTATTTATTCTATTTACTGCAGATATTTAGAAAGTTAAAAAGATAAATATCAGAGTGGAGAAGAATGAAAACAGAATGGTGGCTTCTGAAACATGTAATTCTTCCCCATATGCTTTTTTGAGGGGTTAAAAATTGAGGAAGAGGACTCGTTTCCGCTAACTAGGACAAAGAGACATTCTTTGCGATGTTGCAATATATTACACAATATGTGTGGGTAAATGGCACTGTAAGGAAAAAACGTTGTAATAACGATGTCAGATTCTTGGAAACTGACAGAAACTGTGCTGATCTGTCGTATTTTGTTATGACATCACCTTTGTCACTGATGCACGTCATTCCGGAAACATGACGTGTCATATATTAACTTCTAAGCATGCATTCCCAAACTTATATTTGTCACACCCCATACTGCTAAAAATGAAAACTTCACGCTCCCCACCCTTGACAATAATAATAATAATAATAATGTATTATCTACAGTACTAATTCTCAAACTGTGGAGGGGTGGGTGGGGGGAGGGGTTGTGGGTGTCGCCAACACAGGAGGAAAGGAAAAAAAAGTTTTTAAATCTATGGGATTTAACTACAGTGCTTATCAGTCCCTATGGTTAAAAACTATTTAAACTCACCCAAGGACAACACACACACACATCCACCACGGCAGTACTTACTCCATTAAGTAACCAGATCAGTTCACTTCTGTATACTAGGAGTTCTGTGATACAATGACACAGGCCTAATAAAAGCATGATTTAGTTTATGTTAATTCTGAACTGCATATAAAGTAGATTGTTTCATAATAAATACATTGCGTTGCTGATGATTAAGCTCATAGACTTGAAACAGTTGTAAAGACGTAATTGATAGGCAAATGAACGAGATTCAATAAGTAAATTTGTGAAATGTGAGAAAAAACGATTTACTTCTTTACAAATTGAAGATACAGTCTGGTGTTGTTTTAAGACAATAATTCACTTCTAAAACCTACCTGATGTGGAAACTCTCGTTATGCAAAATAAATTTCTTGTTCAAAATTATATAAAAGACGTGGTTAACTACGAAAAATACGTTATAAAATTCTTGCTATAATTTGTCAATGCTGTACACTATTTTTTTTAATTGTATCAACAAAATACATTTAAATTTGTTGCTTATCGGATGACACACCCAGTTCTGTTACGATTCGTGTGGGGAGGGGAGAAGCAAAATATTTTTACTAGGAAGGGGTTCGCGTATTCAAAAACGTTGAGAAACACTGACCTACAGCAAGCACCTGGAAATGCGAGTGCGGTGGAGTAGCCGAGCGGTATAAGGCGCCTCGCTGCGGAACGCGCGGTTGCTCGCCGTCGGAGGCTCTAGTCCTCCCTGGGGCATGGATGTTTGTGTGTTGTCCTTAGGTTAGTTTACCTAGGTTTAAGTAGTTTGTAAGCTACGGACTGATGACCACGCAGATTGGTCCGATAGATTTACAAACTTACTTTTTTTCTTTCTTTTTTTCTCTTTTTTAAAAAAAAAATGCCACCGATTAGCTCATTACCTAAGGGGGGAGGTTAAAAGAGAATGTAGTCAGGTCTTAGGGAGAAGAGGGGTCACGAACAGGAGGTGCGTACCTACTAATTTCTCTCTTGGCACTGCCAACATAAAGGTGCAGCGCCCGCCTCGTACCGATCAGTCTCTATGGTGTAAATATCGCACAGAAATAACATGGACTCGTGAGAACTCAGGATTAGATCTCCATTTTCATGTACTTCAAAGGGTGGACTCATGAACTGCCTTAACTGCCTTAAGATCAAAATTGCATCATGAAGCCCACGTGGTGATTTGAGTCCTCACTCCAGCATAGGTATGTGCGTTGTCCTTAGCATAAGTCAGTTTAATTAGTTTGTAAGCTTAGGGACCGATAACCGCAGTAGTTAAGTCCTTTCGATTTACAAACATTTGAACATTTGAAATTTTTGAAGCCGACTTGTGACGATCAATAAGTTTTCGAACGTCTATCCCTACGCTACTAATTCGAATGGTAAGATTGTGGCGGTCATTTAGTGCGCATACATTCACTTTCATGGTGCAAGGCGAAAATGAATCTCAGAGTACGCAGTAAGTATTTGGTTCGTAATAGGCAGTTCGTCGTAAGTGCTAACACATTCATCTTGATTAAATCGCTACTTTTTTAATAACGTAAAGCACTGCTACCGTTCGCTCAGCCGCGCCCCCATTTATCCGTCCCCCCTCCCCCCCTCCCGAACCCACCGTTAGAGAACCAATGTCATAAAGCATCTCGTATGGTCCATTTTGACGGAGTAATTTCTAGCGTCTTAGTCGTCTCACATCTTTTTATGTTCATCCCTGTAACAGATGGCTAAAAGGACCCCGCCTGTTCTATATGAAATTAAAATTAAAAGATCTTCAGCCGTGTCTTTCGAATTTAATTTATCTATGCAACTTGTTTCTATGTTCCATTACACCTTGCCTTTTAACTAACGTAAATTCTAAGAAATCAAATTTCGTCTGGAGCTATAACAGAAGCCACATTAAGCGGGGTTCGTAAATTCCTGGTCTGCATAACACTGCTCCCTCTTTCATCAACAGTCGGTTACCTAGATCAAAATTTTCTTCTATAACTGGAATGCTGGAGCGCTAGCGTCGCTTTCGTGATCATGTTGCTACTGTCCAAGGAGGTTAGAATACAGGGATATATGCCCATACGCTGAAAAAGTGAAGCCTACCTGCGCCATATTGCTAAGTCTTGGAGAAGCGTTGTTATTGCAGTCTTGCCGTGATGTACAACGTGTTAGAAGAGTCCAAATTAAGTTTTCAAATATATTATGATAAGTATTTATTACTATTTATTCAAGAAAGTATATTGTTTGAAAGTACATTCGTTGCAATAACAGTCAGTTCAATGCATTAACAGTAAGAGGGTCGACATAATGTATAGTTTTAACGGAGAAATAGCATTCCAAAACTGACCAAGTTGGCGGACAGACTTCAACTGACGTACGTGATCTGCATATCTCAGTTTATTATAACCTCCTTGATACTGCCACTACGGTTTGCTCTTTCTCCGCTAGGGGCGTTGTTACAAGTTCCAGACAAACTTTTACAAATACGTTATGCTGTGATAGTATTATGTAAATATGAATTAAACACGCTGGGGATTCTATAAGCGTGGAATGGATTGGGTTTAATTATATTATGCAAAACATAGCAACCAATAAAATAAATATACACGTCGATTTTTATAGGTGTCTACACATATTATGAAAAATGGTCCTCCCACCGCCTCTGTCTATTCCCAATAAACTCAAAAACTACTCAACAAGTTTTCATACGGTTTTCAGCACTGATTACTGAGGAAGGTTTAAATGTATAATTCATTAAGGTGCATGGTAGTTGCTGGTATGGCGAGCAAAATACGCGAAATAGATCAATAAATACTCTTGGGAAGAGCTATACATTACCGTACGTATAAAAGTACGTTTATTGTTTCATAATGCTATAGCTTGACATTTAATAACGCTTAAGACCGGCCATCGTATAATATTGACATATAAATACGTAAGTTTTTTCAGATGCCAAAAGACGGCAATTGAGTCGAGGGATCCCATGTTTTGAATAGGGGGAAGTTCGTTTATGGTTGGCCCACGAGAGACACACTTCGCAAAGAGCTCGAGAGTCGTCTGTGGAACGTCGTACTGTATATATCCCATATTATCTGTGCGAAGTCGGGCGGGTTGTTGGTTTAATACTAAAGTATGCTATTGGCACACTATCGCCATATAGAGTTCACTACCACAATCGCTGAAAACGGAACCCTTCGTTTTGTATAGCAAGGAAATAGAATGTAAATACTACTTACCGAAAGAAGCAAAGAATTTTAGTTAACTTTTTAATACACAAAGCGAAATCAAGAAGTTCTTATACCTTATCCAACGAAATTCAGTGTTTGTCAGTACACGAAAAGATTGGCCGCTTCCCGTCGACGAGTTCATGTACTCTCTCGGGCATGGGTATGTGTATAGTCCTTACTTTAAAGTAGTTTGTAAGTCTAGGAACCGATTACCTCAGCAGTTTGGCTCCTTAGTTTTACAAACATTGAGATAAGATTGCAGCGCTTGTTTCTGTCGCTGATAGGAACGTGCATAATTTATTCTTCTAAGAAGGGAGGGAGGTGCGTTCGACGTTGCGCGGGGGTCCAATTCTGAAGTTAACTATTTTTGTATTTCTACGGAGTAGTACGTGTTGGTTTACTCCGCCTGCACAATTATTCAAAATGGGTACTATCCATATCTCTTCGACGTCCTAACAAGCATTAACCTAGTTTGCCTGGAAGAGACGAAAGTGTAAATCATGCATTTTTTGTGATTGATTCGTACCAGTACGAGTACCTACGACACACACGTAAGAAGTAAGATTCTCTTTTCATCTTTTTTTTTTCAAACAGAGAACACATAGTTACATGAAACAGGTACAGAGGTACAGTCATGTTTGAGCTCCTTGCTGTCTCGGGCGAGACTTAGAGGCTACTTGGATGCTCTTGAAACTAATATGAATGTTTTGACGGCACTTCGCAATTTGTTTGCGCCTTACGCATCGTCACTTTTCGAAGCAAAAATCTGAAAAAAATATTCCCCACGTAAAACAATTTGTGTGTAAAAAAAAAAAGATAAAATAAAACTAATTACGTATAAAACTGATGTTTAAAATATATACCCCCAGACCTCTCTTTCATACAAAGCGATGCGCTTGTCTTTAACAAAAATATGACCTGGGGTTATGTATTTTAAAGATCAATTTTATATGTAACGACGAAGAGCTAAAGACGACTGTCACACGATGGTTCCATTCACAGACGGCAGACTCCTGCGACACAAGAATACAAAAGTTCATCCCACGATTGTCAAATGTCTCAATTCTTATAGAGATTGTGTCAAAAAAAAAAAAAAAAAAAAAAAAAAAAAAAAAAAAAAAAAAAACATTAGATCCCCTCACTGTTCTTTCGTACGTGCGTAGCGAGCATTGGGCCCGAGCTAATGCGGTCTTCCTTCCTTCTTTACTTCCCGGACTGCATTTCCTTTCCCCCTCCCCTCCTTTCCTATCCTCAATCCTTCCTCTCCCCACCGGGAACTGATAACCTTAGCAGTTTCGTCCCCCTATCCCAACCAAATAACCCAACCCAGCCCCAAAAAGGAAATCAGGGGATCTTATTTTCTGGGTGCTCCTAGTAGATAATACTGTATGAAAAATGTGCTGGGAGTAACATTGGTAATAAACGAGTAATAAAATAAAGTGTCACGGTTGACGTACAGTATTACTTGATGCCAATGTAAGCAGATCGTAGTTTTGGACGCGTGTAACTTAAAGACTCTTTCACGCCATACCTCCTGATCTATGTGTCTTCCAATATCATGATTTTGCTTTCGCATTTAGTGATACACCGTCTACAAAGTGTGTTGGGAATAGCTTTTGTAGTTAAAACACAATAAATTAAAACATTCTGAAAACATGCTGAAGTTTGACGGCATGACAGCGAAAATTTTGTGAGCGAAGAGGATCAGTCATGAAAAAGTTTCGTGAAGATTTAAATCAATCTGATTGTGGAGTATGTTGGAAGTCGCTAAGAGATATCATTTTAGTGTAATGCATAAACAAGGTTTGTATATTTGTGTGGCGTCAGACAAGCATTCTTATTATAATGCTAATACTTGTCTTATCGTCTTAAACTTATTCTAAGATTTTTTCTCTTCATGCCTATGTTATGACGGAATTTTAAATCTATAAATTCTGACAATAACTACGCGAAATATTGAAAATGAAATTGTTGTTTCGCCTGTAAGTCCTTAGATAGGTCACTTGCAACAAGCAGTTCAGGACATCGAAAATGGGTTATTATTTTGTACGAACTAATCCCTCTTGTGACTACACACAAGATTGTTTTCCCCACAGTAATGGTCAAGGAGCCTGGAGATGGCGTAATCAGCAATGGAACACTGAAACTGGTTGCGTAAATCAATTCAGATTAGGCAACTAAGGGTGTTTTCATTTTCATACCACCCTTCACACATGCCGAACACGGATAGTAAAATAAATTCTTCTGTCGGTGATTCGCTCACACAAAACGATTTGAACGTACTAACGAGGGAATCGTCAGACTTGACATGTCGAAACCTGTGTTGCTATTTTTACCACTGTGAGTTAACATTGAAGGGAGTCTGTATGCAGACTGTTAGCTGCTGACATGACCTGCAAGTCTGTAAAAACTTTTATGAAGTATAACATTATTGTCGCATAGTTTCCGCGCTTATAACTGCCTGTTGTACAACCCTGACCTCTCTCGCTACGTTATACCAACGCCATTTAGGGACAAGGTGGCGTTAGCTACGCGCCGCTCTCCTGCCACAGCAGTGAGAGAGCTGATTCGCCCAGTGAAAGCGATCGTACGATAATTAATAAATATTATAATAATAAATTCGTTGACAAATGTAGCTGATATGTTATCTACAAAATTATTTCCAAATAGCTATGAAATAGACACAAATGCATAAACGGTTTAGAACACGCCAAACTTTTATTTCCTGTAATTACCGCAAAAATGCGAAATATTGATACAATGTTCTAAACATAGGTTTTTTGTGCACAAAGAACATACAAACAAAGACGACATACGACAGCCCTGCGAATCACAGACGTCCGTAGACAAAACTCGGCCGGTGTTAGGAAGGAATCAGGCCTAATATCAGTATATTTCGAGGCGTGCCACGCATATTTAATCACATTTTGAAACCGTGAGGAGGAAAACTGATAATGCACGACTGATTGCAACTTGAGAATATTGTCACGGTGATAGACAGGAAACTGCAGTGATTTGCACACAGTAAATTTCTCTGTTAGTTTTCTGTAAAATGCCTTCCACTGGCAGAAAAATTCTCTGTCTAACGGTTGAATTACATTCGTAGTGCCGGGTGTAATCTGAAGTATCTCTACTTCTTGGTGAGCTCGAAATACAGCTTTTAATGAATCAGAGATTTTATGACCTGACCACGAATCTAGAAGGAGAAGAGATTTGTTCCCGCAGAACGGAAGAAAAGCATGACGCATGAAAAGTGAACCGTTACCATTTCCCATTTTTTCAGATTTCGGTGCGTCTACAACAATATTGTCTGCGTAGAACATTGTTTGTTTGACACGTGGTCCAAAACGTCCAGTTGGTTCTTGAAGACACACATATTGTTTAGGCAGCAATGAACCATCCGGATTAATTATGGGCATTATAGTTTATGAATGGGTGAGTGCAGTTCTGGACTGCGCAATTGCCTCAATATTTTTCCCCTTTGAATGACAGTGTTCTTTTCGCACGCAATTTTTTTTGAAAAGCTGACTGATATGCATTGTAAACGTAAGATTCACTAAGATTGGCGATCTTATTTTTTTGCAGTCGTAAGAAAAGTTTCTATCATTTCCATTTGAGTCACTTCATTTTTCGACCTGTTTCTCGATACAATTTTTTTTATGTGATCTTTTGAAGCGACTAATCCAACTTTGAGAAGCTACAAATTCTTTAGCGCCTATCGCTTGGCAATCTCTAACGCCCAATCACGCTAAGTAGTGTCGCTGACACTCAATGATTGTCGTCTGGATCGGTAAATTGCTCAAAAAGTCGCGCATTATCTCCGTCGCAATTTCCAATCGACTCTTACGTCGTCCAGCGACTTCCTTTTTCCATCTATACAATTCACTTTCAGAACGGACGAAGCAATACCTAATACCTAATATGAACAGTACTGACACGTAGGCGTTCCTTACCACTTTCGTTCAACCAATACTTCATCGCTTTTTCTTTGTCTGATAATGTAATTGTAGTTGCTGGTGTTGCTTTCGGAGATAATTAATGATGGTACGTGGCACTATCACTCGAAGAGTCTTCATGTGTGCAACTTTCTTCCGTTTGTTCGCCGTCTGTAGATTCACAATCTGCAATATCGAGTGTTTCAGTCGTTTCTATCCACACATCTGCGCTATTTCCATGCTCGCCTAGAAGTTTAACTAGCATGTTGCACATCACATATTCTTCACGCGTGTCTTCTTCATCTGGCGTCTGTGGTATATCTCCTTGGCAAGCAGCAAAACATTTACAGGGTTTGCCATCACCTGTGAGGGGAGATTAAATGTTCACCGTAAAGTGGCTTGCGGAGTATAGATGTAGATGTACAGAATATCTTTCACATCTCTAACCAGTTTCAGGACAGTATGTTTCGAAATACGTACCAGAAATGAAAAGGAAGTGCATGCCACAGAAACAAATATTCGTTTTCGCTTTCCACTAAAACCGTGCAACGATATTCCTCTTTAGTGAACGCCGCGATAAGACGGCCGCACCTCCCGACCATGCGCACAAAGCTCACCATAACAACAGCTCGCGACTCGCCATTTCCAGGGGTGGCCAGCCGTCACTGCAAGCGCCAAGCAGGAAAAACAGCCAATTTCGTGATTTTTAGGTGACTTACAGGCCATGTCAGCAGCTAACATTCAGCATACAGACTTCCTTCAATGTTAACTAACAGTAGTAAAAAGAATCAATACATGTTTCGGCATGACAGATCTGACCATTCCCTTGTAAGTAGTATGGAAATCCCGCTTTATCCAATAGACTTGATTTATTAAATTCGTCGACACACGTGTCAGTACTTTTTGTGTTATGATCACAGGGATATGTTATTCTATTCTTACGGATTGCTAAGGGATTGAAAATATATTCACTAATTCGTGATTACTAGAGCTCAGATTTACATGCACTATACAGTTTGAATGTAAACATGCATCTATACATTAAAAATATAGTAGGAGTAAAATGCTGTAAAAAATTTAAAATATACACTAATGGCCATCAAAATTGCTACACCACGAAGATGACGTGCTACAGACACGAAATTTAAGCTACAGGAAGAAGAGGCAAATGATTAGATTTTCAGAGCATTCACACAAGGTTGGCGCCGATGGCGACACCTACAACGTGCTGACACGAGGAGAGTTTACAACCGATTTCTCATACACAAACACCAATTGACCGGCGTTGCCTGGTGAAACGTTGTTGTAATGTCTGGTGTAAGGACGATAAAAGCGTACCATCATGTTTCCGACTTTGATAAAGGTCGGATTGTAGCCTATCTCGATTGCGGTTTATCGTATCGCGACATTGCTGCTTGCGTTGATTGCGATCCAATGACTGTTAGCAGAATATGGAATCGGTGGGTTCAAGAGGGCAATACCGAACGCCTTGCTGGATCCCAACGGCCTCGTATCACTAGCAGTCGAGATGAGAGGCATCTTATCTGCATGGCTGCAACGGATCGTGCAGCCACGTCTCGATCCCTGATTCAACCGATGGGGACGTTTGCAACACAACAATCATCTGCACGAACAGTTCCACGACGTTTTCAACAGCATGGACTATCAGCTCCGGAGACCATGGCCGCAGTTACCATTAACGCTGCATCACAGACAGGAGCGCCTGCGACGGTGTACGCAACGACGAACCTGGGCGCACGAATGGCAAAACGTATTTTTTTCGGATGAATCAAGGTTTACAGCACCATGATGGTCGCATCTGTGTTTGGCGACATCGCGGTGAACGCTCATTGGAAGTATGTATTCGTCATCGCCATTCTAGCGTATCACCCGGCGTGATGATATGGAGTGATAATCGTTACACGTCTTGGTCACCTCTTGTTCGCATCGACGGTACCTTGAACAGTGGCCGTTACATTTCAGATGTGCTACGACCCGTGGCTCTACCTTCCATTCTATCCCTGCGAAACACTGAATTTCAGCAGGATAATGCATGACCGCATGTTGCAGGTCCTGTACGGGCGTTTGTGGCTACGGAAAATGTTGGACTGCTGCCCTGGCCAGCACATTCTCCAGATCTCTCACCAATTGAAAAGTCTGGTCAATGGTGGCGAGCAACTGGCTCGTCACGATACGCCACTACTCTTGATGAACTGTGGTATCGTGTTAAAGCTGTATGGTCATCTGTATCTGTACACGCCATCCAAGTTCTGTTTGACTCAATGCCCAGGCGTATCAAAGCCGTTATTACTGCCAGAGGTGGTTGTTCCGGGTACTGATTTCTCATGATCTATGCACCCAAATTGCGTGAAAATGTAATTACATATCAGTTCTAGTATAATATATTTGTCCAATGAATACCCGTTTATCATCTGTATTTCTTCTTGGTATAGCAATTTTAATGGCCAGTAGTGTTCTTAACAATAAAATACAACCTTTGAACTTTGCAGTTTCTTTCTTGAATAATTATACTGAAAATATATTGTGCAATTCAGTTATTAGGAAAATAAAATTTTTGGCTTTTAATCTTTCCCTATCTCTCTCTCTCTCTCTCTCTCTCTCTCTCTCTCTCTCTCTCTCTCTTCTCTCTCTCTCTCTCTCTCTTCGTGTATTTTAGCATTTTTTGCTTCGACATTAGAGACATTTTTATTAACAACATTCCTATGAGCAGCTGTTTGTACATTCAGTGTAATCTGAAATTTTTTGTCACAGGGCACATATAACAATGATAAAAATAATGTCACTTAAATGTCTAAAATAAAACACAACCATCACTTGCTCGCAATGAAAATGCAGACATGTTTTTTGTTCTTTCAGCTCTTTGTCTCTCGCAAGTTTGCGGTGTCACTGTGTAGCTTGATTATTGCAAATTTCTCAAGTAATTTATTTATTCTACTGCAAAACGTTAGTCTACTGTTGTAATTTTGTCTTGCGTGTTGCTATGCAATAAATAAAATGCAGTAGTCAAGTTAAAAAAATATCACCGCAAACACGTGAGACAAAGAGCTAAAAGAAGAAAAGTCATAACAAGGTACATGAAAACAGAGTAGTAACCACGAATCAGTGATCATATATTCAGTCCCTTGGCATGTTGTTGTTGTGGTCTTTAGTCCGGAGACTGGTTTGATGGAACTCTCCACCCTACTCAATCCTGAGCAAGCCTCTTCATCTCCTCATAAGACTTGCAACCTACATCCAATTGAATTTGCTTACTGTATTCATCTCTTGGTCTCCCTCCGCGATTTTTACCCCACACACTTCCCTCGAAGGCTAAATTCCCGATTCCTTGGTATCTAAGAATATGACCTATCAGTAGATCCCTTCTTTTAGTCTAGGCATACCAGAAATCCCTTTTCTCCCTAATTCTGTTCAGTACCTCTTCATTAGTTACGCGACCCACCCACCTTATCTTCAGCATTCTTCTGTAGCACCACATTTCAAAAGCCTCTATCCTCTTCCTGTCCGCACTCTTTATCGTCCATGTTTCACTCCCATACAAGGCAACACTCCACACAAATGCCTTCAGAAACGACTTCCTTATACTTAAATTCATATTCGATGTTAACAAATTTCTCTTTTTCAAAAACGCTTTTCTTCCCATTGCCATTCTGCATTTTATATCCTTTGTATGACCATCACATGTAATTTTACTGCCCAAGTAACAAAACTCATCAACCACCATTATTGTTTCGTTACCTAACCTAATATCATCAGCATGCCCCTCGATTACTCTTGTTTTGCTCTAGTTAATGTTCATTTTATACGTACCTTTCAATACACTGTCCATTCCGTTCAACTGCTCTGCCAGGTCTTTTGCTGTCTCTTACAGAATGACAATGTCATCGGCAAAACGCAATGTTTTTATTTCTTCGAGCTGTACATTAATTCATTCTCCAAATACTTCCCTGTCTTACTCCCTTCCCAACTTCTGCATTTCTTTCCTGCCCTCCAACTGGTTTTAGTTTTTACTCCTGCTGATTTCAGAATTTGAAAGAGCGTATGAGAAACCAACATTGTCAAAAGCTTTCTCCAAATCTACAAAAGCTAGAAATGTAGGTTTGCCTTTCCTTAACCTATCTTCTAAGATAAGCCGTAAAGTGAGTATTGCCTCCCGTGTTCCTACATTTCTCCTGAATTCAAACTGATCTTCCCCGAGGTCGGCTTCTACCAGCTTTTCCATCCATCTGTAAATAATTCGTGTAAAAATTTTACAACCATGATTTATTAAACTGATGGTTCTATAATTTTTACACCTGTCTGCACCTGCTTTCTTTGGAATGCGGATTATTACATTTTTCTTAAAGTCCGAGGGTATGTCACCTGCCTCGTACATATTAGGCACCAGGTGAAATAGTTTTGTCATGGCTGGTTCTCCCAGAGACTTTAGTAGTTCTGAGGGAATTTCATCTATTTCAGGGGCCTTATTTCGACCTAGGTTTTTCAGGGCTCTGTCAAATTCTTCTCTCAGTATAGCATCTCCTTTTTCCCCTTCATCTATTTCCTCTTACTACAATATTGACGGTAAGTTCATTTCCTTTGTAGAGCCCCTCTATATACTCTTCCCACCTTTCAGCTTTCGCTTCTTTGCTGAGAACTGGTTTTCCATCGAAGTTCTTTATATTCATATAACTGCTTTTCTTGTCTCAAAACGTCTGTCTTATTTCCCTGTAGGCAGTATCTATTTTTCCAAAAATGTTCAATGTTTGTTAAACTTATAGAACTTAACTGCGGGGTCATCAGTCCCTAAACTTACAAACTACTTATTAACTATCTTATACTAAAGACGGCACAAACATCCATGCCCGAGGGGGGATTCGAACCCCCGACGGGAAAAGGCCTCGCGCATCGCAGCATAGCGCCTCAATGCGCTCGGCCGCTCCACCGCGGCTCTATTTTTCCCCTATTTATGAATTCTTCTACAGACTTACATTTGTCTTCTAGCCATTTCTGCTTAGCTATTTTGCGCTTCTTGTCAATCTCATTTCTTAGTCGTCGGTACTCCATTTTGCCTGTTTCATTTACTGCATTTTTGTATTTTCTCCTTACATCAATTAAATTTAGTATTTCCTGTGATATCCAAGGATTCTTTGTAGGTCTTGCCTTTCTACCTATTTTGTCCTCCGATGCCTTCACTATTTCATCTCTCAATGCTACCCATTCCTCTTCTACTGTTTTATTTTCCCCCGTTTTTGTCAATAGTTGCCTAACGCTCGCTCTGAAAGTCTTAAGCACTTTAGGTTCCTTCAATTTATCCAAGTTCCATCTCATTATTTTCGTACCTTTCTGCAGTTTTTTCAGTTTCAATCTACAGTCCATAACCAGTAAGTTATGGTCAGAGTATATATATATATATATATATATATATATATATATATATATATTTTTTATTTTTTTTTTTTTATTTTTTTTTTGTAATGTGGTTTATCATGGATTCAGTCAAAGTCAATCTTCCTTTGTCGTCCAAGGTTTTCTCATCATCTAGTTTTTTGTCTTTCATATTAATGTTTGTTAAGCTTAAGAGACTTAACTGCGGGGTCATCAGTGCCTAAACTTACAAGCTACTTATGAACTACCTTACAAACATCCATGCCCGAGGGGGGATTCGAACCCCCGACCGTAGCGGCCTGACAGACTGTGACTGGCGCGCCACAGACCGCTCGGCCACTGCGGACAGTCTTATCTGCCCCTGGGTATGTCTTACAGTATAAAATCTGGTTCCCAAACCACTAAAAAATCTATCTGGTATCTTTCGGTGGCTCCTGGTCTCTTCCACGTATACAACCTTCTTTCGTGATTCTTAAACCAGGTGTTTGTTATGATTAAATTATGTTCCGTGCAAAATTCTACCTGGCGGCATCCTCTTTTATTCCTTTTGTCCAGTCCATATTCACCTACTATTTTTCCTTTCCTTCCTTTTTCTACTACCGAATTCCAGCCTTCTATCAGAATTAAGTTTTCCGCTCCCTTAATTGTCTGAATAGTTTCCTTTACCTCCTCATACATTTCTTCGATCTTCTCATCACCGGCAGAGTTATTTGGCATATAAACCTGTACTATTGTGTTCGGTGTTGGCTTTGTATCTATCTTGACTACGATAATGCGATCACTGTGTTGCTCATAGTACTTTACCCGCATTCCTATTTTCTTATTCATTATCAGACCTACTCCTGTAACACCCCCAACTGAATTTGTATTTATAATCCTGTACTCACCTGACCAGAAATCATGTTCCTCTTTCCACCGAACTTCAATCCCACTATATCTAATTTCAACCTATCCATTTCTCTTTTTAAATTTTCTAACTTTCCTACCCGATTAAGGGATTTAACATTCCACGCTCCGATCCTTAGAATGGCAGTGTTGTCTTTGCTGATGATCACAATCTCCTGAATAGTTCCCGCCGAAGATCCGAATGGGGGACTATTTTATCTCCGGAATATTTTACTCGAGAGGATGCCATCATCATATATTCATACAGTAGAGATGCATGTCCTCGGGAAAATAACGGCTGTAGTTTCCTCTTGCTTTCAGCCGTTTGTCTGGCCTATCCATAGATACCTCTCCGTTCTTGTTGCACCTACAGTACTGCTATTTGTATCATTGAGGTATGCAAGCCACCCCACCTCGTCAATATCTGTGGTTCATACATTATGTAAGAATATGTTAAATTAAATGGAGTCACAACCTTAAATTTTCTTATAATTAATTGATCCTGCAACCTGTTTCGGCCTCACATCGAAGCCATCTTCAGACCCCTGTTCATCAAACACCACAAAATATATCTCAAAATATTCAAATGTTTATAGAAATTATGGGACTTAACTACGGGGTCATCAGTCCCTAAGCTTACAAACTACTTAAGAAATAGCTAATACTAAGGACAGCACAAATGTCCATGCCCGAGGTGGGATTCGAACCCCCGACCGTAGTGGCCGTGCGGACCGTGACTGGAGCGCCACAAACCGCTTGGCCACCGCGACCGGCAATAAATCTCATTAATGTCGTCTATAAGATTACCATATTCAGAATATAACACCAGTAGCCTACAAGATTTTTGAGAACATACTGGAGTGTATCAGCGTTATTGATGTAGTTGTTAAAATTAAAATTAAAAACAACCCTAATCGCAAATTTCTTGTTTTATTTCATGACATATGTCTATAAAGGTGATCCTCAGACAAATACCACCACGATGGCAGCCAGTGGCGGTGGAGGAAACAGGCCGCACAAAAATGGACTGCCATCATGGTGATACTCATCTGAAGATGGCATTTATAGACATAAACCGGACATCAAATAAAACAAGAAAATTGTGATATGTACTGTTTCCATTTTTTTTCTTTTAACTGTACAAGATTGTTTCCTGAAAACACTAAGAAAATATAAGGAAAGGTGTGTAGTTTTCAACATAGACTACTTGATATGTTATGACAATTTTATGACGCAGATAGGGAACGTTAAACATCGCAATAATAATAATGGAAAGGAAATTAACATGGAACACATAATTAACATATAATATAGATAAAAAATCCATTATTACGAAAATAAGTAGTCAAACGTTTTTGGGCTGGCAGTGTGGATAATGCAGCTGCAATACCAAAGAACCGCAGGCTTCACAAGATGTAGAAGAAAAAGATAAAACAAGCAAAGTTTTAAAGTAAGACCACATGTCTAATGTTACATTTCCCTTCCCTTTTTTGTTTTGATGTTTAAATCTTCCTATTCCATGAAACAATCTTGTGTTGTCGTTTAATTTTAGTACAGTTAACGTATGGACGTTATTATTTTGCGATCTTTCATGAACAGGGACCTGGAGGCAGCTTTAATGTATTAAGGCTGAAACTGGTTCCACAACCAAATATTTATTAAGAAATTACAGAAGTTGATACCATTTAATATAACATATGTGACTGGATTTGTCAATATAATGAAAGATTGGAATTTCTTCTTTTCTATTTCATTTGTTGATTTTGTTTCAATTTTGTCTAGCTATGGAACACAATGATTCTTATCTCTTTCTTGATTGAGCTTTTCTCCTTTGGTTGACTGTACTTCTTTTCTCTCTTGCGACCATTTGCTAATAGGACATGGGCTTAGAGTAGTAAGTGGAATAAAGTTTTTGGTCCAGCTGACGAAAATAACCATCTCATTGTGGCGAGATGTGGGAGTCATTTCATTTGTATAAAGTCATTCCAATTGTAATGTTGGCAAAAAACTACACTTTTAGAAAATTTCGTATATGATGCGGATGTGGGCAATATGGCATTATAGTCCGCCGAAACGGATTATCTAAAAGTAAAAAAAAAAAAAAAAAAATATATATATATATATATATATATATATATATATATATATATATATATATATATATATATATATAATTAGTGCTCTTGGCTGTTGTTTTGCATAAGGAATAGTAATAATAATTAGAAGTTGTGGTGTCTTATTTTTGACATGCCCGAAAGAACAGCGTCGCTACGTGATGGTGCTGACGTAAATACAGATTTTTAACTTGGTCCAAGTAAGATTGTTGTTGCTGCTGCAGCTCCTGCTGCTGCTGTTGTTTGTAGGTTAGTGGCGCTAAACGTCGACGTTATCAGCGCCCCTTGCCTCGAAACAAACCGTCGGATGACATTTTTGATTGACAAGTCAGTCCAGGTGTGCGCTTGGGATGGCGGAGGTGTTCAGCCCAACTGCCATTAAGCAAGACGTCCCGGATTAGAATAGTGGTTCTGTCACAACTTTTCGTATGTCCATGTTATATGATTACAACACCTACAAGCAGCTGAGGCTAATGGAAAAAATTCGGGCCCGGTGGTCTCGGGGTAAAGCGCTCGACAGGAAAGCGAAGGATCGCGGGTTCGAAACCCGGTCGGATCTCCGATTTGCTCAGTCTGCGTTTTGAACCCGCCGGACGCCGTGTCTCTGTACGCGTGGTAAGAGGGCTTAACCTCAGCATAATAATAAAAGCTGATCGAAGAACACGTCGAACAACATCGAACAAATTCGATCAGCGACCGCGACAAACTATACTTAAAAAATAAAAAATACTAATAATAAATAAATAAATAAAAACTGTTTTCACCTCTCGACGATGTGAGGAGTCGCCAGAAACGATACGTGGTTCGAATTCCACGTTAAGTTGTAGGTCAGATCCCCTTTCGCCGGTTGGCTAGGTTGGCCGAAGTGGCATCCAGTTGAAAAACTTGCACCAGGCCAGTGAGCCACATGAAATTATTATTATTATTATTATTATTATTATTATTATTATTACGGAAAAAATGAAATCAACAATAATCATAATATAAATACGCGAACACGAGAATTGAAGTACCGATTTTAAATATTAGATGTCAATGAAACTTTTATTTACAATGGGGCTTTGCCATAAATGTGCACAAAACAAAAAACAGTGTGTGTACGGAGTCGTTAAGACTGGTTAAAGGACGTAAATGTTACTTTGTTAACTGATCGAAATTCGACACAACCATAGCAATATTAGTTAAAATTACGTGATGTAGTCGGGTCTGTAGGCGATGTAATCAGTTTATAGTATTCAAAATGAGAAGCCAAGTTCGCACACTAACAATTTATTAAACGACGACCGGTTTCGGTGCACTGTGTCACTATCATCTGCTCACATATATGTTACAATCTGGTCACGTTGTTAAAAAAAATTGGGTATAAAATAACAAGTGCAACATTGCACTTAGTCATTATATAAAAAAAATTATTATTTTATACCCAATTTTTTTTAACAAGATGACTGTATTATAATATATATGTGACCAGATGATGGTGACACACTGCACTGAAATCGGTCGTCATTTAATAAATTGTTAGTGTGCGATCTTGGCTTGTCATTTTGAAAACTATAAAGTAATATTAGTAATATTGTGTGTCCGTAACAGTCGATGCAATTACGTGAGCGTGCGTAGGTCATAGTGGGAGGCGGCAGCCGCAGCGCACGGACCGTCAGTGGCGCAACACGCGGCCACCACGTGGTCCGCCCGCCCCCAGCTGCGGAGGCGGCAGCACGCGGCCGGCCGCCCCGCCCCCGCCCCGCCGCCCACTCGCCACTCCAACTTCTATTTGGTCGTGTTTTATCGCCTCTTAGGCCGGGCGCTCTTTCCACTTTCTTCCGACCATTATTTAAAGCCCCCCTCTGTCTGCTGCGAATTGTCTCGTCGAACAACACTGGGGCGACCCCTCCGGAGCAGATCGCCGGCGCGCTTTTTACACGTCGGAGTAGGTCGGCAGGGGGAGGAGGGGGGCCGGGAGGTGGAGGGGGCGTGGCGGCGGGCGCGGCGGGCCAATGGCGGCGGCCGGCGGGAAACACGCCCCGGCCAATGGCGCGCGGGCCGGGCGCGGCGGCGGGCGGGCGCCGGGCGCGCCGCACTCCCAGCTCGTCGGTCGAGGCGGGCGGCAGCAGAGCGGGCGTGTGTGGCAGCGGAGCGCTCCGGCAGCAGGCACGACGGCTTCCCCACGGGACGCGCAGCCGCCGACCGACGACTCCCAGGGGACGTCGCGCTCGTCGCTGTCGCCCTCGCCGCCACCGACGCCCCCGCAGGCGCACTCGCCGACGGCGGCGCTGCTCGACCACCACCTGCACCAGCACGGCGCCGGCATGCTCGACTTCAGCAACGGCGCCGCCCACTGCGGCGGCCCGCTCGTGCCCTCGCCCTCCGTCCTCTCCTTCCTCAACCTCAACATGGAGCGGCCCGTGGGCGCGGGCGGCGCCGGGCCCGGGGGCGGCGGCGGGGGCGGCGCCGGGCAGTCGGGCTTCGTGCTGGGCAACCAGCCGCTGGCCGCGCTGCACTCCATGGCCGAGATGAAGTCCGCCGCGCTGTTCCACCACCACCAGCAACAGCAGCAGCAACAACAACAACAGCAGCAGCAGCAGGCGCCCCTGTACGCGGCGCCCAGCCCGAGCCCCGGCAGCGGCAAGGGCAGCCCCAACGGCTCGACGACGAGCGGCAGCACGGGCGGTGGCGGCGGCAGCACGGGCAACCCGCACGGCATCGACCACATCCTGAGCCGGCCGGCGCCGGTCACGACCGCGGGCGTGGGCGTGGGCGGCGGGCCGGCGCCGCGGTCGGCGGCGGCGTTCGCGGCGGCGGCGGGCATGGCGGCGGCGGCGGGCATGGCGGCCGCCTCCTACTTCCACCACCAGCAGCAGCACCACCAGCCGCACCAGCAGCACGCCGCCGCCGCCGCCGCCGCCAAGCACCACCACCCGCTCGCCGAGCTCACGTCGCGCTCCGCCATCTACTGGCCCGGCCTGCAGGGGCTCGTCAGCAACCCCATCGCCTGGCGCGAGCGCCTCGCCGCCAGTGAGTACCGCACAAGCCTCTAGCCACTTGTCACACTCGCGCTGCGCCCTCTATCGCATCGTTGCGACCCTAATTGGCTTATCTTACGACAAAATTGTTGTTGTCGATATCTTCAGTCCAAAGACTTATTATAGCCCTCCACGCTACCCTCTCCTTTCATCTCTGAAAAGGCATAATTCCAGAAAATCGTAAAAAATTACATTTCTTTTTGGTACAGTATTCTCAGGGTGAAATAATGTGCGCTATTTTGATAGGTTCAAACCGCTCCCAAAATCATCATTAAGCCGCGATAAAACGGCATAATTCTGGTCTAAGGCTGGTACAAGCATCATTCCAGGCGAGTATAAATCGAGAAAAATCGTAAAATTGCGTTACTGTTTGGTGTAGTTTTTTCAGGATGGGATCGTAGGCGTAGCCAAAGGCACGTTTCTGGGTGTTCAAATAAAAAAAAAAAAAAAAAAAAATGTTCAAATGTTTGTATAGCTTATTGACTTAACTACAGGGTCATCAGTCCCCAAACTTACAAACTACTTATGAACTAACTAATTATATGGACGCCACAAATATCCATGCCCGAGGGGGGATTCGAGCTCCCGACCGTAGTGGCCATGCAGGCCGTGACTGGAGCGCCTCAGTCCCCTCGGCCACTGCGGCCGGCTTGGGTGTTCAGATCCATTCCAAAATGAAATAGCATTATTTTGGTATAACAGTGTAAGTCCAGAAAATCGTAAAAATTTCATTTTTGTTTAGTATTCTTTTCTAAGGGTGAGATCATGGGCGTAGCCAGATGCGGGTTTTTGGGGTTTAAATCCCTATCGAAACAATGACAAAGCGACGAAAACCACGGTGTCATTTTGGTAACTCAATAAAATTGTAAAAATGACATTTCTTGTTTCGTACAGTTTTTCTCCGGGTGGGATGATGGGCGCAGCCAGAGGCGGGTTTTTTGAGAGTTCAAAACCCTCCAGAAATGACGAAATTACGAATAAACGCCATCATTATCGAATAAGGGTATTATTCCAGAAGGGTATAACAAGAAAATCGTAAACATTACTTTTCTCTTCGGCGTAGTTTCTTTCAGGGTCGGATGATCATGGGCGTAACCACAGGGGGGGGGGGGGGGGGGTGAGACTAGAGAGTTCAAGCACCTCCTGAAATCATAACACCACTCCCAGAAAAGGGACAATTTCGTCGCAGGGAACGCCTGACAAGTTTCTTGCAACGCTCTTACACATCATCAATACAACCTTCATTGCGGTTTCCACATTTTTGGAGCCCAGAAGAAAGTCATTCGCAGACACTCTTTCAAAGTCGATTAAACGCATTTCTCTTAGGTATTACTTTGGAAATAAAAAAACAGCGTACTTAGTTGTTAGTCCATCTGTCTCTTGTCATTTGACCTCTGCTTATTGACAATGCGTTGTATGCTCTTTCCAAATCACTACGAACATTTTCTCGCTCAAGGTACTCGCGGTAAATTATGATAAACAGGGGGGCTAAATCAGTCATTGATTCTGTATGGAAACTGACAGTTATCGTCCTCTGCTGCTCTGTTACTGTTGAGCTCTTTTGAGACATTACTAATTTTTATATCAGTGTCACTCATCTGTGGCAATAGGGCTACTGAATGATTACATTTCTTGATCTTCCTCTGTAAGAAGAACCGTTGAAGTCGGATTTTAGCACACGACTTTAGATTTGATTTTTTTGTATTTCAGTTCTTCTCTCGTCAACGAGTGTCTTTACACCCACTTTTTACCATTGACAGCCTTAACGTGAGACCAGAATTAATTTACGGAGAGCTTCTGAGATAATGTTTTGCTTTAGGAGATACTGAATGCATCACGCCCTACATGTTTAATTGCCACCCATGTTTTGAGTATCTCCAGGATATGGTTTACATTGTACTTATTGTGCAGAAAATGCGAATTTACAAAAATGCTCTCTAATATACAGTTATTTCTATGAAACATTCTAAATAGGCCTAATATATAACATATACATTATTAGCGCACTTTTCATATAGGCTACTATTACAACTCCACTTCATTGCAGTGGTCATTTTCTGAGAAACCTTCTGGAAATAAAAATTCTGGCTACGCCTATAGCTAGGATGAGTAGAGACCTTAAACCTAGTCCTTTTCCAATATCGCAAATAGACTTTCATTTTCACGATTGGTTTTGGTGAATTGTTACCACACTCGCTTGATAAGGCTAACAAATAACCGACATAGAGCTAGATGTAGGCTACTGAAAGTCTCGTAACATTGATGAGGAACGTATATAGACAGAATGTTCCAGGATGAATAGCAAATATTTTAGGAGATGGTACCACACACGTATTATAATAAAACATGCCATAATAGCGTGAGCCACATTTTTATTAAGCAGTTTAAAATCTGTAACTGGCCTTGAAAGCCGAAATCCAGTTAACTAAATAGAAACAGACTTATAGAACTTACATAAAATTGTGCTTTTAATTCAGTACGATGAAGTTCTACAAAAAGCGACGGAAAATCAGTATAATTGTCCTTATTTGCATTTGCTTTAAGTTTATTTGAGTTACACACTAACGCATATCCCTACACTGAATAAAAATTGGACACATGCTACTCGGGAGATTTTTATTGCAATTTGTCTATACTATCACGTCGTACTATATTTACTTTTTCTTGTGGACGTATAAGACGAGGCATTGATACAAAAAATTTTAAAAGATTAAAACGTGTCGTATACGACATATTTTAATATTTAAAAAATCCTTGTTGTCTGCATATCTAGCATCTAAACTATCAAAAAATCTTTTTGGATGAGGAGCGGGAAGAACTGTACTTTTGCCACTCACCCCCAATCCCCACCCTCACAAATGATACGAGTGGTGATGATATTACAATAAAGGAGGGAAAATGTACATGTTCACCACATCTGACTATGTTGCCAAATACATACATAAAATGTCATGACACATTTAAAATAATTTAAGATACACGCCATATCATTCAGTTTAATTGTATTACCCATCTTACAGGCGTCGACGCGTATCTATCCATATGTGTATGTTGGTCAAGAGCTATAAAGTGAATTGTACAATTTCAATGAATTTTATGGCATATATCTTAAATTGTTTTAAATATCACATGGCATTTTCTTACATTATAGGGACCCCAGCTTTGATTTAATTATGATCCTTTGTGTACAGCGACTGTATATTACGAATAGGAAGGGTAGGTAGCAGCCGTCAGTCACAGTTACGTTGATGTTTTTATCTCTGAAGCATATCCGGATTTTGGCTATAAATAGCGACCATCAGTGTGTTCTAATAAACTGATTGAGTTCAAATAACTCTTAGCGTATAACGCACAAATGACCTAATATTTTTCGATAGTAAAAATACCATTGAATCTGGGACTGGCGCTTGGCAGCTATCCTTTTTGATATACTGTGATGACGGGCACATCTTCTGTGACTGTACAAATGTATGAGCCTCATTATACTAGATGACGGTAGCTCACCGTACGGAAACCCGTCGTACAAATAAAAGTCTATTTGCGATTTTGAGAAAGGATTAATATCTTCTCTAGAATTACTGTTTGGTTTAAAATAACTTGAATAACAACTTAATTCCTGCACGTTAAATGAGTCTCTGGAGTGAATTAAGTGCAGCTGCAGATGACGTAATAAATTCACATGACCATCAATAGACCATATTTCTGTTGACTGTATTGAATGCGACAGCTGTCATTGGTTTAGTAATTAGTGGATCCTTTCCTGCCTGTATATGCATGACACAAACGCTTTACGATGTACAAACTAGCGCTGCATTCGCCATGTGTGCAATGAAAAAATTTTGTGACAGCATTTCCATTGACAACTGCAAGTATTGTTTATTTTCTACTATGGGCCAATTCCGGCTGTTACGCCATTGCCTAGCGTTACTGACAAGTCCTCACGTTGTCCAGCCACTAGGATAAACTGCACTAACGTAAAACTTGTGACAAGTAGTTATTTGTAAACATTCTATAAAATTAATTAAATAGTGGTATTAGTTTCTGCAGGTCAACAACCACTCGACAGTGGCATAACAGCCGAAATTGGCCAATACTGAAAAAAAGCAATAGTACAGGTGCTATGATTTCAGAAATTTTGTACGACTATGGCATCCTTTAATCACTTTTTGCACGATGTCTATCGCAAAATATTTCCCACTATCTTCAGTTTTTATGTGTAGTATAATGTTTTAATCGTGATGTTGCAGACGTGTGCGCTACAATACTCGGGTACCTTTTTGCAACATTTACAAAGAATGCAAAAATTTTCATCGTACTAACGGGATAGTAATTTAAAAAAATGCGCGTATTTATATTACAGCGAAGGCGCCAAAATAATACAGCACTCGAAAATGAAAAAGAACACATCTGAAAATATCACAATACACGATAAACACAAGTACGAATTGGAATTATTTCCAGTAACACATTGTGCAGAAACGACAGAAGTAAGTGTTATTTTATAAAAACAAAAAATACACGTTCTAACCATTCATTTCTGCTGAATAAAATTTAAAAAGCGGAGGAAATACTGTTACTTTCTTACAGGGAACAGTGACATCTTTACTGAGAAGTTTACTTTGATTATCTTAACCAGGAAGGTTTTCTTTGCCTCGGAGGTTTACATCAAGAAAGACAAATAGCCATCAGGCAAAATGATGTAGGCCTACATCTGTTTCTTGTTAAACCTGATTTACACTTCCCTGTCCAATTAAGTGCAAACTACGGCTACCATAACAATTCTAAATGTCGTGATGATGGATATTAAGCCAAAATTTGACATGATCGCTTAGCCTTCAAATAATAATAATAATAATAATAATAATAAATAAAATAACTTTATCAATATAAATTACCTCCTTGAAATCCTCATTTATTTTTTTGCAACAAGCATTTCAAAAGACAGCAATCAAATCGTGTCGCATTGCATTCTCAACACATAATCTTGTTGACAGCGGAATGGTGACCACGTCACCGCTAACAGCATTTGCTTCACAATAATATGATGATGATTATTGAGTGCTCGTAACCGGTTATTGATATTTCAAATACGTCCGAGGTTACTGTCATAAAAAGAATAAACGAAGACAATCTTTCATGCTTTCTAGGCAAAATTAATAATTTGCAAGTCTACAGTCAATTTTATTTCTTCGACATATTGCTTAGTTGTCTTCGTCAGGAGTAAAATGCATATTTCATTGCTTACTGTTGAAATTCGAACAAGCTGTGGAAGGGAAATATCATGGAAGGAAATAGAATATTAAATATGCTACAAACAAAGGATTTTTAAAATTGCTCTAGAAATTGATATATCTCGCTCCTTAAACGAATATTTTTAATTCGTCCCCTATTTAGGTCTCTAATTTGTCAAGATATTGTATGTAATAAGTAAGAAAAACGTTATCCCATATTTTTGCACTAGTATCGCCTGTTGCATTATTCAACAACATTGATTCTAGAAATAGTTATTGTATTGCTTGTTGGATCACTAGCAAAATTACATCTTTAGAAATGGTGTGTAGACGATATTAATAGAACTAACTTTAATAAGGGTTAGGGTTATCGTCATTGGCATAATAATGACAATATTCTCTTCATTACAGTTATTAACAATCGCTACATATTATACGACATGAAAAAGTTCAATAATTGTTAATTTAATTATTTTGTCAAATATTTAATATAATGCATAACTTACAGATGGAGATGTCACTAATGAATACACGGCAAAGACAATAAACAGTAGAATAGCTAAAGGTTCAGTTTGTTAGATTTTTCAGATGCTATAGTATTAATAACAATAACCTCAAAAGCTGTAATATTTTAAATCTCTTACTGTTCTTGTGTGGCTATCTAAATACTTTTGTCCAAGAGTCGAATAGGAATAGGCTCCATGCAGTTATCAACTGCGCATTTCCTTTAAAATATTTAATTTCTGCCCCATAATTGCAATTTAATTGAAGTCTTCTAGTACACCTTATGTAGCATGATACCTTTTCTTGTCTGTGTTATCTATTAAGATATATCTATCAAGATAATTGCTCCTGAAATTAATTGTTGAATTTTCTGCGACATTCATGGCAATTGATATAGCAGATAGGGCAGTTTTATGTTTTATTTTATGATGGATGCTTTGCAACCCTCGACTTCTCTCTCTGGAATTACATTTTTATTGCGACACAGATAAAGTAGATTACAGATCGCTTATTGCGCTTTTTATAAGGCCTAATGTATATGTAACAATATGTCAATATGTAACATCACTCAGCTCTTCGGTTTAGTCTTTGCTTAATATTGTGTTTGTGTGTGTGTGTGTGTGTGTGTGTGTGTGTGTGTCACAGTAAGTTTTTGCGTGATGAAAAATTGTTATGTTCCATACGTACCACTATGTGGAAACTGATGCAGATCATACTTTACTCATGAGAGCATTCCCGAACAATCGATGCTTTACCATCAGTAGTAAATCATTACTGATTTTTGTTTGTCGTTCATGTACTACAGGTATTCCATTAATTTGGTACCAAGATATTTATTTTTCCTAAATTTCCATTCTGCTAGTAAATACACACTACATTCAAGGTTTAAAAGAGTTTCACATACGATTATATAATGTAACCACTTTGGAAACTTTCTTCGGTGACTGACTGACTGAGGCACAGTCGTTCACACACAGATTGTTAATTATTATCGAAACATTCTAAAAGATATATTTTCTGCTTTTTAGTGTGATTAATTCCTTCTACCTTAAGCTACGGTAAAGACAAGTACACACGGATACTCTATATAGGCTTTCACAAATACAACAGTAATTGAGGTAATCTGTTGTGGTACGATGACAGCGGTCGATGTTTTAAAATATCAAACAGTTCGGCGAACGCACTGACACATAAGACACAGATTTCACTAGCTGACGCTGTCATATTCTCGCTTTTAGAAGCTGCTCATTTTATCTCGTAATTATTATCAAAACACTTTTCCATGGCTCCTGTATCTCCTCTAATTATCAATCCCGCGAATCTGTTTCTGTAATTTTACTCTCTTGTGTACTAGTTTGACATTGTCGTATGTAGGTACCCAATGAATTGAAATATGACACTGTATGTAGCAGCTAAATGACTGCATCAACAGTAGCAGTGGGGAGGGAAAAGTGTCAAAGTTCTCTGTGAAGAGATGCAAATTAGCAGGACATTGCTTTCTCTTTTATATGTGTACTTTGATACAACATGCAAATCACACAGATTTGATAAGAGAATTATCATAGTTAAAGTACAAAAGACAATATCTGGCAAGAGATGACAGACTTTATAAAAGTTGTGCGGTATCGAAACTAATGCTGTTGTCAAGACAAAAGTGAAAATTTCTTTTAAAAATAGCGTTATATTGTTGTTGAGTTAATGAATATTCTGATAACTACATTTTTAAAGACACATCCTTCAACTTTCCGAGTCTCTACATGAAAGCTTTTTGTTTATAAAGAACTATAAAATCCTTCACAGCCGGCCCACAGTACTCATGTACAGCATTATTTCATTTTCTCACATTTAAAACGATGGACTCATGCTCAAGTCTTTGCTTTCATGACAGGTATTAATTATACGAAAAGAAAATATATTTAATCTTGTCAACAATTATATTTTGTTTTCGTGCTGCAGGAAAAAAATATATTATTCGTAATGAGTTCTTGGGGAGGTAAAACTCTATTCACGGGTATATATAATATGACGGATCAATAAATGTAAATAACAACATTCGATAAGCAATGAGTAAAACTGTTTCTACAAACAGTTCGGCCTAAATCTCATCAAGATAGTTCACGCTTTGTAATTAGGCCTAGCACAGTTCTACTTTTTATTTGGCGTAGGATTCAACGCATTGTTATAATCAGGACGTATATGTATTAAACATTATGGACCAGAAAAGTTTAGGCTCTGTTATATTAATATGAGACAGATGGCAGGGCCGGCCGCGGTGGCCGAGGGGACTAAGGCGCTCCAGTCACGGTCCGCACGGCCACTACGGTCGGGGGTTCGAATCCCCCCTCGGGCATGGATATTTGTGCCGTCCTAGTTCGTAAGTAGTTCATAAGTAGTTTGTAAGTTTAGGGACTGATAGCCCCGTAGTTAAGTCCCATAGACTTTACAAACATTTGAACATTTGAACAGATGGCAGGAGCAAAAACTTGTATTTCACAGTTTTCTTTTATCCCTGTCATTTAATAATAACCATTCCAAAGTGCTACTTGTCGTTGAGCCAATTTTAAAATTGAACCATCCATCCATCCAAAGTGCTACGGTGTATTTGCATTCTACTTACTCTGTCATGTTTCACGCAAATCACAATATAAATTCATCGGTCGTAAAAGCTATACATATTCCAGAATGAGAAAGAATGTTACACCATTTAAGTAGGCTACGAATTAGATGTTGACAACTTCTGTTTTCATACTGAGTTTCGTGGAAAGACCTATTTGTAACAAAAAAGTAATCGATAACTTCGGCATACTAATCACCCTACCACCATGAATATTTCATTGCTTCGAGTATTTTACCTTACTAATGAGTATTCATTAACCGTCTACGTCTTTTCTCGACGCGCGCTCATTTTACCTATTCTGTGCGGCTTTGTAGAACAAAATTCGGTGCACCATAAGATTATAACGATGCTTTTTTTTTTTAGATGGACCTAGTCCTGTTTGGATTTTCAGTGGTGCATTTTCCCTTGAAATCTTTGTATTTTATATCTTAATTTCTCTGTGTAATATGGTAACAAGAAATAAGAAAACGATCGCTTGTCCTTTTCAGATTCCTCATTATCAAAAATGTTCAAATGTTTGTAAAGTCTATGGGACTTAACTACGGGGCTATCATTCCCTAAACTTACAAACTACTTATGAACTACCTAATACTAAGGACGGCACAAATATCCATGCCCGAGGGGGGATTCGAACCCCCGACCTCAGTGGCCGTGCAGACCGTGACTGAAGCGCCTCAGTCTCCTCGGTCACCGCGGCCGGCTCCTCATTATCTTTACCAACTGTAAAATGCCACAAGGATCCATTTTTTTAAATCGATTCCTTGAAAAAATTCTTAACATTGTACGCTATCGTCCATTTCTTTTATTGCAACCAGGTAAAATTAGTTTATTAACTGGTAACTGTAATTTGTCCTTTAAAAATAGACGTATCTGATTCATCGTGTTTCTCTGTAGGATTGCATTCATTCTAAAAGAAATTGCATTTGAGGAGGTGAACTAGAATTAAAATCCGATCACAGCGAATTAATTTTCCACGGGAACATCTTTCAAACTGTTATAATTTGGAGTATTTACCACGTTTCACGACATAATGAAATTTACATAACGGATCAAAAGACTCCTGCACATGGCAGCATGCGGTAGTTTTGAAGGGAATGCCATTAGAAGCTGAAGAAAACATGTTAGTTGGATGGTGAATTACACTTAATAAAGAGGTCCACTGTAGATGTATCAATTCATCCAGTAGCGAGTAGGCCTAACTGAAATTAAACTTTCGTCGCGATTCCGCAGGCAAACAGACTACAAAGGAAACAACGCTACAACGAAATTATCCGGCTTATAAAGAAAACGCGGCAAAATTATAGAATTTGAGCCCTCATTAAAATACGAGTCAAAATCTAATAAGTAGGTATAAAAGAAAAAGTATTATAATAAGCTTTTTCGGTTACGTTATTGAACAACAGCGTATGAAGCATTAGTTTCGTGCAGATGGATATCTTAATTATACATGGCGTAGGCTATTCAGACAGAAAGTAAGATAAATAAACCGAAAATAAAACATTTCGAGAATCGGTCGCAATTTTTAGAAAATTCTTGTGCGTCATATTCGTCGAAAATTTAGACCGGAAAGCGTTTTCTGCCACCACCGCAATAATATTCCTCAACGAAATAATATTTTACGAATTATTTTCGCAATGATCATGCATTCTTTGGAAGTCTCCCAGTTATTTAATTAATGGAAAAATTAGGTCACTTCCTCTGAAGGAAATTTTCTTCAAATTTGATTACCTTCCGATATAGAAATCAGACAAAATCCGATGCGTGTGTAATTTAAAACGCGTCACGAAACGTCTCTCTCGCTATATTGCTCACTGACAAACACACACCTATAATCTTTTAATTATCGGAAGACATGGGACCTACCAACACAGAACCTTCACACGAGAGAGTACTACGCTGATTAAACATTCCATACCAATAGACGACGAGGAACATTGATTTAACATGACCTAACGGTCCACATTAAATATTAGATATGCTTTGTACGCCGAAGAAACAGGCGAATTTTTCATTAATTACCTAAAACTGGTTGAGAAAGTTCGTGTAACGTAGAGCAGTGAGTCCGTGTTAACACTCAGCATTGTCGTGATGAAAAGCCGTATTACCCCATTTCTCTCACCTCGCAGACTGTGCGGGAAAATTTTAGTAAGTTCTCGGCCAGTGAAAGGAAAATGATGTGACTTATGTTACTGAGAACATAATGAATATCTAGGATGATATTTTCATCTTGCAGCGAAGTATGCGCTGATCTGAATTTTCATGGGAGATTAAAAGTGTGTGCCGGAACCGGGATTGGAACATCCGGCGCGGTGGCTCAGCGTGTTCGTTGAGAAAGTTGAACGGTCTGTCTGATAAGAATAAGAATAAGAATAATAAAAACTGAGCCAGGAACAGAACAACAAAAATGAACAAACTTCCGTAACGGACTGAACAACCCGAAGATAAAGAGAGGATAAAGGACGGTAGAGCGCTTGCTGGCGAAAGGCAAAGGTCCCAGGTTCGAATCCCGGTTCCGGCATACAATTTTAATCTGCATGAAGTTTCAACATAATGAATCTTCGAAGCGTCCAAAACCTAGCTATCATAGGCTGCAGACCTACGCATATCATTTTCATTTCTTTTCTTATGTGAACACTAAATTCAGAACTTTCATCATCTTTACAAACGAAGATGATGTCTCGTTTAACGTTCAGTATGACTCCTTTTATAATCGTCGAGGCTAAACGCCCTTAAATGAAGTACTGTATCTTATACCTCTGGATTCGTGATTTCCTGTCAGAAAGGATACAGTACCTACTAACTGACGGAAAATCATAGATTAAAACAGAAGTGATATCTAGCGTTCCCTAGGGAAGTGTTACAGGGCCCATACTATTCTTTATATACGATTTAGAAGATATTCTGAGCAGCTTTGTTAGAACTGTTCGCAGATGATGCTGTCGTTTACGTATTAGTAAAGTTACCAGAAGATCAAAACCAAATGCGAAACGATTTAGGTAAGATATCTGCAGGGCGAGAAAATTGGCAATTGATCCTAAATAATGAAAAGTGTGAAGTCATCAATATGAGCACTAAATGAAATGCGTTAAACTTCATTTACACGATGAATCAGACAAATCTAAAGGTCGTAAATTCAACTAAATACCTAGGAATTACAATTACGTACAACTTTAATTGAAAAGACAAAATAGTATATATCGTAGGGAAGGCGAACTAAAGGCTACGTTTCATTGGAAGAGCACTTAAAAATGCAACAGTTCTACTAAAGAAACTGCCGACACTATACTGTTCGTCGTATTTTAGAGTATTGCTGCACATTTTGAGATCCCCACCAAGTAGGAATGACGGAAGATATGGAGAAAGTTCAAAGAAGAGCAGCACGTTTTGTATTATCGCGATATAAGGGAGTAAGTGTCGCGGAAATGATTCACGAGATGGGTTGGAAATCATTAAAAGGCATCATTCCTTTCGGAGAGAAGTATTTATGAAATCTGTTTCGTCATCTTTCTCCTCCAAACGCGAACGAGTTTTCTTAGCACTCACGTACGTGATCGTCATAATAAAATCAGAGAAATCATATTGAAAACAGAAATATTTTGCTGTTCTTTTCTTCTCGGGCGCTGCTGTTACATATCGGAAATAGTATGAAATAGTATGAAAACCGGTCGACAATTCCACTGGCAGGCACTTACATGTGATTTGCAGTTTAAGTATGTAGGTACTGTATTCCAATGTTATGCATCTGTCTCATAACTTTCGGAATTCGATTTCTACAACTAATCTGAAGTTGCACCTTCTAAATGGCTAAATGTTATTGTAGAAGATAGTAACCAAATGCGGCACAGATCTTATCTTAGTATACATAAAAATTACGGTGTTTGTGCCTATACTTCACTCTACAGCCAAAACTACACTTCGCAAACGAGTAATGTTTGTATGTGGTGCAATATGGTGGTAGAGGGTTGATAACGATAAGGGGGTGGAAAATATGGGAGTTGAAAGTTACCGACTAATATAAAATTCTACGTGTTGATGTCAATATTTTGCTCTTCAGCAAAAACTGCGCAATTGAGACGAAGACCATTAAGCGGGTGTTGTAGTACAAAGTCTCCAGTTATGCACCACAGCAGTTCCTTGTCTATAGCTATAGGGGGTGGAAGATACAGTGGTTCAAAGTCGCCAGCTTTTATAAAAGTCGGACTGAAGACCAGCGATGACTTTTGATACTATAATACCAACTAGGTTATATACAGTGAAACATGATGGACATACTTCAATTGTTTTTCTACAACAATCGTACGAATAAAGAAAAACAAGTGAATACCGCAGTTTGAAAAGTAAAACTACCAAGAAAGATGCCAAAGCGCAAGAAAAGAATTTCGCGTTCTCCATCAGTTTCTAAAAGATAGAAAACGGCGCTGAAAAGTGCATCTACAGACGATAGAAACTTGAAATTTGTATATGTTGTTTATCTTACACTGTAGGCATAAGCGATTTTTCGATATTCCCATCTCTAAGCGGGTGAAACAGGGGATGAACGGTTTTTTGAAAATACGTTGCTATTCAGGCAATTTTGAAGCAAGAAAAACAAAACTTCGGATTTAGATTTTTTAATTGGAATTTTAAAAACACGTTTTTCAATATTTTTGGAAATTCAACCATTAAGCGGGTGAATAAGGGAAACATTTTTAAGAGCGCTACTAAGACCTGAAAATGCGAAAATTTGGATTTGGAACCGTGGGTAGAATTTTTTTAAAAAAAAAGAAAAAATAAAGTGCTTCGAGATATTTTGAATTCTTCCATCAATGGTGCAGTAGGGGGTGGCAAGTTGTATCAAAATACTTGATTAGGAAAGCATTTTTAAAGCTAAATCTTTGAACATTTATATTTAGAAGTAGAAACAACCAATGCAGACTATCCAGTCTACGTGCGCGAATCAGCGGGAATTAAGCTAGTATATTTATAATGCGTTCGTGGTACGCTCAGAAACGCTAGGTGAACGTTGTGAAAAGACGACTATCTTCCTGATGCCACTTTTTTCAAACCGGAGTAGACGCCCTCATGGATCGCACGCTTGTCGTAGGACGCGCTTTTTAACTGTGTTCGGGCAGGCGAGATTGCGAGCACGTGGGCTGGGTGGGAGTGGCTTGTTGGAGGGGATAAAGTGGGGAGTGGTGGGGGGAGCGCGGTGAAGGGGGGGGGGGGGCAGGCGGGGCTGTGGCAGCCGCGCGACACTCGTTCGACGCCCGCCGCCACCGTGTCCGCCGGCGCAAATTACCCTGTCCGACAAATCGCGCGCGCCTAAGCACCGCAGAATGGCCTCGCGCTGACTAGTGGCTGCGAACAGCCCCGATACGTCCGCTACCGGAGAACTGATCACTGCAGAGCCGTGTGCGCGAACCGAACACCGCGCTTCTTTTCCTCAGTTGACGACCGACAGCGATAGGGTCCGGCAGTTCTGTCACTGGACCGAGCAGAGGGGGAGAGGCACAGTGTTTTCAGCAGATAATCGTTGTAATGTCCATACGGAAACTGGATTTCGAAAATTTTCAAATGTTTTTAAAGCTTATGGGACTCAACTGAGCGGTCATCAGTCCCTAAACTTACAAACTACTTATGAACTGGCTTATACTAAAGACGACACAAATATCGATGCCCGAGGGGGGATTCGAACCCCCGACGGGGAACGGCCTTGCGCATCGTCCCATAGCGCCTCAATGCGCTCGGCCGCTCCGCCGCGGCGAACTCGACTTCGTATTCTGTGCTTACCCTGTTATACTTGCAGGCTATTACGAAACTGTTCCTATACTAGAATAAAGTTTAGCGAATTGCGATAGAGATTTTCTCCCTATCAAAGTAAAACTTAACTCAAATGACAACTTCCACTGCCGAACCGTTTAAAAGCAATGTCGCTCTTTCGCACAATTTTATAAGCTGCAGAGTATTGTGTACAATAAATAAATATATCATGCTTTTTAAAATGGTGTGCTTAATAATACGCATGGTCCACCACTCCATTAGGAGAATGATAACTATCAAAAGAAATTCAGCATAGGTTGTAAATTAACGCTTATTTGTTATTGCAGATCGATTTCGACTATGGAATAGTCATCTTCAGTGCAACATGCACAACCGAATTGAAATATTTCAGGTTGATTCTGCACTCTGGAAAACACCATCGTGAAACATCTTGTAGCTGTGCCTTGCGGCTTGATATGTAAGACCTGAAATGTTTCAATTCGATTGTGCAAGTTGGACTTAGTATGACTATTCCCTATTCGAAATCGATTTACAATAACAAATAAACGTAAAATTACGACCAATGGTGAAATTTCTTTTGATAGTTTTGATATTTATGAAATGATGTGTAGTTCATGAACGAACTAGTCCGATAGAACTACTCCGTGAGATTTCATTTTGATGAGCTATAGTTTTTTTACTCCTTGCTTTCCCGATCTTCTATAAATTAGAAGGCGCATGTCCAAATATCCCTTCCCTTCATACTGAGTGCACACAAATAGTGTGCAAATAGTTTTGCAAGTTCACTTACAAGAAGTGTTTTTTTTTTCTTCGTTTTTTTTTTTTTTATCAATCTTCTTATTTATATTGGGTCAGAAGTCTGTCTATTTAACGCAATTTTGCATCTAAAACTAAGAAAATTCATGTACAGTTTTTCAGTCAGACATTAAAAAGTTCGTTTTCAAAGATTTTGAAATTCAACGTGTAAGGCGGTGAAATAGGCCTAATGGATGAAAGTTTTTTTTTTCTAAAAATAACTTAACTACTTAACGTGAACTATGTAGTTCATTTGAACTACTTTATGGAACTAGTTCAGTAAGAGGAACTTTTCTGGAATTAACGTTTCAGTAAAAGGAACTATTTTTCCCATCTCTAATTACTATGAAACGTTTGTTCCTAAGGAACAGCTGTATCTATTAAATAATCAATTACTTATTTACAATTTTTGAAAATTGCCTACTTCAGCTTCACTACTTCTCAAGGTGGCCTATTATCATTAATGCCTGTTGCTTTCGAACAGACGTTTAATAGTAAATACGGCATGCCAGTACAAGCCAATGATGGTACGGAAGTGTCTCCGTCGCGGGAATCACTGTAAATGTGTGCAAGCACTAGGGGATGCAGACAAGTGTGACATACGGCAGTTTTTGTCTGGCTGAAGAGCTTACTCGGATGGCCTTAGAGAATAAGGCGACCGCTTGAGAAAAGCGGGAGATTTGGCTTTCAGTCTCTGTCCGGCACAGATTTTCATTTGTCACAAATTAAGTGCAGCTGATGTTAGAACATTTCCCAAATTTCGAATAAATAACTGAATATTTATGAAATGGGTTCTTCCTCACGATGATTAGGTAATGTATCCCAAATCTAAACAGCAGATGAAAACCCCGAAAAACTTGTTGCATTTAACCATCGACGATTAAGGATGTGTGGAACAGTGGATGCCGTATTCACACCAGAAGGAGTTCACGGTTGTAAATAAAAGGATGTTTGATGGTAGATTTGTTGAGTGGGAATTACGAAAGTGTTCATCGACGCTAAATTCGGGCCATTTAAAATAATCCTATTCACTTCATGTGACATTTTGGTCTATTTATGAGGCATGAACCCACTAATTCACCCCGGATTAAGTAATAGAAATAAAGAAACAGCGATCGAAGGAGAGTCTGTAAAACAAAATATCTGAATCAGGGGCTGAAGTCGATTTCATCCGCAGTGCACATTAAAGCCAGAGTTTTCTGAAATAATGATTCATTCTTCGTATTGATTACTATGCGAAAGGAAAATCTAGCGTATAGACTATTCCAAAATATTGTCGACAGACTATTAAATCAAAATTACTTGCGGATTGACAAAGAGAGTTCAACAAATAGGCAATGAATCTACTGCTAAAATCACAATTGTTCAATTTACAGTCTGTATTAATGAAACATTGGCCGCATTACTAGATATCCACCTGTCTACAAATTCAAAAAAATTGGTTGGAAAATGGAAACTGTTCTGAATACAATTACTCATATAAGACAAACGTCTCCGTGGGAGGTTCGAGTCCTATCTCGGGCATGGGTGTGTTGTGTGTTGTTGGTTAAGTCTAGGGACTGATAACCACAAAAGTTCCATGTATTTTCAAACATTTGAATTTGCAAAACGTGCAGCGTTGGTTTTGGTATGTATCGAAAAAAGATATCCAGAAATGAGTGTGTATGTTCAGTGGACCAACTGAACAACGATCAGTGACTACAAAGGAGGCTCTGTCATTAATTAAGCGCTATTTTAAACTAAAAATACAGTATATTACTGAGAGATTGCTATCGCAGCCTTATGTTCAAATCATAATCTGGCCAAGCTGTCTGTTGTCCCCTAATATTGGCATAAATAAGAAGAAGTTAGTAGTTGTTCCAGACATACTGTTGTTGCTATCTAATTTATTCCTCTTCTACACTGTCGATATAATACTCTTTTAGACGATGTTATGAACACAACAAATATATTTGTATTGCTCTATGGCTCACTTTGTCGTCCGTCTCTCATGATTACATTATCTACGGGACGTTAAACCTCAATGTTCCTTTCTTCCTTCCTTCTGCTGCATCGCTGAGAAACACTCCATGATTGTTTCTTAAGAACTGCATTAACCATTTCATTAAGTTTGTCAGTAGTTCTGAACACGGCTGATGAGACCTTCACGAATATTTACATTTAGAATTGCGATGTGACACAAGTAAGGCATTTTTGTCTTGTTTAAAGTCGTCGTGATGCTATAGCCTCCTGCCCCTTCTCCAAGAAAGAAATATCTAATGAAGACACAAATCAGATCATATGTACTAATCGCCGAATTCATTTATCATAAGTTATGAAGTCATACCCGTATGTTATCTTACCGCACCAGAAACGTTAAGAGCGTTACCCACATAATAAAATACGTGTCCGTTTCTGTACTCTCACCTACGAGGTATCCTATTTCTACTTCAGAAATAAGTTATGATATATTCAGGACTTTAGTTTCACTTGTGTCAGTATATGTAGCCATTTATCAATAGACAAAAAAAACTCAGGTCGTTGTCAATACTAAAGCCTGGTTGTAATCCGTCTTTTCGTAAGTTGAGCGACGGTGGTTTACCTGGCCTGTGCTGTATTCTACAAAGCCGGGTAAAAAGCATCCGCAGCTACTCAGAGGAAATTATTCGCAATAATAAACTAATGAAAATGTAATTATGTTGGATACCATCGCTTTAATCGTTTAATGCAGGGTATCATATAAAACAAATCGTTAGCTTATTGAAATTAATTTCCTTCAATTAAACTTCCACAGCGTGTCGAAATGGACGCAGAATTTGCAAATGCCAGATAGGACAGTAAGCCCCTGCTTAGCGCGTGCCGTTCTTTAAGTAGAAAATGCCTGTTTCACGGAATTTCAAACCGGCTGGCCGTTTCGTGTTGTTCCATAACTAAGTCCTTTAAATAGAAGATGTGAATGCAATCATATGAAGAAACATCTTTTATTTCCCCCTTTATTCATTAATTTAGGTTTTTCCCTCCATGGTCACCCCAGCTTAAAATACGAATTTATGTGCAATTTTGGAAAACGTGTTGTTGTGATTCTTTATGCCATCAGTGACTTAATGGGTACGGATCTTTTGAATTTCTCCCGAGATTATTTTTCTTTTGGTAAATAGTTACGACAATTAAAGGTCCAACTGCTTAGACGTTTAAATTTTGATCTTATTACTCCTCAGGAAGAAATATTGAACATGCAAAGAGAAAAATATTGTCTGTATTTTCTGTCTTGTAAAATAGTTCTGTTCGTTGAACTGTAACGTGTTTATCTGGGAATTGAGTGTTTAAAAACATCTACAATAATCTAAACGTTTTATCCATAATGTCTACAGACATCCACACATGCATTAATTTCCAGGCATTCTCAAACTTTCATTACAGCGCTGGTTACTTTTTCTTTCTTTTTTGTTGTTGTCATTATTGATTTTCGTTACATTCATAACGTTTATAACAAATTTTAGTCCAAAAATAATAAGTCAGCGGTGCATACGGCCACTTGTTTTGAGGCCAAAAATACGAACAAGCTTGCTAAACAGGAGAAATTACGCGTCTTACGTCACCAAATTAAACTTTCGCTTTTCAGTAGTCTTCGTTTTGCCCCAAAAATAATTCCGTTACAGGCATCTTCGGAGTAACCCGGATTAAAATCTTGAGATCCTTCCTGTTCAGGAAACACGCCTATTTGGATATTACTCTCATTTTCGCTTCTCTCTTGCTTCACAACGAAAACTAAGAGCCAGTTGAATGATTAATTGCTGTAAAAAGAGATTTAATTTTCTTTCACTTTTTACCAACCGGTTATTATGAAATCTACCTTGGCCCTGCTTACAAATCACATTTAGTGATGGGATTTGGAGTTTCTAAGTACAGATACGTGTAACTGTAAAGTGTTCCATCTTAAGAGCACTTGAGCTTACCGTGTTTTGAGAGCTGTATGTTTCTTATAATTAAATGTGCCCAATTAGTTATCTAAATCTGGGGAGACGATTTTCAAGGGGTGACGATGAAAACAGAATCAAGTAAACTTTTACAGTTTTTCATCCTCCCTTAAACTAATTACCAGAAAGTTACTTAACTTTGAGACTCAGAACTGCTGCGTTACTGCTAATGTACTTTGTAATTATTTTAATCTAAACATGTTTTCAAGGTTTACTGCTTCACATATTCCCATTACGTTGTTCCACTATTATTACTTCGAGTCAGATCAAATTCACTTTTCACGGTAACGTGAAAGCAAACACTACATACGTTTACTAAGAAAAGTTCTATGCTCATACGATTTTAACAATAACACTCAAATAAAGAAGATAGAAAGCAACTAAGTCAATAATTGCGTTAAACTGTCATGCTGACCTGTACGCACTTGACTGTAAAATTTATATTAAAGGCTGCAGTCTAATCACGGTCAGCCCACAGATATGTATAACAGGAGGCGCACACGACATACGCTGAGGCTTTTAATGTTTTTTTTTTTTTTTTTTTTTTTTTTTTTTTTTTTTTTTTTTTTTTTTTTTTAATGTTTGTATAGTCTATGGGACTTAACTACGGGGTCATCAGTCCCCTAACAAACTACTTATGAACTAACTAACACTAAGGATGGCACAAATATCTATGCCCGAGGGGGGATTCGAACCCCCGATCGTAGTGGCCGTGCAGACCGTGACTGGAGCGCCTCAGCCCCCTCGGCCACCGCGACCGGCGCTGAGGCTTTTGGCGTGCATCTCCGAAACTAAATAAACTTAATAATGCTGCTTTAAGGCAACGAAGGTAACAATCACACGAATAGGAGTCGGTCAAAAAGTAAGTCTCTTGAAACTAACTTTTCAACGTTCCAAATACTTTAAAGTCAATGGTTTTCTTTATTCATATGGATTTCTCTTAAAACCTGTAAATAAATGACGTAAAATCGTTATACGAGGCTACTGTCATTATAGTTGTAATTAACATTCTCTTAAAAAAGCAGTAAGAGTAAAAATTATTTCATTAGGCTTCTCCTTAAAACGCCTTTCTGATCACCCTGTTTCAGACGCATTAAAAAAAGAACCTATAAACAGAAAAGATTTTACATTCTGTTCCATTCTAGAAAGACATTAGTCATTATTAGATCACTTTTAAAATTACGTATTAATTTAGTTCAGTGTGAACTTATGATTTTAACTTAAAAATATATGCGGTATATTGTTGAAACGTATGTCAGATTAAGCAGAGTAATCTTTTATTTAAAAATTGATCATATCTAGGACGAAGAAAACAGCAGAACAAAGCATCAAAAATGAAATAAAAAGTGTTTCGAAAATGTGTAATTATCAAAATCTTACGCAGAAAGATTAGAAATACAAATTTATTTCGAAAAAAATAAAAAAAAGTAAAAAATAAAACCAGACAGCGAAAAACACTCAAACTGCGCAGTCATAATCAAGCCAAATCATATAAATATTAAATTTCTTTCACTAACTTTCTCTTCAGAATGCGAACATGTACTTGTTAGCACCAACTTACACAGGGAGACATGATCATGAAAATAAAATAAATCAGATCCACGCAGAAAGATTTAAGTGTTCCTTTTTCCCGCGAGCAATTAGAGAATGGAAATATAGAGAAATATCATAAAATTGATTCGATGAGCCGTCTGCTATAGACTTCAGTGTGACTTGCAGAGTATCTATGTAGATGTACCATTAGAACAGTATCTGAAATAAGTGACTGATACTTGATTACTCAGGCGTGCAGCATTCTGATGTGTCCATTTTCAATAAGCTGTCACAAAATTCAGAACTATTAACAGTAATACAGGCACACTTGTCCAGACTGGTTTCATCAGGGCTTACTCTTTTTATTCTGTAGAGGAACCATGAAGAACTGCTCCTCAATTGTATCCTGTAGACATGATAAATATAAATAAAAAACAAATACAATGTATACTGGATCTCAACATTCGCTTGACCCAATATCCCTAAATTTTTCCGCGTTGCGTCACCTCAAAAGTGCACAGCATTCTCATAGAATAAATTGAAGAAATGTAAAATCTGTTTGTAGTTTCCTATCAAGATTTACAGCACTGTCTGGGAGACATTCGAAAGAAGTCGTAATTCATTCAAAAGGGGAGTGCAGAATCAGCGGATAGGTGGAACAACATTACACGAACATCAAGGATTTTTGCAACACAGTTTCCACTATAATAAAGTCAGGATATTAATAATTTTACACATACCACTGTGAGGGTGGATTGTGCGTTATGCTCAGGTTGCTCAGACAGAAGTGTACTTGCTCACTAAATGCAAAGGTCCTGCCTTAGAGCCCCAGCCTGGAATACAGATTTAATCTGCCAGGAAGTTTAATTATGGAGCTACTTTAAAGTAACTGTTCCTTACTTTTTGGATATATGTTACTTTGCAATAGACTGCAGTTATGAAACTGAGCGAGTCGGTGTTGTGGTTAGCGCACTGGACTAACAATTCAAACCCATCTCCATCCAGTTTTATGTCTCACGCGATCTCCCTAAATCACTACAGGCAAATAAATGCTGAATGAGTTCCTTCAAAGAGCACGTCCGATTCCCTTCGTCTTTAATAAAAAGAAATCCGAGCTTCTGCTTCGTCAGTAAGGCCTTCGCTCTCGACGGTGCGTTAAATCGTCCTTCCTTTTTTCAGTTGTAAACATCGTACTTTCATACGAATGAGTTACGTCAGCGGTTTCCCAACGCTGGTCCAGCACAAGTGTTCGGTAGCTCCAGTCGTCAAGGAAAGCGAGTATAGGATGAAATAGGGTGAAAAAGCACTATCGCTTTTCTGTGCCACTCACAAAGGTGTGTTTCGTCCTATTACGTCGAAGTCCGCTTTCTGTTTATTTTACATACAAGTACAGAAGTACTTCTTTGAATTTGCTCATTTAATGTCCTGACACAACAAGAAGGAAGCAGTGAAGAAAGGCTGATGTTTTCGTCTAGACTGCAGGCGGAGCATTCCTCGGATTTCTTACTATGAGAGAGAAAAGAAGAGGCCATGGCCCCTTCAAGGAACCATTCCATTAGCGGTGAGGGGTTTGGGTGACCACAGAATACCGATATCTACGTACATGATCCACCCCAAGATCTGAAACCGGGTCAATCGAATGCGAGTTGAAAGCTTTGGCTATTACACCACGAAGTTCGGTAACAATCGGAATACTGTTGAATCTGTATTCAGCTTCATACTTCGCTTCTAGTAAAATGTGATGCGCGTCTGTGCAGAATTGTAGACGCTTGCATTTCAGCATCTAAAGTATAATGGTTTTTATAGCTACGTCACTGCAAAATGAGGGCAAAGTGAGAAAGACAACAGAAAATTGTTAACGGATATTTAGTGATCTTCTACGTAAGATTCAGAATACATGGAACGAGAATCCTTCGGTACCGATAATCCCCGATCTGTCCGATTGCTTCGAAATTCTGACACAATGTTGCATTCTAATACAGGACGGTTTATATATATATATATCCTTTTTTCGCGATTTTTCTAACAAACTTTTCCCATTAGGGCTGTACAGGGTGTATGAAAAAGAATGGCGCAAACTTACAAGGTTGAAAGTACACGATAATTGAAGCAAAAATGTCGCGGTAAACATGGGTCGGCTTGGAACTATACATTCGTAATCATCTCGCAAACGACTCGTCTGCGGGCCCATGTTTACTGCGACATTTTTGCTTCTATTATCGTGTACTTTCAACCGTATAAGTTTGCGCCATTCTTTTTGATACACCCTGTATAAAACATATATGACACGTATTACAAAATTAGCCAACTGGAAACGTGACCATATTGCAGTGTAAAGGGTCAAGAACTTCCGAAGATTTGAGTTTAGGAGCATCTACATGTATCTTCTATATAAATAAAAATGTAGATGTACTTTCGTTCAAGACCGTTAATCTCCAAAAGTTTGTAACCGGTTACTTCGAAATTTTGAAAAACTCTACATTCTAATACAAAAAGGTTTCTCTACCCCGTTTAATATATGAACCTCTTCAGCTCTGAATTATTTTAAAAGAGGAATAAAATATATTCTCGTTCTTTTTCATGTCTACAAGACCATGTCTATTGTATATTTCAGAAAAATTAAAAATTTTCATACTTGGTTTTCAAAATAGAAAATGTCAAATAAATTGGACACCGGATGTAGAAGGCAGGTAATAATGCGAAGTAAGAAGTCAACATTCATATATATTACTCCATATTTATTGTGGGACTTACATCGCAAAGTGGGATTTGTACGAAATTCATAAATTAATACATAAAATAATTTCAACTACTGATACTGTCTGACGCACTCCGCAATGGGACCACCATGTTCACCGTCTGGAGCGCCACGTTACAGATCTCGCGGAGTACCGCGTCGGAGGTTCGAATCCTCCCTCGGGCATGGATGTGTGTGTTGTCCATAGGTTAGTTTAACTTAAGTAGTTTGTAAGTCTAGGGACTGATGACCACGTAGTTTGGTCCCATAAGAATTACAAACATTTTAACATGTTCCACGTTTTTCATTGTAGCGCGTCATTCTGGTGACAGAATAGCAGCAAGATGCACTAAACTAAAAACGACAGATGTCCATTTAACGAGGCCACTTTCAAAGAAAAGCGAAATCGTATAGTGTTTTAAAATTAATAAAAAGTCGGTGTCCAATATATTGGGCGCCATGTCTGAAAGGGTTAATGATAAATTATACATATCACTTTTGCGATTTTTAACAACTTTTACCATGTTATAAAATTTATGCAAATTCTTATATGACATATGCCAATGGCCATTCCGCAGTGGATTCACCGGTTCCTGTTAGATCACCGAAGTTAAGCTCTGTCGGGCTTTGCTGGGCTTGGTACCCATCCGGGTTTGCTTCACGCTGTTGGCAAGTGGGTGCACTCAGCTCTTGCGGCTAGGCCATTTGAGAAAGTACTTGATTGGGAAGTAGCTACTCCGTTTCCACAAACCGACTCACCTGCTGGGAGAGCGGGGATCTAGCCACGCCCACCTCCATATCTAAACTGGTGTCGCCTTCGGCGACCAGTCGGTACCCGATGGGCCCTCGAGGCCTGTGTGGGATGGAGTTCATATATGATGTATATTAAAAATTAGGTTCACAGAAACACGAGCGAATTTTCATATTTATTTACTTTGTGCAACTTCGTGTCGAAATTTCAAAACATTTGGTTAAGAAATTTCGTAGACATTAGACAGTTTTAGTCTTAAGAGGAGACAGAGGAAGAGGAATAAATTGACAGAGATGGAAGCAGAAAATGGCCGGGGAGACGGTGATGAGGAAATAGGGAGAGGGAGGATGTGACGATGCACAGAACAAGCGGAAAGGAGAAGCAAATGGACGAAGAGAGGGTTAGAATATATCCGATTTCCCAATTCCGATTTTCCACAATCGATTTTCGTGCCTATGTAAACGCAACCGTTTTTAAGCGTTTTTGGCATGTAAGGTTGTGTTTTCTTGTTAAGAATTTTCGGCACATATGGACAAGGTGACATTTTCCACCGTGCAATAAAAGTATAAATATTAGAGCGAACATGAATCTATGTATTTAAGTAAAGAAAAATAGCGATTGTACTGACTAAATCAGGAACTCAATCAGCTGTTTCCCAGCCGCCATTATAAATGGACTAGGAAATCTGAGTCAGGCTATAACAACTAAAGACGATAGCGAAAAACTGTTTACGAAATTCGGTTTTCTTCCGGAAGATGTGTTGCATGTAAACCTAATGACAGAGAGAAGAGGGAGGAGGACATGGACAAAGAGAGGGGAAGGAAGAGAGGGGGACAGAAATAAGAGGAGCAGGAATTGCAGGAACTATATACAATTCAGAAATTACACATTAAGTAATAAGTAATTAAACAGGTCACAGAGAAGAGTGTGCCGCGCGGAAGTAGCCGAGCGGTCTGGAGCGCCACGTTGCGGATCGCGCAGCCTCCCGCGTCCGAGGTTCGAATCCTCCCTCGGGCATGGGTGTTTGTGTTGTCTTCAGTATAAGTTAGTTTATAAGTAGTTTGTAAGTTTAGGGACTGATGACGCCGCAATTAAGTCCCATAAGCTTTACAAACATTTGAACGTTTTTGAAAAGTGTGTGTGTTTACTGGCTAGCAAACCTAAACTAGTTGGGAAACGCTGCTTTAGATGAGTGGCGTGACGTAAAGCAGCAGACTGTCAGGAAGAGGCGCGCCGCTTTACTGGCCGTCTCCGTCTGTTTATCTGTGGCGCCGACGCCGGCCGTCTCCATGGCAACGGCTGCGCCGCCTCCTCGGAGGAGGCGAGGCAATCGATAGGGAGGAGCCGGGCGCCGGGCGCCGCTACAACTTCAGTTTAATTTACACAATGGGGGCCGTGCTTGGTTAACCGATAAACTTACTCTGCGCTGGCCCGTGCGGTCGGCCGGGCCCCGCGGGGGCGGTGGGGGCGGCGGGGGCGGCGGCCGGGCGTGGCAGGTTTATGCCGTGCCGGGGACCGACAAATACCGCGCAGTTCTGCCGTTAATTTGCGGAGACGTGTGTGCGATAATTCCCCCCACCCCCGCCTCCAGCGCCGGGCCGCTTGTTTCGGTTTTTCCGTTCTTCGGGCGCCAAATTTGTGCTAAATGCCCTCTCGGGAGAGCCCGGCCACAATTTGGGCCGGCGAGATTGTGCCGCCCACGCCGCCCACGCGGCGGGCACACGGTAAATACGGCTCGCAAATACGCGCAGGACACGCGAAAATTAAGGCCATTTTTGTTCTCTGGTTTTAAGCAATATCACACAGGGCCCGTAATCACCGCACACAACAGAGCAGTACCGAGCGCCCTCAGCATGGGGAGTCGTTTGTGGTCTATACAGTCAGTTAACGACTTTTTACACCGAGTCGTTTCTTTCAAACGCAGTATTAAGCTGCTAAGAGTTTTAAAATCTAAGTTAATTGCTTAATAATTACCATATAATTTTGGAAATCTCATACATAACTTATATAATGACTCAAGTTTAAATTATTACCTCAGAAAATTAAAGTTGCAAAATTAAGTTTTGGTTTCTCCGCTGCCACAGATCTGCAGTCGTGGTATAAATTTCAATTTCCGGTTCACAGTAGCGTGCCATGCCGCTACAGAACTCAAAACAAAGTGGCGCAATCCATTGGTAAAGAGCAGTTATTCATCTTCTCCGACAATGAAATTGTAGCACCTGTGTCAGACCAGTCTTATAAATATATTGATTCCATGTTGAATCGACGTGCTAAGCGACTGTTCATCATCTACATATATATACCGGGTGATCAAAAAGTCAGTATAAATTTGAAAACTTAATAAATCACGGAATAATGTAAACAGAAAGGTAAAACTTGACAGACATACTTCGAATGACACGGGTTTCTATAAGAAAAAAAATGTATTGCTTGACACGTGAAAGATCTCTTGCGCGCGTCGTTTGGTGATGATCGTGTGCTCAGCCGCACTTTCGTCATGCTTGGCCTCCCAGGTCCCCAGACCTCAGTCCGTGCGATTATTGGCTTTGGGGTTACCTGAAGTCGCAAGTGTATCGTGATCGACCGACATCTCTAGGGATGCTGAAAGATAACATCCGACGCCAATGCCTCACGAACTCCAGACATGCTTTGCATCGCTGTTCACAACATTATTCCTCGACTACAGCTATTGTTGAGGAATGATGGTGAACATATTGAGCATTTCCTGTAAAGAACATCATCTTTGCTTTGTCTTAATTTGTTATGCTGATTATTGCTTTTCTGATCAGATGACCTGTCGGACGTTTTTGAACTTTTTTTTTTTTTAATAAAATCGCATGTCATTCCAAGCATGTGTGTCAATTTTTACCTCTCTATCTACATTATTCCGTGATTTATTAAGCGTTTCAAATGTATACTGACTTTTTGATCACTCGGTATATATGACATTATTTCAGACTTTGGGGACGATCTAATTTTATTTATTTATTTTTAAGTGCAGAATAGCAGATGCTGGGAAAATCATCGTGTCAACAGTAAAAACAACACCAAAATAAAATATAAAACATTTCTGCTAATGCTCACACATACTACATCATTTAATATCACAATGGCGCAATACCAATCGTTCACATGATTTAATTATGGCAGCTTAGATCTACCGAAATCGGTAATAAGGGTATCTTATTCGATCTTAGGCAAGCCGTGCTTTTTTCGAGATTTTAAAAAATCTACATCTACTTCTAAATCTACGCTGTCCTAGACGCCATATCACAGATGCGCGTTACTCCCTTTAGATGTTCGAGTCCTTCCGCGGACTAGGATGTATCGTCCTTAGAATAAGTTAGTTTAAGTAGTTTGTACGTCTAGGGATCGATGGCAGATGACTCACCAGTTTGGTCGCTTAGTTATACAAACGATTCAGCATTAAGAATTTATTTTACTTTTCTTGTAACAGCTCTAATTTTATCCTCGTGGTCTTTTCGCGAGATGTACATAGGAGGAAGCAATGTATTGGTTGACACTTCGAAAACCTTAATACACGGAATTTTGAAGTAGCCCACTCGTGACGCAAAAGGCTTCTCCTTCAACGTCTGCCACTGGATTTGTCCGATCATTTCCGAGACGCCTTCAAGCTTGCAAAATAAAACTGTAATGAAGAGCCTGCTCTTCTCTGCATCTTTTGTACCTCCATTGCTTCCACCTGGTAAAGGTTCCACACTGAAGAGTAACATTCAAATATTGGTCGAACTAGTGTTTTGTAAGCTGCTTCTGTTTTCAGTGGACTATACTTTCTGAGAATTTTTCCAATGAGTCTCACCATGGCTTGTCCTTTAGTCGCGATTAATTTTATGTCTCTGATACACTCCAAATCGGGCTTTATACACACTCCCAGATATTTATGGAAGTAAATGTTCTGCAATCGCGTTATTATATAATAAAGAATCTATCTTTCCTGAAATTAGGGAGGATACTATAGGTGCAAACTTAGTAAATTGAATGGTACCTTCGATTGGTTCAAGATGGGCTAAATTTGTTAATTATTTTATTATTCTTTATGTGAAATGCTTATCATGGTCTTCTTATGAGGCAGTTAATGGCTTGCCACGTTCTGTTACAAGTAAAGACCTGAAATACAAAAATTACGTATCGGTTATTTGTTTCCAATTATGATGTACGGCATATTTATGCTTCACTAAACAATTTATAAACGAGTAAGCCTGATCTCCGCTGTTGCCATTATCAGTACTAAATGGACTAGGTCATTTTCTAGGCGCTCTTTCCAAAGACGGTCATCTTCTGATTCATTCAGGGTACATGAAATGCTAGCCTTCTAGAAACCCTTTTCTATTATCTCAGGAGTGATCAGATTGCAAGAACGCATGATCCTCTCCGTAAATAGCCTTCTAGAAACCCTTTTCTATTATCTCAGGAGTGATCAGATTGCAAGAACGCATGATCATCTCCGTAAATTATTGCTGCTAAATATCACATAAAGAAATTCACAAATTTTTGAGATATTTTAAATTTCGTATTATAACCTAAAAATACGCCGTAGTGTACTATAGCCAGGTAATAATAACCTGTGTGTGTATGTGTGTGTGTGTGTGTGTGTGTGTGTGTACTATAGCCAGGTAATAATAACCTGTGTGAGTATGTGTGTGTGTGTGTGTGTGTGTGTGTGTGTGTGTGTGTGTGTGTGTGTGTGTGCGTGTGTGTAAAATACAAAACCAGATATTTGGAGAAAGTTTTAGATGTTCTCTCTCCCTACTATGTAGAGTTGATTACTTTATTACTTTTAATGGTTACGAGAGTCAAGACTTTCGAAGAAAGAAGGATAATGTTAAAGTCATTTGAAACGGATTCCTAACTCTGAATAGGTACCGGTAAGAATGGGGAAGGAAATCGTATGTGTCCTTTTCAAAGGAGCCATTGCGACATTCAACCCAAGAGGTTTAAGGAAGCTACGGAAAACCTAAACCAGAATGGGTGGATGGGGATATGAACCGCTTTTTCTACTTAATGCGTTTACCACTGTGTAACGTAACTCGGAAAGAAATTCGAACCTTTACTCTGATTATATTACTCTCTTTGCTTCACTGTGTAAATATGGTGTCGTTGAAGGATGGAGAAGTTCGCTTGCTTATCTACAAAAGCAACGCCACATGATTCGTTATTGTTCCGCGATCAGGACCTGGAGATTACGTAGTGTCCAAACAGCCGTCGTGTCATCCTATCGTGAGGATTCGACGTGAGGGCCATGGGGGTGCAGAGAACCTTCTGGTCTCTTCGCCACTGCCAGCTTTATAGTCAGTGGAGCACCTACTTTTCATTTGCATATCAATATTAGTTTCGTAATTCTGAGGTCAAACCTTTCACAAAGGAAACATCCTTGCCTATTCCACGAACTGAAACTGGTGTTTTATACACACGAACACTCAGATAAACAGACAAACCATTTTTTGTATTGATTCCAGGAAATCTAAAGATGAATAATTGGTCTGTATACCATTCTGGGCGTTAATCTCCACCTCACAGATGTCTCCATCCACACTTCTGTTTACATTAAATGCACCTGCTACCGACAGTGGCTGTACTTTGACAGCTGCCATCCATTCCACATAAAAAAGATCCCTCCCATACTCTGGTAAGCGAGAAGAGAATTATATGAGGCGTCACCTTGTTGTGTGCCCTGACATGAGATATTACCGGTATCTTGCCGCATGTGTTTAATAATGTAGGCTAACAGGATGTCCCACGCATTTATCTAATCTTATCGTCATGATATTAATGCAAACAGCAAGAATGTCATTCAGATAATAATCTGTTAGCTTAAATGATAAATACCCTCGCTACAACAGTCTCATCTAGTTATACATTGTACGAGTTCTTTATGAAAGAGCTTGCCGTAACAAAACCACACATGATTTGAGAATTATAATAGTCTGTTTGAACACTGTGAAAAGAGAAATTGTCAAAAACGTGACCTAAATCAATAAAAATGTACAGTAGTTGACATTAGTCATGCGGAACATACCAGTTGCGTTAAATCCTTAGTCAAAAGTTGTAATAGGTTATTTTTAAGTTTGCAATGTGCTGTAGGGAAAAATATTAAAACATGCGCTGCATTCAACTGCAACTCCAAAATAGCCGTAACTAAAGCAGTATTTTTATTTATTAATGAAGTCATAGTGCACAAAGCAGAGTTTCAAAAATTGAAATTTACTTTTCATGTTCAATACGCGGGTTAACTGTACTGTAGTTCACTGACATGAAAATAACACAAAGTAATAGTAAACAGACAACGTTGTCCGATGGAAACATAATAATGAAGCAAGGTTAAGAATAATAAGCTCATTTGTCATAATGTTCGTGGACAATAACGAGAAGGAAACCGTTTATCGAAGAATACTATTCAGTTGACTAATCTTTCTTTTCAACACGAACATCGTGAAGCCTTAGCATTTTATGATAGTGTTCCGACCTCATTCCTTTTCTGCCTACAAAATACTGACCAAGAAATGGAAAACCAATTTTTGTTAGCAGTTTTCCCTGCTCTAGTTATAACATTAGCATCGTTATCATGTTGTTTGTTAAAATATGACTATTCGATGCGTTCTTTGACTCGGCTTTCTTCCAAATGAATGCGAACTCCGTCGTCCCACTGCACTGCTCATGCAGAAGGGTCCGTAGGCGCCATGTCTCCGATTCCTTCTAACACAATTACTGTTTTTTCTGGAACGTTCACAAGAATTGAATGATATTTGTACGCCACGCGGAATTTTGTAGCATCTTGGGTCCACACAATTCTTGCATTTCATCAGCATACTACTGAAATGTATAACGTACTATTCACTACTGACAGATACGAGGTGGAACCATTGTTTTAAACTCCTATACGAGACTTGGTTACCTGCGGCTTGTAGGCGGTTTGCTCTTAATATTTTTTGTGTCGTTCTGGAGTGGCATTTTCTGCGTCTGCCGTTTCATCTCGACAATTCAAACAATTTGCATGTCTCAACACCATCGCTTCACATGGCGTTTTCCCTATAAGTCGTAATTTCAAATTTTCAAATATTTGTAAATCTATTGGACTCAACTGTTTGATCAATAGTCCGCAGCTTACAAACTACTTAAACTGAGGTAAACTAACCTAAGGACAACACAAACACCCATGCCCGAGGAGGGGCTCGAACCCCTGACGGCGAACGGCCGTGCGCACCACTCCACGGCACCCCAGTGCGCACGGCTAATCCGCCGCGGTAGTCCTAATTTCTCTTTCAAGAAACTAACACCGTCACTGCAGATATCGCAACATATGATGTAAAATTGGGTCTTCAAACGAATGGTTATTCCAGCATTTCCTGATTACCTTGCGGCAAAACATTTCGTAATTTAAAATGTCATGTTGCGCTGTGTTGTGCTGTACAATTAAAATGGACGTGAACTGGTTGGATACTTCGATTTCTCAGGTCGCAAAAAACCAAGTGCGCATCACTTTACAATACTGGTGTGCTAAGAAAAGTTTTCGAAATGCAGAATAACGTTTTGGCTGTTGCGTCCTTGTGTATTAGTGTTAGCGTTTGTGCATGTTGGGGGGGGGGGGAGGGGGGGAAGTGATTGTGTGTGTGTGTGTGTGCGTGTGTGTGTGTGTGTGTGTGTGTGTGAATGGGTGGGTGCACGTCTATGGAAAAAGCACATTAGCAGTGTGGTATCTGAAAGAGAATAACGTCTTACATGCAAGGCAACCCGGATTTCCAGAAGATTTTTCACGGCGAAATCAACGCGCGATTTTTGTCATGACATACTGTAATGATACGTTCTCTGCGAGGTTGAGTAAAATTTAGAATTTGGAGGAACAGATACCAATAATATATTCTTGAACCTCTACTTCTAATATAGTAGAGGTTCAAGAATATATTATTGGTATCTGTTCCTCCAAATTCTAAATTTTACTCAACCACGCAGAGATATATTACACGAAGGGTGGATGCCTGTATCCTCGCTAACGGAGGACATTTTGAACATTTCCTGTAACAAAGTGTATGAAGTCACGCTGGTACGTTCTGTTGCTGTGCGTTTCCATTCCATGAATAATGTGATTTGAAGAGAAGTAATAAAATGAGCTCTGACATGGAAATTAAGCGTTTCCGGACACATGTCCACATAACATATTTTCTGTGTTCAAATGTTCAAATGTTTGTAGAGTCTATGGGACTTAACTATGGGGTCATCAGTCCCTAAGCTTACAAACTACTTATGAACTAGCTAAGACTAAAGACGGCACAAATATCCATGCCCGAGGGGGGATTCGAACCCCCGACCGTAGTGGCCGTGCAGACCGTTACTGGAGCGCCTCAGTCCCCTTGGCCACCGCGGCCGGCCTTTCTTTGTGTGTGACGAATGTTTCCTGAAAGTTTGGCCGTACCTTTTTGTAACACCCTGTATACGCAACCTTCGAGCCCTATTGCTGTGCGTTTCCATTCCATGATTAATGTGATTTGAAGAGAAATAATAAAATGAGCTCTAACATGGAAATTAAGCGTTTCCGGACACATGTCCACATAACATATTTTCTTTCTTTGTGTGTGAGGAATGTTTCCTGGAAGTTTGGCCGTACTTTTTTTGTAACACCCTGTATACGCAATCTTCGAGCCCTATTAGAACTCGATATTCAAAAAATTTGTTTCGGCTCACCCTAAAGTACAGGTTAGGTTACAGGCCGGTCAACGAACTAATCATCGCCACGGCGAGTAGTATTGCCTGCCCCGGCCTGTGTTTCCCGCCCTCCTGCAGGGGGAGATAATTTTTTAAGAGCGACGGCCAGGAGCGTCGGATGAGGACGTCATACGGCGACCGCCGGCCTGGCCTCTGCAATAATGTATCGGCGGGGCAGGGCGGCGGGCACAACTTGTCCGTGCGGACAGCGCCAGCTGCGGTCAGCCGGCCGTTTTATTTGATCCCACCCCTCCTCCCCTCCCAAACCACCCCTCCCCTCCCCTCACCCCCGCGGCCGGACGGCCACACCCCCTTCCCCCCTTCCCCAGTCCGGCCGGGCCTCTCCCCTGCAAGTACAAATTATACGGATTGTTTTCTGGCTGCGCCGACAATTTTATTCCTCTCTACTGAATTATACGGCCCGCGCAGAGCTTGCGGCCGGATTCTTCCTCTTTATACGGCCGTGTCTTCCTGCCTCCCCGTCTCTCTGTCTCTCTCTCTCGCCCCCTCCCTGTCCTCTCTCCGGCTTTCCGCGCCTTTCTTTTTGCTGTCACAGCTCGGTGTTAAACTCGGCTTTCATTAGGGGCTTATTTCACCGCGGAAGAAGTGCTTCCCCGGGAGCGCAGGACGCCGTCCTCACGTATTTTCGGCGTTGCAAGGCCGCAGCTTCTGCTGAAACACCGCGCGGCAAAACAAGTGGTCTGTGTCCGAGGGTGTGCGTGCTTCACTTTCTGTGTCTTACGCTCCCAGTAGACACACCTTATAACACAACAAGTAATCTGACACAGTATATTAAGAAACTAAACTGACTTGTTCGATACCGTTAACATGAAACCCCAAATATTTAATTTCAGCCTGTGAAACGCAGTTTAACAGTAATATAATGATGTAACCTTCAACATTCTGGGGATTGTCACGTAATGTTAAGACAGCTTATTCACACATAATATATAGGGCGTCCCAATCAACTGTTTCACCCCAGATATCTCTGAAACTACAAGAGATATTGAAAAACCACTTTCACGGTCATGAACGTACGGAAGGGGCTTATGGAAGTAGGTACTGTCAGATACTCTAAAACGTAGACATATTATTTTTAACAAAACTTATTTTTTTTATGGATACCCCATATTATTTCTTAAGCAATCGATAGGATGACAAATCACAAATAAAATAGCGTCGGTTGCATCGCGATGCGTCAATTACATCCAGAAACTGCGAAGCGAAGTTGACGTTTGAAACACATGAGGCGCGCTGCTAGCTAGCGCGTGTTCAAAGAATGTTTGTTAAGCTTATGGGACTTAACTACGGGGTCATCAGTCCCTAAACTTACAAACTACTTATGAACTACTTACGAACTAGGACGGCACAAATATCCATGCCCGAGGGGGGATTCGAACCCCCGACCGTAGTGGCCGTGCTGGCTAGCGCGTGTCCGAGACTCAAGCGTGAGTCTCGCTTGAGCCCCGGACATGTGCTAGCACCGCGCCTCATGTGTTTCAAACAACTTCACTTCGCAGTTTCTCCGGAAGTAATTGACGCATCGCGATGCAACCGACGCCATTCTTTTTGTGATTTTTCATTCTATCGACTGCTTAAGAAATAATATGGGGTATCCATTAAAAAAAAACATAAGTCTGTGTTGAAAATAATGTTACTCCACGTTTTAGAGTGTCTCATAGTACCTACTTTCATAAGTCCCTGCCGTACGTCCATGACCATAAAAGTCGTTTTTCAATATCTCTTGTAGTTTCAAAGACATCTGGCATGAAACAGTTGAGTGGAACACCCTGTATATATCAGGACATTACTTATATTATCTTGGCACATGTTTGATATTGGAATTATCCATAACTAGCTGATAAAAGAGGATATATCCATGTAAACATGACATAACACACTTTGCGTAATGTCATTCATTAGGTAAAATATTTTAAAACCTATTACGTCACTAAGTCGCCTGATATAGATTAAGGCCGATTTTGTCACTCATTTGACGTAAAGTAATTATATTTTAAAGTATTTGAAGTTTATATTATAATTTGGAAAAAACCACACAATCCAAAATCGATGCTAACTCGAATTTGTAAACATGCCTTTTAAGTTGTCAAATGCACATATTAGACTGTTTATAGACGCAACTATCAATGTCATGAAGTTTAAATGATTCTATAGGTCATATTAGCTGATTTCATGTTAAAATTTAATATTTGTATATGTAATTTAGTCCAAAACCAAAGATGACAATGTATGATTTTTGTATTTCTATAACATACACCGAAGTAATAATGAAGTACCTACTATTTCTACATTTGTTTCGTTCCAATCAAATGTTTTCACAGCAGGACGTTCTTCCTTATTATTCAGCGTGATTTTGTTACTGCATAGACGCAAATGTGGCGCTTTATGACTAAATTGCTCTTATCCTAACATTTCCATCGGATTTTATAGTATTTGATAGGCTACTGTCTTACCCACATAACGAACCAAATATTTGTCGCGTTTCTCCTTTGGGTCAGGCACCAAGTGAAGCGCCCTCAGCATGGGCTCTCGTATTAAGTCAGCACGACAGTTGTTCATCACGAGCTGGAGTTTTCCATATGTGGCTTCATGTCACGTGTTATCAGATAGCGCCGCAGTATGCTGCTTAATAATCGTCAATATTTCCATCCGCTTTATTACATGCGGTGCTCGATATTACAATGCCCGTGTTTCCGTACAGCAGTACCGTAGTTTCTGCGGATAATTGTAAATAAATCAGCAGGTGAAAATAGCAGCCTCTAATTAAATTTGGAACCGCACGATTAGGATCGAAATTCTCGCCCTTTTAGTCGTTTACGACGATGTAACCTCGATTTTCATGAGACTTCATGCGTTTCTTAACTCTCCTTTAGAAAATGCCATTGCACGAATTTCCAGCTTCTACTTTTTCTATGTTGGTATGTCTTCTTAGATATGTCAACATGGAATTCGGAACTATTTTGGTTATTTTCCTTTTGAAAGAAGTGTTAAATGTGATTGTTTTGAATAAAATAAATGAAGTATTATAGGCCTATTTTTATAAAAATATTTGTGTTGGTTGGTTTATTGGATACTACCGCGCAAGTAGCAAAAGACTGCAGACAAGCACCTGCCCCCTCCCCACCACTCCTTCCCCGCTTAAAATTATAATAGTAATTATAAACTGAATTTCTTTTTTGGCGATCTTGTATATGCTGCGCTCTTTTGCGGCGGCTCTAGTTGGATTTGGATGTAAATCGAACTTAATTTAAATGGTGCGAGTCGGGTTTTTTTTTTTACTGTAAACGCCGAGCTTGAACACTAGCAATCCAAGCATGACGTACTCTTTCCTTGTTACTTTCCGGTCACCGTAATTTATTTACTACTTACTGGTCCCTCGCTATTCGATGCTAGTTTTCTGTTTCTCGACCATGCTCGGAGCTTTCTCTGCGGTTTAGACTCAAAGAGCGAGCCAATTATTCGTCTATTTAATTACTTGAATAAATAAACTCCTCATCCTTCCAAAACATACATTCCGACCTGTCTCTTGTACATTAATGATGATTACATTCTCAGACTACTGCCACGTTTGACTTATCACACTAGAAAAAATAAAAGTCGATAAATTTTGGCGAATTACTGAATTGTTATTTTTATTATCCACATGTTTATTTGGTGGCTCTCCGCTTACAGAGTATCACTTCAGTTCTGCAACGAAAACTGTGGCACCGTTTCTTATCGGCATACAACGGTGCCCAATCACCACCGCTATGGGGCAATCCGTACAACACACACACACACACACACACACACACACACACACACACACGCGCGCGCGCGCGCGCGCGCGCACACACACACACACACACTGATATATATATATATATATATATATATATATATATATATATATATATCAATGTGCGTGTGTGTACTATGTACTAAATAAATACATACGTTGCTTCTTTCCCACGTTCAGCCTTGTTTGTACGTATATCTTACCCATAGCAAGGACTACATCAGAATTTTATGGGGAAAAATCATTCTGGCTCCAATAGCTGTGCACTATCGTTTCCATCCCGTGTTGATGGCAGTCAGTGCCGTAAGCGGTTGAGTGTAATAAGAATGTTGTACAGCTGTTGGCACGAGAATGAGTTTTTCCAAATAGGAGGGTCGATCGAAAAGTAAGTTTCACTTCGACGTCATGGCCATTTATTAAACCACCTATACAAAAGCGACACGGCCGCGATCACATGAAGGGGCTCACGGTCCTTTCGTGAGTACATGCGTGGCGAGGACGGGGCCCCGAGCTAATGCAGTATTTCTTCCTTCTTTCCTTCCCTTCTGAATTTCCTTTCCCTTCCCCCCCTTTAATATCTTCATTCCTTCCTCTCCCCACCAGGGACCGATAACCTTAGCAGTTGGGCACCCTATCCCAAACAACCAACCAACTAACACCACTATGACAATATACAATGTGAGTTCAATTTTCCACATAGTCTCCAAGAAACTGTAAACATTTCTCGGCACGGTCAACCAACTTTTCGATTCTGGATGCGTAGAAATCTCCTCCAGCGTTTTGCATCACACGGTGAGAGCCGCTTTCACCGCCTCATCGTTTCGAAATCGTCGTCCACCGAGATCCATTTTGAGCTTACCGCAAAGATGAAAGTCGCACCTCACACGGCCCGCCAAACGTGCGAACTGCTGCAGCGATTCAAGTGGCAAGTATGGCAACATCCTCCACAAAGAAAAAAATTCAATTGTTTGTTAATTGTTGAGACTCATCTGCTTGGCTATTAGTCCCTAGCTTACAAACTACTTCAACTATAGCAAACTGACCTAAGGACAACACATACAGCCGCGGCGGTGTGGCTGAGCGCATTGAGGCTCAATGCTCCGATGCGCGGGCCGTTCCTCGTCGGGGGTTCGAATCGTTCCTCTGGCATGGATGTTTGTGTTGTCTTTAGCGTAAGTTAGTTCATAAGTAGTTTGCATGTTTAGGGACTGATGACCCCTCAGTTAAGTCCCATAAGATTAACAAACATTTTTGAACAACACATACACCGACGCCCGAGGGCGAACGGTCGCGCGCACCGCAGTACGGAGCCTCATTGCGCACTCCCATTCTGCCGCGGCCATCCTCTATACAGCTCCGACTTAGCGCTATGCGACTTCCATCGTTTTGGTAAGCTCAGGCCGCGCGGGAGTAGCCGAGTGGTTTGGAGCGCCACGTTACGGATCCCCCCCCCCCTCGGGCATAGATGTGTGTGTTGTCCTTAGGTAGTTTAACTAACTTGTAAGTCTAGGGAGTGATGACCAACTTAGTTTGGTCGCAAGCTGAAAACGGATATCAGTGGACAACGATTTCTAAAAGATGACGAGGTGAAAGGGGCTGTCTCCGTGTGGTTACAAAGTGCTGGAGATTTCTGTGCATTGACCGTCCCGAGAAATGTTTGCAGTCTCTTGGAGAGTATGTGGGAAAGTGAACTTGCATTGTATGTTGTCATAGACGTGTTGCTTTCGTGGAGGTGGTTTAATAAATGGCCATAACGTGGAAGTGCAACTTAAATTTTGATCTGCCCTCGTACGTATAGATTGTCACTTGAAAAGAACGTAAAAATAATTGTATGGCTTTCTCCCAAGACGAACCACAGAACACTGCTATGCGAAGGCCCTATTCGAACTGGTAGTAAAATGTTCAGATGTTTGTAAGGCTTAAGGGACTTAACCGCGCTAAACTTACAAATCACTTATGAACTAGCTTATACCAAAGACGACACAAACATCCATACTCGAGGGGGGATTCTAATCCCCGGCGGCGGACGGCCGTGTGCACCGCAACACGGCGCTCCAGTACGGACGGCAAATCCGCTGCGGCGAACTGGTTCAAAATGTTCAAATGTTTGTTAAGCTTATGGGACTTAACTACGGGGTCATCAGTCCCTAAACTTACAAACTACTTATGAACTACTTACGAACTAGGACGGCACAAATATCCATGCCCGAGGGGGGATTCGAACCCCCGACCGTAGTGGCCGTGCTGACCGTGACTGGAGCGCCTCAGTCACCTCGGCCACCGCGGCCGGCGGCGAACTGGTAGTAAGGCAGTTACCTCCTGACAGCGGAGGACATCGTTGCAATTCGGAGTATGCAAACAAATCTGGGGCGGAAAGGAGAGCATTCGGCCTTGCTGTTCGCCTGGTCGTGATGTCGCAGAGAGCATTACGCAGTGGAGAGCTCTGGCCCTCAGCCTGGGACTCGGCTCGCCGGTTATCGGGCACGGGCCGTTAGCGCGAGCATCGCTCGTGTGTTACGGCGGGGCTGGGGGGCCCAGCGCCATGCGGCCAGTCCATAATGTGCGCGCAGCCGCCGTGGCCCCCCGTTGATTAACCAGGAATTGCCGCGGCCAAATTAGGCTGGGGGCGAGCGAGGGGCCGCCCCTCCCGGCCTGATTAAGATGGCGCGTCACCGCCGACAGGCCCGCGCAAAAATTAATACCGACCACCGCACACCGCCGCCCTGTCAAAACTCTGCTGTTTGTCGCCGAGGACAGGCATGTATCACGTCATACAGTACTGTGTCCTTCAACCCAGTGGCGTACCAACTATTTGTTTTAGGGATGTTACGGAGATTCGATTCCGATTCCGAAAGTTCGGAACTTCCGATTCATTTTGCTCCTTCGATTCCGATTTCGGTTCCGATAAATTTTAAAACGGAAATTATATCGGAGGTTGATGTCAGGGGCAGCGGCGGCGGCCGCCGCACTCAGCGTGTACAACGATTTTCTTGACAAAGTCTAAATCAAATTTTCCGACTTGTTTCATCAGGATTAATGCTGGATTTCCATTATTTGTCACTCAGAATGCACTGGTTTACAGCTGGGCCGGCCATAAATTCTGCACACGTGCAGTGCTGCTGCACATGTGTAAGTTCCGGGTCCAAGTGTGAATCCGAAACCGTCGCCGCTCACGTAGTGTGTCTACGCACAGGTGTCACTGCTCTGGGGAGTAGATTGGACGGAGAAAAAGCTGCGAAGCTTTTCTTTATAAAATATAATTTAGTTCTTTTGGAGGCACTTCTTTTCGGTTGATTTATTATTAGTGTGTAAGACTTTTATTTTTATTTTCATCTCCCAGGTATACAGTATAAACCTATCTGTATTACTTTTTGACTAATAATAAGTAAAAATTCCTCTTTCGAATTCGGGTCCGATATAACCACTTCCATTACATCCCTGATTTCTTTAGAGGAAGGGCGAGGGGGGAGGGGGGGCAAGAAGACCTATTTGCTGACTTCGTCTTGGCGATTCCAGGACATTGGTCTGCGGGACAGTGTGATGTCATTTAGCCGAGGTGTTGTTCCAGTTTCTGTTTTGTAATAAAAAAATGTAATAGCGACCTTGAGCACCCCATCAGTGCAGATTTTGTCCCCTATTAGCGGTCACAGATTGCAGAATAGAACGAAAGGAGAGGACAGATTGTAGTAGTTGTTTCAAGATGCTCCAGTCAAAGTCAAAAATTGCTGCCATCAAAAATACTGTCCCATAATTACTACCGGCAGCATAGTTTATTCACTGGCTCTGACTAAAGATTAAGTAAAATCAAGTGAATAACGGAGGGGGGGGGGGGCGGTAGGAAACCGGGTCTTACCCCTCCAAAGTTTGAAGTGGGGGAGGGGGGGCGACTACCTCTCCTGCCCCCCCCCCCCCCCGTTGATATGCCATTGCAATCTTCCATTAGGCTGTCTCCCTATCTCCTCATCACTCCACCTCTGTTCAACTGCTGCTCCCCCTCTCTTTTCATCTGTCCACTCAACTCTGTCAAACTCTTCCTCTCTCTTTTCTATGCTGATGTCCTCCATAACTAGGTGCACCTATTCCCGCCCTCCCTTCATCTCCTGCTCTCTCTTTCTCTCTCTCTGTCCATATCCTCCTCCTCCTTCCTGAGTTCATTTCCTCCCCCCCTGCGATAAATAATATACATCTGGTAATTGGAAAAACGATGTTGAAGTTTATTATATGGCAGGGTACTCTTCGCCATGCACCACAAGAAATGTTGACAAGAATTTTTTTCTAGTTTTGAAGATTAAGCGCATCAGATTTCAATAAGATTAACTCTAGAAATCAGAAAATAACAGCAACCAGTCACCTTTCGTATGTATTTATTACCTCAACCGGTTTCGAAGTGCCTGGCAGTTCATCGTCAGGCGGTGTACATGCTTTATATGTTGCTTCCAACATTGTGGAACACGTTTGGAGTTGGTTCACATCGCTGATTGATGGTATGTGATTTTCAACAATTTTAGCGCTCAATAGATGCCCACATAACACAACACTCGCTTTCCACATGTTTTACAAACGTGTAAAAGCGAAAGGACACTCACTCACTGACTAAACACGAATCTCGAAAACTACTTCACGCATGAAGCTGAAATTTGGCAGGAATGTAGTTTATAGGCAGAAAACGTCAGGTAAGAAAGTATTTTGTGATATGTGCATGGCGGAGCTTACTTATCCTACATACGAAATCTACAGTTTCACTCCGATCTTCGCGAAATTTCGCACACTTGACCTTCAAAACAAGAGGAAGGTCACCGTCTACCATACGTTTCATACGGTGCATGGGGGAGGGAACTTTGTAACATAAAAATGGATCCCTAAATACTTAGGTCTCGTCGTAACTTGAGAACGGCTCGACCGATTTCACAGATCCTTTTGTTTTTGTTTTCGATATTCTCTGAACAAGGGTTGTATGATATAAAACTGGAATATTTGATAACAACAAAGTGCGTTTTTCATTGTGACCCTGAGTTTCTATTGCATAGACATCTTTAGTTTTGTTCCGATATTGATGACATTTTGCATACCCTACCTTAAAAACAGAAGGAATGTCACTGTCTGTATAAAATTTCGTTCGGTGTATGGTGGAGGGTACTTAACTTACGGAATTTTACAAAATCCATAGTTTTGTTCCAATTTTTATGAATTTTTGCACACATGACTTTCAAATCAAGAGGAAGATCTCTGGCTACATAAATGTTTGTATGGTACATGACAGAGGGTACCTTGCAGAAAACTTTGCCGAGAGAGAGAAAGGTGGAGACGAGCAGAGAGATCAGAGAGAAAGAGGTGGATGCAAAGAGAGGTGGAAGGGGATGTGGACTGCGACAGTGTACGATAAATAAACACCCGGGCAACGACGGGTTTACAGCTAGTACTAATTAAAAAACATCCTTTTACGTACCTTTTGTTTCCATTTGGATCTCTTTAATTGTTCCGTTGTTCCCAAATTTCTTTTCAACACTTTTGAAAATAGTGACAGTACGAAGAAGTTGCCAAATTCGTGTGTTCCGTTTGGGGATTGATTTAGGAGAGTATTTTTTCCGAGGGATAAAACAGCTGTGCTCATCGGTCCCAAGGCTTACACTCTACGTACATTAACTTAAACTAACTTTGTTAAGGACAACACACAGATCTATACCAGAGGGAGGACGTGAACATCTGGCGGGAGCGGCTACGCAATCATGGTAGCAACATGGTTCCCAAGGCAGCGCGTCAGTGGTTGGCTTTCGTCGGCAGATGAAAGGTGCCGACATCGAGATAGCCGTTTTCGAATATCAACATCAGTGATTATATGCTTATTACTAGCTCTCGTGACGTGTCTGATTTTCATGAAACACAAGCCCTTTTTTCCCCTTGTCGCAGAGGTTATTTCGGGTAAGATATGGCAACATTTAGCCTCGTTGTAGCTTCGCGAGGTATCGCTCCAGTTGAGCCACCTCGGCGTGACCCGGAGGCAACCGGCGGGACCCACGTCACTGCGCGTGTTGTGAGGGAGCGGGCCCCCGCCTTTTTATTGGACATTTTCAATTTTTAAAAACACGCCGGCCCGGGCCCCGCGGGGGCGACCTCAGGATGGGAGGCAACTTTTACGAGCGCGCCGCGCCTACATCCTTATGCGTGTACAGCTCGCGCGGCAGACTTAATTAGTCCGACAATCGCCCTAATGGGAGATAGCGTGTTTGGCGACACGGCGGCCAAGGCGCGGCCCGCCACCCCCCACCCCGTGTGATCTCGCCGCCTCCTGGCGCCGGTCGGGGGAAAAAACCAACACCGCGATTATATCCGTTGCCACGGCTCTCTTTTAATTAATTTTTACGACAAAAAATGGCGGTATTAAAATAATGGAATGCGAGTTTTTACGACGCCTCTCCGCGCCGCTCTGCCGCCTGACAATTACTCGACGAGTGGTAAAAAGCCAATAATAATGACGCCCTGGCGACGCAAACTAGACGCAGTTGCGCCCGCTCTTTTTTGTGTCCTGTGTGTGTCTGCCTGTCTCTCTCGTACAATGGCTTAGCGGAATGGAACCGGCCATTCGAAAACCACCTGCGTGACTACGTCTCTGTTGTGAACCAAGAGTTTAAATCTCGCGCTGACCATTTTCTATATACATATCCGCGCTGTTCGCCTGTATCACACGCTTTTCTCTCCATGGAAATAATATTCCTGCGAATTTCATCGCACTCCATCTGAATCGATCGTACCTCAATTGAAGAATCATAATGATTACAAAAAGTTTAATTTGCTTTTTCATCCGGAGTAGTATCTGTCAGAATTTGCCTCGCAGGATGTCCCAGGACAGAATTTTCAATACTATCATAACAAGAAATTCCTGTAAACGTAGATCTAAAAGGCACTTCTTAAGGAGTATGGGCTCTTCTTCGTTTCTCATAGTGTGAAACGAATCTCTTCTACTGGAGGATCCTTCTTTTCCACATTTTGAGTAGTGATATTATGGACCAAACAGGAAACAAAAAAGTAAACATGGGGCCTAAACTGCATAACTGAAGGAATACGACCACTATTTCATCTGCAATTCTATGAAACACATCTGTTATAATGAACAAGCCCTCATAGCTCTTAAGGTATTAATTTAAGGGTCCAAGTTTTGTTGATTTTTCCTATATAGAGCGATAATACGAAACGAGCTGTCCTTCACGAAACTTTCTCTAAATCTTCCGTCTGTCCCACTGGTGGGGATACCACAATGCGCAGCAATTCTCCAAAATAGGACACAAGTGTAGTATAGGCAGATTCTTTAGTAGAATTATTTACAATAATTAAAATTACAATCGTATGGCATGAATGTTTGGGAGACCCCGAAGGACAGGTTCAGTCCCCTAATCGGAAAAAGTTTTACTTCTCCTTGACGCTCCCAGACACCGTTTCTTCATATGATAACTGAAGTGTCTATGTTAAGTGTAGATGAGTGTAATCTACGCGTGTTTCGTGTTACATCGTGTTTGTGATGCAGACGATGGGAGAAGGAAGCGGGTGAAACCCGGTGATATAGTGTTTCTTTTTTTTTTTTTTTTTTTTCTTTTTTTTTTCTCCCTAAGGGCTTAATTGCCGCGGTTATGAGTTCCGAGACTTACAAACTACTTAAACTAACTTATACTAAGGACAACTCACACATCATCCATGCTCATGGAACCTCAGACGGTGAGCAATCGCGAGCTTTGCAGCAAGGCGTCTTTGAACGCTCGGTTACTCCATTGCGGCTACGTAGCGTACTGCTCTCTATAAGCACCAAAGGGGACACCGAACTTAAGGTCGCCAACAGCGTGTTTACGTGTTATCACTATGACGTCAGACTGTAGGGTCCTTACTGTTAGAAGGAGCAGTAGATTGTAGAGGATTGGAAATGTAGAAGAAGACAATTTGTAATACATGGTATAAATAATGGAGTACGCTATTTTTTATTCTGAAATTGACACTGTGGTGTCGCACAAGTATGAAGTGCGCGCCACGTACTTTCGCTGCGCGCCGCCATGCACGCACGGCGCGGCGTTCTTACGACGTCAGCCACGAGCACCCTCTGCTGCAACTCCGCTCGTGGCCACGACTGCTGCATCGGCCACTTGGGACTGAGGTAGGAACCAGTTAAGATTTGGGAACGATATAGGCACCAGTTAAGACTTGGGTATCGAATAGGCACTAGGAATCATCAGAGGCAGGCCTCTATCTACTTCAACTATGTATCAGCATTCTGCAGTAATGAACTTTGTAAAAGCTAAGTATTAGAACGTTTCTATGAAATATATATATTGTTCTAATTTAGTCTAGAGTTTCTAGTCTCTGCTGTCCCACTGGCTGGTCACCTCCGTACCAGCACACGCGTGCATCCTTTATTCCTGTGTCGGTCTCTCTCCACTCGGCTACCGACACCTAAGACAACCGGTGGAAACGGGACACAAAAGACACAGGATAGGAAGTCGTGGGGAAACGCTCCAAACCAGTCAGGCGGCTAGTGGAAAAAGTTTCTTCATCAACTCAACTGTTCAACTGTTTGTTAAGCTTATGGGACTTAACTACGGGGTCATCAGTCCCTAAACTTACAAACTACTTATGAACTACTTACAAACTAGGACGGCACAAATATCCATGCCCGAGGGGGGTTCGAACCCCCGACCGTAGTGGCCGTGCTGACCGTGACTGGAGCGCCTCAGTCACCTCGGCCACCGCGGCCGGCGTTTCTTCATCGGCGGTAGGCTAGTGGCAGGCTGAAAGTGACCTATTATTTTGTCCCTGGCCGCGGTGGAGTAGTCGAGCGGTCTAAGGCGCCTGGCCGCGGAGCGCGCGGTTGCTCGCCGTCTGAGGATCGAGTCCTCCCTGGGGCATGTGTGTGTTTGTGTGTGTGTGTGTGTGTGTGTTTGTCCTTAGGTTAGTTTAACTTAGTTTAAGTTGTTTCTAAGCTACGGACTGATGACCACGCAGTTTTGACCGATAGATTTACAAACATTTGAACATTTTTTTTGTTGTCCCTGGGAAGATGATTGGAGGGTAATGGAAGAGAGCTAGAGTAGCAAAATGTAGCTGATACTTAAAATAAGGGAGGGAGAAACTTTTTGGATATCGGAGTGGGCCGCGGTGGAGTACCTGAGCGGTCTAAAGCGTCTCGCTGCGGAGCGCGCGGTTGCTCGCCGTGGAGGTTCGAGTCCTCCCTGGGGCATGGGTGTGTGTGTTTGTCCTTAGGTTAGTTTAGCTAGGTTTAAGTAGTTTGTAAGCAACGGACTGATGACCACGCAGTTTGGTCAGATAGATTTACAAACATTTGAACATTTTATCGGAGTGGGAGGGCCGGTACTTGGGAGGAAGTGCATTTGGGGAGAGTGTTGGCAGAGGGGCGCGGCGTGTAAGCCAAGCGCAGCCACGTGGCGGCACGTGCGCGGGGCGGGCGCGTGCTGCTAATGGCGACAGCTGATCAGGGCTGCCGACACGCCGCCTTATTGCCGCCTCCATCTGTCACGCGGCCAGGGGCGGCAAATTAACACCGCCGACAATACGCGACGCACCACGCCGTGGCGGTGGAAAATGTCTCCAGGAATTCCTTGTTTCATTATCTTCGCCACTGATTTTTGGGGAGAATTTTATCGGCGTGCCTGTAGCTGATACAGCATTGTTTTGTAAACACATCTACATCTATATGGGGTACTCTGCAAATCACATTTAAGTGCCTGGCAGAGGGTTCCTCTAACCACCTTTATACTGGTTATTCCTTATTCCATTCTCGAATAGCGTGCGGGAAGAAAGAACACCTGAATCTCTCCGTTCGAGCTTTGATTGCTCGTATTTCATCCTGATGATCATTTCTACCTATGTAAGTAGCAGTCAGCAATATATTTTCGCATTCGGAGGAGAATGTTGGCGATTGGAGTTTCGTAAGTAGCCCACGCCGCAGCGATAGCGCCGTTGTTGTAATGATTCCCATCCCAGATCCTGTATCATTTCCGTAACGCTGTCTCTCCTGTATCGTGACAATACGAAACGAGCTGCTCTTCTTTGAACTTTTTCGATGTCCTTCCTCAAACTCATGCGATAAGGATTCCACACTGGGCAGCAATACTCCAAAAAAAGGACGGACAACCGTAGTGTATGCAGTTTCTTTAGTAGTTCTGCTGCATCTTTTAAGGGTTCTGCCAATAAAACGGTCTGTGGTTCGCCTTTCCCACGACATTATCTACGTGTTCTTTCCAGTTTAAGTCTTAATTAATAGTAATTCCTAGGTATTTAGTGGAGTTCACGCTCCACAGCTGCTATATTTTGATGCTGTTTTATTTATCTTTCTCCATTGCTGCAAGTTTAGGTGTCGTAGCCCTATTTCAAAGCAAATAGCACATATACGAGGGGTATTCAAATGAAATGGTACGAAACGTCTTAACAACCAAACTGGTTGAAATTTGAATATGTCGCTGTGGGATAACGTAGTGCGACATGTAGGGTCGCGAAGCATGAGCGTGACCGACTTCTTAAACAATCCTTTATACTAAGGGGACAATAGACTGAGGTCGAATGAAAACGAGGCGGAGATTGATGACTGTTTGTACTGCTACGACGTACGGTGTACTAGATGGGGACGCTGGTCCAACAACTGTTGTGCAGGCTTGGAAAGTGATGACGATGAGGCTGTTCACATTTGTGTGCTAGTGAAAGTAATAGGCCTAAATAAAAGAGGACTTGATCCTACAATTTACAAAACCAATTTGAAGCCTTATCTTCTCATTATTCCGTTTTCAGTCTTTATTTAACCTCTTGAGATCAATTCATGCTAGTTCCCTATCTTATCCCGCATATGGAGCTAGACGGGGAATTTGTAGTTCATTTTTCAGTCCCAGCTATCTTGTCCACCCAAAATATCTCAAAAACGTTCAAACGTTTGTTAAGCTTATGGGACTTAACTACGGGGTCATCAGTCCCTAAACTTACAAACTACTTATGGACTACCTTATACTAAAGACGGCACAAATATCCATGCCCGAGGGGAGATTCGAACCCCCGATCATAGTGGCCGTGCAGACCGTGACTGAAGCGCCTCAGTCTCCTCGGCCACCGCGGCCGGCCCAAAATATCTCTGGAACAACAAAAGCTATTGGAAAACGACTTCCATTGGTATCAATGTACGGCTGGGGCCCATGAATGTACATATTTGGAAACATTCTAAAACGAAAGCAAATGTGTTTTTTAACACAAACTTATGTTTTTTAATGTTCACCCTATATTTTTTTCTTCAGCAATCCATAGCATGACAAATGAGATAAACAATGGCGTTGATTGCATCGCAATATTCCAATTACATCCCGAGATATTGCGACGCGAAGTTTACGCTTGAAATACGCGAAACGCGCGGCTAGCGCACGTCCTGAGACTATGGCGAGAACCCCATGCTGCTCAGGACGAACGCTAGCCGCGCGTTTCGTGATTTCAATCGTCAACTTCGCGTCGCAATATCTTGGGATGTAATTGGAATATTGCGATGCAATCAACGCCATTGTTTATGTCATTTGTCATGCTATGGATTGCCGTAGAAAAATATAGGGTGTACATAAAAATATATTAAAAAAATAAAAAAAGACATAAGTTTGTGTTAAAAAACAAATTTGCTTTCGTTTTAGAATGTTTCCAAATATGTACATTCAAGGGCCCCAGCTGTACATTGATCCGGTGAAAGTCGTTTTCCAATTGCTGTTATTGTTCCAGAGATATTTTGGGTGGAAATATAGCTGGGACAACCTGTATATATAGTAACAAGTTTGCAGAGCTCTTTGCATGTTATGATACTTCAATAGTTAAATATTCAAATTATAATGAAAATCATCTTTTGATTTGTTAATTTTTGTCCGTTTTTAAGCGGTTAAAAGTTAGCTTCCTCATCTTGCCCCGCCTCCCCTAAATACATAAATCCATAGTTTAGTCAAGATAGGAACAAAGCTCTCTCTTAACAAGTAATTACCTTCGCAGTTGTTTTCGCTGTTGTTGTAGGTAAATGGTCTCGTCAGACCTCAAGACTACATCAGATACTGGCAGCCGACATAACTACGGGCCGCCCCGCGTGCGCACACCGGACTACAGCCGTGATAATGGCAGAGGGAGTGTTTTTCGTGCCTTGCAGCGGCTGTCCATCACGGCAGACGTGAAATACGCGGCTATCATAAAGCAAACGCTTGACACGGCTTATCAGCGGGTGCGCCTCTGCCGCCGGGCGGACAAATTATTGTGGCTAGAAATATTCCGTCGATTACCATCAATAATCTGAAATTAAAGTCTCTCAAACAGATTGCGCATAAATACGCTGCAATTATAACTATATTTTATCGGCGGCCGTCAGGCCCGGCGCCGCAAAACACGCTGCTAATTTCCGGTGCAACTGTCGATGCGTGTCCGCGCATGCATTATCGGTGCCCGTGTCCCAGGGGCCGGAATAAAATCTGAAAATAAAATAAAAAGGCTGGCCGATCGCTCAGTGAGCGGGCGTGGGCGGAATGGAAACCGGCGCGTGCGCAGGAAGCGACCGAGTGCGGTCTATATTGGCCTCTGATTATCTACCGCGCTACTCTGCGTTTCACATCCAGTTGGTTGGCAGAGGGACCATAGAACTGCTTTCAGACAGTGGCGAGGCCCTCCTCTCTCGAATACCACGTGGTAAAATGCAGACCTAAGCGTTTAAGTGCGAACTGTGATTTATTTGATTACGATACTCCCTATTACGGCCACTAATTCGTAATCCATCAACTTAAAAATAGTTAGGCCTATCCGCTTCCTTAAGTTAATCGGAGACTATAGTCCGCGCCACGTAGAAGGCGTCCCAGTTTTCAGCTGTTCTGCGCATCCCCCTCCATTACTGCACTGGCAGCCAATAGTATTCATTCCCTAGAAACATGGCGGGCCACAAGTGACGCAATGTTTCTCCCTCAGGCTCCAATGTTGGCGGTCAGTCGTTGCTCCTCCCCTCCACGCTTCGACATCGCTCCACCTCTATGCCCGTAAGCGCCTTTTTACATGACGCCAACTATAGTATACTAGGGAAATCCGTCAGAACCTGTAAGACTCATTCAGAAAGTAAAGAACATTTTGTTTCGACGTATGAGCACATTCCCCACCCTCCTCCACCCACCCACCATCAACACGTTCCAATACGATTGATTACTGTTTTTCTGTGGGACTTAAACATGAGAGCCTTTAACACTTTCCCTACCAGTGTTGCCATATGTAAACTTCATGTTTATCGATCCTTATGGACCCACCCAGCTGTCCAAAGACTGTAAACAACACTGCAGGAGTTCCAGAATTTATTGGGCCTAGGTTGTCTACCATCACTTCAAGGAAATAGAAAGCATAAGGCTACAGTATAGTAACAAAATATGTCTACGTTGGAATTTTTCATTAGCCTCCTGACTGGTTTGCCGCATTTCCACACGACTTCCTATCCCTGTGTCAATCTCAGAATAAAAAAAAATATTTAAAAAAACAATAATAAAATAAAAAAGGACAGCGTTCTTTATTATTTGCTAAGTATTCCAAACTCTGTCTTCTTCTACATTTCCAACCCTTCGCAGTGTACATCTCCATTTAACAGCAAGGACGCTACCATCTGATATCATAATGTTAACACGTGAACACACAACAAGACTTTCAAATTGTTATATCAAGGCAGAGGAAACAAAGTAATTTGAATATTTCGTTAATAAATTGTTGGCAAGTGTCTAAATTAGTGATAAACAGTTTCAATATGATGTCAGTAACGATAAATGATACATATCCTGTCCAATGATGCCACATGGAGTCTTGTCAAATTTCCCTCCAAACACACACACATACACACAAAATAATAGTAATAAAAATTCTAACATATATACTTTATTCGAATCACTAAGTTTCATATAGATATTACTGAACAGCGACGGCTATGTTTAATAACGGCTTCGCAACAAGAGATCTTCATCGTAGTTGTGACTACAGTCACCTCTAGAGAGCTGTTAAATAAATAGTAGAAAGTTGGCTGTTTGAACACGATTCACATAAAGTTTCAAAACTTCACCAGCTGGGTAACCGGATCCACAAGTTAACCGTCAAGATAATTAAGGTATGACAAGAGAAGTAAACGTTGCGTCGGCAATGGTGCCATGAGCGACTGGCCCGAGTGTTCTTGACATTAGGAGCGTCTTCATATTCAATGTCAAGTATACCGGAGTCTACTGAGACATAATGTGGAAGGCGAACCACGCATCGTGAACGCAAGTTATTGATGGTACTGAAATGTTGTCTTTGGCAGGTACGTAGAGAATAATACGCGCTGCGATGGTGTTAATGTTCATAGTTCGTGTGATATGGCATATTTCGCTATTGTAGTCGTGTGATATCCTAAAAGTGAATACCCAAACTACTTGGATAGAACTCTACTGCCAAGTAAACGTGCGACACTAGGGAAGAAATGTGCTGAGCCGACACTCCTCGACCTTTTATTTAGCACTTTTTCTTGCTGTTATAATGCACAAAATTCATTGGAGAGTTCGACGCATTCCATATGGCTGTATTCTTCCAAACACCTACGATATTCTAGTGACGGTGAAGCAACGTACCATATAAACGTTGTACATTTAGTTCGTGAAAAATAATTATTTAAGTACCTCGACGAACAAAAAAGTATTATATATTTAAAAAATAAAAAAAAAATTAAAGGAAAAACCGGCGACATACCCGCCTCTTTGCTTTGCATCTCATGCCCAGATCTCTGCTTCAGTATCTCCAATTTTTCACTTAATAATTTCTATGCATTATATAATGGGATGCACTTTCAGCAACCATCACGTTGTTCTCTTTTTCTACTGAAAAAGTGCCTAATAAGCTCACGTATTTTGTATTATGCAGCGTGGAGACCTAAGGATTATGACCAACGTACTGTTGTGGACGATTATCCACGATCTTTTCAGCGACAAAATGCGTCGCTTTATGTTACAAATAGTATAAGTAACAACGAGGTATGCTTTAGTCTAAATTGTCTTACAAAGGTGCAAATCTCTCACCATGTAAACTTTCCTCCTTTTATTATTATTATTATTACTTTTTATCGTAAGACGACTGCGACGACGTACGTTGAGATAGAAGCTAACGGGATGTACAAGGAAGGGCAAAGAAAGGTATCGAAGAAAAAAAAAGAAAAAAAAAGATTTAGTTTTTCAAGTCTGTCGATATTTCGGCCGAGGATTCGATTTGTTATTATTTTTTTTAAATTAAGGCCGACGTTAATCGGGTGCTTTCATTCTGCAGAAAAGTGTAGTATGAGAGCAGTAGCCTGAGGCAGATTTAAGCCGTGTACTGTACACAGGTAATGAAATCCAAGCATTTAACTCAAATATCAGTATTAGAATTCTGGCACGGAGCACGGATTTCGTGATTTAGAAAGCTTCAACTTTAATTAATTTATGAAAAGTGCGAGTCTATTAATTACGGGCGTCCTCTATCGTGCTGATTTTCTATTAGAGGCGGTAAGCCAGTTATCAGCGCGTGGAACTCGGCGCGCCGGGCACAGATGAACACATTTTCTACATTTCGAACAGAGGGCGGTGATTTGTTTCGCAGCGGGTATAAACCGTAATAAGCAGATCTATAAACTAGCGCGGCCGGCTCTGCGCACTCATATTAATGCTTAGCTACGTGATCGCTCGGTACAATTCATAATTTAGGCCATTAATAAGAGGTTATTGCGGATCAACTGGTCGTAAAATAAATTCGTTCATTAAGTATGGGACATAAAGCAGGGATGGGACTCATAAATCGATCAGTGTTTTGATTTCGAATAACCGAGTCGGAATGGGCGGCGCGACCACCAGCCGCTGAAATAAACCGCCGGTCACGTCGACGTCGCTATCATCGATGGCTGCGGCTGGCACGCTACCAAGTGCCGGGCGGCGAAAGGAGGTCACCCCCCTGCCAGGTACGTGATTCGTGTCATTGGCTCAACAAAAACTTTCTACTCAGTGCAGGCGCCTGTGGCATCCTCTTAGGTCTAATGAACTCCCAAACAAATACAGGGTGTCCATGAAGTCCGTTTACAACTTCAAAATTTTATTACAATGGCAGTCGTTGAAATTTTTTGCCGCGGTAGAGTAGCCGAGCGGTCTAAAGCACCTCGCTGCGGAGCGCGCGGTTGCTCGCCGTGGAGGTTCGAGTCCTCCCTGGGGCATGGGTGTGTGTGTTTGTCCGTAGGTTAGTTTACCTAGGTTTAAGTAGTTTGTAAGCTACGGACTGATGACCACACAATTTGGTCCGATAGATTTACAGACATTTGAACAATTTAAAAATTTTTTTACAACATTTCTCTTATTGTAATCAGTGTTTATAAAAGTTTTTTTGACAGTGTGTAATTCAACCTGATCATGAGACGTAAGTCTCGAAACTCGGGTAGTGCATACAAATCCACCCGACCCAGATTCCCATATTTTTTTATTGTACGTATGTTTGTAAACCTATCGGACTCAACTGCTTGGTTATTAGTTCGTAGCTTACAAACTACTTAAACTAAGACAAACTAACCTAAGGACAACACAGACACCCATGCCCGAGGGGGGACTCGAACCCCCGAAGGCGAACGGCCGCGCGCAACGGAGCACGGCGCCCCAGTGCGCACGGCTAATCCGCGGCGGCTACTTTTTATTTCATTCTTTTAACCTCGAGTCAGAAATATACGAATTTACAGTAGACATACATATAAGTAAATATACAAACAGATGTATTTATACACTACTGGCCATTAAAATTGCTTCACCAAGAAGAAATACAGATGATAAACGGGTATTCATTGGACAAATATATTTTACTAGAACTGACATGTGATTACATTTTCACGCAGTTTGTGTGCATCGATCCTGAGAAATCAGTACCCAGAACAACCACCTCTGGCCGTAATAACTTCCTTGATACGTCTGGGCATTGAGTCAAACAGAGCTTGGATGGCGTGCCCATGCAGCTTCAACATGATACCACAGTTCATCAAGAGTAGTGACTGGCGTATTGTGACGAGAATTTGCTTGGCCACCATTGACCAGACGTTTTCAATTGGTGAGAGATCTGAAGAATGTGCTGGCCAGGGCAGCAGTCGAACATTTTCCGTCTTCAGAAAGGCTCATGCAGGACCTGAAACATGTGGTCGAGCATTGTCCTGCTGAATTATAAGGTTTCTCAGCAATCGAATGAAGGGTAGAGCCACATTTGAAATGTAACAGCCACTGTTCAAAGTGCAGTCGATGCGAACAAGAGGTGACCGAGACGTGTAACCAATGGCACTCCATACCATCACGCCGGGTGATACGCCAGTATGGCGGTGACGAATACACGCTTCCAATGTGCGTTCACCTCGATGTCGCCAAACACGGATGCGACCATCATGATTCTGGAAACAGAACATGGATTCATCCGAAAAAAATGACCTTTTGCCATTTGTGCACCCAGGTTCGTCGTTGCTTACACCAGGCGCTCCTGCCTGCGATGCAGCGTCCAGGGTATCTGCAGCAATGGTCTCCGAGTAGATAGTCCATGATGCTGCAAACGTCGTCGAACTGTTCGCGCAGATGGTTGTTGTCTTGCAAACATCTGTTGACTCAGGGATCAAGACGTGGCTGCACGATCCGTTACAGCCATGCGGATAAGATGCCTGTTATTTCGACTGCTAGTGATACGAGGCCGTTGTGATCCAGCACGGCGTTTCCTATTGCCCTCCTGAACCAACCGATTCCACATTCTGCTAACAGTCATTGAATCGCGACCAACGCGAACAGCAATGTCGTAATCGCGATAGGCTACAATCCGATCTTTATCAAAGTCGGAAACGTGATGGTACGCAACTCTCCTCCTTACACGAGGAATCACAACTACGTTTCACCAGGCAACGCCGGGTAAACTGCTGTTTGTGTGAGAAATCGGTTGGAAACTTTCCTCGTGTCAGCACGTTGTAGGTGTCGCCACCTGCGCCAACCTTGTGTGAATGTTTGAAAAGCTAATCACTTGCGTATCACAGCAACTTCTTCCCGTCGGTTAAATTTTCGACTGTAGCGCGTCATCTTCTTGGTGTAGCAATTTTAATGGCCAGGAGTGTACTTATCCAACTACGAGGATAATCCCAAAAGTAAGGTCTCCTATTTCTTTTATATGTACAGGACACTGTTGGCAGTTGGTCACACTGTTCTGAAGAGTGCCTCCCGCGCTGTGTGTAACCATGCGCACGACGCGCTGAGGCGCTGTCTTGGTTGGCAGCTGATGAGAGTGAAGCTCCCATTGCATGTTACCGCCAAATGCGGATTGCGCGCAGTTATTCGATTTTTGAACGCAAAGGGCACTGCACAGATTGAAATTCATCGCCAATTGACGGAAATGGATGATGAGTCGTGCATGGACGTCAAAAATGTTCGTAAGTGGTGTAGAGAGTTGCAGTTGCTCGAGATGAAATTCACGACGAACAAAGGAGCTCGAGACCGTCGATTTCTGAGGAGAAAGAGTTGAAAGTTGAGCAGAGCATACGTGAAGATCGGTGGATCAGTCTGGATGATCTCTGCACGTTGGTTCATGATGTTTCCCGAAGCACTGCTCACAGAAATTTAACGGAAACATTGAACTACCAATAGGTGTGCGCAAGATGGGTGCCACGTATGCAGACTGAAGACCACATGCAACGAGTCGATGCTGCCCGCGCATTTCTTCACCACCTTGCAGCCGAACGGGACATCTTTCTACACTCAACTGTCACGGGTGACGAAACCTGGGCGTAACTTTACACCTAAGGCCAAGTGACAATCACGTCATTGGCGGCAACCTTCTTCGCTAAAGCCGCGGAAGTTCAAACAAACACAGTCTGCCGGTAAAGTCATTTCTACCGAGTTTTGAGATTGGAAAGGGGTATTGTTCGTCGACTTTATGCCCACTGGGACCACAATTAATGCTGACAGGTACTTTGAGACTCTGGAAGAACTCAAACTGGCAATTCCGAACCGGAGAAGAGGAATGTTGAGCAACGGCGTACACATTCTCCATGACAACGCTCGCCCACACATCGTTCGGCGAACCGTTGCTCTCCTGCAACAGTTTCAGTGGAACATCTACATCTACAAAGGATACTCTGCTAATCACATTTAAGTGCCTGGGAGAGGGTCATCGAACCGCCATTATACTATCTATCTCCCATTACATTCTCGAATAGCGCGCGGGAAGAAAGAACACCTGAATCTATCCGTTTTAGCTCTGACTTCTCGTATTTTATTCTGATGATTATTTCTGCCTATGTAAGTGGGAGTCAACAATGTATTTTCGCATTCGGAGGAGAATGTTGGCGATAAGCGCCGTTGTTGTAATAATTCCCATCCCAGATTCTGTACCATTTCCGTAACGCTGTCTCCCCTGTATCGTGACAGTATAAAACGAGCTGCCATTCTTTGGACTCATTCTATGTCCTCGGTCAAACTCACCTGTTCAGAATCCCACACTGGTCAGCAATACTCCAAAAAAGGACGGACAAGCGTAATGTATGCAGTTTCTTTAGCAGTTCTGTTGCATCTTTTAAGGGTTCTACCAATGAAACGCAATCTCTGGTTCGCCTTTCCCACGACATTATCTACGCGTTCTTTCCAATTTAAGTCTGAAGTAATAGTAATTCCTAGGTATTTTGTGGAGTTTACGACTTCACATTTGTAATTATTTAGTCAATTGTCAATTTTACACCATAGTGATATCTTATTCAGATCGTTCTGCAGTTCTTTTTGATCTTCAGATAATTTTACTAGAGGGTAAATGACGGCGTCATTTGCAAACAACCTAAGAGGGCTACTTATATTTTCTCCCAAATCGTTTATATAAATAAGGAACAGCAGAGGACCAATAACACTACCCAGTGGAACGCCCGATATCACCTCTGTTTCAGTCAACGCTTTACCATCGATTTCTACGGCCTGTGCCCTCTCTGAGAGGAATTTGCGGCCTTCACTGTTGATTGATTTAACTTGTAAACAAAGTTTAACGGATTTCTTTTCGTACTCATGTGGACGACTTCACACTTCTCATTATTTAGAGTCAATTGCCAATTTTTACACCGTAGTGATATTCAGATCGTTCTGCAGTTGCTTTTGAATTTCATATGATTTTACTAGACGGTAAATGACCTACTCACGCTATAGTCCCGACTTGGCGCCCAGTAACTATCTCCTGTTGCCTAAGGTGAAAGAACATTTAGCCGGAGAGCAATTCAGCTCCGACAACGAGGTGAAAGAAGAGGTTCATAACTTTCTGAACAGCACGGCGTCGAGCTGGTATGACATGGGCATACAAAAACTGCAAAAACTGCATGGACAAAAATGGTGATTATGTCGAAAAATAGCTAAATGTTCAAGCTGCAAACTGATATAGACCATTGTAGAAATAAGCAGGTCTATGTACTGACAAAAAATAGGAGACCTTACTTTTGGGATTCCCCTTTCCAAACTTCGCCTCGGTTCTTTTCGCTTTTCGTGCTTCCGCCCGCACAGTGGCGTAACTATGGGGGGGATGAGGTGGATAGAAACCCTCCCCCCCCCCAGAAACCCCCTAACAAAAAAAAATCGTACAACAGCAATCTGGTAAAGGTAAAGATTGAAAACTTGGGGTGCTTTACCTAATCTTTCATTGGTTGGGATTGAATTAGTTTCTTCAATGGGAGTGGTAGATGGTAGTTTGTCTGAAAACTAAATAAAATTTTGCTCGTCAAGCAGATCTATCCCCCCCCCCCTAGTTACGCCACTGCGCCCGCACGCATCATCCCGGCCGCTGCTCCCGCACTGTCCTGGGAAGCTCCGCCGAACAACACGCAGCCTGTGGCGGCTGCGCCAGCTGCCAGCCCCCTGTCAGCCGTGATTGAGCGGCCAGCAAGCAGAAACAAAGACGCGCGCCTGCGCCGCAGATTAATTACAATGTCCGCCGACCAGCGACGTTTGTTTGATTCCGGCACGAGTTAATATCGCGACGCGGCGCCAGATGGCGCGCCTGTAGTGGCGCGCGCCATCATTTGTAAACTGTCCGCGCGCTCATTACGAGCCGGCAGTTATCGCGGTTTCCGCCGCCGAAAAGGACAAATGGAATACCCGCGCCGCCGCTGTAATGGAACCCACCCCAAATTCGGTAACAACTAGTGTTGTTTGTTACGTCGTCAGTTTTACTAAGAACTCGAGGTCGGCAAAATGGGAAATGTCGGTGCTGATGAGTAATAATGGAAAGGGGTACGACGTTATACTCCCGTCGTGTAGGAAGGCGCTTCCCAGCGTAGAGGCCGAGCGATAGGGGAAGTGTAAAGGGGAGGAGCTACGGCCGAGCGCCAACAGTGGAGCCTGCAGGAGAAACATTGTGTAACTCGCGGCCAGTCACGTGCCTGGAGCACGAATGTTATTGGCTGCCAGTGAGGTTACGGAGGGGATGCGCAGAACGGCTGAAAACTGGGCCGCCTTCCTGCGTGATGCGGACTATAGTAGAATTTACGTCTAGTGGGAGCCGAGGAAGGGTAGCCCGCTCAGCCGCGCCTATCGCTGTGTCCAGGGCGACGCAGCGATCAAGTGCGACTACCTAGTTAGGAAGAGGAGCCGGGTTCGAATCCCGGCAGGGCACAAATTTCCATCTTTGCCAATTATTTCGATGCACACTGACAGCTGTCGTCGTAAATTCCTTTGTGTGTTGATTTGAAAATGTTCTCTTAAAAATTTAGACAGGAAAATTACTAACTGTTAATGACCCTTGGAGACCTCCACCTATTCGCTTCAAAGGAGAACATAGAGGCAGTTCATAGGTGGACAGTTAGGTTTGTACTGGTAACATTGCGTAGCTCGCTGCCAGTCATGCGCCTAGAGCAGGAATGTTATTGGCTGCCAGTGAGGTTATGGAGGGGTTGCGCAGAACGGCTGAAAACTGAGTCGCCTTCCTGCGTGATGCGGACTATAGTAGTGTGTGGACAAGTTCAGAATTCACGTCTAGTGGGAGCCGAGGAAGAGTAGCCCGCTGCCGCGGTGGAGTAGCCGAGCGGTCTAAAGCGTCTCGCTGCGGAGCGCGCGGTTGCTCGCCGTGGAGGTTCGAGTCTTCCCTGGGGCATGGGTGTGTGTGTTGTCCTTAGGTTAGTTTACCCAGGTTTAAGTAGTTTGTAAGCTACGGACTGATGACCACGCAGTTTGGTCCGATAGAATTACAAACATTTTTAGTAGCCCGCTCGGCCGCGCCTATCGCTGTGTCCACAGTGGCGCAACGGTCAAGCGCGACTGCCTTGTAAGCAGGAAGAGCTGGGTTCGATTCCTGGCTGGGTAGAAATTTCCAACTTTGCCAATTATTTCTATGCCCACTGGTAGCGGTCGTCGTAAATTCCTTTGTGTGTTCATTTGAAAATGTTCTCTGAACAATTTAGACAGGGAAATAACTAACTGTTAATGACCCTTGGAGTATTGCCCAAGTGTTTAGAGACCCCCACCAGATCAGTTGAAAGGAAAACATGGAGGCAGTTCAGAGGCGGGCAGTTAGGTTTGTACTGGTATATTCGATGTTTGTAAATCTAAGGGACTTAACTACGTTGGTCATTAGTCCCTACGGTCGCGTCACATCACATTTCAACAGCCCTACGGAATCAGAGGTGGAAGTTTTAGCACCGCACGGAATGGCCGCGTGGTCAAAGGTGTCATCGTACGGATTGGATGACCGTTACCGCCGGAGGTTCTAATCCTCCCTCTGGCATTGGTGTGTGTTGTAATTTATCTAAGTTAGTTTAAGTAGTTTGTAAGTGTAGGGACTGATGACCATAGCAGTTTGGTCCAACAGGTCATTTATAGAACGAGATTCCACCCGTCGGCTTTGACGCATGACACCGATGTGTTGAGTGTGATGTCATCGCTACGCGACACTTTTCTACATCTGCATGGGATACTCTGCAATTCAGAGGGTTCATTTAACCACCTTTATACTCTTCATCTTCTATTCCATTCTCTTCAGAGGTGAAGATGTCTTCCGCAGCCGAAGATGAAACGTCAAGGGAAAGTTTTACAAATCGACCACGGCTTATGAGCCCGGAAGTTTTAAATGATGTTGACAGCGGCCGTGATAGCTTACACTGTATGAAAAAATTAAAAAAAAAAATGTTCAAATGTTTGAAATTCTTATGGGACCAAACTACGTATGTAATCAGTCCCTAGTCTTACAAACTACTTAAACTATTTGCTTTTTATGTACTATCTGCCTTGAGCAAACACAATTGTTTTTAGTTTCTCCAAAACATGTTTCGCTGGCGTTGCAACATCATCAGTGGGATATTTATTTTATACTGTCTTAATACCACATGTAGTTGTATTTGTGGTTTTTATCTCGCAAAGCATATCTGTGTGTTTTTCACAATTTGTCACATAATCATTAAGTGAAGTGAAAGTGCCAGATTGCTTCTTCATAACGTGAAAACACCGCAAATTCATCATAATGACAAACTAACTGTCAAAAATACACGGAGATGCTTTGTGAGATAAAGAACCACAAATACTACATATGGTATTAAGACAGTATAAAATAAATATCCCACTGATGATGCTGCAATGCCAGCGAAACATGTTTGGGAGAAACTAAAAACATTTGTGTTTGCTCAAGGCAGATCATACCTAAAATGCAAATTTATTTGTAAGCAAACACGGACATTGAAGAGCTAGACATACCTCAAGATGAAAAACTATGTTAAACTAACCTAAGGACAACACACACATCCATGCCCGAGGGATGATTCGAACCTTCGACGCGGGAGACCGCGCGATCCGTAACGTGGCGCTCCAGACCGCTCGGCTACTTCCGCGCGGCTATAATCTACAATACATAAGCATTAAAATATTATCACGTATCCGCGCTTTCCGACATGTTGATGACGTCATGGGTGAAAGCAGACGGATGGAATCGCCATTTGATTGGACATTCTTAGAACGCTGCCCGCCAGTAGAGGACCGCTCGGTGGCTATGGCAACGCGTCGCTGGGCAGCGCATCTGCGGCGCCACTTGGTATGCGGGCGCGGCGGCGGCGCGCGCGCTCATAAACTGCACGTAAAGCGCACGTCACAATCATCGCCGTAATGATGATGACGGCGCGCCGGCTGCCGTATAAACACGCCATTAGGATGCGCGCCGCCGGCGCCAGGGCCGGCTCACTCGTCCTCCTGCACACCAGCCGCTGTGGCTGCGGCTGTAGTTGTGGCCCAGGACACAACATCTGCGCCCGCGCCTGATTCTAAATACCCCCACCCCCACCCACACACCGGGCTGCCCCACTGTGTCGCTCCACTCACTAACACATTCACCCGACTCCGTGGGAGATGAGACTTTCTCTCCGTATGCTCAGTATGCCGACTCATCGGCTGAGAAAAATCACTGCCGAATGGTTGACAAGCATTTTGTTTTAGCGTAATCTTTCCGTTTCTTGAGTCAATATAGACATGTACAGGGTGTTTCCATAACAGAAGATTGCCGCGGTGGAATAGCCGAGCGCCCTAAGACGCCTTGCTGTGGAGCGCGTGGTTGCTCACCGGCAGAGGTTCAAATCCCCCCTCGGGCATGGCTCTGTGTGTGTGTGTGTGTGTGTGTGTGCGTGTCAAAATTGCTAAAAATTTCCGGGCTATTATACCGTGGCCTTATGGATTTCCTATTCAAACCCAACGATTCGTCCCAAACTGCGGAGGACATTTTCAAGGGGGATCGTGGCACGCCCTGGCTCGCTACTGACTAAAGCCAAACTCCGTTTACGAGGGCTCACGCGCAGAGGTGTGAAGTCAGATGTTTTTGATATGCGAGCGCAATTCGTCGTTGCCGATTGCTCTCATCCGTTAGTATCGTCCCATAATGGAAGACTGTTACATTTCTTCTTCAAGACCGGAATCCAGATTTCATTTAGTTTCACGCCCTCCTCCATCCTATTGAAATTATTGGATTGTTTTTACAATTTCTATAGTGTCTCTCTACAGTCTTTTGTGGTATCCATTTGTGTCTGCTAAAACCTGAGCTGAGTCTTATCAACAGCTGATCCGTCAATCTCTCCCCTTCTACAGTTCCCCTTGTGCTCTTCTAGTACTTTTTTTTCATTATCGAATGTTAGTATAATCATGATTTTGTACGCTTTCAATACCGTGTAGAAAAACAAATCTTCATAATCCTAACTCCCATCTTGCCCTCTTCTGCCAGTTCACTATCACACAGTATAATCTCCTAGGCTTTATTGATGACCTGGAGTAATAAAAAACTGTCGGCGTTTCAAGCCAAGTCAGTTCGCCAAAATGGGGCGCGTTTCCGATGAGTGTCATATCCACCAACGTCGTCATAAGGCGAGAGGAATGGCACTCGTAGCAAGAGTCACGCCATTATGGAGAACTCACTCTGCTGCAAACTAGAAAGATTTATATTTGTTCAATAAAGGTTTGGCGATAGCCGGAACATGTAATGGATATTGACCAAAGGCGCTTAAGACCTATGAGCACTATTTCATCTTCTAACCGGTAAGATAAATATCTTCCATCGCAAGCTCTTTCCTTACGATATATTGGGAGTTGGTAGTATGGACCAAAACAACGACAACAAATTTTCGGTAAATAGAGCTGAAGTGCATACTTTAAGAGCTATGAGCACGATTCCGTATTCTCGGGTCTCGAACACATCTCTGTTGTTTGAGAGTTCTAGTTTCTTCAACAATTTTTTACCATACTACCAAAATACAGAGAACTAAGAGCTTGCTTGCAATAGAAGACACTTCTTTCACAGTATCGAAGACGAATATGTGTCACACCTCTTAAGGTGTGATAGACTTCTTTTTTGAAAGATAATGTACGTCAACAATGGCCATTTTTCTAGTTAGTAAGAAGCATGCTTGTTATAAGGCGACCTGATTAAATAATGTACGTTGAAGGATTATAACTAATAAGTTAGGGATATATTACGATAATTATAAGGGTGTTCAGACACAATGTTTTTATTGTCCGACGCCTTTAGAAGCTAGAACTCCATTTTCGAGGACTTTATTAATATATGTTGTGTTGCATCGGCTTCAGTTTTTCACCTAACAGTAGAAGAACACCAAGTTGTTAGTTTTTGACGAGAGAAACTGGCAATATTCTGTGGTTCTTCTACCGTTAGATAAAAAACTAAACCAGATTAAACACAAAATATATTAATAAAGCTGTCTAAAATGGAGTTCTAGCTCCGAAACACGTCGGACAATAAAAGCATTGTGACTGAAGATGGCTTATTATTATCATAATATATTCCTTCAAGGTACAGTTACGGATAGCCCACGGCTAAATGTCGATTAAAAGTGTGGATTATAATTATTTGTTCATTCTCCTCAAAGTGTGTTGTGTAGTCATTATGGAGAACGGCGGGAGGGAAGTGGGGGAAGGGGAAATTAAGAAAAGAATGGATGCCGATTATGTGTAGAGTTCTGAAAATTATCGGGAATGCAGTATCTATCTATTAGAAGCTGTGATTTCGGAAAATAGCACGCGGTCCGTCCAAATATTGAGAGACTGAATTTTATCTCTGGCGTATGACGTCAGTGCAGTACCCAAAATGGCAGCTTGAGCTGACAATTGTAATCATGTGCAATGAGCCATTTGTGCGGAACTAGTGTTTGTAAGTAGCCAATGGCCGCCCCGTTGATCCCTTCCAGTCTGTCTGTACGGGTCGCGGAATCACTTTTTATAGAACAACAGGAACTGAAGCGTAATCCGTTGTTTATTAAGATGTGCATAGCTCAATTGGCGCTTCTGAGCCAAGTTTAAAGGGATATCTATAATTGCGCTGTGAAGCGTGATATTGTAATGAGAAGTATATGTTTTGGAAAGAATCGGAAATAGTTAAAATGTGCCTATCTGCGTGGCAGAGCCAAAAATATAGAGGAATCGGATTACTCCATTGGAGGCAGTATACGAAGAGTTAGAGGCCTCATACGCAGCGTACAGAAAACAGGTAGGGGATTAACCGCAGGGAATTAGCGGCGTAAATTCTAGCTCCGCGGCGCTGCACGCTTCGCGCACATATTCAAAGCTTTTTATGCTAATTAATTCCTTACGAAATACCATTACACACGATTACCACAAAAAAAGAGAGAAAAAAATGGTCCAAGTTCCGTCGCGTGGTAAGCGCGTGGATAGGTGTTCCTTTCCTGGCGAGACGGAGGTGGGGGGAGGGCAAAGTTGGCAGGCCTGCAGCACATATTTGCGACGGCGCGTAAGCTGTTTGTAATTGGCGCTGCCGGCCGTGACGTCACTATTATGTGCACGGCGCGACGTTTCGCGCGCGGCTTATCAGGGCGACATCACGGCCAGCGGCTGTTTGTCGCCGGATTCCGGCCGATCGCCCAGCCACCCTCTTCCCTCCCGCCCTCTTCCCTCCCTGGCGCCCTCTCTGCCATCACGCACCTCCCCGCTCCCCCTTTTAAGCCGGTTGCGCGCTTCGCGGCACATGTGCGTCCACACACACACACACAAACACACACTCGTACGGCCCGTTCCCGAGCCCAAACACCAACAACGGGCCCGCCCAAGTAATGTGTACCTAACTCGCCATCCGTTATCATTAATTAATACGGCGACGTGTAAATTTGCAGTCGATATACGCGCCCGCCGGCGAAAGAAATAATGGCAATTATTTTTTCCCCACACTGGGTATTCCGGGGCTTAGGCGTAATCCCCGCGCTGAAATATAGAATATTATCTGGCGGCGTCGTTTTTCGCGCGCTCCTCCTTTTGCGGCGCTGCCTCGCGCTCGCGCGCGCGTGTGTGCCCGCCTAAATCACGGCCGTGTCCTCCGCTCTCGCCAATAAAGCCGGCACGGCGGTATCTGGCGCGTTTAGCACTCCACCAAAATGCGACGCAATTAGCGTCTGCGTAATGCGAGAGCGCCGTGCGCCACGATTTGTACGCAACCCCCGTATTAACCCCTCCCCCCCCCCTACCCCGTAACGAGCAGCCGCCATCACCGCGATTCCTGCCTCCTGCTAATGTGTTAGCACCGCATCCACAACCACTTTCTTCCGCGTCACACTTTATGTAAATTAGACGATCGTTGTTGTTAATTTTCGCTTCCGAATTCTGTTCTCTTAAAGGTATACTCCACGTAATGATTAGTGAGTAATAATATCATACAACTGTATTTTAAGATTTAGTCCCTAAAGATAACGGTTTCGGTAGTACAGTAGCACCACTTTCGGGCGCGGTGGTCTTGGGGTAAAGCTCTCGACTGGAAACCGAAGGGTCGCGGGTTCGAAACCCTCTCAGACCTCGGATTTTTTTCACACTGCCTTTTAACCCATCCTTCACCTCTCAACGATGTGAGCCGGCGCGGTGGCCGAGGGGACTGAGGCGCTCCAGTCACGGTCTACACGGCCACTACGGTCGGGGGTTCGAATCCCCCCTCGGGCATGGATATTTGTGCCGTCCTTAGTATTAGTTAGTTCATAAGTAGTTTGTTAGTTTAGGGACTGATGACCCCGCAGTTAAGTCCCATAAGACTTACAAACATTTTTAGCACCATTTTCGGGCGCGGTGGTCTCGGGATAAAGCGCTCGACTAGAAACCGAAGGGTCTCGGGTTTGAAATCCTCTGAGCCAAAGTTAGATTTAACCTTGAATAGTGAATATCATACTTTCCCCTAGTGTTGTAGCTATGCACGCTGCTATTACTTTTGAATTGGCTCAGATTGTTAATAACAAATTTCTAATGTTCAAATGTTAGTAAATCTATCGGACCGAACTGCGTGGTCATCAGTCCGTAGCTTACAAACTACTTAAACCTAGGTAAACTAACCTAAGGACTACACACACACTCGAACCTCCGACGGCGAGCAACCGTGCGCTCCGCAGCGAGGTCTGAAGTAATAGTAATTCCTAGATATTTTGTGAAGCTTACGGCCTTCACGTTTGATTGATTTATCTTGTAAACAAAGTTTAACGGATTTCTTTTCGTACTCATGTGGACGACTTAACACTCCTCATTATTTAGAGTCATTTGGCAATTTTTACACCATAGTGAGGTGCCTTACCAGGCATGGGATCCGGATTCGATTTACTGTCGGGTTGGGGATTTTCTCCGCTCGGGGATTGGGCGTTGTGACATCCTCATCAGAATTGACACGCAAGACGCCGAAGTTGCGCCAGCTAAAAAGACTAGCACCAGGCAAGCTGAACACGACCCCATTTGGGGTCTAACGGCCATAAGTGCCACACGGAATCATCAGCATCTATTGGACCACACTTTCTATGTTCCATAGATTTATAAACCACTAAAACTAAGTTACACTAATGACAACACACACACACACACCCATGTCCGAGAGAGGAATCGAAACTCCTGCCAGAACGACCGCCCAGTCCGTAACATGACGCCTTAGACCATGTGGCAGCGTGACCTCAGACAGGTTTCAACTGGACGACCTCCACTTGGCTCTGTTCTGGGCATCCTCCTTCATTTGCCTGTAGTTCCTTCCTTTCTTCAGGTCAGTCAGCATTCCAAATTTTCTCCTTCCTCTCCCTCTTCTTCCTTCTACTTTCCTTTCATTATTCTTAGCAGCAGACAATTCCTACGTAATATGTGTCCTAACCAAGATGTTTTCCTTATCTGGATTCTCCTAACGAAGGGTATTTCCTCTCCTACCCTGCTCAACATCTCATTTTTCATTCTGTCGGTCCACTTCACTTTTTCCATTTTTCTCCGTAGCCACATTTCAAAACTTCCTAAATATTTTTGTTCTTTCTGTCTGATTGTCCACGTCTCAGACCCATATGACACCACACTCCACACAAAACATTTGGCGAACGTCTTCCTTAGAGTAATTGGAATGCTTTTAGTTGTTAGCATATCTTTTACTTTCCTGAAAGCTTTCTTTCTCATAGAGATTCTTCGCCGTACTTCCTCTGTGCAACTCACAGTGGATGTTATCATTCCTTCCCAAATATTGAAACGATTGCACCTGTTCCAGTACTCTTCCCTCTAATTATATTTTGATTGTGTGGTCTTCTTTTCCAATTTTCATGACTTTGGTCTTATCAATGTTTAATCGCATTCCAAAATCTTTACCCACCCTTATAATATTTTCTATCATTTCCTGGAGCGAATCTTCTGTTTCTCCCAATACTATCATATCATCTGAATATATTATACTTTTTATTTTTTCTCCTCCCACTACAGGTCCTTTTGCTTCTTCCAAGGCCTCATAAATTAGCTTTTCAGCATATATATTGAAAAGTGCTGGTGACATACAACAACCCTATCTCACACCTCTTCCGATACTGACTTCTTCAGTTTCATCTTCTTCTACTCGAACTACCACTTTCTGTCCAAAATAAAGTTGTTTTATTGGTCTTCTATCTTTCCAGTACCAGCGGTTACTACAGAGAAAATTCAGAACCAACCGTGGATCCTACGACCCGACCCGATGTTAATTATCCGGACACGTGTATCATCATTATACGGGTGGCTATTAAGTGCAGAGGAGCGCGTCTTCTTGTTCCGGTAAACACGTCGCGGCGGTTAATCTGATGAGCGGAATGGAGGCGGGCCCGCTGTGTGTGTTTTGCAGCTGTGTATTAAAACGCCGCCGCCTTTGTGCGCCGCCTAGCTAAGCGTGACTTATTAATACCGTATTTCATCATAATTCCCATTGTGGCGATCTCGGCCGCCGTCGTAAGCGGTGAGTTAGGGCTCCTAATCCTCCGGTGCCATTCACTGTATCTTAAAGTAATTCCAATTATGCAAAGCGCCGGCCTCAGGTGTGAGCGCGCTAATGTATTCCCCGTCTGGCGGCGAGGCCGGACTCAAAGGCCAGATTATGCACACTGCATAAATCCCCCATCCCCTGCACTCTCCAGCTTCATTGACCCCAGCCTGCCCAACCGGTCAGTCAACCACCTCTTTCTGCTTAACCCCAGCACTGCTCAATCAGCATCTGTTCCGCAAGGCTGATGATGATATCGAGAGCTTTTTAATAAATGCAGCAAACTTAAAGACTGAGTTTAGAAAACAATGATTTGTGTAGTGTCAGTTTTTTAAAGTAAACCGACTCGTACGAATGACGATGAAGTACTAAGGTTACAAAGTCTGCAGTGTAACGTATGTATTTCAAAGCCAATAATGATACATCCGAAGCATAGAATTAAAATCTGTGATGCGGCCGGGAATCGAACCCGGACCTCCATGCTTACTAGGCAGACGTCTTACCGATAGACCTCCACACCACTAACGATTAAGGGACTCTTTGGGTTGAAAGAAATAAACTTTATTCTAAAAGGATTAAACACATTTGGGTACAAATGAAAGCCAATTATCAAAAGAGACATTGAGTGATTGTACTTCACGTGATCTTATTGGGCCCGTACGTGAATAATAATAATAAACTACATGTATTTCAAGTTGTATTTGTGGTAATAAACACGACAGTTAAGTACAAAAGGTAAACGATATAATAATTACAATTATTTATGACGATAACTTTACTGTCGTATGAAAAATTGAGTTGGATGACAGTAGTATTTCTCTCCTACTTTCTAAACTTCTTGACAGTAACTGGTTATGTAAACGAATAATGTCATATTATGAAAATGGCATGAGTATTGAGTGTTAAGCTGAAGTGAGCTGTTACGCAGCGTCTGAATTGCAACAGATGAAAAGTAATTGCGACTCTCGACGTTGCTAAATAGTCCCTGAAGGTTGTTAACCACAGTTGGTTTCCTGATATGTCTCCAAATCAGCATATTTCAAATTGCAAGGTTGTCGGTTCTTAGAGATTATCGAACGGGTGTGGTTCAACGGTAGGTATTCCTTACAGATTCAATGCTTCGCGATAGTTCAGTTGGCAGAGAAAATACCTTCGCGTTTAAGGCAGGTGTGGAGGTTGGCAGTTTGTGAATGGGGGGGGGGGGGGACGCTTTTCTGCTTTACCTGCACTCTCTGTGTGTGTGTGTGTGTGTGTGTGTGTGGAGGGGGGGGGAGGCCGGCGCATGCCGCTGCATACTTTACCCAGATTACTCGCGACTCTTTTGAGGGCCTACTTGCAGGCGACACTTGTCTGCCATCAATTACGTTCCGCTTTTGTAGCTATTGTAGCGTTTCACTTTTTGCAACTGTGCTGGGAGAAATTCCAGTCTAGCTGCGGTACTCATACTGCGGCCACCAGAAGCACTTAACCGTTGACGCGGGCAGTGTTTACAGGGTGACTTTTTCCATCGTGTAGAAACTCCAGGGATTGGTAGAATAAAGGATCCGAACAGTTAAGATCTGATGAACATATGTCCGGAAATACATTATTTCCATGCTAGAGACCATTTATTCAATCATATTCTGTTAGAGAAATTGCTGTCTAATAGCCGCGGTGGAGTAGCTGAGCGGTCTAAGGCGCCTCGCTGCGGAGCGCGCGGTTGCTCGCCGTCGGAGGTTCGAGTCCTCCCTAGAGCATGAGTGTGTGTTTTGTCCTTATGTTAGTTTACCTTAGTGTAAGTAGTTTGTAAGCTACGGACTGATTACCACGCAGTTTGGTCCGATAGATTTACAAACATTTCAACATTTTGCTGTCTAATGTGCGCAACATGAAGCCTCAGCTGTAAGTTTTCTAAATTGTTTCCATGTGCCTCAACGCATCAGTATTCATGCTACCATTGACAAAAGAGTTCTAAAATCGCAGTGGTGTAACGCTGCATAAATACGCTGCTCTAGTGTGTTCGCATCTGGATAGGACTCTGGTTGCACGATACTTTTGAGATCGCACAAAAATCAGAAATCGCAAGGGTTGACATCCGTTAAAGTAGCAGATCATGCAACTGGACCTCCTCCACTGATCCATCGACCAGTGAAGACGCGACTGAAATGTTGAAAATGCGACATAAAGTCGTCGAGGAGGCTGCGAAAAGCTAATTAGGTCCCAAAAAGTTTTTATTGCACGCCACACTTCTTGTACAGTGCAGCTTCAATGACGCATTTCGGTATTACCATCATCAGATTAGCACCTCCTTATTGACGTAGCCACACTTACGGAAATAGATGGATTTAAGAAGACATACACACGTATTTGCAGCCTGCAAAGACAGTAATTGGTAAAAATAAATAAACAAACATAATAAAACTTTGCATACAAAATACATTTTTTCTTATTGGCACCGATCAACAAATCATAGTGACGAAATGAAAATGGGCTCATTTCGGCAGTTCCATTACAGTTTCGAAGAAGATTCATTTATTAGGCCTTTTTCATTCCGTGTCCTCTTATAGATCAGACCATAGAGTTTTTACACGATTACAAAAAATCACCAGCCGCACGGAAGTGACCGTGCGTTGTAGGGCACCACGTTACGGATCGCACGGTCACTCGCGTCGTAGGTTCGACTCCTCCCTCGGGCATGGGTGTGTGTGTTCTCCTTACTATAAATTAGTATAAGTAGTTTGTAAGTCTAGGGACCGATGACCACAGCAGTTTAATCCTTTAGGTTAACAAACAATTAAACATTTTCGAGTTTTGAAAACAATATATTTCCGTTGCTGTTCTCCCGAGATTTTACACTCAAATGTTCAAATGTTTGTAAAGCTGTGGGATCAAAATACAGCGGTCATCAGTCCGTAGACTTACAAACTACTTAAAATACATATGATAAGACAACACACAGATCCATGCCCGAGAGAGGACTCTAAACTCCTACGGGGACTAACCGTGTACTCCGCAGCAAAGTACAAAGCGCACAACCAATTTTACACTCTGGATGTTAATGTTGACAATTGCAGCCCCACAGCCCCACACGTTGCTTTAAAATAATTACAAAAAATTTATCTGGATTTCGACACTATGGAAGTCATCATCAGAATGTAAAATTGCCACATGAGACTTTTACAGAGGTAAGGAATGCTCCGACGTATAAAAGATTAAAAACAATATGCTAGCTAGCAGTCTGAATAAATAAAATTTTTAACAGAGTGACAAGCCGCTGTAGTTGTGCCAGTAGATCAAGGCTGCATCAGGGAGTTAGTATATATTTTTAAATGCTTTTGGTATGTCGCGTTTAGAGACTGATTATGCCTTTCAGCGTTCAGTCTGGAGCATAGTACCTCTAATAAAATTCCTCCATGATCCCCTATTGAATGCTAACATTGATGCCTCATCTGATGTTATGCCTTTTACTTCAAAATCATTCTGCTCCAAATCTAAGTACTTTCTTCTTGGTCTACCTCGACTCCTCTTACCCTCCACTGACGAGCTCATGAGTCTCTTAGGTAACCTTGCTTCACCCATGCGTGAAACACGACCCCACCATCTCAGTCTGTTCGCTCTAACTGCTTCATCTATGGTGTTCATTCCAAGCTGTTCTTTGATTTCCTCATTATGGACATCCTCCTGCCATTGTTCCCATCTATTGGTACCTGCAATATATATATAAATATATATATATATATATATATATATATATATATATATATATATATGTGTGTGTGTGTGTGTGTGTGTGTGTGTGTGGCTTAAGAAAATGGGCAAACCCCGAAACTAGTCAGCATTTCAAATAAAAGCAGCTTTAGTGCATATATAAAAATGTCTTTTCTACAATATATTTTTTAATCTTTTATACATGAGCTTTCCTTTCTTCTGTAAAAGTCTGATGATGACTTCTATAGTGTTGTCGAAATCTAGATAAAATTTTTGTAATTATTTTAAAGCTACTTGTGGTGGTGCTGGGCTGCAATTGTCAACATTATTTTCATCAAGTTGCTGCATATAAGGCCATGTTTAAAGCTGTAAAACTCTGCAAGTTGTTCTTCTAGAGGAATACGGCCGCGCTGGTTCAGAGCGGTGTCGTGTGGGCTGGGCTGGGGCGCCTCCCCGTCGGACAGCGGCACAGTGGCGGGCGGAGCCACTTGATTACTGCGACACTAAAGCGGGCGTCGGCGTCGTAAAAGCGCGCCTGCTGATCGCCGGCTAACTGCGCGATTAATGGGCCGACACGCCGCCAAACGGCGCTTTTACGCGCGATGGAGTCCCGTCACCCGCCCTGCACTCCATCTCCGGCGCTCCTTGCTTGCCAATCTCTGCCGCTGCCAGCTGCATCAGCCGCTCCTCTGAATATGCGTCTCTCTCTACCCGTGCCGTCACTTATCCTCCTCGCACTTTCATTACGAAAATTCCATTATCCTGAAACTCTCCAGTTTATGAATGGCATTTTATTAAATTAAATGAAGCATTTTATCTCGTGTATGTCGCTTAATGTACATTTAGTTCAACATTTTTATAGATTTTTACAAGCTGCCGGCCTGTTCAAATCAAATGTTTGTAATTCTATGCCGGCCGCGGTGGCCGAGGAGACTGAGGCGCTTCAGTCACGGTCTGTTCGGCCACTACGGTCGGGGGTTCGAATCCCCCCTCGGGCATGGATATTTGTGCCGTCCTAGTTCGTAAGTAGTTGATAAGTAGTTTGTAAGTTTAGGGACTGATGACCCCCGTAGTTAAGTCCCATAAGCTTGACAAACATTTGAACATTTTGATTTTTGTAATTCTATCGGACCAAACTGCGTGGTCATCAGTCCGTAGCTTAGAAACTACTTAAAACTAGGTAAACTAACCTAAGGACAACACACTCAGCCATGCCCCAGGGAGGACTCGAAACTCCACGGCGAGCAACCGCGCGCTCCGCAGCGAGACGCTTTAGACCGCTCGGCTACTCCACCGCGGCACACGGCTAATCCGCCGCGGCTATAGGTTACATTGAAAGGCCTATCATATGAATACTTCGGGTTAACAATCAGTTACAAAAAGGGGGCGAAAATTTATTGAGCTACTATTCTAACGTTATAAGATTCCCTTCAAAACAATCAGTTCCGAAATGAGTGATTCAGGCAATGTAGAAAAAGTTTCGAAGTTGGTGGATGTCATACTGAGCAACCGTTAGTGAATTAAATTGGTATCTATTGTCAGTAATGTCCATTGTCTCCTTCAGTCGTTGCCTATCTTGTGTAGTCAAAGTTGTTTATGTCCGCATCTATGCAAATTCAGGGCTCTCGAAACGAGTTAATCAGCAAAATATGCCCACATAGTAGCCATCTAACAACCTACATGTCTTGTGAAGTACGTTTTATTTTGATACACCTTTACATGTGGATTAAGTCTGTAGTGTGGTAAAATTAGGACACCATGTTATCGTTAATTTCGCTGAACAGCGAGTTGTGAGCCGTGGGCCTTTGCTTTCCTAACCATAGGTTACCGCTACACCACGTCTCAACACTTTGTCGCTTGTGTTAATGAATTTTTGTCGCCATCACAATCGGCATACACAGCGAATGCATGACGAGAGGTGGGCTAGCCAGTGTCACTGCTGAATATTGATGTGCCGGAGCAACGGAAAGCTGCCCCACCTCACTCCTATGCAAAACTCACGTCCGTGCGTTCAGAAGTGACGACACAGTACGCCGAACCATCCTCTCCCCCCTCCCCCCACACACTCTCCATACTCGTGATATTAACTAGTTGTCAGAATGTGTGTGCAAATGCGTTGTTGGAAAAAAGGTAGAAAACATTGCTGTCTGTCCAGATGCATGTTGTAGTTCTCTATTCTTTACATTGTTCCTACATTACTACCACCCATTTACACTCTTTTGTAGCAAAATAAACGTAACATTGTAAAATTTAAGTTTGATGCTTTAATTTTTGAATACCAGTCTATAATCTGATGAATTATTAAGTACTCTAAAATACTTAAATTGGTGTACGACCTAAGGTCATCGGTCTCTTTATACTTTTAACTTACGCGAAGGGCAACATATGCTGCGCGGTAGTGGCCGTGTGCTCTAAAGCGATATGTTGCGGAGTGCCCGTCTGCTCCCCGTCGGAGGTTCAGATCCTCCCCCCAGCCATCGGTGTGTGTGTGTGTGTGTGTGTGTGTGTTTGTAAGTGTAGGGGCCGATGACCACAGCAGTTAGGTCCCATGGCTTTACAAACATTTGAACATTTTTTGTCAACACACACAGTCACGCTTTCAGCCACAGCTTAAATAGTTTCTGTCCTATTTTTCATACATCAAACACTAAATCTATCATGTGCTGGGGTTCTAATGATCGAGGGAAAAAAACGAATAGAAGATTGGCGTTCAAGCCCAATCGGCATCGTGGTCATAAGAGACGGAGTACATGACCAGATTGTCTATTTATGAAAATTCGGTAAACGTAAATATGGATGGCTGGAGCTGGATTTCAACCACCGTCCTCCTGAATGCGAATCCAGTATGTTTGCACTGCGCCACATAGCTTGGATAAATGATCTTGTAGTCGAGCTGAGGTTAAACCTAGACGTCAAAAGTGCAATCTCTCAGGAGGTAAAAGTGTACGACTACATCTACATACCTACTCTGCAGTTCACATTAAAGTACGTAGCAGGTAGTTCATCGAACCATTATCAGACTGTTTCTCTACCGTTGCACTCTGTAAGAAACGTGACCAAAAATGAGGACCTAAATCCTTCCATTCGAGCTACGAGTTTTCTTATTATCGCGATTTGTTCAAATGTTTATAAAAGCGTGGGACCTAGAGCTACAAACTCCTTAAACTAACTAATGCTGATGACGACAAACACACAGCCATGGCCGAGGGAGGACTCGAACCTCCGAAGGTGAACAGAAACGCAATTATCTTTTTATTTCATTTTTTTAATATTTTTATTTTATTTTATTATTATTATTTTTTATATAAAGTTGAAACTCTAGGTGTGTATCGAAGTCTGTAAGTAAAGTACCATGCGCCACAGACAATACGAAATATGATGTGACCTTCCTCTTGGTTTGTTCCTCAAGTGTGCAAAATTCCTTTTGAACTGTAGGTTTTATATAGAAGAGAGGAAAGGTTAAAAACCGCTACTTCGGTTACGTTTACGGATTCATTCATCACGATGTTCTTATACTTTTTCCAATCCCTGTAAACCTCGCAAAAAGATTATTGCTGCAAAAGCAGAGGGATTACAGCTAGCCGGCCGCTGTGCCGGAGCGTTCTGAGGCGCGTCAGTCACAGTCTGCACGGCCACTACGGTCGGGGCTTCGAATCCCCCCTCGGGCATGTATATTTGTACCGTCCTTAGTATTAGCTAGTTCATAAGTAGTTTGGAAGTTTATGGACTGATGACCCTGTAGTTAAGTCCCATAAGCTCTACAAACATTTGAACATTTTTGATTACAGCTAACAGTGAGACTTATCAACGTTAGTTTTTGCCGCGTTCTATTCACGACTTTCAAGGGAAGCTGACAGATGACAGGAAAACAGAGAGCCACTCGCCACCAGCTGCCTTAGTGAGTGTAGCTGGCGATATTGGTGAGAGTTTTGATGGGGAGGAATGCAGAGCGGAGCGGCTGTCTGTAGCGGCAGCAGGGTGAAGCCGTCCCCTCGGAGAGCGGCTGACGCGTCCATCTCTGGCGGTGGCGCCAGATGCGCGCAGCCGGGGGAAGACGGGGGCCGAGGCACGTGTGTGCGGTAAATACGGCCGCCACCTCGTCTCATAAATAGCGGCCGAGCGGGGCCGCTGGCCCTCTGAGGCGCTAAATCAAACGTCGCCAGCGCCAGCCGCCAGCCGCCGATCGCGACGCCCGCCTTGACCAGGGACGGCGCGCGTCCACTCCAACAACTGTAGCACCGGGCTGTCGTTAGCTACATCTTGCCGATCGCAGGTCATCATCAGGTGCATATCTCAACAACACGAAACAGAAATGACGGAGTATATACTTCTTTACACGTAAGAGACGCAGAATATATAGTGGCAGTAGAGAGAATTCTGGACGACGCTCCGGCCGCTCCTTGATCGCTGGCCATCTCCCGTCGATGCCTCGCTGCCGGATGAGCGGTGATGAAGTCCCTTCAGTGTTGCTGCTGTGCCCAGGGAGAGTGGTTCGAACCCCGACTCTGTCCTCCGGTCAGGAACTTGTCCCCATCTCGTCGCGTCGTTATTGCTGCCGGTGGCTGGCGAGATGACTAGAGCCCCTCACTGCGACATGACGTCATGCTGACCTCTGGAGTGGCCCGTTGTCGGGACTCGGGAGATGAACCGCTAACCGCTTTTGACGACCTCAGAGCTGCAACTGCTAGTTGCTTACTCGCTGCCGTACTGGTGCAGCCGGGCGCGGTGGCCGAAGGCACTGAGGCACTCCAGTCACGGTCAGCACGGCCACTACGGTCGGGGGTTCGAATCCCCCCTCGGGCATGGATATTTGTACCGTCCTTAGGATTAGCTAGTTCATAAGTAGTTTGTAAGTTTAGGGACTGATGACCCCGTACTTAAGTCCCATAAGATATACAAACATTTTTTGTACTGGTCCTCTCCGAACTGAGCTACGAACTGTCGATTGCTCTGAAACACATGCTTTCTACTTCGCTCGGCTTGGCTGTGTTCCCCCCAACAGTTCCGTTTCAAGTCACGTGCAAGTCAACAACTTCGACACACGCCTGCTGTGTTGATCCCCGTCGTTACACACTTGCGGCTACTGCTGTGTTTGCAGTTCCGGCCGGCTGTGGCCCCAAAGACACGTATTTCATACACAAAGCTATCGCGGTATTGGATTGCAACTCTTGCCTCAGTCACTGCATCTGAACCGGCGCCTCACTTCCTGTTTCTTTCACACTGAGACTATTTCGTTTATTTACCTAAAATTTCTACAAAATACTCTAGCGGTGTTACAACAATACACTAACAACGTACCTTCTTCTTCTTCATTCCCATCTATCCAACATCTAGCCAGATGGTACTTCTCCACTTTCCTCGGTCTTTCCACAATTGTTCTTCCACTATTTGGTTGCATACCAGGTCCTCCTCCTTGACTTTATTGAGTCGATTCATCTTGTAATCGGTCTTCCACTTGCCCTTAGTCTTGAACTCTATTATTCTTCTATGTTGGAGGTCAGCAAGTAATCTTAGATGGGGTCCGGATACTTTTGAAAATTTTTGTAGAGGTCCACCAGTAAAATCTCACAATCCTTATTAATTCTAATTATTCAGCAGTTAATTGAAAAATTCTAGAAAAAAATATTAGAATGGCTCTCATATGAATTGTTATCAACAGAAAAAAGGTTTTTAAAAAAAGAATTTGAGTACGTATCTTTCAATTTTTTTTTTTTTTTTTATGTGGTGTGTTTTTGGCCTTATGCGGCCCGGACTTGGATCGCAGTCCGCCAGTTGCCGACCGCTGTTCTAGGTATTCTTTCCGCTGACATCCTCTTCACAACCCTAAATCATTATAACCTATTGTTTTCCATTCTCTCATTAACTTCTCCAATTTCCTTCCTAGCATTTTACCCAAAAACTCCGAGAGTTAGCTCAGTTTATAATGACCAAGCTGTCGACGAACCGTTAAACTCTAAGCTTCCTTCCTTGCTTCCTCCATAAATAGGAACCCCACATCCTCCAAAAGGAAAGTACGTGTCGATCTTTTAATTCGCCCCTGACTCTCTGAGCGCCTCATCCCGAAACTGCTGGAACTGTGCAAACAGTAATAGGTTGTATAGGGCAGCGCTGATCCTCGCCAATGACGCATTAACGGAGCGCCGGCTCGTTAGTTAAGCGCGGGTAATGCGCGGACAGGCGGAATTGCGTTTCGCTGCATGTTCACCTCGGGATATTAAAGCGGCGGCCGCGCGCTCCTAATCGGATGATGGAGACGGCGCGTCATCCGACTCCATCAGCGGCGCGGCATCCATCACCGGGCGCCGGCCCAAGGAGCGGCCGCCGCCGCCGGCGTAACGAAATCACGCCGAGAGCGGCCGCGTATTAATCTCGCCCAAACCCAATAGAGCGACGCAGCAATTAATGAGCAGCGCCGTGTGGGCCCAGCCTTAATGTTCACTGGGGGGAGGGGGGGAGGCTGTGCGCTAACGTGGTTAGCCGACGTGCGCGTCGTCAGCGCCGCAGCTCAGGCTGCAGGCTGGTGGCTCACGCACCAGCTATAGTTCTCGTCAGTGTACCCGGCTCGAACATAGGCCGTGTCGCGTACGTCGAGACCAACGAGAAAAATGGGCCGTGTTGCTTGCGTCACGTCATCCCAGAAAGCTCGAGACAACGCGATCGCAAACTGACTGGCTGACCGCTTTGAGACAGTGGGCTGTGCCTAGTGGCCGGCTGGTCAACTAGCGATCGGCCACTACGGTCGGGGTTTCGAATCCCCCCCCCCCCTCGGGCATAGATATTTTTGCCGTCCTTAGGATTAGCTAGTTTATAAGTAGTTTGTAAGTTAAGGGACTAATGACTCCGTAGTTAAGTCCCATTTCATTTTTTTCAGCTAGCGATCGTGTTATCTCAAGCGTTGGCTGATGGCGTAAGCGACACGGCCTGTCTTTCTCATTGGCCTCGTGGCGCTCGGCCAATACCATCTAGATACAAAGCCTCACAACAAGTCAGTGCCACGTCACACCGAAAGGCTGCCATTGCAAGCTGAGTGACTGGACGCTGGGGCACTGCCCACTGCCTCGTAGCGCAAAATGTTTCAAATGTTTGTATAGCTTATGGGATTTAACTATGGGGTCATCAGTCCCTAAACTTACAAACTACTTATGAACTACTTACGAACTAGGACGGCACAAATATCCATGCCCGAGGGGGGATTTGAACCCCCTACCGTAGTGGCCGTGCAGACCGTGACTGGAGCGCCTCAGTCCCCTCGGCCACAGCGGCCGGCACCTCGTAGCGCACTCCAGTGAGCTTGCAACGGTGGACTATCGGCGTGTCGTGACATGGACTTCTCGTGAGGCCTTGTATCAAGACGGTGTTGGCTCAGTCTATTGCGTGTAAAGTACGGGAGTGGCCGAGAGACGCCGAGGAAGCGTGTCAGACACAGTGATGGCTAGCGAGGATACATTTTGATGTTTATACAGTTTAAATTAAAAAGGTTCAAATGTTTATTAAGCTTATGAGACTTAACTGCGGGGACATCAGTCCCTAAACTTACAAACTATTTATAAACTAACTTATACGACAGGGAACGGCATTGTGCATCGGAGCATAGCGCCTTAATGCGCTCGCCCACTCTGCCGCAGATTAAATTCACATAAACATTCAAGTGATATATAGCCACTGCTATACAGGGTGTATCTAAAACGATGGAGCCAGCCGCGGTGGCCGAGCGGTCTGCGGCGTGCCAGTCACGGTCTGCACGGCCGCTGCGGTCGGGGGCTTGAATCCCCCCTTGGGCATGGATGTTTGTGCCGTCTTTAGTATAAGCTAGTTCATAAGTAGTTTGTAAGTTTAGGGTCTGATGACCCCATAGTCACGTCCCAAAAGCTGTACAAACATTTGAACATTTTAATAAAACGATGGCGCAAACTTACACGGTAACAACTACAGAAAACAGAAGCAAACATGTCCCAGTACACATAGGTCCACAAAGGAACCGTTTGCGAGATAATTACGAATGTATGGTTCCAAGTCGTCACTGACGTCGTTGTAAACATCATCGTAGTTAGTACATATTAATTTGATGGGAAAAAATGAAGTTCCAATCTTTAACATAACCTTTCTTATATGCAAAACCTACAGTTTTATTCCGATGTTAAAAGGAATTTTGAACACTCGAGGAACAGAACATGAAATTTCGCATGGTGTGTGGCGGAGGGTACTTCACTTACAGACGTCAACACACACCTACAGTTTTCTTCCAAAGTAAAAAGAAAAGAAAAAAAATTGAATGAGCGTCTGCTCGTCGTTGATGTTTCGAGTCTTCCCTTGCCCATGGCTGTGTGTGTCGTCATAAGCTTTAGTTAGTTTAAGGGGTTTGTAATTCTAGGCTCTGCTGGCCACTGGAGTTTGGTCCGATCCTTTTACAAACATTTGAACAAATCACTCTAATAAGAGAAACAAGAGCTCAGATGGAAAGATTTAGATCACGCCGCGGTGGAGTAGCCGAGCGGTTAAATGCGTCTCGCTGCGGACCGCGCGGTTGCTCACCGTGGAGGTTCGAGTCCTCCCTGGGGCATGGGTGTGTGTGTTGTCCTTAGGTTAGTTTACCTAGGTTTAAGTAGTTTGTAAGCTACGGACTGATGACCACGCAGTTTGGTCCGATGGATTTACAAACATTTGAACATTTAGGTCTGGCTTTTTGCTACGTTTTTACAGAGTGGAACGGTCGATAAATAGTACGGAAATGGTTCGATGAACCATCTGCTCCACACACACTTTAGTGTGAGCTGCCCCGGCCCTCTAGTTACCTTTTTTTTTCTTTTTTTTTTTTCTCGTTCTAGGGTTTCCAAATCTCGAAATCAATTTTTTAGACTGTCCCGAGCCTCTCGTCCTGCGGGGCCTCCAAATCTCAAAAGTTACTTTTTTATAGTAATAGGAGTACATCTATTTTCAAGGGACGGGGGCGTCTCATTTTCTTTTGCCGCCGCCCCGGGCCTCCGAGTCTTAGTCCGCTGCTGCATAAGGAAGGACGATGAAAATAGGTGTACTGCAACAGAGGAATGTGTAACCTTGCAAGCGTAAAATTGGTGGTTAGATACGTATTTCGGCGCTGATTAGTTTGCAGCTTTGTTTCCTTGTTTAAATTCCCCTAACGTCGGCCACGCAGGCAGTGGTAACAAAAGTCGTACGTTACAGACACAGCCCGCAGCTCCGGCACGTTGTTCGCGGCAGCCTCCCGGCCGATCACGTCAGCGCCAGGGCGCGGCCATGGCCGCCGGCACATTTAATCCGACAGAACTCGTTAGGAACTGCAATATTTCGGCGATGGCCGATGTAGCGCGCGCTAGCCGACGGTCTTGCGCCGGCGATGCCGCCGCTCGGCTGACGGCGTTTTTATAGCTGCCGCTACACCGCCGGATTAAAAACTGCTACACTAATCTCCAATTGCGGGCCGGGTCACGTGATTGTTGGCGCAGTTTATTATGGAGCCGCCGTACGCGTCCCAAAATTAATATTCCCTCCCCCTTTGTTCGAACGGCCGGCCCGCCGCCGTAACGCTGAAATAAATGCCATTAATGCGGACGCGACCGTCGGAGCATCGGAAATCAATCAACTGATTCCGCGGTAATACGTTAATGAGGGGACGCGCGCGATTGAGCGGTCCGCGGCGGCGCAGTTGGCAGCACTGCGCGCGGTGAATCCCCCACCAGCCGGCCGCCGGGGGAACCCCCCCGCCGTCCGGTCGCGGCGCCGACTGTACGCATTAGGACTTAATGCGCGTTTCATTGGTTGTTTAGCAAGGCGCGCCCGGAATGGAATAAAATACTGGTTCATACACAGAGGAGGCGCGCCAGCCGTGTTATGAGGTTTTAAGATGTGCGGCGACGTTGTAATTAGTGTCCATGTGGGGCTGTTTATTAAAAACAAACCCCCCACCCACGTGCCCTCCCTCCTCCCACAGGGCCTTACCTCGCCGGTAATTAGAGCTGGAATTAAAACTCGTAATTAGCGGTGCGCCGGGAGCGACCCAGCAATCTCTTCCTAAGGGAAGCAGAGAAAAAGGCACGGGGGACTCGGGAGGTTGGCAACGCGCAGCTGCCGACAAGCGAGCAGCGCCCGTAATGGCAGGTAGCGGCGCGGCCGCAAACTTAAAAACCGCCGCGTGCCTACAAACTGCGCGACCACGGCTGCAACGGCCACTGCGAGCGCGTAACGAGCCTTTGGGAGCCCTCGGGCCCAGCGCGCGCCCAGAACTTACTTTAATTTCGCTGAAAGAAATGAGCCCGCCAAGTGTTCGGCGTACACTGCTCCCCACGGCGAGTTCTCGTACTAGAAAATTTCTGCGAGCGACGAGGTTCTGCGCTCCAAAGGCTAGCAATATTCCTTTATCACTAAATGAAAGCCTTCGAGGCTAATCTTATTTTCAAGGTCGCAACATGAAGTGACAGTATCGTTTCGAGTGAACAATAAATCAACTGTCAGCTCAGCTCAGCACATCCCATAGGCAACACGGATTCAGAAACGCCGGCCGCGGTGGCCGCGGGCACTGAGGCGCTTCAGTCACGGTCTGCACGGCCACTACGGTCGGGGGTTCGAATCCCCCCTCGGGAATGGATATTTGTGCCGTCCTTAGTCTTAGTTAGTTCATAAGTAGTTTGTAGGCTTTTGAAATATGGTGCTACAGAAGAATGCTGAAGATTAGGTGGGTGGATCGCGTAACTAATGAGGAGGTACTGAACAGAATTGGGGAGAAAAGAAATTTCTGGCATACCTTGACTAAAAGAAGGGATAGATTGGTGGGACACATTCTTAGACATCAAGGAATTGTGAATTTAGCATTAGAGGGAAGTGTGTGGGGTAAAAATCGCAGAGGAAGACCAAGAGATGGATACAGTAAGCAGATTCAGACAGATGTAGGTTGCCGTTCTTATGTGGAGATGAAGAGGCTTGCTCAGGATAGGGTATTGTGGAGAGCTGCATCAAACCAGTCTCCGGACTGAAGACCACAACAACAACAACAAGTAGTTTGTAAGTTTACGGACTGATGACCCCGTAGTTAAGTCCCATAAGCTTTAGAAACGTTTTTTCAAATTGCGCGCTTATGGATATGGGATTCGTGATTTCCTGTCAGAAAGGGCACAGTATGTTGTAATTGAGGGAAAGTCACCGCGGCGGAGTGGCCCAGCGCATTGAGGCGCTATGCTACGATGCGCGGTCCGCTGCCCGTAGGGGGGTCGAATCTCCCCCTCGGGCATGGATGTTTGTGTCGTCTTTAGTATAAGGTAGTTCATAAGTAGTTTGTAAATTTAGGGACTGATGAACCCGCAGTTGAGTCTCTTAAGCTTAACAAACATATGAACATTTTTGAACGGAAAGTCATCGACAACAGAAGTGACATTTGGAATTCACCAGGGAAGTATTATAGGCCTCCTGCTGTTCCTTATTTTTGCAAACGATTTAGGAGACAAACTGAGTAGCTCTTTAGTCTGCTCGCGGATAATGCTGTCACTTATCGGTTAGTAAACTCACCAGAATATCAGAAGCAACTGAAGAATGATTTAGATAAAATAGCAAACTATGGCTGGGTAGCACAGTGGTAGAGTGCCACACTATGAATCCAAAGGTCGCGGTTTCGATCCCCGCCAGGTCCTAGGATTTTTATCTGTCACTTTCCACTTCTTTCCCCTCTGGCAGTGTTGTTGATGTGAAAAATATCATGTTGCACCGTGGTTCGGAACCCACGTTAAATTGGAGGTCCCCCTATAACTAACTGTATAAGTTAGTTTGGAGGTCGGACGACCATGTCTAGTAAATCACTGTGGTGTTCAAACCAATCTTCGGATTGTTGACGGCTTTACTTTTTATCTGCATGGTGCAAAAAATGGCAATTGGTCCTTAATAATGAGAAGCGCGAAGTCATCCATATTACCACTAAAAGAAGCCCGTTAAACTTCATTTACCCGTTACAGCAATCAAGATTACAGGTTGTAAATTCAGGTAAATGCCTAGGAGAAACAATTACAAACAACTTACATTGGAAATAGCACACAAAAAGTAGGGAAGGAGAACAAAAGACTACAATTCATTGGCAGAACACTTAGAGGATGCAACAGTTCTACTAAAGGAACTACCTAAACCACACTTGTGCGTTCTATTTTCGAGCATTGCTACGCATTGCGGGATCCTTACCTAGTGGGACAGACGAACGATTTAGAGAAATTTTAGAGAAGGGCAGCTCATTTTGTACTATCACGATATAGGGGAGAGAGTGTACGGAAATGATGCTCGAGTTAGAATGGAAATCATTAAAAGAAAGGCATTAATCGTTGCGACGGGATCTATTTCAAAATTTCTTCCAGCAACTTAATTAACGTCGGATTTTAGATTTTTTTTTTTTTTCGAATTTGCAGCTGTTGCTTTGGGTTTTTTCTATACTTACTCTCTATCAATTTTTTAATCACCCCTGTGTTAAAACAAACAAAACTAAATTATTCAAATCGGCGACGCTATTTAGCAAGACTGACGCAAAGCTGTTCACTTTTATATATATAAAGGTTTGAGTTGCCTTGCAACATATTGGACTCGAACCGAGGTAGCCGTTACGACAGCCCAACGAGAGATGGGAACACTCCCCACAGCTGTTAACCCAGCAGCAGTTCTTCTCCTTGTCTTACAAGCCGCTCTTGAGCGAACAGAGGCCGCCTCCCACTTAGCTCATAGCCAGCTCGGGGCTCGCAGATTTATTGCGTACACGGGCGGAAAGACGTGCGATATTGATTTCCACTTGGGGGGCCGCGAGACGGCCGGGCGAGGCGGCACATGGCGTCGGCCAAGTTGGCCTAACTGTGATGTAATGACCAGCTTTACTGTAATGAAGTACGCCGCAAACTGCCGCCTGAATAACTAGCCATTCGCCAAGTTTGCCTGCTCATTACCCGGCCCGCGGTAATGGCCGGGCCCACCCCCAGCGCCTTGCTGCTCGCAAGATGTCGCACGCCACGTGACCGAGCCGGGGTTTTCATCTACCACCGCACGGCGTCACCTCGTGGAAAAGACGCTCTCCCCGTCTGCACACAGTTTCCGGCCGACGTATTGGTAATGATCGACGTATGACATTTTTACCATCGATTTTCATACCTATTGTCTCTTAGGTCAAATAAGATACGTCATAAAATAGCGCTTTTTATATCCGCCTGTTTAAACCAATCTTTGCAGTAAAGGCTGCGAAACAGCTCATTTACCAATCACATTATTTTTTGCTTATTACTGGACAAAGCTTACTCGACCTGGTTAAAAGTGGACATTTCTAATGTGCGTAACTTCAGAATATCTTGGAACGGCAACTGGATGTTCATCCCACACTCACGGTTCTCCTTGTCTCTGTCCCCCTGTCTCTCTCTGCCCATCTCATTCCCTGTCTTTGTCTACCTCTTCCTCACCTCTCCTCATATCTTCCCCTCCCCCTCCCTCTCTGTCCATCTGAACCTCCTTCCGTCAGTTTCTATACATCTCCCCCTCCTTCCTCTCTCTGTCCGTTTTCTCTCTCCTTCCTGTCTATCTCCATTGCCCCCCTATCTGTATCAATCTCCTCACCTTCCTGTCTCTCCTCTTACATCTCTTTCTAACCTAAAGACTGTTACTGTTATATACAAAATCTTATGTCCACGAAAGTTCTTAACCAAGTACATTGACATTTCAATGCAACTTTGCACTGGAATACTCTCACGTTTAAATATACATGAATTTTATACAGAGGAAACGTCGTTATAAAAATTCTTAATAAGAAATAGGGGAAGGTCGGGCAGTTGGCGACGATTCCAAAATGACGAATTTTGAATTGGCCCGATAACTCAACAGCCCGGTGCCACTGATCTATGTTATTGCTTCCTTAGCTCGCTCTACATGCATGTCAGTTGATCCAGAACAACTTGGTCATTTTTTTTCTTTTTTTTTTTTTTGGTGACGACAGAGGGCTGAAATTAGATGGCCGGCCGCGGTGGCCGAGGTGACTGAGGCGCTCCAGTCGCGGTCTGCACGGCCACTACGGTCGGGGGTTCGAATCCCCCCTCGGGCATGGATATTTGTGCCGTCCTAGTTCGTAAGTAGTTCATAAGTAGTTTGTAAGTTTAGGGACTGATGACCCCGTGGTTAAGTCCCATAAGCTTAACAAACATTTGAACATTTTGAAATTAGATGCTGCTTTTTTAACTATTTTTCCTACGGTTTAAATGAGTTTCACGGAAATAATACTCTTATATTAATGAATATTAGTTGATTCCTCTTAAACCTTATGGAGTTACTGACGCTTTAATAACGGTTGAATGATATTATCACGTCAGACTTTGTGCTTGTATACAATATGTCGACTGCGTTTAAGGTGACGAATTATGCAAGATGGCGACGGGTTGGAATGAAACAAAGAAAGGGAAGGAAGGAAGGAAGCATAGGATTTAACGCGCCGTCGACAGCTTGGTCGTTAGAAATTGAGCTAACGCTCGGAGGTTTTGGTAATTATTGGGAAGGAAATCGGCCGTACCCTTTGAAAGGAATCTTCCTGGCATTTTCCAAGTACTGATTTAAGGAAATCACGGAAAACCTAACTCTGGACGGCCGGAGGTGGATTTGAACCACCGTCCTCCGGTCTGCGATTCCATTGCGTTACCACTGCGTCACCTCGCTCGGTAACAAAGAAAGGATCTTAGAATAGACTTCTGCGACTCATCTTCAAAACTGAGTATTCCGACAGTGGTTCCGATTATGCCGATGTATGATAAGGTTCGAAAGACGGAAATGTGGTATCAATGTTCTCAATGCCAAGAGTTGGCTCATGTTCTGAGTACGGGTTTAAGCTGCAGGGAAGCATGTATCCGACTTTTGTGGTAAACAGACAACCATCAATAAAATCACTTTCTTTTCTAAATAAAATGTAAGTAAGGGACAGAAAAAATTTAATATACCTTAATGTCGTCATCTTACCCGACTTTCCGCTACGTGCATAAAACCCTCATATGGTAGAATGTAGAGTTGTATCAAAACTACACAATAATGGGTGAAGATTAACAATTATGAACTGGACACACGACCATTTACATTTTTATGCGGGTCCGTAGCACAGTGGTTGCGTCCAAGACTACAAATCCAAAGGTCGCGGGTTCGATCCCCGTCAGGTTCAAGCGGTTTTATCTGTCACTTTCCACTTCTTTTACCTCTGGCAGTGTTGCGGATGTGAAAAATACCGTGTAGCGCAGTGGTTCGGAACCCACGTTAAACTGTAGGTCCCCCTAAACTGGCTGGGTAAGTCGGTTTGAAGGTCGGAGGAAGGCAACGGCATACCACATCCAAACAGGACGATGCCTAGTGAAGCACTGTGGTGTTCAAACCAGTCTTAGGATTGTTGAATTGCTTTACCTTTTTTTCATATTTGTTACAATATCAGGTGACTGAGTGTATCTCGGGAATTTTTTTCCTATTACATAGTGGTACGTAGTGCTACTCACCGCGTTTTCGATGCTAACATATCTTCTGTGATCCGAAAAACTTGAAATAATTTTTTTGATATATATATATATATATATATATATATATATATATATATATATATATATATATATACTATAATTTTCGAAAATCGCGTTTTACGTAAAAATACAACTATGTAAAAAAAGTGTAAATACAAAATTGTAACGAAATCGTTAGGTTCGTTTCCGAAAAAGCTTATAAAAATTGCTCGTTTAAAGATACAAAATATACGCCAGCAAGCTAGCTGGGAGACAAAGGGATTGGGGGGGGGGGGGGCGAGTTTACGACGAGAAGAAACTAAGAAACAGTAGTGTAATAAAAACAAGCAGGATAAGTGACTAATGTCAAGAATACGAAATACTTCTGACGATCTTCAGCATTTTCTGGTAATGAATATCTGATAATCTAAAATGTACTTCCATTCTGTGTAAACTATCGGCCGCAGTGGTGCTAGAGAAGTGCCGCGTGTAAAAGGGTAGCGAAAGACCCGGTTTCTCAGCGCAGCTGCACGCCGTGCTTCAGCTCGCGGAAAACGCGATTTGCTGCCGACACTCGTGAACCGGACTGTACGCCGTCCGCGAGATTTCATCTTGTCTTCCCGGGAACATCAGAAAAATAGAGTCCACTTTTCTTTGGGCCTTTTTACAAGCTTTATAGCGGCAATAATGACGGTGTTAGGAGCGCCGGCCGAGGATTGGTCGGCGGCAGAGGGTCGGCGCACGCGCACCCCGCAGCGTGGGGAGGGAGCGGGGTGGCGCCCTATATAGGAGGCGCCAACATGGCGGACAACAGCACACGGCTGCCTGCTGCGCCACAGCCCGTACGTGGGGTTCCAGCAGCCTGGGCTTACGTCTAAACACCGATAACAACTGATCACCTAGTGATGGTGCAGATCTCTTCTTCCGTGCTTGCTACAATAAACTGGACAGGAAACCCACTTTACAGGCCGCATGGTCTAAGGCGTCAGTCGGTATTCCCGCCGGAGGTTCGAGTCCTCCCTCAGACATGTGTGTGTGTGTGTGTGTGTGTGTGTTGTTCTTACAAGGACACCACATGAGTATCGGATTTTCAGAATTTTTTTAAATTATTTTTTAATATATATATATTTATGGTACGTAAAGGTAAGAAGTCAAATAACAATAACCAAAGCCATTCGACGCAACTCTCAGAAATTCTTGAGAAAATCGACTTTGAAGTTTTGCAATAACACGTAAGTACCAATAATTAAATCAATTCTGGCATCTGTCGGTAAAGCTCAGGTGGTAGTATTTAGGCGCCACAACCCACGAGTCGGTGGTTCGAATCCCGCTGTGACGATATTTTTTTTCCTTTTCTGATTCAATTATGAGAAACATTTTGAAATCTCTAATTCCACGTGCTGTGTCAGTTTTTGTTTATGTGTATGTAGACGAGCTGAACACTTTGTTATCACCTAAAACGAATGCTGAGGAGGTTAGCTTATTGGAAAGCCATTAGTATCTAGGGAGATGACTTTCCAAAAGCAGCGTCGTAGCTCTTCACAAACTGAACAATCAAAGACTACCGTCGTCAACTAATAGTGTAGCCAATACTGTAAAAACGTGTAATTTATATATTTTTTATTGAAACCATTATTATTAACGACATTTTATAAAATATAGAAAATTACGAGTAAACAAAAAAACATGCAAGTTTCTTAAAAATTACCATTAGATATCATAATTGTGTAATTATTCAAACACAACGGGAAAAAATAAAAAAAATTGTCAAGGCAGGATTCGAATCATCGACCTACAGTTGCACGGCCAGTACGCTACCACCTGAGCTCTACAGAGAGATGCTATAAGTGATTTAATTAGTGGTACTTACGTGTACTTGCAAAACACAAAAGTCGATTTGCTCCAGAATTTTTTAGAGTTGCGTCGAATGGTTTTGGTTGATTGTTATTTAAATTCTAAACTTCACGTTCCATAAAAACAGAAGAATATTAAAATCCAATTCCCATGCGGTGTCCTTGTTAGTGTAAGTTAGTTTAAGTAGGGACTGTTGACTATAGCAGTTCGGTCCAATTGGTTTACAAACATTTTGAACATTTTCCGCCTTATGCAAGACACCTTGTTGCATTTATTTTTATAACCAAAACATGTTTCGGCACTTATTGTGTCATCTTCTGTGTGTTTTTGCCTTTAATTTCTACTTGAAGTTATTGGCAGGATTTATATGCTGCTTTTATTAAGTAAAAACGAAAACAGTGACAGTTTCAAATAAAAAGTTCAAAAATAAAAAAAAAATGACAGTACGAAACATAATAACACGCCACAAACAAGGAAAAACACCACCACAGCCCGAAAATCACAAGCTCGTAAAGACTCGTCTTTGCTTAATAAATACAACATATAAATCCTGCCAATAACTTCGTGTACAAACTAAAGGCATAAAGCCACAGAAGACGACAGAATAAGTGTCGCAACATGTCTGGGCGATAAAAATAAATCAAACAAGGTGTCTTGCATAAGGTGGATATTCTGTCAAATTTACCAATAATAACATTATGGTGTGCGACAGGGGGTATTGAATGTTCAAATGTTCAAATGTCTGTAAATCTATCGGACCAAACTACGTGGTCATCAGTCCGTAGCTTACAAACTACATAAACCTATGTAAACTAACCTACGGACAAACACACACACCCATGCCCCAGGGAGGACTCGAACCTCCACGGCGAGCAACCGTGCGCTCCGCAGCGAGACGCTTTAGACCGCTCGGCGACAGGGGGTATATTGGTAACACTGTCATCTAGTTTCACGAGCTAATTCACTTGAGAAAAAATGTTCAAATGTTTGTAAAGCTTATGGGACTTAACTGCGAGGTCATCAGTCCCTAAATCTACAAACTACTTATGAACTAGCTTATACTAAAGACGGCTCAAACATCCATGTCCGAGGAGGGATTCGAACCCCCGACGAAGAACGGCCTCGCGCATGTTTCGTTTTCCAAGCCCACAAAAAAAAAAAAAAAAAAAAAAAAAAAAAAAAAAAAAAAAAAAAGTTTATCACAACTTAACATCATCTGTTCTGATAAGGATAATACGTATGTTCGGCCAAATGAGTAGATTGGTCGGCATCTGACTATGCCAGGTCACAAAAGTACACACAGTGGAATGTCACTTTTAAACTGTTGCATCTTTTAAGTGTTCTTCCAACGAAACATAGTCTTTGGTTCGCTTTCCCTACAATATTTTCTACTCCTAGGTATTTAGTTGAATTGACGGCCTGTACGTTTGACTGATTTATCGTGTAACCCAAATTTAACGTATGTCTTTTAGTGGTCATGACCTCACATTGTTATTAGTAAGGGTCAATTACCATTTTTTGCACCATGCCGGTGACTTTACTAACCGATAAGTGACAGCATCATCCGCGAACAGTCTAAGAGAGCTACTCGGATTGTCTCCCAAATCGTTTATAAAAATGAGGATCAGTAGGGCCCCTTGGATCTCTCGTCTTAGGGGGCGGCTTTGGCCTCTCGTTCTCGAAAGTCTCAAAATCTTGAAAGGTATTTTTTTAGACTGTCCCGTGCCTCTCTTCCTGAGGGGCCTCCAAATCTCAAAAGGTACTTCCATTTCTAAGTGGATGGGGGGCTTCATTTTGTTTTGCCGCCGCCCCGGGCCTCCGACACCCTTAGACCGCCACTAACAGTCAACCTTGTTTCCAGAATGAAACTTTCACTCTGCAGCAGAGTGTGCGCTGATATGAAACTTCCTGGCAGATTAAAATTGTGTGCCGGAACCGCGAATCGAACCTGGGACCTTTGCCTTTCGCGGGCAAGCGCACTACCGACTGTGCTATCCCGACACGACTCACGATGTCGCCTCACAACTTTACTTCCGCCAATACCTCGCCTCCTACTTTCCAAACTTCACAGAAACTCTCCTGCGAACCATGCAAGACTAGCACTCCTGGAAGAAAGGATATGGTGAAGACATGGCTTAGCCATAGCCTAACAAAGTTCCGGTTCCGGCACACAAGTTTAATCTGCCAGGAAGTTTCAGTCAACCTTGGTTTCCCACCCTGCACTTTGACCTGTTGGGAGTAGTGCCCTTGCTGGAGAATGCGCGTCTGTTCCTCGTCGGAGGTTCGAGTCCTCCCTCGGGCCCGTATGTGTGTGTTGTCCTTAGCATAAGTTAGTTTACATAGAGTCGCAATGCTTTGGAACGTTTGGACTATTGGAGCGATGCGCTGGTGGCGTCGGCCGCCGGCAGCGCTCGCGGCTGACGGCAGTGTACTGTGGTGTTGCAGTGGGCCCGGCCACCATGTCGCTGGTGGACAAGGACGGCAAGAAGAAGCACACGCGGCCCACCTTCAGCGGCCAGCAGATCTTCGCGCTGGAGAAGACCTTCGAGCAGACCAAGTACCTGGCGGGGCCCGAGCGCGCCAAGCTCGCCTACGCCCTCGGCATGACCGAGTCGCAGGTCAAGGTGAGGCCCTCCTACAATTACATCTGCCACTTTCTACTAACTCAAACTTAAACGTCTGTTTAAAAGAGTATTTTCAGTATCCATCAGACTGTTAAGTATCCTTTTTGTATCTCGTTGCCGCCGGTTGTCCTAGGTGTCGGTGGCCGAATAGAGAGAGAGACCGACACAGAAAAATAGGATGCACGCGTGTGCGGGTACGGAGTCTGAGGTGATCAGCCAGTGGGACAGCAGAAACTAGAAACACTAAGCTAGATTAGAACAAGATATACATTTCATAGAGATAGTACAATACTTTCGTTTGCTAACTGAAGACTAGAGAGTTTAACTAGGCAGAGGCTTGCCTACTGAGGAGAGTCTTTTCTAATGCCTGTCCTATTGCCAAGTGACCGATACAGTTCAGTGGTGGTCACGAGCGGGGTTGCAGCAGAAGGTGACGCCAGGTTTTCAGGTAAACATTTATAAGACAAGGAACAGTAGCGAACCTGTAACACTTGTTTGCGAAACGCCAGATATAACTTCCATAAATTATCTGGGAGTAGGCATTAGGAGTGATTTAAAATGAAAGGACCATACAAAATTAATCGTCGGTAAAGAAGATACCAGACAGATTCATTGTAAGAATCCTAAGGAAATGCAGTCCGAAAACAAAGGAAATAGGTTACAGTACATTTGTTCGCCCATTGCTTGAATACTGCTCACCGGTGTGGGATCCGTACCAGGTGGGGTTGATAGAGGAGGTAGAGAAGATCCAACAGTGAGCAGCGCGCTTCGTTACAGGATCATTTTGTAATCGTGGAAGCGATTAACTCCAGTGGAAGACTCTGCAGGAAAGACGCTCTGTCGCTCGGTACGGGCTTTTGTCGAAGATTCGAGAACTTACCTTTACCGAGGAGTCAAACAGTATATTGCTTCCTCCTACGTATATCTTGCGAAGAGGTCATGAGGATAAAATCAGAGAGATTAGAGGCCTCTCAGAGGCATAATGACAATCTTTCTTTCCGCGAACAATACGAGACTGGAATGGGAGGGACAACCGATAGTCGTACTCAAGGTACTCTCCAACCAACACCGTCAGATGGCTTGCGGAGTATGGATGTAGACGTAGATGTTTCACTCGATGTATTTCCGCGAACTCTGTCATTTATGACAGGAAATCATGAATCCTGTCGCACAATTGAGGCGATACCCCAAGGGACAGTGATTTGTTCCTTTTTCAGTTTCGAAATTTCTCTCCTTACCTCATCTGCGAAAAATGGGCATACTATACCGCGTCAGTAGCATTGTTTACTTGGATCATCAAATTGGCCCTCTGCAATGTTGTCTAAAATGAGAGTATCCATCAGTAGCTGTACAGATTGTCGCCGGTCTTGTGTCAAAATACACGAGACAGAGGAGAAAGGATGAAAAAGGTCGGTATTAGGAGCAGGCTGAATGGGGACAGCTGAGAAAAATACAGATATAATAAAAGAGAGAGGGAGAAGAAACTCAGAGATACGACCATCCTTCAACTCCGTATAGACGTAGTCTGGTTTTTGCTCAGAGCCTTACCCTCGAGCGTGGCGCAGCCACAGTAAATGCAGCCCTTGCCCTCGAGTCTGCTGTTGGGTTTAACGTTTCACTTCCTTAAAGAGAACAAATAAAGGAGGTGCAGCGAGAATCCTCAAGTGTCCGGGCAGACTGCTGGCGTTCGGTGCGCCGGGAAGAATTACTGCCCATCAGTCGGCGGGAAAAATATGTCTGCGCGCCGTCGCAGTTGCCGTCTCGGTCGGAATTTACAAGGCAGTAAAAGGGCGGCGGGGGGCGCTCCAGCCACTCGTCCCGTTCAGACGGCTGACCGGCCATCAGCTGCTGCGAGGAACCGTTCCCTCGTCACGGCAGCTGGCAATCTCGAGTCGCGTCCGTGCATAACTTTAGTGCCGTAAGGGGCTCTGACAAACTAGTGCTCTTATTCCCGATGCTTCTGCTACCTTCTGTTAGGTCGATCTACAGTCATATCGTCTCTAACAACCTTCGAAAGAAGGCTCACTTTGCTGCTTACAAGGATAGTACTTGGTCTCGAACAAACACAAACACACAAAAATCGTTTGAGAGTCAATGTAAAGGTCCCATATTGCATTAGTGATACTCCCGCATCTGCCAAACTATGCAGTGGTCCGTCAGAGGCCCAGGTGTGCCACGCCGCACTCCATATTGAGCTGCCGGTACTCCAGTCGGGACCAGTAGGGACATCGCGCGAGGTGGCGCAGTGGTAACGCACTGGACTCGTATTCGGAAGGATAGTGGTCCAAATCCACCTTCGGTCATCCAGATTTAGGTTTTCCGTGATTTCCCTAAATCACTCCAGGCAAATGCTGGGATGGTTTCTTTCAAAGGGCACGGCCGATTTCCTTCCCTCATCCTTACCCAAAAATCCGAGCGTTAGCTCCGTCTCTAATGACCACGCTGTTGACGGGACGTTAAACCCTAAGATTCCAGTAGGGACGGGGCAGTGTGACTCTGAAGTTACGTTTAGTGACGTTATGTGAGTAGTGAAGCGTCAGATGGGTCGGCGATTGGTGATCAATCCTACTAATGTATTGCGATTGGTTGGGATGAAGCTACGAAGAAACCTTCTTCGTGAAGATGATATTGGTGTAGAAAATGAATCATTCGCATGTTTTCTGATACCTATGACAGTACAGAAATATGAGCATAAGTTAGAAACAGATACTGCTGTAACACTAACACACAGTGATGAGGATAGGGATGATAATGGCGAATTATTCATTGCAAGCGGTAGAACATCGTCAGTGCAATCTAGAGCTCCATTTCAGAGTTTTGCAGAAAACAACACCCACCGGCACACTGAGTGGTACGGAATGGCCCTGTAACCAAACGTTCATACAGGTATGTATGTTAGAGCCCAAGTACTTCCCTTGTTAGATGGTAAATCTGGGACAAACGTCGCAGATTTACTAGGGTTCTTGGATTAAACGAAAGCCAAACTACCGCGGTGGAGGAGCCGAGCGGTCTAAAGCGTTTCGCTGCGGAGCGCGCGGTTGCTCGCCGTGTAGGTTCGAGTCCTCCCTGGAACATCGGTGTGTGTGCTTGTCCGTAGGTTAGTTTACCTAGGTTTAAGTAGTTTGTAAGCTACGGACTGATGACCACGCAGTTTGGTCCGATAGATTTACAAACATTTTAACGCCAAACTGTTGTGGAAAATACGTTTATCCACCCGCCAGCAATGCTTTTAACAAAAATAATTTTGTCATCTTCAAAAATGTTCAAATGTTTGTAAACCTATGGTACCAAACTGTGATCGTCGGTTCCTAGACCGTAATAGACCGAGGGCGAGCTTAAAGTGTATAAGTGTAAATGAAATTAAAACAACATGCGTAAGTAAGGCCATAATTGCCAAGAAATAGCGCAAGGTAGAAGCATTTGGAGGCAACATTTGAAATAGGTATGAATTATAGCCAGGGCCTTAAGCAATGTCGATTTCATCTTCTTCGCTTCACACGATGCTGTATTTTCAGTTATGTGATCTTTGTAGAACGCTGTATTTCTGCAGTAAACATGGCTACGATATTTCCGGTCCTTCTTCGTACTGCATTTTATATGGCCAGCAGGGCATTACTCTATGCACCCCTATTCACAAGTGAGTAGTCTTCTATGTGGAAAGATAAAGAAATGTTCAAATCACATATTTGGAAACATTTTTGTTCCACTTATGGGAAACCGCACGCTTAATTTAAATTTGTATATAAACAACAGTCTAGAGTGAAAAAATTTTTATATTTTTTTTCGACTTGTTTCGGTTTTATTTAAACCATCTTCAGGAAATTAAGCTCCACAACATCAATGGAGTTTAATTTCCTGAAGATGGTTTAAATAAAACCGAAACTAGTCGAAAAAATATAAAAAATTTTGCACTCTAGACTGTTGTTTGTATACAAATGTTCAAATGTTTGAAAAGCTGTGGGGCCAAACAGCAGTGGTTATCAATCCCTAGACTTAAAAACTACTAAAATTTATGCTAAGGACAAAACACTCAAACACACACACACACACACACATACACACACACACACACACACACACACACACATGCCGGAGGGAGGACTCGAACCTCCGTCGGGAAGCAGATGAGTACGCCACAGAAAGGCGCCTCAGAGCACACGGCTACTGTCGCGCGGCTGGAAAGTCAACTGCCAAATCCGGATAGGGGTATTTATGGATGGTACCGTATAATTTTATCAATTGGAGAGTTGGTGATTTGGAGTGGTGACCTTGATGCAGAGCAGCTGTGTGACAGCAGCATTAGACGGCGGTGAGCAGGGCGCGAGGCCACGCCCCCGCTAAGGCGGCTTTGATGGACGGGGCGCGATTGGGCGCGCCTTTCACATGCAGATGCTGCGGCGGAGGCCAATTGGCCGGCTCTCGATTAGATCGGCGGCGACCCTCTGCAGAGCGGGGCGAGCACAGGGCGCAGGGCGCGAGGGCGCCACCTCGCAGCCGCAGCCGCCGGGGAGGGGAGCGGACAGACACCCCACACTCGTTCAAGGCCGGGATGCGCGGAACACTACGAGGTATCAAAATTACTCATGCAGATTGTGGACACTAAGCAGGACACTTGTAACCCCCCCCCCCCCCCGCGCTCCAATTCAACAGAGAATCGAATTTCCAACATAGATCATTTGAGGCTACCAAATATATCTTGTGCTCTGACTTAAATCTGCTGCGTGACCAGTGGCGGCGCGTCCTGTGTGTTCACTGGTTCAGTGAGCCCCCGGAAATAAGCTCGTCGTGAAAAAAGTAAATAAATAAATACAATAACAAGTGTTTTTAAACTTTCACTCTTCTGTATACGTTACTCCAAAGTTCGTTGGCCTGGTGTAGCAACAGTGAATCCATATTTGAATTGAAAAGTAGTCCCTGTTGGAAATTATAATATTTATTTCTTTTTAACGCGTTTCGCGCTTTTGGTGCATCATCAGAACACTGTAACAGGGAAAATATACAAATGTCAGTTTCGTGCCGCGGACAATATTAGGAAACAATGAATTGGGGGAGTGAACATACCTCAGAAACAACTGGATGGTATTAGTTGGCTCTGCTTACCACTGTCCATTCACGATTGGTTTTTAAATTCTCTAACTTCCATTTTAGCAGTTGCGCTAGTAAACCCGATGCCAGAATACTGCGCTCCTGTGTGAATTAATAGCCCATATACAAACAACATTGATGTCGTACTAAATTATACCATGCGCACTATTAGCGGCACAATGAAATATACACGTACTATATGGCTGCCAACCCTGAGCCATATCCACCACAAGAGATACGGCGAAAAAATGCCCTTCTTAGAGAGTACAATAAACTAACTAACAACCCCGAGCTCCCCATACACAACGATGTAGCTGACCTCGGACGCAGAAGACTCAAATCGAGAAGACCAGCATTACTCTCCGGTTAACAGCTGACGAACTCCAACTTTGATGTCCACAGTCTCTGAAAACACCATTGGCAAAGATACCGCCCACCAAAATGCCAAAATTTTTTGACCACTGAGAAACCTCCTGGCTTCAACTAACCATGCAAAGTGTTATATATGTAAGACATATCTCGTAACTAATTACAAAACAAACGAATAACAACTTGATTAACTCCACTTTGTCCCTTGTTTACTCCAAGCGTCCACAGAGTTCATTATACCACACAACACCTTCTATTTGTACGTCTTTGACAAGTAGGAGGTTCTTGTCTGGACATTCACCTGTGAAAGAAATAGTCCAGGACATTAACAATCGAAAAATAAACCTCCATACATACCCTAAATTTAATCCATTTGGTCATTTTGTCTAGCTAGGGAAAGCATATAGTGTTTGAGACACTACAAGGTTCGAGTCCTCCCTGGGGCATGGGTGTATTTTATGTTCTTAGCATAAGTTATTTTAAGTAAAATTTTTCGTTTGTGTGGCCATAATGTCCCTAGTTGCTTTATTATAAAACATAGAAAAAGAACTACATTTGTGATGTTGGCAACACTCCAATAACACACTGTGCAGACTCAGTCAAAACAAAAACAAACACTTCTGATCTGTTGAAAACATCTATGGGCAGTGAAAAGTGACAGTGGAAGTAGTGGAAAAAACGACACAGCATGAAGAACCGGCGGTATTGCATGAAACAGACTGGCATTCCATGATGTGAAGCGAAAAGAAGACAAAATTTCCGTACGTTAGAAACATTGGGCCTACTTTTCATGGCCCGTTAAAGAATTGTTTTCGATCTAAAAACAAAACAAACTGTAGATTTCTATTTTTACGGACCACTGAAGATGTTTTAGTCATTAAAACGAAACGCGACTGGTGAGAAAAAATCGCATTTGTGTTGTAGTTGCAAAGACGGACAAACACTGCTATTCATCTGTTAAGTAGTCTGTAAGCCTAGGGAGTGATGTTCAAAGTAGTTAACCCCCATAGATCTACAAATAGTTGAACATTTTGGTCATAAATACGACATTTCGCAATGATGTGGAACGTGTCAGTTTAGTAACAGCTGTCTATACATGACAATATTTTAGTGATTTTTTAAATTTATTTTTTATTTATTTACATGCTCAGAGTTAGGGGTTGGGAAGAAAACCGGCTGTGCTATATGAAAGGAACCATCGATGCATTTGCCTGGAGTGATTTAGAGATATCACGGAAATCAGGATGGTCGGTGGCGTCTTGTACCACGGTCCTCCCTAATGCGAATCCACGAGTCTTCTGACTGAAGAGCACAGCGACAAGAAGAACGATCTGAAAACACAGTGCTTTAAAGCCAGAAAAAAAATGCACTCGTATACCAGCAAGAGTCCGAATTTCCACATCGTTGAAATGGGACGAGGGGAGTGGTAGGGGCACAGCTGCGCGAGGAGAGTGGAGAATATGGAGCGAGAGGATGAGGTAGGGGCGGGAGAAGCCCGCAGGGAGCCGCGTTGACACTTTGCGGAGACAGCGGCCGCTTTTATGTCCACGTGGCTGGCCCTGCTCCGCCGCTCCTTCCCACGCCTGGGGCGCGTCTCTCTAATTCTTTTTTGTCATCCCTCCCGCGCGCGGCCATATTTACATTTTTATTGAAACTCAGCGGGGATTTGCATGTAAGCCGCCGCGGCGACCGCAAAAAAGGACAAGTGCGCGCATCATGATATACAGAAAATAGTTCCTCCCCCTCCCCCGTGCGAGGAGACGAAAATACTGTGTTCGGCCGGGGGGAAGTTTGGCGGCGTTTTATATTATTTTGGCAGGCCGTGCCGCGCCCCTACCCCCCTCCCCCTCGCGTCCGCCCGGCTTTATTCAATTATCTGGCTAATCCTCCAATTATATCGAGGATATCTCGCGCCGCCGCCGACAGATGGCACCGCCGTCGCGGCGTCGCCGGCGTCCTCGCCTCACCAGGGGAGGGAGGGGGAAGGAATTCATTAAGGCGGGGGATACTGCCGTGTTTACAAGCTGCCGCCAAGATTGAGACCTAACCGAATTAGCGATATGAATGCCGAACTAAGTTACCTCGGAGGAGCGTAATGCGATTCAATCCGGGCGTGGCTGTTCCGGGCTTCCCCGCTGCTCAGATCCCCCGGGGCGACACCGGCGAAGACGCTCCGCTGGCCCCCAGAGGGGACGCCGCAGCCCACATTTACAGGTGGCGCTGCTGCTCCACTTCTGACAGGGAGACACCGACAGCCGACTGTGGCACGATCCTCACGAGTTCACTCATAAACAACTGAAAGCAAGGAGTCCAAAACTTAAAAGGAGACCACGTGGGTAACGGATTTTATATATATATTTTTTATATTTATGGTGCGTGCAATTCAGAACGTAAATAACCATCAGCCAAAGCCATTGGACGTAACTCACAAAATTTCTCGAGTAAATGACTTTGAAATTTTATAATGTACATGTAAGTACCAATAAATGAAGGAGTTTCAGCATCTGTCGCTGAAGCTCAGGCGGTGGCGTTGTGGCCTCCCAACCACAGAGTCGGTGGTTCGAATCCCATTGTGACTGATGTTTTTTTGTTTTCGAATTCAGTTATACAAAACATTTTAGGATCTCTAAATCCACGTCTTGTGTTAGGTGTTTTTTTTTTTTTTTTTTTTTTTTTTTTATGTGTCTGTAGACGAGCTGAAAACCTTGCCGTTACGTAAAACGATGTATGAGTAGGTTAGCTGCTTGGAAAGCCATTAGTAGCTATGGTGATGACTTTCCAAAAACAGTGTCATAGCTCTTCACAAACTGAACAATCAAAGACTACCGGCGTCAACAAATAGTGAAGAAAATACTGTAAAAATGTAACATATTTTTAATGAAACCATCAGTATTAACAACCTGCTATAAAATATAGAAAATTACGATAAAAACAAAAGTACAAGCACTTTTCATAAGAAATACCATGAAATATTAAAATTGTGCCACTATTCGAACACAACGGAAAAATTAAAAAACCACTCACAACAGGATTCTAACCACCGACCCCTAGGATTGTAAAGGTAGACTGCTACTAGTTGAGCTGCACCTTAATAATTATTACTTAAGCTTACTTGCATAACTTCAAAGTCGATTTCCTCTAGAATTTTTTAGAGTTGCGTCGAATGGTTTTGGCTGGTTGTTAATTGAGTTCTAAACTTCACGTAATATATATATATATAATCCGTTGCCCATGAGAACTCCTCGTTAGAGTTTTAGTTCCAAAATTAGACAAATTCAGCACTGACCTACTAATACTGACAGGATGACGAATGGAAACATAAGTGCTTTCTAAAGGAACAAATGAAATAATAATAAGAATCAAAATAATCCCAGTGCTTGAGAACAGTTGTGGATCGAATTTAATCAAACAAATAATGTAAAACAAAACATTTAATGTACAGGTAATTACTGAAGATGTTTTATAATGAAGCGAAACATGTCTGGTCTAAATTAGACTATTTTACAGTTGCCTAAGACGGTTACCTAATATATACAAATTGTATAACTTCAACTGCGGGGGAACTACGCCAAAAACTCAAAGAAGAATTATGTAGAAGTACACATATTTATCGTATTTAACTAATGAAGAGGTAGTAACTCGAATAAAGGGAATCGCCGCGTTGTCTGAGTCGCCATGTCGCGGACTGCACGGCCGTTCCCGTAGGATGATCGAGTCCTCTCTTGGGCATAGGCATGTGTATTGTCATTAAGAAATCTCCGAATGTTTGTAAATCCATGGGACTTAACTGCTGGTTATCAAACTCTAGGCTGACAAACTACTTACACTAAACTAAGGACAACACATGCCCGAGAGAGGACTCGACCTCCGACGGCGAGCAATTGTGCGCTCCGTAGCAAGGCGCCTTAGAGCGCCCGGCCATTCCACCGCTGCGTATTGTCCTTAGTTTAAGTAACTTGCAAGTCTATGGTAGTGATGCAGCCTTCGGTCTCAGAGATAAAATGTATTTTACCAGATTTCGGCAACTAATAAAAGTGCCTTCATCAGGAATTGCTAAAATTACCTGTAACGTAAATTACAAAAAATAATCAAAAGAGAAAGAATTTTTAAAATATAATGTAAGTACTACTTTGAGGTACGGAATGGAAGCAGTACTTACATGTCACATAATAAAATAACATACAAGCGATAAAGCTCAAGTCGTGTTTTTATATATATAGCAGAGTGTCCGTGTGTTTATGTGTTTGTTTGCGTGTACGTATTGCACACAAATCTACAGTTTTGTTCCAATCTTTATGAAATATTGTAAGCTTCAATCCATGAGGACGGTCGCCATAAGTCTAAGGATCACGCATAACACATAGTTCACGAGATGTGACGTCATTAACAGTGAGATGCGAGAAAAACTGTTACATCACGCATCAATGTTGCACATTTCATCCTAATTGACACACGTATTCCTTACCATGAGGTAACAGTTGCTGCAGGGTTAAGAATCACATAGGACACATGGTTCTGGAGATATGACGTCATAAATAATAGGAACCGGAAAAACTGCCACGTGATGCAACGAGACTTTATTCATACACTGCATGAGAATGACAGTACTTGCAACAAACTTTCAAGACAATTTCAAACCTTTATTATAATTGTCCCGCTTACAACAACAGTAAAAAAGTTTCTCGCTTACTACTTTTCCGCTGTTCATGGGCTAAAACTACAGCATTCGGTATGACCTTACAATTTATAATTTCTACACTACAAATTTTAGTCGCAGGAAATTTTACAGACAGTATACACACATACTCTTAATTTACCTTCGAAATTGTCTCACAGTACGACACGTAGTTCATGAAATACGAGCACATAAAAGGCAACTTTCATGGAAAACCGCCCCAACACGCAGCAAATATTATTCTATTATTTCTTCACAACTAATTGTATTCGCAACAGATTTTACAGACATATAGAACCTATACAAATGTATATCTACCTGAAAAAGTATGCAATTGTGCAACATATAACTCAATAAATATGAGCTGGAACGAATTTTATATGTCATTTGTATTTTAATTACTATCTTTCTTTGTTTGGATACTGCACTTATAATTTTGTACATTAATGCAAGACAGCTTTATTTCTTATATATTATCTGATAAATATAACAAGTTTTTAGAAAAAAGAAGATGGTCAGAGAGAGAGAGAAGGGATAAGAGAAGTACTAACTAAAGGCAGAGATAAATAAATAAATAAGAACCTGGTCAACGACAGGTTTTCAGCTAGTTGTAATAAAATAAAATGGCAGCCTAAAAACTAAGGGCTGCTCATATTCGTGAAGGAAGAAGCATACTGCTGTTTGTTTGTAGCTGTGAGGACTCCAACATCCGATGGGGAGCAACCACTCGCTCCGCAGCGAGGCTTCTTAGAGCGATCGGCCATTCCGCCGAGGCGGGGAGGATTCCAAGAGCCAATCAAACTTGCTTGAGCTGAATGATACGATAAGAGCCGTTCATTTCTCTATGTAAAAAATTCCGTAATAATAATACGTGTGTCTGAAGCCGAATAAGATTTGCATCGTGATAATACAAGCAGTCAAAAAGGAATATTTTGTTCGTTATATGAGGAAATGCAAGTAAGATTTTATTCGCAACTAAGGAGTTTTTAAGGTGTATGAGTTGGTATGCATCTTGTCAGTGTGCAAACAGGAAAGCGAGAAAGCGATACTGATGCATGAAGTACCCTATACCAAATAAAAAAGTGGCTTGTGTGGTGCAGATGTAGATGTTTAGGTTGTAACAGTGGTGAAGGAAGCCGTAAAAGAATGAACAGCGTAAGAACGCCACCGGCTGTGTTCGTAAGGGAGGTGGAAGCGAGTAGCAGGTCGTGTACATGCGGTTACCCCCTCAGCGTCATAAGGCTCGGCGGGCAATAACTTGCGGCCCCGATACCACGGCGCGATAACGCCATCTACAGTAATTGAGTTTGACACCGCTAAGGGCGGGCTCAGCTGTGAGATAATCCACGCTGCGGTTAAGTGTAGGGTGGGGAGGCGGCACGGCCCGTACACTTGTTAGCGGTCGCGCGCTCTTGTTCTGTGACACACAACAGGCAGCACTCCGCTGCAGTCTGCGTGACAAAATTGCTGTGTTTGAAGCGAAACGCGACTGGATATGTTTTGCGTATATTATTAATTGTTCATTATAGCGGCTGAGTTTTACCACAAATAAACAATTGGTTGATGTAGGACTCCAACGGCCGTGTCGCAGTTCTCGTTAGATCACCGAAGTCACGCCAAACAAGTGGATGTCGTTTTGAATGAGACCTGCAGACTAATAACAGGATGTCTGAGATCCACACCACTGCATAAAGTTTACCGTTTAACACGTTCACTGCCGTTCACGTTCTGGCGCGATGATGCTAGGTGCCACTTCACGCTCTGGCGCGTGATCGTATTTTGACAATATTTTTTCATAGTTTTGAGCCACTAAATGTTTTCGTTTTAGTTTTCAGTTTTGTTGATATGGTTTTTTATTTGCATTTGTATTTTTGTGAAAACAGCAAATGAACAATATAAACAGTACATACAAGGTATTTCAAATTCAAATGTTTGTTAAGCTTAAGGGACTTAACTACGGGGTCATCAGTCCCTAAACTTCCAAACTACCTACAACTAAGGACGGCACAAATATCCATGCCCGAGGGGGGATTCGAACCCCCGACCGTAGTGGCCCTGCAGACCGTGACTGGAGCGCCTCAGTCCCCTCGGCCACCGCGGCCGGCTGAATTTGAGTATAAGCTAGTTTCAGTATTAGTCTGACAAGGGGAAGTCGCAGGGATGTCGGCGATATCCCATAAGCGCGCAATTTCATTAGAAACCGCTTGTGAGGTACAGTGTCAAAAGACTTTTGGAAATAGAGAAATATGGAATCGATTTGAGATCCCTTGTCGATGGCACTTATCACTTCGCGTGAATAAAGGGCAAGCTGTGTTTCGCAAGAGTGATAGTTTCTGAATCCGTGTTGACTATTGGTTAATAGGTCTTTCTCTTTAAGGTAGTTCAGCAAAGGTTTTTTTTTTTTTTTTTTTTTTTTTTTTTTTTTTTTTTTTTTTTTTTTTTTTTTTTTTACAGGACTTAGCTACGGGGTCATCAGTCCCTAAACTTACAATTTACTTATGAACTAAATAAGGCTAAGGACGACACAAATATCCATGCCTGAGGGGGGATTCGAACCCCCGACCGTAGCGGCCGTGCAGACCGTGACTGGAGCGCCTCAGTCCCCTCGGCCACCGCGGCCGGCTCAAGCAAAGTATATGTTCCAAAATCGTACTGTAAATCGACGTCAATGAGATGGTACTATCACCACACGCAGTAGGTTTCTTTCAGAGTTTAGATGTATAGTTCACACACAATAGTCCAAGAGCGTGGCAGTTTACCTCAGCACGCGAAACCTACAACCTCTGCAGATCTTGGCGACCTTTCCAGTAATGCTGCAGTAGAAAATGATCTCAGCATCGTAGAAAGGATAAAGGAATAGTCGCAGCTCATTACAAGCACCGCCATTCGGCGAGCCTTCATTATAACAGAAGGCGTAGTCGGCCGTTCCCTCCCGGTAGGAATTGATATCTGGGGCACGATAAATCAGCGGCCAGTATAAACTCCTAACACCGCCGGCTTAGCGTTCCTCTCCCCTCCCGCGTAAGCCGCAGCGAGTTGGTCCGGCAAAATTGCCGTTATTGATACAAATCCGCACCGCTTACTAAACACCTATATCTGCAGATATCCGGCCGGACCGCGAGCTAGGCCCGGGCGGCCGGAGAAGTCGGCCGGCCTCCCCAATGAACAGTTTGTTTGGATAATTGTCCGGGGCGGATTAGGCGCGCCGCGGGAAGCCTACCGCAAGGGGCCGAGCCTGCGACAAAGGTGCGCGACAGATGGCGTCTGCTGACTGACGCTCGCCGAGCCATGCATATGGAGCGGCCGTCTCGCCTCCGATTAATTGGATTTCCCCGGTTTTTAATTGCTCCCTCGTCTCTCCTCTCCCGACTTCCCGTGTCGTGCCGAGGTGGAGCTGCGGGGGCGGATGAGAAAAACGCCGCTGCCCGCTCCCTCCCCCCTACCCTAGCCGAATTACTGGCAGCCTCGTCGGATAGATTGGTTTTGGCCTCGCCGCGCGGTGGCGCCTGCAGAAAGGGAAATGTGGAAGGAATATATTGCGGCCGGCGCGCGCCCTCCAGCGCCTCCACACGGCGGTATTAAAATATCGAGACGGGGCCTCGGCCGCAGCGTCGAATACGTTTATACCGACGTCCTGATGGGGTCCGAATTCATGGCTGTGGAGTCAAATGGCGCAGAATACTTTCCGTAGCGCGGCTGCCAGGCAAGTTGGCGCTGTTCAGTCGAAACTGATGTCGTGAGACATTGGCTACATAAAGGCTCAAACGTCATCAGATACTTTTTATTATTATTATTATCAGTGGCGTAACTAGTACTTGGCCTTGGGGGGGGGGGGGGATAGATCTGGTTTACGAGCAAAATTTTAATCAGTTTCCAGACAGACTACCATCTACCACTCCCGTTGAAGAAACTAATTGACTCCCATCCAATGAAAGCTTATGGTAAAACACCCAGTTTCCAATCTTGACCTTTACCAGATTGCTGTTATACGATTTCTTTCTTTCTTTTTTCCTCGGGTTCTGGGGGGGTTCTATCCCCCTCATCCGCCCCCCATAGTTACGCCACTGATTATTATCGTTAATTCCCCATGTAGGAGAGCGTTTAAGCACGATTAATCTTCATGGCACTTTTTTTGTCTCTTTCTTTTCTCTTCCCAAAAACCTCTCATATATGCACTGTGTTTCTTCTTCCTCTCTTCTGTCCATTTCTTTCCTGGTTTCTTCTTTTTTGGTGTTTCTTCGAATTTCTGTTTCCTGATTTTTTCTCTGTATTTTTCTCTGTTTATTATTTCTTCTGTAGAGATATTTACTTTCTTGAGGTCTTCCATGGTTTCCTTTGCCCAGTTAGTTTTTATCGTATTACTTATCACAATGTCAGAAATCTTCTTGATCAGCCCATTTTCATTCATCCTATAAATGTGGCCATAGAATTTTGCCCTTCTTTTCTTGATGTTGTCTGTAATTGTCTCTGTCTTTTTGCACAGTTCTTTTGTCGATCTCTTTATCCAGATCCCCTGTCTCAGCACTGGCTCAAAAATCAAATGTTTGTTAAGCTTATGGGACTTCACTGCGGGGTCATCAGTCCCTAAACTTACAAACTACTTATGAACTAGCTTATACTAAAGACAGCACAAACATCCATGCCCAAGGGGGATTCGAACCGCCGACGGGGAGCGGCCTGGCGCATCGGAACATAACGCTTCAATCCGCTCGGTCACTTCGTCTCGGCTAACAAAACTCATCCAGCACATTTATTGTTTCGTTACCTAATGTAATTCTTTCAGAATCGCCTAATTCCTTTTTAGACTGCATTCCATTCCCTTTCTTTTACAGTATTGGCACGAAAAGATGAAGTCCCATTGGAGCACGGATTCAGCTATTGTTCATAGCTTATGAGTCTGTGCATAGCTTCATCGGTATTTTATCATACAGATGTACCAGCTTTTGTGCCCCAGCCTCGTCGCCGCTTTCGTGTCTCGTTTCCGTCGTAGGTGTCGGTGGCCGAGTAGAAAGACCGACACAGGAATAAAGGATGCACGCTTGTGCGGTATGGAGATGACCAGCCAGTGGGACAGCAGCAACTAGAAAAACACTAGAGTAAATTAGAACGAGATATATATTTCATAGAGACTTAGTAATACTTAACTTTTACATAGTTCTTGACTGCAGAATGCTGATAAATAGATTATATAGAGGCCTGCCTACTGATGATTACTAATGCCTATCCGATAGCCATGTCTTCACTGGTGCCTATCTGATTCCGAAGTGTTAGCTGGTTCCTATCTCAGTCCCAAGTGAACGATGTCGTTCAGTGGTGGCCACGAGCGGAGTTGTAGCAGAGGGCGCTCGTGGCTGACGTCGTAAGAACGCCGCGCCGTGCGTGCATGGCGGCGCGCGGCGAAAGTAGGTGGCGCGCACTTTATACTTGTGCGACAGCACACCAGCAGCACCACATCTGCACCAACAAGTGCCCTGGAAAAATTTCTTGTCCGTAAATTTCTCTTTAATTCAAATGCTAGTGTAAGAGGGATGTTGACCTAAATCTCAAGTGGGAGTTATCATAAATACGAGAGAGAGACGGCCGAAGGGAGTGCCCGAACTGCAGAGGAGTGTAAGTGAAAAATGTAACGCGCCGATCCGGGAGAGTGTTGTTGCTAGGTGTGGCGGTAGATCCATCACGCACGGGTCGTAACGAGAATGCTAACTCACAAGACAGGAGCGCGCGCACTATCTGTCAAAACGGGACGCCGTAGAGTCCGGCCGGCCGCGGCTCTTTCAATAATAAAACTGCGCCCGTCGATGGCGCGATGTGTCGCACCACCATTGCCCGCGGACGAGTTCCCGCGCCGCGTGACGTTTTAATTTCGAAAGGAGCGTAAAATGTGTATTTAGATCGCGGAGGCCCGCACGGGGAGTGCACCCGCGCTGCGTGGGGAAAAAAAAGGGCTATACAAATCACTCCGATCGTGTTTAGGTAAGCCATTCCGCAAAAACATGCAAATAGATCTCTATGGCAGGCCGGAACCAATAAATCTCGTTTGGCGTGCGGATAGTTCTATAAATATATCACCGCTAAAATATCTTACGGGGGAAAAGGGAGGGCGAGAAATAAAAACTCGCCGGCAGTGACAGTTCCGGGATTAAAACAGTTTCGATGAAAAAGTGAGATTGCGGTGTATCTGGGCGGCGGCCGGGCAGGACGCGCGCGCTTGTAGCGACATTTCGGTACAAACCTTGACAAACGAGGAGCGCCGCGCGCTGTCACGTGATAATGATTGAGGACCGAGCGCGCGTGATGAGGGGGATGTGTCAGGCGCGGCGCGCATGCGCAGACCGCATCCATCAATTGCGGGGCTGACGCGGCGGGGAGGATTTGGCGGCAAGCCGCAGACACCTTGCCCGCCGCCAGAAAAATGCGACGGCCGCCTCGCCGCGCTCTAAATCACACCCCTCTGACCCTCCCCTCCCCCTCCCACCCTCCTTGCGGCCATTGTTTGGCCGCGCGCGAGATTAACCCCCGCAACCCGGTGGCGCCTCCGTCTTTCCCCCGTTCTCTCTCTGCGCTCGCTTCCTCGCCTTCTGCGCGCCTTTTGTTAACAGAGCGGCTATTAGTTTAAAATAGATAGCAATTTGTTCGGCCCCCGTTGTCCGCGCGAGGGTCCGGCGAGACCCTGGCGGGATGCGGCGCAAGGGAGATTTAATCCGTCATCGGAAATTAAATTAGGAGAGCGCCCCCGGACTGATGCAAATCGCGGGAGATTGGCCGCCTCGTCGGCCTCCTTTCGGTCGGAGAGCCGCCAATTCCCGCTGACCCTCGGGCACCACTTTTTTACGGCGGATATCCGGCGCTTCTCGCTCGCCGAAAGAACCGTTCTTGGGGTGCTGCGTTGAAGGGCGTTCTGTGTGTCAATATCTCCCGGACATCAGGCAACGTCTAAATTTCGGCCACATCCAATTGTAACAGTGGTATGGCCCATTTTTTTGACACGACTGTCCCTACCCTGCAAACTGAAACCATGACGCCAATTGCACATATGGGGAAGGAAGGAAGCAATCTTGTTGTTTAACGTCCCATCGACAGCGTGGTCATTAGAGACGGAGCTTACTCTCGGATTATGTGTAAGGATGGGGGACGGAAATCGGCCGTGCCCTTTGAAAGGAACCATCCCGGCATTTGCCTGGAGTGGTTCAGGGAAAACACGGAAAACCTAAATCTGGATGGCCGGAGGTGGATTTGAACCACCATGGGGAACATGGTTTCTCTAATGTTCAAATGTTCAAATGTTTGTAAAGCTTAAGGGGCTTAACTACGGGGTCATCAGTCCCTAAACTTACAAACTACTTATGAACTACTTACGAACTACTTACGAACTAGGACGGCACAAATATCCATGCCCGAGGGGGGATTCGAACCCCCGACCGTAGTGGCCGTCCAGACCGTGACTGAAGCGCCTCAGTCCCCTCGGCCACCGCGGCCGTCATGGTTTCTCCGAACATCAGTATTACAGTACACAACAGGAAGACACGCACTACTGCAACACAACTAAGATCTAAAATAAATGGGTGAGAGACAAATACAAATGGTATGCACTAATTAGAGGAGAGTAGCCGAAGATGGACCGTTGCCTAAATAGGACCACCTATGTATTTCACTGTGTGTTGGAAACTTAAAATTTAAAGTTGGCTCAGTTGGTGATAAATATTATGGAAGTCGCCTGGCTCAGCTAATAATAATAACATCGTGTGGCTCATTGGCCCTGTGCAAGTCATTCAATTGGACGCCACTTCGGCGACTTGCGTGTCCCTAGCCTACCTCAGTTATCCAACTGGGGAAAGGGGACCTACAGCTTAATGTGGAATCCGAACCACGTGTCGTTTCTGGCGACTCCTCACATCGTTGACACTTGAAGGATGGGTTAAAACGCAGACTGAAAAAATCCGAGGTCCGACGGGGTTTCGAACCCGCGACCCTTTGGTTTCCCTCGAGTCCCTTACCCCAAGACCACCGGGCTCAGTTGACAATCGGCTTTAGTCATTTGAGTGAGAACAGTTTCCATAATTGTGTTTTCTTCGTTGCCACTGTAAGTTGTCTGCTATAGATCATAACCTTTCCTCTGCTGTAAAAGTAAGTAAAACACATCAGCACTATAGTTCATACGTGCCATTCATTAGCTTATCATTCCATATCGCAAAACTAGAGTTTAACCTCGTGTTTTCCTGCAACATCATCTTTACTTATATGGCGTCGAGTTGCCGAAGTTGGACTAATGACTGTTTCCCCGTTTCGACCGATCCAATTTAAGGGTCACTCATAAGAAATAATACTTACGGTAATAGATACATGCTACCATTTTAGGTTTATTTTTCAAGGCAGCAAAACAATTTAAAACAGTAGTAGTAAGTATTGTGATCTTTTCAGGTTTGCAAGATGGCATTAATACTTCGCAAGTCATATTGAAGTGAATGGCAGAGTGTTCATCCAACCACTTTTATGATATTTTTCTACAGTTCCATTCTGTAATAGTTTGCGGATAAAAGGAACACCCAAATACTTCCGTTTTCTATCTGATTTCTTTATTCGATTTTGATGTACATGTCTTCCTACGTAGGTGGCAGCTAACAAAATATGTTCGCGTTCGGAAGAGAAATTTCACAAATACATCTTGTCGCAACTAATAATGCCTTTGTTTTAATGACTTCCGCCCCAACTCGTGCATCATTTCCGTGACAGTCTCCCCCCTGTATCGCGATAATACAAAACGAGCTGCTCGTCCTCGCTGTACTTTCTCTAAACCGTCTGTCAGTCCCAGTTGGTGGAGATCCCACATTGCGCAGCAATACTCCAAATTAGGAGGCACAAATATTGTGTAAGCTGTTTCTTTAGTAGAATTGTTGCAGCCTCTAAGTATTCTACCAACAAAACGTAGTCTTTGGTATGTGGAACACCATGTCTCCACCATACCCTTTCTTCCAGGAGTGCTAGTACTGCAAGTTTCACAGGAGAACTTTTTTGAAGTTTGGGAAGTAGGAGGCGAGATACTGGTAGATGTCAACTTGCGAGGACGGGTCGAGAGTCGTGTCGGGATAGTTCAGTGGTAGAGCTCTTGGCCGCGAAAGGCAAAGGTCAAAGGTTCGAGTGCCGATTCCGGCAGACAGTTTTAATCTGCCAGGAAGTTTCATATCAGCGCACACTCCGCTGCCGAATGAAAGTTTCATTCTACTTTAACTTACACTAAGGACAACACACACACCTATGCCTGAGGGAGAACTCGAACCTCCGGCGGAAACGTCCGCCCAGTGCGTAGCATGACGCCTTAGACCACGCGGCCGTTCCACGCTGCGGTACGCTTCTTTGTAGTTGTGTGGTTAAGCGCGGATGCGAGGTGGAGGACCTATGATCGATTTCCGGTTCTGACAGGGCGTTTACTTCCATTGCTGAGATGACTGGAACTGGGTGACTATGCCTCATGAGACCATGTGCTGACCTCATGGTCTCCCTTATTGCATCCAACTAGAACAGCCCATTCAAATTTCTTTTCATCATAATTTTAATAACTTTTAAGTCACAGACCTCACATTTACCGTATCAGATTTCGATTGTGACAATTCCTATACAATCGAAGAGTACTGGGAATACTAATTCCCCCCCCCCCCCCCTCTCACGGCTATTCTTGCTAGGTAGAGAGTACTGACTTTATTATTATTCATGACAGGATCTTATGAAAGCTTTTACAGTTGATGCGTCTTTAATTGCTAGTTACAAGATAGTTTACCAAAAATGACTTGTTTTTCATAAATCACCCATGCGCCGAAAACAAAAAATATATGAAGTGCGGATGTTGCCTTCATGCAGGATTTGCGCATGCGCGAGGAGTGCACGGTAGCTCCATTGTCTTTGCTTCGAGACCATTCGTGCGTAACCGCCAGAGCTCGGGTAGCCAGGAGCTGGTGTATCTGCCATCTCCTACGCCAACGTTCAAAGCGGCGTTTCCACTCGTCCCCCATGCCGCGAGAGCGTCCTTATGCTGCCTCCAAGGGGTTCACAAAAGAATTTGAGCCTCAGCCGCGCTTGCGCACTGCTACGCTGCGGTCACTATTGCCTACATTAGGTGGCCGCGCTACGACTCATACATGTGCTGTCTCCGCGACGTAAAAGTTTCTCATGTGATAAAAATGCTTTGAATATGCATATAAAATGATCTGATAGAAGAAGGAAACGAAGAATGATAGTTTAAAAACACTTTTTATTTTCATATTCACGGAATGTATGACATTAACTGCGAATGGGTAAAGTTGAAAACGTGTACCCAGCCGGGACTCGAACCTTTCCTGCTTTCTAGACAGTGCAGTACACCTGCACGGAATTACTCAAGCACGCTTCCCGTCAGGTACAAATTTACAACTTCCCGTGCATACTAGAAATCAAACTCGTAGTAACTTAGTACTAATTCCCGTAAGAAAGAACAGACGCCATATATCCGTATACAATTTGCCGATGACGGGCAATGATCCATTCTTCAGTGCGGAGGCACTCCTAGGCCCTTACTCTTACGGGAATCAGTACTAAGTTACTACGAGTTGGAGTTCTAGTGGGCAGGGTAAAGTTGTAAATTTGTATCTGACGGGAAGCGTGCTTCAGTAATTCCGTGCAGGGCTGATGATTGGTGTGTCCCCAGTGGTGTAGGGGTCAGCGCAACTACCTAGATATCAGGAGTCCCGGGTTCGAGTCCCGGCGGGGGATACATTTTCAACTTTTCCCATTCGCAGTTAATTTCGTACATTCTGTGAAAATGAATAGATAATAACTACAGGATCAATGACATGTCCGAAAGAACAGACACAACACATATAACTTATACGTTTTATTTGAATTACTTTTTCCACGACGAGCTTTCCTCTGGGGGTTCACTCAACCAGTCAGCACATAGGACGCGCCGCACTGCCTTAGCAACAAATAGATGAACAGCGTTGTAAGATTACTGTAGTCAGCTGCAGCAAACAAGTGGTCATTAGAGAGCAGGACGCCTTGCCCGGAGTAATTAGTGACAGCCCCCTCCCGCTAGGAGAGCCGACGCCAGGTACCTCCCGGGACGCCGGCTCGGCGGGTTCCAGTTGCGAGGCGGCGCGACTGTCCTCGCAGACGCTCATCTCATTTCCCCGCAACAATGTTTTTAATTAGCGAGACTGCCGCCAGGGGGCTCGCAGGCTTTCCCGGCGCTGTTAAAAAAGGAAGAGAAGGACGTGAATCACAATAATAAAAAAATAAAGTAACGAGATTTTTTCCCCGGCTGAGAGGGAAAGAGCGAATATAAAGCCGCGAATTCTCATTATATTAAAAGTGTTCTTTTGTGCCTTTTATTTATATTAAAGACGCGCGGCCGAGTTAAGTTATTCGCAGTTTGTTGCGGTGTCGGGCGGTGTGTTCTCCAAGTTCCTGGCGCCGTGTCTGGCCCCGTGTCGGAGCTAACTGCTAACAGCCGCGCAGTTTAATCAGCACGCTCGCCGCGCCGCTTTCTTTCTCTTAATCAGGCGCCGCTCTTTGAGCGCGGATATGGCGTCGTCTGCGCCGCGGCCCTTTGGATCGTCCTCATTTATTACCCAGTTTATTATTTTTCCGAGTAGCATAGCGAAAATTTTACTTAGAAAGCTCCCGAAAAATACCACTGCACAAGAAAAGGCACACGCGTAATTTTTCGCAACATGGGAGAATCACAACCCGGACTGAGGTTGAATTTTCACAGCCTAGAGCTATGAAACGGAACGTGCATACCGTGTGAGGCATTTAAAACTGTTTTTCGCAATATTTGGAAAAATAAAAATCGTATTAAAATGCAATAAATGCTCTTCACCTCTAAGAGGGACCCAATTAACATAAAGCTCGACTTTCCTGCACCATCGCCGGTGGCAGGAAGGGGAGTGACTTTGAAATCATAAACAGGAACTCTTATTGCAGATTTGCAGATTTGTATTCTCCGTGAAAAAATATGTAACTTATGTGAAAACTTTATTTATTTATTTCGTTACGTTGTAGATAGCTCTGTAATGGGAAAAAAATGAAAATGTGTTGAATATGCTTCAAAAACGCTAATATCTCAAACAAATAGACATTGGACTCTGTCTCTAGGTTTAACACTGCCAGTTTAAGCGAACAGTAGTTGCACAATATTGCGAAAAGTCGTTGCAGAAGGAACATTGCTATCAGGGAACAGATTAGCACGCCTTCACTTCTGTGAAACTCAAAGTATGAGGAATGATATCTACTCTCTATGCAACCGTTAACATCGAGGAACAATTGCATAGAGATGTGTAACCTCCGAATCATTGAAGTACAATGGCCAGTATGACCAGTGGCGGCTCGTACAAAATTTGACCAGTGTGCTACAATATTACAAAAATAAACAGGAAACAAAATATACTAAAATAAAAGTCAACCATTGTATGATTGCCTTTAATTATCAATTAATACTGTATTGACAGTAAGACCTTCAGGGGAAACCATAACAGCGCTGCCAACTGCAGGTAGTAAATATAACGTTTAAAAAATATTAATTTTATTTACAGAAATTAAAAATTTAGACTCAGAGGTATTTGAATACGAGTCTCACACAAGTAGTAGGATCGAGAGACAACGCGCAAGACGCCTGAGCCAGCGCGCTATTTGACTCTGTATGCCGCAATATTCGTCATATACTATTCTTTCGCAGCCGTTACACGCAGCGCGAAGAGAAATATTGATCTGGTGCTGCAGTCGGTCTCAGCACACATGAGTCGCCAGGCCTGACGTCACGTCTGCGCATGCGCACTACCTAACGGACGACTGCGCCGCCTCTCTGCGCACGCACCAGCGCGGCTAAATCCCACTTCAACACGCGGAGCTGGTTTCCAACTATCGCGGCGAGAGCACTCCAAAATGCGTTTTCATCCTTATTACTAGAATTCTAATACGCATTGGAAGGGAATTGGCATAATTTTATTGTGATATCTGGCTCATATTCCAAGAGAAAGGATGCAATTTTACAGCGATTTCTCGCTTGCATTCGAAGAGAAATGGCATAATTTTAGTAATATATTTACAGTGTGCTACAGCACATTAGCACATTCTCACCAGCAGCCACTGAGTATGACCACGGACTGAGAGAATGATGACACTGTGCTTCATTCGATTGTGAGACGTATAACGTGACAGCATTATCACACATGTAATAAACTGTACTTCTATTTTCCTAATCCGATGTGTATATGTATATTATCGTTTCTCAACAGCTTTCAATTTATTATTATTTTCGCCGATTACAGTGCCATCTATCATGAAATGAAAAAACAAAAATCATAGAAAAGTTACATTTTTTCCCTGGAAAATGGAAATCTGCATATATCAGAGTCTCCTCTGTCACTCCCCTGGAGACTACGTGTGGGTTCCAAAGCATCGTGGCGGTTTCTGACATTAAGACGAGCCGGTGCGGCATGGCGGGAGGGCTCCGGAATCTGCGCCAAGATGGCGGCGGATGGAGCCGTCAGGCGGCGGGCGGCCCGCGCTGACCGCCCCCGCCGCCCCCGCCTCCGCCCCCGCCGCCCCCGCCTTAATCTGCCGCCTGCGTTACGACGCCCGCGGGGGCCGTCCGCGCTCCGCCAGGGATCATAAAAACGCGAGCCCGATCATAATAAAGGCGCACCAGCCCAGAATCCCCTTATTCGGCCATTTTCGTTCATCGCCCGGCGCGGGCAGCGGAGGAAGGAAGGAACTCGTGTATTCGCCGCCGCACGAGGGATTTCTGTCGGCAACTTCTTCGCCAGTTATTCGCAGCCCGGGAATATCACTCGCTGCCCCTCCCCGCCCCTCGTCTGCCCCCCCCCTCCTCCCCTCCCCTCCTCCTCCTCCCCCCTGCTGCCATCTTCTTCCAGAGTGCTCGGCTTGTCGAGGGAATAAACCGGCTTTGAAGCCCCTCCTCGAAAGACTTCCCTTGAAACGGTCGACCAACGCAGTGTCGCGGGATTTCATTTCGACACCGAGACGCGTTGCGGGCTACTTTCGTGTATTCTAGATTTCTTTTTCCTTCTGAACTCTCTTGAATTCGACGACGTCGGCGTGTCGCACGACATCACATTCGTGCTCCGTTTTCAGTGATCTCGATTCCTGCACCATCTCCAACGATCACGTTGTCGATGACATGTTAAACCCTGATCCTCAGTCCTTCCTTTCTTCAATCCGGGCAGGACGCAGAAAACTGGACCACCCTGTTCTCATCTGATCCCTAGCTATTTATTATTTTACTGGAGGACCCGTATGAATACTTCGCACAGTTAGTGGAACGACAAAAAAGTTGTGGAAAATGGACGTGAAGTTCAATGTTCACGCCTAGCTTTCTTCACAATCATCAATGCAAGTGTTTAAAAGCGCAAATGAAAGAGCTTGATCCGCTGAGTAGGCAAAAAGAACTGCGTACCTTAATTAGAACCGAAGATATCGTAAAACAAACCGATTAAAATACTCAATGAAATGACAGAAGGATACCGCGTTTGAATAAAAATAAAGGATGGAGGAATTAAATTAATTCTGATAATTTATGAGAAATCTGTGAATGAATACCTTTCGTTTAACAAAAAAGAAGGAAATCGGTCGGATTTTAGTTTACAGTAAGGAAGGAAGGAAGGAATCTTAGGGTTTAACGTCCCGACGATAGCGTGGTCATTAGAGACGGAGCTCACGCTCGGATATTTGGGTAAGGATTGGGGAAGGAAATCGGCCGTGCCCTTTGAAAGGAACCATCCCAGCATTTGCCTGGAGTGATTTAGGGAAATCACAGAAAACCTAAATCTGGATGGCTGGAGTTGGATGTGAATCACCAACCTTCCGAATACGAGTCCATTGTGTTACAGTAAGGGCATCACCATAAAGAAGGAAATCGCGAAAAAGGAAGACGAGAGTTATGTAAATTCTAATACTTGATGACAAATCTACAAATGAATACCTTTCGTTTCAAGCAAAAATGAAGGAAATCGGCCGGGTAGTATGATCTGGCCGAGTGACTTTAGATTCTTTTAATATACAAGGTCTAATGACTCAATAAGAACGGCGGTTTGCAGGTAACCACAGCCTGGGATCCGGCCATCCCGACGTTGTAGTGGGCGAGACAGGCGTGACGGGACATAGTTATCGTTTTTGGTGAGGAAGCGAGTACCAGTGACGACATAGCCAGCAGCGCGCCTATGATAACGAAGAGGCTACGGACACTCTGCAGCCATTTACCTCATGACAATGGCCGGACCGAGCTCGGTCGAAAGTTCAACGGATTTTAACTACATAACGCTCCTTCGAACCATGTCAGACGTGTCCGAAAGAACAAACATTCACAAAGAGAATTAAGGCGACGACAAGCCAATGATGGCTGCAGTGTAGATGTACGTCACGCACATACTCTTACGGAAATCGGACAAATACGGCGCGTAATGATGATAACGAGCAAGAGGCCACTAAGAACTAGTCTAAGATCAGAAATTTTGTCTGATGGGAGACGTACTAGCGCAAGTTAACCCGTGCAGTTGCAGTAATTACTATGTCTGCATAGCACATTAGTCAGTACAGCAGATCCGGGTTCGAATCCCGGTCCGGCACAGATTTTCAACTTTCCTTCTCTATGTAATACGTTGGGCACTGGCAGATGATGCCGTAATTCGGTTTTGTCTTGCTCGAGTTTTAAAATTTTCGCCTATCGACCGAACAAATGCTAGAATATAAAAGTTTGTCATACTACTGGTGCGTCCCTTTCAATCAATTTATTAAGAACAACAGCCAACATCGATTTTAATTTTTATTTACATTACCGGTTCGGGATATTAAACAAATATGAAAGATCCGAAGATGGCCGTTTAATCTGCCGAAATCGTAATCTAAATAAAAATTAAAACCGATCTTGGCTGTTGTCCTTATATATCTGCTGCAATCATTCAAATTCGAATGTTTGTAAAGCTATGAGGTCAAACTGCTGTGGTCATCAGTCCCTAGATTTACAAAACACTTAAACTAACTTACGCTTCATTCGCCTTTGCTTCAAGTTCGTTTCGGTTACATACTAATAGCTACAACTCTGTAATCATTTGAAATTGGCCACATGTTATATGGCATTTTATTGTAATTAGTTTATACTATCACCTCCTAAAATATAGGTGCATTTATTCTCTTCTTAAGATGAACTAACGGTTCTTCCCTCTCTGTCAATCACTTTCTACGCTATTCACTTTAATTTCGTTCCACGTTGTTGCAGAGGGAGTTCGTGCTGGCTTGTGTTTACCAAACTAATTAGACAAGCACTTGAGTTCAGATGGTGTAGTGAGCAGGTAGTGTGCAATGCAACCCAAAGCTATGGCTTGGAGAGCTATAAAAAGTTTGGAAGCGGGACAGACAGAGCGGAAGGTAGCTACCGCTATTGGAGTGTCTCAAAGACCTGCGCAACCTGGACGCGATTACATTAAATAGGAACCGTTAAAATAAGGCAAGGTCGTCCTGGAGTAACCTGCTGTTAACAGCCCGTCGAGAGAGAAGGCTGAATGCAACTCAGCTGTAATGCATTCTCCAGGCACCAGCAGGACGTGCAATATCAACACAAATAGTCCGAAATCGCCTTCGGGAATGTGGCCTCTACGCACGGAGGCCTGACCATATCATAGTGATGGATGAATGGTGTGGACCGAAGTCAGTATAGGCAGACGTATGGACCCCTATGTCGTTCAGAATAGAGCTTTGACTGCAAAGAGGTATAGGGACGAGATCATTCGATCTTTTGTTGTGCTCTACGCAGGTGCCATAGGAGATGGGTTCCTTCTGGTGGACGATAACACTCGCCCCCACAAAACTGCACTGGTGGACAACATGCTTGAAACAGAGGGAATCGAACGAATGGAATGGCCAGCTTGTTCGCCGGATTTAAACCCGACTGAGCATGTTGGGATGCACCTGGCAGACGCATTCCAGCAAGACCATCACATCCCACAACTGTTGCAGACATGGGTATTGCACCCACGGAAGAATGGCCAAATAACCCTCAATAGATTATTGATAACCCCATATTGTCAATGCCGCGCAGATGTGCAACTGTACTGGACGTCCGAGGTGATCACACAACATACTAGAGGGCAACGAGAATGACCTTTTCACTATTATGGTAGTAACATGCTGCATCGCCCTCAGTATACGACATGTAAAGCTCAGATAAAGGGTTGAGACAGCATAATATAGTACTATATCATTGTGAGCAATCTTCTATAACTATAAATGTGAATGTCTGTTCGGTGTACGTTTATCACGTCTGAACCACAAGACATAAAGAGCTAAAAATTTGTACAGTTACTAATGTCTATCCGGAGAAGGCTTTAGGCACGGTTATATGGCTATCGGATAGCTATATATATATATATATATATATATATATATATATATATATATATATATATATATTAATGTGAATGTCTGTTCGGCGTACGCTTATCACGACCAGACGACAAGACACAGAGACTTAAATATTTGTACAGTTACTAATTTATACCTGAGGAAGGTTTTAGGCACGGTTTTATAGCGATCTGATAGATATTTAGTAATTTGAAGAATATAACGCGAAATGTGGAACAATAATGATTCTTTGAATATTATATTTACTCTTTGAAAATGGTTTTATTGATTGCATTGTTGCATGAGGGTCGATAATGATAAAAGGCTGGAGTATATTGGGATGGAAAGTTATCGGTATACATAAAATTCTACGTGTGTGTGTGTTAATATTTCGCTCTGCAGCGAAAACTACAGAACGCAAACGAATGGTGTGTGTGTAATTGTTGTCCGAAGTCTCCCGTTGTACACCATAGCAGTTCCATGCCGACAGCTATAAGGGGGTGGAAGATATGGTGGTTGAAAGTCGTCAAATTATAAAAATTTCGGACTGATCCAGCGATGACGCTTGCGACTGTATAGCAAGGAGGTTATGTACAGCGAAACGTGATGCCACAGACCATATCTTTGGTCTATGCGTGCTACAATGTCTTCATCTCTTTCTCTGTAAGGATAAGCACACGAGTAAGGAAATATAAGAATAAATAAATAAAGCAGTAAGAAACAAATTTATTTTTAATACATCTCTTTAAAAAAAATCGATTTGACGTTCCGCGCATTACATCAAGTGATCCATCTTTGATATTATTACAATCATTATTGTTGAAACTTCCTGGCAGATTAAAATTGTGTGCCGGAACCGGGACTCGAACGTGGGACCTTTGCCTTTCGCGGTCAAGCGCACTACCGACTGTGCTATCCCGACACGACTCACGATGCCGCCTCACAACTTTACTTCCGCCAGTACCTCGCCTCCTACTTTCCAAACTTCACAGAAGCTCTCCTGCGAACCACGCAAGACTAGCACTCCTGGAAGAAAGGATTATTGTTGAATTTCGTGATTGGATTCTTCGAAACGAGTTGCATTTTTACCTGTGATTTCTTATATAGGCCTATTCTCTGATAAATGTAACATGTTTTTAGAAAAAAGGAGATGGACAGAGAGAGAGAGAGTGGATAGGAAGGTACTAACTCAAGGTTCGAATAAATAAATAAATACCCGGGCAACGCCGGGTTTTCAGCTAGTATCTGAATAAAATACTTTACCATTTGCATAGCGTGTATATCTCACCTGACCCCCTAATGTTTTGGAGCAGTGTACATACATTTTGTTTGTGATGTATAGATTAGACGAGTAAGTCCATTAACGGCGGCCGCGGTGGCCGAGGGGACTGAGGCGCTCCAGTCACGGTATGCACGGCCACTACGGTCGGGGGTTCGAATCCCCCCTCGGGCATGGATATTTGTGCCGTCTTTAGTAGTAGTTATTTCATAAGTAGTTTGTAAGTTTAGGGACTGATGACCCCGTAGTTAAGTCCCATAAGCTATACAAACATTTGAACTCCAATAACTCCTGAAACACCCTGTATGCTGCCTGTCTGACCATTCTGCGTGTGTAGTGTTGGCCTCCCTTCTTCCTTTCCGTAAGGCCAGAGAATGTTGTGTGGTAAACTCCGGCCTCCTGGCTGGCTGGCACCGCCGCAGTGGTGGTGTGTGGTGTGTGGTGGCCAGCGAGCCATCCGGAGACGGCTGAGGCGTGTGCCGCGGTATTGATTGCGGCGGAGCGCCCGTAAGACAAACGCCCATCCCGCGGGCCTTCTGCCGACACACATCACACGCGACAGCCCAGTCTCACTGTCCCAACGCTGCACACCCCGAGTCTTCTGCCACTTTACTTTGCACCTGACGAGAGATGACAGTAGAGAGCTTAGAAACAATATTTTGTCAAAAAAATAAAACAGTCCTAGCTGTCTCCATTAGACATTTGTGAGAGCTGGCCTTTGTTCTGTTACAGTCCGTGTACCTGGCGGGCAGCGAATCTAATGTGGCTAAGGTGAGTAAACTTGAAAATTCCGACTTACTTGGGTGGAGATGGAGCCACAGAACTATCTATTGCTGTGTAGGAGGTATCTTAACAGTTTGTGTTATTGGACACCTGCAAAGAGGTAAACGTAAGGGTTATTTGTACTTTGTACGTTTACCTCTTTGCAGGCGCCCAATAACACAAATTGTTAAGATACCTCCTACACAGCAATAGATAGTTCTGTGGCTCCATCTCCACCCAAGTAAGTCTGAATTTTCAAGTTTACTCACCTTAGCCACATTAGATTCGCTGCCCGCCAGGTACACGGACTGTAACAGAACTTTTGTCTTTTTCCAGTCTGACGATGCGCTAACAGCGCGAAACGCGTTATTGGAGAATAAAATACTGCAACAGAGACTGAGCATTTTTTTAATTATTCAACACTGTTGCTGCACCAGCCGCAGCCACCACCATCATGGAATGGAATGAAATGCACTTGAAATAAACTTGAAAGTCCTGACCACTAATTTCAATTTATTGAGGCCTTACGCGTTTCGACGTTCCGTCATTATCGAAGGCTACAGCGAGACAATGGAATTAATATTCATCAAACATTTTGATAAAACATAAATGAGAACACAATCATCACACTCACCATATATTTTAAAACTTATTAAAAAGTAAAACTAAAACATTCCTTTTAAAATAATCACTTACAAAGACATATGTCAAACATAAAATAAATTTAAAATTACACCCTCCCCCCCAGAACATCCCTGTAGGATTGTCAAGTGCATAATAAGGTCAGCAAAGCGGTCAGTTATTAAGTGCAGAATTCGCCCTCCTAGAGGGAGTGAGTGCGCATATGTGAGTGAGAGAGAAGTAGAATGACAACATCGCCATCTGGCGGATTCTCCACTTAATAACTGATCGCTTTGCTGACCTTAGTATGCACTTGACAATCCTACAGGGTTGTTCTGGGGGGAGGGTGTAATTTTAAATTTATTTTATGTTTGACATATGTCTTTGACAGTGATTATTTTAAAAGGAATGTTTTAGTTATACTTTTTAATAAGTTTTAAAAGACATGGTGAGTGTGATGATTGTGTTCTCATTTATGTTTTATCAAAATGTTTGATGAATATAAATTCCATTGTCTTGCTGTAGCCTTCGGCGATAATGACGGAACGTCGAAACGCGTAAGGCTTCAATAACTTGAAATTAGTGGCCAACACTCTAAAGTTTACTTCAAATAAAACAGTACCTTCGGCCATCTACTTTGACTCTTTCGTAGGCTACTGGCTGGAGCATTGAACTAGTCCAACTTCATGCCCCCTGACAAACCCAAAATCTCGTTGATTCTAACAGTGCTGCGAAGTCAGGATGGGAGCACTACGTCACTAATACCCATATATTTATGGCACATTGACACTATCGCTTCGCTCATCAGTAGACATTTGAGCTCTCAAGATAGAGGGAAGATTAGGGTTTTACGTCCCGTCGACAATACGGTCAATAGAGATGAGGCTCACGCTGCCAGGATTTTTAAATAAGGATGGGGAAGGATATCGGCAATGCCCTTTCAAATGAAACTGTAAAGCTGAGACATTTCTCATATAAGCACAAAGATGCCATGTGCCGCCTGGCCCAGTATTCAGCGCAAAGAGAGACGTTGTACAGTGTCCCAGTTATCTTGCGCACCCAAAATATCTCTGGAACAACAACAGCTTTCGTAAAACGATTTTCACCGGTATTAATGTAAATGTTTGTAGAGTCTATGGGACTTAACTACGAGGTCATCAGTCCCTAAACTTACAAACTACTTATGAACTACTTACAACTAAGGACGGCACAAATATCCATGCCCGAGGGGGGATTCGAACCCCCGACCGTAGTGGCCGTGCGGACCGTGACTGGTATCAATGTAAGGTAGGGGCTGATGAATGTAAATATTCTGGCCGTCCGGGAGTAACCGAGCGGTCTGGAGTGCCATGTTACGGATCGCGTGGTCTCCCGCGTCGGGGATTCGAATAGATGAGTGTGTTGTCCTTAGGTTAGTTAAACTTAGTTTAAGTAGTTTGTAAGTCTAGGTACTTACGACCAAAGTAGTTTGGTCCCATAAGAATCACAAACATTTGAACATTTTCAAACTATTCTGAAAGATTCCAAAACAAAAACATATGTGTTTTTTAACACAAATATGTGTTTTTAAGTTGACACCCTATATTATTTCATTAGCAATCTGTAGCATGACAAATCACACAAACAAAGACTTGATAATATCGTAGCACGCCAATTACATCCCGAGATACTGCGAAGCCAAGTCAACGTTTGAAGTACAACATGAAGATCGCAGCTAGCGAGCGCGTCCCGAGACTCAAGCGAGACTCACGGCTGAGTCTGGTAAGTAACACCACCCTTCCCGGCCTTCTTTTTATACATCGGTACCTTTATCATATACTTGGAATGACGATTCATTGAACATTAATCATACATGTTCCAAGAATTTTGTACGCAAGAATAAAATTATGAATACTGATGAAAATAGTGAATGTTTAAACTAGGTGCTAACGATTTACTTGTCACGGTCGAGTCTTTACCGATCTTCAAGAGCGGGAAATGATAGTTGAAAGTTTGTGAGTAGAGTTCATAGATTGAGTCCAAAAATAAACAATCCATCAGCGGTGCGACAGGGGGAATGTTTATTGCAAATGTCGGGGCGTAATTTTATAATCTCCCGCGAAACGGACTAGATTTTACGAGACAACGGGCCGCAGATGAATTATTGAAGTCGGCCGCGCGATGCATCGGCGAGCGGGAAATTATTAATGGTGCCCGCGTATTCAAAACACCGAACGTTGATACACACGGCCGGCCGCGCAGGGCCGTATTAATTGGAAATTTATCGAAGTTTCAACGTCAAAAAGTGTCAGATTCATCACGGCCGTTATTTCTTTCGCTCCTGTTTTTTTATTATTCTATCAAAACGCAAAAGCGCAACACACAAATCCAGCATCGATTGGAGAGCGGGTAGAGTTGGGGTAGTAAAAGTGGGGGAGGGGGGAGGGGGATGGAGGGGGGTGAGTCGACGTCATTTAGAGAATAACATTTAGGGCCAGCGACCGGCACATTAATCACACGCGAGAAGAGCTCAGCCGCCGAAATAATATCTGGCCGAATAAAACAGCCGCGTGGGCGATTACAGGCTAGGATTACGCGGGCCGCTTTTAATGCCGAGGTGTTTTCGTGAAATAATTGTCCCGCGCGAAACGCTCCCTGCGTGGAGTGGAGGGAGTTGGCGAGCGTTAGGCGCCGCTATGCGGACGGAGCAGCGACCTCTTCATTGTCAACAAACTGCCGGCGGCAATGACTGCAAAAGCCGCGGTCGCCAGGAATTGTAATTAATAATGGCCCGAACCGGCTCATAATTGAAAACGGCATTACCGCTGGCGCCGAGCGAGCAGCCTGCTGTTAAACTGGACTCAGGCTCCGCGTATCCAATTAGTGGAGCAGCCCCGAGTGAGATTAGACGCGCGTCGGCCGCTAGCCCCTAAGTCCAGTGTATCGTCACGATATCATGATGTGGACGGCTGCCCCCGTCTCGTGCCTGCATTCGATCAGCAGGAGTGCCACGTGGAACTGTCTGGCAACGCTTCTAAATAGCCCACCAAAACAATGGAGCGTTTTTTAATGAAGACATTTAAACAATGCAATTACGTGCCACAGTCGCTATATTACTTATAACATTTCTTTATTTTATACAACTTGTTTCAGTGAGCCTACGTCACCATTTTCTAGTGCTTCTGTATCAACAAAGACATTTTTATAACCTACAAAAAACCTCTTCAGAAAATTAAAGTACTGTTTCTGTACGAATACAAGTAATCATAAAAATAACAAAAATAAAACAGTCTGTCTAAATTAATGGATTACTACATCAGGTTGTTACATCATTCCTGTAATAAGAAAACAGGTCTGGGCTGAATTATTATAAGCTTTGTTCCTATGTGCACTTGTTATGAGGTGGGTTCGACGGAGGACATCGAAAGAGTCCATGAAGGGCAGCTCGTTTCGTATTGTCACGATACAGGGGAGACAGCGTTACGGAAATGATCTGGGATGGGAATCATTACAACAACGACGCGTATCGCTGCGGCGGGGTCTTCAGGAGGGGTCTTCAAATGAGAAAGTACGAAATGACACTGTGGTTATAATTGAAGCATTTATTCAAAATCACGAGGCCCCAGCATATCAATCCCACTGTTTAACGACACGAAAGATTTCCTGTTCCCAGAATCCTTGTGACTGTGACAGGAGCCAGACCTCTAATGTGTCCCTCAGTTCGTCGTCTGACTTGAAGCGCTTTCCCTTGTAGGATCTTTTATTTTAGCGGGCCAAACATATGGAAGTCACAAGGCGACATAAACTGGCAGTAAGGCTGATGCTCAAGCTTCTCCCACTTCAAGTAGGCCAGTATACTTTGTGTGATCCTGTTGATGTGTGGACGCGCGTTATCATGCAATATAGTCACTCTCCCCGTGAGCAGCCCAAGCCGTTTGCTCTTGATCGACTTGCGTAGGCTACGGAGTGTCTCACAGTATACGACATTGTTAACCCCGTGATACACGAATTATAAAAAATGAGGGGGGGGGAGTTGAAACGTTGTTTTTATGGTAGAGAACAATGACTGTTTCCATAAAATACAAAAATTCATTCAAATTTGCCATTACAGGGAAAATGACAGCCATTTCAATGAAGCGGACACAGTGAGACTTCGGAGTCCCTCCTGTTAGATTTTCGTATCTGCATAGATACTTTCAAAGTAATCTGGACATTTCTAGTAGCATTTGCATTTGAATTTAGAAGAAATTTATTTTTCATCTTTTTGAAAATTGGTGCAATGCTGCTCGCTGCCACTTGACGCTAATATGTTAGCGTGAGAAACTGACGTTTGTCAGCTCAGCCGACGACACTTATCACAAAGGTTCCTTAGAGTGGTCTCCATGTGTTTACGAGCTAAAAAAAGAAAGGAAGCTGATGCACAGAAGCACACTACACACTACAGTGGACGCCACCCGACATAGGTTTAATGGTTTTTCCATTTTCGAGGAATTCCACGAGTATCGGACCTCGGACGTCGTAAAATATGGTGAGCGTCACTCTGCCTGCTAAGAGCACAGCCTTGGGTTTTTTAGGGGAAGGTGACGACGCATGCTTCGTGTGCTTAGATGTGTCACTACGATATCCCATAGCGGCATATTCAAATTTTAACAGGTTTAGTTGTTAAGAAGCATCGTGACATATAATTTGAACACCCCTCGTAGTTTAAGTAGTTTGTAAGTGTAGGGACGGATGACATCACAGTTTCATCCCTTAGTATTATAAAAATTTGAATATTTGAGAACACTAATTCAGATTCCAAACCTGTCGTATATTGACCCACTTTAGGTTACGGTAGTAAAGTTAGCCTTTGCAATCGTGTTTTGACAGCTCGAAATTTAAGTGAAAATAACGGCGTAACTATTCATCTGACACGAAAATTGAATAACCAAATTTGTAGAGGAGAAAATTCTCTACAACTTAGCTCCCTTATGTTTTTTTCATATCTCGTATTGTTTGAGACATATTTGCAAAAATAACGGAGATTTGACACCCTCCATTGAATTAACGAAAACCCGCCGTTCGGAAATGTCACGTGACATTCCTCGCCCAGAACTCTCTGTGGCATACGCCATCTTGCGTTGCGTATTTGATGATTTTCTTATTGTAATTTACATTTTGTCATTTCAAAGCAATGGCGCACTGAAGAATTAACAAAAACACATCGTTCTTCGTACGATAAATGATAATCTAGTGTCTACAAATGTCATAATAGCATCAGTTAACAACGGCCGTCAATAGTATAAGATTAAAGGAATCATCGTCTGATTCATAGCCGTAGCGCTTGGCGCCGTGGTTCAGCGCGCCCTGTCATGGGGCTGAACGCCCTATGTAATAAAAAAGCTGAGCCAACCATTCAACGAACAAACTGAACGAACGACCACGAACCATCGATACAAAAACTCATAAAACTACAAATCTAAAGTGGGCCGTAAAACACGTCAGTGCGTTTTTTTTTTCTGGACAATGATTGTTCGTCGGAGTGACTAAAAACAGTAAAAGTAGGTAGCAGGGAGTGAGGGCGGCCTCGTGTTGAGAAAGCGTGCCACATGTCGCGAATGTGGCCACCGAGTGGCCTGCAAGGCGAGTCGCGTTGCGGCCACAGCGGAACCCTCGCCCTAATGTCCAGCCGCCGGTGGCCCCGCTGTTGATCAATAACGCCGGAAATCAACGGCGCCCGGCCGCCGGGGAAAGGAAACCCGAGAAAAATAATAAAGTAAATTCCGGGAGCAATATATTACGAGCTGCTTACAGGCGGCGGATTGGGTATCATAAAGCGGGCACAATACTCGGCCGCAGTTTATTGGCGGGCGCTAATGACAGCCCAGGAAATACCGCCTGGGGGAGACGAGGAAACGACGCTGGCCGCTACACAGTGGCGGCTGTGGAGGTCTGCCAGGGGACTCACATTAATCTCTCCATCAGGGCGACAGCCCCACCTGCCACGGGACGTCTCTCAAATGAACGTGCGACGCATCAGTAATCTGGAGTTAGCTCTTAACAAAACAATATCGCGAAATGACACTGAGAAGTTACTCTACGTAATCATAAGTACCCGGACAACAAACTGGAAATGGCTTACGAGTTCGTGGCACATTCCATCGGAAATGCTGGAATTCAGACTGGTGTAGGCCCACGCTTAGTCTTGATAAAAGCTTCCATTCTAGCAGGCATACGTCCAATCAGGTGATGGGAGGTTTCTTGTGGAATGGCAGCCCATTCTTCACGGAATGCTGCACTTAGGAGAGGTGTCGACGAGGGTCGGTGACGCCTGGCACGACATCGGAGTTCCACAACAACCCAAAGGTGTTCTACAGGACTCTGTGAAGGTTACTCCATTACAGGGATGTTACTGTCGTGTAACCACTCCACCACAGACCATGCATTATGAGCAGGGGCTCAATGATGTTGCCGCGGTGGAGTAGCCAAGCTGTCTTATGCGCCTCGCATCCAGCCGTCGGAGGTTCGAGTCCTCCCTGGGGCATGTGTGTGTGTGTGTGTGTGTGTGTGTGTGTGTGTGTGTGTGTGTCGTCCTTAGGTTAGGTTAGTTTAAATAGTTTGTAAGCTACGGATTACAGATTTACAAATATTTTCAATCGTGTTGAAAAATACAAACGCCATACCCGAATTTCTCTTCGCCAGTGGGAAGCAAGAAGGTGCTTAAAACATCAGTGTAGACCTGTGGTGTGATAATAACACGCAAAACAATATGAGGCGCAAGTCCCCTCCATGTAATCGCTCGCTGTGTCACGCAGACCGCCACTTGAAACTTAAGCGTTTCCGGACACATGTCCACATAACATATTTTCTTTCTTTGTGTGTGAGGAGTGTTTCCTAAAAGTTTGGCCGTACCTTTTTGTAACACGCTATATATATCTAGAGAGAGAAATATACGCTCTAGTGTCGTATTAGATTCCCAACGGAGAATACCTGTAGAAATCTCGATCCTGGAGCCCCTCTGGCATGTAAGGCGCGAAGTCTACTAGCAGGCTGCCCTCGCGTGGGTTACTCGACTCGTTATTTTAATGGCGAGGAGCTGCGGCGGCGCGGGAATATTTGTGGAAAGAGTGCGTCGTGCGGCGTCGTCGGCGGTAAGAATGCGGGGGTTAATACTGTGTGGGGGCGGCAGCGGCAGCGGCAGCGGCGGAGGCAGCACAGGTGCGGACGGCCGCCATCTGTCAGCGCTAAGCCCCGCGCCGCGCCGCGCCGCGCCCTAAGCCGCCGCGCCGTCCCCGCCGCCCCCGCGCGGCAAGAACACGCCGACTCTGCGGCGCGCGCCACGGTTCTCTTTCTTGTCCCTGTGTCCTGGCGCGTCCTCACGGCTCCGCCAGTTTTAGTGCGACCAGCATCCACAAATCCCCACCACCACGTACTAATGTCTAGGCGATACAGCCGCATCGCCGGCCGCGGTGCCCGAGGGGACTGAGACGCTCCAGTTACGGTCTGCACGGCCACTAAGGTCGGGGGTTCGAATCCCCCCCCCTCTGGCATGGATATTTGTGCCGTCCTTAGTCTTAGTTAGTTCATAAGTAGTTTGTAAGTTTAGGGACTGATGACCCCATAGTTAAGTCCCGTGAGCTACACAAACATTTGAACATTTGATTACTCTGGTTGAGAAAGGTGTTCCCACATGGCTAGACAGGCACACGGGGAACAGGAAACATTTAATAATATTAACCTACAATCTTGGTTAAACCGTTTTGCAAGGTTGTATTTGACAGTCCCGTCATGAGAACAAACATATTTCCAGGTAAGAGAACAAACAAGTATTCATAGGAACAAAGCTTATAATAATTCAGCCCAGACCTGTTCTCTTATTGCAGGAATTATTTAACAACCTGATGTAGCAATCCATTATTTTAGACAGGATATTTTATTTTTATTATTTTTACTTTTTATGATTACTTGTATTAGTACAAAGTCGGTACTTTAATTTTGTGAAGAGGTTTTTAGTAGATTATAGAAAACTAGCTTAACAAACATTTTTTGAACAGCCGCATCGTCCATCGGCTACTTAAGCCACACATCACTGTTTTTCTGTTGGCTGCCGTTAACGAGTCTAGTTCCAGTCAACTTGAACACGGATGCTAATTTAACTTTTCATCGAGTCTTTCGATGGAATCTACATCTACATACATACTCCGCATTCCACAGTAAGGTGCGTGGCGGATGGTACACTGTACCACTACTACGCATTTCCTTTCCTATTCCACTCCCAAATAGAACGAGGAAAAAAAAAGATTGCCTATATGCCTCCGTACGAGCCCTAATTTCTCTTCTCTTTGTGATCACTACGCGAAATGTAAGTAGGCGGCAGCAAGATCGTACTACACTTAGCTTCAAATTCCGGCCCTCTAAATTTCCTCCTCAGAAATTCACGAAAAGAACGTCGTCTTTCCTCCAGCGATCCCCAATCAAGTTGCCGGAGCATTTCCGTGACAGTAACAAACCTAGCTGTTCGCCTCTGAACTGCTTCAATTACTTCCTTTAAACTGATCTGCTGCGGGTCCAAACACTTGAGCAATACTCAAGACGTGGTCGTACATGAGTTTTATACGCGGTTTCCTTTACAGGTGAAGTACATCTTCCCAAAATTCTCCCAATAAATCGAACTGTCCTTACATATTCGTTCCATTTCATATCGCTCTGGAATGTTGCGCCTAGATATTTGAACGACGCGACAGCATCAAGAAAACTCACTACTAATGCTTTATTCGAACATTATGGGAATATTTTTCCTACTCATGCGCATCACCTTACATTTTTCTACATTGGGAGCCAGCTGCCATTCTTCGCACCAACTAGAAATTTTGTTTAAGTAATCCTGTATGCGTATTTATCTATAATATGCAGGGTTTCCTCGTACATAAGCAACTAAAACTCGTATTTTGTCTATAAAACCTCCTACATTGGGGTTGGGAGGGGGGAGGGTTGCAGAGCACTGCTCTTGGTTCATAAAAAAATTGTATATCAAGCAATTAAAAAGTCCTTCAACAGAAAATAAGACATTAAATTTGTAAATTTAGCAGGCATTTGCTAATTTACAAATTTTGAATGAAACAAATAAAATGTTACAGTGGTCATTTTTTCTAAACATAAATTCTGCACCGAGGAGGTTCATTCCATAAGCTCTTTCTTTAGTACACACCGCTTGTCTCGCCAACGCCACCTGGCAATAACAGGTTATTTCAAGCAGGAAACAATATTATTATTACTTCCTGGTGCAAATCTTTTCAACTGACGCCACTGCGGTGACGTACGTGTCAATGATGATGAGGAAAACACAACACGTAGTCCTCAACCTGTCAACCTGACCGGGTGATATTATTGCACTCATTATTGTTGAATTTCGTGATTGGATTCTTCAAAACGAGTGCATTTTTACCTTTGAGGTCTTTTATATTCTCTGATAAATGTAACATGTTTTTAGAAAAAAAGGGTCGGCCGCGGTGGCCGAGGGGACTGAGGCGCTTCAGTCACGGTCTGCACGGCCACTACGGTCGGGGGTTCGAATGCCCCCTCGGGCATGGATATTTGTGCCGTTCTATTTCGTAAGTAGTTCATAAGTAGTTTGTAAGCTTAGGGACTGATGACCCCGTAGTTAAGTCCCATAAGATTTACGAACATTTGAACATTTTTTTTTTTTTTAGAAAAAAGGTGATGGACAGAGAGATAGTGGATAGGAGAAGTACTGACTCAAGGTTCCAATAAATAAATAAAGGGGCAACGCCGGGTTTTCAGCTAGTAATTACATATAATATTCGACATCAACTGCGATTGGGCAAAGCTGAAAATGTGTACCCAGCTGGGATTCGAACCCGAGTCTCCTGCTTTCTAGGCAGTTGCGCTGACCCCTACACCACTGGGGACACAGTTATCACCGCACCTGCAAGGACTACCCATGTACGCCTCCCGTCTGATACAAATTCCCAGCTTCGCCCTGCCCACAGTACTCAAACTCGTAGTTATGAAACTAATTCCCGTAAGAGTAAGGGCTTCAAACTTGCCCAACCCTCCCCAGTTGTGTAGGGGTCAGCGCAACTGCCTAGAAAGCAGGAGACCCGGGTTCGAATCCCGGCTGGGTACACATTTTCAGCTTTGCCCAATCGCAGTTGATGTCATATATTCTATGAATATTAAATAATAATAACTGCAGGATCAGAAGTGACGTCTGGTCTTTCGGAACAGACGCCACATGTATATAATTACATATAAGTAACATTGGAAGTTGATCAGTAACGCGATGTATATGCGATATAACCAGGAGGAAAGGCGAATACAGGACCAACATTTGTTACGAGTTTCCCTCGAAAGTATAGAGCAAGCGCTGCGGTGCCTCGTAGATCTGCACTTTGCAGATAACTAAGTGCAAGACTAATAGAGATTTGGAGCCGGTGCAGAGCGGAGCAAGAAGTGGAGGGTATGTGTGTGGGGTGGGAATGCACTGGGTGCTGACGCGTCCACGGCTTAGCCACCATTTGTCGAGCGGACCGCAGAGACAAATTGTATTGTTTTCCATTTGGCGAGATGAAACTGGCCGGGCAATAGTTTTTGCAAGCCGTCAGAGGGGGCGATGATGGCGGAGCGATCCCGACACAAATCCACGCTAAAACCGGCGGCGCTCTGAGTAATGGGCCGGCCTCGCCCCAGCCCCGCCGCAAAAATACCCGCGGGCGGCCACACCCCCACCTGAGAAACTCGCCCAAGCTGACTTTGTGCCAACTAATGTCCTGAAAGGGGAGCGAGCGCTCAATTTTGCGAGTTCATACAGTGGCTGCTTGTCGAACCTGGAATGATTGTTATGGCGTCCGAGTTATAGCTCAAATAGGTAATCACAACAGTTGGAATATATAGCGGGTGATCAAAAAGTCATTATAAATTTGAAAACTTAATAAATCACGGAATAATGTAGATAGAGAGGTAAAAATTGACACACATGCTTGGAATGGGGTTTTATTAGAACTGTACATCACTTAATCTTTATCCCGCGGATGATAGGAAAATTATACAACCCATCCCACTGCTGCATAAATAAAATGGACTGGAAGCGTTGTCAGGATGGAAGGCGGAACGGTGAAGGGTGGCTGACTGGCAAATAAAAGATAGGATGCAAGTTAATATTTAGTATATTCTGAAATACGGGATACATATCGGGGCTCGACCTGAGGTAGGATGCAATGAATGAATGCCAGTCTAAATGGATTAGAAAACGGAAAAGGCGAAGGTTACGGTAATGGTAATGGTTCACACGGTTGGTGGCTGATACCGAACAGCCGCTAGGCGGGAGCGGACGGCATGCGGCCGTTCGCCCCCCACAGAGGCTGAGCCTCTCGAGTGCGTCTGTTCTGTACGAGAACTAGAACTGAAGAGAGCGAAGGAACTGATTCTCGCACTTCTCAGACCTCCAGCAGTAGCGCACGTGATCAAACGGGAGTGTCTGCTATTGGCTCCTCGGTAGCATGGAAACGTCAGTAGTTTCAGCACAGACGCCAGAAGGGTGGCGTGATTTTAGAATCAGCATTCAATACTGGTTCTGGTCGACTCTGTCCTGCAAGGTGGACAGCCTTGGTCACGTCGTCAAAGCGTATGTTGCAGTGGAAGAACACTTGTAAAACTTAGGCGAAGTTTTGAAATAATTTTTTTGAATTATTTCTCTAACCTGTTTTAGACTGGCTGGTCATCCTGTACAGAACCACGTCTACCGTTATCGGGCCTTTTGTCTTCAAGGAGCTGCGTGATTCTAGTTTTGTAACTGCTACCGTGACGGGTGAGAGGTACGCCAGTATATTACAGAATCGTGTCATCCTCAGCCTGGCTGATAAACACCTGCTGGAATGTACGATTTTTATGCAGGATGGCGTTCCCCTCCATATTGATAGACGCGTGAAAGAGCTCTTGTGCGCGTCGTTTGGTGACGATCGTGTGCTCAGCCGCCACTTTCGTCATGCTTGGCCTCCCAGGTCCCCAGACCTCAGTCCGTGCGATTATTGGCTTTGAGGTTACCTGAATTCGTAAGTATATCATGATCGATCGACATTTCTAAAGATGCTGAAAGGCAACATCCGACGCCAATACCTCACCATAGCTTCAGATATGCTTTACGGTGCTGTTCACAACATTATTCCTCGACTACAACTATTGTTGAGGAATGATGGTGAAAATATTATTTCCCGTAAGGAACATCATCTTTGCTTTGTCTCAATCTGTTATGCTAATTATTGCTTTTTTGATATGTCGGACATTTTTTGAACCTTTTTATTTATTTTATTATTTATTTTTTATTATTTATTTATTTATATATTTTTTCTGTTCAAATAAAACCCCGTGTAATTCCAAGCATGTGTGTCAATTTTTACTTCTCTGTCTACATTATTCCGTGATTTATTAAGTTTTCAAATTTATACTGACTTTTTGACCACCCGGTATATCCTCTAGCTTAACATTTTTCCTGTCATACGACATATATCTATTTTTTCATTTTTTTTTTTTTTTAAATCTAGCGTTTCTCGGCTCTTTATTTGCTCCGGGCTGGAGTTAGTACTTATATTCATTGTCCATCTCCTAACCCTCTGTTCATGTCCTGCTCCTCCACCAATCTATCTCGTTCCTCTCTCTCTCTCCCCCTGCTATTCTGCCCAATTCCTCCCCCCTCTCTGCCCATGTCCTCCTCCTTAGTAGCCCACGCACACAATCCTCCGTTGAGGATAGTTAATCCCGGATACCACAACCGCCGAAACATTTGACTAAGCAGAACATTAAATGGGACTCGTCACCAAGTGAGAGAAGACCTTGCTAATAACGGCGCTCGAAAACAAACACTATACAGATATAAGTGGGGCTGTAACTCCTGTTTAGAAGAACTGATTTTTATAGGAGGGATTACAGGTTTTATACCTGAGCTCACAAAAGGTTTCTGTGTAGAAGAATGATTATCCCTGAATAAAACAGTATCCACAAAAGCCAAAGCATATTAACCTTCTAATGTGTGACTTTTTATTTGAAATTATAAAAAATACCACGATTAATGAATAGTGCGAATATACCGAGAAAAAAATTGAAAAAAAAAATCCTTTAAATTATTATGCACTAGTAGGAACAAACCGTTCATAGGTGGTCAGATGTATAGTGCTTCCATGATGAACCCGATTCAGTAAATGTCACTATTGTGCCTCTCATCTTTCCAGAAAGTAACTCATGATGCAACAGTAGTATGTGACTGACTGGTTTTACATTGCAAAGGAGAAATACCGAAGTAAACAAACGTACATGTTAGGAGTAACTCAATGCAGCGAACTGTCAAATTGATTCAGTAGTTACTAGCATATGTAATACTATGTACACAACCAGCTACACACGAATATGTGGTAAAATTTGATCAGTTTTAGAAAAATAATGTATGTAGCTGATCAGCTAGACTACGCATTAAAGGGTTAATTATCTCTTTCAAGCAATTTAACGTTTTACAGCTAATTTATAAACAACAGATAACGCAAGGAATCGTCCTTCACAATTGACAATATTAAATAAATGCTACTGTACGTTTAACTGTAATGCAGAATATAATAAATAACGTTGCTTTCAACCTATGTTACAGACTTACAAATAATTATTATGGGATAATTCATTATATAAAAGTTGATATGTGTGTTCTCCTTGTTAGATGATTTTATGTACGCGCCTCTCTGAATTCGCACGTACACCTCTTAACATTTCTGCACAAACTTAACGTATAAGCTTCAACACACCGAATTTTCGGATTTATTATTATTATTATTATCATTATTACAAGTACAAATGGCACTACAAACTACATTACATAGCACGACAACACATTTACTTGTACTATTTTGTACGTACACATTATTTTCATCTAAGCTATGTTTACCGTACACGGGATGTGCTCTAAATTACCCAGTAACTTTGCCTTTTTATTGTAGTTGCACAGGCGGACGAATAAAGCAACTACGGATATCATGGTCTCGCAAATGAAGAATTTTATGAAACAGCGTTTGAGAAACATTTTTTTATTTTATTTTCCGCGATTCGTAGAGTGTCGCAGCTTTATACTTTGGGCGCGCTGAGTGTCGGCAGCTGTTCGTCGGCGCTGGTCCCTGGCGGCAGCTCGTTAACACGGGACGCGGCAGAGAATCACATCTGGGCGCAAGCGAAGGCGGCCGGCTCGCCTCTGTTCGCAAGCAGCCGCCGGAATTGCCGGTATGGAGCCAGAATTTCCGGCCAACGGGCAACTCACGGCAAGAAATTGGGGCATTAGCATGTAACACGCCTTCGCTATGGGAAAAACAGAAGATGCAAATTACGCGCAGCTAATGCAAACGGCGGGGACCGCCCACTATTGGCCGGTATCGGGCGCGCTCTTTTTAACTGCGAAGAGCCGGAATGGTAATTAAACTGAGTGGCCGCAGAAGGGGCCGGCCAGTAAACACGTGTAGATGCCACCGCTGCTGCTGCAGCATTAATAACGCGCGCCCGCGCCCGCCTTTATTATTGGGGACCGGAACGGGGCGGAACGGAACAGAACGGCATGAAATGTAGCCGGCCTAAGCCGCAGCGGCCGCGCTAAGCCCCCTGCAAGATGTCGCCGGCAGTTCGCAGCCTCGCCAAATGAGGGCCCCACTGCCGCGGAATATTGCCAAATATCTGCTGTGTCCTGCACCCATTTTCAAGACAAAATACTTTTTCACTTAAAAGAGTCTGTAGAAACTCGCCTATACGCTTGCTTTATACTTGTGTATACAGTGGTGCCCACAGGGAGGGGGAGGGGGGCGGTGATATGACGCAAACTGCGTCATTGATATTTCTAGGGAGGGGGGAAGGGTGAAAAATTAGTACTTTGGTCAGCCTTGGGGGTGGGAAATTATAAAACAATTCACAAAACGCGAAATAAAAGATATTTAATTTCAGTATTAAATGGCAAAACAGGACCTAATATTTCGTGTGTGGGGTGGGGGGGGGGGGGGAGGTCGGTATCCGCGGTGGAGTAGCCCAGCGATCTAAGGCGCCTCGCTGCGGAGCGCACGGTTACTCGCCGTCGGAGGTTCGAGTCCTCCCTGGGGCATGGGTGTGTGTGTGTGTGTGTTGTCCTTAGCTTAGTTTAAGTAGTTTGTAACCGACGGACTGATGACCACGCAGTTTGGTCCGATAGATTTATAATGTGTGTATATATACTATGTGATCGAAAGTGTCCGAACAACTGGCTGGAGCCGTGGCTGAGTGGCCAAGCGCATTGAGGCGCTAAGCTCCGATGCGCGAGGCCGTTCCCCTTTGGGGGTTCGAATCCCCCTCGGGCATGGATGTTTGTGCTGTCTTTAGTATAAGGTAGTTTTTAAGTTTTGGGACTGATGACCCCGCAGTTAAGTTCCATAAGCGTCACAAACATTTGAACGTGGCTGGAAATGACTTACACGTTCGTCCCGACCTCCATCGGTAATGGTGGAATTCAAGAATTCAGTATGGTGTTTCCCCATCCTTAGCCTGGATGACTGCTTCCACTCGCACAGGTATAAGTTCAATCAGGTACTGGAAGGTTTCTTGAGGTACGACAACCTATTCTTCACGGAGTGGTGCACTAAGGAGAGGTATCGATGCAGGTGGGTGGGGCCTGGCACAAAGTCGGCGTTTCAAAACATCCCAAAGGTGTTCTCTGGGATTCAAGACAGGACTTTGTCCACACCAGTCTAATACGATGTCAGCCAGTACGCTTTCGTGCTGTACCTGACCCTTCACGTTTCCAATTCACTCTCGCATCAGAAACAGTGCACTTAGCGATGTTTAGGAGCGTGAAAATCTCACGTACAGACTTGTGGCACAAGTGACACCCAACCACCTGGCCATTTTCGAACTCCGGAGCATCTCATTTCAACTCTCTCACGATCTCTAATGACTACTGAGGTCACTGATATGGACTGGTGGCAGCACATTTCACCTAATATGAAAAACGTATGTTTTTGAGGGTGACGGTATACTTTGGATCACATTTGTATATGTAGGGTGATTCATGAAGAAAATGTTCAAATGTTTGTAGAGTCTATGGGACTTAACTACGGGGTCATTAGTCCCTAAACTTACAAACTACTTATGAACTACTTACAACTAAGGACGGCACAAATATCCATGCCCGAGGGGGGATTCGAACCCCCGACCGTAGTGGCCGTGCGGACCGTGACTGGAGCGCCTCAATCCCCTCGGCCACCGCGGCCGGCGATTCAGGAAGACTTATAAATATTTTATCCTACAAGTAGACCTAATGAAAATTACGTATAAATATAGGACCGGAGGTACTGCTAATAAAAGATTTTGCCTGAAATTCAGCAATCTCGCTAATATGAAGGCATCACTAAACCGTGAGAGGTAAAAATAAAGCCCGATTTCCATTTATTTTGTGGTTACTGATCTGGTGAATGTAATAAACATGTCCCAGACGTTTATCTGCAGTGTTTTCCAGAAATTCCAGACAAGCAAAGAAATAATGTGGGAAAATTAGTAATTTATTAATTACTTGACCCAGTTTTGTTTTCAAATTCCATATAATCGCACTAAGTTTTCGACAGAAATCGCAGAGAACTTAATTTTGGAAAATGATGGTAAAAATGTTAATTGTACAGTGTACAGCTTTCTTAACGCTGAGCTTTTTTTCTGGTTTAAAATAAAATAAAATGTGTTGTGGTATTAATAAAAGCAGATTAACTGTCACATTCATACACTTTTAGCTTTTCTCTAACCTCGCACATTTCTGGGATAGATTCGTATTAGTGAGTCACACTCTGCACGGCAACTACGGTCGGGGGTTCGAATCCCCCCGCGGGCATGGATATTTGTGCCGTCCTTAGTATTAGCTAGTTCATGAGTAGTTTTTAAGTTTAGGCACTGATGACCCCGTAGCTAAGTCCCATAAACTCTACAAACATAATAGTATTAGTGAGGTTGCTAAATTTCAGGCAAAAACTTTTATTAGCAGTAACTCTGTAACTAAACATTTGTGGACCTATATTTATATGAACTTTTTTCTGTAGTTTTACTTTTAGAATAACATATTAAAATATTTGTATATATTCGTGAACCTCCCTGTATTATTGTACTGTGTATGGTTATCAGTAAAGTGTCCCGAAAATATCTAGCCTCAACAATGCTTGCATCAGAAAGAACGACGCAAAAGTATTGAAAGAATCGCGCCCATGTCAATGAATTCCTTCTAAACGGATGGATAGATTTTGCTGAAATATTTTAATGTGTGTGTGTGTATGTGTGTGTGAGTGGGGCCGTGGATAGTTTAGATTCACCCGGTGGGTAGCGCTGAGTAATCGAAATATTTGAAACTGGTAATTTTAGTAACGTTGGATTAGATTTGTATTTTATGCGCTGTCATACTGTTTATCTGACTACGATAAAATTTTGCACACTTAACCTTCAAAATAAGATTTGAGCTTGATGAAAATTTCCATAACTTGCCTATAAAAAAAAAGAAGAGAAATATCACGGCCTGAATAATATTTCGTGTCGTACATGGTGGTGGGCACCTAGCTCCAGACTTCGACACTATGAAAGAGAAACCGGTGAGAGGGGAAAGGAGGAAATTTGCAGAGAGTGGGGGTAGATAATGACACAGAGGGGTTGGATGGGAGGTTATAAGGGGGAGGGGGGTATCGGAGGAGGACGAGGAGGATAAGAGGTCGAGAAGGAGGAATAGGAGGCAGCGGAGAAGGTGGAGGAAGAGACAGCGGCTGATAGAGGGGTAGGAGGGGACGGATAGAGGTAAGAGACAGAGGGAGGTGGACAGGGAGGCAAGGGAGGAGGACACGGGCAAACAGAATATTGAAATGAAGAAGTGCCTGAGCGGCGTAGGTTTTTCTGCTAAGCACAGTCTTAGAGGAAAAAGAGGAAGGTAAGAAATATGCATAGAGATATGAAATGTAATAGGCAGAGATATTTGGAGATAGAGTATAGGATTTATATCCAATTCCCATTGATATTTAGCAATTCGAAACACTGCCGGGTTCACTAGAAACACAAATAAGCTGCAGGCCACGCCAAATGCAACACCAGGAAAGACCCGAGGTAAAACAACCAAATTTATTCGGTTCATGCCACAGTCTACAAAAACCGCGAGACTGAAATACAGCCCAATATGCAGTGAGAAAGAGGATGCTATACCCGCCTCCGGCCACCCAGACTTAGGTTTTCGGTGCTTTATTAAAATCACTTCAGGCAAATGCCGGGATGGTCCCTTTGAAAGGCCAAGGCCGATGTCATTACCCATCCTTTGCTAAACAATCCAAACGTGAGCTCTTCCTCGAAACACCACTCTTTCTACGGCTCCTTAAAGCTTAATTCTCTTTCCTTTATTGCAGTTCAGTCTGCACTTTTATTCTTTCTCCACACCGTGACATATTCAATTTCTCTAGCTTTCTTAAACTTTTGTTCCAGATTCGTAACCAACCAATTCCATTATGTTCTTCTGCATCCCTTACAACATGCACATAGTCATTATTTATTTACTGCAATTTTTACGACCTGTTACCTAATATTTAAAAGTAAGTCGTACATTTTACGATTTAGCATACATTTTGTCACATTACTGTTCGATAAATTCTATCGAGCATTAATATGAAATAATAATAAAAACAGAGAGTATAGAAAATTAAATATTGACAAAGAGAAAAAAGACAAAGGGTATACATATTTAGCTCTTTAACAGTCTATTCAAGTTGGCAGTCTCGGAAAGAAACTTCAAACCTGTCCCCCCTGAACCTGCTTTTATTTAATGTAACAGTTTTAGTTTATTTTAATATTTATTTATTTTTTGATAAAGACAATTTCCATATAGGCTTCAATTTCTATTAATTAATTCTTCTTTCTCATGCATTGCTACTGACTGGTCTTCCCCAGTCAAATTACAAATGGCCAACATCGTATGGTTCTTGTTGTTTTGAGGGGACTAAACATCTAGGTCATCAGTCCCAACATAGTATTCCTCCATTTGTATTGTGGAATTTCATAGTCTTGAAATCCTATAACTATCAAATAGCTCGATTTAACATTCAAACCATTTATTTACCATGGTATTTATTATTTCAGAATTATCTACTGGATGAAATTTGGAAATGTTCATATGTTTGTAAATCTGTGGCACTTAACTATACTGGTTATCAGTCCATAGGCTTACAAACTACTTAAACTATCCCAAGGACAACGCACAGACACACACACACACACACACACACACACACACACACACACACACGATGGAGGATTCTAACCTCCGACGAAGAGTAATCGCGTTCTCCGCAGCAAGGCGCTTCAGAGCGCTCGCCGGCCGCGGTGGCCGAGGAGACTGAGGCGCTCCAGTCACGGTCTGCACGGCCACTACGGTCGGGGGTTCGAATCCCCCCCCCCCCCGGGCATGGATATTTGTGCCGTCCTAGTTCGTAAGTAGTTCATAAGTAGTTTGTAAGTTTAGGGACTGATGACCCCGTAGTTAAGTCCCATAGACTATACAAACATTTGAACATTTGAACAGAGCGCTCGGCGATTCCACCGTGGCGAAAGTTCCAAATTTTGAAATGTCTGTTATTGTAGTGAAGCTGATGTGATATTTCAGTCTAGGGACGCAGCTTTCGCTTGCGCTTCCACGGAACACAGTCAACAAAACCAGGAAACTATAACAAATACGTGCGAGACTTAAAATGACGCGTATGATGAAGTCAGCAACGAAATTTCATTGTAAGAATTACGAAGCTGTTTTAAATTTAATGTGATCCGCTTTACTGTATTCTTATAATACAGTTGGCAAATGCTATGTAAATTGTCACGGACGAAACATTGTTTTCTTGCGTGAATAATGTTCCAGGGAAAATGCTGATGTTAGAAGAGCTCATCAAAGTTGTCTTCACTTGGGGAAGCCAGATGAAGTATTTATGCGCCTGCTCGAGTTTCACTACTTTTATGCGACTTCCATCAATTTGAATCTCGGGATTTCTCGCAGAGGTGGAGCTATTTCCATCTCATTTGCTTTAATAAGAATGTCATTTCCCCCCCCAGCTTCAAATCGGGCGGAGTTCTGGAAGCATCCCTCTGCGCAGGTGATTCAGAAAGAGAGAGCATCGACCTCAATGTGGCGTACATTAGGATTTCTTCTCATCTTGGAAAGAAATTCAAAAATACCAACATTTCATTTGTTTTGAAATTGTTTTAGTGTAACGTATCATTTTCGACTACTTCATCAATCGACAGAAATGAAAGATTGTTACTTTTCTAGGGAATGTTTACCAGTATTTTGGCTTTTGTACGTCACACTGGAAGTATTCTTAGGCGTACGGTTAGATTATCATGTAAAACAAGTAACAGATTTAATACTTCTTCTTAACTGCAGCGGCATTTTCTTATTTCTTTCAGTTTTAGTAATTACCAAAAGGTGAGCACATTTATTGAAAGACTCGAAACAAGTGAAGGACTACAAAGTAAATCTGATAATATAAATAATGGCTGGTTGCTGCAGTACCTTCCTCAGTAACTGTCATATTATTTTTCTTGATGTTAGGATACGTCTACAATATTTGAATTTCACTTGTGCTTCTGTTAAGAGTGATTCACTACAATAAGAGACATATAAGAGTTTGGAAATCTCATCCAGTAAGTAATAAAGTTAACACTCTTGAATCAGCTTTTTATTTACTTTTCACGTGAAGATACAATACGTGATGGTGTGCATTGAGTCTTTGTGTTTGTAAAAGAACTTATGAACTGTTATTGAAAGAAAAAGGAAAGCAATTAGTCGCCATTAAATTACGTTTATTAAGAACACAGCCACTGTAGGTTTTCAACGCAGCAGTTACTCTTTGTATGACTGTATATCTTTAATTGTTTAGAAGGGTGTTCAGTGTCTTACAGTGTTTCCAAAAGTGAAACTAACACGAAACATATCATACTGTATTAATCACAAACAATTAAGTAATTCGAAGGTTAATTTTCTGAAATAAGCTCACTAACTCTTGTGCTGGTAACCAGTATCCTGTCGTCGACTTATGTGGGACAACTATTTTTTTCTGTCCTGTTGCTGTTGGCAAATGATGTAATACACGATTGAGGACGGTCTGCGTTATGAAATGAAATGCCCATATACCAGCCTCGTAATAGAAATTTTAAAAAGAATATCTTGTTGGCTCTAACCTATTCAATTTTACCCTCATGGTCTTTTCGCGAACAATACGTAGGAAGAGTCAGCGAAACTGAGGGTACAGATTATTTAATATTAATCATACAAGAAGGCCAATGCAGCGTACATAATTAGAAAGGTAGTTTGTCATAGATGTTGAGAATGTAAAAAAAAAAAAAAAAAAAAAAATGTGCGCACGTAGCCGTTGAAATTGGTAAAAAGAAAAAGAAATTTTAGGATGATCCTTCAAGTTTTCGATAAGTTTCGTCACTATATTATAACTCGTTGTAGGTGGCGTGTTGGTAGATGTAATTTTTTAGGTTTTTTTGTTTTTAATCCTTCGATCCTTTGATGGATGGTAATTTTATATTTGTTAACATAGAGAACAAGGACAGTTAGCGAATGATGAAAGGATTTTTGCGAAAAATGTTGTTTTTACAGAAGTTTTGAAATGCTAAATTGTGGAATAAAGCAATTAATTATCTAATTTGTGTCTTTCATCCTCTCATCTATGCTCTATGCCCTTTCTTTTATCTGTTCTCATAGCATTCACAGAAAACATATATATTTGTAGTGCTCAGTAAATTCCAATTACATTAATATTTTTTTCGTGAGTTTGAAAACGCAACTTGTAGAATTTCGACCACTAGTTCGAATAATTCTTCTAGAAACGTACGCTAACGGAACTTTGACAGCAGGCTATAAAGCGATGCAGTATATGTTTATTGTTGAAAGTAAATAAGTAGCTGATTCAAGAGTGTCAACTCCATACCCTATACGGCTGCTTGTGTGATTACTGAAAAAGAAAAGGCCGTTCCCCATCTGGGGTTCGAATCCCCCCTTGGGCATGGTTATTTGTACCTTCTTTAGTATAAGCTAGTTCACAAGTAGTTTTTAAGTTTAGGGACTGACGATCCCGTAGTTAAGTCTCATAAGATCTACAAACATATGCATTTTTTTAATTTGAAAAAGAAAACAAATAATAAACGGGGATAGCTCAAGAGGTAGAGTGCTTGGTAGCGAAAGACAAAGGTCCCAGGTTCAAATCCCAGTTAGGCACCCAGTTTTAATCTGCCAGGAAGTTTCATATCAGGGCACACACTTATGCAGAGTGAAAATACCATTCTATAGTCGGCATCACATAGAAAGGCAGTCCAGTTTTCCGCCGTTCTGCGCATCCCCCACCAATATTGCACTGACAGCCAATAGTAATCATTCTCTAGGCGCGTGGCTGGCCGCGAATTACGCAATGATACAGGATATGGGATGGGAATCATTAGAACAACGGCGCTTATCGCTGCGGCGTGGGCTACTTACGAAACTCCAATCGCTAACATTCTCCTCCGAATGCGAAAATACATTGTTGACTCCTACTTACATAGGTAGAAATGATCATCAGAATAAAATACCAGAAATCAGAGCTCGAAGGGGAGATTCAGGTGTTCTTTCTTCCCGCGCGCTATTCGATAATGGTATGGGAGATAAATAGTGTAATGGTGGTTCTATGAACCCTCTGCTTAAATGTGATTTGTAGAGTATCCCATGTATATGTAGAATGTTTGTCCCGCAGGCTCAACTGTTGGTGCTCGGCAGTAGCTCCTCCCACGCCTTTCCCTATAGCTCCGCCCGTATTCGCGGAAGCGCCTACCAACATGACGCGAACTATAGTAACAGGAATATCATACGAGATTTTTCATGTGACCCTCCTCCGTCAGTTGTTTTGGCTCGATTTTCGCATCCGACCCTCCGCCGACCTCGTTGCAAGTGTCGGATAAACACGCGGAAGACGTGTACGGTATGCGGCGGCCTCCTTCCTTCGGGAAGCGCTGAAAGTAATGAAGCCATTCTGGTCGAGTGTAAACGGGGCCGGGCCGGGGCTCGGCGCGGACAGGGCGCAGTTTCCGCCCTCGCAGGCAGGCATTAACCCTTCCCTTCCCTCCCCACCCTCCCGGCAGCCCTTCAGCCCTTCGCTCGCCGGCCGACCACATTTTGCAGCGCTCCGAGATGCCTCACTAATACCACTTCATTTAGACGATAAGGCACAGGCGCCGCGCGGCCGCAGGAGTGGGGGGAGGGAGAGGACGGGGAAGTGGGGGGAAGGCTGGAGACTCCCCCCCCCTCTCTTCCGCCAGCCCCTTCGCTCGGCTTTCGCGACGGCGAGACGCCATCCGCGCGCGGCGGAAGGACGAGGCTAGGGAGGGACGAAGAAAAGGAAGAGGAACGGCCGAGAGGCGCGACCGTGGAGGGGGCGGCGGCGCCATGATTGATGGGCATTACATGCCGGCCTAAATACCGTGTAATTTGCAAATACAACGCATAATTACACTTGATTACCGCCCGCCCTCTATCCGCCGCCCGGCGCCGGGACTTCACTTTATGATAAAAGATAGAGGAGAGGCGGCGGCGCCGGCCAAGGAGGGATGATTAAAGCGGCGTGATGTACTGCTCTTACTGGGGGGGAGGGGGGGGAGGAAATTAGCACTGGGGAGGCGGCGCAAACACGCCAACTGCGCCCCAGACACGACGCGCGCGCCGCAGACGGGCGCCGCAGCTGAGCGACGAATCACTGCATCACTGCATCTTCACTTGCACATTCCTGCGCTTTTACATGCCTATGCGACGAGCTGACTGCTTCCAGCCTTTCAGGGAAAACAACTCGTGTCAAACACAGCTCGCTTGCCAATCTTTTGTGATAATGAAAGTGCCGGCCGCAGTGGACGAGCGGTCTGCTGCGTCACTCACGGTCTGCACGGCCGCTGCGGTCGGGGGTTCGAATCGCCCCCCCCCCTCGGGCATGTATGTTTGTGCCGTCTTTATTATAAGCTAGTTCATAAGTAGTTTGTAGGTTTAGGGACTGATGATCCCGTAGTTAAGTCCCATAAGCTCTACAAACATATGAACATTTGATAAGGAAAGTAATGAGTTTAGCTGAAGTAGGGTAATGAATTTACTCAGTGGTGACAATTGACACTCTTAGTCGGGGTAGGATTCGAACCCGGTTCTCCCGCTTCGAACGAGCGGTCTCCTTAACCACTTGGCTACCCGCGCTCCCCTTCCGTTCGTCTCCAATTCTTCAAAGCGCTACGGGGCTGCAACACTTTCATGGAGCGACACTTGCACGAAGACCGGGGGTCTTGGATGGTGTAACATCTCTGGAAAGGTCGCAAACAATGGTCGACGTGAGCGGTGGCGATACGGGCCGCCAGAGGGCGCCCGCCAGTGTGAGCAGAGCGCTCACGTGTAGAGGCCTGCTGACTGCTGAGGCGACAGCCTTTTTCTCAGTCGCTCTCCGTCGTTCTCAGTTGCTGTTGACATCTACTAGCAGTCGTTTGTACTTGGAATTAGATATTGGACTACTGCTAGTATCATATTGTCTAAGTTGAATATATATATATATATATATATATATATATATATATATATAGTTAGCAAATGATGAGCTGTAGTTTATGCCAGTTTGGTATGGACCGCGCGTGTTGCGCACTGATGGTTACATGCTATTAAAGTATTATGTTCTCAGTTTCAGACAGTAACCAACTGTTCTTAATACTCCCCTGTTTCAATACGTGTTAGCCTGTCCCGAATCCATGGCATCGAACCTGCAATTTTATTAATCACTGTGCTAAATATTAGCTCAGGGGCTGGGAATTGTAGGGGAACGGCGTTGTTGCCTTCCACACGTAACTAATAAGATAATTACGTATTTTTACGGAAAAAGGGGTGTTATAATGGCTAACCGGCTTTTGTGATAAGTGCCCTAAGAAGTCCAGCAGTTCAGCACATTTCCTGCGTGCTGGCTGGCTGGCGCTCACACCAAGGCAGTAAGTAACCGTATGTCGCTTCAAGGTTGCTCAGTAACGTGTTTCATGGTAAATGTATTTTAAGACAGTTATAGTAACGAGAACTGACAATGAAATTCAGCGTTATGAGATCGGATGATGAAATCAATAATCTATTCTAATATTATGATGCTGCAAACATCGGGTGGCAGCCAAGTACGAAACATGGCAGTTCTGACGAATGCTACAGCCTCATTGCGGTTTTACGACAAAATATAATTCGGTAGATGTATATATAATTAGTATTTGTTTTAAACATCAAACATAGAAACACAGAATGTCAATGAATATTATGTATTTTTCTTTTCATTTAAGGAACAGTGATACGACTTTTCCAGCAAAGCTAATTCGATAACAAGATCTTAAGTTGAAATCTGCCAGTGAACTTCTGTGATTGGATTCCGTCTTTGCGTTAAAAAAAAAAAAAAAAAAAAAAAAAAAAAAAAAAAAAAAAAAAAAAAAAAACCATGTACAAGCAAGTCTAAATATCGACATAATCTTAGCTGCTAATTTACATTTAGGAAAGAGAAGTCTACGAACCTATGGAACTAATAACGCAAATTTCAAGATTTAGGTGCATAAGTTTCCACACTTTCAACATAACACAAAAATCAATAAAACTGCACAACTCTGTGCCAGCTGAAGAGCAGTATAGTAACGATCTAACTACAGATTAATTCCTTGAGTGTTTCTTCTTGTTTTCTCCTGTATAAAACCTGTATTTTCTTAGTCGAATGGCCGAGCAGTCTGCGGCGCGCCAGTCACAGTCTGCATGGCCTCTACGGTCGGGGGTTCGAATCCCCCCTCGGGGATGGGTGTTTGTGTCGTCTTTAGTGTAAGGTAGTTCATAAGTAGTTTGTAAGTTTAGGGACTGATGACCCCGTAGTAAAGTCCCTTAAGCTTAACAAACATTTGAACATCTTAGTCTAAATGATTGGAAAGTTATTGAGACGTTTATATCTCTTGTAAAATTAATGACTTTCTTCAGTCATACCTTTTAAAATAATTTTATTTAGTTCACTAAGCACAGAATAAATATGTTAGGCATCCTGCACATATATGTTGATGTTTCTAACCCTATCATCTTGCTACTTCACATGGGGCTGTATTTTCATATGCTTTCTTGAAGTCTACAAACATAAAAAGGACATCCTAAACGTGCTCCCAGTCTTAAGTATTTGTGTTAAGCGTGAATATTTGTTCGGCTGTTGGTTTACCCTTTTTGAATCCTGCTTGTGCTGTGTCATGTCGGATATGTCCGAAGGACCAGATACCACACAAATCTCCATTTGCGCCCTTGATCTGTGGGTTTGAAATTCCAGTCCTCCTTGCAATTTCCAGCTTAGGTAGCTTTCTCATCGTTGTTTTAGTGTTGACTGGGTTAGTGAGCGCGACAGTTTTGCAGTGACTCTTTGTGATTGTTGTCTTACGTTTTCGTCGCAATCCCCTGTCACGATCACTTATGACTTGTCATGTAGGAATCGTAGCAATCAGATGAGAAAGATTAGGACTTGTTCAGAAACTTATGAGGTTACAGTCGATATCTGTTTACAGCCTACCAAAGTGATGTAGGGAAAGATAAGAAAAACAATTTGATATAAAAACTTTTGTAGCTTATCAGTTCGGAAAACAACCCGAAACTGTCTACGAAACCATCCAAGCGCGCTGCAAGGATAAGCGCTCACTCGCTTAAGCTACCAGCTTCCGGTAACGTTAGTGAGTCAACCTTTCCTGCGAGGACAATGAAAGAATAAAGATTTTGAACACTTGATGCAAATACTACCACCTTTACCAATGTGATTTAAATTTAACGCCGCGCGGTCTGGAGCGCCACGTTACGGATCGTGCGGCTTCCCGCGTCGGAGGTTCAAATCCTCCCTCGGACATGGATGTGTGTGTTGTCCTTAGGTTAGTTTAGCTTAGTTTAAGTAGTTTGTAAGACTAGGGACTGATGACCAACGTAGTTTGATCCCATAGAATTACAAACATTTGAACATTTTTGTTTTTAATTCAACACTTACAAGTACAGTAGTCTCATAGTACTAAAGTCAAACAAACAAATCGATTAATTATTAGTTATACGCTGTTAATATCCAAAATTGTACGATAAAATATATACAAACGTCGGTTTTACAGTTTGTGAATGAAAGAATTATTCTGTGGTTTAAGAGCGTTAAAAGAACTCTTTGCATGTGGCACATACACTCTATGTTAAGTGCCTTTGTACAGCAATTTAAGGTTGTTTCGCGACTTGATAAGCCTCAACTGTCTGAAATCAGACTGTTCGTTTCGGCTTTACCTACAGACATTTTTCCCTCGCTCAGTATGGGAAAGGCATAAGAAAAAAATTACAATATAGGAAATACAGTAGCTGGCGGACTACATATTACGTAGCTGCAGATATCGCTACTGCACCGTGGCAACGTCTCAGTTTCTGAAGTTGTAACTTGCATCCTTACTCTCCGCCTCCTCCCATCTTCCTTCTCCTACAACACGCCAACCACTGTCTCCCTATACCGCAGATGGCATTTCTACTGGCACAGTTTCCTTAATGACCTCAAGTGAAATAATTCGTGCCGGCGTTAGCACAAGAGCTTAGAAGACCAGAGCGTTAGCGGAGAGGAAACTGGAGCACCAATGTTGGATTATAATCTCGATTCCCCTTGTTAATCATCTGTAGCCTTAAGTGATATCTAACGAAGACCATTTGCAATTTTTTACTGATGGTATAATCTCATTTTGAATATCGACTGGTCATTATCATCAGCACCATCAACTTTATATTTGTGGGATAATGATTTCTACACGCATTTCGGTCTTCATTACTGTGCTTCCATGTTTCTACAGCGGGTTACACTAGTTCACATTCTAGGCCCGATATTCCACCGAAAGGTTTCTTAATCCGCCTACGATTCATGCGTTCGGCTACATAACCTATCCACCACCTCATTTTATCGAGAGCCTTCATTACGTCTTTCAGTCTGCCCTATTCTCTGTTTCTTTCTTTGATTCCTTTCTCTTTTAATAATTCCCAAAGTTCACATCTGTAGTGCTCGCAGTCTAATAAATGATTTTCAAAGTCCATTTTATAAAATCCGTAAGCAAAAATTTTCAGTAATCACCGATTGTAAACTCTCCAGTTCAAGGACATCGAACTGCTGGTTTTGAAAACAAAATTTAGTATTCTAAAAGAAGTGTTCATTTCTTTAGCTGTTTGTCTGGTCATCTGCGGTTTCAATGGTTTAATTGTTAATTCACACTTTTTTATATCTGGTGACCTATTCCAATTTGATAAATTATTCTATAATATGTTACACTATTTTAATATGTTATCCACTTTTTTACGGAATCATAATTGCAATTTTGGGTCTACTTTAAAACTTATTCTATTGAGTTATTGTTGAGGTTTGTCGGGATTAGTACCACGCAGAACAATGATATCCTAATAGCACACGTGACCGGTTCATTGTCCATCAACACGCATTGTATTAATATCGTCATGATTTTGGCAGTATAACGAACGGAAAACTTTCTGATAAGACTGCTGCAATTTATGAAATGATTATCGTGGTGTTAGCAAGGTAATGAAAATGGTTATCTGCTGCCATAGCCTATTAACTCCAAGTTAACGGACACGGCCGATTCTTCGTAGGAATGCAGTTAAGGCTGCAATCAAGATGAAGTAATGGGTAGGGAGCACTACAATCGTAGAGTGCAATAAGTCGGTGATTCGTGCGGGATAGAAAGCGTGACAGCGGCAGCTCAGCGCGTTCAGACAGCTAGTTGTCCTGTTAATAAAAAGATTACACAGATCAGGGGGGATTAAAGTACAGGGAGCGGGAATAAAATCCTTGCGGTTTGCTGAGGTCATAGTAATTCTGTTAGAGACAGAAAAGTACTTGAAAGAGCAATTAAACGGAATGGACAGTGTCTTGAAAGGAAGGCATAAGATGAACATTAACAAGAGTACAACAAAGGTAGTGGAATGTAGTGTCAGAAAATCTGACGATGCTGCAGGAATTAGATTAGGTAATGAGACAATAACAGTAGTAGAGGAGTTATGTTATTTAGTTATCAAGATAACTTCTGATGGCCGAAGTAAAGAACATACAAAATGAAGAGTGGCTATGGGAAGAAAAGCGTTTCTGAAGAAGCGAAATTTGTTGACATCCAATATGAGCGTAAATGTTAGGAAGACCTTTCTCAAAGCATTTGTCTGGAGTGTGGCATTGTATGAGAGTGAAAATCGGAAAATAAGGAGTTCAAACAAAAAGATAATATAAGCTTTCGAAATGTGGAGCTACAAACGAGTGATGAAGATTAGATGGGTAGATCACGTAACCAATGAGGAATTGCGCAAAAGAATTCGGCAGAAAGGGAGTTTCTGGCATATCCTAAGAGAAGGAATATGTCGGTGGGACACACTCTGAGATATCAAGGAATCGTCAGCTTAGCATTAGAAGGAAGTGTGTGGGATAAAAATCGCAGAGGGAGACCGAGGGACGAATACAGTAAGCAGATTCAAAAGGATTTCGGTTGCTGTACGTGTTCTCAGATGAAGAGACTTGCACAGTAAGGGGTAGTGTGACAATCTCATGTACAATCCACACCCCGATCAAAAAAAAAGCACAAATTTTCAACTTCGTCATTGAATTTATTTCAGTGTCTAGTACGAGTTGAGATGTTTGAATATTTCGAATTCGTATATCAGTGTGTTTTATTGAGCAATGCGAACTGTCATTAGTCTTTGTCAACATTTATGTTCAGTTTTGCCCTAAGTACCGTGTCCATTATTTTCAGAGTTTTACGTTCAGCGGTGAGATCCAAATTAATCGCGCCCTTTTCGCTCCTCGTGTTGCAGGTGTGGTTCCAGAACCGGCGCACCAAGTGGCGCAAGAAGCACGCGGCCGAGATGGCGACGGCGAAGCGCAAGCAGGAGGAGGCGGAGGGCCTGGCCGACGCGGACGCCGACAACGACGCGTCCGACCGCGACGACGACCTGGGCCGCGCCGCCAGCGCCGCCAAGCGGCTGCGCCGCGAACTGGCGGGCGAGGCCGCCGAGCTGACGGGCCGGCCCTGAGACGAGGCGCGCGGCCGCTCCTCCGCCGACTGCGCTTCTCACGACTCCACCGCCGGGGCACACTTCCACTTCTGAGCGGCCCTCACCGCAAGACAGCCAAACAGTGTGCTGCTGGCCATATCCCGTACGTCGCCGGCAGCCGCGGTTCAAGATGCAACATACGCAACTTTCTGGTGCTCAAAGCTGACTTCAAGACACCGACACTATTGTCTTTCACAGAGCAGATTTTTGCGACAGCCATCCTGAGTATTAAGTCTATCATAGGGCTATTTCAGTATGCAGGGCAGACACTATTCCTCTGTGGTGTATAATTTTTAATGTGCAAACCTTATGTAAAGGATTGTAAGGTCTTGATGACAAGGAATTATTTAACTACCGGTTTTAACATTATAAATTGTCGACTACAGACTTTTTTTTTTTGCCACAAGACGATCTTTTACTCATGTAATATATCGAGACACCTTTTGTACATAGCCTCAAAAGTCTCAAACAATGCCCATTTTCAAAAAATCTAAAGATGACGATTTATATCGATGAAACCGGTGATTTAACTAAACAATTACTTGCGATAAAGGCATCGCAATCATTTACATTTGGTTTACGTGTTAGCTCGCTATGACACAAAAAGTCTGGTAGTACGTTACTACGTGAGCGTAGATCTCAGACAACCATTAGTAGTATGTACATCATTTCCAAACTTTCCAAGAACAGCAACGTCACGATGTACTGACAGGCTAAAGTTCTATCTAGGCTCGTGTCACAGCCCAGTTGAGAGATCCGGCTTGTCAATACCTGGTGATTTTCTTCCACATTATCTATTCCAGGGCTACTTGTCTGATAAGATAAAAGAGAGTCCTCGTCAGGTAGGAAAGTGGGAGAGATATTCGAGCCTGAACTAAACTTCTTGTATGCCATATTTAAAAACATTCTATGATTCGTCACATGATAGAAGATTCATTCTAATAACTGAACAATATTTCAAGCAATTAACTGTATTCTCGCGTTATAACGAGTACATATACTTCCAAAATTGAAACAAACTGAATCTGAATCAGTACAATTTCTAGCAAGCTAGTACACTCATTAAATATAACAAAGAATGCTAATGTTACAGTCTCGTTTAATAGCATTATTATGCTGCAGAAGAAGGCTGCTGCTGCTCTGATGTCTGTGTCGGTGGTGAAGCCACCTGTGAAAGAAACATCACTTAGTTGAAAATTCACGCTACAGCACCAGAAGACCTGTTTCAGTTCTGTGCTTCACAATGTGCAGTTGCTCATACTCTTGAGCCGTTTCAGGAAAAAATCATCGCATTTCTTGTACTCATAATTTTAAACAGCTACAGTTTTTACATGACGCGAGGAATTGTGGCTTCCGGCTCAGAAATACCATCTTTTGACTGTTTTAGAAACTTAGCAATAATACAGTGTTTGTTAACTGTTCCCAAGTGAGATCGCCGCATCGACGGAAGAGGCCTGTGGAAGTGTTCTACGCGAGTGACTTTTAATGGGCAAGGAGAGTAACTGTGACATTTACTTGTTATTGCAATTGAACTGTTGCCTAGATTATAAATTTCTAATTTGCATTTTCACTGCGCATAGTTATGATGTTTCTTTATAATTCTTGAAGCTGAAATGACGAAACGGGAATAAAATCTTTATTAAAGTCCTAATTAGAAGTAGAATGAACATTCGTTTTTAAAGATAACGTTGGGATGACTTTTCGAGTAATTTCTAGTATTGAAATTGACGGCGAAATTAAATTAGTAGCCTGTAGTATGCATCTAGATCCAGTCATATCTGACACCCCGTTTCGTCCGTTCAGCTGGTCCTGTACTTGTGGTGTAAGTGAGTAGACTACACTGTCGCTATCTGGAAGTGCGACGCGACAGTGTGTATTATTTTTTAAAAAGGAGGACGGCGCAGTATTATGCAAATGCAACCAAAGAATATGAACCTAGCTGTACATTTTGCACGTTCTAGATTAACCAGTAAGATAGGTAGAAGGCCTAATCAGCGACAGAATGCGTAGCAGTGCTCCCGCGAAGCTATATATGGACTTGTAAATAAGATTATGTATATTGTAAAGTATATCTGCAGCGACGCGCTGGACAGAGGAGTGGGGAAAGAGGAAAAATAAAAAAAGAAAGCAAAGGTCGGGAGATTAGGGTGGTGTACGGTTCCTGTGGGAAGGAATAAAGCAACTAGTCAGGCGCTGATAATATTACTGCAAGAGCACGTCCCGGAGATAGGACATATATATTGCTGGCCCCGAAAAATTGGTTTCACAGCTGTGCGTGGCCACTGCGTGTTAAAACCGCGTGCTGCGCATCCATCAGATAGCAGGCCGCCATTAACGAACAGGAAAGAAGCGTTCTTCGAATAAATGTTATTTTATCTGTGTAATTAAGTGCATAATTTAAAAATAAGATTATAAAGAAAACTCTACTAGACAGCGTGTGTGTGAGAGTGTAAGTGTACAAATGCGTGTAATGTGTAAATGGATGCTGTAAATGATATCTGATTTCGAAAAGTAACAATCTTGTACATGTATACCAGCTAATATACCAATTATTTGTAATATAAACATGTTGCGAATTCGAATGTGTATGATTTCATGATCTCTCATGTATTCCTGAAGTCCTAAATCCTCTACCTAAAAATTAAGCATAATAATAATTTATGTTAGTTCTGGTGACCAGTTTGACAGCACCTGAATATATTTGAACCTTAATACTTTCAAAAGAAGATGAAGACGATATTACTACCAAATAAAAAAGTTCTTATGACTAATCAATCACAGTTTACACTAATGGATCATATAAAAGGATTCCAAAACATAATCAGTAATCTAATTTCTCTCCACTCCCACAGCCAACAACATACACACAACCACACACACAAATAAAATACTAAATAAAAATTAGAAATAAAGAAAATGAATACGCACACAAACATACACACATACACACACACACACACACACACACACACACATGGAGACACTCACACACGAAGGTGAAAAAACATTACAAAACTGTCATTAACACGCTCATAGTTGAACAAGAAACAGTTGAAATACAATGCTGAGGAAGTTGGAAACACAGAAACCAATTACATTCTATGCGCTGTAATGGGAAATATAGTGCAATATTTCTGCAGGAAAATGTGCAACATTTCGATTAGATTATCACATAATGAAAATCTGAAGTAGACACTGTTCTGTAAGTTCATTATTACTTTACTATAAAAAAATGGGGAGTTGGTAAACAAAGTTCCCCTGTCGACAGTGAGCAGAGTTGTGTATGAAAGGAAAAGAAAAATAGAATGAGATATTAAAGATAAGACATATCTTTATTTTTGTACATAATTTCCAAGTACATTGAGACATTTGTCAAACCGTTTTATAAGCTTAAAAAAAGCCATCTAGGAAAATAAAATTAGGGCGTTGCATAAGGAAGAAGCGTTAATCGGCTTTGGAGTGGAAACATCGGTCATCACCTGTTCGAAAGAAGTTCAATATCACTCTGCATGCAAAGTGCTACTTACCGTTTTCTTGAACGTCCAAGGAGTTTTGTTGGTGGACTTTTTGGAGGATACAACCATCAATTCTGCGCTGTGCTGTGCCACTTCGTTCAACGCTTCTTCCGTATGCAACGCCCAGATTATTTCCTGGGAGGCTTTTTTAAGCTTATAAAGCGGCATGACAAATGTCTCAATGTACTTGGAAATTATGCAAGAAAATAAAGATACGTCTTATATTTAATGTCTACTTCTATTTTTATTTATTTCATATGTAATTCTAACCACAGTCTACAGGGGAACTTATTTTCCAACTCCCCCTCGTAAATCGTAACCTATATGCGGAAAAACCCACATTACAAACAAAATAAGATTAACATTTCAGGACATCCACTGAAAGCATCCACTGAAAGTGCCTTGTAAAGATGGCGAAAGGCATATTTGAGAAACATTTTTGGGTAATAACTGAAAATAAAACACTTCATCTGCAGTATACTTGAGGACCTGAGCTCACATGAAGTCTACATAAATGACACTGGTAGTAAACATTTTGGAGCATCCCTGACTAAGAAAGATATCACTGCACCATAAAATCAAACATCTCTAGACTATTTAACCTACCATAATATACACAATAAGGCAAACCCGGAAACACCTGCTACACAGTTTACATGATTAATCAATCAGGTTCTATCGCCAAACATAGATAAATACTTGCATTAATGTTAATTTCGGGAGTGGCCTGACTATAAACAATTTCCACAATGACACCTAAATGTAACAAGCATTAGGATTCACTATAAAATTAGACAATTACATGTCAGATAAAGGACAAACTCGTATTGGAAAAAGTGGACGTAATGACAATTACGGAGGGAAGCAGTGAGGATTTAAGGCTTGCTCTCGAGATAGTTGGACTGCAGAGCCGAGGTTCCTCCCAACAGAGACTGCATTATCGAGATAACAATTAGTGCAACCAGTAGTGTTTCAACTCGTGGGAGATTTCAAGGAGATCCATTTGATTTATTGTCCAAAGAGAACAGTTTTATTGTGAGGAATGTTACAAACTTCTTAAGTAAAGATGAGATGCATTTACTTCAGCCCATCAAGTTTCCGCAGAGAGTGATAAAATCTTCCATTTGATGGGCCACTCAAACGATTCATGTCAGTGTAGAAAATCTCCACTGCCAATTATGTTTTACTCCGTAACATCCTGTTAGAACTTTATAATAGATATGCACTGAATTTTTCCTATTCTGATCCGACATTTTGGTGGAAAATGTATCGATACTGAAAAAAAAGAAAAAAAAAGCCTTTGTATCTCTTTTATTAATGAAGACCCTAAAGAAATGGGGCTTTTAATTTACGCTACTATGCGAAGGTATATTGCAAAGTTTTCTACGCGAAAAGTAAAGACAGGCGTATTTAACCAGTAATTTTCACAAATGCCTCAGGTCTCTCAAAGCGAGTAGTTATAGAAGACAATTTATTTAATAATTTTCCATATTCTGAAAGATAAACTTTAGCAGTGACTCACTGAAAACTCAAGATATTACTCAATGCAGGAATGTACCATTCGAATTCATTCATCCATACTATTTATGGCTCTCGTCAACAAGCAAAACTCTGAAACGACCCGGAGTGTCATTAAAAACACATAAATCACATAACCTTCAAATATTTACTTTATTTTTGAAATCACGCTTTCTATTTACTTGAAGTCATGCTTATGCCACGTAAAATAAGAAAAATACTGCTACTTAAAAGCTCCTTTGGGAGACTAAGTCGTTAACCACATCACGGAAGATAGGTAAGTATTCACACCGATCTTCTTCAATGTTTCCTACATTGACAACAGAAGGTGTAATGATTAACGGTGTTATTGATCAACTTTTCTCTAGATGGTAAGTATTGAACTACTCCACAGTTCAGTATGCTATTTACTGCTTACGGTGAATACTAATTGCATTCTAAGATTTTCTTTCCCCTCCACAAATTTATTACTACCACAACAGATCACCAAGAGAACACAATATTTAGTGACATTTATTACATAATTATTCAGGTGGTTGCGAAACCTTGACAAGATTGTACACTTTCATTGCTTATAAAGATATATACACCACTAAGCTACTAAGTGCCACTAAGTACCTATTAAATCTGTTAAATTTACCAGTCAATTGCCAATGGCATAGATAATAATCTCAATGTATATCAAAAGCACGGGATAATCTGTATTCAGATTTAGTATTCAAATGTTTGTAAATCTATCGGACCAAACTGCGTGCTCATCAGTCCGTAGCTTACAAACTACTTAAACCTAGGTAAACTAACCTAAGGACAACACACACACCCATGCCCCAGGGAGGACTCGAACCTTCACGGTGAGCAACCACGCGCTCCGCAGCGAGACGCTTTAGACCGCTCGGCTACTCCACCGCGGCTCAGATTTAGTGTACAGACATATGTAACAGACTAACAGTAAGGTTGCCAACACAAAATAAACTTTTTGCGATAAGAGTTTACTCAAATTCCAATACATATTGCTTATAATTTGTGGTACACCCTACAGATGTCATTGACGATATGCACGCTAAACATAGAACCTTGACTATTAACAACCATATCACCTACATTTGTAACCGGGGCATTTAATGTTCAGTGACACCGACGATGACTGTGATAAACTTGGAGATCATGCATATTTCAAAAATCCCCTATTAATAGAACAAGTATAGCCTGATGCAATAGATACTTTTTCTTTTTGTATGGAATTTGAACCTTGCGCAGTACCACTATAAGGACTATGTTACTAAACGCCTACTGCAGAATCGTGTATTTTTGCGGTCTTGGTACTTACATTACATTTTAACTTCGCCATTGTAAGGACTCTTTCACAACACCACTCAAAAGCTTTTTCTCCCTTGTATTCATATTGGTCCAGTGGAAGGTTAACAATCTGGTTGTAAAATGACACTCAGTTGAGTTGTGAAACCAGTCAAAGCGTCGCAGAAATAAACATAAATATTGTGCTTACTTTCTGTATACACCAGGTGGGGTACTGATTTTCTTAGACTGCACTCAATAACCTTAGTTTTCCTTCTGTTAATGTTAATCTTACGTTCCTTTCAAAACATTGTCCATTTCGTTCAATTGATCTTCGTGGTCCTTTTCTGCCTCTGACAGAATTATAATGTAATCTGCAAAATTCAATGTTTTATTTCTTCACCCCGAACTTTAATTCCTTCAAATTTCTCCTTGTTTTTCTTCGCAGCTTTCTCAGCGTACATATAGGATAACATTGGAGAAAGGCTACAACCCTGTCTACTCCCTTCCCAACCACTGCGTCCCTTTCATACCCTTCAACTCTTGTAACTGCTGACTGGTTTTTGTACAAGTTATAAATAAACTTGCGTTCCCTATATTTTACCCCTGCTGACTTCAGAACTTGAAAGAGTGTATTCCAATCAACAATATCAAAAGCTTTTTCCAAATTTACAGACGCTAGTAATGTGGTTTGCCTTTACTTAATCTATCTTCCGAGATAAGTCGTAAAGTGAGTATTGCCTTCCGTATTTCTACATTTCTCCTTAATCCAAAGTGATCTTCACCGAGGTCACCTTTTACCAGCTTTTTCATACTTCTGTAAATAATTCGTGCTATAATTTTACAACCAAGACTTATTAAAATGATGAGTTTGTAATTTTCACACCTGCCTGTGTCTGCTTTATTTGAAATAGAGATAATTACATGTTTCTTAAAGTCTGAGGGTAATTCGCTTGTCTAGTACATCTTAAGCACCATCTGAAATAGTTTTGTCACGCTGGGTTCTCTCAGAGACTGCAGTAGCTCTGGGGGAATTTCGTTTATTCCAAGAGCCTTGATCCAACTTACGTATTTCAGCGTTCTTTCAAATTCTTCTCTTAATATGGTATCTCCTATCATACGTATATTTCGTACCACAGCGGAAGGGTATCTGTGGAGATACCAGATAAACGTGTGATTCCAGAAATGGGGTAGCAGCCTTTTCAATAATTACACTGGAAGGTACCAGATCGACTTTATAATGGTAAGGAATAGATTTAGGACACAGGTTTTAAAATTTAGGACATATCCAGGGGCAGAAAAAGTCTCTTGGTTATGAACTGTAGATTAAAACTTATGAGACTTCTGAAAAGTACAAAAGTTAGGAGATGAAACCTGGACAAATTGAAGGAACCAGAGGTGATTAACAGTTTCAGTGGGAGCATTAGGCAAGGAAGGGCTGAAACGGGGGAATGAGATACAGTAGAAGAAGAATGGGTAGCTCTGAGAGGTAGAGTAGTGAAAGCAGTAGGCGATCATATAGGCAGGACAATGCGTAATAGAAATCCCTGGATAACACAGGATATACTGAACTTAATTGATGAGAGGAGAAAATATAAAAATGCAGCAAGTGAAGCGGGCAAAGGAAAGTACAGACGTCTGAAAAATGAGAGTGACAGGAAGTGCAGACTGGGTAAGCAGGAGTGGCTACAGGTCAAATGCAGAACCATAGAAGTATGTATCACCAGGGGAAAGATAGTACCGCCTACGGAAAATAAAAGAGATATTTGGAGACAAGAAAGGCAGCAGTATGAATATGAAGAACTCAGACCGAAAGCCAGTACTACGCAAAGAGGAAGGAATATATAGAGGGCCTATTCAAAGTAAATAAACTTGAAGGCAGTATTCTAGAAAAGGAAGATGATGTGTCGGCAGATGAGATAAGAGATACGATACTGCGAGAAGAATTTGACAGATCTGAGACGAAACAAGGCCTCTGGAGTAGATGATATTACGTCTGCACTGCTGATATCAAAAATGTTCAAATGTTTGTTAAGCTTAAGGGACTCAACTACGGGGTTATCAGTCCCTAAACTTACAAACTACTTATGAAGTACCTACAACTAAGGACGGCACAAATATCCATGCCCGAGGGGGGATTCGAGCCCCCGACCGCAGTGACTGTGCAGACCGTGACTGAAGCGCCTCAATCCCCTCGGCCACCACGGCCAGCTACTGAAATCCTTAGGAGAGCCAGTCATAAGGAAATTGTTCCATCTGGTATGCAAGATGTATGAGACAGAGGGGAAATACCCCCCAACTTCAAGAAGAATATAGTAATTACAATTCCAAAGTAAGGAAGTGCAGACAAGTGTTAAAATTACAAAACTATCAGTTTAATAAGTCGTGGTTGCAAAATACCAATACGAGTTATTTACAGACGAATTGAAAAACTTGTGGAATTCGGCCTTGGGGAAAATCAGTTTGGATTTAGAAGAAATGTAGGAACACGGGAGGCAATACTTACATTACTACTTATCTTAGAAGATAGGCTAAAAAAAGGTAAACCTACGTTTTTAGCTCTTGTAGATTTGGAGAAAGTTTTTGACAACGTTAACTGGAATACACTCTTTCAAATTCTGAAGTGAGCAGGGGTAAAATATAGGGGGCGAAGAGTTATATATAGAAACCAGACAGTAATTATTAGAGTTGAAGGGCATGAAAGGGGCGCAGACGTTGGGAAGCTAGTAAGATAATGTTGTTCAATCTGTACATTGGAAAAAAAATGTTCAAAAGTTTGTTAAGCCTATGGGACTTAACTACGGGGTCATCAGTCCCTAAACTTACAAACTACTTATCAACTACCTTATACTAAAGACGGCACAAATATCCATGCCCGAGGGGGGATTCGAACCCCCGACCGTAGTGGCCGTGCAGACCGTGACTGGAGCGCCTCAGTCCCTTCGGCCACCGCGGCCGGCTCTGTACATTGGGCAAGCAGTTAAGGAATGCAAGGATAAATTAGGAGAGGGAATTAAAGTTCAGGGAGATGAAATAAAAAAACTTTACGGTTGCCGCAAAGGACCTGGAAAAGCAATTGAATGGCATGGACAGATGAACATTAACAAGAGTAAAACGAGGGTAATGGAATGTAGCGTCAGAAAATCACGCGATGCTGAAGGAATTAGATTAGATAAGAATACAATAAAGGTAGTAGATGAGTTTTGTTATTTGGGTAGCAAAATAACTTCTGATGAAATGCAGAATGCCTATGGGAAGAGAAGCGTTTCTAAAGAAGCGAAATTTGTTGACATCCAAAGGTTGTAAATCTAAGGGACGTAACTGCTTTGGTTATTAGTCCCTAGGCTTACAAACTAGTTACATTAAGTTAAACTAACCTAAGGACAACACACACACCCAAGCCGTAGGTAGGACTCGAACCCCAGACGGCAAGCAACCGTGCACTCATGAGCGAGGCGCCTTAGACCGCTTTTTTATTTTATTTTTTCTCCTTGCGGTCGCTGATCGTGTTTGTTCTTTGTTGCTCGATGTGTTCTTGGCTCAGCTTTTTTATTACAAAGGGCGTTCAGCCATCTGACCGGGCGCGCTGAGCCACGGCGCCCGGCGACCGTTCGGCTACTCCTCCGCTGCTGTTAGGAAGTTCTTTCTGAAAGCATTTGTCTGGAATGTAGCATTGCATGGGCATGAAACGGTGGACGATAAGGAGTTCAGACAAAAAGATGATAGAAGCTTTCGAAATGTGGTGCTACAGACGAGTGATGAAAATTAGATGGGTAGATCTCGTAACTAATGAGGAGGTGCTTAACCGAATTGGGGAGAAAAGGAGTTTCTGGTATATCCTGACTAAGAGAAGGGATAGATTGGTGGGACACATTCTGAGACATCAGCCATTAGAGGGAGACCGAGAGACGAATACAGTGAGCAGATTCAAAAGGATGTAGGTTGCCGAACTTATTCTCAGATGAAGAGACTTGCACAGGACTGGGTGGCGTGCAGAATTGCATCAAACGAGTCTACGGACCATAACAACATCTCACGTGATCCCCTAATTCTTTAGACCACCATATAAGATGATGACGAAACCCCGTGATATCTAGTGGCAATGAATGCCACTGGATATTTCAAGAACTCCGCTAGATAGCACCAGGGATATTCTTTCAATGACTCTTTAACTCAGGGAAACAGAAAACTCTCAGAGTATTCTGGACTACAATAGCAGGTCACTGGAAAATCGTACGTTGACCCGCCCACTCCTACAACAGTCCACCGTACGTAAGACTCGATTAGGCCTGCATTCACAGAAGTCCACCGTAGTTAAAGGGTTAAATCACTTGGCACCCAGGCAGTTTGCGCGAATCATTTAATTCCTCTCGTGATATTTTATGTGCTCCTTTTACATTCTGTTTCTGAGAGAGTTTTGAAGTGCATTCTTTCGCACTTATGTGAATCACTTCATACTTTGCACGAGGGTAGATGAACGATTGAATTCAAAACGAATATTTTTATGTAATAATCTCCATCTGTTGTCGAGATATCGTCGTCCAAAGTCCAGCTACATTTAGCACTCACTGAACGTTTGAAAATTCGTTGGACGTTGTGAGAATGGTGGAATTAAAAGTGTTAGTATTTTCATACAAAAGTCAGTCTAGATAGCAAACTCTTGGTAACTTAAATGGTCATCTTCAGACCACTGCAACCACAGTGTTGGTCGCCGTTGTGCTGAGTTGGAGCTGTCTGGATGATAGAATGTCCACAACTTGAGCAGTCGACAATCTATCATCTACATATTGTTTATAAATTAATTGCAGTAAGCTTTGAGTAAGTACGGTAAATAATCGCATAGACGACGCTATTCAAGTTTTCGTGAATCCATCTGAAAGACAGACTAATTCACAACTCTTGTCATCTGCGACACCTAATCACATATGGTAGAATAAAAACTAGTAACCAGAATGTACAGTGCTCCTTTCGCAGCACACAAAAGGCGAATATTTTCTGTCCAGAGTCACAGATAAAAATAAGAGAAACAGTTTCTCAACTTATCCATAAGTTTCAAAACATATAAATGAAAAATGATTTTTTATCCATAGGCCTATACGCGCTTGCTTATGAGTTAACCCTAAATGCAGAGCGTAGTGACTTCTCTAGAGGGCGCATGCGTAATAGCAAGCTTCCCTGAGTGAGGATGGACGCATTCTAAACTTCAATGGTATGCAGTGTAAAGAAACTCGATGAGCTGCTGACAGGCAGGAAAAATAGACAGTCACATTCACACAACTTAAAATTTCGGTCATGGCCTTCATCAGAAAACGAAACACTTATAATCACAGAATCACTCACACAACCATCATGTCCGCCCGCAGCAGGTCACAAGCATATAGACAGCGGTCGGCAACTGGCGGACCGCGGTTCAGGTCCGGACCGCGGAAGGCCAATAACAGGACCGCCGAAAATGGTTTGAAATTACAAGTTACAGACTAAAAACATTACGTTAAAAAAAATAAAAAACTTTTTCTGTAGATATCAATTCGTATGAGGGCCACCCTTATACTTATTTCATAGAATTTTACAATTAACTGCTGAATAATTAGAACCCTTACCTATTACAGTCAATTTTAATAGCTGCTGCGGAAGATGGCCATACAACCAAACATAGAACCCTTAAAGGCAGATTAAATAAGTAGTTGTCTTGATGTGCAACGCCGGAGTACACTGATGAGCGGAGGCAGAACGGAGCAAGCTGGCGGGTGATTCGCATAAAAGCTCTGAACACATGAATGCAGCACAAGGACTTTATTTAATGAACAAGAAAATACTCTTAATCGGATTCATACTCTGATAATCTCTGAAACCTCTAAGTAAGCGGTCAGGGCATATCTATTTAAACACTTTTTTTTCTCATAACAAACGAAAGCCTGAAGCTACTTTGAAAAATAATACAAGTTTTCTGGTATATATATATATATATATATATATATATATATATATATATATATATATATATATATATATATATATATATCAATTTCACGTCTATTGTATTTCATATCAGTATGAGAGTGAAAATTAAAATTAAAAAAGTGTACTTTTCCTGTATTCTTGAATACAAATATGCATGTTTGTTGTATTTCATAATATTTTGTGAATGAAAATTAAAATAAAAAATTAATAAGGAATATGAGATTTTACTTGTGGACCTGGATAAAAATTTTCAGAAGTATCCGGACCCCATCTAAGATTACTTGCTAGTGTCTAGTGAAGTGTGGATTGGAGGGGGATTGTAAAGGCTCTGGTAGGCGGGAATGTGGGATGCAGCATTGAATACAATGGAGGGAAGGGATTTATCTTACCTCATCAGACGTCGGGCCACCTGTGAAAGCAACCACGTGATTTACCAACTCTGCTGCAATAACTGCACAGGGTTTTATATTGGTATGACGACAAACCAATTGTCCATCAGGATGAATGGACAACATCAAACTGTGGCAAAAAGATTTTTTTTTGTATGGGTACAATTGTTGTAGATGAAGTCATGTACCATTTGTGATGTAAATTAATGCAAGAAGTTCTCGAACAATGCAGAGTGCCGCCGTCCAAGGGGTAAACAGAATGCTGATATCTGGCAGCTAGAAGATTTACCGACGGCACAGAAGAACAATACATTAATTGTTGATGGGGGACAATAACGCTACGAGATTGTCTATCAATGGTTCCAGTTTCTGTTAAATATCATTTTTATAGCCAGTACTGATTTGAGATCCAGATAGCAGAATGTACTCCACGTGGAAGGCATAGTTATTGGCTCTGCCACATCTATCTACATGCTACATCTATCAGTAATGTATTCTGCAGCCAAGTTCACGATTTAATATCTGACTGCGATTTTCAGCATTCATGTTTTGGGCAATCAGAGGTACTTGTTCAACCCAGGTAATAGTTTCCTATTTTTATTGTGCGACTTTAAGAGTTCGTTGGTGAACGAAAGATGTTTGTTGTTGAACAGTTAATGTGAATGTTTCTAGCCAGGTGGTTTGGCCGACAGCGTTGGTGATTTGCTACTTAAATGTGGTTGAAGTGAGCGTTTTGAAGGTTGCTCTTCAGAAAAGGCGTAAATTGTGGTCTGCCTTTCAGGAATGGTAGTGCTGCAAGGCCCTTCCGGAGGTACTCGGGTTGTTGCCGATTATTTTGTGCCATTATTAGGTCTATAAGTGAAAGCTCAATGACGTCTCACGTCCTGTTTTCATTGTGGTAATTAAATGCAGGCTACTTAAATAAATTTGGGTGATACCACATATTCCAGTAGACCCCTGTGCGGAAATAGTATGTGTCATCACATTTCACCACATTGAAAAGTGGGTGTCGCTTTGTAATAGGAGATTAAACGAATTAATAATCACTATAAGCGTGATATTCAGTTGTGCATCCAGAGCCAGCTTCTAAGAACTTAGCCCAGTTAATTACGATAATATTCAAAATGGGATCCTGCGTAAACGGAACCATTGATAGCAAAGTACGGCGTTATTAACCTTTTTAAATAATCTGTGGCGAGATTTTAGTAATTATTTCAGCGGGAAGTGAGAGCAGAGAGGTGCTGACGCCTGAAGTGGCTGTGTTTTGATTTTCTTAATTAAAGGTAGCAAACGTAGCGGCAGCAATTACCTTGTTTCTTCTTTATGGGTGGCTCCGTTTAGAAAATGTTTACCTGACGTGTTGAACATTCTCGTCTCCAGATTGCTGTGTAGTAGATAAAATTTTCTGCAATAAATCATGTACCTGATAAAAAAAAAATAACAAATAGGTTTCCTTGTATTTGATTCCATTTCAAAATAAAATTGGCGTACAAGAAATATTAATATCAATAAAAATACAAACACATAACCTTTACAGTTTTGAGGCAATCAGGGTTGGTTGCATTAAATAAATTAGTCGATAGTTAGCGCCAAAGATAAAAAAAAAGAAAATTATTAATCACTTTATTATATTGAAAATTATATTCAAGCAGTTTATCAGCGATTGTGGAAAGACCCTATAGTATCACTGACCGAAATATATCCATACCTTCGATAACTGTCAATTTAAGACAAATAAACAACGTTTTAGCAACCAGGATTAATTTTCCGATATTGACTACTGATTGTTAATATTCGTACGAGAGACGGTAATTTGACATACTGAATGGCAAAGCACCATACGTTTATTTTCTATTTTATTTTAGTATAATTAAAAATGCTGGATAATACAAGGTAGTATCAAGATATATTTATTTTGCATAGTGTGATCTTTACATTACTGATATTTGTTTGAATCTCGTGAAGTTTAATTACAATAGTAGTTATTTACAAAAATCTATACGATAGGTTCTTTCTATCTTCTCAGACAGTTTCCAGTCAATAAGTACTAACAACTCTAGATATATCTTCGACGAAATACTGACTAACGGGATATTTTATACTGCAAAAAATGTCTCTGTCATAGTATCTCAATAGCCTACCGATTTAAAAATATAGTGAATAGTTTTTAAATCAATCAAAGATAATAATTTGTGCTTGTTGGAATCTAAAGCCAACCTCGAACGTAATCTGATTCCAAAGATCAATTGTGTCGTCTTATTCGCGGTACAGCCTAAAGTCTAAATAGTCAGATCGTGGATTATCTTAAAATACTAGTGAAGATCACTTACTACTCTATAAGATTTTTAGTATATACTGGATCTAGCGATAAGAAACAAAATTAGTGTTGGAACGGAGGACAAAAGTTCGTGCGCTTTTGGGTGCGCTTTACTTACACGAACATCTTGTCTAGCATCTCAATCATGCAAGCGAAAAAGGAAGCGTGGTGACTTCATGTTGAAATATGGTAAGAAGTGTTAGCAACTTTGTGAACCTTTGAAGTATCGTAGTTGCTTATGCAATGAACTGCGGTATTTCATGCTCAGAGTCCGAGTCCGAGTCCGAGACCCCACACACTCTAGATTTTAATGGCTGCTTTAATACCCGAGCCATCTGAATCTGCCCCTCCAGTACCAGCTATTCTGAACTGGGCAGATAGGAGTTGTCCCTTCAACTCATTCTACGGTCCCGCAAACATCCTGACCTCGAACTAAGATAAATTACCGTCATTGCTCCCTGTACTTAATATAATTCCTCCCCCCTCCCTCTCCTACCCCCTAACAATACTCACATAAATAATTATTTTTTTATTTTTATTATTATTTATTTATTTCCTTATTACTTTCATCGTTTCAAATCCCCACACTCGTTTACAACTCCCTTTTATTGTCTTCCGCCAGTTTCCTTCGTTGTATTCAATGCTGAATCTCACATTTCCACCTGCCAAGGTGCTTACAGTCCATCATTAAAAGCGGAACTTTCCATCTCCACCCTTACCCGGCACTTCCCTTTCCACTCCCCACCTCACTCACAGTCTTGTGGCTAATTGTGTGAATGTATGGTTTTTTTTTTTTTTTTTTTTTTTTTTTTTTTTGAAAGCCATGGCCGAAAACTTAAGTTGTGTGAAGAATGTGATTGTCTATTTTTAATGCCTGTCAGCAACTGAGCAAGCCTCTGCACGGTGAGGTCTTTTCTATCCTCCATTATTGACAGGGTTTTGAAAATCCTATTGTAAAATCTCCCACTAAACAACAGTAACTTTGCGAAATCAAGAGCACTCAAGAAATAATAAAGCCTCGAGAATACAGGTTTGGGCTTGCGAGAAGTGTTTCTTCGCGACGACATGCGCAAAACGACAGAAATGCGGTTGCTTTGCGCAGTTTAAAATTTTCAAATGTTCGTAACATTTTTACTACACTTAATGATGAAAGCTACTTTCAAATTACATGTTACTGCCAAATAACACTATTCAATTAAACTTTTAACATTCAATATAGTATAGAAGGAAACTGAAAGAAATGTTGAATTACATGAATAGCAATTACATTTATTCTAAGACACTAATTTCAATGAAGTTACTGCAATTTATGTAGGTCCCCTGGACATTACAAAAGGTGTATGACCACTTCATATGGTAAAGTATGTTCTGCAACATTATCGTATTTAACCCAAATGGGCCTTAATTGTGGGGTCATTCGCTCTTAAACTTAAAAACTATTAAAAAACTACCGTGTACTAAATAAGGCACAAACATCCATGCCCGAGGGGAGATTCGAGCCTCCGGCGGGAAACAGCCTCTCGCATCGCAGCATAGCGCCTCAATGCGCTCGGCCGCTCCACCGCGGCCTTTGTGAAATAGTTACCATTTACTGTACAGCGCTGAAAAAAGGCGAAAGCTAACGTTTTTAAATGAACGTAATACTAAATGCACTATAAATTTATGTGATTCAGGAAACAGATCAATTTTACTGTATTGCTATCGATCCTGCCGCTACTAATAATAATATTCATACTTAAACTTGTCTTTAGTAGTTCCAACTGCGTGAAATCTATCGAATTCGTACCTTTTAATCGGGCACGGTGGTCTTGGGGTAAGGCGCGCGACTGGGAACCGAAGGGTCGCGGGTTCGAAACCCGGTCGGACTTCGGATTTTATCAGTCTGCACTTTAACCCATCCTTCACCTCTCAAGGATGTGAGGAGTCGCCAGAAACGACAAGTGGTGCGGTCCCCCTTTCCCGGTTGGATAACTGGGGTAGGCTAGGGACACGCAAGTCGCCAAAGTGGCGTCTAATTGAAAGACTTGCACCAGGCCAATCAATGAGCCACACGAAATTATTAGTATTATATATCTTTTACATATTGCTCGCCTCCTACTTTTACACATGCCGCCAATGAGAAGGTTGACAAAATAAATGCACGTACCTCTTAGGTTTAGTTCTGATACTTTAAGGAAAACATTACTGTCATTACTTTTTATGCATTTCACGCTTAGTTCCCTATATTTCCATAATCAATAATGAACTGATGTCGTCTGTTGTATGTTTCGCGCGCTGCTACAAATATTGTTGCAGCAGCAAGAATGTTTTTATTTTTGTGACGCTCCTTGAGGGATACTGTACATAGTTCCAGCCAAGGAGGTTAGAATAAAGGGAGGTGGCGTTATCTATGCTGATAACAGAATTGGTTGAAGCCAGAAGGGCCATGCTTTTGTGCCCAAAACAAAGATTTCTCACTGAAACCCTGTGTGAGTATTGCCCTCTTTACGTAATGTCACTAAATTTTCAGTAACATTGGAGTATTTTCTTAGAAGGACATACATTTCAACGACTAGAACTACTATATACACGCATCACGACAAATATTTTAGGCTCAAACAAATTCCGCAATGCTGAGTTTGCTGGCTTCACTTTTTCAGTGTCAGGGCACCTCCAGAGTTTCTAACCTCCGTGGTTACAGCTAAATCTAACATATACAGTTACACCAATCCCTCTGGCTTTAGTTATACTCAGCGACAGAAGTGCTCCAAGCGGTCGACAAGCATCATTTCTGAATATAATATTTGATGAGTGCCAATAATAGCGTTTTCATTTATTTTAACATACTTTTTACATTTGAGAACGTATGTAGATCTATAAAAATACGCAGTAACTTAAAAATAGCTCCACATTTGTCTTAGTTAGGTTTCCTAAGATCCCTGACAAGGTAATAAACGCCACATTTCAGGATAGTTTATTTACAATTGTCTTGTAGCCTACAGGTTGTAAATGAAGAACTTAATATTCTATTAAAAATAAAAAAAGGCTAGTAAAGACTAGAAGAGTTGCTCTTTGGCAGAAAGACGTCGTTTTTCCACACACAAATGTTACAGTTTCTTAACTACAATTCCAGTAAAACCGGTGGGCATGGGGCGTAGGAAACGTGTATAGAATGCAATAACTACAGTATTTAACGTACCAAATCAGCCACCACAGCTGTAACTGAAGGAAAAACACGACAGACATATCAATAAAACGGCAAAGAAATAAAACTGTTTCCCAACAAAGAAGAAAACAATTCTACAACTGTTGCTATAGCTGAACCACAAACAGCAAGAATCTTTTAAAAACTGGCCTTTTAAGCTAAAGTAATTAAATTCAAAAGCATATGCGCGTAAAAATATTCCTACAAACTGCCTGTCACAGTAAGAACAGACCATAATAGAAATTTATCTACTTACTTGAAGCGAAATAATCTGTAAATATACACATATTCGTAAGTATTTGTTCATGACGAAGTAGTCCGTTATACCACTGAATCAGTGAAATTTTTACAACAATTTCCCGATTACGCTTGTCTCTTGAAGTTTTACTAATGCTTGTAACACAAAAATTATAGTAACTACGTATTTCGTTAATTACGTACAAAAATAGTTATAAACAAACATTACTCCTTTGGCGGCTTGTTCGCTGCTAGGAGCGCTAGTGTCGTTGCAACTGTCAGTTGATAACAACTGTCACAGCAGTGAGTGTCGTGACTGTATACGTTAGACTGTGGTTACAGCTAAAATATTCTTGTTTAAAACTATTGCTATACGAGACGATTACACATTAACATAAAAGTCTCATTTGTACTGAATGTTGTATGATCGTTCGTCGTTCTTCCAAATAAATTGTTAATCCCTACAGATTCAGCAATGAATAAATCCGCGCTCTAGGGGCTTCAAAGATACACGTCAACAGAAGTTGGATACTCATAAACTTTAGCTGCCCCGATAAGATAAAAATGAAAAATTACGCCATTTTTCGGCCAGTAATGTAATTGTAATATGCTTACCTCAAGGGATGACGATTAATCTGGATCGTTGAAGTTTCCTTTCATCGTAGGAAGCGGCGCCCATCTTGAATTTAATAACGAAGCACATTCCCCGATTAACTGTTTATTGTACTAAATAATAGGATTTTCAGCTTTGCGGAAGTATCGTCCTGAAAGTTCAAAGCAGATAGCGTAAGATTACTGCTAATGGGACATGCAATATAAAACGTGGAAATTCTAAGATATTAAAAATGATCAAACTTTCATATCCTCTTTATATTTCGTCTAAAGCTAAGAAATTTACTGAACTATATGGGCACAAAGAAAATTTATCTTCTTCTTAACAGTTCTATCTTTCAAACAATGCTATTTTTATCTCAGTGTGACTGCTTCCGCCGTCATAGTAATTACATTATGTGCAGTATATCCTCTATTGCGTTCACACGTTGAAATTAATTATTCCTTGTTATAGTCGTACTCAAATCAATAGAAAGTTAGCATATATGTACTGTACTAAGGAGGGACATACATCGATGGATAAATTCCAGTACTCGATACCACCCGTCAGTTTTGACCAATGATGTCATAGCTAATGCAAACACACTCTACATACAACATGGCGCGGCAAAACATCGAAATAATAATCAAATTCAACGGCACTAGACGGGACTAGAGCGGGAAAATGGGAGTTTTTGGCGGGGACGTACTAAAACCAAGAATATGAAACGGAAAACAATCTAAATTCATTAAAAATGCAACGAAACTAACACAATTAAGACAAAACAGGAAATTCAAGGCTGTACAAGGAAATTGGTATCGACCAATGGAATTAACCTAAATAGGTAAATTCAAGTTGTCGATACCAATTTTTTAAAATCTTTCATACCAAAATATTTAGACGGTATCGACAACTAGAATCAACCTATATAGGTTAATTCCAGTTGCCAATACTAGTTTCTGTAACTGACATATTTAGACGGTATCGAGAACTAAAATTAACGTATATAGATTAATTCCAGTTGTCGACACCAATTTCTATATTACTGTCATATTTAGCTGCTATCGACAACTAGAATTAAATTATATAGGTTAATTCCAATTGCCGATACCAGTTACTCTCATGCTGCAAAAAAAAAAAAAAAAAAAAAAAAAAAAAAAAAAAAAAAAAAAAATTAAAAAAGTCCTGTATTGATAACTAAAAATAGCCTTCGATTAATACCAGTCACGATTCAATTTTTCTCAATTTCATACAGGAATGTTTGATCGGCATCGACAATTAGAATTAACCTATATAGATCAACTCCAGTTGTCGATACCAAACCCTCCTGCGAAAAGGTCGGTTTTAGTTCCCACCACAACATATATTACGAGAGATAATTTAATCAATCACCAACATTGACGTTTATTTTCACCTCGCATACCTGAAACAATTCGTGATAAACTTCTTTTCTTAGGAACTATAACTAACTTCATATTATTAGAAGACATGTGGCAAGTATAATATTCCCCCAGTACGTCGAGTGATGTAAAACCGTGCTGGTGTTCATTTTATCGCCAAACATATCCATCACTTTCTTCGTGTTGCATTTCTCAACATCACCCATCTCCGGCAAAAAACGTGAAAACTAATTAAAAACATTTTCACATTACATACATGAAGAATAAACTACGAATTAAACTATACAAAATCCCCAGAAATACGAAAGTTCATATTACATACATGAAGAATACATTACCTATGAAACTATGCAAAATCCCCAGAAATACGAAAGTTCATCCTTCCAGCGCACGAATACAACGTACAAAGATATCTTTCGACATTCATAAATTTCCATTACGATTATCAAGAATACTAAAAGTCCGCAGTTTTTCAATTTATTAAAAAATATAATCATGTTACGTAGAAAATATACACTTTTATTCGACTTAACACAAAATTACGCCGCCGTAATAATACCACAGACTAACATATACAGTCGCGACACTCACTGCTGTCAAAATTGTTACCAACTCACAGTTTCAACGACACTAGCCTTCCTAGTAGTGGGTAAGCCGCCAAAGGAAAGATGTTTGTTTATAATTATTTATGTACATAATTAACGAAATAGTGTAATTTTTGCGCTACATGCATTAGTAAAATGTCAAGTGACATACACAATACGGAAATTAATGTAAAAACAGCCGAACTTAACTGATTCAATGGTCTAACGAAGAACTTTGTCATGAAACAATACTTAACAATATGTGTATATTTGCAGCTTATTCCGCTGAAAGAAAGTAGAATATAAACATCAAAAAAACATAAATTTCTACTACGGTCTGTTCTTACTATGACAAAGATTTTTTTGACAGGTATCAATTCGGTATGGAGTCTGAAGATTCGTAAATTTCTTATACTCCCATATTCTTTTCATTATAATTACTTTAGCCTAAGAAGACAATGTCTTGAAGATTCTTGCCGTTGGTAGTTCAGCTGTAGCAACAATTGTGGAATTGGGTTCTTACAGTTTCATTGCTTTTCCGTTTTCTTACCACGTCTGAGACGTTTTTCCTTCAACTACAGTTGTGATGGCTGATTCGGTATGTTAAATACTGTAGTTATTGCATTTTATATTCGCTTCCTACGTTCCACTCTCACCGATTCTATCGGAATTGAAGTGAAGAAACGTTAACGTTCTTGAGTAGAAAAGCGACGTCTTTCTGCCAAAGAGCATGTCTTCTGGTGATTCCTAGCCATTTTTCTATTTTTGATAGTAAATGAAATTATTCAGTAGAAGCCTGTAGGTTAAAAAATAATATTACATCTTATAAAATAGGCTGTGTGTGTATGTATGTATATAAATATTTCACATCTCCTCCAAAACTACTGGACCGATTTCAACCAAACTTGGTAGACGTGTTCCTTAATATCAGCCAACAATCGCTGTCGGAGTAAGAATCACCTACGACACATACGTAAGAAGATATGACGTCATAAACAAGGAGATGCGCGAAAAAACTGCTGCATCGAACAACAATGCTGTACATTTCCTTCTAAACCACAGGACCAATTTCAAGCAGATTTGGAACACATATTTCTTACCGTGAGGTAACAATTGCTGTATAGTAGGGGTAAGAACAACATAACACACATGGTTCAAGAGATTTGACGTCATGAACAATAGGAATCGCAAAAAAAAAACTGCTACATAATGCGACGAGACTTTATAAATACACTATATGAGAATGAGAGTACTTAGCGACTTGCAACAAACTTCAAACATAATTTCAAACCTTTATTAAACTTTTTCTAGCAGACAACCACATCAAAATAATGAAAGGAAAAAAGTATCTCGCTTACTACTTTTCCGCTGTTCATGGAGCAAAACTATGGCATTCGGTATAACGTTACTATTTATAATTTCTACACTACCAATTGTACTCTCAGGAAGTTTTGCAGACAGAATACACACTTAAAGTTGAATGTACATTCGAAATTGTATCACAGTATGACAGGTAGTTCATGAGATATGAGGACGTAAAGAGTAACGTTCATGAAAATCCGCCCCATCAAGCATAACGTTTTAATCTAATACTTCCTTACTTACTAACCATACTTACTTACTTACTAACCATATTCGCAACAGATTTTACCGACATACAGCACTTATACAAATTAATATATTCCTGAAAAATTTTACAATTGTACAACATATCTGTGCTAATAATAAATCTGTAAATGTAGGCCTGTCGCTGTTCGCTTCAGTCTTCAAATCTGCTGGGCGAATTTTCATGCGGCTTTTACAAGAAACATGAGTGAAGATTGGTTCAGGATCTAGGAATGATTTGGTCAAAATAGAATCACGATTTGTTTTCATTGGCCGTCGTGTCTGTCTGTTCATCTATTAGAAATTACTTCTCCAAAACTACTTCACGAATTCGCATGAGGTTTTCACAGGTAACTTCAGTGTACCTTGCGACAACATACCGACTTAATTTCATAAAAATCGTATCACCGAAAGAAGAACTTCACAATTTAACGTTTTCATTCGACAACCGTCATGTCTATCTTTCTCTTTCATCTCCAAAATTAATAGACGAATTTTCAGGGGTTTTTCACAGGAAACGTGAGGGTCTCTTGCGGTTACAGAACGCTTCATTTCACAAAATCGGATCAGATAAAGTAAGATATCACCATTTAATCATTTCTCTGAAAGCAATCGCATGTGTCTATTTATAGAGAGTAATCTTCAAAAGTACTAAATGAACATTCTTGGGGTATCACGGTTAAAAGAGAATATCCTGGGGCAACATTTACGCTTCATTTCTTCAAAATCAGATCAGGAAAGTAAAAGACATTGTAATTTGAAGTTTTAGGTGTATTTCATGCTTGGAAAGAACGGCGTAATGCCGCAAAGAACTTATAAAAATGTTCAAATGTTTGTATAGTTTATGGGACTTAACTACGGGGTCATCAGTCCCTAAACTTACAAACTACTTATGAACTACTTACGAACTAGGACGGCACAAATATCTATGCCCGAGGGGGCATTCGAACCCCCGACCGTAGTGGTCGTGCAGACCGTGACTGGAGCGCCTCAGTCCCCTCGGCCACCGCGGCCGCCACAAAGAATTAATAGATAGCGCTGCGGGTGTTCGCGTGAAGATCGAGACAGCGATCGGATTATTAGCCTTTGAAAATACTACTTACTCTTTGACTTTTCAAATGTACCATATTTCTAAAAATCGTTTCCTTGGTTGCTATGTTCTACGAAATATGATTCAACACAATGAATATAAAACTGATACAGTCCTCGCCGTGTTTAATCCATATATTTACTTACTTATTATCACATTCTAACGTATATGTACAACTGCTATGGAAGTTTAAGCACAGACTGTGGTTTAAGTCTCACGCTCGGAGCGACAATAGCGCATCTAACGGAAAGTGAGCCAACCGTAAGAATTATTGTATCCAGTGATTTTTCTACTTCACTAAGGAAATACTTATTATATTTCAGCTTTCCATGTCTCAGCCCATTTTCCAGAGATATGAATGATCATGAAATAAATGTTCTATCATCATATTCATAAAGATATACCTATTACCATAAACAAAAAAAAAACAAAAAATCACAGGAAATTTGAGCTAAGATTGGGGCAGCATATGACTTCATCAAAACCAGATCACGTAAAAAAGATACATCGCAATCTTAAGTATTTTCAGTGATTGTATGATCATCTATTAGAAACACCTAATGTCCTAAACTACTTCACGGATTTGCATTGAACAACATCGTTTCATAAAAGTGAGATCACGGAAAAAATATTTAGATGTAGGGCATGCTTGAAGAATGGATGGCATAGTACAGCAAACAAGCGAATGAGGCGCTGTAGTGCACAAAAGAACTAACAGAAGCCGCTGCTGTGAAATAAGTATGGGGTAGTACAGCAAGGAAGCGAACGTCTGTGATAGAATTAAGCAAATTCAAATGTTTGTATAGCTTATGGGACTTAACTACGGGGTCATCAGTCCCTAAACTTACAAACTTAGCTAATCATAAGGACGGCACAGATATCCATGCCCGAGGGGGGATTCGAACCCCCGACCGTAGTGGCCGTGCAGACCGTGACTGGAGCGCCTCAGTCCCCTCGGCCACCGCGGCCAATTAAGCTAGAATTAAGCTATCTTATCTCTGCGAATACCAACAAACATTGAACATAGTATTACTGATTTCGCTTGGTGTATTAAATACTTATCGACATTTCTTAACTTTATGAAGCTACTTAGTTTCGGACAATGACTTTTACTTACATTTAACATCTTGGCTAGGACAACTGAGTTTATTGACAGAGCGATCCAACAAGGATTCTATTTTTACTGACTGAGGTCCGGAACCCTAAAAAGCCTGTGATACACACAGGCCCTCCTTCAACAACCGCCGCGGTGGCCGCGGAGATGCCGGGCGCCGTGGCTCAGCGCGCCCGGTCAGGGGGCTGAACGCCCTCTATAATAAAAAAGCTGAGCCAACCATTCAACGAACAAACACGAACAAACGACCGCGAACCAAAGATCTACCAGATAAAAAAAAAAAAAAAAAAAAAAAAAAAAAGGAGACTAAGGCGCTCCAATCACGGTCTGCACGGCCGCTACGGTCGGGGGTTCGAATCCCCCCTCGGGCATGGATATTTGTGTCGTCCTAGTTTTGTAAGTAGTTTGTAAGTTTAGGGACTGATGACCCCGTAGTTAAGTCCCATAGACTATACAAACATTTGAACATTCAACAACCGTTGCGAAGCACGGGCATATAAGCTAGTTGTAAATAAACGGTGTTGCAATGACTGTTTTGTACGTTGTTAGGGATCGTAGGAAACCTAAGAAAGACAAAGGTGGTGCTATTTTTTAAATTATTACCTATTGTATGACATAACACACGTTCCACAATGTAAAAAGTATGTTAAAATCAAAATAAACGATACTATTTGTGCTCATCCAATATCGTATTCAGAAATGTAGCTTGCCATCCGTTTGAAGCGCTGCTGTCGCAGTGTATAATTAAAATGTGCGGAAGTGTCGTGACTATATATGTTGGACTGTGATAAACTATCTGCGCCTTGTAATAAATAAAAACATCACCCACTACAGATATAATGACGTAACATATGGCGTCATTGGTCAAAGCCGACGGGTGTATCGAGTATCCGAATTGACGGCACATCTTTTGTGTAAACAACGAGAATATTGGTAATGAAATATTGGTAAAGACAAAATATGGGTTATACTGTATTGCATGTAAATGACACTTCTAGGTACTTTAACTCAATATACCTTGATTTAAAATGCTTGTATAGGAAATATCTTTAATGCGCTGTTTCATTTTCCCGCCAAACAATCTTAGTAAGGAAGATTAAATACGAAATCCGTAAATTACGGAACATTACCTTGAACTTAAGATTACGCAGCGCGATGTTTCTTTGTTACACTAACTGAGCACAGGTTACGAGATGTATGCCCGGTTTCTGGAAAACTATAGTTATCGTGCCGTTAGCTACCGTCACGTTATAATTTAACATGCTAGATAACTTCCTTGGGTTTCCCGTAGCTGATTTCAACGACCATTAGTTAACTATGAGGTAACTGCGCCTTCTGTCGAAGCAAATAGTACGTCTCAACAGATAATAGATGGCACTACTAACGAAAAACGCAATTACTCGAATTTTATCGATTATTAAGTGAAATCGAAGACGCGTCTTAGTTTGTATAGCAGTTACGAGTTTTCTGTTTCGGTTTTCAAAGGCAGTGGGCGACAAGCGAGGAAAAATTTTTGACTCTATTTAAGAAAAATCTTTCGACCGACTTGATTTTAGAAAGGAAAGTAGTTATAGTAAATGAAAAGGCAGGTGGTTTGACTATTTTGGAAAAACAACACGCCTTGGAAGTTGTCACAAAACTGTACAATTCGTTAAACAGACAGGAGAGAAAACGATAAGGCAACTCATAGAGCTGTATTCTTCTTTAAAAAGAAAAACAGGACAAATAACAACGAAGACAGTGTTAACAATGAAATCATACGTATTAGTTCTGTTTGACAACATATATTTTTATGAATTTAAGTTTTTCTCTTCCCATTGTTCTGTGAATGTGACATTACTTTTCACAACACAGACTGGTCAATTTACGTCCACCCATCCACCTACCCGAGCCCCACCTTGTAATAATAATAATTTTAAAAAACACTAATCACTTGAAACATTGACTGATCGTAATGGCAACTGCATGGCAGAACACTATTCAAAGGGAAGTGTCTTTATCCTTAATTGAAAGTTTTATTATGAGAGCATGGCTTCGTGATTTGGATGTGGTAAAATTTTACATCCAGATCGGCAATCGCGAGAGATAACGTTGGCCACTGTTTCTCAGTGTCGAGATGTTGCTTGACCAATCGCGAGGGAGATGCAGCTAATGCAAACGTCACCCGTTGTCAACATTATCTCTCGCGACCGCCGAGCGCGATGTAAAATTTAACCCGGAATGTTGTTTCCGCGTTTTCCCCGTTTGAACCCGGTAATGTCATTGGTCAGTATTTTTTATATTATTATTATTATTCTGAAAGGCATACGAAATTCGCTCTCATTACAAATCAAATGGTTGTCATCTAACACGAAAAACGCGTCGTGGTGTTTAAACATAGCCGAGTACAGCTAAGTTTTCTTCTTCTGAACAACTGTCCGAAGCATCAGAAGAAAAAGAAAAAGACGGTGGTGACGACGTTGATGAAAGAATTTCCATTCTTCAGCTTCATAAATTTTAAAATTGTATGAAAATTATACGGAACACATCGTAAAAACAAAAACAAATTACTACTGCTAAATAACTTCTGGACTTACGTTTGGAAGCCCATTAGCGCTACGTAGCGGATATAGTTAAAATTAAAGTTAACGTGTAGGTAACCCCACGGGAACGCGCATTTATCTTTAACGGACAGGTAACAACGGCTGTGGCGGTAACTGTTGTTTCGGAAACCCATTTTGTACTTAAGGTTCAGGTAACCCACATATAACTATAACGGGACAGGTAACTACTGTTTCGGAAACTGGCCAGTAGTCAGCCAACTACAGCACACTGTAATAGCATTAGTCGGCCAATAGCAGTCATCCAATAGAACCCTTACTCGCCGCGGCAATAAGCAAATAGGAATAGTTATCGTTCAAGTTTTGATCTGTCCGCATCAAGTGAGTTTTTAATTTTTATTTTACACAGCACATTAGTCTGGGTTCTTCCTGTGACTGCAGTAAAAGATAGATCTGTCTGCATCCCGTAAGATTTTTTTAATCAAATGAAGCATGAAGATTTATGTCGCACTTAAACGTATGTGCGAAAGCGCGTGCTTAGCATTTTTTGAAGCGGTTGGACTTACATTAATCTGTAAAATTTATGGTTTTTATTGGTAAAATGGTGACAGTATTAAAACAGATGGGTGTTTTCCTGCGCTTTAGATGCCAATGTGTGGCATCGTATGGTTTACTACCCACTAATTTACTAGCAGTGAAATGACCGGATATCACATTACTATAAAACATCATTCTTAATATACTTACAGATCGTGTCTGTGATCTGTAACTATATTAAGAATGATGTTTTATAGTAATGTGATATATATATATATATATATATATATATATATATATATATATATATATATACGCGCGCGCGAGAGCTGATATGCTGCACCAGAACTCTGCTTTTCGATTAGCTAAACAGACTCTTTTGACTCGGCTTCATTCTTCATTGGTAAACAAATGAAAATCGCAGAGCGTGGCGTCACTTCGCTTTCATAGTTCGCAAGACTCTCGCACCGTATTTCACCAGTTTCGTAATTTTACTTCACTATTACGAAAAATACCACTCCTGATGCTACATCGCATTAAAGAACCTATCGTTTCGAAACGTATCGCTTCGATATATATCGTTTGGAGGTCGACGCGTTTGGAGGTCGAAGCCTCGCTACAGCCGCGCCATACGGAACATCTGCGAAATTACCAATAACTTTAATAAACTAGGCTTTTCTGGGCCCTTTTGTGTCCTACAATGTCCGGAAGTGACATTTATATTCGGTAAAACTGTACATCCGAATTGACCTTACATCTTTTGTGTATACAACGAGAATATTGGTAATGCAATATTGGTAATGACAAAATATGAACGAGATGAGTTTTTTTACGGCTATCAATAGCTACGAATATAGATCAATATCGACATATGATTAACTGTTACGTGTTGGCACTTACCTTATTCAGTCAGTAAAATTGTCGTCTTTGGCGATACCCCGGAATATATAAACTTCTGGCAGCAGTCCATTTGTCCATAATCTGGGTATCATCTGTGACTTCGATGCTCACGTATTCGATATATGGCACCGTGACAGTCTCACATTCAATGTATATCGCTTGCAAGCGATATTCTAAATTACCGTACTAAATCACTTTCCATGTGCTATTTTTCACCAATCAATACTTTTATCGAAAATTTTGGATATTCCTCAGAGAACCTAAACAGAGCTCTAAGCTTTAACATTCAATTTATCCACATACTTTAGGCTATTTTACACATTTTTATCTATTTTAATGATAGTTATTGTTGTTAATTGCATCTGAGAAAAATAATAAAAAACTGTTATGTACTATTGAACTTCATCAGTTGATTACAGCAAACTTGTTGACCCTAAACTGAGTTAGTCATTTACTAATTTTTTTAATATTTTATCATTTCATTGTGTAACTATGAAAGGTTCGTGAAACATTTTGAACTAATACTGGAACAAAAGCAAAAGTTATTCACTAGTTCTAATTTAACTGCTCCAAGCGTCAAATAAACCACTTTAAATTATTATTTTGATCAAACAAGTACTATTGTTCATCATTTAATTTTTACTTAGGGCACTCGAATATTTACACACTAGGATAGGACTCTGTCAAGGTAAGTGCGTGGGATAAATTACGGTGAAAAGTTAGTTCAAGCGAATGATTATATCAAATAAATGCAGTGCTTTCTGACTAGTCCATCCGAATTACAAATCTAAAAGTTCGTAATCTTGTTAAGTATCCAGTGCTGTGAGCGAGCAGTTGAGTAATTGCGCAACTTGAAGCATAACCGCCAGATGTTGCTGTTGGTTTAGGCCTGTGGCACAACATTTTTTCTTGTGTCGTCAGCTATTTACTATGTGGCCAGCATTCAATACCAAGATGGAATGGCCATTATTTCAGCTTCAGAGGCTACTTTAAACACACTAGTAGCAGATAAGAGCCTCCACTTTTCCATAAGACGCTACCTCGCTCCCGCTTCATCACAGACACACTTACTGACTGCTTCTCAGCTATTCTGCATATATCAGTACCTCTATACCTCTATACCTCTTGGTGCCTTCCACATCAGCAAAGGGGAAATACATATTGTTTTACATTTCACATATCTTAACGTGTACCCTGCGTTTGGACCAGATTACAGTTCCTTACATTCATAGCAATAACGTTACCACAAAACAGCTGTACAACCAAGGTAAATAGATCATTTTGTAAGTCAACAAATAATACTGTTAATTCACAATAATAATATGCACACTAAACTTCACAAAAACAGTTTACAATCCATAGATCAAAGTTTTCACATATCGAATACAGAAAAAATTAAGCATCGAATAATTCGAAAAAATCAGACTATCTGTACATTAATATTACAGACTTGCATCACAAACAATAAACTGTAAATCCAGTGATGCAATAATTATAGGAAAAATGTTCAAATTTATGTAAATCTAAAGGACTTTACTTCTGCAATTATCATTCCCCATGCTAATAATCTACGTAAACTAAGTTACGCTAAGGACAAAACACTGACCCATGGCCGAGGGAGGACTCCAAGCCGTCGGAGTGATTGAATGATTTCAGTTTTGGCTCGTACGATGTGTCTCGTGTCTCATCCAGTGTTAAGATACGTTAGACCGCTCGCTTACAAGTGACTCTTTTTCTCTCGATCGTGCGCACGTCGGTTACGCGGGAAGGGCGAGTCCATTTGCTCGGAGGTAAGATAAGTATGTCAACAACGAGTACTATCAGCGACAATACTAACTTCAAAAGTTCAAATGTCTGTAACTCTGTCGGACCAAACTGCATGGTCATCAGTCCGTAGCTTACAAACTACTTAAACCTAGGTAAACTAACCTAAGGACAAACACACACACCCATGCCCCAGGGAGGACTCGAACCTCCACGGCGAGCAACCGCGCGCTCCGTAGCGAGACGCTTTAGACCGCTCGGCTACTCCACTGCGGCAATACTATCTTATATTGCATAGTGTCTCCACAGCAGTGTTACCAGTATTTAAGTTCCAATTCTCGTACATCACTATTCAACAAAACTCTCTTTGACACCATAAAAGAACTATATAAATAAATCCCACACCCACATCACACTTGACAAATAAATAATATTTATCCCCCCCCCTCTCTCTCTCTCTCTCACACACACACACACACACACACACACACACACATACGCGCGCGCACACACACGACCCATCACAGATGTGTACTTAACAAATGAATACGATGCAGCCATCAGACAAATGGCGGTGTGCCGGCCGCGGTGCCCGAGGGGACTACGGCGCTCCAGTCACGGTCTGCACGGCCACTACGGTCGGGGGTTCGAATCCCCCCTCGGGCATGGATATTTGTGCCGACCTTAGGATTAGCTAGTTCATAAGTAGTTTGTAAGCTTAGGGACTGATGACCCCGTAGTTAAGTCCGATAAGTTCTACAAACACACACGGTCTGCACGGCCACTACGGTCAGGGGTTCGAAGCTTAGGGACTGATGACCCCGTAGTTATATATTGGCGGTGTAAACAGTGCTACTTCCCAACTAAACGACACGAAAAAGAGAGAGAGAAGGAGAAAAAAAGGTGCGAAACATAATTACAAGCTTCAAACGGGAAGTAACAACACCACAGCTCCTAAAGTAAGGGCCGCGGCGTTGCGGCCGACCGGATTGAGGGGCTATGCTCCGATGCGCACAGCCGTTCCCCGTCGGGGGCTCGAATGCACCCTAGGACATGGATGTTTGGGCTGTCTTTAGTATAAGTTAGTTTATAAGTAGTTTGTAAGTTTAGGGACTGATGACCCTGCAGTTAAGTCCCAAAAGTTCAAATGTTTGTAAGGCTTATGGGATTTAACTGCAGGGTCATCAGTCCCTAAACTTACAAACTACTTATGAACTACCTTATAATAAAGACAGCACAAACATCCATGACCGAGGGGGGATTCGAACCCTGGACGCGGGATGTCGTACGATCTACAATGTGGCACTCCAACCCGCTCGGCTACTCCAGCGCGGCAATTAAGTCCCTTAAGCTTAACAAACATTTGCCTAAAGTAAGTAAGCCGGCAAACAGCCACATTGGACTATATTTCATCATAATATTCAGGCAAAAGTACGTTTTGTTGTTGCCGATAACAAGGTGTAAAACTCGTCTTTGCAGAATAAGGGCAGCATGCAAGAGCTGGCAAGGACATCATGTAGGTATTGTAAACGAACGTAGCCCTAACATAACTGTCAAACCAAACAACTTATCCAAATGACTATACATTTCAAATAATAAGAGGTAAAACCCACAGAATATGTCACAGTAAATGCCGAAACATGTCTAAGTACAAGATGTCTTACACAAGGCGGATTTCTTCATCAAGCTTATTTCGTGATAAAAACTCTTTGAGGACATGGATCAATGCAGGCCACGGTGTCAATATCAGAGAGCTATGTAGGGATAGCATATGTGCCAGACCAAGAATCAAAAGGCGGTCCTCCTAACCCCTTAATCGAGTAAAAGAAAAAAATCGCACTGACGTGTTTATGGCCCATTTTAGATTTGTAGTTTTATAAGTTTTTGCAAACATTTTGGACCAAAATAATAATCTAAATAATAAAAAATTTATTAATAAGAGTGTCTGAAACCCTATTGGGGAAAAAAATTTAGTGAGCAGCGGGTTTCAAACCACTGACCTCCAGGGTCAAAGTCAACGCATTGCCCACTACGCTACAGCTGACGGTTGCGACTTGAGTTCTCTAATATTAAACTATTGATAGTCGTTGTTAACTGATGCTAACAAGGCATTTGTAGACACTAGATTATCATTTATCGTACGAAGGACGACGTGTTTTTGTTAATTATTCAGTGCATCATTGCTTTGAAATGACAACGTGTAAGTTACAATAAGAAAATCATCAAATACGCAACGCAAGATGGCGTATTCCACAGAGAGTTCTGGGCGAGGAATGTCACGTGACATCTGCGAACGGCTGGTTTTCGTTAATTCAATGAAAGGTGTCAAAACTCCGTTATTTTTTGCAAATATCTCTCAAACGATACGAGATATGAAAGAAACATATGGGAACAAAGTTGTAGAGCATTTTCTCCTCTACAAATTGGTTTCTTCAATTTTCGCATCAGATGAACGGTTTATTTGCAATTAAAATTACATTACAAACAGCTTTTTTTGGTAGTACTAACGTATTCCTTGTCCAAAATATTTCATAAATCGAAGTTCTGGTCTCTGGTAGCCAACAAAAATATCTGTAAAATTTGGTGCCCATCCGTTAAACGGTTCGACCTAAAAAGTAGGAACACGTTACAGCCAGACAGACATCGTCAAATCGCCGTTATTTTTGCAAATATCTCTGCAACGATGCAGGATATGAAAAAAACATAATAGAGCTAAGTTGTAGAGAATTTTCCCCTCTACCGATTAGGTTATTCAATTTTCGTGTCAGATGAACGGTTCGTTTGCAATTACAAACGGCTTTTTTTAGTATTACTACCGTAGTTTTTGTCCGAAAAATTTGAAAAAGGGAGGTTCTGGTCTCTGGCGGCCTACAATCATGTGTGCAAAATTTGGTGCTGATCGGTAGAACGGTTCATCTTAAAAACAGGGAACACGTTACGGACAGACAGACAGACGGACGGACAGACAGACATACATCCAGAAATCGCTGTTATTTTTGCAAATATCTCTGAAACTATACCAGATACGAAAAAAAAAAGAGAGAAAGAGAGAAAAAGAAAAAGAAAAAACATAAGAGAGCAAAGTTGTAGAGAATTGTCTCCTCTACAAATTCGTTTATTCAATTTTCGTGTCAGATGCATGGTTATTTTCATTTAAATTTCGAGCTGTCAAAAGACGGTCGCAAAGGCCCACTTTTAGTGTTACTACCGTAACCTAAAGTGGGCCAAAAAGTTTCTTTTGCATACATAGTTTGCAGTTATATCCGCCTAAATGTATCGAGAGCAACCGAGAAATTACTATAATGCCCCACGAAAAGGTTGTTGTCCTGTTCCGCAGTGAGACGTGTTGGCAGTTGACGGCTCACGCCTCGTGGGAAGGTCAGGGCCGCGTGTGGGCCGTGACATGGCTGTTGACACGCCCGGCAGACGCCGACGGCCTCCGACCATCGACCTGTTTTCGCTTTCTCTTCTAAGAAAGGACAGCGGCGGCAGCTCTATCGCCGTGTCTCTCGCATCGTTCGCATTCGATCCCTCGAGAAAGTGCTTGCACGATGTGGTTATGGCTGCAATTCCGCGTTCACGGTAGGCGAGCGCGGAAAGAAGTGTTCCTTCTGCGACGTTACCGATTCCTGGCTTCAGCTATGGCCTAGAGCAGCTTATTTATGTTCTCATCATGTTCCCGCGGGATCGTAGACAAAGAATGGAAAGCCGTGAAATACGCCTCCACCCTCTACAGTTTACGACTCTTTGGAAAGCAGTCAAGTTCTCCGTCGTAGATTCCCGTGGCGTCCTGTTTGAATAAGAAAATGCCCCTTTCGTAGTTCTATTGCTTCGTCAGTCATCGACTTGCAAATAATCGATAAGTGCAAGCATAAGTAACGCTTGTTCGACTAGAAAGGACGCCTCGATATTCGAAATTTCACAAATGTTGAAGACGTAACAAATTGTAAAATATTTTATTGTTCATATCAAATTGGATTAATTTAGATTAACTGTTCGTTCCATAGATCCGTGCTGAGGAGATCCTCGTGTGTGTGCATCATATCAGTATACATATTTTCTTACAAGCTTATGTAATAATACTAATAGTATGAATACATACAACACATCAGTTCGCTCTATTCGAAAATTCGTCTATGGAGTAGAAGAAGATGGCCATTAGTAAGTCTTTCAGTATCCTCTTAAAGCGATCCTTATTTGTAGTTAATTTTTATGGTTGTTGGCAAAGTATTGAGAATGTTTCTTCCTTAGTATGTTCAAATGTTTCTAAATTCAAATGTTCAAATGTTTGTAGAGCTTATGGGATTTAACTACGGGGTCATCAGTCCCTTATGAACTAGCATATACTAAAAACGGCACAAATATCCATGCCCGAGGGGGGATTCGAACCCCGACCACAGCGGCCTTGCAGACCGTGACTGGCGCGCCGCAGATTGCTCGGCCACTGCGGCCGGCCAAATGTTTCTAAATCTATGGGACTTAACTACTGTGGTTATCAGTCCCTGTTCATGAGTAGTGGACCCCTTTTTTAAGTAAAGAAAGCGCTTTTAAGTCCTTGGATAGATCGTTTTAGATCTTTTATTGTATGTATGGACTGAGCTGTTTGTTGGAAATATGGATATATTATTTATGACAAATTTAATTGAGGAATAAATATAACGAGACGCAGTACTTAGTATCCTCAGTTCTTTGAAGAAATTTCTAGAAGATGTTCGTGAATTTACTCAATATTAATACATATTACACGCATTTAGACTCTGAAAACTTTTGTTTGACTTGAAGAGTTACCCCAAAATACTATACCAAACGTATCACAGTATGAAAGTAACCAAACTATTCGAGCTATTTTATTTTTATGTCGCCTACGTCTGTCGACACTAGAAGTGCAAATAACAAATAAATAAATAAAAATAAATTTTAATGCGTTTCTACAGTTCTGTGGTCTGCTCTTCCTAACTAAATTTATTATCAGGTTGTAATGACAGGAATTTAATACTGCAAGCTCTTCTATCTGCTTTTCCTCATACTTCATGTATACGCTAGCTGAAAATCTCTCACGTGTTCTGAACATCATGTAGTGAGTGATTTCAAAGTTTAATGTCAAACCGCTTATTAATGATCATGGATATATCATTATCAGACATCCTATTTATTGAAATACTTGTACATTTGCAAACAAAAGAAACTGTACTTGTGTCAGTGTAACTGATAAGAGGTCATTAATGCACACCAGAACAAGCAATGATCCTAGGATGGATTCTTGTGGGACACCACATGTAATTTCCTCCGCATCTGATGATGAGTGACAACTTAATTCACTAGTATCTTTCACTGACACCGTTCATTTCCTGCTAGCGAGTTATGTCTTGAACTATTTTGCAGTATTGCACTTGTCACCATAAAATTCTAATTTTTTAAAAAGAATGTTGTGGTTTACACATTCAAATGCCTTTGACATTTCACGAAAAATACCTGCTGCTTGTAATTTATTATCTAATGAATTAGGTGCATTATCACTGTACGTATAAGTAGCCTTCTCGATATTGTTACCCTTCTGAAATCCAAACTATGTTCTGGATAATTTGTTATTTGTCGTCAGGTGTTTGAGAAAGACCATACACATTACCTTTTATTTTTAGAATTTTTGAGAATGCTGGTAAAAATGAAATCGGTCTGTAGTTTGATGGTATCTCTTCGACCCATTTCTTGAATAGAGGTTTAATATCTACATATTTTAGCCAAACAGGTAATGTCGGTTACAATAGACTGGTTGAACAAATAATTTAAAATCGTTCTTAACTCACAAGGATATGTCTTAATTAACTTTCTTGATATTTCATTGTAACTACTTGAATGCTTTGTTTTTATAGATTTTATATTAGAAGTAATTTTTTGTGGAAGTGAAGTTATTTGTAAAGGCTAGCTTCAGATATTCAAGGACATTATTTACTGACCTCGACAGTTCCATACTATTAATAACAGAGATAAGTAACTTGTTAAATAGATTTTTTAAACTACACCCACCAGTTACTAATGTATCGTCTATTGTTAATCGCATCTGCTCCTTTTCCATTCTGGTTCTACCAGTTTCCTCGTTCACTACGTCCCACATCCCACGGCATCCCTGACACTGCCGTCTTCTTCTCATTGTGGATTAGTTTAGGTGACTGAATTATTTTTCCTAATATTTTACTTTATTCCTTCGATTTAGTTAAATCATCAGCATTCAAGCTATTCTTGGTAACAGATACATTTTCCTTTTTGTCTTACGGGAAATCTCTATTCCTTGTGTAATCCATGGTTTTATTCCGTTTAATTTGAGTTACTTTTAGAGGCAAACAGTTTTCAAACATAATATAGTTCTTATTAATGAATATCTTATATTTTTCATTCATATCATGAGTAGTATCATCGTCTTTCCAGATCACCCTAAATTCATGCTCTCTTAGTGTCTGTAAATATGTAAGAAAACGACGTAACATTTAAAATAAATTAATAAAATTCAGCAACCAGTTGCTTGTTATTATTTATTTTAGACGACCGGTTTCGGACGCTTGAGTGCCCTTCTTCTGGTCTATTTTAGTATTGTACCTTAACGAATGTAGTTACACGCTATTAGGAGAATCAACACTGAGTGTAGAGATTATGCAATGAATAATAATCAGCTGCTATCAAAGTACCTATGGATGAACCTCTTTCACTATGAGGCTCATCCGTAGATACTTTGTTAGCAGCTGATTGCGTATTTGATATTCCTCGTCGTTATTAAAGTCTGAAAGGACCGCATTGTCTGACAATTGAAAGAATAAACAGATTTTGACTCGTACCGTAAAGTTCGTAAGTCACAGAGTATATAGCTTTTCCTAAGAGTATTTATTGCATATTTTGCGAATTTTTGCTCGTCACACTCACCCACTGCCATGCACCGCGACCAAACTCCCTTACTAACATCATTAGACCAAGGGCTATCCACCACCACAACCACGAGTGGGTGGCAGTATGTGGTAATGGATAAAAGTTTGTCAGCACGTACACACACAAGCCTTTTATATATAGATATAGATAATCTAAATAATTATGACGTTACACTGATCATTATGAAACTTGAAATTAACACCGACTGAGAAGTCAAGAACCCCTATCATGAACTGATACAATATTCGTAACGGAATAATTGAACCGGAATATCAGTGCAGGGTTGATTTTCCTAACTACAAAATCCCACTATTATGCAGAAACTGATGCAACGACCATTTGTTGCTAGCGAGCGCTTTGCCAAACTGACGACTTGCATGTGAAGTCGCTGCGCTACAGTGGCGTGGGCGTAGGGCGGCTGTGACCTGAAAATTTCCGCGACCACGAAATGAAAACACGCTACGTTACTCGGAAGCTGTACTCCTAATTAGCATATTTAATATCTTTTGAATGTGTTTAAATTATGTCATATAAATATTGAACACTTCAGACTGATTCCATCATACTTGTTACTAACAATTTGTCTGGTCACCTCCAACAAAACTGAGCACGAGCCGCCACTGCTTCAAAGTTCGCTGAATGTACAGTTTGATAACAGTACACAGCCCTGCCTTACTCGTTTTCCAACCACTGCGATCCTTCAAAATGTTCAAATATTTGTAAACCTATTGGACCTAACTACTATGGTCATTAGTACCTAGACTTACAAACTACTTAAACTAACTTACAGTAAGGACAACACACATACACATCTATGCCCGAGGCCCAGTCCGTAGCATGATGCCTTAGATCACACCCGCGCGGTTGCAATCCTGTCCTTCACACATTTAACTACTGGCTGGTACTTGTGAAACTTAATATAACGTTTCGCTCCCTATATCTTACTCATGTTACCTTGAGAATTTGGTTTTCCATTCAACATTATCAAAAGGTCTGTCCTAATGTACGAAAGCTGAAAATGTTTCCTTTCATTAACCACTTGTAACGAAACATGTTGGGATTTATTCCAAACTGCTTGCATTACTGTACCTCCCGATACCAGTGTTGCATAATAATAGGTACGAATGTAATTAGGCTGTTATCATTTTCTTTACCAAAACTTTTTTTTCTAATGTGACTAGCTGAAGTTATTTTCTATTATTTGGCGTTGCAGAGATTTGTTTAATTAACAGATATTAATTAGTTTGTACCAGAGGCTTGTTGTTATAATTCACTTATTATTATTATTAGCAAATCTAATGAGATTAATTAAATTATATCGGCACAATATTGAAGTAGGTATTATTATGTTTCACAATTGATGTTAGGGATATTATTCCGTCATTAGTTTCTGTGTAATTACCGTTTATTCCAAAAATTGACGACCCTATTAAATAATATTTGGAAATGAAACAATACTAATATAACCGAGATTTATATATCAATTTAATTAATATCATTTACGGTAACTTTTAGTATAAACGGTTGCTTGTCATTGTTTACTTTTCAAAAATTCAAATGTTCCAATGTTTGTAGACCTTATGGGACTTACCTACGGAGACATCAGTCCCAAAACTTACAAACTAGCTAATACTAAGGATGGCACAAATATCCATGCCCGAGGGGGGAATTCGAAGCCCCGATCGTAGTGGCCGAGCAGATTGTGACTGACGCGCCGCAGAATGCCGGCGTTTACTTTTCCATTGTAATTACCTTCATATACTAAATTAACAATTTTCAGAGTAATTGTTCAACTCATATAGAACGGGTGCTTCCGCGCCATCTAAATGAATCTTGTTTCGTGTTCGATCGGAGGCACAATCCACATTACTCGAAACTCTAATTTGAACAATTATGATAAAGTCCTTTAAAATTTTTCTACAGTGATTATGAATTGATTATTAAAATTCGTGCCACACTAAATTTACATCCCGAACTTTTGAATTCTACAAATGCACTGTGTAAATTTGTATTATTGACGTGTACAGGGTTGTAGTGATTGCTATTAATGAGAATTGTACGCTGGCCATAAATGGGGACAATTGGACACTAAATATTCATTAAAGTGTCAATGAACTACAATTCTACGTGTCGCATACTTTATTTGTTCAAATGTTCAAATGTTTGTATAGTTTATGGGACTTAACTACGGGGTCATCAGTCCCTAAACTTTATTTGTAGTGGACTAGTTTAGCCCCATGACATTTCTGCTAACCGTTACCGAGAATGCCGATCCACAAGAACTTCAAGAGGCATCGAACTACGACCCTGTATCGTCACAAACTCTACCAAGGTAGAGTCGTAATTTGAGTATTGCCTCGCATGGTGCTAAATTTGTCGTAAATCCTAGCTGAACTTCTCCAAGGTCGGATTTCAACAGTTTTTCCATTCGACTGTAAATAATTCGTGTTAGTATTCTACTGCAACGACATATTAAAATGACGTGCTACAGACTGGAAATTTAACCGACAGGAAGAAGATTCTGTGATATACAAATGATTAGCTTTTCAGAGCATTCACACAAGGTTGGCGACACCCAACGTACTGACATGAGCAAAGTTTCCAACCGATTTCTCACACACAAACAGCAGTTGACCGGCGGGGCCTGGTGAAACGTTGTTGTGATGCCCCGTGTAAGGAGGAGAAATGCGTACCATCACGTTTCCGACTTTGATAAAGGTCGGATTGTAGCCTACCGCGATTGCGGTTTATCGTATCGCGACATTGGTGCTCTCGTTGGTCACTATCCGATGACTGTTAGCAGAATTTGGAATCGGTGGGTTCAGGAGGGCAATAAGGAACGCCGTGCTGGATCCCAACGTCCTCGTATCACTAGTAGTCAAGATGACAGGCATCTTATTATCCGACTGTAACGGATGGTGAAGGCACGTCTCGTACCCTGAGTCAACAGATGGGTACGTTTGCAAGACAGCAACCATCTGCACGAACAGTTCGACGACGTTTGCAGCAGCAACTCGGAGACCATGGCTGCGGTTACCCTTGATGCTGCATCACAGACAGGAGCGCCTGCGATGGTGTACGCAACGACGAACATGGGTGCACAAATGGCTAAACGTCATTTTTTCGGATCAATGCAGGTTCTGTTTACAACATCATGATGGTCGCATCCGTGGTTGGCAACATCGCGGTGAATGCACATTGGAAGCGTGTATTCGTCATCGCCATACTGGCGTGTCACCCGGAGTGATGGTATGGGGTGCCATTGGTTACACGTCTCGGTCACCGCATCGACGGCACATTTTAACAATGGCCGTTACATTTCAGATGTGTTACGAACCGTGGCTCTACCCTTCATTCGATCCCTGCGAAACCCTACATTTCAGCAGGATAATGCACGATCGCATGTTGCAGGTCCTGTACGGGCCTTTCTGGATAAGGAAAATGTTCGACTGCTGCCCTGGCCAGCACTTTCTCCAGATCTCTCACCAATTGAAAACGTCTAGTCAATGGTGGCCGAGCAACTGGCTCGTCACAATACGCCAGTCACTACTCTTGATGAACTGTGGTATCGTGTACTGATTTCTCAGAATCTATGTTCCCAAATTGCGTGAAACTGTAGTCGCATGTCAATTATAGTATAATATATTTGTCCAATCAATACCAGTTTATCATTTGCATTAAGTCTTGGTGTAGCAGCCGGCCGCGGTGGCCGAGGAGACTGAGGCGCTTCAGTCACGGTCTGCACGGCCACTGCGGTCGGGGGTTCGAATCCCCCCTCGGGCATGGATATTTGTGCCGTCCTTAGTTGTAGGTAGTTCATAAGTAGTTTGTAAGTTTAGGGACTGATGACCCCGTAGTTAAGTCCCTTAAGCTTAACAAACATTTGAACATCTTGGTGTAGCAATTTTAAAGGCTAATAGTGTAATATGCGATCATGACAAACGAAAGTTTCTTTTCTCAAACAAATCTAGACGTTTATTTCCAGAACGAGATGCTACAATTGCTGGTCGTTGGTACTGTGTACCTCATTCACTCCAAGTTCTTTGCACCGACGAGCGCGGAAAATACACCGGTAGCTACGTGTTCAATTCAGTGTGTGTGTGTGTGTGTGTGTGTGTGTGTGAGTTTAGCCTGCGTTTAATCCTGCTCAAGATAGCGGCAACACCAGTGATTCTAGCACCAGCGCGGGGTTAGAGTATGGGAACAGAGTCGGGGGAACAGGGCGGCAGCGATCAGAAGCAGCAAAGTGTGGCCGGCGGATTACACGGTCAGCAGGCGGATCACGAGCGTCCGCCCCTCTCCTCGCCGCGGCTGGGCAGGGATGGGCGGCATTAATGCAGATGCAGATGGCCGCGATCGCCCTAATCCTGGGCGCGCGTGTTCTGTACTTAGCTGGCGGGCGCGCGCTGCTTCTAGAGGGCAGCCAGGGCGCGCTGTTTACGTTTCAGGCCAGAGGTGGACTGACAAGCCAAGCTACGGGATCGCACGACGAGAAAATGCACGTCACTTTGACAGGAGACCGGGCGTCAGAATAAAATAATATGGCGTATCGGTATCGTTCGATACCCCAGAAAGAGGAACATGTAATGATGGGTGTTATAATGTAGCGCCTGTATGGTGTTTGGTGGGAGTCGTTAGCTGAAATATCATGTACTGAACTGGGAATAACTGGAAATGGCGGATTATGATAAAAAGGGAATGAAAATTAAATTAAAACAATAAGAATTAGAACGACTGTAAGGGTAAAGATGGACGGCTTCTACATTATAAAAAGAAGACGAGGTTACCTTCAGTAAGTACCATCTCGATGTGCAATGATGGTACGTCGCCGGCCGCGGTGGCCGAGGAGACTGAGGCGCTCCAGTCACGGTCTGCACGGCCACTACAGTCGGGGGTTCGAATCCCCCCTCGGGCATGGATATTTGTGCCGTCCTAGTTTGTAAGTAGTTCATAAGTAGTTTGTAAGTTTAGGGACTGATGACCCCGTAGTTAAGTCCCATAAACTATACAAACATTTGAACATTTTGATGGTACGTCAGGGATCTGTAATCAAATATTATATAATTAAAGGTACACACCGTCGTGATCGGGCATTGGACGTATTAAAATCTATTATTGTGCAGTGGGCCGTGTGCAAAATTTTAGTTGTGAGCTCCGCGTATGCGGTAAAAAGAAAAAAAAAAAAAAAACCTTATTCTTTTCATTCTGCACTCCGAGGAGTGGAGCGGGCTGTTTGAGATCCGGCCCTTAAAGAGTCGCGGTTCTATTCAGCCAATTTATCAGACAAGCTGATAGTGGGGTATCCCAATTGGGAATAAGTGGGAGGGACTTACCAGTTCCGGCAGACACCTTACAACCAAGGAAAACCTCCCGAAAACCTTGGTCGGAACCTCTGGGACCTTTGCCCCAGACTAAAAATGGATTATGGAAAGAGCACGAGTGCACTCACGACAATCAAGGATCGGACGCCCGAGTTACTCTCGTAAGCTCGTAGAGATCAGCTCAACCAACAGATGACAAGCTTTCCCCTAGAGGAACCGCACCCTGGAGTAGGTGTCCTCTGCGTCCCGAGCGTGTGCGGTTGGCAAGCATGTAACATAAACGGAAAAAATATTCGGACATCATTTTAATAAATAGCTATACAAATTCGACTGCAGATCCTGTAATCATCCCTATCTTTGATGTAGGAAATATTGGAACAGAAAAAAGCAATGAAACCGATTTAACAATTACTGCACTGATCATTATTAGCCGTAATGACGTCCAATTCCTTCACACTTCAAGTTCAAGCCACTCCAGTGAAAAAGGGCAGTTAAATGAAAGATGACTGCCATTTAAAATTTTATATTGAAGTGTTTCAAGTTAAAAATCATAATTTACAGGAGCGGCACTATACTTACACAAAATTGAGTATGACCAGGGGAGAGCTGCATCGAATACGTCTTATATCCAGAAAGGCGATAAGAAGGAAAAAAAAAAAACGAAAAAAAAACACGTTAATCGCTGTTCCTTCTCTTCCGCAGTAAAACAAGTAAAGGTGGATCACAAATAATTTAATGGGAGAGAAAGAAAAACGATCTTCCCCTACTCGAAATTTCTCTGATTCATGAAATTAATTTTTTATTTATTTATCTTCGATTTATATTGTGTCGTTTCAGTGTCCACTTCCAATACAGTGGTAGGCAAAAGAGCGTAACGAAACTTATGTTTTAAAAACGCCTGTCCAACGAAGCTCAGAATTAAGGACCGCCCGAATATTCGGTTATGTTGAAAGTGGCCTGTTATTAAAATTAGCCAGATCTCTAGCAGTTGAGATCCGCTAATGTTAGTTAAAACGCTCACTGCTGGAAGAGAAAACAAATGCACTGGCAATGTGCGCTGAAAACACAATGGAAGTACACTAGTGTTTGCGATTTCTACTCATTCACACGTGCACACACACACACATTTAAAGGACGGGAGGGCATCTAGAGAAGGAAACAAAAGTTTTTAAAAAATCAGGAGACACCAGAAGGACGAATTCTTGCAGGGTCGCCAAGTGAAAGTAGCCTCTCATTAAAATTATCCAGATCTCTGGCTGTTGAGATCTGCAAATTTAAGTTAAAACGCTCACTGCTGCTCTAAATTACTTTATGAGTGGCCACAACACATGCACAACAGAAATTTAACTGACTGCTCACTCCTTAAGGGAGCAGCCAACGTTTTAACAAACACAACAACAAAGTTAAAAAATAAATGAATAGATAGTTAAACATGAGACGGGGAGCATGAAATCATAAAGCAGAGGTTTGGTACTTTAAAATCACAATCTATTCAGAAAAATAACAAGCAAATAAATGTGGGGAGACCAAATTAAGCACACACCTTGTACAAAAGTGGATTAAATCATATAATTACTGCCCATATTAAAATTGTTTCTGCTCTTTATGAATATGGAGGTAATGTGGGAGGAAATTTTCAAACCCACAATGGGTAGCTGAAAGCACATTCATTCATTCATTCACAGAAACGCGCATAAAGCTAGGTGGTACATTGCAAGGTGGAACCTATGCAAGCAGCAACCAAACGAAGTGTCGGCGAGGTCTTGATGAGATAGAGGGTGTCTTGATCACAAATTTTAAATTATACTGTGCACTAAAGAACTCATGTGTGGGAAGGCAGCAGCATTCTATTCTTAAGTACAATGTGGTGTGCGACCATGGTGAATTACATAGAATTTACAAAGGAAATTAATTCAGAATAATCAAATACAGCATACACGAGAATTCATATAGAAGAAAGTTAGTATTAATAAAACCATGGCTGAAGGCCAAAGTAATGACTGTTATGAAAGCACGTGGTGCAATCGGTCATACAAGACAGGAAAGACGGAATCAAATCAGAAAATCTGAGCAATATTTACCATACTCGTGGGTACAGATGTGACGTGAAAAGTTAGTTAAAAATAGCAAGAAAATTCAAACATATTTAGTTTACACAAAGGCTGAAGGTCACACATGTGTATTATAACATGAGCAAAACTGGACACAAAATCATCACTGAAATGAAAATGCAAATAATAAATTTACACTGAATTTACTCGAGTTCTGTAAATTAAGAAACACTTTGCCTCGCCTAACGAAAGAATTAATCAAAAACTATCACTGAAAACCAAGACTGCCTGATCACAAAGAAATCAAAGTCCTAACAGCATGTATTCCCCTCTTCATTCTGGCTCCAAAGGCTGTGGAAGTAAGTACTTCGCCAGCTTGGCCGAAATTAGCTTTCTTGAACTTGACTGATGAAGTCCGGTCGCGGTCTGGACGGATTCAGTCAACAATAACGCTTGACCTCAGTTGACTGCGCGCCGTTTAACTGCTAGGAGTCTCTCCTCCCGCCTGAAAATTGTAGGTATTTTGTTGTTAAGCATAATAAAAAAATCGTATCTTATAGTGATATACTATGTTAGTAATAATTTTAACTAATCAGTCTTGTACGTAATGGAACGCATTACCACATTGTTATGTTGTACAGTTTTATTAATGAGGTTCCTTGAAAGCGAGAAGCTTTTTTTAACATCTAATATGGGTTTAGGAAACATTGATCATGTGGTATACTCATTTTGTTGTTCAGTTTGCTTAAATTTATACGGTCAACAATCATACTCTTAGTCGGAACTGTGACTTTATTTTTCGAAATACTTTCTACAGCACTGATTGAAACTGCTATGTATTCAGGAATGCGAAAAAGGAGATTCGTTGGACGACCAGAAAGTGATGGACTTCATATTCAGTGATATTTTGTCAGATAATTACCGTTTCGTTATTTATACGGTAATAGCAGAAAGCTTTTAAGTAAGGATCTAAAATAATCGTAAAGTCAGAGCTAATTTAATTTTTTATGAAGAAATATTGAAGACCTTCTCATTCTCAATCTATGGCATACAATAAAGGCTCTTTCTCTGAATGTAATGGCATTATAAATTTGTTTCTACTGACGGTCAAATACCACTCCCCGTACCAAACGTTATTACGATACAGATCCTCTTGCACTTTAGCTACTTTTCCTGCATTGCGAGTTCTGTGTGCTCCAACAACAACCGCGAAAATGATATCTGCTTAATCATTTATATGTACTGTGAGAAACGATCGTTCATATGTTCAGTGAGAAATGTAACGATCCTTTAAAACTCCTTTTGCGGTACGCCAGGTACTATTTTCACGACAAAAGACTTTTTCCTTTGAGAATAACGTGTGCTATTTCCGCTAGAGAATACATAATGTGGAGAGAGGGGCGAAGATGTCGGCCCGCAATACAGTGTTGGGCTAAAGTCGATAGCTAAGCTTGCATTTTGAAAACGCCTGCTGAGCATACAAGTCCCTCAGTAGATTATGATGTAGCAAGATCTAAAGTTAACATGAGAATGAGGCCCCTCTCGGATGCATCTACCATGTGCGAAAGTGGAAACTAGCAAACCACCAAAGATTCTCGTAATGTGGCTTTTCCCAATTTCTTGTACTATGCAAGATTTGGTGAGGGCTATACCTAATGTCCTTGATGCAGACAGATTTTGGTCTAGCAGAGCTTAATCTCAAGAAAATGACCTTTTTACTGGTGAATCTAAACAGGTATACGCGTGTATATTAACGCTTACTTAAAATATTTTATTTCTTGTAGTTTATTTTTTGACAGGACAGAATAAATAAAAACTATTACCGTAATGATCGCTATTTACAGTTTGTATATTTCCAAGATTACCACAGCTTAGAGACTTTTACGCCAAATGTTCTCAAATTAATTCGGCTCCGTTCATATGGCTGAATATGTTTAACATGAGTAAGTACTCGTCGGTGGGACCTTACAGTAAATACTGTGAACCAAAATGCAGGAATCACAGACAAACCTTCTGATCGCCAACTGGTCGCCGAAGACCGTGACAAATGAAACACTAATGTCCGATTTCCGGAACAGTAGTTACCAGTGCCGTTAGAGTTATCTGTGGGTTACCTAAACGTTAAGTACAAAATGGGTTTCCGAGACAACAGTTACCGTCACAGCCGTAGTTACCTGTCCGTTAAAGATAAATGCGCGTGCCCCAGGGATTACCTACACGTTAACGTTAGTTTTAACTATATCCGCTACGTAGCGATAGTGGGCTTCCAAACGCAATTCCAGAAGTTATTTAACGATTGTTATTTGTTTTTGTTTTTATGATTGGGTTCCGTATAATTTTCATACAATTTTAAAATTTTTGAAGCTGAAAAATGGAAATTTTTTCGTCATCGTCGTCACCGCCGTCTTCTTCTTCTTCTTCTTCTTCTTCTTCTTCTTCTGATGCTTCAGACAGTTTTTCAGAAGAGGAAAACTTAGCTGTACTCGGCGCTGTTGAAAGAACGCGACGCGTTTTTCGTGTTAGATCACAGCCATTTGATCTGTGTAATGAGAGCGAATTTCATATGCATCCCAGAATTAAAAAAAAAAAAAAAAAAAATACTGACCAATGACATTGCCGGGGTCAAACGGGGAAAAACGCAGTAAACTACATTCCGGATTAAACTTTACATCGTGCTCGGCGTTCGCTAGAGATAATGTTGACAACGGGTGACGTATAAATTAGCTGCATCTCCATCGCGATTAGTCAAGTGACATCTCGACACTGAGCAACATTTGCCAACATTATTTCGCGTTCGCCGATCTGGATGTAAAATTTTACCACATCCGAATCACAAAGCCATGCTCTCATAATAAAACTTTCAATTAAGCGTAAAGATATTTCACTTTGCAGTAGTGTTCCGGCATGCAATTGCCATTACGATCAATCAATGTTTCAAGAATTTAGTTTTTTTATTATTATTATTACAACGTGGGGCTCGGGTAGGTGGATGGGTGGACGTAAATTGACCAGTCTGTGTTTGGAATAGTAATGTCACATTCGCAGAACAATGGGAAGAAGAAAACTTAAATTCATAAAAGTATATGTTGACAACAGAAATAATACGTATGATTTTATTGTTAACCTTGTCTTCGTTGTTGTTTGTCCTGTTTTTCATTTTAAGAAAGAATACAGCTCTCTGAGTTGCCTACCCGTTTTCTCTCCTGTCTGTTTAAGGAATTGTACATTTTTGTGACATCTTCCAAGGCGTGTTGCTTTTCCAAAATAATCAAACCATCTGACTTTTCATTTACTATAACGACTTTCATTTCTAAAACCAGGTCAGTCAAAAGCTTTTTCTCAAACAGAGTAAAATTTTTTCCTCGCTTGTCGCCCATTGCCTTTCAAAATAGAAAAACAAAAAACAAAAAACAAAAATACCTCGTAACAGCTATACAAAACTAAGACGCGTCTCCAGTTTCACTTAATAATCGATAAAATTGGAGTAATTGCGATTTCCGTTAGTAGTGCCATCTGTTATCTGTTGAGACGTACTCTTTGCTTCGACAGGAGACGTAGTTACCTCAAAGTTAACTAACGGTCGTTGAATTCTGCTACGGGAAACCCAAGGAAGTTATCTGGCATGTTAAATTACAACGTGACGATAGCGAACGGCACGGTAACTATAGTTTTCCATAAACCGGGCTTAACACTGCAACTCAGAAATATGGACAACTTATATCTAGGCCGCGGATCTTTGGGTTAAAACCAACTGTTTTCCTGAGTTCCTAATCACAAATAAACCTGTACGTATGCATTTAATGATGAATTAAAAGTGAAGCCGCTAATTTTATAGGACCTAAAATGACCTGTTTCGCCTATTGCATCTTTAGAAACCTAAGTCATCTATTTCTTCTGTTTTCAAAAGATTTGACTTGCTTCGCAGATCAGAGATAGTAGCACTGAAGTCGATATTTGAAAAAATAAATAAATAAAGATAAACATACCATCGGTCAGTACTGTACAGACACAGTCAACGTTGCATAAAAAGTATCTGAACTCATCCTACACGGATAAACTGCAAAGAAACCGAAAATATATTGTGGAGTCTTCCATACGGATTTCTCTAGATGAAACACCTACAGTATCAGGCGACACGTTCCAAGTCTGATTGGTTGCAAGTTGTGCCCAGGAACGCCATCCAGAGATTATTTAATTTGTTCGAAACAACTGGCACAGACTAACGAACAAACAATCGCTTGGCACCTGGTCAGCAGCAGCAAAACAGTGAAGTAAGCATCTCCCAGCTATCATGAAGGTAACTGGAAATATACCAGAGGATGCTATTTCTCTAAGTTGCGCAACACAGTTACTCATAGATCCTTCAGTTCAGTTGGACTTGATTTATATTAGAGCCAACTTCACATCTGTAGCGATCGTTATTTCCGAAGTAGAAGTCTCAGGTACACCTATCTCCGAGAACATTGCTCTGATAGAGGAAGTGGAAAACAAAATTAATTAAGCGCTAAGTGAAGTGGGAGAGAAAGTTCCAGAAGAACACTGGCTTGTAGGCCTTTTGCGTGGCATCATTCATACTGAGCGGAAAATCCAGTTCCACAGATTCCAACATTCCTGTCCAGAATGTGCCTAAAATGAAGTACGCCTTTTTCACATCCGTTGATGTAGGAACGCTCATTCTCGGCGTGTACTTTAATACGAACAGACGAGCACTATGGCTTTTCTCTAGAAAATCTGCAAAATATTTCAGTCATTTACTGTGAAGACAAATGTGGTCAGACGTTTGAACCCATTGGTTTATTCAGCGTTTGTTAAATTATACCTTCCTTTATTTCAACATATGGCATGTGATCTGAATTTTATTTTTCTCTTCGAAATACTATAAAGGTTTGGTGTCAGTTGGAACATTAATGTTTTGTGTTGTTCAACAGGGTACCTTTTCATTTTAGTGGTAGTAAATAAATACTAGCTCCTCCGTAAAATAAATAAATAAATAAAAAATAAAATAAAATAAAATAAAAATAAAAAAGCGCAATTCACATTAGGGTAAATCCGAGAGAGATGGCGCACATTTTAAAAATTATTCATAAAAAATCCCATAATGCACTTAAGTCAAAATAATTTCTTTTATAAGTAAACGAACCAGTTTTCCTTAAGGTAAATTTATTTGAGAAATTTACATGTACTCATTCGTCATGATATTTGACCATTCAGAAAACCTTACAGTGCGGCATTTATCCCTTAGGCTAAGGGTGAAACGCCGCGCCCTTTCGGGTGACTTTCCGCATAATGATATTTGTTGAAATTTATAATTTTTTAAACAAAATATTTTAAATTTTAGTTTATGATTGTAACAATAGAAGGAATAAAAATAAAGTCTGAAGAATTGGCAAACACATCCTCTATTTTTGTTACATAAAAACACTGAATTAAATGTTGAATTATTTTTAAAGATTAAACTTAGGCCTATCAGGGTTTTTCAAAAGAATTCCTGTCCATCATTAGCTTTTATTCCTAATTTCTCTGCCATAGGCAACACAATAAGTGACCAAAGATTACGGCATGTATCTTGATCCATCGGAGATAGACGCCGCACTCTATGACTCTGTAACCGTAGTAGCCACGTTGGCCAGACTAGAATCAAAAGGCACCCAACAGAAATTACTAGTCGTGCAGCTACTCAGATATTTAAAAATATGTCTCTATTTAGTGCCATCTAATAACTAATTGTAACACTAAAAAGATTTCCATGCAAGATGTAGAGACTTACCTTGTTTATTAACACTAGCTTGATGAAAACTACCACTACCGAAACAAAAGCAGTTGCCTCGCCACCCGGGTTCTACTGCGCAACTGCAAAGCGCCTACACACGCACTGTGGCGGCTTTTTACCAAAACTATGGGGGGTGGTGGGGTGCGCTGTCTGTACTGCATGCGGCAACTCCTCCCGGACTTACTATATGTTTTTTTCTTCTACCAAATATGGTTGAGGGCCTATTTTAGATTTTATTTGGCGTAAATGAGGTAATGAAAGAGCGTATTTTAGATGCCTAAAATGCTCTTTTTATGACCTAAGAATCCGCGGTCTACTTATCACCTGATATCAACGAACACAAATTTGTTACAGGTAGATCTGATCAGTATGTGTGGATGACGTAACTCCGTGGAGGGAAGGCGACGTTGTGTCCGAGGAACAATATTGATGAAATGTAGAGAATCGGCATTTGAAGGTGATTGCAGGACGATTCTACAGCAGTCAGCTTACATTTCGCGTAATGACTACAGAGATGAGAGAAATAAGGGCTCGAACAGAGGCATGTAGCAGTTATTTTTACCGTTTACTTATTTTTATTTTTAGGGGTGGGGTGGAATAGGAAATAATATGATTAGTAGCTGTACGAGTCACCCTCCAGCACGCTCCTTACGATGGAGTATATGTGTTGATGGAAACATTCAGGTGTAACCTGGTTGACATGGACCTGCATTCAGTGGCAGTTGGAGGGCCTGTTGGATTTGAAAGCGACTGTTACTGTTACTGAAAAGACGTCTCTGGTTACGGTCGACTAGGAACTTTTTACGACCACGGTTTTTATCGCCGTGTTACAGAGAGTTATAAACCTTTTTTTGTAGATACGACGGACAGTATACGTTGATATTCAATAGATAGGGCTATTTCTTTCACTGTGCGGTCAACGGCACGTCCAAATACATTACTTCCTTGGTGCTTTCTGCAACGTCTACATCTGTAATTCAAAATGTGCCTCATGGTGTGTGGCAGAGGGTACTTCGATTACCACTGTCACTTTCCCCATTTTCCTGTTCCAGAAGCATTTGTTACGCGGGAAAAATGACTGCTGGTTAGCGTGTGAGCTCCAATCTCTCTGATTTTATCCACACGTGCTTTTCGCGAGATATATTCAGGAGAAACGTACGCTCCGGTACAATTGGAGTGCAATATTCAAGTACTGCTTGAACGAGTGTTTTGCAAGCTTCTTCATTTGTTGACAGACTACACTTTCTAAGGATTTTTCCAATGAATTTAGTCTGACATCTGTGTTACCCACCATAAATTTTATGTGGTCATTGCACTTTAAAGCACTATATATGCCTACTCCCCGATAGTTTATGGAAGTTACTTCTTTCAGTGACTACAATTGTTGGGAACCAGAATAAAAAATGCTCTAATCGCTGCACGACAAAAGGCGAATATGTCGTGGCCAGCGTCACAGTTGTAAAGGAAGAGGAATAGTTTCTTTAACTATCAAGAACATTTAAATAAAAAAATATTGAATAAAATGTTCTCGGGTTTCCGTCCGCGTCAGGTGGTTAAAACTTCACGAGCTTTCGGCCAAGCACTCCTTGTCCATTGTCCATTGCCTAGTGGCTGCAAGCACAGTGAGCTAGAATGTGGGGTGCATCAGTGATAGCGGAGTTGGTGTGCATCCATGCTGAACTTCAATGGCCGGAAAGGTCATATTGCTTGATATAAGAAATGGGTGACATGTCACCAAGTGCAGAGTACTACGAAATGTACATTTTTAACAGTATTACTTTACATGCGCGTGAATATGCCAAGTTTTTTTTATTTAAATAGGTTTGAATCTACCACATACATCAAGAAGCTGGTTTTCCACTTTTACATCTTTTTTCATGATAGTTTCGCCTTTTGTTGTGATGTGATCAGAGCATTTTTCATTACCATATTACAATGAAACTGTAAAAACGTGGTGTTTGTTGTTAACACGATTGAAAACATTAATCTCCAAATGCACTCCATAATTTCTCAAAGGGTTCTGACACGAAGCTTGAGGTTAGCTCGGCGAAACGTACAAGCATTATTACATTTCAATCGGTTAATGAATGTTATCGTCATATACAGTTTTGTCAAGGTTCGTCGTGTCTATCTGTCTGTCATTATGAACACACTGATCTGCAAAATTGTTAGACTAATTTTAATGTGATTTTCATAAGTAACTTAAGCGTATCTTGAGGCAACTTATTATAGGCTTCAGGGCAATAACATTTAATACAGAACGATATTTTCACTCTGCAGATTAGTGTGCGCTGAATGGGACTTCTTGGCAGATCAAAACTTTATGCAGGACCTTGATTGGAACCCGGGAGTCTTTGTCTTTCGCGAGCAATTGCTCTACCAACTTATTATTATTATTATTTTGTTTTTATTGTTTCTTTGTTCCTCTGGTAGATCGGTTTCTTGCAGACGTAATATCGTGCTTTTTATATGTTGATCATTGAGTTCTTGACTCAGTTGCCTTATTACTATCATAATTAGTGACCTTGTTACTATCATAATTAGTGAATTCGCCCCAGAAATATAAGACGTTAAGCAAATAACTCGATCATTTTTTCTTACAGTTCTTCTTATTCTAACAATAGGCTTTCATTCTTTCCGAAGCCACGCGGGAGTGGACTAGCGCTCTAAGGCACCTTGCTGCGAAGTGCAAGAGGTTCGAGTCCTCCCTCGGACATGTGTTATGTGTTGTCCTTAGCATAAGTTATTTTAAGTAGTTTGTAAGTCTAGAGACTGGTGACAGTATCTCGAAAGTTGAAAGTTGTCTTGAAAGATGAACACAAATAAGAGCAAAACAAGGGTAATGGACTGTACTGTTAGAAAATTAGGCAATACTGAAGAAATTAGATTAGGTAACGAAACAATAAACGTGTAGATGAGTTTAGTTGCTTGGGCAGTAAAAAAACATATGATGGTCGCAGTGCCGAGGATATAAAATTCAGAATGGCAATGGGAAGAAAAGCGTTTATGAAAAAGAGAAACTTGTTAACATCTAATTTAAGTTATTTGTTGGATCGTTGCTCTTTAGAGTAGTGAAACTACAAGCGTAAATGGTTCCGACAGGAAGAGGATAGAAGCTTTTGATGTGTGGTGGTACAGAGGAATGCTGAAGTTTAGGTGGGTGGATCAAGTAATTGATGAGGAGGTACTGAATTGGGAAGAAGAGGAATTTCTGGCATACCTCGACTAAAAGAAGGAAACCGTAGGTAGGATACATTCTTAGACATAAAGAAATCGCGAATTTAGCATTGTAGGGAAGTGCGTGGGCTGAAAATCGCAGAGGGAGACAAAGAGACCAATATAGTAAGCAGATTCAGATAGTGGTGTGCTGTCGGTCTTATGAGGAGATGAAAAGGCTTGCTCTGGATAAAGAAGGGCGGTGGGCTGCATCAAACCAGTCTCTGGACTGAAGACCACAACAACAACATAATACAGCCTACACTTCTGAAACGAATCCAGGACAATAATGTTTATTAGTCATTTTCTTCGTTAAGAATATTGCCTTTATCACCGACTCGGGGAACATTTGGTTCCCCAAGAGGCGTATCCAAAGAGCCTGTGTCTCAATTTTAATTCTTAAAATGGTTCACCAGTTCAATTGTAGGTATTTTGGATAGTGATCTGAATGCACTTCTTGTACTTGAGTACTGAAACCCCCGCCCCAGATGGTTAAATTATCTACTCCCCTGGTTCTTACTGTCGTGTACATGCTAGTAGATTTAAATATCCCTAGAAATACTCATACATCATTCTCCGCTCTATACAAACGTTTGACGCAACTGGCAGTATTAGTAAACTGTGTCGTTTCCAATACTTATTATGCTAGAAGGCAGCGTCGCTGACTACCATACAGGGGGTCCGGGTTCGGTCTCCGGCAGGGGACTTGATGTTGTGTGTTCTCCTCATCATCATTTTCATCATCATCGACATGCAAGTCGCCGAAGTGGCGTCAAGTAAAAAGACTTGCACTAGGCGGCCGAACAATACCAAGCAGGATCTCCCGACCAAAAATGCCATACGATCATTTCATTTTATTTTTTTTTAATTAAATGAGAGCAAAGGTACATTTGGCTACTCCATTCTTTCTCGCTACTTCTCTATGCTCTTTGAATCAACTTTTAAAGTTTCCGCCTCTCTGCCCAATTTAACTGATATATTTTGTGAAAACCGTCCTTGGTGTACTGACTATATTCCATTTTTTGAGTGATTTCGATAGTGAAACTTCGTTACTCGGTGATGGCACAGAGTGTATTCCAGAGGATGACGAACACGCATCGTTAAGTACCTTCACTTTCTGTATCAGATGTTTCCCTCCTGCTCGCGTACTGCTCCCTGTTTCACGCTCGTCATTGTGAGTCATGCGGTGCTGATATATTCTGTGTGTAGATGTAATGGGCGTACCGACTGACATACGCTGACTTAATAAGGATTATCCGTCGGTCTTTTCGTGTCCCGCACTAAGCGCTCAGTCTCCCTATATCTGTCTAAGTGATATTAACTTTCGGTGGGAGAGCAACTGTTCCCTGAAGTATCGCTGAGTATTAGTGCTACGTTGCACAGTGGGACGGAATCTCCAAGACGTGGCCAAAACCCCAAGGAAACGTTTAATTCACGCGAAAATCATCACACTGGGTTTATTGAGGACGATCATTACGAATTTCATAGTAAAAATTGTCTAAACAAAATGGCGAAGCTTATATAGCAACGTGACCCATAAAAATCCATAATAATTTACTAATAATAGCGTATATATAGAATTTAGACATTAATAATTAATACACTGCCAACGTGATTTGTTTATTATAACAAAATAACAGAATATTTGTCGAAACTATATCGGGAAAATGTTTTCGATACCACACACATTGTAATTCAATAATATAATGGTACAATCTTCATAGTCGGTGACAGAACACAAATAATAAATGTAATAGTATAATCAACGATAGAAGTAATAAGTGTAGGTAATATAAAGACAATCGTTCTTCACATTGGAAACTTAATATGTTTGAAGATTTTGTTCTGATGCATACGAAATTCGGCCGCACGGGCACTTGTAAATATTCATTATACAAGAGAAATGGCAGATTTTCCATCAGATAATTAATCAATCTATAGTCTGGGAATTAAATTCCGCGGTATATGCTACTTTCGCTCTAGTTGAAAATGCAAGTTCGGCAAAGCATGGTCATTTTGCGCAGGCAGCAGAAAAAATATAATATAAATAGGATAACCATGAAATTTATACCGATTTAGTGTACGAACATTTTGTACATACCTGTAGCGTCCATCTTGTAGAACTGAAATTCTTCAATTCACTACCAAAAATATTCACTCACAAACCGAGAGTAAATTTGCCTTGCCTTCACAGAGCCGCGTGTGCTCCCAACGAAGGTCACTTTTGAACTGATGTAACTCGACAAGTATCGAAGGTAGCGATCACTACTTCTGGAATGAGATGTACCGATCCTTTCCCTATCCAAGCCACCCATCAAAATTCCGAGAATCGAAAATTCGTTTTCGGGGTTTAGGCAACGTTTTGGGGATTCCGTCCCACTGTGCGCTGGGACTTTTTTTTTTTTTTTTTTTTTTTTTTTTTTTTTTTTTTTTTTTTTTTTTTTTTTTGCTTGCATTGACATTCTGATCAGGCAGAACATTACGACCACCTACCAACAACCAGTATGTCCACTTTTAGCGCAGAACGCAGAACTGCGGCGAACGGCCCTGCACAGAAACAATGGGGACAAGGTCCGTCGTTGGACGTCAGTTGGAATCACATATGCACACACAAATCAGCTAATTACCAGTTGTCTTAGATCGGGTGCAGATCTGGCTATTCGGCGGTCCAGAAAATCTATTTGAACTCGCCATTGTGTTACTGAAACTACACCATCGTAGTCCTGGCCTCGTGACATGGTGCATTATCTTCACGCTATGTTCTCAAAAACTGACATTGTGAGAATCGTGGCTGTGGCATTATAATGGGTATAATTAAGAAGCGGTCCGTCAGAAGTATGGTATAAAACATTTAATTATTTAAACTATGACCGGTTTCGGAGTTTCATACCAAATCATCTTCAGATGGTTCAAATGCTTTCCAGCTGGAGCCTCGTTTTATGTCTGTTATAGGATGGACAAAAAATATTTTGTTTACTATTTGGTGAAGTTTACGCCAAGTTTCCTTTATTCGTCTCAATCACGACATTTATAAATGAGTTTTAAAGTTAAAAACACATTAAGTGTGGCGAAAAATTACGAGTTTTGTCATCGTTTGTGACAAAATCGTCCTGTATTCCTCTTATGTATTTTCAACACTTTATGTGTTTGAATGTGCACTGTATGGTTGCTGTTAACCTTACTGATAAGTACTTCACACGGCACCATGCTAAAATTTAAGATAATACTCACTATAATCAGAAAGCGTGGCACAGCTTCACATTCGAAATATAAACATTGTTTGCAAATATGTTTTAATGGTGAAGTTGTTAGCTTGTAAAATTTTATAATTCCCACATACTTGCATAGCGTCTAGAACCTAACAACCTCACCATGAAAACGTATTTGCAAACAATTTTTATGTTTCTTATGTGATGCTGGGCTACACTGTTTGATTGCTTATGGCATGCATTACCTTAAATTTTAGCATGGTTTTGTGTGAAGTACTTTTCAGTAAGGTTAACAGCAATCAAACAGTACACGTTCAAACACATGAAGTGTTAAAATACGAGGGTTGGAACTTACATAGTGCCAATTATATATTCACAACCGATACAAAAGCATTACATGTATTCACCTGTTACTGTCCTTCAAAGTAGTCACCAACGTAGGTTTCTAAACTACCCTTTGCCAGCGTAGTATCTTTAGCACAGACCGTTATGTTGATGGTGCAAATGGAGCGGTCTACTCTGCCTGTCGAAACTGGAACAGTTCTGAAGCGAATGCCACGAAATGGTTCCATCATCTTCTGAATCAAATCTGTAACAATGACTTACGTCCGGGGAGTATGGTGAATGGTACGGTACTTCCTAGTCCCATCGACCTAACAGAGCAGCCACAGCTTGCGCTGTATGCGCCCGCGCATTGTCGAGCAAAATTATAAGTGGGTTACGCAGAAAGTGCTCCCGCTTCTTTCGCAAAGCTGGTCGCAGGTGATGTTCCAAAAACGAACAGTAAAACTGCCATTGACGGTCTGCCGTGGAGGAACGTAATGCGTTAGGATCACAGTAGTACACAAGAATCAACATTTACCATACTGAGGCTCTGACCCACTTTCGAATTTCGCGGCGACCCACAATGATACCATTCGTTGGATTGGCGTTTCAGTTGTGGCTTCTACGATGTGGTCCATGTCTCATCCAGTGTTACGATACGGCTTACGAAAGCCTCTCCTTCACGCTCATAACGCTCCAAGTACGTCTCAGTAGCGTCGTGAAACATCCATTTCTGCATTTCCGTCAAGTCTTGCGGAAATTTTTCGCATGCCCAAGCGTTACTTCAGGATGCGAAACACAGTCGTATGCGCTAATCCATGAGGCGAGATCACGAATCGTCTGGCGTCGATCACTGTCCACTAACGCAGCAACAGACGCACTTCTTCTTCACAGACGCTAGGACGACCTGCCCGATTCATGTCTGCCATAGTTTGCCGAACTTTGTTGAAGGCTTTTGCCCTACGTGCCACTGTTATGTACGGACGTGTCTTGAAGACCTTGCTGACACTGTCGTGCTGTACGACCTCTGACACATTCAGTGTTGATCCAGCTCCGTTGTACCTATTTCGAAAACGTGGGACGGACTAGTACGTTTGCTCGAAGGTAAGGTAGGCATTTCAACAATATGTGCTATCAGCGACAATAGTAGATTCAATTGCAAAGTGTCTCCACAATAGTGTTGCCACTCTTTAAGTTGCAACCCTGGTACATAAGAGGAATATAGTACGATTTCGTCATAAACAAGGACACAATACGTAAGTTTTCGTCACACTTAATGTGTCTTTAATTTTAAATTTTAAAACTGTTTTATAAACGTGATGATTGAGAGAAACATAAAGAAACTCAACGTAAAATTCAGCAAATAGTAAACAAAATATATTTTTTCTTAATCCTAGGGCTGCGAAACTCTAACAGACATAAAACGAGGTTCCAGCTGGAAAGAATATGAACCATCTGAAGATTTATTAGTAAGAAAATCTGAAAGCGGGTATGGTTTAAATATATAAACTGTTTACACAATATTTGTGGATGGCCTCTGTTTTAATAAACATTATGTGGATTATCTTATTGAAAAATGGCACAGATGTTGGAAAACAAGATGGTCACGTGGTCTTCAGCCAGAATACGATCCTTGTCGGTCGTCATGGCGCGTTGCACGAGCTCCACTGGGCCCACGGTGGTCCACGTGTGTGTTACCGACAGTACAACTCAGCTACTGCTAACTTGCTTCCGCCCAGTAATATAGGTGTCAATGAACTGATATTCTGGAAGACGATGGATTCACAACCTCCAGTTGGCATGATGAAGAAGGTATCGCGATTCATCGCACCCTGTAATTGTTACCGCTGTGCTAACGTCCGCTAATAATGGTCACGTGATTTCAGTCATAGTTGCCAATGCAGTGGTTTTTACATTGGCGCATGCGTGGGTCATCGGCCTATCGGTAGGACTGTTTGGGACATTGTGTGTCCAGACACACTTGAATTCTGCCTGGCATTAAAATATGATATTACTTCAGTGTCAGTTTCAACGAGGTTGGAAGTTAAATGGTGGCAACACGGCTGTGGAGACACTCTGCAACGGAATCTACGAGGGTGTGTCAGTAAATAATCGCAAACTGAGGTAGGGGTATTTCTCTACCTTTGCGACATTTCCGTCTTGTGGGTTGCAGCAGTTTAAGGAATCAAATAAAGTTACAGCTCAAGAGCGTCACTTACAGGATGCAAACGCTGCCATAAAAATTCCAAGCTTCAGAATTTTAAAGGCCTTTGTAACGATGGGAAGAATGTTTAAATTTACAGGTGAAGTCAGCTGAAATGAAAAGCAATTTTGAGGCTTGGAAACGCAGTACTGGAGTGTCTATCTCAGTTTGCGACTTATTTAATGACTCGCCCTAGTACTATTGTCGCTGATAGCACACGTTGTTCACATACCTATCTTACCTCCGAGCAAATGGACTCGCCCGACCCACATAACCGACGTGCCCACAATCGAGGGAAACACAGTCACTTGTGAGCGAGCGATCTAACGTAACGGTGTCACACGAACAGCGGAGTTGGATCAATATCGAATGTGCCAGAGATCGTATAGTACGACACTGTCATCAAGGTCTTCAAGAGGCGAGTGGGGAATCGACACTGACATACACAACAGTAACACGTTGGATAAAAACCGTGGCAGACATGCATAGGGCAGGTTATCCGAGCTTCTCTGAAGAAGAAGTGCATAATGATGCAGAAGGTGAAGGAACCACTTCAAGGCATTCGCTTCAGAACAGTTTCAGAGATTAGACAGGCAGTAGACCGCACCATTTGCACCATCAATAGAACAGTCTCTGCTAACGGTATATTACGCCTTCCACATCGCTGGCAACGGGTTCTACACAACGATGATGACTACTTTGAAGGACGGCAACAAGTGCAAACATGTAACGTTTTTGTATCGGTTGTGAATTAAAAGTTGCCACTATTTAAGTTCCAACTCTCGTATTTTACGATTAACGAGTGGTGGCCGTTCCCTCACTTGTATAAGACACTCAACAGAGCACTCCTTGAACATTCAAGTCATGCAGTTTCTGAAATGCTCGTGGCGAGCCTCCAGGGCATCGTAATTATTGAAAGATTATGTATTTATGTTTAAGGCGTAAGTTCATTTAAAATTCTGAGCTGAATACGATTCGGCATCACACGTGAAATGTCGAACTATGAAACGCAAAAAGATTCTGGACAGTCAGTGACTTTCACTTGTATTTATGGTGGGTAAAGTCTCTGCAGTTACTTCAAAGGTATTGATTAACAATACTATAGCTTAGAGCCACATTCATATCCTACAAAATAGTTCTTTCCTCATGTAAGTCACATCGTGCAGTTGTTAATTTTCACTGTCCGCTAAAATGATTTGTATACGTTAGTCTGAGGCAATTTGTTGGATTGTCACGCAGTAATTTAAAATATGACTGTGTCTGTCCCTAAAGCTTGCTGTGCTGTCCACACGCAAACGTATTTTGGTTGAAATGCGACATAAATAATAGTTATTTTGCATCATGACACCGTTATTACACATTGTGAAGAAATTACTTTCGTCTGTTCTGCACTTGTGACCGTCTTTAGTTCGGTTATCTACCTTTGTATACAGATTTTTGATTGGATTCCCGACCTTCTGCTCCATCGCCTGTGGGTGGAATGACAGATTATAGTATCACCTATTCACTTTCTGAGTCTTATTCCTACTCAGCAAGTCATAGTACAATGCGTATCGGAGTTTATCTCGTACCTCTATTAGCCATTTCCCTTCATATTACACTCCCAAACAGAGCGAGAAAAACGGTTGGCTATATTTCTCCGCGCGAGCTGTAAATTCCCTTTTCTTATCTGTGTAGTTCATACACGAAATGTAAGACGGTGACAGAATAATTGTTCTGTAGCCAGAATCAAATTCCGCCCCTGTAAGTTTTGGCAGTACATCTATATCTACATAGATACTCTGCAAATCACATTTAAGTGCCTGGCAGAGTATCCATTAATCAATTTCATAACCTTTCTCTACCGTTCCATTCTCTAACAGCGTGCGGGAAGAAAGAACACCTAAATCGTTCCGTTTTCGATCTGATTTCTCTTATTTTATTGGTATAGTCAGTCTCCTTATGTGGGTGGGGGCTAGCAAAATATTTTCACTCTCAGAAGTAAAAGTCGCTGATTGAAATTTCGCAACTAGATCTCGCCGTAACGAATAACGTCGTTCTTTTGATTTCCACCTCAAATCATGCAACATTTCCGTGACGATTCCCCCCTGTGACGTGATAAAACAAAACGAGTTGCCCTTCTCTGAACCTTCTCAATGTCTTCCGTCAGTCCTACCTGGTGAGGGTCCCACACTGGGAAATAGTACTCTACGAGAGGACGCACAAGTGTAATGTACGCAGTCTCTTTCGTGGAGTTGTTGCATCTTCGAAGCGTTCTGCCAATGAAACGTAACCTTTGTTTTGCCTTCGCCACAACATTTTCTACGTGTTCTCTCCAGTCTAAGATGTTCGTAATTGTAACTCCTCGGTATTTGGTAGAATTTATGACCTTAAGGTTTGACTGATTTATCGTGTAATTGAAGTTCAGCGGATTTCTTTTAGTGGTCATGTGTATTAATTCACATTTTTCATTATTTAGTGTTAATTGCCAATTTTCGCACCATGGAGAAATTTTGTCTAAATCACTTTGCAGTTGCTTTTGATCCTCTGTTGACTTCACTAACCGATAAACGTCAGAATCATCTGCGACCAGTCAAGGGAGCTATTAAGATTGTCTCCTACATCGTTTATAACCACAAGGAAGGGTAGGGGACCTATAACGCTTCCCTGCGGAACACCAGATATCACTCTGTTTTACTCGATGACTTGCCGTAAATTACTATGAACTGTGTCCTTTCTGATAAAAACTCGTGAATCCAATCGCACAATTGGGGCGATATTCCATAAGCACACAATTTCATTGGAAGCCGCTTGTGAGGTACAGTTTCAGGAAATCCAGAAATATGGAATCGATTTGAGATCCCTTGGCGATGGCACATCACTTCATGTGAATAAAGGGCAAGCTGTGTTTCGCAAGAGGTTTTTTTCTGTATCCTTGTTGACTATTGGTTAATAGGTCGTTCTCTTCGAGGTAGTTCATAATGTTCGAACAAAGTAAATGTTTCAAACTCCTACTGCAAATCGACGTCAGTGATATGGGCCTGTAATTTTGGGTATCGCTCCTATTGCCTCTCTTGAATATCAGCAACTTTACAACTTTACAGTCTTTCGGTACGGATCTTTCGCTGAGTGATCGGTTGTATATTGAGCGGCCACCTGTTTTTTATTTTATTTATTATTATTATTAATTTTTTTTGTAAGTGTAATTTGTATGGTATGGTGGGAATAAGTTATAACTTAGGTGAAACCTGCACCTTTTGTATCCATGTTGTTCAAGCCTTGTAATTATGTTGAATTAGATAGATGATTATTGTGCCAAACTACCAGTCACCTTGGTTCTGTGCGAGAGTGGTACATGTGCACTAAATTAATGCAACATGGCCCGATGTTTACTCAGTGGTTTTCAAAATGTAAACACCACCAACTCCAAATAGACTTTAATTTTCTTTTAAATGCGCAACGGATAACGTCTTTGCACATGAACCGAGTCGCCTGTTAGATGCAATGTGGTTTTTTTTTTTTTTTTTTTTTTTTTTTTTTTTTTTTTTTTTTTTTTTTTTTTTTTTTTTTTTTTACTGAACATGAAACAGAAATTAATTCCTATCTAATTTCAACCTGGCTTTACTATACTTTGGCTCACAATTTGCAGGGTTGTCATTCATTAATTTATTTGGTAAATCTCACAATTGCTACTGATATTATGCCTTTGAAAGTAAGTGAAAACTGAGCTACACTTGCAACAACTTACTATTCTACTGGGTTCATGAACTAACTGTTCGAAGTACTTTGCAGAAAAAGCATTCATAACTAGTTCGGACGATGTTTTATATTTGCCTCCGGTTTTGAATACGTATTTATGCCAACTTATCGCCACCGATTATAACAGAATGCTTCGGATAACTGTTTGGAATGTGATTCAAGCTTTCTTTGAACATTTCGGCATTTGCAGCGTCTGAGTCAGGGAGCCGATAAAAAGATCCAATTATTAATTTATTCCGGTTGTGAGGTATAACCTGTACCCATACCAACTCACAGGAAGTGTCTGCCACAATTTCGCTGCAGGATAAACCGTTTGTAACAGCAATAAACATGCCACTCCATTTTTATTTAATCCATCCTTTCTGAAGACCATTTGGCCCTTTGTAAAATTTTCGTCCGAAATCTCTGGCGTCAGCCAGCTTTCAGAACCTATAACGATTTGCGCCTCAGTTCTTTCTATAAGCGCTTGGAGCTCTGGAACTTTCCCAACACAGCTGCGACTATTTACAATTGTTTCACCATCGGTTCCTAGATCTGCTTCCTTCCTGCAGTAGTGTTATTACTGAAAAAAATTCTCATTTGAATTCCCTAAGGACGTCCGTAATTATCGCGTGTGTATTGAATCTTCTAGTAATAAATCCAGTAGCTCGTCCCTGAATCCGAATTACCTGTCATCACAAACACTCGATCAATATTGAAGAATGTGTCGCACTGGGTTATATACAATATATCCTTTACGGATGAGCCTTTTCTTCCCGCAATACTACCAGTAAACCGAAGACAACCATGCTTGTTCTTAACAACTGTTCTTACATGTAGTTTTCGTTTCACATAACTTCGTAACATTACATTTCGACGTCAGCGTGAAATAGCAGAACAATACTAATGCTATCTCCAAACATTATTGTATAATTTCTCTCACGGATCTTTATCAACTTTCACTTTTGTACAACAACAGCTGGCGGTCATTCATCACGCCATAAAAAAGTTCTGTGTAAGTCGTCTTGTATTCTCACTCGACGGCAACGTTTCCTCGTGCGTCACAGGCTCATTAACAAACAGCCGCTGTTTGTTAGACGAAACAGGCAGATAAATTTCAGGCAGTTTCCGGTCATTAATGTTGTAGATGAAATGAAAACTAATATAACCTCTGTGTCACAAAAATTATACCACTTTATCATAAAATTAATACTGGACACGGGAAATGAAGTACAGATGTTTTGTATTAATTATTCAAGGAGGCCAATGCAACATAGATAACTACGTCATAGATATGCACAAAATGAAAACCGTGTTTTTACGGAAGTAGATGCCTTCATACCTTTAATTCTGACGTTATATGTTATCTTCTCCATCACGCTTTTAAGTCTCTGGCAACAGTAAGTGAACGTCGAAAACTGAAAGTCTATCAACTTCTGACCAGCGCAAAGTGCAGTATTTGTACCGAATTCCTGGATAAAGTTATTTTTGATAGTTTTAAACCCTTAAAGCACTCCGATTCATTTTTAATATAATGTTAAGAGTAAACACCCATGAACTATCTCTTTGTCAACTTTACAGAAGCGCTTGGGATGACTCCGCATGGATTTTTAATTTGTCTTTCAGTTTGCAGCTCGAATACAGCATTAGTAGTGGGCTTCTTGATGCAGTCGCGTCGTTCAAATATCTAGGCGTAACATTGCAGAGCGATATGAAATGGAACGAACATGTAAGGACAGTTGTCAGTAAGGCGAACTTCGATTTATCGGGAGAATTTTGGGAAGGAGACCACGTATAAAACGCTTATACGACCACGTCTTGAGTATTACTCAAGTGTTTGGGACCCGCAGCAGATCAGTTTGAAGGAAAACATGGAAGTAGCTCAGAGGCGAGCAGCTAGGTTTGTTACTGGTAGGTTCGACCAATGTCCGAGTGTCACGGAAATAATCCGGAAACTCAGATGGAGATCGTTGGATGAAAGACAACGTTCTTTTAGTGAATTTCTATTGAGGAAATTTAGAGAGCCTGAATTTGAAGCTGAGTGTAGTACGATCTTGCTGCCGCCTACTTACATTTCGCGTAGTGATCACAAAGACAACATAAGAGAAATTAGGGCTCGTACGGAGGCATATAGGAATTCTTTTTTTCCTCGTACTATTCGGGATTGGAATAGGAAAGGAAATGCCTAGCAGTGGTACAGTGTAACCTCCGCCACGCACCTTGCGGTGGATTGCGGAGTATGTATGTAGATGTAGATGTACTTTCCACTATTTCGGGTATTGGGGGTTGAAAATTGCAACTTTGACTCTTGGGATACCTATAAGTTGCTGTATGGATTTTGGTGGTGATTTGATGACAAGAATGTTTCTCTTAAGGTAGCCAAATGACTCGTTATATACCAGATTGTTCCGTAAGTAACTGATTTGCCACAACATCAGGCACTTTTTTTAAGTAATCATTCGAATGAAGATTGCTTTTGAGTACCTATGTAACAGTATAGTACCCATAATCTGAGAGTAGCTACTACAATTCTGTAAAACTCACATGCATTTACAATTTTGCGTATGGATCCTGGTTTGTAGATTAATAAGTATGAACAGGATATTATTAAAAAAAAACTCGTAAAAATTTAAAAGTACAAAATTATTTTACTAGTTACTGTTTCAAATACAGAAATATAATATTGATTGTTTCTTCGAAAAGGTTTAAAAAAATTAAAAAAAGCCATAGAAATGTATAAAACTTTATTCAATTGTGTAAATCAGTAAACTTTTTAATATATCTAGATTTTCTATCAGTAGCTTCAGACTAATTCTTCACAACTCAGATCTTCCTGGCCACTCTCTTCTTGGATGTTTTCAGAAGAACCAAGATCTGACGTCTCTGGAAGAAGAAGTTCCAATGTATCACTGCTATAAAGTATACCCCTTTTCACTTTTCCTTAAGCTGCTGATATAAGGGTCACTCCTAAGAAGCAGCCTCTGTTGCAAATATCTCTGTTGGCCTTTCTGGAGAAATTTCTGCGATAAACTGTAAAATTTTTGTTTCTGGCCTCAGCTGTTTCTTGTCCAGTTGGTGCAATACCTTCTTTAATTACATCCGCCCCATGTATCAAACCTTCATGCATTGTTGGAGTCATGGGGTGCCAACTGTGAAGTTCCACATACAGCCTTGCTGTTTCATAAGCATATATTTGAAACTGTTCTACATCAATATCGTACCCACTGCCAACTGCTTCCAATATAACTTTCAACCTTTTAATCAATCTTATATCAACTCCAGTTATTTCTGAAGCAGTTTCAGTATCAGAAAAAAGTGTCTGGCGGTGTTCATTTGTATTTCCAAATACTAGCTTTGGAATGCCAAAAAGTAGTCCCATTTCTTCCATGAAACTTCTTTGAATGTTTTTCTTTGTGTCAGCGACAATTCGTTTCTCTCCTTCACCCTCTGCCTGCCATCTCAGAATTGGGATTTTGTATGATGGGTGTAGTACTGACTCAAAGAATCGAATACGTGTGTGCAGAACTGACAGATCAAACTTCAGTGTGCCATGGTTTTTAGGAACGTTTTTTCTAATTTATTGAAATGTTTTGACGAAAAACGACAGATATAACATCTCATTGTTGATGCTGTGCTTGTAGCAGCATTTCACTCTTTTCCACGGACCACTGTTTAATTCTTAAAACTCCTCCAGCAGTTGGCACTTCTGTTTCGTTCAACATGTTGATTTGCTCCTCAGTGTTCTGAATTTCCTCGTTTGCAACATTAGATGTTTCACCAAAGAAACGGATACGTAATAGTCGACAGAAACTTGTGGAGGATGGGGTTGGGTTTTGTCATATGCTTCTATATTAAAACTAATTTAATCGGTACACATGAACTCTGAAAAATGTTTACAACCCCATTTCCATATCAGTTCTAAGCTGTGATTTCCTTCTAAAGTTAAGCCTTCTATGACTTCTTCCAAATACTTGAACAACCTCAATACAGTATGATCTAATAATCCTTGCAATTTAATTTCTGCTAATGTTTCAGTGACGTTAATTGAGTCTTCGGTTGGATAACATTGTCTTTTCGCGTTTTTATCAGCGAGTAGCAAGGGTATATAGCTTTGTTCTCACTCTGTATTATTTCATACTGCTTCCTGGTTAGTTCTACATTAATAAAAATGGCCAGCTCTTCTTGAGGGGTATGTTTCGATTTCTTATTTTCTTCACACATTGAAACTTTCCCTTTAGTTTTGTCGCCCTTGTTGGAGTCTCTGTAATTTTATTAATCACGTGAGCCACGTCAGTGTTTCCAGCAGCTCTCTGACTCATAGTAACAGCAAATGACAACCCTTCTCTTCGTGACAAAAGGATTACCTTAGCTCCTTAGCTCCTCAGTTTTCTTCCGCTTGCTCCTTTCACTGGAGTTGCTGAAATCTTTTTGTGGCCTTCCTGAGGATGTAAAAAAAAAATGTGTCGGTACCTTCACGCTCACTGCTAACCAATCATGATTTCTCTTCATTATTTGCTAATCTCAATCTTCTCTTAAATTCAGGTTTGAAATGACTCAGCGAACGTTTTAACGAGCTTTTCTCAGGATTTGAGCATCTTGTTACTTCAGCGACTCTATCTTCCATTTTCTACAACTTCTCATCGACTGACCTAGCAGACGATACCTTAAGCATTTCATACAAAGCTCCTCTAGTAAATACTTTTTCCATTTTATTTGGCTGAAATTTAAAATGAAAGTGGTCTGTAGTTAGGCAGTAAATTTATATATTTTATCTAACATACATAGTGCCTAAAACATTTGGATAATAGTACTGTATATTTCAAAACTAAAAACGCTGCTATTTCTTTTCCTGCTAGAGGATAGTCTTGAAACGCATTATTATCCATTTGTAGCCCATAACGCATATGAAAGGCCCATGAAACCAGAAATAATATTACCGAAAATAAAACTTATAATTATCATTCCACAGCGTGAGAAGAATAGAAACAACACGATACAACATAAAAATGTGATAATAACAATGAAGAAACTGCAACTTACTGAAGTTCACATTCACAAATAACAGATAAAACATTCAGAACATAGTTGCCGGTACGTAACAGCTACAACAGTGCAGACAGCAATCATGTAATGGCGGCTATGAATGAAACGTTTTGGCTTGCGTTCGTCAGATTGTAGCACTGAGGACTGTAAATATCGACACTAATTTTGTACACCAATAATTTTATTATGTCCCTTATGTTAGTGTTTTTAAAATTACTTCCGTATTGATTGTTTTATAGTTGTGTGAAATACTTCATTTTCTATTTATTTCCTTAAATAATTGATAATCAGACTAAACTAAGCCATTAAAGTTAAATATTTAGTTCTGAGGGTATTTCAATTAGTAAAACAAATGTCTTCAATTTGTCGGAAAAAACCTCATAAACAGTGTGTTATTTTTTATTTTTGAATCTGTCACTCAAGACTGTACCAATCACGACTACAGAATTGGCCGGGCAGTGCAAGGCACACGTCCAGATTTGTTATAGAAAGTAACAGACGACTTAAAAATAGATTACTAAAATTTTAATTGTTGATATTACGAAATAAATTGAAGTAACTGGAGTAACCCATATTTTATATACAAGCTACTACAATTAATTAACATTTATTACAGGTTCAGTTACAATTAATCGTTTAGTGTGGTCAAAAAAAAAAATTAGATTTTTTTAGCCCACCAGTTACTCAGCTCACAATAAATATGTCTTAGAATTGTTGGGAAAATTTCAGTTTTTCGAATTTTGGCCAGGATTTCGGGTAAAAAACTCCATTGTGCAGCGGTACTGATCAGATGCTATGATAGAAATTACACATAAAAGTAATAAAGTTTCTTGAAATCGAATTCTAGGATAGTTCTTGTTTAAATGGATCATTTTCAGTAACAAACACGTGTCGGTCATCTACAGTGCCACAATGCCAATGACACTGACAGCAGAAGAAATCAAAACTTTGTTGTCCCACCGTTATCACAAAATTTGATGTAAGTTCCCAATTTTTAGTCATATTTTTTTCGATTTTTAGCTCTTACAGTAAAAATTCTGGGTATGAGGTCTACCTGATATGCAAAACACTATTTTATAGTGTTTATTTAAATATGCAGAAAGAGTCCTTCGTCACCACAGAATATGAAAACAAAATAAAAACAAAAACAAAAACATACGACATTTTAGGCATAAATTTATACATAGTACATACTAAAATCAATGTATTTTGATCTCACAGTAATAAATAAATAAAAACCCACTGATGGTGGCACAAAGGTTCTGAAACATGTTTGGGTGTAAAAGAAAATAGTGTTTTGCAAATCAGGCGGACCTCATACCCAGAATCCCTATTTTTAGTTTCTTACTTTGAAAAGCTACGACGATGGAAAGAGGAAATGGACAGTGGAGGAAAGTGGAGGAGATGGTCAAAAATGTTCAAATGTTTGTATAGCTTATGGGACTTAACTACGGGGTCAGCAGTCCCTAAACTTACAAACTACGTATGAACTAGCTAATCCAAAGGACGGCACAAATATCCATGCCCGAGGGGGGATTTGAACCCACACCGTAGTGACCGTGCAGACCGTGACTGGAACGCCTCAGTCCCCTCGGCCACCGCGGCCGGCGGAGATGATCAGAGAGATGAGAGAAGAAGTGGTGGATGAGAGACGGAAGAGAAGGATAGGAGAGACAATATTGAGGGATATATAGAGGAGGAGGGGGGGGGGATAAGGCCAGAGCGGATGGGGAGCCGATTACAGAATGTAGGCATTGATTGCTTTTCTCAAGAATAATTATACGATGTATGCTGTAGAATGGTTAATTGTCTGATCCTTAAGTTTATGCACCAAATAATAAACAAAATACGAGTACTCAGTAAATCTACTGGCTTTGCGCTAGATGATTTTCTGAAAAAACAACATTTTCATTCCACATAGAGACAGCAGTGTAAAGCAGGGTAGTAATATTCTTGGTTTATTTTGTCGGTGCGTGTATTTTCACAAGCATGTTTTCACTTATTTTCCCATTCATTTCATAGCAGACCGAGCAACAGCAAACCATTGTCCTGTTTAGCGAGTTTCCGTAAAACATTGATTAATAGGACAAAAGAATCAGATCCGTTGGCCACAAATTTTTAAGTTAATGTACCATTCGATATTTTTTCATTTTTCTCCTAGTAAGAAGTATGTAGCAGACAGCGAAGAAACAGTGCAATGTGAGTTGTGTGTTTTCGCGCGTTATTTTGGTATTAATGTCAAACTGCTTCCGCGCCTGCCGCTAGGGGCGCTGTGTCGCTTTCGCGCTTACTCTTTGAATGTTTTTGTTTTTGTTTTGTTTCTTTAATTAGTTACGGAGTTCTTACGTTCTTGTTTGTGTCGAGATTCGTATTACTGCTTGTAAAACCTCTCGATTATGCATTGTTCTGCACTCAACTCCTTTCACATTGCTTTAATAAAGAAGTTAAAGTGTTTCTAATTAAAGTGGCGTTCTCATTATAACTGCGGTGATTTTAATACGGACACGAAGTCTTGTGTGGTGTCGCACAAGTATGAAGTGCGCGCCACGTACTTTCGCCGCGCGTCGCCATGCACGCACGGCGCGGCGTTCTTACGACGTCAGCCACGAGCGTCCTCTGCTGCAACTCCGCTCGTGGCCACCACTGGACTGCATCGTTCACTTGGGAATCAGATAGGCACCATAAGACTTGGCTATCGGATAGGCACTAGGAATCATTAGTAGGCAGGCCTCTATCTAAACTATGTATCAGCATTCTGCAGTCAAGAACTATGTAAAAGTTAAGTATTACTAAGTCTCTATGAAATATATATCTCGTTCTAATTTACTCTAGTGTTTCTAGTTTCTGCTGTCCCACTGGTTGGTCACCTCCGTACCTGCACACGCGTGCATCCTTTATTCCTGTGTCGGTCTCTTTCTACTCGGCCACCGACACCTACGACAACCGGCGGACGAGACACAAAAGCGGCGACGAGGTTGGGACACAAAATCTTGTATATTCGGATGGTCACTCTCAAACTACTCAGGCCTCACCGAAAAGTTTATAACCAGTTTCATACATATAACTGTTTATTCCAATGTGAATAATTGTGTGTGTGTGTGTGTGTGTGTGTGTGTGTGTGTGTGTGTGTCAAAACCAGTAATTCTGGAAATCCACCAAAGCCTCGCACAGATAAGACCCTTTTCCTGGAGAAAACTGTCGTACTATCCGCGAGCTACACGATAAGATGCGTATAAATCTTCTCAGTAGCCGTAATTCGGTCGGGAAGAAGTGACGACGGTGATCGTTCAAGAGGAGCCCCCACGGCTCCGAAACTCGTTATTAACTTCGGCGCGCACGGTGTCCGGGAGACGGCCCGCAGAAACTGTAATGGGTCTGTTACATAATAAAAAAAAAAAAAAAAAAAGGAAAGGGGAAAGAAAGGGCAATACTTAACGACTAGCGGAAAACTATATTTCTCCCGAAAAGTATGCTACCTGCCCGATAGCCGCGGAAAGCGGAGCGCGAGAGGACGGGAGATTGGGGGAGGGAAATTCGGTGATTCACGGCTGGCGCCAACACTTTAAAGCGGGCGCCGCCCCTCCCCCCCCCCCCCTCGCCCCCACCACACACTGTCTGCTGGCTTTCCACTACATTTGTACCACCACCGTCTCTTCCCTCTCCCTCCACCTCTTCCTACCCCCCTCCCACAACTCGGCAAAATCCCTCTCTCAAGGGGAATTTCATCGCCAGGTCCTTAGCAAGCCACAACGCCGGCGGGCCCCGTACGGACAATACGGCCTCGCTGCAGCTTCACACTGCAAACACACACACACACACACACACACACACACACACACACACGTACATACATATACGAGTAACGTCAGTACTCTTATCTACAATAAATATTGATCTTACAAGGAGACCACTGGGTATCGTATTTTAGAATGTATTTATATTTATGGTACATAAAGTTCAGAACAGATCTGCCAAAGCCATTCGACGCAACACTCAAAAATTCTCGAGAAAATCGACTTTGAAGTTTCGAAAACTACACGTAAGTACCTAATTAAAACAGTAGTAGCATCTGTGGGTGTAGCCCAGGTGGCCTCACAACAATAGAGTCGGTGATTCGAATCCCACTGTGATAGATATTATTTTCTTTCGTTTCGTTTTCGAATTCAGTCGTATCAAAAATTTTGGGATCTCTAATTTTAGTTTTTATTTATGTGTATGATAGACGAGCTGAAAACCTTGTCGTCGCGTAAAACGATGGTTGAGTAGGTTAGCTGCTTGGAAATCCATTATTAGCTGTGCAGATTATTTCCCGAAAACAGTTAGTAGCTCTTCACAAACTGAACAAAGACTACCATCGTCAATCAATAGTGAATCCAATATTGTAAAACTTTAACTTACGTTATTTTGATTGAAACGATCATTATTAACAACCGTTTTCTATAAAAATGTTCAAATGTTTCTAAATCTATCGGACCAAACTGCGTGGTCATCAGTCCGTAGCTTACAAACTACTTAAACCTAAGTAAACTAACCTAAGGACAATACACACACACCCATGTCCCAGGGAGGACTCGAACCTCCACGGCGAGCAACCGCGCGCTCCGCAGCGAGACGCCTTAGACCGCTCGGCTACTCTACCGCGGCACAACCGTTAATAAAAAATAGAAAATTACGAACAAACAAAAATACGTACACTTTTCGTAAAAATTACCTTTAGATATGAAAATTATGTGAACATTCGAACCCAACGGAAAAAATAAAATAAAAAGAAATATGTCACGACAGGATTCGAGACACTGACCCTAGGTTTATAAGTCCAAAACGCTATCACATTTTTTTTTTTTTTTCTCATGGGTAGTTCTGTTCCTTGACGTCGCTGATCATTGTTGTGTTCATTGTAGTTCGACTTGTTCTTGGCCCATCTTTTATTATTATTATTATTATTATTATTATGGAAGACATTCAGCCGTCTGGCCGGGCGCGCTGAGTCACGGCGCCCCATCTGAGCTACACCGATAGATGCTGCAAAATGTTTAATGATTAGTAGTTACCTTTACTTACGAAACTTCAAAGTCAATTTTCTCGAGAATTTTTTAGGGTTGCGTTGAATGGCTTTGGATGATTGTTATTTGAGTTCTGAACTTCACGTACCACAAATATCAAAAAAATTCTAAAAACCGATACCAATGTGGTCTCCTTGTTAGACAATGGTAACTACAGATAGTCATACAGTTAGACAAACTACACTGGCTACTTTCCCTTTCCCTCCTTGGCCTGGCCAATGGACAGCATGTGGCTGTTACGCCACTGTTAGTGCGGCTCTGTGAGGAATCCAACTCCAGCTCTTCGTACACCTTAGAACACGTCGAGGTTTTAAAGTTTCTTATACGTATCTGTTATTACTTTGGAGGTGTGATCAGAAAAAAATCATTATTAAGGGGAGGGTGATTCCCCTGCTATAACACCGACTATGTCTTTCAGAATAATGCCGCTGTTGCCCTATAATTTTTTTTTTTTTTTAGCCATTGTAGGGTGTAAATGCACTCTCTACAGCTTGTCACAATTATGACGAGAATTCAAATCTGTGAAACTCTTCTCTTGTATGAAACCGATTGCATACGAAAGTACCTGCATAACTGTCTGCAGACGTAATGATCTGTTGTAAATGGTGATTGGATTTATTGACCCTATTTTCTTGTACTTATCTGTTAAACAATGGAAAAGTAACTATTGGATGATTAGAATCAATGTGTAGCGTTTATCTGTAACACTGCTTTCAATACACAAAATTCTTTAATCATTTAACTAGATGCAAGCTATAAGAGTAATTATATAGCTGCATTGCAGCGAAACTGCTCGGAAAGAAATAATAAAATATATAAAAAAAATAAAAAAGATTAAAGCTTTAAAGTTGCAAGTCACATCTATTAACCTCACTAATGTGCAACGTGAGATAGCTGCCTTCTGGTCTTCAGTCCGCAGACTGGTTTGGTACAGTTCTCTATACTACACTGTTCTTTGCAAGCCTGTTCATCTGAGAATAAGAACGAACACCTACATTCTTTAGAACCTGCTGACAGTATTCGTCTCTGTGTCACCGTCTACGATTTTTACCGCACATACTTCCTTCTAATGTTAAGTTGACGATTCCTTGATGTCTCAGAATGTGGCCCATTAACGTATCCCTACTCTTAGTCAGGATATGTCAGAAACTCCTTTTCTCGCCAATTCTGATTAACACCTCCTCATTACTTATGCAAGCTACCCACCTAATTTTCAGTCTGTAACACCACATTTCAAATCATAATTTCAATGACCTTTTTGTCTAAACACCTTATCGTCCACGTTTCACTCCCATACAATGCTACACTCCAGACAAATGCTTTCAGGAAGGATATCCTAACCTTTAAATTAATATTGGATGTCAACAAATTTCGCTTCCTCAGAAACGTTTTCTTCCCATAGACATTCTACATTTTATATCCTCTTTACTTCGGTCATCATATTTTGCTACCAAAATAACAAAACTCATCTCCTACTTTTATTGTCTCATTATCTAATTCATTCAGCATCGCCTAATTTTCTGACACTACAATCCATTGCCGTTATATTACTCTTGTTAATGTTCATCTTATAACCTCCTTTCAAGACATAGTCCATTCCGTTCCAGGTCCTTGTCCTTTGCTGTCTCTGGCAGAATTACTGTGTCATCGGCAAATATTAAAGTTTTTATTTCTTCTCCCTGAACTTTAAGCCAACTATCCTTGCATTCGTTCATAGCTCGCTCAACGTACAGATTGAACAACATTGTGGAAAGGCTACAACACAGTCTTCTCCCTTCCCTACCGCTGCGTTCTTTCATGCCCTTCGACTCTAATAACTGCTGTTTCGTTCGTGTGCAAGTCGAATATCTCTCTTCTCTCCCTATAGTTTACTCGTCCTACCTTCAGAATTTGAAAGAGTGTATTCCAGTCAACATTCAAAAGCTTTCTTAAGATCTACAAATGCTAAAAACGTAGGTTTCCCTTTCCTTAACCTATCTTCTGAGATAAGTCGTAATGTATTGCCTCCCTTGTTCCTATATTTCTCCTAAATAATTCGTGTTAGTATTTTGCGACCATGATAGTTCTGTAATTTTCACTTTTGTCTGCACTTGCTTCCTTTGGCATCGGATTTATGTTTTTTCGTGAAGCCGTGTGGTATTTCCCCGATCTCGTACATCTTGCATATTAGGTGGAACAATTTCTTCATGACTGGCTCTGCTAACCATAACATCAGTTTACTCGGAATACCAATAACAAGGAGCGCTATAATAATGAATTTCACATAATTTTCAATCATTGGTGATGGAGGGGATGAAACCATTTCAGTCAAATGTAATTGAAGAACTTACGTTTCCGCAAGAAGTGGAGCGACCTTCTCTGACACATTTCCTCAGCTCCATCTTACGTCAGATCAGAATAAGCATCAGGTGGTCATCACTCCAAACTATTTACAGGAAAGATTGTACCTGTATCGGTCTATCTTTATCCATTATACGGTAGCATTACTGTATTATAAATTATTTATTTAATTTACTTAAAATGTGTAGGTATCAGCATTATTAAGTAAGTGTGTTATATCTTGTCTGGCCGCGGTGGAGTAGCCGAGCGGTCTAAAGCACCTCGCTGCGGAGCGCGCGGTTGCTCGTCGTGGAGGTTCGAGTCCTCCCTGGGGCATGGGTGTGTGTGTTTGTCCGTAGGTTAGTTTACCTAGGTTTAAGTAGTTTGTAAGCTACGGACTGATGACCACGCAGTTTGGTCCGATAGATTTACAGACATTTGAACATTTTTATCTTGTCTGTCAAAGCACCACATCTTGCAAAGTGGGACAGTGAAACCTAATTACGCTCTGGAAAACCATATCAGCTCCACTGCCATAAAAAATTGAATCCCATTTACTTATTATGTATATGTACACGGGGTAAGGCGCACAACCAGTAATAAGGTGCTCCAATACCCTTAGAAGGTTCGAAATACGTCATTTAAAGTGTTTCCCTGATAGTGAAATACCCTCTAGCTGAGGTACACGCGTTCCATTGCGCTTTATACAGTTTTACGACTTCTCTCATTACCTTCCAAACTCTTCCAGAATGGTTACTCATTATATCATATATCATATAGAAATACTCTTGCTTAACCAAAGTTTCGCTACAGGAGACAAAGCCACATGATACCAGAAAACCTCAATAATAAGAGTTCCACATGCACCCTTAGCTCTTACTAATATATTACGATGGACTCTTTTTTAAGTCACAGAGGGATCTGAACTCCGCGGTTGGTCTCGCCAGTCGCTGGAAAAGAAAAAAAAAAAAATTCTGGTCGGATAAGCGTATATTCCTTCAGGACACTTCACGTGTTGGTGATAAAAGGAAGGTATTAGAATGAATTCTTTAGACTCTAATTGTACTTATATTATCTCTTTCAGCATTTCTGTATTTGTTGATTTGATAGATATCCTTATTACAGTTCCTGTTGTTGTTAGGTGACCCGACTTGGAAGTAATCTTGTGTGGTCAGCACAGGCACCCCAGTTATTCTCATAAAACGTGTATCTCAAGAATCTTTTTCAAGTAAAATATGCTATTAGAACTTCATATGAGAGGCTTGATTAATTTGATATTCTGCTAAATTCTAAAAAAAATTCTTTCTTGTAAAATCTTGCACCACGTGTTCCCACCATCGACAAAGCGCCAGGCGAACTAATTTGGGTTTGGTGGTTCCCTGTGGTATCCCAGTTCTCTACGTTTACTTGTATGGAATGTTGCGGGTTTTGCCTTTTTGTTCTATGTTCTAGCAACTTTATGAAGTGCGCCCCTACAAGAAGTGCTTATTGTACCTATCGGTTTGTAAATGCAACTTTTCTTCTGCCATTACATCACCTCCTGAAGTTGTGAGGGCGGACCGTCAAGCGTGCATCGATAGCTCAGACGGTAGAGCTCTTCCCCGCGAAAGGCATAATTCCCAGGTTCAAATCCCGGTTTCGGCACATACTTTTAATCTGAAAGGAAGTTTCATATCAGCGCACACTCCGCTGCAGAATGAAAGCTTAATTCTGTAAACGTCCCTTAGGCTAAGCCATGTCTCCACCATATCCTTTCTTCCAGGAGTGCTAGTCTTGCATGGTTCGCAGGAGAGCTTCTGTGAAGTTTGGAAAGTAGGAGGCAAGGTACTGGCAGAAGTAAAGGTGTGAGGACGGAATGTGAAGCGTGCCGGGATAGTTCAGACCGTAGAGCACTTGCCCAAGAAAGGCAAAGGTCAAAAGTTGGAATCACGGTTACAACACACAATTTTATTCTTCCAGGAAGCTTTGCATCCATAAATATTGAGAAGCGATGTTGAGCATTTAAACCACGCTCAGGTAGAACCTCCCGAGATTCGCGAGGCTCACGCTTTAATCTCGGGACGCACTATTAGTGCGCTTCATATGTTACAAACATTAACTTCGCTTCTCAGTACGCGAGTCACGCAACGACATTCTTTTTGTGATTTTTCACGCTATTGATTTCGTAAGAAATAATATGGGATATCCACTTTAAAAAATCGTAAATTTTGTTGAAAATAATATTTGTTTACGTTTCAGGTTGCCTTATAATGCTTACTTTCATAAGCCCCTGCCGTAACTACATGACCGCGAAAGTCGTTATGCAGTTTCAGATAGTTTCAGTGAAAAAGTTGAATACATTACAGAATACCATAGAACTTTTGTTTGGTTAATATGCAGATATTTATTTTTATCAACTGTCTATGCAAACGATACAAGCAAATTCTTTTGCCATACTCGTTTCGCTTAATTCGGAAGGCTTCTTCCGTGGACTGGAATATATATATCGTATGGTATAATGTCAGCTACATATAATACTTTAGTAAGATATACTAGTGTCTAATTAATAAGATAAAACATATCTCTGTCACAGAGCCAAGTCCAACTCCTTTAACCTCTGGACAGCTTCCTGACTGATTATATGGAGTTCGGTCGTCCCTCCTGAGAATGATCGTAATGGGCAATTAGTAATTATGTGGGTCATCGTTTGTATGTCTGCTCCACAGTCACATGACTGGTCGTCTGTCTGTCCCAATTTGAATTTCCAATAGTTACAGCGACCAACACCAGTTCGGAAACGGTTAATCAAAGACCATTCTCTCCTGGGAAGGTCCATTCCTTGGAGCTGCTTAGAGGGATCGTCTATCCAGATGCTATTTTTTCCATTAAACGAATCCCAAATTCTTGCCCAGTTTGATTTAGGCGAGAAGCCACTCTCATGTAGTTGCACAGCTGTTTTAAGAGGCGGTTTACGTGATTTCAGCCGGCTTACCGGTGGTGGAAGGACTTGCAGGATAGGAAGCTCAGGAGTGGACAAGATCTTATAATACTCTCTCATTAAGGCTTCCTTCCGTCTTAGATCTGGGGGAATGATGTTGCATAATATTGGGAGCCATTGAAGTGGTGTAGCCATCAGAGTGCCACTGATCAATCTCATTGCTCTATTTAATTGTACATCAATGTCTCTCACATGAGCACTGTTGAGCCAGACAGGAGAACAGTATTCAGCTGCAGAGTAAACTAGGGACAAAGCTGTTGTACGCAAAACCTTAGCACTGGCTCCCCAAGATGATCCTGCTAAGTGCTGCAATATGTTATTCCTAGTTTTAACTTTGTCTGCTGTTTTATGAAGGTGGTACTTAAAAGTAAGAGATCTATCCAAGATGACTCCCAGGTACTTTGGATGTTCATTATGTTCAAGTTGAACACCATCAAACGAGATATTAAGTTTATAGTCGTCCATCCTGTTATTGAGATGGAAATAAGCTACTTCCGTTTTATTTGGGTTTGGCTTTGGTTTCCACATTGCGAAGTAATTTCTGAGGAGAGTTAGGTCAGATGTTAAAGTAGTTTCCGTCACATGGATGTCTCTGTGTTGTGACGCTATGGCAATATCATCGGCATAAATGAATTTTCTAGATTGCGTATCTGGAATATCAGCGGTGTAAACATTAAAAAGAATGGGAGAAGAACCGAACCCTGGGGGAGGCCATCGTGAAGCTGTCTAAACCCACTTTCTGTGTTGCCGAGATAGATCTTGATCAGACGGCCACTTAGCATTGAGTTCACAAGTCGCAATAAAATAGGACAAGGAATGAGATTGTAAAGCTTCACTAGGAGGCCCTTCTTCCACACGGTATCATAAGCTGCCGAGAGATCCAGAAAAGCAACGGAAGTGGTACACTTCTTTTCGAAACCAGTCTCAATGAAAGATGTCAGTGCTAGGACCTGGTCACAGCAATTACGGCCTTGTCTGAAACCAGCTTGTTCAACAGGGATACTAGCAGTGATAATGGGAACAATACGATTGTAGCTGAGTCTCTTGAGCAGCTTGTAACATACACTGAGAAGTGCAATTGGGCGGTAGCTATCTGCACGTTCGGCTGGTTTACCAGGCTTCAAAACAGCTATTACTTTAGATCTGTTAAAAGCTTTTGGTAGAGAGCTGTCTTTAAGAATGTTATTGAATAAATTTAGAAGCCACAATCGGGTCTGAGTCCAGCATGTTTAATAAATTCTGGGAAAATATCATCTATACCGGCAGCTTTCCCAGTCTTCGAATCAGAGATAGCCATATGCAGTTCGTCTAAGCAAAAAGGTTTTGATACTTCCAGGGGAACCTGCTGGCATTTCTTAATTTCATTTAGTTTATAGGATATAAATCTGTCAGACTGTTGCCGTTTTGACTTGGATAGTGCTACGATTCGTTTGGCTATGTCGGAAGGATCAGGGTGTGTGGGAGGCAGTTTTTTCTCGGATACACTGGTAGACAATTTCCTCAGAAGTGACCAAGCCTTTCTGCTGCTGTGAGTGAAATCTAAACTCTGAACTTTTTTCACCCATTTCTCTCTTCTGGCATTATCAAGGGAGTTCAGTAGGATGTCGGCAGTGTTTGAATCTTCAGTGCTGATAAATTCGTTATACAGGTCTTCACACTCTTGGCTCCATCCCGGAATATATGTCTTTCTGTAGCCTCGAGGTATACAGGCTTTAGATATAGCTTTAAGGAGTCCAGCGAATCTGTCATAATTTTCTATTGTAGGAGGAATGAATCTAATGTTGTCCTCTAATTTGGAAGTAAATGCCTCCCAGTCTGCTTTATTAAAATTCCACCTGGGTCTCGGAAAAGATCTTATTAGGGGAATCTTAATCCCGACTGATATCAGCACTGGCCTGTGCTGCGACCGTGGGAATGTGCCAAGTACCTTTCTCGTAACTGATAGAGATCTTAATGTCTGATCACAGGAACAAAAACACAGATCAGGTGAATATCCACGCTTCCAGCGGGCTGAGAAAAATGTGCTGGAGTCTTTTGCATCAAAAACCAAGGAAAGGTTATTATCTTCAGCCCATTCAGCTAAGGCTATTCCATTTTCATTATCAGACGAGTACCCCCAATGGCTACTGTGGCTGTTGAAATCGCCGACATATAGGGAAGGGTGTTCGAAAACTGGGAGAACCGTATCTTGCCACTGGATGTTGGGAGGCTTGTAGACATTAACTATGGTAGTTCCAGACACTTTCACTGCCAAAACAAATATGTCATCGTCACAGCTTTCATGAATTATAGATACATCATCCAAGTCCTGTCTAGCATATGTAGCCACGCCATATGTTCTATGGCCTATCTCTCCCACAAGTCTGTAGCCATGGATATTGCCTCTTGAACAACTTTTAAGATCTTCTGAATGGGTTTCTTGTAGAGCAAGGACGTCAATTTGTTACTCATAAGATTTTTACTGAGGAAGTCACATTTTGACCTACTTATCCCCTCAATATTCAAATGGCACACGTTTAGGACTGGACCTATTGCTCTGTTCAGATCGTTTTGTTGACAATTTTGTTGGCCCTGACAAAGCCATTCTGGATTGTCTTGGTAGCTGACATAGCTGGGAGATCACCATGGTGACAGGACCAGCTGCCAAAGATTGTTGTCCGTTTAGAACCACCCAGGGGGCACGTGGAGCTCCGAGGATAGCTTCCGGACGCGAACAACTTCGCCCCCCAAATATATATACATGATTATGTTTCATTGGAAAGTCCAGGTTGGAATTAATAATATAGTAATGAGGACAGTTTACAACTCACCGCAAAGACGTAGCGACGAGCTGCGACAGGCACATACAGAAGACACACACATACAACACTTTCAGCTATCGGCCATGGCCTTCTTCCGAAAATGTAACACTCACGAAATCACATAACACAGTCATACAACCATCGACTCCGGCTGCCGCACTTCGAGGTGCGAAGGTGATGGTTGTGTGACTGTGTTGTGTGATTGCGTGATTGCGTGAGTGTTCTGTTTTCTGAAGAAGGCCATGGCCGATAGCTGAAACTGTTCTATCTGTGTGTCTTTTGAATGTGCCTGTCGCAGCTCGTCGCCATGTCTTTGCGGTGAGTTGTAAACTGTCCTTATTACTATATGATTATGTTTTACAATTTCTTTACGTCTTTTGTATTTTAAGTTTAGTTTACAAACAATTCTGGTACGTTTTCTTAGTGTGACTAATTATATTATGATTTTATTAAAATTTACAATTTTCCTAGATGCTGTTCTACTGTAAGTTTTAATAAAAGCAAAATATCATTTGTCATAGTTAGAAAACGCGCCTGAACTGTTTATAAACTAAACTGCCAAAAACGTTAATATAAATACATTGTAGATATTTATGTATATAGTCCAGTCCACAGAAAATGCCTTGGAAATAAAGGCGAAACGCGTATGGCAAAAGGATTTGTTTTATTTCAGTAGCACATACGGAACTGAAGGGAAAACGACAGAGAACAGCTGACTTTTGTTTTTATTGATTATCAATAATAGCATATGTGTTGTTGTTGTTGTTGTGGTCCTCAGTCCGGAGACTGGTTTGATGCAGCTCTCCACAATACCCTATCCTGAGCAAGCCTCTTCATCTCCACATAAGAATGGCAACCGACAACTGTCTGAATCTGCTTACTGTATCCATCTCTTGGTCTTCCTCTGCGGTTTTTACCCCACACACTTCCCTCCAACTCTAAATTCACAATTCCTTGATGTCTAAGAATACGTCATACCAATCTATACCTTCTTTTAGTCAAGGTATGCCAGAAATTTCTTTTCTCCCCAATTCTGTTCAGTACCTCCTCATTAGTTACGCGATCCAACCACCTAATCTTCAGCATTCTTCTGTAGCACAATATTTCAAAAGCCTCTATCCTCTTCCTGTCCGCACTGTTTATCGTCCATGTCTCACTCCCATACAAGGCAACACTCCATACAAATGCCTTCAGAAAGGACTTCCTTAGGCTTAAATAAATATTCGATGTTAATGAATTTCTCTTTTTCAAGAACGCTTTTCTACCCATTGCCATTCTGCATTTTATATCCTCTGTACTGCGACCATCATTTGTTATTTTACTGCCCAAGTAACAAAACTCATCTATCTCCTTTATTGCTTCGTTACCTAATCTAATTCCTTCAGCACCACCTGATTTTCTTACACTGCACTCCATTACCCTAGTTTTGCTCTTGTTAATGTTCATCTTATATGCACCTTTCAGCATACTGTCCATTCCGTTCAATTGCACTTCCAGGTCCTTTGCTGTATCTGACATAATTACTATGTCGTCGGCAAAACGCAATGTTTTCAATTCTTCCCCTGAACTTTAATTCCTTCTCCAAATTTTTCCTTGCTTTCCTTTATATCTTGCTCAATGTACAAATTGAATAACATTGGAGAAAGGCTACAAACCTGTCTTACTCCCTTTCCAACCACTGCATCCCTTTCATGCCCTTCAACTGTGACCACCGCTGTCTGGTTTTTATACAAGTTGTATATAACCTTACGTTCCCCATATTTTACTCCTGCTTGCTTCAGAACTTGAAAGAGTTTATTCCAATCAACATTGTCAAAAGCCTTCTCCAAATCTACAAAAGCTAGAAATGTTGGTTTGCCTTTTCTTAATCTATCTTCTAGGATAAGCCGTAAAGTGAGTATTGCCTCCCGTGTTCCTACATTTCTCCTGAAACCAAACTGATCTCCCCCGAGGTCGGCTTCTACCAGCTTTTCCATCCTTCTGTATATAATTCGTGTTAATATTTTGCAACCATGACTTATTAAACTGATGGTTCTGTAGTTTTCACACCTGTCTGCACCTGCTTTCTTTGGAATGGGGATTATAACATTTTTCTTATAGTCTGAGGGTACTTCACCTGTCTCATACATCTTACGCACCAGGTGAAACAATTTTGTCATGGCTGGTTCTCCCAGAGACTTCGGTAGCTCTGAGGGAATATCATCTACTCCAGGGGCCTTGTTTCGACTTAGGTCTTTCAGTGCTTTGTCAAATTCATCTCTCAGTATAGTATCTCCTATTTCATCCTCATCTACGTCTTCTCCCCTTTCTACAATATTGCCGCTAAGTTCATTTCCTACATAGAGCCTCTCTATATACTCTTTCCACCTTTCAGCTTTCCCTTCTTTGCTGAGAACTGGTTTTCCATCAATGTCCTTGATGTTCATAGAGCTGTTTTTCTTATCTCCAAATGTTTCTCTTATTTTCCTGTAGGCTGTATCTATTTTTCCCCTATTTATACATTCTTCTACATCCTTGCATTTGCCTTCTAGCCACTCCTACTTAGCCATTTTGCACTTCCTGTCAATCTCATTTCTTAGTCGTCTGTACTCCATTTTGCCTGTTTCATTCACTGCATTTTTATATTTTCTCCTTTCATCGATTAAATTTAGTATCTCCTGTGATATCCAAGGATTTTTTGTAGGTCTTGCTTTCCTACCTATTTTGTCCTCTGCTGCCTGGACTATTTCATCTCTCAATGCTACCCATTCCTCCTTACCGTTTTATTTTCCCCCGTTTCTGCCAATTGTTGCCTAAAGCTCCCTCTGAAAGTCTCAAGAACTTCAGGTTCCTTCAGTTTATCCAGGTCCCATCTCCTTATTTTCCTACCTTTTTGTAGTTTCTTCAGTTTCAGCCTACAGCTCATAACCAACAAGTTATGATCAGAGTCTATATCTGCCCCTGGGTATGTCTTACAGTTTAAAACCTGGTTCCGAAATCTATGTCTTACCATTATAAAATCTATCTGGTATCTCCCGGTGTCTCCTGGTCTCTTCCACATATACAACCTTTTTTTGTGATTCTTAAACCAGGTGTTTGTTATAACTAAATTATGTTCTGTGCAAAATTCTACCAGGTGGCTTCCTCTTTCATTCCTTTTGTCCAGACCATATTCCCCTACTACCTTTCCTTCCCTTCCTTGTCCTACTACCGAATTCCAGTCTCCCATAACAATTAAGTTTTCCTCTCCCTTAATTGTCTGAATAATTTCCTTTAGCTCCTCATATATTTCTTCGATTTCCTCGTCAGCGGCAGAGCTAGTTGGCATATAAACCTGTACTACTGTTGTCGGTGTTTGCTTCGTATCTATCTTGACAATGATAATGCGATCACTGGGCTGGTCATAGTAGTTTACCCGCATTCCTGTTTTCTTATTCGTTATCAATCCTACTCCTGTGATACCCCCAACTGATTTTGTATTTATAATCCTGTACTCACCTGACCAGAAATCCTGTTCATCCTGCCACCGAACTTCACTAATCCCCACTATATCTAACTTCAACCTATCCATTTCCCTTTTTAAATTTTCTAATTTTCCTACTCTATTAAAGGATCTAACATTCCACGCTCCGACCCGTAGAATGCCAGTATTGTCTTTTCTGATGATCACATCCTCCTGAGTAGTCCCCGCCCGGATATCCGAATGGGGGACTATTTTACCTCCGGAATATTTTACCCGAGAGGATGCCATCATCATATGTTCATACAGTAGAGCTGCATGTCCTCGGGAAAGGTAACGGCTGTAGTTTCCCCTTGCTTTCAGCCGTTCGCAGTAACTGTGTGGCAAAGCCACATTAGCTGATGTTACAAGGCCAGCTCAGTCAATCATCCAGACTGTTGCCCCTGTAACTACTGAAAAGGCTGCTGCCCCTCTTCAGGAACCACACGTTTGTCTGGCCTCTCCGCAGATACCCCTCCGTTGTGGTTGCACCTACGGTACGGCTATCTGTATCGTTGAGGCACGCAAGCCACCCCACCTCGGCAATGTTCATGGGAGTGGAATAGCATATATTGATCATCAATAGTAATAGTATAAATGCTCCAACAGGCAATTGACAGTTTCAGTGCGAACGCATCAATACGCTCCATCCCTTGGGGGAATGTGGTATAGGATGCGAGCAAGAAGGAACTAATGGGCAGGGGCACTAGAAGTTGAGAATTTGGGTTGGAAAGGAAGCGTGTCTGGATAGCCTAATTGCTTAAGGTGACAATGACCGAAGCGAGAAATCCGGGTTCGAATCCCGGTCCAGCATAAATATTCAACTTCGTCGTCGAATTGATTTCAACGCATCAAAATGGTCGAAATGTTTTAAAATTTTGGTATGTTATACGAAAGAAGCCGCGGTGGAGTAGCCGAGCGGTCTAAGGCGCCTCGCTGCGGAGCGCGCGGTTGATCGCCGTTGGAGGTTCGAGTCCTCCCTAGGACATATGTGTGTGTGTGTGTGTGTGTGTGTTGACCTTACGTTAGTTTACCTTAGTTTAAGTAGTTTGTAAGCTACGGACTGATGACCGCGCTTTGGTCCGATAGCTTTAAAAACATTTTATTATTACTAGTATTGCCTGTGGTCGAAAATCGACCAATTGTGTTTACAATGGTCACTGGGGGTAAAATTTTACGTATCATGTCGGCGGCCTCGCGTGATTATGTTGGCAACATCAACAACACGATAGAAAATCTTTGCCCATTTGTTCGAACCACATACAATGACTCCATTAGTGTATCGTACAGATCATGAAGTAAACAAATAATGCTGTTCCTGCTTTATGGTTGTCAGGTTCTTGTCTGTACCCTCGTCCGCTCAGTAAAAGTAATTGCCCTCGTAAAGCGACGATTCCATGAGAAAACATCAGCGTTGTCAAGCGATTAGCTAAAATGAAGACTCACAGGATTCTCACTATTCAGCATCTATTACCAACATTATCATAGGAGGCCGCTGGGATGTTTGGTAAAATTTAACCGGCACTGGGAGGTATGAAACGGTATCTTTTACGTGTTAAGGAAAATGTCTGACACAATAACAACAAATAAAAACGGAAATATCTACTTCTCATGCCATTTTCGAATTATATAACTTTCATTAGGCTAATATTTGAAATCGAACTACAATTTCGGTGTTCGTATATTTATACAACGCCAAGAAATAATATTATTTTCATACAGCGATATTCAGAATTCCAGAGCTGACAACATGTCGACCTCGTAGTTCCACCCGTGCACTGCTACATGCCACTCCCGGTACATCATCATTTATATCGGCATTCTCGACTTCGTAGTTCCACCCGAGCAGCGCTAGATGGCTCTCCCGGCGCATCATGCTTTATATCGGCATTCATATGAAAACACCCATTTCCTTTAACCACTCTTAATCACTGCAAAAATGAATCATTTGAACGGCACAAGAAAGTGAGTTGGGAGTACCCCATGTTTCGATATTCACTTGTTTTAATACGGTATTTTAATACTGCAGATGCGCCGCATTACAGCGTCTTTGGTCGAGGAGAATAAATAGCCAATCAGTGATCTGATTGTTGGAGAATGTAGAACTGGATCCAAGCTGTAGATAGGAAAATTTCTACTTTCTTTTAATGGCTAAATGCACACACAATCTATATCTATAAATGTGAATGTCTGTTCGGTGTACATTTATCGCGTCTGAACCACAAGACATAAAGAGTTAAAATTTTGTACAGTTACTAATGTCTACCCGAGGAAGGCTTTAGGCACGTTTTTATGGCAGTCGGATAGCTATATATATATATATATATATATATTAATGTGAATTGTTCGGTTTACGCTTATCACGTCCGAACGACAAGACGCAGAGACTTAAATATTTGTACAGTTACTAATTTATACCTGAGGTAGGTTTTAGGCACGGTTTTATACCGAACATTTAGATATTTAGTAATTTGAAGAATATAACGCGTAATGCGGAACAATAATTACTCTTTCAAAATTATATTTACTCTTTGAAAATGGTTTTATTGGTTGCATTGTTGCTTGAGGGTTTATAATGATAAAAGGGTGGAGAATATTGGGATGAAACGTTATCGGTGTATATAAAATTCTACATGTGTATTTGTTAATATTTCGCTCTGCAGCGAAAAGTACAGAACGCAAACGAATGGTCTGTGTGTAATTGTTGTCCGAAATCTCCCGCTGTACACCTTAGCAGTTCCATACCGATAGCTATAAAGGGGTGGAAGATATGGTGGTTGAAAGTCGTCAAATTGTAAAAAAATTCGGACTGAAGGCCAGCGATGACGTTTGCAAGTCGGTTACATACAGCGAAATGTGATCCTATAGACCATATCTTTGGTCTATGCATGCTACAATGTCTTCAACTCTTTCTCTGTAAGGATAAGCATACGAATGAGGAAATATAAGAATAAATCAATAAAGCAGTAAAAAAGAAATTTCTTTTAATACATCTCTTTAAAAAAATCGATTTGACGTTTCGCGCATTACATCAAGTGATCGATCTGTGACATTATTACAATCATTATTGGTGCTATAAGGAATAATGTATGTATTATTTATGGTAAATCATTAAGCACTTCACATAATTTTTTATTAGAATGTTGAAAAATGTTTGTTTCTAAAGAAGGTATTGTATTTCATTTCATCCTTCAAAACCAGTCTCATAGCACACTGCTGAAAGATAGATTATCTATCATAATCAACCAACAGGCGAGCAGAGCCGCGGGTTTAAGCTAGTTATTTATATTCGTGAAATCTACGACAAACAATCTTTCGAATTATGTAACTTTCATTGGCCTTCTTGTACGAGTAAATTAACAATCTGTACCTCAGTTTTCGTGTTAGCGTATTTATATAATGATTTTATTATGAAAGAATCACTTACGTCGAGGAATATTAGTGGAGCACACAAGAGCCCAACGAAAGAATTCAGGGACGGAACTTTACGAGGACGAGAATTGTGGACGCTTTCGGATTCTGTGGCCAAGCACTAATACCACACGTCCTTCGGTTGCACGAGAAGCCTATACTGTGAAATAGAGTTGGCTACGGTTTCATGGTTTCGAAACCAGGTTTCGATACACACAACAGTTTCAGTGTTTCAAAATCGGCATCTTTCACGGTTTCGAAACCATGCGGTTTCATTCCGTTGTGTTTCGGCTCACATTCGCAGTCGATTGTCGACACACTGAAACCGTTTCTTCCTGTCGGTTTCACGGTTTCGTGTCGGTTTCATGTCGGTTTCACAACACCGGTGTTTCAAACCACTAATGCAGAAACGCGGAACAGACTAATGGTATCAAAATGTGGTGTTCATTTTACTGAAGCTCCACACAGATACACATATAACTTACTAGTATATAAACCATTTAGAGAGTGTCAAATAGTAGGTGACACTCTTGAGTCTGCAGCTTTTGATTACTGATATCAAGATTCGTTTGCAAGAGACTGCTGTATTCCGAAATGACATAATGTCTGCTTTATAAATGTAAAAGAGCAATAAAACAACGTTCACTATTTGCATTGAAAAACCAGTTAAATTCTAGGTTTATCTGTCATATTAAAGACACACGAGTGAAACTACATTCTTTAAAATAAGATACAACATGAAGCCTGAAATGACATTTTTTTTATACTAACAAGGGTTGATCGCATATTTAATCTCGTGTTAAAGAGTTGGTTTCTTATGAGCGAAAACAAAGTTACCTACTATCGTTATAATTTTTCGACACTCATGTTAAAAGAATTGCGGCGGTGGTGAAACGGTCAAGACGTACAAGCGGTGAACTTGCCTCTTACTTTATTATTTTTCTAATTCCATAGCATTACTTGCGATTATTTAGTGTGCCCTTTATTCCCTATAATTTATTTAGTATGTATAGAAAGTAGCATTTATGATCCATCACTGTAATATGCGTACCATATTGCAGTTTGTGAGTTCCTAACGGGGTAAACTTTTTCCTACCATACCGGCGGCGTCGTGTGACTATTTTGGCAACATCAACAACACGGGAAAAAATCTATATCAACATGTTCCGTACAGAACAAGGAGTAAATATATACTCTAATGGTTGACAGGTTCTTGTATGTAGGGGAGACCGGGGCACGTTTTCCAACATTTTACATTTTTATTTTTGTACTTCTTATTTTTATCGATTTTCCTGTAAACAGCGGATCATTATATTTCCTACACCTTTATCTACAATCTTGTACAGGTATTTTTGAAAACAGTAAATATTATTGTTTGTAGCAAATGATTTTTGTCTGACTATGTTGCGTTGGAAAATTTTCTCCGTATGCGGGGCAAGTTTTCCGGCTTACTTAAAATCTACAAGGGCAAATTTTCCAATTATACTTTCAATGTTAAAACAGAGATAATCACCTTGATTTCAATGAATACGTATTTTATCAAGAATTTACAATACATTACAAAAGAAGGATAGTAAAAGTAGCAACAGTAAATAAAAACAAATGCTACTTAATGGTTTTACAAAATATCTGACTTAAATATTTTACAAACACAGACATTTTTAACAATACTCATACTGATTGTCTGAATCACAATGTAAGCAAGCAGAAAAATGCAACATTTCCTTTCGAACAGTCTCCATGCGCCCATTTCGTGCACTGTACACACTTTTCATTTGCTTTAGACTTGGCGTAAGACTGAAAGCAATAAGGAATATGTGGCCCGTATGCTCTCAGAAAACGTACCCCGACGCCATATTCGGAACTATAACACTACGTCTATCAGTAACAATGTAAGCTATTTACAAAACAAATGCACAGTTACGTGAAGAAAGAAACTCACTTTTAGAGTGTGCAGTGTCAAAATAATAAGTTTAACGCTAGAATGTTTATTTTAAGTTTCAATAAAAACGTGAAAGTTAACTCACATTTGCAAAAATGACGAAAACAGCCCGACGTTGTGATTGCTGGTACAACACTGAAACTTTCGTAAATAACGCGTGCTATGTTGCTACTTCCTACAGTAGCACCGGTGGTACCATGTAGCGGTTTGTTTCGAAAATAAAGGGATTTGGAAAACTTGCTCCTATGGAAAATATGCCCCGGTCTCCCATATCCTTGTCCACATAGTGAAAAATATTGCCCTCCTAGAACGAAGATTTCATGACAAAACATACATTGGTTTACGGTTTCGTGGTTTCGAAACAGTGTGTCGAAACCACAGACGGTACGGTTTCATTTGTTTCGAAACCGTCACATGTTTCAGTTTTCCCATCTCTACTGTGAAACAGAGAGGAGATGGAAGGAAACAAGAGATAACGCGAAAACAACGGCGGGCGTTGTAAAGAGAGAGAAGGATAGTGAGGGAGGGGTGGGGGGTGTGTTGGCCGAGATGTAGTGTCTATATTCAGCGATAGCAGAGTCGGGAAAGATGAGCGCGGGCCGCGGCGGATATCCAATAACGCGGGGAGCCAACGGCCCGCCCGCCCTTGGATTTTCAGACTCAATTGAAACTTTCCTGTTCCCGCCGGCGCTCGCCGAAAAAGATAAAGAAGTGCCGAGCGATATTCGTCTGTCTTTTTCGAATTGCGTGTCGACTCATGTATTATGTATGTGGGCGGCGGTACACGCGCGCGGCCCCTGAATTATTGCTTGTTCTACATGCCATCCTATCAGGCGCGCCGCAGAGCGCAATGAGTTTTATGGACGCGTCATCTTCTTCTTGTTTTCCCGCCGCCCCGACCCCCGCGAGCCGAGGCAGACGAAGCAAATCCTTGCGCTGCCGCACACTTCCTTCCCTGCCTGGCCTTCTTCTTCGCCTCGCTTTGAAACGGCGGCTCACAGACCCTACCGCGTAACCGACGATTGTATCTCGCACTGACAACCAGGACTTGGCTGTACTCCAGTGGGAGGCCTTATTCTATCGTCCTTTGAAGACAGATTATTTGTCAGTGTGCTACCACTAAATGATCACATCTCATTTTTGGCCGGACGATTCCATCTGGGAGCAAGTGGTTTTATTTGACCCTGTAATAGTACTTTCCTTGTTCGTTACAAGACTGTGAATGAAATAAAATTCTGTTGAAATGAAAATGCGGTCATAAAATAGAAAAGCAATAATTTTGAATGAGTATTACAACTGAAATTAAACAAAAAAGGGCCGCTTGCGGAAAGTAATATTCCAACACAAATGCGTCATTCATTGAAAAGTTATTCATTGCTGTCTGCATTAGATATTTGTGAGACGTCGTGGCCATTTTGATACACTTTAAATAACATTAACTGTGCTGACCACAGCTGTACTTTATTAAGACCTTAAGCGTTTCGACGTGTCATCATTATCAAAGGCTATAAAAGAACATAATACGAGGCGCGTCCAGAAAGTAAGTTCCGTTTCAATTTATCTCCGCTGCAGCACTGCGATTGCAGTGCCGCACATGCGCTGTAGACGATGTGTATCAAGGAACGTGCGCCATTTGGAGATCGCTGTCAGTTACGTACGCTTTGTTGTCCTTGTTTGAAATGTCGGCGTTAATTGAAAATCCCGCCGCCTGTGAAATCAGGTCGGTGATTCGGTTTCTGAATGCGAGGAAAGTGAAACCAAGTGAAATTTTTCGGCAAATTTGCGATGTTTACGGACCAAATGCGATGAGTGATTCGATGGTGAGAAGATGGGTCCGACAGTTCAATGGCGGGCAAAGTGATGTGCACGATGAAGAAAGAAGTGGGCGTACACCTTTGGTTACAGAAGAACTGGTTCACGCGATTGATGACAAGATCCAGGAAAACCGTAGGTTTACAATAAGTGCTCTCGCTATGGACTTCCCCCAAATTTCACAATCACTGTTTACAACTGGATGAAGACACAGGCGGCAGATTTCTATGAAGAAGGTAAACAAAACCTGGTGCCACGCTTTGACAAATGCCTGCAAAGTTTCGGCAGTTATGTGGAAAAGTAGTTTACGAGTTGTAAAATTTTGTGCAATAAAAATTCGACTTACACTTCCTGGGATTACAGAGATATGAGGGTGTGGGTTAATGATAACTTCATTTTACAATAAACTTTGGGGGTAGGCTTCTAAAGGCCAGTATGTCGGTCCGTAAGGTACCCCACTTGATTTTAGTACTTAGTTCCATTGTCGAGTAATTCACATGAAGGTTACAATGTAAATTACGTTACCACATCTTCTTACTAACACGTTTTATTCAGGTAACTAACGATCGTGGCACCTTGTACCTATGCCACGGGCGTGGAGCTGTCATTCCTAAGGTTTGGATGTTATGTACTGTTGCCCTAAGTTGATCTATTTTATTGTGTATCTTCGTCGTTCTCTTCTTAATTGCCTACATGAGAGTGTCCATATGGAGTTCCTGGTGGATGTCCACGTTTCTCGTGTAACGGCCAGCCCTGAGGATCCATCGTAACGCCTTATTCTGGATAACTTGCAGTCTTGAGATTTGGGTCGCACTAGCTAGGCCCCAGACTGAGCTGCCATATAACATTTTGGATAGCACTGTTGCTTTGTATAGTTGCAGTTTGGTTCTGGAATTCAACTCTGCGCTGAGAAAGAACGGCATTAAGTTTTTGGCAATTGCATAGACCTTAGGTCGCAAGTTATCAATATGTTTGTGGAGAAAAAAGTGCTTATCGAGGGTAACTCTCACGTAAGTGACCGCCGCTCCCCATGGGATGACCTGTCCATGAAGTCGTAAGTTAGTTGGCATCTGTGGTCGTTTCCTGGAGAAATAGATCGCCGTGGTTTTTGCTGCATTGAGTTGTATTTTATTCAGCCTACACCATCCAGCAGTTCTGTCTAGTTGTCGTTGGAGCCGTGTTATGTTAGCTTGAACATGCCTTCCGGTGGTTATAAAAGCCGTGTCATCGGCGAATTGTGCAATTTGCACTCCTTCCATCGTTGGAATGTCGTTAGCGTATATATTAAACAGGACCGGCGATAACACCGAACCTTGGGGTAGCCCAGCTGCTGCGGGTCTGGTTGATGATGTCTTCCCCTCCGACGTCACCATCATAGTTCTGTCTTGAAGATAACTCGCGATGAGCTTGATGTAACAATCCTGTATGGGCGTTTGCTCGTGTAACTTCCGAATGAGGAGTTCCCTCCACACCTTGTCGTAAGCTTTCTCTATATCCAAAAATACGGCGGCCGTTGCTTTGGTTACGTTCATGTTCCTGGTGATGTGCTCTGCCAAACGTAGTAATTGGAGTTCCGCCGACAGTTTTCTCTGGAAACCGTATTGTTCCGCTCTTATAGTTCCGTCCTCTACTAGTGGTTTCAGTATCCGCTTTTGTATTACCCTCTCAAAGGTCTTCCCCATACCACTGAGAAGGCTGATGGGGCGATGGTTGGCTGGTTGCGTCGTGTCTTTCCTTGGTTTGGGTATTTGCACTACCATAGCTAGCTTCCATTCCACAGGAAAGTATATTGTCAGCATGCAGCCGTTGAATATTCTAGTCAACAGTACCAGCGGCTTCCTCGGAAGTTTTTTGAGGTGTTGGTTGCTGATTTTGTCCGCTCCTGGTGTCTTATTGGGATGTAATTTCCTGATGATACTCCGCACTTCGCTAGGTGTTGCCAGTCTTGGAAGTGATTGATCTTCTGACGTGATGAACTGATTGACTATCTGGACTGTAGCGGCCTCATGCTCCCGTTGCGCAGGGTTTAGTTGTTCTTGTAGCAGGGTTGTTTGTTGTTCGTAGGTGGTGACGAACGTTTCAGCTTTGGTTAATGGGTCTTCCGTTAACCCCTGTGGCGTTTGCAACAGTCTTTTTGGCGTGGGCTCTTGCCTGATGTTCTTCACCAGTCGCCACTCATCTTTCGTCTGGAGCAGGAAGTTCGACATTTTATCATCCCACCTCTCTGTTTTCCATTCCTGTAGTCGTCTACGTAGTTGTCGCTGAAGTCGGTGAGATTGTCTGCGGTACATTGGATTTCTTGTGTGTTTCCAGAGTTTCCTGTACCTGTTCTTCTGATGCCGAAGTTCTTCTAGCAGCGGTGGTAATGTTTCTATGTGGTGCGCCTCTTCCGAAATCGTAAGTAGAGACAAGTTATGAGCTTTGCGGACCTTCTTCGTTAAGACGTCTACGGCAGAGTCTATCTGCTGTGGTGTTTGTATTGCCATAGTTGGGTCTATGTTGTTATTTAATTAACTTTTAAATTGTGTCCAGTTGTTCTCCTGATATGTCCTGCGCCGGCGTATGGCCCCCGTCCGTGGCAGTACTGCAAGGACCTGGTCGTGGTTTGACAACAAGTCGTTGACCGTAATCAGCCTGGGGTCGATCCCGAGTCCTTGAGTGATAGCGATGTCTAATACGTCAGGCCGTTGGTTCGGTAGATTTGGTGTGTGTGTGTGGGTTCGGTTGGTCCCCACACTTCAAGCTCCAGTTCTTGTTCCAGCTGGTGGAGTTGGGTGCCTCTTGGATTTGTTACTCGGGAATTCCAAGTGGGATGTTTTGCATTCCAATCTCCTGCGATAAATGTCTTCCCATGAGGCGCAAGGATGTTTTCCAGGTCTTGTGGAATCAGCCGCGCTCGAGGACGAAGATACGTAGCTACTAAAGTGACCTCTCCAAAATCTGTCCGGATTGAGACTGCCGTTGCTTCTAGTTCTTGAAGTTGTGGTAGATCGATAGGTCTGTGGGTGATCGATCGACGGAGGAAAATTGCAGTTCCGCCACCTCTAGCTGGTCTGTCCGTGCGGTATCCCACCATATTTCTTAATTTGAAGGTTTGGTGCGGTCGTAAGTGGGTTTCAGATAACATCACAATGTCAATCTTGTGCCTGAAGATGAAATCCTGTAATTCGTTTTTCTTGTTCCGAACCCCAGTGGCGTTCCAGATACATAGTCTCAGATCTGTCGTATTGGCCTCCATGGTGTTACTCGGCTGCTTCCAGTAACGCTAACGTTTCAACCAGTATCACAATTTTTGATAGTTTGTCCTTAGCTGCCAGCATTCTCCTGCCAGCTGTGACAAGCTTAGTAAGAAAATTCTGGCTACTGAGGAACTTCAAGACTGTGGTGACTTCAGTAAGTGCCGCATCTGCGTCTCTGTCTCTTGGCGCCCTGGTTCGGCTGGTGCCTCTTCTGCGTCCTTGTAGTGCAGATGCGTAAGTCTGCTCTTCGTGCAGTCGGTATATTGTGTCCTGTTCCCGTTGAATCGTCTGAGTTGGTGATGCTGTTCCTGCGGTGTCTGCCACAACCAGCTTGACGGTTGTGTCGTTCTTCGGTGTTTCCTTTCGTTGTTTGCCATGTGTCGTAATTGGAGCGCGGAACCTCTTCAAAGTCTTTTGATATTCTGGGCACCCTTTCCATGAAGCTGCATGTTGTCCGTTGCAATTTGCACACTTAGGGCCCGAGGCCTGTGTAAGCGCGCACTCTTTGCTGGGGTGCATGTCCCCACATTTTACACAACGAGCCGGCAACCAGCAATAGATGGTGGTATGCGTCCATCTCTGGCATTTTTTACATTGTGTGGGCTCGTTCCGCGAGCGATAATCCTCGACTCGCACGTTTGTCGATAGTACGTACTTCACTCCATGTATTTCGCCCGTCTTGTCATTCTGCGGTAGAGTAACTGCATATACAGGTAGTGGGTACAACTTCCCTTGCTTTTTCTTTTTGTATTGATGTACCTGTCTAATAGTGAAACCTTGATCTTCTAAGTCAAGCTTGACCTCTTCCTCAGTGACCGTAGGTGGTAGGTCTTTTACTACCACTTTTAAATCTCTGGTGTTGCTGTCCTGGTATGTATGAAATGGCATTTCCCTAGTTTTACAATAGGCGAAAAGTTTGTTTTAGTCATCCATGGTGTCTACGAAAAACTTGACGCCATCTCCCGTATACGCTGCCCTGAGCCCACCAGCAATCTGGTCCTTTAGTTCTCGGCACAGTTTAACGTGGTTTGTGCTGTCGTAGATGACTATTGGTAGTATCTTAGGTGGTCTCTGTTGTGGTGTCGTTGACGGTATGTCAGCTGCCGGTGGTGTGTTCTGATTGAATGGTCCTGCTAAGACGTCGAACTTGTTTGACGTTTGCAGGGGTTGTGGCGCTGTTGTTGTAACCTTCTTCGTTGTCCGGCGCCGCGACGACTTCTTACTTTTGACTTGTCGGAACCCTTCCTCGTCCCTGACGCCATCAGCAGTTTGGCACTCCATGGTGTCTCCTCCCGTATTGGTGAAGGTGTCTTCGTTGAAGTCTGATGTCAGTGTGTCGTCGCACTCATCGTCGGAGTCGTGTAAATATTTCTGTTTAATTCTTCTATTTCCGTCTAGTGCTTGTTTCCGACGTCTGCTACGTTCGGCCAGTTTTTCTTCCCGATGTTTAAGTTTCGTGTCTGGTAGCGTCAAGGCTTTAACGCCTTGTTTGTTGGTGTCACCTTGTTGTTGTTGCTGTTGATGTAGGTCCTTTGTAGTGCTGTCCATGCCGAAGTCCGTGACGTGAGCCATGTCGTCATCCGTAGCAGTCCAGTGGCTAGTAGTGGTGCCTACTCGCGGTACTATTCCAGAGTACCTCGCCTAATAAGCGCCCTATACCACCGCGAAGCGCTAAACAAAACAAAGTTGGCGTATACTGCAGTCATAACTGTAATAAATAACACGTGCACACTCTTCGCTGTTCAGCAGAACTGTGTGTGTTTCATTTTATTACCAAACGGAACTTACTTTCTGGACGCGCCTCGTATTCCATCGAACACTTTGATAAAATATAGCAGATGAGTAACACTATCTTGACACTCACCAAAACTAATAAAAACTTATTGAAAAACTAAAAACTTTTCCCAAAAAACTATTAGTGTCATAGACATATGTCATACATATAGGAAGTTTACAAGCCCCCCAGAACATCTCTATAAGAAAGTCAAGTGCGTACTGAGATGTACTTAACAGTCAGTTACTATGCGGAAAATCCGCCAGATGGCGATACTGTGTTTTTGCTTCCCTCTCTCTCCACACACGCGCACTCATTCCCTACCGCAATGTTTGTTGTAGCGATTTTTTTTTTTTTTTTGCAGTTTTAAATATCTTAGTGCTGTACAAAATTTGTTTTATGTTTCCTGTTAAATAATACAATTTTAAATGTGTGCTATATAAAACGTTTCAAATAATTAAGTACTGTAAAGGACTGTTTTCTCTTAGAATATACAATTTTAGATGAGTGCTACACAAAATATTTACTGCCACACTATACTTTGACATCTTCAGGCCAGATAGTGTTAAGTAACACTCTGCTGACAAACACCAAAATCATAGTATCTTAACAGAATCTAGGTGACGGAAAATGTACGTGTGGAGGGAGGCGGAGGGGGGAGGGGGGGCAGGTGATGGGTAGAAACTTACATAAAGGTGCTGCGAAGGAAGAACAGCCACCAAACACCATCTGCCTACGAAAATCACTCGGTGGTTTCTGTAACCTACAAGCTTGCATTAGCTTCTTATTTATCACTAAATGATTAACTTGCAATGTTGGCTTAGAAGCTGCAGTACATTGTATCAGGGTAGTTCCACATTTATATGAACTTGATTACTATTTCTAAGTGGAGCTGTCAGAAAGTACTGTGTATAGTATTACAGTCTAAGGAAACTGATGTGGGGAAGATATCCATGATATAAAATCTGAGAGTAGTTAAAATACCCTATAATTCAGCTTCCAGAAGTACATAGCACATGTTAGCTCTCTATTATGAAACATGAGATAAAACAGTTTTAAGGTATACACTGGTCAGTAACATTACACTTAAGGCTGTTAAAATAAAAGTAAATATGAAATAATAACAACTGCAGGATCAAAAGTGACGTCTGCTCTTTCGGAACAGACTATATATATATAAAATGTGCCGGTGAGTGACTATGATCCTTTCGTTAGTGGGGAGGGGTGGGTACGTTTGGGGCCCTTACTCTTACGGGAATTAGTTTCAAACCTACGATTTTCAGTTCTGTGGGCAGGGTAAAGCTGGGAATTTGTATCTGACGGGAGGTGTGCTTAGGTGAACACTGTGTCAAAATGTTCAAATGTTTGTAGAGCTTATGGAACTTAACTACGAGGTCATCAGTCCCTAAACTTACAAACTACTTATGAACTAGCTATTACTAAGAACGGCACAAGTATCCATGCCCGAGGGGGGATTCGAACCCCCGACCGTAGTGACCGTGCAGTCAGTGACTGACGCGCCGCAGTACGCTCGGCCACCGCGGCTTGCGATCACTGTGTCCCCAGTGGTGTAGTGGTCAGCGCAACTGCCTAGAAAGCACAAGATCTGGGTTCGAATCCCGGCTGCGTACACATTTTTCAGCTTGGCCCAATTATCATATATTTTGTGAATTTGAAAGAATAACAACTGCATGATCAGAAGTGACGTCTGTTCTTTCGAAATAAACGCCACGTGTATACATAGAATATTTTAAGAAACAAGTCGTAATATAACATGCAAAGGTCAGTAACTGAATAGTGTCTACAGTAAGACATAAACTTACATTGTGGTTTCAATTAGTCACACAAAGACAGCACACCACATTTGCAGAGTTTCTCGTTACTGTATCCATTCTCAGTGGTAAGGAGCGATTGTCAGAGGTTGAGTGTGGTAATTGGATGCAGGACTGTAGGAGAATAGACCATGAAGTGATTTATGGGTGGGTAAAAATTAAAAGTACAAAACTATTTGTACAGATAATTGTATTGCAGAAAATTACAGTGTATCAACCTCATTATAAATCTGCAGAAACACCTTAAGTTTTCAGTATTGTTGAAGATATAGTGGACACAACTGCTGAACATATTGTTATGTTTAACAGGATATAATGGCAACATGTCGAAACGCGTAAGACCTCAATAAAGTGCAACTGTGGTCAAGACAGTTAAAGTTATTTCAAATTTTATTAAATCCGAAATAACCTATAAAATCATCATTTGTACAGACGACCATGCTCTGCAAGCGCCTTTGTGCATGCTGGTACGTAAAGCAACGTAATGATTGCTGGAATGTTTGCGACTTGAAATTAAACTCTCTCACTGGCTAGCAAAATTACTAATCATATAACTTTAAAACAACTGTTACGAAACCTCAGTGCGCTTGTGCTTGACTTTGAAGACAATGTTCAAACAGTACGAGCGTGTACTATCGTAATTCCACCAAAGGCAGAAAACCTGAAAATAATAAATCCATGACGAAAATGTGCGAATAATGAAAAGGGAGGACCCAATCTACGAAATAAGAACTCTGAAAGTGAAATTTAAGTACTTCATTATGAAATTCAGAGCAATACGGATACAGTTATTTACAATGCGACTATTCAGTCAGACTGCAAAGGCTACAGAACGTCAAAACGTAGTTCTTTCAACTCTTTTCTGGGACATATTTTATTTTTACAGAGTATCTTTTAATTTCGTGCGATAGGTGGTACACAGAACCTCAATTAAATTAAATCACTGACTTTTAAATAAATGTTAACTCAATAGGAATTGAAACTAAGAAAATTATCCGCTTGTCCTATCTGTTAAATTACTCCAGCATAAATTAACATTTCAACCCCTCGTGGGAGATATGTGTGTCGATGATGATGAAGATGAGTTTTTACTCTACAGCACAGATTATGCTAATAAGGAACTTCCTGACCGTGCCAAAACCAGGATTCGAACATGGGAAATTTGCCTTTCGCGGGCATGCGCTCTTTCGACTGCGCTATCCCGGCACGCTTCACAGTCCGTCCTCAACAGCTTTATTTCCGTCATTACCTCGCCTCCTACTTTCTAAACTCCACAGAAGTTCTCCTGCTAACATTGCGGACTAACATTTCTGTAAGAAGGGATACAGTGGAGAAAGGGCTTAGCCACAGCCTAGGGATGTTTCCAGAAATATTCATTCTGCATCGGAGTGTGTGCTGATATTAAACCTCCTATCAGATTAAAACTATGTACAAGAACCGGGACGAGAAGAGTGCTTGCCCACGAAAGGCAAGGTTCGAATCTAAGTTCCAGAACACAGTTTCAATCTGCCAGTAAGTTTTACGATGAAGATGCTGATGCCAACATACTACATCCAATCCCCTGTGTAATGAAATGATCCGTTTTCGATTCTGAAGATACTACTCTCCAGGTCCTTTCCGTATCAAAGTGGTTGATATTATTAATTACTTTTTTTATTGCAAAGTACCATTAAAACTATGGTATAAAAATGCGTGACTCCTTTTCTTTATTTTTATATGCCTACAGGCTCATACCTGTTTTACTTGTTTTTTAAAGGACACCACGTGAAACACTTAGCTTACCAGTGACTGCTATCAAGTTGTCCCCATTAACTATTTTTTAAGTTGATATAAAAAAATAAAGAAATATAAACCCTAAGACGCCCCCACCACTTAAACTCCGTCTTTACTTTTAATACGGTCTTGAGGCAAGCATGGAGCCTACTCTCATAAAAAAAATTTACTACTTTAGTCACAAAACCAAAGTCACTCTCAGTTATTATATGGATACTTACATCTCCAAATAGTTTTATTGGCTCCAAACCCTAAAGATGTTATAGTTTCTATCCGTAACAGTCGAATTTCAAGCTAAGTATCTGAAGGTAAGTTGGTTTACTAAACTCCACCTAACACACACATCGGAAGTGATTAGGCTTAAAATGGTGACTGAAGTCAGCATGAAGTCCGCATTAAGTAACTCATTTACGGAACGTGCTTATTGACTAAAGGGTTTTGAGTGAGTGGTGGTCAGTCCCAAGTGGAGTGGACGCGGCAATTTCGACAGAGCAGTCTTACTATTTTTGAATGAATCCTGCCGGTCTTCATTGAGCCACGCGTGGGTCGTGTGCTATATTGGTATTGTTTGCATAGCTCTGATCACAAATACTGATTCGACAATTATAGAAAAATTATGATCCTTATCCTGATTACTAAGTTGCACTGTTATAGGTAGTAATTATATGACTACGTACCACATTAAGCAACCTTCACTGGAAAATTATATCGCCGCCACAGGAAAGAAGTGTATCAAACACTTACGCGGTTAAAACCTTAAACTTTCAGTGGAAATTCACAAAAAACTGCCTAGCAGTAGATAATGCAACACTAAATCGATTCTACACATTTCATTTTGTATTACCATTTATCGTTATAGCAATGGTTATAATACATCTATTTTTCCTTCACCAAACAGGATCTAATAACCCAATTCCATCACCTGCAATACTATCAAAAGCTAACGTTCATGTGGAACTACTATCCCTTTACGCAAAGGATATGAAACGGCCAGTAAAGTTCAACTCGGCAAATCAAAAGCAAACTTGGGAACTAACAAGCAACTAACTTTAGGAACCCGTATATTATTGGGAGATCTTCTTCTTTCGCCATTCAGTAATCAGTAATATTCTTTTTCAGGCTGAAGTATTCATTGCAGCTGGTGTATTCTTTGAGGTGTTCCTACTATCTTGAGCGTCCCACTTCCAGTTTGGAATACTCGTTAACAGTTTTTGCGTTTCATAGGGGGGGGGGGGGAGGGAAATCTAGAACACACACACAAAATAAATTTTATTTTAACAAAAATAGACACTTTCGGAAATAATCCAATATATAAAAATTAATGTTTGTTTCTCGTTTTGTTCGCATTTTTTTCACGGTCATACCGTACATCCGATTGCGATAAAACTTTGTTAACTCATTTAATGCGCTCGCGTGAAGGTTATAGGCATACTAAAATTAACTACGTGTGTTGCATGTTCAAATGTTCAAATGTTTGTTAAGCTTAAGGGACTTAACTACGGGGTCATCAGTCCCTAAACTTACAAACTACTTATGAACTAGCTAAGACTAAGGACGGCACAAATATCCATGCCCGAGGGGGGATTCGAACCCCCGATCGTAGTGGCCGTGCAGACCGTGACTGGAGCGCCTCAGTCCCCTCGGCCACCGCGGCCGGCTGTGTTGCATGGCGGAGGGTGCTTTACAGTTAGTTAATTCGTTTCTTAGGACATCACGCTGAAATTGCTAGACGGATATGAATAGAATGTGGAACAGAGGTAGCTTGTACCCTGATTAATACATGGGCTACAAATGTTTGTAAATCTATCGGACCAAACTGCGTGGTCATCAGTCCGTAGCTTACAAAATACTTAAACCTAGGTAAACTAACCTAAAGACAAACACACAGACCTATGCCCCAGGGAGGACTCGAACCTCCACGACGAGCAACCGCGCGCTCTGTGGGAGACGCTTTAGACCGCTCGGCTACTCCACCGCGGCACATGGGCTATATTTAATAAGCTACCACATGGTGCGTGGCGGAGGGTACCTTACAATGGGTAAATATGTTTGCTACTCCTCCATGCTGCGAGGGTATTTGAATGAAATGTGGAATGAAGATAGCTTATACCCCGAGTAGCTTTCGTAAGCCTCCGTAGGTGCTTGGCGGAGGGTACATTATAACAAACATCCAAATTGTTTAACTGGTCACCATGAAAGTCAGCACATAAATGTATGTTTTCAAAAAGGAGATTTTTACTATATTTTTGGCTAATTTGATCACTCAGAAGGCACGTAATCAAATCAGAATAAAATAATGAAAGCTTTATTAACCCCAATCCATACGACAGCAGCATTATAAGTCTGATTCGTTTTCTATGCAGCAAGGCATGGACGTCCATCGAAATCTACAAGGAAATGCTGCCCACCTATGTGAAAAACGTTCTCGCTTTCAGATGTGCGAGTTCGGAAAAGACCGTAAAGTCTTGCTTGGCTATGAGTGGTCGGGCATGGCGCTTTCCTCATTGGCTGAGGACAACAATGGTCTGGAGTGTAGCACTATATGGGAGTGAAAGGTGGACGATACGGAGTTCAGATGGAAAGATGGTAGAAGCTTTTGAAATGTGTCTGATGATGAAGATGCGTATATCACGTAACTAATGAAGATGTGCTCAACGGAATTGGGGAGAAAAGGACTATCAGGAACACCTTGATTAAGAGAAGGATAGGTTGCTGGATCACATTCTGAGACATCAAGGAATCTTCATCTTAGCATTAGAAGGACGTGTGTGCGGTAAAAATCGTAGAGTGAGACCGAGCTTCAGCTGCATTTTATTGGCAGAACGTTGAAAGATGCAACAGAACTACTAAAGAGACTGCATACACTACACTTGTCCGTCCTCATTTGAAGTATTGGTGCCCAGTGTGGGAGCCTTATCAAGTGGGTTTGACGGAGGACATCGAAAGAGTCGAAAGAAGGGCAGCTCGTTTTGTATTGACACGATGCAGGGGAGACAGCGTCACGAAAATGATACAGGACCTGGGATGGGAATCATTACAACAACGGCGATTATAGCTGTGGTGTGATCTACTTACGAAACTCCAATCGCCCATAATCTCCTCTGAATGCGAAAATATATTGTTGATTCCCACCTACATAGGTAGAAATGATCATCAGAATAAAATACGAGAAATCAGACCTCGAACGGAGAGATTCAGATGTTTTTTTTCTTCCCGCGCGCTATTGAGAATGGAATAGGAGATGAACAGTATAAAGGTTGTTCGATGAACCCTCTGCCAGGCACTTAAATGTGATTTGCAGAGTATCCCATGTAAATGTTGATGTAGATGTAGAAGCAGATTCAAAAGGATGTGTATTATCGTTGTTATTCTCAGATGAAGAGGCTTGCACAGGGCATGATAGTGTGGATAACTGCAGCAAACCCGTCTGCGAACTGAATACCACAACAAGAAGTAGTTTTTAAGCCCAGGGACTGAGTCCCATATATTTACCTACATCTGAACATTTGGGACGGGCGCGGCGGAGTGGCCAAGCGCATTGAGGCGCTATCCTCAGATGCGCGATGCCGTTCCCCGTCGGGGTTTCGAATCCCCCCACGGGCATGGATGTTTGGATTATCTTTAGTATAAGATAGTTCATAAGTAGTTTGTAAGTTTAGGGACTCATAACACCGCAGTTAAGTCCCTTAAGCTTAACAAAAATTTGGGTCGACCGATATCCTTCCCCATACTGAACGTGAGTTCAACCTCTAACGACTGTGCAGTATTGACGTCAAACCCTACGCATCCTTTTCTACATCTGCATCTACATGGGATACTGTGTAAAACATATTTAAGTGCCTGTCAGAAGGTTCATCGAACCACCTTTATACTATTCATCTCCCATTCCACTCTCGAATAGCGCGCGGGGGGAAAGAACATCTGAATCTCTCCGTTCGTGCTCTGATTTCTCGTATTTTATTCTGATGATCATTTCTACCTATGTAGGTGTGAATCAACAATATATTTTCGCATTCGGAGGAGAATGTTGGCGATTGGAGTTTAGTAAGTCGCCCCCGCTGCAGCTATAAACGCCGTTGTTGTAATGATTCCCACCTCAGATCGTGTATCATTTCCTTGACGCTGTCTTCCCTGTATAGTGCCAATACAAAACGAGCTGCCCTTCTTTTGACTCTTTCAGTGTCCTCCGTCAAACACACCTGATAAGGATCCCACACTGGGCGGCAATACTCCAAAAAAGGACGGACACGCGTAATTTATGCAGTCTCCTTTGTAGTTCTGTTGCATCTTTCAAGGGTTCTGCCAATAAAACGCAGTCTCTGTTTCGCCTTTCGCACGACGTTATCCAAATATTCATTCCAGTTTATGTCTGAAGTAATAGTAATTCCTAGGTATTTCACTTTTGATTGATTTATCTTTTAAACAAAGTTTAAATATAAAGGATTTTTTTCGTACTCATGTGGACGATTTCACACTTCTCGTTATTTAGAGTCAATTGCAAATTTTTATTCTATAGTGATATCTTATTTAGATCGTTCTGAATTTGGTTTTGATCTTCAGATGATTGTACTAGACGGTAAATGACGGCGTCATCTGCAAAAACCTAAGAGAGCTGTTTAGATTTTATCCCAAATAGTTTATGTAAATCGTGCTTTGGATACTGACGCTGTTCCTTTCGTGCTTGCTGATCCACATTCATCTTTTCTGGCGTCGGAATTTTCACAGTGGTTCACTGTGCTGCCACTGCAGCCCAGCTGAGGCTCTGGTGGAGAGTCGCCCTCGGCTCAGCCAGCTGATGGGGTTCTTCTCCTGGGCAGCGAGCGGTGGCGCTGGCGCCGCTCATGTTTTATGCATGATTGATCAGGCGGCCGCAGCGATCGGGAAGCGCTGACTCATTAGCAGAGCCGGCCGCGACACTCAAAAACCCATCTGGCCGCAGGGCCGCTCGGCCGCAAACCCCCCAGCGCGACTTCACCCCTATTAGCGACTTTGGACGGCTACGTGGAAGCTACACTTCCTGAGGTCAACCGGCAATGATAAGCCCGTGTCCAGTCTCATCAGTGCTTCATATCACTCCACAAGGTGTCACTGGGTTCTGAACTGGAAGTATCGTATTGATCTGAATATAAGCAACGCTCTCAATTTTGATTGTAGGAAGGACCTATTTTGATTGTAGGAAGTAACTTAGTATCTTGAAGGGAAGAAAAATCATGGTCTCTCGACACCCGTTCATTGTAACTATTCTCCTGACAGATTTGATGAAACCAGTCACGACGTCCTCTCCTGTATAAATATCGTAATCTCATGAGTTACGCAAGAACCTTGCGTCCCTCCATGGATGATGATTTCGCTTGGCATTTTTGGCCGTTAGACCCCAGCAGGGCACGTGTTCGGTATGCCTTGTGCAAGTCTTTTACGCGACGCTACTGGGGCGACTTGCTAGTCAATGTTGATGAATTGATGATGAGAACAACACCCAGTCCCCGAGTGGAGAAAATTTCCAACACGACCGGGAACCGAACCCGTGCCCCCTGTGTGACAATCTACCACGCTGTCCAATAGCCTACGGAGAAGGACATAATTTGCTTGTGTTCCGATCATTGTCTTCCATTACAGGTTTTATCCTCTTTACAATCAAAGTCATTCCCTCGTGTCTTAACACGTATCGCGTTACATATGTCGTGCCTTAACAAATGTCGAGAGCTACTTGGGTACAGATGGCACAGGTGTGCTGTCTGCGAGCTACACTTCCTGTGCCAGCTGCGGATGTAAAGAGAGCAAGAGGTTTTTGCAACATGTAGCGTCGTCGTCAGCTGTCACCGTTGGAACAGGATGTGACGAATCTACCTAGCAGATTGAAAACCTACTGCCAGACCGAGACTCGAACCCAAGACCTCTGCCTTTCGACAGCAAGCGCTCTACCGACTGAGCTACCTGTGCATTTCTCATGGCCCGTCCTCATTGCTGCAGTTCCACCAGGACCTCGTCTCATACCTTCTAAACTTCAAATGAATGTTCATCTGTAAAAGAGTAAAATTCACAAAGTAATTTTCAAATTTAAAAGGGGAATATTATGCTCTCGTTAATTTCATTAATGGTTATTATTATTATTATTTATTTTTCGTACTAACGTCTTTTGTTGATTAACGAGAACAAATGTTACAATACAAGTCTAATACACATGTTTATTCTGTGATGGGTAGAAGTGCAGCGATCATTCATTGTGTATTTATTTTATCGCAAAAACTTCGCGTCAACCGCTAATAAACGTACGTACTGTTGGCATTAATTATGAACGGTACTTTCGAGATTAGATGTGTTCAGATGTGTTACAGAATTCGATGAAGTGGAGAGAAAATTCTCTCGAGGGCTGTTGTTAGGAGTGTACCCATTCTGCATGGATGGAATCTGTTATAACTTGACTCTTAGTATAATATTGCACTGCTGATCTCCAGCTACACGCAGAGATGACTGATTGTTTTCTCCCTACAGAGGTGTTTTGTTGATTATACAGTTAAGTTACATGGATAGGAGTGACAAAACTTGAAAAGCAAGTGACAGAAAGAAAAGTTAATCAGGATGGAAAAGGGATGTGACTCAAAATCGATGTTGGATGGAAAGCAAAGATATACATATGGGACAGTGTTCACGCTAGTAACGGTTACGAGACCAGCACTCCTGGAAGAAAGGATACTCTGCAGACATGGCTTAGCCACAAGCTAGAGGACGTCCAGGGTTCGAATCCCGATCTGGAACATAGTTTTAATTTGGCAGGTATTTCGTATCAACATACACAGCGCTGCAGAGTGAAAATTTCATCCTCTACGTTGTGGCTAAGTCATGGTGCCACAATATCAATTCGTCAAAGAAATGCTATATTTGCACAATTTTCAGGTGAACACCTATGGAGTTTGGACTGTAGAGAGGATAGGCCGTGAGGCGTACAAAGGTAGAGCACTTGCCTGCGAAAATCAAAGACCTTGGGTTCGCAAAATTGACTCGCACACTGTTTTAATCCAGCAGGCAGTTTCATATTAGCGTACACTCCGCTGCAGAGTCAAAATTTCATTCGGGGTAGATGCTGGGAACCCAATAGATGGAAATTTCGAGTTCGGCAGTGATACCGGTATCCGCCTTCACACGTTCAACGGGGTTGGAACACTTGCGCGGAGTGACACTTGCGCGGAGTGACACTTGCGCGGAACCGGGGGCCCTTGGGGTGGCTAATGGTTTTTCCTGGGTACAGGCACACCAAGAAGTCTAGCACTGCTGTTGTCAAGTTTCCACACTGTCAACATAACACGAAAATCAGTGAAATTGCACAACCCTTTCAAAGCTGAAGAGCAATATAGTAACTTGTGCAACTACATATTAATCCGTTGAGTGTTCCTCCTGTAAACAAAAAGGTATTTTAATAGTGATAATGTTTGGAGAGTTATTAAGACATTCTCTGCTACTACAAGACGATGACTTTCAACAGTCATACCTCCTAAAAGCATATTATTCAGGACACTAAGCATATCAAGACACCTGCGCAAGCAATAAATATATTAGGCATCCTGCACAGATACGTTGATGTAATTGACCGCTATGTAGTTAACCCTACTATCACGCAACTTCCATCTTTTTAAAAATAGCTACTATGATTTTTAATAGGAGACGCAACCTTAAACCTTCAATTAAAAAACGTTAATAATAAATCAATGAGTATTTTACATACTTGAAGCGTTTATTCGTAGACCCCAAAACGATTTGGCTGTATTCGAATTACAAATACATCTAAGAAATATATTAAATTCGGAATGTGTAAGGGAATGTCACACACCGAAAAATGCTGAAGATAAATTCTATTTTCCATCACCGTCATATAGAACCATTTTTACTCCGAAGAACAGGGAGAAACAAGTTGCAAGACTTCCAGGAAAAATGAAGCGAAATTGGCAGCCAATAGTTGGTTATAAATTACATTGCTTGTTAACTGTATAAATATAAATTACGGAATACGAGGAATTACTGTTCAGTACAGTCAAAACGGTCCAAGGTAATAGGCAGTGGTTTACAATCATATATCCGTTCACTCTCCTCCTCAAGAAGTCTGTGTGAAGATTTATATTCAGAACATTCAAGAAAAAGGTGTTGAAACTACAAGAAGCAGCTCATTTACTGAGGAAGGGAAAACGTTATGATGGCCGTAAATTTGAATGGCTGTATCTCTTGTAGTAAAAAAAAAGTAACATTCATTTTTTGATAAAATGTTAAAATCCAATATACCAGAATTTCGTTTTTCTAAACTCAGTGCCAACTTTTTTTTGTCAAAATTTTTGCAGGAAGTAGTCTTGACGTGATTTCATACTTCTATGCATCAATATTATCAAACATGTAATTTGTGTCACAAATTGCGCGGCCGGTCCGGTCGGAGGTTCGAATCCTTCCTCGGACACGGGTATGTTTGTTTGTACTAAGTCATTTTAAGTAAGATTAAGTAGTGTGTAACTCTAGCGACCAATGACCTAAGTAGTTTGGCCGCATAAGACTACACATATACACGTAATTTATTTATTTCATAACCACATTTAAGTACTAATAATTAAAGAAACTTAAATGTAGAGATTTTGAAATAAACACTGAAAACAAATGATTGATATTTCTCATAAGATGAATGCACACAAGCGTTGAATTATGTCTTGTGAATGTACCTAAAAAATCTGCCATATGAAAAATGTAGTGTGAGTCCCAAATTTGTTTTTTCTGTAATAAGATTAAAAACATTTTAAAAATTCAGAACTCGAAAATCAGTGAAGTTATGGACTTGAAGCGTTATGAGTTGCTAAATCTTTACATAGTAGACACGATTTTAAAATTTGGTTGCTATCGCCAAAGTAGACGAAACGTTTAACTTTTTGGTGTAATCTTCGCCGTGTAGACTGTATGTTGTAGAAGTCTACGTCGAACCTAATTATAAACATACCTCTGAGGAGAGAACGTTGTTTGCACTTCTCCTGCGTTTCCAGTCGGCTGTGCTGTGCTACGTAACGACATCGTACTGTTCCACTTTACCGAGTGCTATATATGTATTGGTGTGATGTCTACTTACGAACTAGGACGGCACAAATATCCATGCCCGAGGGGGGATTCGAACCCCCGACCGTAGTGGCCGTGCAGACCGTGACTGAAGTGCCTCAGCCCCCTCGGCCACCGCGGCCGGCGAAATAAGACATCACACCAATATATGTATCATTTAGACGCAAAGATTCTGGGTTCTTTTTTCATCGCTAACGCGATTAACAACGTTAGACCTCGTGTGTAAAGAATTAAATGTTATGAGTGCCACTGGAAAAATGCATAACTACCACCTGTTATTTGAGACCTGAAGATGACCTGAAATTTGCCGAAATCGATATCACATAATGAACATAAGGAATAGCTGTCTGTATTTCATAATGCTATTCCTAACATATTTAAAAGCTGCTCAAAACCACCTACAAAAAACCTTTGTAATGAGATTTTATATAATTCCACGATCAAATTGTGTTTTAGTTATTTGTAGTAATACACCCAAAGATCTGCCCTTGCTTTTAGTGCCTTGATCAGCTGTTTATTTTTAGAGGTATTACTAGGGACAGGAAAAATTCGAATTTGCCATAAATGCGAATATAGATGCGAATTCTGACTCAAAATGCATTAAATCCGAAATTGTAGTTAGCAACGGTTGCGCTCAATTCCGATTTCATCACATTCCTCTTCACATGGTGCTGTATTGTAAATCGAGTGATATTTGTATGACGTGTTATCTCCCCGTTGAATGAGGCTGTGATATCTCCGGGCCGTTACTACAGCTCCACCTCGCTCCCTGAATACGGCACAGGTAGCGGCTGGAGGGCGTGGAGTAGGGGTGGTGTATCTCTACTTCTGGAACACCCTGTTCACTACCTGCAGCGTCCGGGTCTCCGCGCAAGTGTCTACAAATTCCCTTTCCGCGCAAGTGTCACTCCTCGCAAGTGTCACAAACTCCGTTCAACCGCGTGCAGATTTATTGTGAATGATTGATTAAGGGAATTACAGTCCACAACAGAGGATCTACCAGCCGTCTAGGCACCCTCGATGATCGTGACCTGAAACAAATGACACGAACCATCAACAGAGACAGCATGGAAACAATGCAACAAATCACGGTTCAGTTCAATACAGGAAATACTAGATAGGCCTCCAAGTGCACAATTCGACGGAACATGGGTTTTGTGGGAGACAGGAGACGCGAACGCAGACTGTTGCCAATATTAATACACATCATTGTCACAAAGGCTTACTTTTGTCGCAGGAATGGACTCCATCTGTGTATATCTTTTAGTTAGGAATGTTTTCAGTCACAACGGTATGATATCATGAAGCAGACAAGCGCCATGCCACGTAGACGCGCTTGTGCGTCCTACAGTCACCTGAGCGAGTTTGAATGGCGGGATAATCCTTTCGGAGAATCACCTAGACGTTCTACGTCAGTTGTGCGACGAATACATTCTCACACCTGTACACAATGTCCTGGACGGCTGAGCAGCATCGACGTCAAAAAAGATCGTCGTATTGTAGGAGAAGAAGTGACATATCGTAGAACTAACGTAGCACAGATAAGATGGTTCGTCAGCTCAGAATTGTCAAGATAAACTGTTGCCAACCGATTACTAGCAGTGGGATTACGGCCACACACACACACATCTAGTTCCTTTTCCACTAACGCCACAGCATCGACGGGATCGGCTAGTCCTCAGACGAACTCGTCGAAGATGGAATGGAGAGCATGATAGTGATGGCAGGCGTCGACATAGATCTGGCGAGGGCATTCGTCCAAAACCCCAAGTCTTATGGACGGGTGTATGATAAGGTACAAATCTCCTTTACCTTGGTGGAAGGAAGACTAACCAGCGCATGGTACGTGCAGAATGTAGTAAGACCCGTTCTTTTGCAGTTGTTGCAAAAGGAATGTGATGTGTTGCTACAACAGGAAAATGCTCGCCCACACCCTGCGCGTGAAACTAAAAACGGTCTGCAAGACGTGAAGCAACTTCCCTGGACAGCACGATCACCGGACTTGTTTCCAATCGAGCACGTGTTGGACTGATGCAACGATATCTGACCTGTACGACTCGTCAGACCACAATTCATGCAAAACTGCATGAACATGTCGAGCAGACGAGGATTAACGTATTCCAACATAGTGTTAATTCTGTATGAGTAAATGGATGCCCCTGGGAGGTTATATACGGGGTTGGAACTTAAATAGTGGTAACGCTTCTATGAAGACACTGTGCAATGGAATGTACTATTGTCGCTGATAGCACCTCCGAGCAAATAGACTCGCCCGCCCGGCGTGCATACAATCGAGGGTCTAACGTAACGGTGTCACTATGTTTTCGAAACAGGGAAAACGGTGTTGGATCAAGATTGAATGTGCCAGATGTTGAACAGCACGACAGTGTCATCAAGGTCTTCAAGAGGCGTTTGGGAAAGCGGCGTTGCCATACAGAAAGAACAGCGGCACAATGGATAAAAGCCTTCAACGAAGGCGATGGTGTTAAACTAATGCATTACGTTTCTCCACGGCAGACCGTCAATGCACAGTATTACTGTTCGTTTTTGGAGCATATCGTGTTACCAGCTTTGGGAATAAAGCGGCAACATTTTCTGCGCAACTCACCCATCATTTTGCACGACAATACGCGGGCACATAAAACGTAAGCTGTGGGTGCTGTGTTCGGTCGATGGGACTGTACCATTCACCACTCCACGGACTTAAATCCTTGTGACTTTGATTATATTCCGAAGATGAAGGAACCACTTCATGGCATTCGCTTCAGAACTGTTTCAGAGATTCGACAGGCAGTAGACCCTCCATTCGCACCATTAACAGAACAGGCTCTGCTAACGGTATACTACGCCTTCCACGGGTTCTACACAACGCTTGTGACTACTTTGAAGGACGGTATGAGGTGCAAACATTAACTCTTCTTCACCAGTTGTGAATAAATAGTTGCCACTATTTAAGTTCAAGCCCTCGTATAACCTGCATTCGTCAGTCATCAGGATTAAAGTACACAGACGTTCATAGAATCACTCAGGCACAACTCACACACAAGACTACCGCCACAAGCTGCCAGCCGCTGTGTAATGGCCGAGCGCTCTAAGGCACCTTCATGTGGAGAGCGTGGTTGTTCCCTGTCGGAAGTTTGAGTCCTCTTTCGGACATGGGTGTCTGAGTTGTCCTTAGGTTAAGTTAGTTTCAGTAGTTTGTAAGCCTAGTGACTGATACACACTGTAAGTCCCATAGATTTACAAGTATTTGAAAAGGCTAAGTTGTATGGATAAATTGGAAAACTCTTAATACGAATGACGTATCTGGCAGATCACCATGATATTTGGCACATATATGTATGTTTAATGCACAAGTTTAAGACACCGCATGGTGCACGGCCGGCGGCTATCTTGAAGTGAGCTTCGATTTTGTTTGACTAATCACCATGGACCTTGCCAGATATTTGTTGTTTCTTATAGCTAGGGGGAAGGGTGTTTAAAGTATCAGAAGTACCGGAGAATCTTTAGTGTGTGGTAAAGATATAAGGAATATTGCTTGCCAACTAGCTGGCAGGAAACATGGCAGCGTGTAGCTGGCCGTTGTACTTCTGGTTTTTCGCAGATTTCTGGACCTGGATAAGCCCATCACTTAGCGACGATACTGGACAACAGGCGAGGCCGGTCTCAGCATATGCAAAGATTTGTGGTAATTATTCAGCAATCAGTCGTCATAAATATAAATTCTTTATTTGTTGGCAAATCCGGATTTCGACCACTGTGTGGTCATTATCAATGCTTAAAATAAATTAAAAAACTTAAAATAACTCGACCTCCATGTAGGAGGTTGCGTTTGTACTGACGCGTCAGTACAGGCGTCAGTACAAACGCAACCTCCTACATGGAGGTCGAGTTATTTTAAGTTTTTTAATTTATTTTAAGCATTGATAATGACCACACAGTGGTCGAAATCCGGATTTGCCAACAAATAAAGAATTTATATTTATGACGACTGATTGCTGAATAATTACCACAAATCAAATACAGTCGTGGAGCACCCAGTCCAATATGGAATCAAGCCTGATATGCAAAGATGGCTGTTAGTATGGAGAATACAACTGAGTTGAAAGAGGGCCATACTTGAAAATACAAAATTCAATAATAATTCAACGTATTGACGTATAGCAAATCCAAATATACTAATAAACGCAGGAAAATTAGGCTCATCGCATTAACCAACAATATTTTTAATACTTTGAAAACTACAAAAGTTAATTTTCACAGTATCTGAATATAACAAAATTAAACTTCAAATTACCAACTTTTCAATTCGTCATGTGACTTCAACAAACTATTTCATCGTCTTATCGTCCACAGTACCTCAGCATGATATGCACCTCTTATCCTCAAGTTCATATATCTGTCCCTTGGGTATGAGTGTGTGTGTGTATGTGTTCCCCTTAGCATATATCAGTTTAAGCTAGTGTAAGTAGTTTTTAACCCTAGGTCCCTCAGATTTACAAACATTTTATCAGTTTTTGTGTAATGTGAGCGCTCAAATTCATAAAGGCTGGTTTATTTACTTATTTATTTCATAGATTATTTGTACTGCTTTTAATATGTTTATAACTTTTCTATTTAATATTGTAAATGTTAAGATAGTGTTGAAGTTGTTAAAGTTAAGTTAAAACGAATCTTTTCTGTTAAGAAATATGCATGTTTGGAGGTAATGGAGATCTGCCAATGAGAGAATAGCTAGGGCAGAAGACGGCTGTGGTCAACTGTGGGTAGAGAACTCCTTGGGGGCTGGAGGAACACTTTGCCTCTCGTTTTGGAAGGAGGATGACCTGACTGGTTAGCTGCAGTGATTCGCTTGAGACAGTGTTAGAATCTGTTCAGCAAACGACCGCTTTGTCGTTGTAGGACTTCTGACTTTGCCAAGTTTAAGAACTTTATTATTATTATTATTTTATAAAATTTTGTCATGTTTGGGGCGATCTTTTAATCAATTTATTGAAGACCAGAGCCAAGATTGCTTTTTATTTTTATTAAATTACCGGTTTCGCCAGTTTAACTGCCATCTTCGGATCTTAGATTTTATTCTTTAGAACGCTGTTCACCTGTTCTGATAATTTTAAAAGGTTTATTTCTAATTTATTACTTTTATTTGTATAGGAACACTTCCAGTAGATACATCTATTTTTTGAATAAACATTACTCACCTGAATTACGTGGGGGTTACCTACGTCATTTTCAAGCATTAACATAAAACTATTATTAATCATTCGCTGTATTTTATATACCATAATTATTTCGTAAATGTTACCCTATGCACAGAGTGAGTGACTGTAGGATCACAGGTAGTTGCTGGACATGAAATCAGGCATTTGCAGTACAGCCCTTAGACTGCATCGAGCCGTAATTCATTTACTGTTCTGTACACAACTCAATACCTGTATGTTGCGCTCTAGCTGGTTTAACTTTATGTGTCGCCCATTTGTCTCTACAATGTGAAAGATGATTTCTTCCACTTCCTATTACGCGCAAGGAGTAATCTTCAATGGTTTGTACACAAAACACTACGGTCGGGGGTTCGAATCTCCCCTCGGGCATGGATATTTATGCCGTCCTTAGTGTTAGCTAGTTCATAAGTAGTTTGTAAGTTTAGGGACTGATGACTCCGTAGTTAAGTCCCATAAGCTATACAAACATTTGAACATTTGTACCCAAAACGGTAGGCTTTTCAGATGGAACAAATCTACCATGACATGCAGGCTAGACATAGAAAGCAACGTACGTTTCAACCCAAGACGGGCTAGAGCTTCTTGACTGTGATCAAAAGGAACTGAATGACTACTCCTGTAAGTAGGAAATAAAAATAGTTACTGCTAAATGATATCACCAAGTATGGGAGCGTCATGTTATGCAGTGTATCCATAAAAGAAAAGTGTTGTTCTAATGAGAAGTAAAAATCTAGTTTTGTTATCGTTAAAAATCAAAAAAGTATGCAAATAAAGTTATGAAAAAGTAAACAGTGAAAGATAATAATATAAGACAGGAGATGGCATCATCTCGAAGAACCTGAGCCAACTAGAATAATTCCCCTTTGTCATGTGACAAACAGAATCCTATAAATGGAACACCTACCTGAAGTTCCAACACATACTGTGGAATTTACCCAGTTTAAGTCATTTACAAGACCTGGGCAGCTTGACTCTGTCAGAGAACTGAAGAACTGAAGACTGGATAATACGAAGCGGTCTCCCAAACGGGGCGATAGCATGCAGAGCAAATTTTCAACTTCCAAACAATAATTTGAACTTTACGGGCTGAGAGGACCATGCGTAAAACTTTCTCCTGGCGTTTCGCCTTCGACTGCGGAAGGCGTCATCATTAAGCAATAGTCTGAAACCTGTTTCTAAGGTTTTGTTTTAAATTTATTGTTGTAAAGAGCTATATTTAATAAAGGAAATAGATTAAGTACTCTGACAAATGACGGGGTGTGTTTGTTTAGGTACCAGTCCTTCCATGCCTTTTGCTTGAAGTAATTATTCCGATTTCGCTGTCGTTGGGTGATCTGTTTTCAACTACATGGAAATCTTTATTGGTAATATGGATTTGGTAATGTTGTGAAACTCTGTTTTTTAATATGGATTTGGTAATGTTGTGAAACTCTGATTTTTAAGAATTGCAGTCTTGTGTAATTATATGAATCTTTCCCTGCTCTTTTCCATTAATTTCTCTGCACCTTTCACTTGACGCTCATTGATGACGAAGAATGAATATTATTAGAATATATATACATATTCGTTTAATCAAACAGTATCATGTGTCCAGTTGTTTTGGGACTCTAAAGAAATAAACTTAGATGTAAGGTGCGGTGGCTGAGGATATTTGACTTGAGGTTTTAATGTTCAAATATTTGTAAATCTAAGGGACTTAACTACGGCGGTCATTAGTAACTAAGCTTACAAACTACTTCCACTAACTTAATGTAACTTATGCTAAGGACAACACAAATACCCATGCCCAAGGGAGTACTCGAACCCCCGCCGGCGAACGGCCGCGCGCACCACAGCTGGTTGCCTTAGTACGCACGGAGAGGTTCTCTAAGTTAATATCTTGTTTAAAGAATTGTGCACTGTGAGAAGTACTTGATCTTTAGAGACTAACAATTTCCAATTATTGAATTCAATAATTACTTTCAAAGGTCACAACTTACCTGTTATTAGTGATTACGGAAAGAATGGAATCATTTCGATAGTGTTTGAGCTGGTGTACGTACTGATCTTTCCTAGTAAAGTAGTTTGTGTGTTCATTTTACATTATAATGGTGGCGTTACGTTCGTTTATCGGGTGTAAGGACTGGCGTTGTAAAGAATGCGTAATGTCGTCGTTAGAAGGTTGTTCGTTTTGTAACTTACATTTCTTTGAGGATTTTAGTAAATGGATAGAGAGAACCGTCCTATTGAGCAGGAATAAATAAGCTCTGTTGGCGAACGTTGCATGGAGTAAGTTAGCGGATCTTTGAAAGTTGTATTAATATTCTCTCTAAAGGGCCTTTTTTTTATTTTTTGTTGATGCTGGTTGTGATGAGCGTAACATACAGTTCATGCTCCATGTAACCTTAAATGATAGAAGGAACTATCGATGTTATAAGGCTTTGTCGAGGGTAGCGAGTTGAGTGTCTAGGACTGATAGATGATCTGAGATGTTACTAGTATGGGACTGAAAGTTCAGGGGGAGCTGTAGCTACTAATCAACACTTTATTGAAGGCGGATATCACTCTAAGCATTGTATGAATGGGAGGTTGGCGGTTATTAATGGCTACGAAAGGGCAAGTGTAAATAAACTTCTGGAAATTTAAATAAGAACACATTGACGCCGGTATGTAAGACCCACCATACTTGCTCCGGACACTACGAGAGGGCTGTACAAGCAATGATCAAATGCACGGCACAGCGGACACACCAGGAACCGCGGTGTTGGCCGTCGAATAGCGCTAGCTGCGCAGCGGTTGGGCACCGCCGCAGTCAGTATCAGCCAGTTTGCCGTGGCATACGGAGCTCCATCTCAGTCTTTAACACTGGTAGCATGCCGCGACAGCATGTACGTGAACCGTATGTGCAGTTGACGGACTTTGAGCGAGGGCGTATAGTGGGCATGCGAGAGGCCGGGTGAACGTACCGCAGAATTGCTCAACACGTGGGGCGCGAGGTCTCCACAGTACAGCGATGTTGTCGCCAGTGGTCAGCGGAAGGTGCACGTGCCCGTCGACCTGGGTCCGGACAGCAGCGACGCACGGATGCACGCCGAGACCGTCGCATCCTACGCAGTGCCCTAGCGGACCGCGCCGCCACTCCCCAGCAAATTAGGGACACTGTTGCTCCTGGGGTATCAGCGAGAACCATTCGACACCGTCTCCATGAAGCTGGGCTACGGTCCAGCGCATCGTTAGGTCGTCTTCCGCTCATGCCCCAACATCGTGCAGCCCGCCTCCAGTGGTGTCGCGACAGGCGTGTATGGAGGCACGAATGGAGACGTGTCGTCTTCAGTGATGAGAGTCGCTTCTGCCTTGGTGCCAATGATGGTCGTATTCGTGTTTGGCGCCGTGCAGGTGAGCGCCACAATCAGGACTGCATACGACCGAGGCACACAGGGCCAAAACCCGGCATCATGGCGTGGGGAGCGATCTCCTACACTGGCCGTACACCTCTGGTGATCGTCGAGGGGACACTGAACAGTGCACGGTACATTCAAACCGTCATCGAATCCATCGTTCATTCTTAGGCCGGCAAGGAAACATGCTGTACCAACAGGACAATGCACGTCCACATGTATCCCGTGCCACCCAACGTGCTCTAGAAGGTGTAAGTCAACTACCCTGGCCAGCAGGATCTTCGGATCTGTCCCCCATTGAGCATGTTTGGGACTGGATGAAACGTCGTCTCACGCGATCTGCACGTCCAGCACGAACGCTGGTCCAGCTGAGGCGCCAGGTGGAAATGGCATGGCACGCCGTTCCACAGGACTACATCCAGCACCTCTACGATCGCCTCCATGGGAGAATTGCAGCCTGCATTACTGCGAAAGGAGGATATACACGGAACTAGTGCCGACATTGTCCATTCTCTGTTTCCTGTGTCTATGTGCCTATAATTCTGTCTGTGTAATCATGTGTTGTATCTGACCCCAGCAATGTGTCAATACAATTTCCCGTTTCTGGAACAATGAATTCACGGTGTTCTTATTTCAATTTCCAGGAGTGTACAATGCCTCATACATTTTATAACGGTAATTTTCGCTGTATTGGGATTTGCAATGTACCGGTATGTACTCCGTTGTTGCTGTTGGTGTACTTGATAGAGACTGAAACTTGGTTATTTGTCTTGTAGAGGGAATGGAGTTGGTGGATGTTTGTTTTAGGTGGATCTGCACTCATGCTGGAGTGGTCATTGTCTTCTTCAGATCGTTTGCGTGCTGTGTAAAGAATGATAATGGAAGTTAGTAATAAAATCGTTTGTAGTAGGTTACCTGTATGACTCTGTCGTCGGGATTGTAGTTGCGCGCGTGTATGTGGGTGTGTGTGCATGTGTACGTGCATGCGTGCGCCAGTCTGTCCTTTTAATACTTTAAACCCACGACTCCAAAAGTGTTGTTTTTTCCCATGTTTGGTGTTAAGATTTCAGCTACATGGGTTAGTACACAATCAAGTTGGCGCCTCAAGGGCAAAAGGAAAAGTAAAGTTATTGTTTTTTCCGGTCTATCACGATTGCACAGTGGTAGTGTGTCAGACTACAACCCAAAAGTCGCGGGTTCGATCCCCGACAGGTCCTAGAATTTTTATCTCTCACTTTCCACTTCTTCCACCTCTGGCAGTGTTGCTCATGTGAAAAATACCGAATAGCACTGTGGTTCGGAACCCACGTTAAACTGTAGGTCTCCCTATAACTGGCTGGGCAAGTCAGTTCGAAGATCGGAGGAAGGCAACGGCATTCCACCTCCAAACAGGACCACACCTAGGAAAGCACTGTGGTGTTCAAACCAATCTTCGGATTGTTAACTGTTTTACCTTTACGGAAAGCGTAGTTGTTGTTAGACCTTAGACTATACAAAATACGATATTATTAGTAGAAATATTCCACTCTACTTAGTGTAAGTGCAAATATACTGGCTTGGCTACATCATGTACTGGTACGGGCGATTCAACATGGAATGACAAGTGGGTCTCAGTACCGCTTGCGCTATTGATTTGTACATTCAAATACTCAATATGCATTGTTTCAACAATTAATCTTGAGTTAACAATTTGGTCTCTCTTGGTCCTGAAGTACTATAAATGTCATTTAAAGACATTATGCAACGGAATTGCAGCTGTTGCTTTAAAAAGATTTATGTTTATTACACAATATGGCCTATTTCGGCTTTAGCGTCATCTTTAGGTGACATCAGATGCTCGTGACATCCACACACATCAACGGTTTTCGTGCTGTCAAGAAGCTGTCACATCAAGACGAAAATCGTAAAATATTTTCAGAGGAAATATTGCTTTAATAAAATTTACGAAGCAATTAATAAATTAATTCACAGCACGAAAACCATTGATTTGTTTGTGTTTGTAAATCTATCGGACCAAACTGCGTGGTCATCAGTCCGTAGCTTACAAACTACCTAAGCCTAGGTAAACTAACCTAAGGACAACACACACACCCATGCCCCAGGGAGGACTCGAACCTCCACGGCGAGCAACTGCGCGCTCCGCAGCGAGACGCTTTAGACCGCTCGGCTACTCCACCGCGGCAAAACCATTGATGTATGTGGATGTCACGACCATCAGATATCACCTGAAGATGGCGCTAAAGCCGAAATAGGTCCTACAGTCTAATAAATGTAATTTTATTTAAAGCAGCAATTGGAATAGCATTGCATAATGTCTTTAAAATTAATCTTGAGTGAACTGAAAAACTGTAAGACAGCGTGCTAATTTTTATTTAGTGCATTATGTATATTGGACAGACTCCAAATTTGAACATTGGCACAGAACTGATGCAGCGTAAAATACTGTGCACTATCTGTAATTCGATTATATTGTCGCGCTGAAATGGAAGCAGGCTTGACTTCGAAGGCAACTGAACACAGCACTTATACTGAAAGCAAGTTTATTACGAGCTTAACATACACGCAGCACTAACTTCCTCTCGGGCAGAGTGCTCTGCTATTTGTACGCAGACAGAATGTACCAGAAATTAGAAGAACATTTAACATAAAAAACGAGTAGAATTTACAAGTAAACATAAGAAAGATGTAGAACTTTCTGGAATTGTTAATTACAAAGAAATAAATTTTCTGCCGGTGGGCGGGATTGAACCGGTGACCTTCAGCTCCGCACTAGGTGACGCTATCCCCTGCACCACGCCGGCAGTCAGTGTAGGTGATGTCTCGTGGCATTGCTTCTCTCCTGGAAAAACAGCGACCCGCTGTTATGTTCCCCGTGGAGCCAGCTACAATGTCCTGGATCTTGACCTTGTCATGGGTCCTCTGTATGGCAATTCAAGAGAATCCTTCTCCACGATTATCGACAACAGACGTTCCTGTCGTAGCTTCATCAGTAACATTACCGTCCTTAGGGTCCTTGAAAAAGAAGCCATTGTCGCCTACCTGCTCTTCAGGATCGTAGTAAGGTTTCATGCGCAGGACGTGAACAATGTCTCTTCGTTTTTTATGTTTCGACGACGGCTCATAATCCTCAACTTCGTATGTGACGTATGACGTATGACACGATACGGGCCAAAGTATCGCTTCAATAACTTTTCTGATAGTCCAACCATCCGCACAGGAGTAAAAATCCATACCAGATCTCCTGGGCTGTACACGACAGGTCGGTGCTTGTCGTTATACCGCTGACGGTCCTTCTCCTGGGAGTCCAGCGTCTGTATGCAAGCCAGCTGTGCCGGCCGCAGTGGCCGAGCGGTCTTCGGCGCGCCAGTCACAGTCTGCACGGCCGCTACAGTCGGGGGTTCGAATCCCCCCTCGGGCATGGATGTTTGTGTCGTCTTTAGCATAAGGTTGTTCATAAGTAGTTTGTAAGTTTAGGAACTGATGACCCCGCAGTGAAGTCCCTTAAGCTTAACAAACATTTGAACATTTGAACAAGCCAGCTGTTTTGCTTCTTCGACCCAGGTGTCTCGCGGCAATATGCCCAGTCGGATTACAACCATTGTTGCTGCGAAAGTCAGCGCCCTTGCGTACCTAATTACTCTTAGTATTATCTATCATTGGTAAGATTGGATATTGGGAGAGTAAGGAATATTTATTTTCCATCCTTTCCGTTGTTGGGGTGTACATTGGTAACCACCCTTCCGGTCGAGACGTACTATAAAGTTATAATTTAGTTACACATACTTTGTAAGGCTGGGGGGCAGTTGGACTTATTCCGGGAAACCCTTAGCGCCTCGCAGCATACTTTACTCCTTTTTCGGCGCGTTTTCCAATGATATATATTACCGCGAAGACCGTGCGCTAAATCAGAGACGTATTCGCCGTCGTTCCCAGAGCGGCGCGCGCCAGCCAGCGGTTTTTGCGACATTATCCATTAACGACGCGGCCCAGAGGGCGGCCAATTCCTCGATAAACACGGCGGGCCGGGCGCTCGGTCGCATTATCTCGGGTCCCTTACTGGCGCGGGATAAGAGTGTCAATACATTAGGCGGGTCGCCCGGCCTTCGCCTCGCCGCCTTCGTATCTCGCCACCCACCTCTTTCCTCCCTCCCACAACTCTCGGAGCGGGGCGTTCAATTTATCTCAATCTGGCGGGGCGCGGCGGCGCGACTCTCGCCTTTCTAAAAAGGTGCGGTTGCGGAACTTTGGAATTGGCTCATTCGTCTTAGGCGGCCGGCCCCGGCGAGTGTTGTTATCAGCGTCGCTAATGTTCGCGCCTGGCAGCGATCCCTCCTCTCCTGCCCACCCCTTCCGCAGCCGCCGCCTCCGCAATGCAGTCACCACCCCAGTGGCTCGTGCGGGGCGAAGAGGTGGGGTTTTTGCGCGGCGACAATCTGGTTAACTGGTAGGGCTGGGCTGGGGTTTATCTGACGGCCATCCGTCACGACGCGCGCGCCATTAGAATAGCGGCGCCGCCGATAGCGCCGACAGACGGATGGACGCCGGCCCTGGCTAAGTGACAGCGACCCCTGAAAAATGGCCGCCAGGCTGTGACAGCTCATCCCGTGCCGCCTTACCCCGCCCAATGACGTCAAGGACTTCCCTCGAACCTCGAATGTGACTCAAGCGACGACTGCTGTCCCAGTCGACAACACATACAACCAATGTAAAATGTAAACTTCATCCTACAGGCCTCGTGAGGCCAAACAGGTACCCAACACACACAACCCCGTTGGGAATCTAGGCCAATGTAAAATGTACGTCCTACAGTCCTCGAGAGGCCCAACAGGTACCGACTGGCCGCTGTGTCATCCTCCGTCCGAAGGCGCCAAAGGATGCGGTAGGTAGGGGGACGTGGTCAGCACCCAACACGTCCTGCCGTTGTGTCGGTTTTCGTGACCAGAGCGGTTACTTCTCAGTCAAATATCTTCGCAACTGTCCCAACAAGCGCCGAGTCCACCACGCTTGACAACTACACTGGACCAATGTAAAATGTAAACTTCATCCTACACGCCTCACGAGGCCAAACAGGTACCCAACACATACAACCCCGTTGGGAATCTAGACCAATGTAAAATGTACGTCCTACAGGCCTCGAGAGGCCCAACAGGTACCGACTGGCCGCCGTGTCATCCTCCGTCCGAAGGCGTCAAAGGATGCAGTACGTAGGGGGACGTGGTCGGCCCCCAACACTCCCTGCCGTTGTGTCGGTTTTCGTGATCAGAGCGGTTACTTCTCAGTCAAACATCTCCGAAATTCGCCTCACAATGGGCGATTCCACCACTCTTGACTCCTACGCTGGACCAATGTAAAATGTAAACTTCACCGTACAGGTCTCTCAGTCAAACATCTCCGAAACTGGCCTCACAAGGGGCGAGTCCACCACGCTTGACAACTATGCTGGACCAATGTAACATGTAAACTTCACGGTACAGGTCTCGTGAGGCCAAACAGGTACCCAACACATACAACCCCGTTGGGAATCTAGACCAGTGTAAAATGTACGTGCCGCCCATAGTGTTGACAGACGGATGGACGCCGGCCGCCGCTATGTGACAGCGACCCCTGAAAAATGGCCGCCATGCTGTGACAGCTCATTCCTCGCCGCCTTACCCCGGCCAATGACGTCAAGGACTTCCCTCGAAACTCGAATGTGACTCAAGCGACGACTGCTGTCCCAGTCTACAACACATACAACTCCATTGGGAATCTAGACCAGAGCTTTCCAAAACTGGGTGTCGCGACATCCTGAGGTGTCATGTAGTAGTATCAAGGGTGTCGCGAGACTAACAAAGGCCGGCCGCGGTGGACGAGGGAACTGAGGCGCGTCAGTCACGGTCTGCACGGCCACGGGGTTCAAATCCTCCCTCGGGCATGGATATTTGTGCCGTCCTTAGTGTTAACTAGTTCATAAGACGTTCGTAAGTTTAGGGACTGATGACCCCATAGTTAAGTCCCATAAGCTGTACAAACATTTTAACATTTTTTGAGACTAACAAATTTAGACTCTAAACAGAAAAACTTGTCATAAAATAAAACAAAATATCCTTCTTTTCATATTACCCTGAAGACTCGTCTGCAGCTAATCACCCTTCTTTTTATTCAGTGCACCACAGATCGCGTATTAAAGGAATGTTCGGTGCACATTAATTGCGTGCTCAGCCGCTAGGCGGCAGCTCTGCTTCAGCAACAGTAGACATTCAGGGTTCGTTCAAGCAGCTGCCAGTTGCCAGATTTCAGCAAAATGCGCATGCGCATGCGCAGTGCTGCTGCTGATACTCGGTAACAGCTCTTCCCATGCATAGTTTCCTGGAACTGGCTGCTGCTTGAACGAACCTTCACTGTAGTCTGCTTTCATTCTCAGAAAGCTGCACCTGAACTTTTTTAAATGGTATAATTACGTAGGCTTCCGCGGCCAGAGTCAGATGACATAAAACTTTTCTGGGTGTTGTACCGCGACATGATGTAAGGCTATTACTTAAATAACCGACGTTTCGGCCAACGTTACAGTCGCCTTCATCTGGGTATAGTGATGTGAGCTGGTCGTTACTACACTTTATATTACTTTCATATAGACATTAAGTCATTTTTAAAAATTATGACGTAATGTCTATATGAAAGTAATATAAAGTGTAGTAACAACCAGCTCACATCAGTATACCCAGATGAAGGCCACTGTAACGTTGGCCGAAACGTCGGTTATTTAAGTAATAGCCTTACATCATGACGCGGTACAACACCCGGAAAACTTTTATGTCATCATTTTTAAATGGATTTATCAAAGCCACGTCACCCTCGGTAGCGTTTCTTACAATTAAATGTCAATCAATGACACAGTGGCTGTAAAAACTGTCACAGATTATAAAAGCAGTCAAATTGTCCACTGACTAAAGCTATTCAGTAGCGATGTTTAGTATGGAGTATGGACGGGTGATTAACGCAGAGTAGTATTTTAAATGCAGTGATCGTTGGTTCGAACCCTGGTATGAGTTAATATTATTCTCTGCTTCCTGCATAAAACAGATTCTGGGACCAGAAATGACATTCATATTCTTGCTTGTCACAAATATTTATCCATTTTTTTCGAATATGTCGGGACTTCAGAGGTCGTGGTGAAGCAAGAACCTAACAATAAAACTTTAATAATAATTCATCACTTGTCATAAATACATCCTCTTTATTTCTGAAAATAATGTGATAACGTTGAACTGAAAGGCAACAGCCACTGTGCTCTCTAAATCAGAAATCCGAGCAGCTAATTTCCAGATGCCGTTTTCAATCGATCCAGCAAAACCGTATGTGACCCTGACATGTACAGACGACAGCGAAAACCGGTTTCCGAAATTCATTTTTTGTGTTTTGGAAGTTGGGTCGCACGTAGAAGAAGCAGGTTTTACTGTGTGAGCTAGGCATTGTTATCTGCGGTGTTACTCTGTTGTACATCTCCGTAGTTCCTAATGTTTCCTTTTCTTGGGATGATTGTACGTAATTGCTGCAGTCAGGATCAACATTAAACATGTCAACGCGTACGAGGATTTCAGTTTCGTTTACAAACTACGTTTAAGCGACACTTTATTTCCGTCCCACTCCCCCCCCCCCCCTCCTCCCGCTAGAAGCATCCAAATTCTACCATATGTATGTATATTAGTGAAAGGGTATCGCGCAAAACAGTAGGCTATAAAAGGGTGTCGCTATGAGGGAAAGTTTGGAAAGTACTGATCTAGACCAATGTAAAATGTAAACATCATCCTACAGGCTTCGTGAGGCTAAACAAGTACCCAACACATACAACCCCATTGGGAATCTAGAGCAATGTAAACTGTACGTCTTACAGGCATTGAGAAGACCAACAGGTAGCGACTGGCCGCCGTGTCATCCTCCATCCGAAGGCGTCAAAGAAGGCGATAGGTAGGGGGACGTGGTCGGCGCCCAACACTCCCTGCTGTTGTGTAGATTTTCTTGACCAGAGCGGTTGCTTCTCAGTCAAATATCTCCGCAATTGACCTCACAAGGGCCGAGTCCACCACGCTTGACAACTACACTGGTCAAAAACTGTTCGATGTTCAAATGTTTGTATAGCTTATGGGACTTAAATACAGGGTCATCAGTCCCTAAACTTACAAACCGCTTATGAACTAGCTAACACTAAGGACATCACAAATTTCCAAGCCCGAGGGGGGATTCGAACCCCCGACCGTAGTGGCCATGCAGACCGTGACTGGCGCGCCGCAGTCCCCTCGACCACCGCGGCTGGCTACACTGGTGAAAACAATTTGAAATCAGTTCAGAGGTCTATGTACTGAAGCAGTGGCGACTCGTCCTATATGTTCACTGGTTCAGTGAATCCCCAGAAAACAGCTCGTCGCGAAAAAAAAAGTAAGTAAATAAATAAATAATAAAGTGTTTTTAAACTATCATTATTCCTTTCCTTCTTCTATCATATCATTTTATCTGCACATTCGAAGTATTTTTATCGCATGGAAAACGTTTTACGTCGCGAAGACAGCACTTATACGGGTCCTATCGTGGCCACGGACACTAGAACAGACGGTAGGGGTCACGCGCATGTGGGGAGAGAGGCCGTGCACTAAGGCTCCTATAAGTTTTTAGGAGCTCTACCGTGCACTGTGACGTCACCAGGTGACCACAGCCGACACGAACGGCCGCCACGGAAAACTTATCAAACGATTGTAGGAAAACTATTCGGTGACTAATTTGATTTTTTTTACATCTTACAGCTTGACATCTCTGCTCGATGCAACAATGAATTTCTTTTCATTAGTCTGCATAGTTTTTTGTGCAATATCAAATGAAGTAAATGGTTGTAATAAAAGTTATGATTTTGTAGAGGTAAAAACGCATTCGTAGCCTTTGCGTATAACTCATTTTAGATCATATGATGCTGCGTATGAATGTTGTGAACATGTGGAAGTAAATAATTATTTCATGTATTAGTTTATTGTTCTCACTTCTTAAATGGTCAACTTCTTTAGTTAATTCAGCTACAATTATTCCATCATTGTCAACGGCAGTGCTCACTAATGGGGTTTCGGAATTAGTACACTTACAGATTTCCTCAGCGGAATTGTTTATACAATTTACGCTGTCATCCTTGTCATTTGTTGTTAACAGTAACTTTTGTACTTCTTTTCGGTTGTTCCGTCTTTCTACTCTGACTTTACGGCATTCAGAAGAACCTGTCTTGATTACGTCGATGCACTTAGGCAGCTTCTAAGTAGGGACCGCATCTGCCTTTAATATACATTTCAATTGGAGGTTTAGAAGTTCATTATTCAAGTCTCGAACATAATCAGAGTCTTTAAAATGTTCTGAACATACACGGCCAGTTTCCAGAACGACATGTTGACCATAACCATCAGGGTTACACGCGTTTATCCACTTAAACCGTACCTCTTTATCTCTCGGAAATCTGTGAAATATCGCATTCTTCTGTTTGCCGTGGTTCGTACAGCACCAACAGCACGACACCCCATCGTCACTAATAAGCCATCACATATCACATACAACTACTTATACATACACAAACTATAAAGAGCCAGAAGGAAACCATTTCTGTTGAGATACACTCATAATAGCAACGCTACGGTCGCGCGGGAAAACTGTGCTGGTCTCCTAGTGACGTCAGTGGCGCGGCATACGACTGCGCAACCGGCGGTTGACCCCTACCGTCTATTTTAGTACCCGTGATCGCGGCCGCCTAATATAGGCGGCATGACCGCAGCTTTGCAATGCGCATGCGCAGCTGAGGTTCAAATTCTCTTCTGAACCCCCTGGAGGCAGCATATGGGCACTCTCGTGGCAGGGAGCGGCGAGGGGAAACGCCGAACACTGGCGTTGGAGCTGGTAGAGACGCCAGCACCTGGCTACTCGAGCTCTACAGTTACGCACGAATGGTCCCGAAACAAAGGCAATGGGCTACTGAGCAACTCGCGTTGCAATATCAGCCATTCATATTTGTTTTTGGCGCATTGAAGATTAATCAAAAAACACGTCATATTTGGTGAAATATAACTATAAAGACGCATCAACTGTAAAAGCCTTCACAACATCCGATCATGAATAATAATGTAGTCACAAGTCTCCACCTAGCAAGGGTAGACGTGTGGTTAGTGGCATTGCGCTGCGGTGTCGAAGGTAGAGGGTTCGAGATAGACTGCAAGCGAATTTTTTAAACCCCTTTTTTTTTTTTTTTTTTTTACAGGTACAACAAGAACAATCACTTTTCTATTGTTATTTGCCACGTACATTTGGACGTTTTGCAAATGTGTCGCGATTTTGATGGTATACGACATTTATACTCTTCATTGTAAGAAATATTTAACTGTTTGGAAAGAGGTGGGAGAGAGCAGCCTTTTCGCATGATTAAGGTTACGAGTGGATGCTGCTTATAGTCTCACTTGACCCAAAGGTAGCTTGTCTCGTCATCGTAACGGGTGTATTTTGTTACAATCACTGAACAGTGTAATCTGTCACTTACTGTGGTCTACAGTTCATGTATATTCATATATTATTGGTGACTGTTATCAAAGAAAAATTAAAAACGTTCAGTATCTTTTAGAGACAAATTGCTCAGCTCTACTCTTGGAAGAAAAGTGAGAAATAAAGAAGCTTGGTAGGCCGACGCCTCAGCTCTAGTTGAAAGAAGTGCAAACAAACCAAGGTCAGACATTCTGCAGATATTTTAACAAAAATATATCTAAAGGAGGGAGGAGCGTCAAACAGGTGGTACTCGCAGAGATGCGCCAGGTTGTCTCTTTGGAAGCCTAGTGGGAGGAGGGAGGGCGGCGTCAATATCAAGATGTGCCCTGAAAGATGTGAACCCCGAGTCATCTGAAGTATCAGCAGCCACTCTATACACCACTACACCAATGTAAACTTCGTCCTAAAGACCTCGAGAGGTCCAACAGGTACCAACCGACCGCGCAGTCATCCTCCGCCCGAAGTAGTCAGAGGAATTTTTTTTATTTTTTTTTTATTTTTATTTGGCCTTCTGAGTGTTAACTCAATATGGCCATCTACAACACACAGTGGAAATGTACATATATTTAAATGAACAGACAAAACAGAAGTACATTTTGTCGAAATGGAAAGTGGAAGCAAAGCGAAAACTGCATTACATTACAATTTAAATACTGTTGGAACACTTTCACATATTCACAAGCAAAACCTTATATTACCAACACACTTTATGCTTATAGATTGTGTACAGTGATCTTAATAAACTTAACTATGATTTTATATACACGAATGTCTTTTGTAAACAAAAGGAAAGAAGTTGACTGGGGAAGGGGATATCCCATCTTCACCAATGTCTGCAGGAAGTTCAAACGTTCTCGGTCAAATTTGGGGCACCTGAACAGGATGTGGTTGACATCAGCTTCCGTTTCAGGATCACACTCACATGCCGCCGAAGCGTAAACGTTGATCCGATGTAGATGTTTTGGATAAGAGGCGTGATTGAAGCGAAGACGAATAATGGTAGCAATCGTGGATCGGTCCAGATGAGTCCTCATAAACCACGGCTGCGAAGAAATCCGAGGTTGCAGCACAGCGTAGGAAGCGCCTTTCGTTTCTTGGGAAACGTTCCACATCTGTTGCCACTGTTGTTTGGCGTATTCTTTGACCGCAGATAAGAAGTCCGTGTATGGTAGTTGTAGGTCCAAGACAGTGCCTAAGGATGCCGCTTGTTTAGCCAATGCATCAACTTTCTCATTATAGCAGATACCAGCATGAGAAGGCACCCACAGTAAATTAACTGTCCGTCCCGTACTTGTGCAGCGAATATATGCCGAAATCACATCCAGAATATAGCTGTTGGTTTTTTTGTTCCATCTCCGGTGTTCTAGGGTTTGAAGGACACTTTGAGAGTCAGACACAATTAATATTTTCTGGAATGAAATGGTAGAAACAAACCTAAGTGCTTTCAGAATTGCCACTGTCTCCGCCGTAAATATAGAGGTATTCGTTGGCAGTTTGAAGGTTCTCCGAATCTGAATCTGAGGGCAGAAAAAGGCACATCCAGTACACTCTTCTTGTGGAATTTTGGACCCATCTGTATATACACAAAGAAAGTCAGGTCACTGTTCTGCAACGAGGCTACTGAATCCGTTATTAACAGTGTTACTTCCTAAGCAAGTCATATTAAAATAGAAGACTGGAATCTGGCAGCCAAGTGTTCGTAGATCGTATTCAAAAGGAGGCGGATGCGGTGAACAACGCACAGAACGTATCATAGGAGACCAAGTGTCGAAGCTGGTACAAATGGCTGGAGGTATATTCCTTCTGTAAGAGGCAATCCATAGTCGATAAATGGTGTCTCTGTTTCTGCAGACTGAACTGTCCATGAAAGCCATTCCTTGAAAGTAGAATTTATCTGACAACATTTGGCGCCTAATGCTCAAGGGCATCTCTCCTGCATCCACTAAAATGGTGTTGGTGGGGGTCGATCGCATGGCTCCAAGACAGGTTCGGAAGGCTCTATACTGAAGAGTATCGAGTTTCGTGAGATGAACCTTCGGTGCATTGTGGTACAGATGACATCCATAGTCAAGCCGAGATCGAATAATCCCTCGATACAGGGTGAGTAAAGTGCTCTGGTGCGCACCCCACCACACCCGGGTGAGTGATCGGATTACATTTAGGCCCTCTTCACACTTGGTAACTGTGGCTCTGATATGAGGCGCCCAGCTTAGCCGAGAGTCAAAAATCATCCCCAGGAAACGTGCTTGAGGTTTTATCTGGAAAGTGTACGTTCCACATGTAATGTGGCCATCTATGATATTTAGTGTTGACTTGTGAAATGGAACGATTACTGATTTCTCAGCCGATATCTCCAGCCCATTAGTAGATAGCCAATCATCGATGTGTGCAATGGTACAGAGTAATGCCGTTTTAGCCTGATGATACAAATCAGCAGTAGAATAGACACATAAATCATCTGCATACTGCAAGATTTTTGTGGGAGGCATTATCACGCGTTCTAGGTCATGCATATACAGAGTGTACAGAAGGGGGCTTAAAATCGCACCTTGTGGCAAGCTCTGGGAGACAAGAAAAGGTCCCATCATGTTACCTTGGTACCGGACATAGATCGTTCTTTTAGCAACCAGGGTACTGATGCCATAAATCATCCGTGAAGGAATTCCGAATCCTGTCAGCTTGTCCAAGAGAATCGGTATCTGAACATGGTCATAAGCTCCTTTAACGTCGAGAAAAGCAGCGATCACTGTTTGCTTCATTTGAAAGGCTATAGTGATATCCACAGTAAGCGAAAATAGATTGTCCATCGTCCCTTTGCCTTTCCTGAAGCCATATTGACTCCGAGGTAACAAGTTATTCTTTTCTAACCACCATTCCAGCCTCTTTTTCACCATGCGTTCCAGCGTCTGTGGTCAGCGTCCCACACTCCCTGCCGTTGAGTCGGTTTGCGTGACCAAAGCGGTTAAATACTTCCGCAGCTGACCTCGCCACACTTGACAACAATGTTGTGTAACGAAGTATGGTGAGATTTATTCCCATCTGCTTGCATTACGGAACCTCCCGATACCACGCATAATAGACATGGATGTAAGTAGTTTATCCTCATTTTTCCAAGACTTTTGTTATTATTTTTTCTAACGTGTCTAGTTGAAGTTATTTTCTATTATTTAGTGTTGCAGAAGTTTGTTTAATTAGCAAATATTAATTAGTTTGTGCCAGAGATATATTGTTGGTGTTCAGATAGTATGCTAATCAGTATTTCTGATTAAACTAAGTAAATTCTTGTCTTATAATATTATAGTAGGTATTATAATGTTTCACAATTAATTCCCTCATTAGTTTCTGTATAATTTACGTTAATTACAAAAGTATTGTTGCAAACATATTTTATTAAATATATAAATGAAACATTATTAATTTAACTGAGATGTATACAGTAATTTACTCAGTATTATTTACGCTACCTTTTAGTGATTCGCAGCGGAGCGGCCGACCTGTGCGGACGCAGCGCTCGCGGACAACCTCGCCGTGGCTGGCAGTCAATAGCTCGAAAGAGTGGTTGCGAACTAGCTGAAGAGCGGACGACGTCGGAGAGCGCCGATCTCGCTGTCGCCTAGTGCGCATAGCGAGACAAAGAGCTCCGGCTCGTAGCTCCTTGTGACCACGGTTACAATTCCCTAGCGGGACTCACCCGTTCTTTGGTAGGGTGTTTCTGTGCCAGGGGCCCGTTCACGTCGGATCACCCCGCGCACAGTAGGCCTTTCTCTTCTCTCCGCGCTCCCTTGCGCCGATAGACAGTAGGGACTCCCCTCTTCTTAAACACATCTTGCCTATCACAAAGAAACAAAAGTTGTCGTTTTCCCTTCCTTAATAAATATCCTTCTGCTGGAAAGATGGCTAGTCTGCCCAGCAAAATCCCATACCGCACCAGAAGCCAGGCGCAAGCGCCAGAAGGGACGGTGATGCCGAGTTCACCCCTCGCCATCACAATCTCGCTCGCAGCTCACCAAGAGCAGATGGCAAAGGCTATTGCGCAAGCAAGGGCCGAAGCCGCTGCCGAGGTGAGGGCCGAGATGGCGGGCACACAAAACAGCACACCTACACCGAACACACACACAAATGCCACATTTAACCTCGACTCCCCCGAAATCGGTCAACTTGTGATCGACGAGGACCAACAACACGAACACACAGACGATGGGGACGGCCCGTGGCAGGTCGTCGGACGCAAACGGAGCAATAGTCTCCCACTCGCCACACAGACATGTGAGCTCACAGGCTCAAAAGGCAAGCGCCGCGCGCTCTTGCCAACACCCACCACCCTACCAATTAGCACACAAAACACAGGGAACAACAGAACCGCACCTGTGCTGGGAAACACTCAGCAAACAGCCACGCAGGTCACAACAACACGGACTGGATTCCCACCAGTCATCATTCAAAACTATGGCGACCTCAGTCGCCTAAACAAAGAGTTCGTAGACTTACATAAGCCTACCACATACCACACAAAACTCACGAGGGAACACGCTGCACTGTACGTGGATTCCAAAACAGATTACACCAATCTCCTGAGCTTCCTCAAAGCTAAGGAGATAGAACACCAAACGTACAGAACCGCGGACGAACGCACGCAGCTGTACGTTGTGAAGGGGGTGGACCCAAACACACCTGGCGACACCTTGAAACAAGACATTCGTGACCTGGGCTTTGACTGTCTCAGAGCAAGCCGGATGACAGGTCAACGAACACACGCACCACTACCAAACTACCTTGTGGAGCTGGCCGACACAGCTCACTCCCGCGAGATCTTGAAGGTGAAATATTTCCTTCATATGGGAGTCAAGGTTGAACTCTTCGAACCACCTCGCGCCCCCCAACAATGTAAACGCTGCCAACGCTTTGGTCATTCGGCTGCTCGCTGCAGCCTGGCATATCGGTGCCGCAAATGCGGAGGCAGCCACTCAGCCCAACACTGTACACTGCGACAGTCAGACGCACGGAAATGCGCTAACTGTGGGCAGGCGCACGCGTCTACCTACAGAAGGTGCTCCGCCTACATCGCGGCCCTGATGCGAAAGACGCAGCATCAAAATACAGTAGTACAAACCAAAACAGCTCCGAGACCCCCCCCCGCGACCCGTGATGAATGGGATTTCATTCGCCGCAATGGCAAGCGGGCAGGGGAGGGCAACGGACGCGCAGGGCCCGGCAAACGCACAAAACACATCCCCAGCAACAGAAAAACAACCAACACAGACAACACAACAAACAATCCAAACACTGCAAACAACGCTACTCGCCCCAAACAACACGGAACCTACCCCCTCCACGTCGAGCTGTTACACGCACGACAAGATAAACGCACCTACACAAGGGAAACCAAAACCCCAGCGTAGGAGAAGGGGACCCAGAAAACAGAGAGGGAACACTACCACACCACAACAAAATAATCAGCAACAACGGAACACCAACTCTCCGGCACAAAACGTAACAAAGGAAACGAGAACACACGTTACACAACCCCTCACCACACCGGAAACACAGGCGCCAACAGAAGCTATACGTACAGCTGAAACACAAGCCAGCCCAAACACAACGCTAACACAAGCACAAACGGCCGCAAACTCGCCAACACAGGCCGACATACCCAACATCCCAACAACACCGGGAGGAATATTGCAGGCAGTGATGCAGGCACTATTCCCCCAACACACGACTCAGCAGATCTTTTCGAAGATCTGGGGAGCCGTCACCACACTGTTCACGCAGCTCATGACTGCCGAAACCGGCCAGTACTGGACTGTCATACAAACAGCGATCACAAACCTGTTTACTCCCATACATGGATAACACGCCACACCCGCCCCCCCACATAAACAACGTAACACTATCACAGATCCTGTTCTGGAATGCAGACGGGATCACCAACAAAAGGGCAGAATTTGCCGCGCTCCTTGAGGCAAAGGGGATACTGATTGCCCTTGTGAACGAGACTAAACTCAAACCTCACAACAGACTAAACTTTACTGGCTACTGCGTCTATCGTACCGACCGAGCGGACGGCAGAGAAGGAGGCGGAACAGCAATCATCATACACAAAGACATTGAACACACAAATATCCAGCTCCCTGCACTTGAAAGATTAGAGGCCACGGCCGTCAGGGTCAAGTTCAACGGAGCATACACTGCACTGGTGTCGCTCTACAACGCTCCTGGTAACATTGTAACACGCGACATCAGCACAGTACTCAACATTGCACCGCGAGTCATCGCCGCTGGAGATCTGAACGCAAAACACCGCGACTGGAACTCAATCAGACAAAATCGCAACGGCAAAAAACTGTACGAACACTCACTAGGCAGAAACTACATCACACTTGCACCGGTTGAACCGACTTATATTCCTTACCAAAGGAATCAAAGGCCAGACGTGATAGACATGGCTCTCATCAAGGGCATAACAGTTACCCTCAACCTTGAGGTTGTAAACGATCTGCCTTCCAACCACACCCCCGTTATACTGCACACGGAAGAAACACTGCAGTACAATGAACCACGCAGGATACTAAATTACAAGCGCGCAAATTGGGCTCTGTTCAAGGAAACGCTTGATAATCGTATTCCTGATACTCACGAGATTACACAAACAGAACAAATTGATGAAGCTGTTGAAGTCCTCACAACTGCTGTCCAAGACGCAATAGCCGAATCCATACCATTACGTGCCACACAACAACACTCAGCGGCCCTGCCCCAGGAAATCCTGGGCCTTATCTCAATGAGAAACCGACTCAGGAGATACTGGCAGCGTACCAGGCGTCCGGTGTATAAACATCACGTCAACAGGCTACAGGGTATCATACGGGGTAAAATAACAACATTCAAAACGACACAATGGGACCAGAAACTCGCTGGACTTGATACCACACGTCCTGGAGTGTGGGCTCTGGCCAGACACTTCACCAGGGAGAAACTCTACACGCCTACCTTACAGGGACCAAACGGCCCAGCATACTCAGCGGAAGAGAAAGCTGAGCTAATGGCCCAAACACTAGCAGCGTCATTCACACCGAACCTGGCTCCTTCCGACCCAGTGTTCACACTAGAGACGGACCAGGCGATCACACGCTTCATGGCCCAGCCTCCGCGCAACGAAATTAGACGTACTAGCACACATGAAATCACATGGGCCATCAAGCACACCACAGCCAGAAAAGCGCCTGGCCATGATGGCATTCAAAACCGGGTTCTCCAGGAGTTCACGGATAGAGCAGTAGAGTACCTGACACACATCACAAATGCCATCCTGCAACACCAACACTTCCCTGCCTTTTGGAAGGTGGCCAAGGTCCTGATGTTCAGGAAGCCAGGGAAAGACAACTCCCTCCCACAAAATTACCGACCCATCAGTCTGCTGAGCTCGCTCAGTAAGATAGTTGAGAAGGTAATACTTAAACGTCTCACTCGGCACTGCATCACCAATGACACCCTAAGACCGGAGCAATTCGGATTTAGGAATCACCACTCCACAACACAACAACTCCTCCGCGTAGTTGAACACATAACAGACGGCTACAACAAAAACAAAGCCACTGGGGCGGTGTTCCTGGACATCGAAAAAGCTTTCGATCGTCTCTGGCACAATGGCCTTATACGCAAACTTAACGACGCCGCGTTTCCCGACGGACTCGTGCATCTCATACACTCATATCTCACCAACAGAAGCTTCAACACTGACGTGCAGGGCAAACAGTCTACACGACATGGTATTCAAGTCGGAGTACCCCAAGGCAGCATCCTGGGGCCCCTCTTGTTTAACCTATACATTAATGATTTTCCATCCACACATAACACGATGACTGCAATCTACGCAGATGACACCGCCATCATGGCGCAAGATTGGAAGCCATCAAACATTAACTCACGCCTACAGACAGCACTCAGAACTGCCGAACCTTGGTTGGAGAAATGGCGTGTTAAAGTCAACGTCGACAAGTGTGAGGCAGTTCTGTTCACACGCAGACCGAAACACTTGCGCAAACACCAACACTGTAGACCAATTACTCTACATACACGCCCAATACGCTTCCGTGAGAAAGTCAAATACCTTGGTGTCTGGCTGGACCGGAAACTCATATGGGGGGACCACATACAACACATGACCAACAGAGCAAACGCGAGGCTCAAACAACTCTACCCGATGCTCAACAGGGAAAGCAAACTGAATAGCCGGGTGTCGAGGAACCTCTACATGACACATATTAGACCTCTGATGACGTACGGTGCTCCGTGCTGGGCATACGCGGCGCCAACACGGCTGCGCCGCCTGCAGCTCATACAGAACAAGGTACTACGCATCATTAGCAACGCTCCACGATACACACGCACCGTGGACCTTCACAATGAATACCGCCTAGAGCGCCTCTCGGTGGTATTCAAGAAACTCGCCACACGACTATACAGAAACTCGAGACACTCGAACAACCCCTTCATCCTACGCTTGGGGAACTACGATCACAACCATAGGTGGAAACATAATCGCCCAAAAACACTTCTCCTCAGAGACTAACCACCTACGGCCGTAGGGAACACCAACTCACAAACACGATGAACATGACAAACCCCTGCAAAACAGCAATCTGACTGGCAATGCCAGCTGGGCCCACAGCCGACCTACAGGCAAGGCAGGGAAACCATATTCATCGCACTAAACACAAACAAACCTAAACAGTCCCGCACACCTAGCCAGTTCTATGACCGAACTGCCTAACCACCTTGACAGACTTGGCTATGTTACAGGTATTCTGCCACAGCCGACCCAGGAGGCATCATTGGAGCTCAGCTGCAGCAGAACCTCGCATCTAAACGGACTGATTCTTTATGACAAACCTAGCAAAGTTAATGGTACTGAGAAAATACCCATCACTAACATTACCAAACCTTGCATGATCTGTCGCAGATAGCATACCGCTACTGCCCTTCATACCTACCCCACTGTCGCAGAGGTTTTTTTCCCTTGGCTCTTGCCTTGGCACTTTTTTTTCCTCTGCCCTTACATACCTTTACCCTTCGTATACCTTTCGACCAATTCTATCTCCAGATGCACCGTATTAATGGGTGATCGCGCCCACACGTACGGATAACATCGCGGTTCCCACATCCCGTGATCCACCTTAGCAAACTAACTTAATTACGGAGGTGACAGTAGAACTTTTGTGATGGTCACCACGTTGGTGTGGGCGTGGAGGGGCCCCATCCTTGCCACGCTACCTTTTACTATAGCTACTTCAATGTAATTGTTATCTTTTCCTTTATAATTAATTTAATGTACATAATTAACAATACGTAATTTTCAGTGACATTGTTTGGATGATGTAAATAGGATGCTTTCGCGCCACGTAAGTGAGTCTTGCTACATCTTTGTTAAGAGGCACAACCCACGCCATTTCCGAGTATTATTGAGAGTCTTGTTTCATCCTTGATCGGAGGCATAATCCATGCCAGTAGGGAGTCTTATTTCGTGTTGTATCTGAGATACAACCCACATCACTTTGAACTTTGATTTTGAAAAATGACGTAAAAGTTCATCGGTGTCAGTCGTGTGGAAAGTGTTTCTACCGGTATTATGAATCGACTATTAATATTTGTGCCACTTTTAGATGTACACCTCGGACTTTTGCATTCTACACAGGAACTGTGTAAATTTGTATTACTGACTTGTGGATGGTACGTACTGGATTGTACAGATTGCAATTAATTAGACTTGTACGCTGGCCATAAATGAGGACAACTGGGCACTAGTGAATTATTAAAAGTGTTAAAGAACTGAAATTCTATGTTGCGCCTACGTCATTTGTAGCAGATTAGTTTTGCCCCATGAAATTTTGAGCCAGCCGCTACCAAGAGCTCCGACCAACGAGAACATTAAGAACCATCCATCTACGACCCGGTATGTTACAACTGCTCAAAACGATTAGGATGTCTATGTTCTGAAGTATTGTTCTCTGTAGAATTATGTAGAATTAATTAAAATAGTTCGCCTTTCTGACGGTTCTACGGAGTTAAGACAACAACATTACGGCAACCGAGATATTGTTAATAACAGATAGTTGCAGCAGAGGAGGTTGGTGTTGACTTGTGTTTACTCTACTAAACGATTTACATAAGCAGTCGGATTAAGATAGTGTAGTGAACAGGTACTGCAATGCAACAACAAAGTGACTTACTCGGAGCTATGGCATGGAGAGCCATAGGAAGATTGGAAGCGCGACAGACACAGAGGGAAGTGGCTAAAGCTATTGAAGTGTCCCAAAGTGTAATTTCTGGGACCTCGACATGACTAAAGGAACTGTTAAAAGAAGGCACGAACAAGGTCATCCCGACAAGATATGACCGTTATCCTCGGTTAACAGCTCATCGAGACAGGAGGCTGAATGCTGAAATCAAATTTCTGTAGAGCTTATGGGATCATCAGTCCCTAAACTTACAAACTACTTATAAACTAGCTTATACTAAGGAAGGCGCAAATATCCATGCCCAAGGGGGGATTCGAACCCCCTACCGTAGTCGCCGTGCAGACCGTGACTGGCGTGCCGCAGAGCGCTCGGCCACCGCGGCCGGCGAGGCTGAATGCAATACAGTAGCAACGCACACTCCAGGCAGCAACAGGAGGCGAAATATCAACACAAACAGTCCAAAATTTCCTTCGGGAATGTCGCATCTACACACAGAGGCCTGTGGTGTTTGCCCTGTTAACACCATGACACCGTTTAGCTTGACGTAACTGGGCGGAGGACATCAGGATTGGAGACGTAACGACTGATGCTGGGTTCTGTTCACAGATAAGTCAGGATTTCGTGTTCATCCGGACAACCGCTTTTCACTCTTATGGAGAGAACGTACAACTCGGAACAATCCTTGTTATGTGCAGGAAACATCACCACATCATGGTGGTGGACGAGCGGTGTGGGCAGGAGTCAGTATTGGCGGATGTACGGACCTCTATGTCGTTCAGAATTATGCTTTCACTGCTCTGTGGTATAGAGACGAGTTACTCTGGCCTTTTGTTGTGCCCTATGCTGGCGCAATAGAGGATGGGATCCTTCTGTTGTCTCCAAACAGCTGGGGAATATGCCTGAAGCTAACGAAATAGAACGAATGGAGTTGTCAGCTTGTTCACCGGTCTTAAACCCGATTGAGCACGTCTGGGATGCACTTGGCCAACGCATTGCAGCCAGACCAGCACCTCCCACAACGGTTGCAGACCTGGAATTCGCACATGTTGAAGATAGGGAAAATATTCGTCAAGAGCTGATTGGTAACCTCATTCTGTCCATGCTACGTAGGCGTGAAACTGTACTGGCCGTCCGCTGCGATCACACGTCATATTAGTGGGGAAAGGAATCGACTTTTTCAGTATTAAGGTTGGCCATGGTGCCTCGTTATAAGTAAACGCCATCTAAAACTCAAGTAAACATCGTTCTGTATCAAACAACAAATTACAATTGTAACCAATATCTGAATACAATGCGTTAACATACGTATAATGTGCATCATGTCTCACGGCCCATTACCTTTAAGTTCAGTGAGTCACCAGAGTGCCAACTAGCGCACAATCTGTGTAAGTTTGAAGATACACCCTCTGTATGTGAAAGATGAAACCGACTTGGAGGACGTGAGAATGGGCTCACGGCAGTCCGGAATAAGTCGTCAATAATAACAACACTTTATGCAGCTTTGGTTGTTGTGAAACATTTAACATAAAAGCAAAGAAGTTGTTCCTAAAAATAATAAAATAAAATAAAAACAGCATGCTGGAGTTTTAACCTCACATAATGTCGTTCAGTACACTCTTCACAGTCACCTATAGAATTTGCATTCCATCCTGTACAATGCTCAGGAACCTACCTCCCCACAGGATTAAAAAAAAAAAAAGTATCTGAATTATTTTAACGAATGATGTCTGAAGACATCGCTGTGGTAGACAGTCGAATTTCTTTGTAATGGTGAAGGGAGTGGGGTGCTTAATTAGCTATATTTTATGATTTAATGCCAACAAAAGGAAAAAGCTTGATCTTGGTAATGTGAAAGGGACTTCAGTGCAAACTATCCTCTGAATATGAGCAGCAAAACTGATACAAAATATAATGTATACATCTACATGGGATACACTGCAAAGGGTCTGATGACCCCGTAGTTAAGTCCCATAAGTTCTACAAACATTTGAACATTGATACACTGCAAATAACATTTAAGTGCATGGCAGAAGGTTCATCGAACCACCTTTATACTATTCATCTACGATTCCATTCTGAAATATGTCATGGGCAGAAAGCACATCTGAATCTCTCCGTTCAAGCTCTGATTTCTTGTATATTATTCTGATAATCATTTTTACCTATCTAGGTGTGAATCAACAATATATTTTCGCATTCGGAGGAGAATGTCGGCGACTGGAGTTTCGTACGTAGACCACGCCGCAACGATAAACGCAGTTGTTATAATGGTTCCCATCCCAGATCCTGTATCATTTCTGTGACGCTGTCTCTCCTGTATCGTGTCAATACAAAAGTAGGAGCTGCCCTTCTTTGGACTCTTTAAATGGCTTCCGTCAAACCCACTTGATAAGGATCCCACACTGGGCAGCAATACTCCAAATGAGGACGAACAAGCGTAGTGCATGCAATCTCTTTAGTAGTTCTGTTCCATCTTCTAAGTGTTCTGCCAATAAAATGCAGTCTCTGGTTCGCCTTTCTTACGACATTATCTACATGTTCTTACCAGCTTACGTCTTATGTAATAGTAATTCCTTGATATTTAGTACAGTTTGTGGTCTTCACATTTGATTGATTTATCTTGTAAACAAAGTTTAACAGATTTCTTTTCGTACTCACGTGGACGACTTCACACTTCTCAATGTTTAGAGTCAATTTCCAATTTTTACACCATACTCATATCTTTATTTAGATTGTTCTGCAGGGGGTTTGCTCTTCAGATGACCTTACTCACCGATAAATGACGGCGTCATCTGCAAACAACCTAAGAGAGCTGCTCAGATTTTCTCCCAAATCGTTTATGTAGATAAGGAACAGCAGAAGACCAGTGACAGTACCCTGTGGAAAGCTGGATATCACCTCTGTTTTAGTCGATGCCTTACCATTTATTACTACAAATTGTGTCCTCTCTGGCAGGAAATCCCCTATCCAGTCACAAATCTGAGGCGACAGTAGTAGTGGCGTAATAGCGGTATCACGTCACTGAGATCCGCCCGTCTTTTGTTTGTCATCGATGCCACTGGATGATGTCATCAAAGATGGCGTCGTTTCCGTTTTCGGAACGAAATGGCCGCCAGGGAAATCTCGTGACATCAGTCAAGATATCGTCATAAATTCTGAAATATCTCTCAATGCTGTTAGCAATAATCCATTTTTTTTTTCTGAGGCATACCCACCCCTCTGTGCATACTTGACCAACCTCCGCCTCAGCCGCAAGACCTGTACACCCCCGGATAACGATGTAATTGCACCAACCCACCACCTCCGGGCGTTAGGCCCGCCGCTACAGCCAAGGTCAGCCTGGTGCCACCACCAATATTTCCAGATCTATGCACACCCACCAGCCCGGAGCCACCCCCACGACCCCATACGATTACGTACTTGGGATTGAGTGCATACACAAAAGAATTGTTGCAGTGCATTTATGATATCCGCACCGCGACGAAAGAGCACTGCTCGCTGCCTCCCTGATGTTGCAGAGAATTATTTAAGCACACTGCGAGAAAAGCATGTCGCTGGCCACGTGCCCCATCTCGTACCTCATATAAGTAAGAAAAGAGGTTTGCTACACTCTCAGCAACTGAGTTTCAGCTACTTTCAACATCATCCAACACACCAACATTCCATACTCTATGCATGCCTAATAGTGTATTATTTTCGTTCTATCTTCCTGATTTTCTTTTGTTTGGCACAGCTCTTATAGCATCCAGTATAGTTTTAACTTTTAGCCATAATTTTCGTCTATGTCTTGCATTTCTGCCTGCAGCCATTAAATTGGTAAGTACAGCGAATAAGTTTTCGAAATTCAATACATTCTGATTTGCCATCTTTTGTAGCTTTAATAGAAACTACTTGCAATTTTTACAATGGAGAACATTTGATAAATTTTACAGTACATTTTATTTATCACAAAATACGACAATTCAAACAAATCTAGTACACACTACACAGAAATTTCTGCTTAGGATTTTAAATTTACGTCTTCTACATAGAAATGGGTATTCTAAGCAAATAGAAGACTTTTTAAGGATTTTTGGTAGGTTAGAAAAGAAGTACACAAATATTCCTTTTCAAAATTTGTTCTTATTAATTTCTTGTATATATATTAACACACAGAAAACAAGTCTATCTTTATGTTTGTTTGGAGTGGTTTTAATAACATCCAGCTTAATTTTTATCTTATTGTTTGAATCCACATTAGAATTTTCCATTTCTCTTTCCAACCAGTAACTAGATAACTACAAAGAAGGTACATTCTCAAATTCCATTACGTATTTCCTCTTCTACCAGTAAAGTACTACTTTTATGGCTTTAACAATCAGTTCTGTTCCTTCTAGCAGCTCTTTGAGATGAGAACATTTGGGTAGTTTAATTTTTCCTCATACTCCCTGCACAACACGACCATTATAGCACTTTACATCCTCCTGTGTGTATGCTGTCATTTCTTCTAATATGCAATCTTCTGGCATCTCCATATAGAACTTTAAGTTCACAACTTTTGGAAACGAATGCTGGTTAAATATTGTCATTCTGTCTGGTTTCTTTGTAGGTAAATGGACAACATCGAACCCGCCACACTTAGATATAGCGTAATCATGATTTTTAAGCAGATCAAAATGAGAGTGTAGCTTTAGAAACACATTTTTTGTGTATCCCTTAATGCAGTAAACACCATCATCGGCCAGTACTCCAAGACGTGACCAATCTCCCTTGCGACATCGCTGAATTATGTCTAGTACCCACAAGCAACATTATTTCACAAGTATAGCGAAAAAGATTAAATCAATCCAACAGATTAAAGCAGTAAAAGATGTAGGCAAATCAGAATGTATTGGATTTCTAAAACTTACCTTCCCTGTACTTACTGATTTAATGGTTGCAGGCAGAAACACAAGACATAGACGTAAATTTTAGCTAAAAGTTATAACTATACTGGATGTTATAAGAGCTATGCCAAACAAAAAGAAACAAGAAAAGCAGGAAGACATAACGAAAATAATACACTATTATACATGCATAGAATACGGAATGTTGTTGTATTGGACGGTGTTGAAAGTAGCTGAAACTCAGTAGCTGAGAGCGAATCCCTTTCCTTACCTATATTAGGTACGAGGTGGGGAGTGTGGCCAGTGACACGCTTTTCTCATAGTCCGCTTAAATAATTCTCCGCAACATCAGGTAGGCGGCGAGGGGCGCGCTTTTTCACAGTGCGAACACCGTAAATGCCCACTCTATCTCAAGTACGTGATCATCGGGGGTGGTGGTGGTGGTGGCACCGAGCTGGTGGGGGTGGACAGGTCTGGACATGTTGGGACTGGCATCAGGCTGGCGGCGGCTGCAGGGCCAGGCCTGCACCCAGGGGCAGTAGGTTGGTGGGGATGGGTTTCCCCAATTTTACGTTCAATTACATTATTATCTGGGGGTGTACAGGTCCGAATATGTCGGGGGTGGTGCCAGGCTGGCGGCAGAAGAGGACGGTGGTCAAATATATGTAGAGGGATGGATACTCGCCAGCCAAAAAAAAAATGTGTTTTTGTTAATAGCACTCAAAGATATTTCAAGGGACGTTATGTTGACTGACGTCACGGGCTTTCCCTAGCGGCCATTTTGTTCCGGAACCAGAAACGACGCCATCTTGGATGACGTCATCCAACGTTGCGGCCGGTGGCGTCTATGACAAACAATATACGGTCGAATCTCAGTGGGGTGATACCGCTATTACCCCACTACTGATATTCCATAACCACGCAATTCGATTAAAAGCCGTTTGTGAGGTAAATGCCAATTCTCTGCTGTATTCTCTGTTGGTAGTGGTACAGAATGAGAAAATGAAGCTCACTTACACTAACAAAGGACTAATTTCCTGTCCAACGCTTAGAACCATACGAAAGCATGTTTACAATAACACCTGATCACAAAAATAACAGTGATCTGTGTCATTTTCAAACAAAACTAAACATTCCGAGATGAGTAACATTTCAGTTGTGAGAAAATAACATATAAACCATAGAAGAAACACTATACCTAATATAATGACAGTATGTTACTATATTTTCAATCAACAGTGCTAAGTTCCTTTGCACATATCTATATACCAACAATGCTTCTATTAGTTCTCAATGTGCAGAAGCACTATTTCAGTGAAGTGCTTAAAAATTGGAAGAGATACACGGTAGCTATTTCTGCTTCACAGTTTTCTACACCAGAGTGCGACGCCAGAATGGCCGCGCGGTCTGAGGCCCATGCCACAGACTGCGCAGACGTAGCAGTGTGAAGGTCTGGGGACAGATGACCCTGGCAAACTTTGAACCTTTTTCTGCATCGGAGTATAAGCCTATGTTCCATTATAATTGAAGAACGGAAAATTATAACATTGATGACATACCCACATCCTCACTTATAGTTGTGCGTTTTTTGATACGGTACTGCTTGAATCCCAAACTGATTTTGAATATAATAACTGGACTTTAGCGAGATGTTTACATTATCTCTTCCACTTCGTTTAAACTACTTCATCGAAATCCCTCATGTACACATTCAGGTGTGTAGGTAGAACTTCATCTCATAGGTGGATCGTAGCCCTCACACCGACTTTTGCATTAAGCTGAGGAATATGTGTACCAAGTTTGGTCCAAATCGACCCAGTACTTTACAAGGAGATGTGGAACTCACACACACACTAACACATGCATTTTAATAATATTTATAGGTAAGTGGCAGCTGCAAGGGTTTTTTTCCTAAATTTATAGGAAAATATGCATTTTCAAAAACCAGTACCGCAGTACATTACGATGAAAAATGCTCAAAATTCAATTATTATCTACAGATCTCATCAGCTCTCAAATGCGTGTCTTGAACATTAGGATTTGTTTTCTAATTAAAAAGGAAAAAATAAAAATAACTACGAGGGACTATTGAGACAGAATAGACGTTTTCGTGTTTCGCTGGAAACAAGTAGTATTCACCATATAAGTAACGTTACAAGTATACAGGATCCGTAGCGATTATACATACAAAAAAAAAAAAAAAAAAAAAAAAAAAAAGGCCTCTCTAATAGCCTACAGTACTCCCTTGGACTAGCTTTTAAATAGAAAATAAAAACTGCCGTGGCGGGGAACTTCAGTATGTGAGGGCGATTCGTAAAGTAAGTTACCATTTTTATAAGAACACACTTTATTGTAAGGAGTTTTGTAATACAGTAAACCCTTTCAGGTATTTTTAAAGATAATATGCATACACATTTAAACATTTGTCATGTTGCTTCACCAACTTCGATGTTTCTTCAGCATAAGAAACAAAAACGAGGTCAACCTCCAGTGAGTGTAGCCATCCATTAACGCTCTCCCTAAGTTCCTGCTCCACTTAAACTGTTGCGATATAAGCCATTTCTCCATGTCTGAAACAAGGTGCAAGTCTCTAGAAGTCAACTCATGACTAACGATGGATGCAGAAACACGTCTCACTGGAACTGTTGCAAGAGAGTTTGAGTGCGTACTGCCTAATGTGGCCGAGCGTAGATCAGAACAATCTCAGAACTAAGCATCCCATGCCGTTTGTTCTGAATTGCTACCCTCAGTTTGGATAGTGGGCAACGTCTGCAAGTACTTACTATTGTTCCTCGTACTGTGAAATCCAGACACAAGAAAGTTTCTTGAATTTATTGCTGTGAAAATGCTTGTAAACATTTTTGACTTCCATTTGGTGTAATGCTATGGGTGGTAGCTGCATGCAGGCACAATATCCGTTCATCGCTGAAGACCACGGCACGCCATTCAAAGTGATCCTCTGACGGCTCCACTCGAGCCGTGCTTGTCGACGCTAAGGCGTCAGCGTTAGACGGGCAAGAGATGAGTCCCACTGCTAGTAACCGGTTGGCAACAGTTCGTGTTGACACTTATGGGCTCACAAACCGTGTTAGTTGTGCTGTAGTAGCAGTCCTTACAATACGATCACCTTGGCAGATGTTTGTGCTGCGTATACGTCCAGAACCTCGTCCACGGGGGTGATAATGTTAGCGTGGTCATTGCATCCAACATTGTTGCACATCTGACGTAGTGCGTACAATTTGTGTGGCAATTCTCCGAAAGGACCATTCCCCCACTCGCAAACCACAATCTGACCACATCCAAAATCGTTGAATTTGCTGTAGGAAGTACGTGCGTCATGGTTCTCACTTACTTCACACATTGACATCACAGTGAGCATAATGGCTGTATTATTCCCCGGTAAATGGTACACAGAAAGATTTATATGCCAGATATGTCACTACGCTATCTGTAGAAACAATTATGAGTGTATCTACTACCGCCCAGGTGGTATCTGCCATCAACGCATCAAAATAGGCGTCATCTTTCCAGATATATATTTGTGCCGGAAAGCAGAAGATAGATTAGCGAAAATGGCATTCAGGAGAACAATAGATGCATCGAGAGGAAGAAGCAGACCCAGAAGCAGGTGGCATGATAACATTCCAGAATATACAGGTAGGAATAAACATCAACTGCACACACAGTTGTGGAACAGGCTCGTAGAGCTGGCTTATGGTCGATAAGGCCCTTGACTCATGTAAAGTAAGTGTACAACTTTCAACATGGCTGATTAACAGCAACCATACTCCAATTTTTTTAACAATTTTGTATATCAGCCAACTGTTAAAAAAAAGTATGTAAGGGTATTTTGTTCATTATGCTACAGTGTGGAACTGTATCGAATGCCTTCCGGAAGTCGAGAAACATTTTCACATGGAAGCATGTAAATGTTGTGTATCTTGACTTCCAATATCCGGCTAAAGTTTTTCGTCATACAAAAGTCAGTTTACTTCGCAAATTCGTTTTAAGTTGACCGGTTTCTGCCATTTAAATGACCATCTTCAGAAAACTACTACAACCAAATTTGCTATCTAGGCTGACTTTAATCATTGAGATCGCTGAGATTCCACGATGTTTTCAAAAACAATTAAAATTTTATAGAGTTCTTTTCCAGTCTATCTCGGGAAAATTTTAATATAAGGAGAAGCTTCGAATTAAAATTTGTGCTGTGACCAGGATTCGAACCCTATAACTCCTAGTTAGTAGACTACTTACTAGGTAGGCGCGTTAGACCGCGCAGAAAATACAGCATTCCAGGCAACGTGACTACACGGTCTGTCTTAAAGCACGTCTCCCTCCATACCACATACTTTAATTCTGCCTCAATGTTCCCAGTGAAATGCGTATCAAATATATATAAATATAGGAGAGCTCTGGCAATTTGTTGGTGTGGAGGGAGACGTGCTTTAAGACAGTTCGTCTAGTCGCTTTTTCCTGCAACGCTCTGTTAGCTGAGTCGTCTAAATCTACTGCCTAATAAGTAAGAGGTCCCGGGTTCGAATCCCCTACACAGCACAAGTCCTAACTCAAAGCTTCTCCTTATATTTAATACCTTTGGTATAACGAGGCAATATTGTCTCAAAGATGTTCATTATTTGTTGATATTTGTATCAGGACAATTTGTTCCGCTATGGGAATTGATCCGCAGGAGTTTCTTTTGTTTTCGCTTACCTATGTGCTTTGATAATGGGACACTGAACCCTAATCCTCCTTTCTTACTTAGCACTCCGAGCTGATACTTCATCTGGAATTAAATCGTGACTTTAATTTCTGAAGTGGACAATGTTGTAATCACTGAAGTTTAATGTGTACATTCATTCTAAGGAATCAAAGTAAGTGTGTTACAATTCACTATTATGTTGCCTCCTTTACACCATTGTACCTGCCACCCTTCGCAGTTTACATTTCTCGTTTAACCCAGCTGTAAATTCACTTTAATTTCCGCAGTACTTACTTTCCGTGTTCGGAATTAGGCTTCTGGATTACAAAAATTAGCAGCCAATACGGCTTTGTCATTTGCCTCCCATAAGTCTTCTATTCTGGTCTAAATATGGTTAGAAAAGCAGGTGTTGGGGATCCTGGACAGAACCACACATTCTGTTCACGAAGCCCCATCGCTGCAGCTTTGCCTTGTACTTCGGCTTTCTCAAGTCGATTCCCGCCTTGCCGTAGCATTCTCTGCAGCTGACTCTTCCAGGGTTCAGATACATGACAGGAAGTTCTTCCTCGAACAAAGCCGTCGGTCAGCAGGCTGGCGTCCTTTTCTTGTTTAGGTTTTTCGACTTCAGCAGCGATATTATGTTGTATGTTTGGCGGTGCGATTCCCATGATTAAGCACATTTTGTGTACTGAGATTGGTTTCAAGCATCCAGTCACAATCCGTGCCACTTCATTCACCGCAACGTCATCTGTGTTGACGCATTCCATATTGGAGCGCCATATTCCGCGGCTGACACACTGAGCGCAAGGGCTCAAGTTCTTAGGACTTTTATCTTTGCACCCCAGGATCCGCCGGTTAATTCCCTGATGATGTTGTTTCTCGTTGAGACGTTTTATCTTGTGTCGTTACAATGGTGTTTATAGGTCAGTGTGCGGTCCGGTGTGACACCAATGTATTTGGGTATCGGACAAGGCTCGAGAGGTTCACCTCTCCACATTCCATTCCATTCACGATATGCCTCCCCGTACTTTAAATGGAATGATAGACCTGTGCTTGGAAGGGTTCGGCCTTAGACGGTTCCCCTCATAATTCCAAGTGACTGGATAGTTTCTCCTTTACATTCATAAAATTCTTACCTTGGACGGCAATTGCACGTAATCGGCATTTATAAAGTGGCGCTTCCCTGAGGCAGACCATTCCGCAGATTACTGCAAATGCTCTTCTTGTCATGGAGACAGACGA